>OY282397.1:14072348-15361743 GCA_958295455.1 Coleophora deauratella | reverse complement strand
CCATGCCGCCTTTGTGGCGTACGCTAGACCCGAGGTTGCGGGTTCTAATCCCTGCGGGGTCCAAGTGTGTAGAACCTAGTTTGGGTGTTCGTTTTTGAGCCCGCCTGGCTAGCTACTACCTTCTTATCTAAATCTTGCCACTAAATAAGTCGGCATGGAAGATACCGAGTTTCCATTGCGTTGGAAAATCTTGGTAAGCCCGTTTCCATTTTCGGCATCATCAATACTTACCATCAGATGAGACATGGTGCCTACAGGAACCATTCAGTTGTCGGGGATAAAAATTAGCCTATGTGTTAACCCCCAGTGCTTGATCTATCTATCTACCTTATATCCATTCGGCAGTTTCGGAATGAAAGTGGCAAAAACAAATGAACAAACAAACATCCATGTTGTGTTAACAACCCCTTACGTCCCCACTGCAGGGGCACGGGTCTCTTCCCATAAATCGGGAAGGTTAGGCCATACTCCACATAGGGGGCCAAGTCCGGATTGGTGGAGGTTGTGGGGCTAGTCCATACTTCTAAACATCCATACTTTCCCATTAATAAAATTAGTGATACTGATGATTACAATGATTAGTGATGACTGATGATTAATGCACTAACTTAGGTTCTTGGTTGCTTGCCACTTTCAACAACTGATTCCATTCATTCCTACGAAATATGTCAAAAACATTGAACGCTAAGCCACTCCGTTTTGCGTACAAGTGCCCACGAGGGACACGCGTCGCTGCAATAAGGCAGTTCTGAGGGTTAGTAAACAACGGGGTAACGGGAACCGGCTGGCACAGCGCGCCCCGTTCCGGTACAGTGTGCACTGCACTTTATTTTATCGTCGGGGTTGTGCACGCGGGAAATTGTCGTGCGATGCGATACGATATCATACTAATAATAAACATGCAAAAGTTTTTTTCTTTTTTTTTAAAACAAGGTGGTGCAGATTGTCGTGAATTTTATTATTGTTGATGTTTGTTCTGAATGGAGATCCTAGACAACTCACAAAAAATGAATGAAACTGAATATACCAATTTACGTTTGTGCACTTTATTGAAGTATACCTAACTACTGGACCCCGACAAAATTCCACAAAGAACAAAAGTTGTTCATTATGAAGAGTCGAGTAGAAGCTCCATTTTTGTAACATTAGCCTATAGCATACCATGTACGATTACTGGCCAAGAGTGAATCGGTGGGACCACGAGTAAACAGTCAATTACTCGTCGACCCACCAGTGGGTCAACGCGGTGGGACCACGAGTCGGGAGCGGATCCTACATCTATTGGATCACTGGTTACACTATTACACCTTGTGTACTTTTCCTCGCTTGCTAAACAGACCAAAGGTAGCGGGTTTGAATCCCACGCAGGGCAATTATTCCCGAACGAATATGTTTATCGGCTTTGGTTTAAAGTGGGAATCCAAGATTAAGGTCAGTATCATTGAGGATTGGATAATCCAATATCTTGGATTATTGTGTAGTCATGTGACCCAAAATGTTAGTTACACCACGCAAGGCTACACTGAGGCACTTTATACATGATGTTAAAAAAGTGCGTTTGAAATTTTAAGGGGTTACTCAGAATCAAGTATAGAATACAGGAAAAATATTGAAAAATAAACCGCTCTTCAAATAATATATAGGGTGACTTTAAATTAATTCTTGATACGAACGGCTATGCATGTGCTCATGATAACAAACAACTTTCCCCAAGGAACTCATAGTCAAATCTCAAAAAAAAAGGTTTGGACCCTCCATACAAATCGGTCAATGGACCGGCCAAATTAGTATGAAGAGTCCAATTTTTTTTTGACATTTGACTATGGGTTCCTTAGGGAAAGTTATTTGTTATCATGAGCACATGCATATGCTTTGGTATCAAGAACTGATTTAAAGTCACCCTATATTTTTTCAGATTCCCATACTAAATCTGAATAGTGAACCGAGAAAATCTCAAACGCACTTTTTTTATCACCCGTGTAGGTATTTTACGCTAGTATTGTTATAGGACCACATCACATGTCTAATGCCACCCTTCTACAATACGTAACCCCTTCAAGTGACCACATTATTCACTTCATTCGCTATCGAAGTATAACATTTACATCGTCAATTTGGCGGGAAACAATAGCGTGGACAAATAGCCCACTTGTGGACTTGTGGGGATACGTTAGTAGGTACATCACGCATATGGCGCGGGGTGGCATTAACATGGGTATCACCTGTTAAATGGAGTGGTGTGCTCTTTTTTGCTCTTTTCGTTTTGTAAAAACAACATTTTTGAATCCTGATACATTATTTCAACATCCCTACCCGTTTGAAATACGATTTCCGTACAAGTAGGAAGGGTAGTAGTTGTAGTTAGGGTGTGCGTTGTGTTCCAGGCAGTCGGTCAAATACAGTCTCTTTTACATATATTTTTTATTGATCTATGAACTTTGTCACTATTTTGGTTGTCTACATACATTTTTCTATTTTTGTAACTACGTTCTCTTCAGGTACAAATAATAATAATGATAATAGATATATTTATTTCCTAGAATGTATGCAAACACGTAAAGTATAAATACGTATAGAAACGACACTGATCCTCCCGCCAAATCGTCACCAGGGCCGCGTTTCATGGGTATTCTCTGACAGCAACTGTTTTAAACTTTCCCTTTCGCACTTACGGGATTTTCATTAGTCTAGCCTGTAGTCAGAGTGAAGGGTTACTGCCAGAACATACCCTAGGTACGGGCTACTGCATATAGGAGTAGAGATAGGATCATGTCGACCATATAGTCGTCAGTTTTTTATTTTTCTATTTATTTGTTTACATCAAGTAACAAAGACCAAAGTTAGCCATCCCGCTCTCTCCTACAGATTAAAAAGATATTTCTATCGCCCAAGTGGCTGACTAGGGGAAAATGAAAATAACCCGAAGTTCCTGTCCATCAAACCGTTGCATTGAGTTGATTAGATGAAAGTGCTTATTTATTGTTTTATGTCAAGCTACTGAAGTTTTAAAACTTCACAATAACCGTGCATTGGTTAATGGGGCTAGCTAAGATGGATGAATTTAAAGATAGATTTAAATGCAAAGATTTATTTAAAAGTACAGTTACAAAAATAAGTATAAATAACAAAATCAATTACATAATTGTAGATAAATTCTTTTATATACTTACTAATACATATAATAATGCTTTAGCCCTGACGAGCAAAATACATTTATACATATATTCGTACTTATGGCATTTTTATATTACTCAAAGACAAAAATATTTACATTTTGAACACATTGCTAAAACTTAGTGGTTATCCCCAGTTTCATTCTCAAAATGGTATATGACCTAGCCTTGTTCGTAGGGACCAACTAGGACTGCATATGCTCGAAGAACCAAGCTGCACCGTTGATGCAATTATCCATTTCGTTCGGCAGTGAAGACAGAGAATGATTATCATCATAAACGTATACCCTGCAATGAAGATGTTGATGTTGATTTTTTCATTATCAATGATATACACACCAATACAACATAGCCAAGGCACTAACTGAATAAACATAGTAACATAAAATAGATGAAAAATAAAATAATAAACATATAAAAAAAACTGACTGCATTAAAATGTATCCTGTGTCACTCTCGGGATCGAGACGAATTTAACACCTCTCAAGCTAAAATCCATAAAGCCGTTTAGGCTACAGAGCGTGCCAAAGGAATATACGTACATACACTTGAAAAACATAACACTCCTTCTGGCGCAGTCGGGTAAAAAGATAAATAATAACAACAACAACAATTTAGCATCTGCAAACTGTTGATTTTACTTATAAAACTGACCAACTATTGTTCTAAAACTTTGCTAAATCACAAAAACAAATACTTTTCGAAACCTTGTAACTAGAAAAAAATACTAACCTAACAGGAACTCCGTTGGCTTTCAACCTTCTACTGTACTCGAGTCCCTGATACATCGGCACCCTCTTGTCGCCAGTGCCCAGCATGAGTGCAGTCGGAGCCCTCACTTTGTGCACGTGGGCTAGGGGGGAGCAGCGACGCATGGCTAGGAGTTGGTCTTCGGACACCGGTCCTTGCTCCGTAAAGGGGTAACCCGCTTCTATCGCGCACCTGGTGAGATGGAAACAGATTGTGAAAATGAATTCCTGTCCATGATTAGAATTAGGGGTCTGGATTTGGATTCGGCCAATACACCTGTACTAGTGTAGGTAATGTATCGTACAGGAATTAATATCTAGATTTAACTATTTTTTTTAAATTCTGTTACAAGTTGTTGAGCCAAGTTTGTATAGGGACTATAAGGTAGAATCTTCATTATGATTCAGTTAATAATTTTCAGTTTGTTAAAACGGTAAATAAACGTTACTATCAGATTTTCGTTCAAACATCCGAAATAACTGCTCATATCGACTGGCTAAATGGAATTTAGGCAAATTAAAAAAATATAATAAAACAATTCTTTTTACATACCCGTCAGGATTATCCGCGTAATTTATCTTTGTGGCCAGATCTATCAAAGGATTTCTCATCACCATAGCTCTAAATTTACTAGGGTAGCGTCCAGCTAAGTGGCCTATCAGGAATCCTCCGTAACTACCCCCGAATAGAAACACATTTCGTTCGTCCAGTGTTCTGTCTCTTTCTAGCAAGGTTGTTAGAGTGAGACAGGCGTCTTCGACGTCGTATTCGCCGCAGTGCGCGTTCAGACAACGCAAACTATCATCGCCAGCGCCGCTCGAACCTCGAAAGTTGATTCTTATGGACGCCATACCTATTCGAGGTAAAGTTTATCAAAGGTCGGAAGTTGGTGATAAAATGAGTAAACAGATTATTACATTGATAAAGCACTCTGACATTGGCCAGGACAACGCTAACTAGTGGAAGAAAAATGGAAATACGAAGAGTTACGTGACATAAGTCAAACGAAGAAGAATTTGGTGTCGTCGGTGCTAGCGGAAGATGAAGAAAAAAAAGGTTTTTTACAACCGACAAGAGCAGAAGGGTTTAAAATTTAGTAGAAACGAGTTAGGGTCAGGCTTCGGCATGTCCATACTAGAGTTGCAACGTTTATTTACCGTTTTTCAAAAACAAAAATGGTCCTTCGAGCCGGATCAAAAACAAAAATCGGTCCTTCGAACCAACCGCAATTTCAAATAGTATAAGCACTTCAGTACTTACCAATCAGGAATATCACTCAAACTGAACATAGACGCGACATCAATCACCGGGTTTCTTGTTACGACCGCCTTATACAAATCCGGGTACTGCCCGCTGAGATGCGTAACTAGAAACCCTCCATGAGAACCTCCGATCAAGAACAACTTGTTGCTGTCAACTGGAAATCGTTTGAGGGCTTCGTCGGTCGCGTATTTGCAATCTTTCACGTCGGCGTCGCCAACGTTTTTGGGCAGGTAGTAGACAGAAGCCTGACCCGCGCCCGTGGAGCCGCGGTAGTTTACCTGAAGGACCGCGAAACCTGCAATGGTTTTTAGCTTTTGGCAAAGGAAATTTTTGAGGGCGAAGTGACAAGAAGCATAAAATAGTAAGCAACAATATGACAAAGATGAACATCGATTTTATAAAAAAAGTAAATTAAGACGATACTCTAATTATTGAGACGCTATATTCTATTTATCCTAGAATTTAGGCTGCCTATCCACCAGAAATGTGCAATGTAGCTAAGGTGTATGCGAGGCAGGTAAGAAAACAATACGATCACACCATTTTTAACTAATCTGAAATTGGAGTGATCTGGTTTGGTGACTGGTTTGGAGTGATCATCAGTGATCGGAGTAGGTACATTGATTTTTGTTACTTGCATCGTGATTTTATAACATGGACAATCCTTTATTCCGAAAAGTTCCAGTATTACCGGATTGTGTATTATTAACGTAAATCTGGTTCAATCAATTGGTTCTGAAGGAAGCAATTTATTTATATGAAGAATAACAGAATGAATGTTCGTTTTTGTTTCCTTAAAAATGTTAAACTGTCGGAATCCGAGCGGCATGTCCATATTAACATATACGTTCGCGGTCGTTTACCCTAAATCAATCTACCTACTCCGATCACTGGTGATCATCTTTGGTGGAAAGGCAGCCTTAGTCTCTCTAAGCGCTCGTTCAAAAAATCTTTTTAAGAAGTTATTTTCATCAATATAATTAAGTCTTCCGATGCGTAATCGCCACTCTAGAACTAACCTGTCCCAACGACCATATGTCCTACGAGCGATGTGCCCCGCCCACTGCCACATCCACTAGGTCTATTTTTCAACAACTTACCAAGCATATTGAACAGTGTGGCCTCAACACCGAACGAGTCGACGAAACCACTGTGTGGCCCACCGTGCGGCCACACTATGAGAGGCAGTTTCTTGCCCTGCTCTGCAGCCGGTGCTAAGTATAGCGCCGTGAAGGTATCTGTCAAGGGAGTTACCGTGAAAGTCAGTTAACCCATCAATGAAAAGATTAGTCTTTGTAAGCCAGGTTTCATCTTTTGGTATCTTAATCATTTACTCATCTGGTCAGATGATTCCAAGGGTTGTTGAGAATAGATTGTGAAAGAATATGTGAAATCTCGACTATGTTTGACACTCAGGAGGTTATGACGAATCTAACAATACCTCACACTCCAATATCCATCAAGCTGTTCGGGCTACTTTAAAGCTCAGCCAAACAGACGCACAATATTACACGGCTTCTAGTTCAGACGGATAAAAACAGGTCAAGTTTATCTAATCGATGTAAAGGATGAAGAATACAATGATCTTGATGCTAAAAAAAATGTTGGGCTTTACATACAAACGGTCAGCCTAAACTTTGCGTGAAACCTAATTTTTGGTACCACATATATGCAAGGGACCAAAACAACGCCTGTATATTAATTATGCATGGCCTAAATGTCAGAATTTTAACTAAGACTAATTGAAAAATTAACCCCAATGATTCATTTCCTTAAGTAAAAACTTCAACACTTAAAAAAACCTTAGTAAAATGAGTTTCTTTAATATTAATTTAATATTGATTAAAGAAACTCATTTTACAGAGTATATTTATTCTGAGTAACTCCACACTAGGTACAGTGTACTTAAGAGTACTGTACTGCGTATAAAACAGTATTTTTAAACTAACCGGCTGAGTTTGAAACAACATTACATTGGTCAATACTTACTAACTTTATCCGTGTTATCGTGCTTCAGAAACAGATGTTCCACGTGCGAGTTGGTGAGAGAAGGCGGCACTTCCGTCGGTTCACTCAAAACCTTCCATTGCAGCTTATCCTCCTGGCCTGCCGCTGGAAGGCGGGCTATAACCAGCTAAAAAGTGCAAGGTTATAAAAGTTTAAATATACAAATCCTTGCAAAAAAGTTTTCGACTATGTATCTATACAAAATTGGCAAAACAGCTGATCGAGTTGTATGGAGAGTCTAAAAATTTTCTTGCGAATTCAGCAAAATTGTAAAACAAGTTCTTCAGTATCCCCAAAATCCCCAGTTTACAGCTCCTGCGCATATTTTGTTACATCCTTTATATGTTTTTCTCATGTATTGTTCTGCCATGGAGAGTGTAACTAATCAAACGTCATCAATCAGGGTCACGAGAGAGTCAAACTGATCTTGGTAAGCCCGCTTCCTTCTTCGGCATCGTCATCACTTACCATCAGGTGAGGCGATGGCTAGGGACTACCAATTGTGAATTTAAAAAAAGCAGGTGTACCTGTGACGGAGTCTTCATATTGGAGTAGCTGGCTAGGATGACGTCATCATTCACATCCAGTACGGTCGTAGAGCCAAGAGGTTCCAAACGAGATATATCTATCAGCTTGTTGTTTTCTACAAGGAAAATATCGCCAGGATAATAAATTGTTTGTCTAGAGATCATAGTCAACAATGTGAGATTAGATTTCGTCAAAAAAAATGCATTTTTGACAATGCGGAAGAAAACGCAAAACTATTTGCAGATGGCGCTACGATGGCGGACGCTTGACTCATAAAAACTTTCAATTAGTTCCGCGTTTTTTTATTATCGAGGTGTTATAAAATAGATTTTTTTCTGTAAAATTGTTAAATGGATTATGTACATGCGACTTGGACTGTTCCTCAATTAAAGGCGAAGTTGAAAAGTACATAATTGAAAACGTAACTTTTCCCATGACTTCTTCATCCGAGAATCTTTAGGAAGTTAATGATTTCCATTATTATTGCAACCAATCCCCACACAACACAGCAGTTTTTAAATAAATCTCATGTTTAGTTCACGTAAACAATATTTTCTACACGTTTTGACAGTTAGTGATGATTGTTATGAGTCAAGCTATATCAGCGCCTCTATCGGCGAGTTTTGTCAGTTTTCTTCCCCATTCTTCAAATGATACTGATCAGAGTGAAAAACTTTCCCTAGGGAACCTGATCGGAGCAAAAATAGAGTTGATTTCGCACGCTACTTGATCAGTCTATTACTAAACTTTGTTTAGATAGACAATATTTTTTTGTTAATCATGTACCGTATCAGCCAATACAAGATTAAAGTCTATATATAAATAAATAAAATAAAATAAAAATAAAATAAACTTTATTTGAACAAAAAGTTACAATATATATATATACTTACGGACAAAAATATCGACTCAAGGTTTGTTGCACGACTTTTGAAAAAATAACTCTATCTAGCAAAACACACTAATTTTAGTTTGGTGATTTTCTAGTTTTTTGTTTTTTCTATTTAGTAGTTTTGTAGACTTGAGTTAATTTTTCAAAAGTCGGTCAACAGATATTGAGTCGATTTTTTAGTCCACCGGTGTAGGTAGAGTCATTCTCAATACCTAAAAAACATTTAGCAGTGGCTTGCTCCCATGAAACTAAACAAATATCCCCAAATAACCTGTACTCAATGTGTAGATTTTTTTTGGACTTCCCATATAGCATAGGCGGATCAGTTGATCACTTAGTAACTATGTGTCTAAATTTTTTTTTGACGAATTGAGTATTGGTTCCCTGGTGATAGTTATTAAGTTTATTTAGGAGAAGCTGTGGTAATATTTTTCAGGTATTTCATAAGGACCAACGATATTAACTTGACAAAAACTCACCAATATCAAACACGAAGCTCCTAACTTCATTCTGTTGTGGTGTGCTGAAAACTATCCTCTTTCCGTCTTTTGAGAAGCACCGCTGCGCCAAACCGGTGGAATAGATACCGAAGAATTTACCGCCATTCGCGATAGGAATCGACGTGTCCACTATGTCTATCAGTTTTGTTATTTGGTTCTGAAAGAGAATGCTTGAATAAATAAATAAATTAGTTGCAACTTCAATCGTTACAACTACAATAAAATTCTGATATGTTTTTCATAATTTGCTAAGAAGCTACTGAATTTTTAAACAATTTATAGTCTATCCAATTTAAAAAATCAATCAAAGAATCAAAACTGGTATGCAATCGGCAAATATATCACGAAACATAGTCAGTTTTTTTAAGTCTGTTAAAAATGTGGTAATCGTAATGCTTCAAAATACGTCAGTTTTCATCGTCACCCTGGCCGCGCTGCTGCTACTCGCGTATGTTAGAAGAGAACCACATGTTACACGCACGCACGCACGCACGCACGCACGCACGCACGCATGCATACATACATACATACATGTAGGGACAGGCTGATATTTCTGTAGTGGTAGTAGGTAGTTATTTCAATCGAGTTTAGAATGTCCGAGATTTGTCTATAGTCCTGTACTGTAGCAAGAGGGCGTAGACAAAACCTTTTGTCACACTCAGCGAGAGGAAACGTTCATTTGTCTTTCTCACTGGCTCGCTTAATCACGTCGCATCACGAAACGCCATCATGCTAGCGGTGCTAAGTCAGTACATTTTGATTTTTTGCGCTCTCTCTCTCTATCTTTCTATTTCACTCTCTGTCTCTTGCTAGTACGAGTTATACGTACGGAATCCTTCTTCTTGGTGACGAGTTCGTGGCATGCGTGGTGTGGGCCGTCCGCTAGCCTCTGCAGCCATAAAAGGTCCCCACTGGGCGCAAACATCGGCGAATGTACTGCCTTGCCCTCATCCGACAACCTTCCTACGAAGAATATAAATCTTAAGAACTATAGACAAGAAGCATGGAAGAATTCGCCTCATCAGACCGAACCGACACATCAAAATCCATCCCAATTGTCTCTTTCGCCTTTCGTTCTTTTCTTTTTGACACGATTCATTCGGATTAAAAATAAAATATTAGGATTTTAAAAAAATACTACCCCCGACAGTAAAGTCGATTAACTCGAAAACCAATGAACCGGTTTTGACCAAATATAGTAGCTAAAAACTATCGCGATAAAACCTGATTTCAAATAGAAAAACCTCATTCAAATCGGCCCACCCGAAATCTGATATACCACAGAAAAATAAACAGACACCCCTCGTTTACATCGCCTGTTTTCAAAATGGCCGCCATTTTTTCCATATCACCGCTACTCACTCATAATCCCATCCAAGGTCAGCTCAAAGATGAATCCAGGTCTGTTTGTGCAGAAGATGAGGCCCAGGCGGCGGGGCTCCGTCTCCCAGGCCACGCCCACCACCGCTTTGTCATCCGGTGTGAAAACCACCTGTCATGTCATGATTTTTCCGTTGTACTTAAAAATAAATAATCTTTATTGCACATAAAATATACGTAAACAACCCATATTGTCCCCACTGCAGGGCACGGGTCTGTTCCCATACCTTGGAAAGGTTATGCCATACTCCTCATGAAGCCAGGTTCGTATTGGTTGCGGTTGTGGGGCTAGTAGCAAACCCCAGTGTCTCAAGTTTTCAAGCCGCCTATAGCTATAAGACCTCCGAAATAGCTTAACGACTGCCATCTACTGATAGCAGCTGGCACCAACGGCTCACCGTGCCTTGCAAATATATTTACAATTGAATTATTATTTTTTTTTCCAAAGCGATTTATTCCAGACAATGTGGAGAACGGAGACAAAACAAAAAGAATAGGTGGTGCACGAGTATCTTAAATAAGTATCTTATCTCAATACGATTAAAGTTCAAAATAGGCAGCATAGACATCCCGCTCCCTACCTCCCCCCCCCCCTTCTCGGAACGATAAATGAAACTTCTTTAGTAGACATACAGACAGATGGACATAAAAAACCGCAAGTTTTACTGTGACCAGTAAGAGAGAATATTCTTGATTTTACCGTTACTAATGCGAATTTTGTAGTAACGTGTAATCACGTGGCAGGAGTATCTTACCAGAGGTTCAGGACTTAGCAACTATGAGGAATAAATCGTAAGAAAAAGAGATCCTTGAAGGAGGCTTTTGTTTAGCGATGCAATAGATGTCTTTCCGCCAATATAATGATAGGAAATGGCGGATGCTCTAACGAGAGCCCTTGGTAAAGAAGTATAAGAATCTCATTGTCAATACCCAACCAGTACCACTATTCGCTCTACACCTTCCAAGCAGCGTGCTGTTCACCGACGATTTAGGCCATATAGCCAACATAATTACCGGCATAAGTGGCATTCCATTTTAGCCCTCTGGTATCTATGAGACACTAATAAGCAGTGATCGGAGTAGGTAGATTGATTTTTGATACTTTCATAGTGATTTTATAACATGGACATTCCTTTTTTCAAGAAAGTTTCGGTATTTTTGAATTGAGTTGAGTATTATTAAAATAAATCTGATTCAATCAATTAATTCTGAAGGAAGCAATATATTTATATGTAGAATAACAGAATAAAAATAATTGTTTTTGTCTTTAAAAAAATTTTAAACTCTCGGAATACGCGCGGCATGTCCATATTAACATATACGTTTGCGGTCATTGACCCTAATTCAATCTACCTACTCCGATCACTGCTAATAAGCCACAGACTTGCAACTCGCTGGAACAGAGCGATAAAATAAAACTTCTTTGAATATACACATTCTGGGAATACAGATTTCTAGACGGCGGCGGTAGCCACTTTCAATCAGGCGTGCCATTTTTGCTACCTCACATAAAAATGTGGAATACTGACGAAATATTCGTATACGGTACCTGTCCAGGACACCAGGAGTCGGGAAGTCCTTCCAATACGGTGCAAGTCTCTGTGTCCAAGCGACAGACTACTACCACAGATAAATGCTTTCCGACCAACTGCTCGCCCCAGTCTTGTCTGTATATGTGCTCTTCTCCCTGATAAATGAAACATAATATTTGTACTTGATGTTACAAAATAGGTATATAGGACTTGTGAGCTTGAGGCTTTTACTGATAAACAAACAACAACAACAAGTAAAAACAGAAAACAACTATTTTTCTATAACTTTGCTGAAATTTTAAACAAATCACAAAATTTGGCTTTCTATTTTTAGATCGAGAATTAATTAACTGACTGAAAGTGATCATCATTCTTTACCATCGGGAGAGATAATACTTATGAAGTGTAGAATTTAAAAAAATGCTTACAGTTACCGAGCAAGACTGCTGCCTTTTATAATAAAGTTCCTTACTGCTTTGAAGATTTTTGTTAGATCATCTAAGGCCTTTTTGACATCACAAATCAAAGGTACCTTTTTAGGCAATGCCTCCCCACTGCCATCTTGTTTAGTCTTCTCCCCTCCTTTCCTCTTGATGTAAGGCTCGGACTTCTTCAGTTTCTTCTCGGCCACATAAACCACCATGCTCTCATCGTGGCTCCAGTCCAGGCAGCCGAACACCGCTGAAAATTACACTTATATAAATACACATTGTATAAAAACAATATTTTTATGAGTGATTTATGTAGAAAATGCAAAAATAAAATACTCTAACTTTTTTTCTCAGTTATTTCTCAAGACAATAGTTTTTTTTATTATTATTTGTTGGGCTGTATAGAGTATGGAGCCTTTCTGTCAGGTCGAGTTCACGTTTTTTGAAATTAGTTTCCACCCACTTGGCATAGACACCCTTTAGTTACATATGTATGCATACAGCCCATAATGCATAAACCCTAACGGAGAAAAATGTTTTTTTTTTTCGAAAAATGTGTAACTATTTAAAAATAATAAAGATGCGGGTGTTTAAGTGTAGTGTTTTTGCTGAATTACTATATACGAGTATTACACCCTCTCGCACGATTTGGGCGACTAACTGTTGATAGTTCAAAGTCCAAGCACAAAACATTAATAACTCGCCGTGGATCTCATTACTCACAGTCACCATAGACATCGCCATGCAAATCCAGAGCAGTCAGATCTATGGAGTGTGCCAGCGTCCGCCGAGACCAGACCTCGAGGTATTGCTTTTTCGCGTCCTTGGCATCCTTCTCCTCTCTGATGACAGCTTTGAAGGTTTCCCGGGGCGACACTGAGGTGAGGAGCCTGGTATTTGGATTATCATGTAAAATAAACAAACCAGTACGTTCACAATCCACATAAATAATCAACTTTTTGCATTGACAATCCATATCTTTCCTTCTGCTAAGGCAAAGTCCTCATAACTCGGGAAAGTTATGTCAAACATAAATTCGTAATTTATTTCAAAAGTAGATACATAACACATACTTATAATTTGGTTTCAAATTCAAAAAAGCGGACATCTATAAAAGTGGCAACTGTCAAAGATGAAAACTGGGAAAGCGACCTGAAATGTTATTGTACAGACAGCAGCGCATCAGGTTACCCCAAAACCATTCCAATTTAGTCTTTATTTCCGCCGCGTAAGGTGGGGTAACCTGACGTGCTGCTGTGTGTACAGTTCTCGAAGGAACAAAAAATCAATTGGTTAGCCCTATTTTAAAAATATTTGATAAGTTTTAAATTGCCCACCACATAACAAAGAATGTCCCAATCACAAATAACTCGTTCATCTTATTAAATAATAAAGCCAATCCAGCTTTCACCTACGATATATCGATCGATTATAAAAAAAGTACTTTGTGATATTGATGTAAATATGACTATTAGTCATTTGACTTACTTTTTATTACCTGTCAAAAATGACATTTTTAAAATGTATGAAATCCCAAGGCGTGACGTCATTGTTTGTCAGCGTTACTCATCGAATTTCTTTGTTATATGGGTTGGAAAATAAACAAATATGGTTCTTTAAATTTTAGTAGGAGAGCAGTTTAATAAATAGCTCAAAATTTGTTTTTTTATGGAGACTATCTATTTTCTATCCATAGAGAGTTATGTTTCCATCCAATCAAGCAAGACTTACTCATTACTGACGTCACTGCCAAATTCGCTCTGTGCCACCACATTGAAGTTATCGTCCAGCACATAGTTATGAAGGTACTTGGTAGCCTTGCCTTTATCAAAGTTCCTTACAGACCACTTAGAGGTGATCCTTTTGCCATTTCCACTTATACTACCTCCAACAACAGATGGAATCTTTGAGATTGTTTTGTAAGCATTAACTATGTTCTCTATCTGTGATAAAAAAAAAAATTATACAGTGTGAGTCTTTTTACAGTGTACATATGAAAGGGGATGAAATAAGAGCCAATTTTATCTCCCAGAAAAATATTTAAAAAATTAAAAGTTAAATATTTTTTTATGGACATACATTTTTTTAAATAGCATCTCCTGCCTCCAAGTAAACAAAACGTTGTAACTTTTAAATTAAGTAGTTTAGAAGGTTAAAACAAAAAAAGTGAGGATTGGTAGTAGATGGCCGTGGCACTGAAAAAATAAATACCATCAATTAAATATAAGCATTTTTTTTAAAGACTTTTTTTCATTATTCTCTCATTCGGTATATTGCACTGCATGTTCCCAAGATACCCGCGCGCAATTAATCGTAATAAATTATTTTATACCAAACTCTGTAGAAGTAATGCTGGTGTTTGTTCTCCACTAAGACGCATTGTCTCGACATTGACATCTTTGCACTCTCGGCCTTTAAATTCAAGAGCTTGGTAAACAATTGTTTGGATCCTAGGTAATGTTTAAAAAAAAACATATATAAACATGGATTATATCACTGGTTGTATATAATCCGTGGATAATGTTGTGGGCTATGAACTTATTAACATAATTTAGTCCTTAATGTCTTATAATGTAATATTTAGTACATAGTTGTTAATTATCCCAAATAAATAAAATAATTGTTTTTGTGTTTAATTGCAAAAAAAAAATAACACCTATTAACCAAATTTTTATTACTTTCAAATATTTGACATTATTACCTTTCAAATAATAAAAACCTTAAGTTTCTAACCTACACACAATGTTTGCTATTAGCGATTAAACAATGGTATTCCAGATACGCTATTTTTTACACTGTTGCTCTAAATGCTAGTTTAAGGTTTTCTCAGTCTTAGTTTTGTGTATTTTTTATGTCTATAGCACAGCCATCTACTGCCAGTCCTCACTTTTTTTTGTTTTAACATTCTAGTCTGCTTAAAAGTTACAACGTTTTGTTTACTTGGGGACAGCAGATGTTATTTTAAAAAAACAAACATTCAATTTGTTTTTTTTTATATATTTTTCTGGGCGATAAACTTGGGTCTTATTTCACCCCCTTTCATATGTGCACTTTATAAAGACTCACACTGTATATATTCATAAATCGAAATTAAAAGTTCACAAAACACAATCAAAATCAAATTGAATAAAATACAATTGAAATGAAAGAGTAATATTTGCCTACATACCTGAGTCATCTTCAACATTACAACTGCGCTAACTTGTCACTTCCAACTACAAATGCCTGCAAAGATAATTTTAATGTTTGTTTTATTATATTTTTATCACTAACTTTCTTTTGCCTTCTACAGCACTAGTAATATAGAAGTGTTTAAGTACTGGTATCACTATTTAAAGGAGGAATATGTAGATAGGAAACCACAAAATTAAAAAAATTTAAAAGACTGTGTGCAAATTACTGATAAAGTTAATTAGGTCATACAAACAGTCACACAGCATACACAGCAACGGCGGGTATACGAGTTCCTAGTGGTAGGAACCTCGTATTGGGTAGATAAAAGAATGAAGTTCGAAAAGTATACACTGTTACCTACTTCAAATAAAAATATTTTCATTTCATTTCTAATAATGCTTACTGAAGCAATTTAACCGCCTCCTTAGCTAGTCCACTTTCCATCAATAAGGAAGATAATTTAGTTAAAAGTTACTTAAAGCTTTACCAAATAAAGTATGTACAGAAAACATTAGTCCAGGCAGAAAACAAAAAATCCGTACAAACAATCTAGAAGATGGTAACCCTACTTGCAATTTGCATTGTAAACTACATAACTACATTAACCCATTGATCGCTTCGCTACTCTTTGGCAAATCGTTCCCCCACCGCCAACAACAAAAATGTAATAAAATCTCAAATTCTGGCGCCTGTGGCACCGCGGTCGTCGGCTCTAGCCGACTGTGGTGCTAAAAGGGTTAAATCACCCAGACAAAACAGAACCAGAGCAAAAAACAATGTGGAAATAAAATACAAAAATACCTTCCTACAAGTAGTTAGGTGTAACTGGGCAGAAACCTCGCCCCTAAGGCTGCACTCGGAACTCAACTCTGACCAATTAATAAAATAATACTAAATAGAAATCAAAAATAATATAAAACAGCTGATGGGATAAATTGTGTAACCAGAAACGGAAGAAGGAAGTATCCAGTAAAATTATGAAAGACTTAACTAAAATAAACTTCTTACGGATTGAGGAAATTCCGAAGACGATTGACATAAAACTTAAGGCACAAACAATATGTAAAGCTGAACGTTTCAAATAAAAATTAAAACCAGCCGGCTGCCACCGACTCAAAACCATTAAAAAACAGGCTCGTTTTTATCGAAATACCTAAAGCTTATTACAGTACGTCATAGTTATTTGAAAGATTGAGAGTCATATTTAGCATAGGTAGTTTCTGTTAACGTTTTTTTATATTCCCTTACATATTTATTTAAATATATAGAATATCTTTGAAAATTCGACTGTAAATTATTTGTAAAGAGATGCCTTTAGTACAAAACAAAGAGAATATAATCACTACGTTTAAGAGTGCGCACTTCATATAACAAAATTTTTTTCGGCCCAACTGTCATCTTCAATTTGATTACCATCTATAGACAATATTTACAAAAAAAGTACCCAAGATACACAGAGCTACCAACATAACAACGTCAACTGAACAGAGCATAGACTTAATGAATATGTCTATGGTTTAAGAGATGGTTGGTATATTGTCTATGGAGGCATCTGTCAATATTTAGGGCTGGCTTTAGTCGATAATAGTGCTGTCATTTATCGATAACCACAATATCGACTTTTTCCAGTAGCAGTCATTGAAACAAACTGTCACTGCAAAAGGAAAAATCTGACAAGTGCGAGTTTAACTCGCAGATCGAGGGTTCCATACAAACTGTAGGTATGATATTGTCACGTACTCCTGTGAAATAGGAAATGTTGCTTAAAAGACAGACAATCGGACAAAGAAATGATCCTAGAAGGGTTTCTTTTTGCCTTTTGAGGTACGGAACCCTAAATCTAAAAAAACGTTTTACCAAGAAAAAATGCATTTATTTTTACAAAATAAATTATTTTACAAAATTATCTGTATAGTAAAGCTAGCGAATTAACACCGAAGTATGTTTGATTTATGACAAAGATGCATTTATAGTTCATTACAATAAATAAAAAAGCAAAAGGTAAACAAACCTACCATGGAAATGACACATGTCAATGTCAAATGCATACTTTCTTTGTTTACCTTCGCTTTTTTTTGATTGGAATGAACTATAAATAGTACGGGCGAAAACACAACAGAGCGGTGCGGCGTCGCCGCAACGCGACGCTGAATTCGGAGGCGCGCGGCGCGCAGCGCTCGTATCCGCGTTGCGGCGGCTAATTTGATGTCCACACGTTCTAGGTCAGACGCTTGTTTTTTTAACAAACCTAGTCGTCAATTCAGTAGATGTTGATTATTTTATATCATTAATAGAGCAACATCCCAATTTATGGGATAAACTAGAGAAGATTTTAAAAATAGGACTTTAAAAGCCGAGAAACGGAGGGAGATATGTGGAGTTTCCTGATTTCGAATAAAATATGGTCACACGCGCGACTCGCGACACCGCTCACCGCAGATATCAGCGTCGTGCCGCACAACGATTTTACTTGCGTTGTGAATTTTGTTTTTGCGGCACCGCAACGCTAATATCTGCGGCGGAGCAGAACGCGGAATTTGGTGTCGCGGCGCCACACCGCTCTTTTGTTTTCGCCCTACTAACAACTTGAGATTGTGTAGGTCCGACCGGAATTGAATCCGCGGACCCGTATCCTTCGCGGATATGATGGATGTAACTGCGACTCCAAGTCTGAACAATTCCTCTGGAACCGAAACGCGTACGCGACTTGGAGTGGGGATGCAAACGAACCCGGAACTGATACCGCTGTACTGGTACAGGAATGACGGGTGATTGGGGAAGGGACGGGAGGGGCGAGCTAGGTTAGGAATACACCATTACTGACCTACCTTAAGACTAGTTTTCACATATAGTTCATTCCAATCAAAAAAAAGCAAAAGGTAAACGAACTTACTATGCAACTGACATTGACATGTGTCAAATCCATAGTAGTTTTGTTTACCTTGTGATTTTTTTTTTATTGGAATGAACTATATGTATACTAGCTGGGAGCTCAGTATCTATTTCTTTTTTTTCTAAAGCTATCTGATCTGATGAAAAATAAAAATTGCTGAAAGTTACGATGAAACCTTCTACATGAATAATTTATGGTTAATGTGTTTTTTTTAATTTATTGCTAGATGTATTTCTAGTTCTAGTTTTGATAATTTAATAACTCAAAGATCTAGCTTTCGAGCGAATCATCCGCAATCTGCAACACAATTTGTGTTCATGTTCGATCGCGCGACTCCACCCGTTCCTCTAAAGACTAGGACCCATATAGCTCCGGCGGAACCGATACGAGAAAGCAGATCCCCTTAGCGTGTCACTCCATCCGCTCCGCTAAGGACTCTGACTTATACAGATCCGACGGAACTGGTACCTGGAAGCAAATCCGCAGAGCTGGACCTACATCCGGACCCGAATCCTTAAAACTAAACTAAAACTCGGACCTACCCAAAAAATCTCACAACAATAGAAAAAAGTTAACAATTAGTTTTAGTCACAAATTCAATTAATATTGAATTACTACAGATATAAAAAATAAATTTTACAGCTACGCTGTGCATACTTTCTCGCGAATCCCTTACACATCATTAGGTATACACAAGATTGTCATCATTCAACATAAATCAGCAATAAACACTTACAACTAGTAGCAAGTAATAGACTTCACAAATTGTCAATGTTGTTTTGTATAAGAAGTACCTTATCCTGGTATGGCCCGGAATTATTATTACCTAGTATTGTAGGTCATATCTCTCTCTTATTGTGTGGCACAATTTAACCGTCCTATCCACAAGGTATAGGCGGCGGTTGCCAGGTGTTGCACTTATTATCACCCTTGGTCACGTGTAGGGCATTTAAGACTTACATAAAGGACCTTATTTAGGTTATATAAAGTTATTAAAAGGTACGAAGTTTCATTAAAATCGCTATGGCTATTTTTGAGAAAAATAACGAAGAAACGTATATTTGTATGGAAGGTATCAGAAGTTTTTTTTTAAACACCATTGACGGATAAATATAACCGGAATTGTTTATGTATGTGTATTTGACTTTATAATCAAATACCAAATGACATGAAAGATCTGCCTACTAATATATAAGGTGCTACTTTATTAGTGCCCGATATTACTAATTTGGCCGCTCGGCTGATCGATGTGTATGAAGAGTCCAAAAATTTTTTTGCGATTTGACTATGGGTTCCTTGGGGAAAGTTGATCAGAATCAGGAGTAGAAGCACTGACTAAAATATCGGGCACTAATAAAGTAGCACCTTATATTCAAGACAAAATTGTTCAAATGACTTAATGTAAAAAACTATTATAGTATTAAAGAATTCCTGCAGTAGTATTTATAATAATATGCTTATGTTGTATTTTGAATATTTGACATTTTATTGTATTTTTATTATCTATTTATTGACATTATTATTAATAATTGAATTGATTGTATACTCTACCTGCCGCTATCTCTTTTTTGCATGCCTATTTTTATAGCAAGACATGATGTACTTTTATTTCATATTTTGTCATCTTGACTACCATGTTTCAAGCAAATAAATATTGATTGATTGATTGATTGATTGAACCCGATTTTTCCCAGAGTAACCAACTATCCTATACAGGGTGTAACAGAAAGGTGTGATAATACTTCAAGGTTAGTTTTTACCCATCAAACTGAACAACTTTTGTTCTACAACTTTGTTGAAATCGCAAAAAAATAATTTGCGATTTCAACAAAGTTGTAGAACAAAAGTTGTTTAGTTTGATGGGTAAAACCCAACCTTTAAGTACTGTCACACCTTTCTGTTACACCCTGTATATACTAAGTTGTATAGAAATATGGTATTGTATAAAGTTTCATCAAAATCAATAGAGCCATTTTTGAGCAAATTTAACAAAATCTAATTTGTGTATGGAAAGCATCAGAACCCAATTTTTCTTAGAGTAACGAACTATCTTATGAACTAGGTTGTATATAAATATGGGATTACATAAAGTTTCATCAAAATCGTTAGAGCCATTTTTGAGCAAAAGAAAGAAAAGTGTTTTTTTTTACTATGGTAGCAACGCAAAAAAATTATTAAATTAAAAATTTACGATATTAAAAAAATATACGATATTAAAAAAATAAAAAGTACGGCTGGAGATATTAACAAAATATTGCCCTAACCTAAATTTCATCCAGATCCATCCAGTAGTCTTGGCGCTAGAGCCCGGGACGGACACAAATACACACACACACACACACACACTCACACATTTTTTGTTTTGTTTTTTGGGCTCTATAAGTGCAAGAGAATCGATCCCCATCAAAATCTCAAGTTCGATTTTTTGCCATGAGAATACTTACTCTATTGATGATTTAAAAGCACGTGTGAAGCATCTACTTAAATAAAAAATATTTTGAGTTTGAAATCACCAGATAATGTATGGTGCTATATAAATGATCTTTTAAACCGGATTGAGGTTTCCATCAAAAACATTTTGTGACAATAATCAGGACCAGTAAAAATGCAGATATTTCGACGGCTACTTTCGATTTGAGGACAAAAATTAATAGCAATGGGGAAGAAAACTGACAGAACTCGCCGATAGAGGCGCTGATATCAGTTGACTCATAACAACGTGACGTGGGAAAACGAACGTTTTCAATCATGTATTTTTGAACTTCGCCTTTAATTAAGGAACAAACCAAGTCGCACACATTTTCCATTTAACAATTTTACAGAAAAAAAACTATTTTATTGCACCTCGATAATAAAAAACGCGGAACAAATTGAAAGTTGTTATGAGTCAAGCGTCCGTAGCGCCATCTGCAAATAGCTTTGCGTTTTCTTCCCCATAGAGCCACACCCCGTGTAGATTATGTAAAGACGTCATTTTCAATGGTGGTACAGTATGAATTACCACCTACACAAAAACGACATGAAACACAACTACGATTATGACATGACATTACATAATATCACTAAAAAGATTAAAAAGATAGTGCCACCAACTTACCTGTAGAACGGAAAAAAGCAGAACTACTGACGCCAGTATGAAAACGTCATTTTGTTGTTGTCAGTTTGTATGGAATTTTCGATAGTGGCGCCATCCTGCATACCACAGATTAGTTGGTGGCACTATATTGTTCCATGTTGAGTGTTAACAGTAATTTCATATCTGACGTTCTCAAAAAATATGCTATTATAGAAATGATATTAAAATATCATTTTTAAAAAGGATAATTTTTAACCGTTCACCAAAAATCTAAGGGTACACCTTTGTACGGCCTCTCTAAAATATTACTCTATAAATAAAAAAATGAACCAAAAAAAGATACAATATCTTATAAGAATGCTTGACAGAAAACTGAAATAATAACGCCATAAAAAATACCAAACAAATAAATAAAAATTTACCACAGTGTAACACCGTGTCTCAAGAATAAAGTACCAATGTATGTTTCCAGTGATGGCATATGGATCAGAGACATGGTCGCTTACTATGGGCCTCATAAGAAGGCTCAAAAGGCGAAGTGGCAGTGGGCAGGGCACATAGCTCGTAGAACAGACATTACATCACATAATGTCACAAAACATTCCAAAAACAGAGTTTTATTCCATACTAGCTTCCGCCCGCGACTTTGTCCGCGTGGACTTAAGAATTGTGTCCAGAAAGAAAGAAAATGTCAAGGTAGCGCCATATAGTGACGAAGTGGAAATTTTGAGTTTTTAAGCAACCCTTAAGTTTTCCGGGATAAATAATGTGTTAGCCGACTGCTTATCTATCTACCTACCAAATTTCATCCAAATCCGTTCAGTAGTCTCGCATTTTCGCATTTATAATATTAGTGAGATGAGATGAGATGAGATGAGATGGGGTGTCAACAGAAATGTTACTACCTACGTTACCAGAAAACTTATGACGTTATACATAGGAGGTTCCAATTAAAAAGCTTTTTACGACCATAATTAGGACATAAAAGTGCAGATATTTTTTTCCACCACAATTTTCAACACTTTTTGATAACTTTTTAGTCAGAGCGTGAAATCCCTGACTTTTTTTCTTATGATTCTGATGTTTTTCTTAGTCCCTCCACACTCATTTCTTTTTCCTTGGGGTAAGTTCTGTAACACAAAAAAGAATAAACAAATAAGTAAAACACCATGTAAAAATTGAATTAAAACATAATTTATTATATTAAAAAAAAAGTGATCTCTTAAAGGAACAACAGTACTTTCAATTAGAATAATAGTTAAGTTTGATATAATAAAACACTAATGGTCATTTTAAAACATTTCTGCTGCGAACCAGCGAACGGTAAGGTACAAACGAGAAAAAACATTTTTTTCTCGTGTATCCCAGCTTCATAATAATGGCTAACCTAGAAGAGTTATATTTAGAACTGCTGTGTAATTGTGTATAATATTTACTAGTTGGAGACCGAGCGTCGCTCGTTCAATGAAGTAAGATAACTTGTTTAGTAATAATCGGTAATCGCTTACTATTAGGTGATCCGTCTGCTCGTTTGCCACCTAACACATAAAAAAAGTAGTAGTTAGTACCTACCTATAAGAATTATTTTCTATGAAACATTTTGCAGGGTGTGTTTAAGTCGATAGTAACCTTCTATGGGACGAAAGGACAAACAATATTTGTTCTGAAAATATCTATAATATATGTAATATATGTTTTTATAATTTGATTCTATTGAAAAAAAAAACATTTAAATTCAAATTACCCTTTTATAAAAAAATATATAATGAAATAAATTAAAAAATTAAATAAAATAAATCCTATAATAGGGAATTTTCAGATGACGTATGTCACACCATAAAAACATAGATTCTTATTAACTGAATTAACAGAAACGATAATTTTCAACCTGGTCAAGTATGAATGAGCTCGGTGCGTTCTGGTTTCTTTGTTAAATAGGTATGTAATTTCTTCTTCCAAACAAAAAATAAATTATGATTAAAATACAATTAATAACTTGGTATCATGTTAGAATTATTTAAGAAAACACAAAAGCAATACTGACAAGCGCGGTGCATCAAAAATTATGAAATGTATTTTTTGGCTAATAATACGTAATAATTTTGGTCGTCGACAGTTTTGTCAATCTTGGATGTTCTTATTTAAATTGTTGATCAGTGCCATCTAGTTTAGAGAAAGCCGTGGAAAATCCCCTATTGCCAGTTACATGGAGCAAGGCAGCACAAAATGTTTTGTTTAATTTTATTTACTTATTTAAGTTCACAAAAAAAAAAAATAAAAAAAAAAACAATAAAGTCTCGTGGGATACGAATGCGTTCATATTTTATGTATTCAAAATTCAATATCATTTATTTCTTTACGTAGGTACATTAAGCACCCTTATAAATGTCATATCATTTTGCTGGAGGAATATTCCAAATGTCATTATCATTAAAATAATCTACAGTCTTATAGTATCCTCTTGAACAAATACAGCGTTTTATATGTTTCTTAAATTTACATTCCGGTAGTTCACACACGTCATTCGGAATTTTGTTATAAAAGCGCACACACTGCCCCACAAATGATTTTTTCACCTTAATAAGCCTATTTTCGCTCAAATCTCCCTAAAATGAAAGTTTTCGAAGATAATTCCCTCATAGATCGATTTCTCGTTACTTTTAACCCCTAATTGTAGATTTTCGTCGAAAGGTTTCAAGCCGTTTTCGAAATCGTCGGGACACCTAACTCGTTTAATAGTATAGGATGTTTGAAAAATGAGATTTTACCTTCGTCTTTGGGAAACTTTCTCTTGTCACCTCTGCTTTCGATATCTTGTTTTAAAGCTGTCACACGCTGTGTTTTTAGAGAATTTTCTGAAAAATAAATAGTACTTTTTAAGTAATTTTATTTATGTTATTGATAATAAAGAAGTTAAAAAGAAATGACAAATTATTATAAGATTAATACTGTCACAGACAAATCGCCCATTTACGGGATTCGGCGAATTCATATTATTACAGAACAGCTATTTAAGTCAAAAGTTTTAACTCAATTTTTGCTACCACGAAAATAAGCGTATGATTCTCATAGAATCTTTGTGCGAGTAGAATACATGTACTGTCACGTTAAAAAAAATTTGAAGTATAAAAATATAAGTTTCGACGATGCGAAGGAAACTACGCCATTAGTTTTAACACTTTCATTCAGAAAAAAAAATCTAAAACGTAAATAATTCGCGTGGAGTGTGCGAGTTGGACTTGCATTTCATCACTTTCTTTTTACCCTCAATTGATAAGCCCTTGGCATCATCTTACCTGATGGTAAGTGACGATGATGGCGAAAATGGAAGCGGGCTTACCAAGATTCCCTAACGCAATGGGAAACTGGCTCTCTTATCTTCATGCCGGAACACATCAATGCTGTTAACATTGGTGTTTGGCGGCAAGACTTAGATAAGATGGTGGTAGCTAGCCAGGCGGGCTCAGAAAACACCAACCAAACCGAGTCTACAAAGTTGGACTCCGCCGAGAATCGAACCCGCGACCTTCTGATGTAAAGCGAGAAGCAAGCCACTACGCTATGGAGGCGGTCATCATCATCGTCAGCCGAAGGACGTCCACTGCTGGACAAAGGCCTCCTCCAAGGATTTCTACATCGACCGGTGTCTTGCGCTGCCCGCATCCAGCGGCTTCTCGCAACCTTTACCAGGTCATCGGTCCACCGAGTGGGAGGCCTGCCTACACTGCGTTTTCCGGTGCGTGGTACTGCACTTAGTACTGCATTTAGTCCTGCACAATTGTATGGGCGGTAGCTCTGTACTACCTCGCCTTAATGACTTACCGTCGTTCGCCGTAAGCTTTCTTTTGACACCTCTGGATTCCGCATCAACCTTCTTTGATACAGTGATGCGTTCTTTTTTATCTGAAATTAATAATAGAAAACAATAAGAACAGTTTTAATTTGGTAATCATGATTTTTAAAAATATATTTTGAATCTTTTTAATTTATTTTGCAGTAGTATCTTAGTGTAAGTCTACCCGACACAAATTGCATTTGGTGGGTAGATGACAGCTAGTTTGAGTTTAGCTTTGATTAAGGGTTGTTAAGATGAGGGGTATAATTTAAACGAGTAAGTCATCCACCATATCATCTTCAACCAAAAAAGTCCACTGCTGAACAAAAGCCTCCTCTAAGGAAGTCAACGATAGCCGGTCTTGCGCTGCGCGCATCATTCGACGAGTCTTTAAACGTCGAACAACTTCACACGAGTATGTCGCATAAATACATTCATTATTTCCCCTGTAATAGGTCAGTTGTCCAATGGTTCTATGTATCTGTAATACACACCAGTATGCGAAGTAGATGCGGCTGAGTTTTTTGGAGTCTCGCTGCTCTTTATTTGCAGGCAGGGAAACTGAAATTTAATAAGTTAAATAAATGAGAGATTCTCTAAAATCAGGGTTCGTAATTATCAAGATAATTATTTTCTTTGATAATTATTATGACAATTATCTGATAATTATCCATGCTGCTTCATAATTGAATGACTTTAATTTTTGACTTACAGTAAGTATTTAATTCATACCATTATAATTCTGGTATGTGCAAAAGTTTTTTCGGTTTGTTCCTAAAGCCTAAAACATTTGTCAAGTCTGTCAATAATTGTTCTTTGAACTTACATAGGCTCCTACTTGTTTCTAGAAACGTCTATACACGTATAATACGTAGCTATAAAGCGTAGTATCTACAAACGGTGACAATTCAATAAACATGGAAGCGGCCAAATACATATCAGACACTTTCTCTTATATGAATTCGATTTAGGAAATAATGCGGCAGATGCACACGGGAAGATATGCAGCATTTACGGTGAGAATGTGATTACCTCCTAATTTGAGAGCTAATGTGAGAAGTTCTCATCTCACACACACACACACACACACATGTAATTGTTATACAGAAATAAATTAATAAAAAAGTATACCTAGTTCTGGTAGTGACGCTTGATGCTCTAAGGCAAATTTTTTCGAATAGTTGTGCTCTGCTAGCACATCTGTAGATAAATTTGTATGTTGAATATTGCTGCTTCAAGCCACATGTTTTTGGGTTTCACTCCTGAAATAAAAAGAAGGTTGGGTTAGAAAATGGACTGTATAATCCAAGTACAACAGGTACCTACCATAAACAAGTAGTAACTTACCAGCCCCAGATGGAACAACCTGCATAATATCCTCTTCTGATTGTTCTGAGACAACAACAGCAGTAGTTTGACCTGAAAATATATTTCTTTTAAAAGTGTGACATACTTCATTAATATTATGTATATTGGCAATATTAAGAATTGTTGTAGTTTATTTTTATTGGCCACTAGTCCCACAACCTCTACCAATCCGTACTTGCCCCTGTGTGTGGAGTATGGCCTAACCTTCCCGAGTAACGGGAAGAGACCCCTGCCCCTGCAGTGGGGATATAATGGGTTGTTTACAATTTTTATTTGGTTTTGTTTTGAATAATTACAGTCTTCTAGCTCAGCTGTAGTTAAATAAGCATTTTGAATACTGCTAGTTTAAGGGAATTGAATCCGCGATCTCTTGGTGTGAACTAGACCACGGAGCCAGTTGGTACTTCATTTAGGATAATAGTTGAACCTATATTTAATTATTTTCTAGAATGTGAAATAATATGTTTTAGACTTCTGGATTCCAATTAAGTTAATTTATACATATACATATATAGTATACAGCAATTGCTACAAACGTTACTAAAAAAAAATCCACTTATTGCATAATACATACAGGTCACATTGCAGTGTGAAATAATCTGGATTCCGATAGGTATTCCAATTAATTTCTTAGACTTATTGCTACAAACATTACAGAAAATATTGCAAAGGAACTCGCTCGTCTTACTTACTTATTATTCATTTATCATCAGTACAGACAGAATAGGTACCAATGCAGACTATGCATAAAGACGGCACAGCTTTTCTCTATCTTAGTTTGTGGCATCTCTTGTCAGTCACGGGAGTGACACTTCGCTGATGTATGGTTTAACCAAATTTTGAACTACATGGTGAAAAAGATCTACATAAAGAACTTTCATACAATGACCTCTTGATAATAAGGCAATTTATAGTTTGACTTACCGATTTACATCACGAGGGAACTGTGCAAAATGTACACTGTCATCATCAGGTTGATGAGTTTCTCGTATGCCACAAATTTCACATTTACGGCGAGCACGCCGTTTAGGTTTAGTACTCATTGTACAATGGAATTTATAGATTTACAAGAAATAAAAACACTATTATGGAGTCCTGTCTCGATGAAAATATCACTAATTAGAACAGTCACTGTCTCGAAAGAATTACTAAAGGAGTTTATTTCTCTACTATATTTGCATAAAAACAGATGTGATGGAGGAATATATTACTCATTCAACATTAAAAACACAGTTTTATCCCAATAATTAACGTGGTTTACAAGTTAACAAGACGCCGACAAACCAAACCGTAAGCGTTACCATAGACAGTCTTTGACACAGTGACACTTTCTAGGTATTGCCAGTGGAGCAATTAATTTGTAACTTTGTACTTAAACACTAAATGTTTATTTTTAATTATTTTAATTTTAAAATGGCAACACTGCTCTGGTAAATAACACAGAAAATCGGGATACTTTTCTTGCCATGTATGAGAGTTTCCGCCCACTGGTACAAAAAAGATGCAAATATGTGAAAAAAGCACGCCGTCTGATATTTTAAATGTTTGTGTTGCCATTTAATAAACTTTTTAACAAATTCGTAGTTTCTATTCCATATGATTTTTCAATTCAATTTTTATCCACAATTTAATTGTTTAGTTTATATTATGTTTCCATGATTTATATAAAATTCAATTCGTGACTCCAATTTATTAGTTATTTAATATTAATAAAATTACTTATTATTTCAATAATAGACTGAAAAACTAATTAAAATTACCTTATTGTTAGCGAGACGATCCGTCGCGTCAGCTTCAATTTACCTACCTACCATCTTTTTATTTAAGCTGACATTCCTCTTTTTTCCCTGTAACCTTCATCATGTGATGTCGACATTTAGTTCTACCTAATATTTTGGTTTACATTTTTTTAATAAATGACAAAGAAAATCGTATTCTTCATCATTGATCGATCGTTAGATTGTAAGATTTTTCGTTTTGTATTTCATTTTTGTACAGTAGTAGGATTTGAGAGTTTCTAAATAAAAACTGTTGCGGCTGGTACCTGAAAAACTGAGATTTCCCCCAAACTTATGTTTTTCTTATAACCTTTTATCACTGAATCTGAATCACAGCTGTTTCAGATCAATCGGATTGCCCATTTTTGTATAGAGACTAATTTTTTACGTTTATTTAAAAAGTGGTAGAACAAATCTTTTGTTTTTACATAAGATAGGTAAGTTTTCTTATTCAAATGATTATAGCATTCATGCTGTGAATTAGTATAATTAAACAAAGAAATAAAATAATTATAAAATAAACAAACAAACATAACTTTGAAAACACTTCAACTTTTACATACAATACGAACTTGCTGTCAACGCCTTGTCCAAAATACATATTCATTTTTTTCCCCCTATCTAGGGCAGGCTAACGCTGCGGGTGCACTGAGACGATAAAATGAGAACCTACATCCAAGCCACGCCCACTTGTCGGTCCTCTTAAAAACTCTAAGATGTACGCGGGTGCACTAGTCCGATAACTGTCGTATGGAAACAATCATTCCACCGCTCGAGCCATGTAATAAGCGTCGTCGTCGCGTCGTTGTTTCTGAATAGTGTTGTGCGCAGTACTATAGAAAATGTGCCCGGCTTTGAGCTAACGCCAATTCGACGTACCCTACGTATAACTCCGTATCTGCAAAATGAAAATTTTACAGTAGACAGATTACAAAGTTATCATAAGTTTGTCACAGCATATCTCTGACATGAATAAACGTACCATCTTGAAAATTGGCACATAGATAAATTTGTGTTCAATTTTTAATTATTGTATTCAATATTAATATACGATAACGATTCTTACCCTCATGTGATTCACCGCTGGAAGGCCGGGGTCGGCGAAGAAACTTTCGTTCCCTCCATCCCCCAACTTGATAGGGCTCGGACGGTAACGCAGGAGCCTTATCGCCGTAAAATGGGTCCGATATGAAGGCGCACATGGTGATCCTACGTGCCTTCCTAAGATGGTGTAGCAGGTTACACACTGTTGAGAATGGCCGCCTCGGGTCCGCGGTTAAATGCTTTAGCAAACCCGTAACATTAGCACATGGTGGCATGGAGAAACACCGTAGGATTTTAGTCAGTACGAGTCAAGCATAACCTAGTTGATGCCCCCGCTGTGGCTGGGTATCCATGAAGGATATAGCCACAGTAAAAATAAGGACAGTGTTGCTGGTACCCCATAACATTTGAGGAAGCATCTCTTCCCAGGCTTCAAAGGCAGGAGGAGGAATTTTAAAAGATCACTGCCATTTCCTTGATGATTTCGGATTTCAAGTACAATTTTTTTTTTCAAAACCACCAAGTGTATAAATGGATTAGGACAGGTATGAGCTGATGAGGATGGGAACTGAACACGATATTTTGCTATTGCACCAAGGATTGTGGTAGTGATAAATGTGTTTGCCGGAAAATAATGCTAAACTGTTCTAAGGCGTGCCTCCACTGCAAAGGAAAATGCCTCAACGGCACTGGTTTCTGTTGACGAGGACAACGACAATGCAGACGACGTAGAGAGAGCCCCTTTTAGCAAGAACTACTCACCACTAGGGTACATTTGATCCCCCCTGATCAAGTCTCCCATGCAAAGGGACACTTGATACAAAACCTTTTTTTGCAAAAATAACAATAATTATTTATAAAAACGGATTAGTTTCAGTGAGGAACTCGCAAATGATAAATTGATAAATAATGTAAAGTATATTGTACTCTACAATATCGGCATTCTGCCTAATAACTACAAAGCTAGATAACAAAATGAAAAGGGGTATCAACTGTCCCCAGTTTCCCCTAATTTATGACCAATTATAAAAGATAATATCGAGGGTTCACGGGTGACTTGTATTAAGCGACATTTTTACAAATTTTCAGGAGACTGATTTAAAAAAATATTTTATAGAAAAATAATCATTAAAACTTAACGTCTTAGTATTATATAGATTCTCAATATTCTTAATATTTTAAATATTGTTCAGAAGTATTTTTTTGTGAGGTATTTTGTAAGAAATTTTTTTAAAGTAGAGGTTACCTGTGTTTCCAAAAATGTCGCTTAATACAAGTCGCCCGTGAACCCTCGATATATGAGTTAAAAATGTAATTTACGTAATTTAATTACTTTTAAAAAAATTCGGAAGATTATAGAAAGTAACTAATCAATTGCGTGTAATAACTGAACATTTAGCCGTACTTTCCTCTTTCTACGCGTATTTGTATTTTGATTTTAAATTTTCTGTTAAGGTGATAGATTAGGATGTGTAGATTACGAAAATGCAAAAGTCATATAACTACGTATCTGGCAGATACGGAGTTATACGTAAGACCCATCGAATTATTGGCGTTATTGTTATAAATACAGCGTAAAAGTAAAAGCATAGGTAGGTAACCAAGTGTTTAATACATCTAAAATGGCGGTTATATCATAAAACCTACTGTCGCTGGCAGCCTTGCTCATCATACCTTTTTGAATATTATATGTTTTATATATTTTTAATACTTTTGATAGTTATTGTTTTTCAATCAGTCTGTCACTTGTCAGAGCCTAATAAAGGTGTGAAAATATTCAAAGTTCCTTTTCCTGGTGTTCCACCTAGCTCCCAGTAGGCAGGCGACCCTAGGACTCCACACCTACCATATTAAAAATACCATATCATGATATGAAATTGCATGTTCTAAAAGTATATGTTAATTTCTGTAGGTACAACAATTTGTATTTTTTATTAAAAAGGCATTACATTAAAGCACTTGGGTGGAAACTCTACATGTAAATTGTAAATACCAAAAACTGAAAATCTAAAGTATTTTCTATCTAAGTAGATGCTTTACACATTTTCTTAAATTGTATATACAAAATAACATAATATATCCATACATAAATACCTATGCATTTGAATATTCTATAAATGTATACTGATTTCTGTAGTTACCTATTGAACATTATCATATCAATATATGTAAATCGATAACATGTCGATAAATGATGCACAACACTTCGTTTCGTCCGGTAAGAATGTTAGTGTCGGATGAGTGCAGCAGCGTTCATAGAAAATGTACAGTGACTAGGAAGAGCCGATAAAATAAGATCCGTTCTATAAGTCCGGTAAGAATGTTAGTGTCAGATGAGTGCACCCGTGCTCATACAAAACGTACAGCGGCTGCATCGGACTGTGACGTCATCATCTGTCGGTTCTCACTGTGTGCTCAGTGCACCCGCGCCGTAAGGCTCCATGGCCATAACGCCTCGTCTTTAGTTGATACATAGGTCCAATTTGTACAAACTGTAGATATAATATTTTTTGGCAACATTTAGAACAAACGTCAATGTCAAACATTGGTTAAACGCAAACGTTCGAATCAAAAATCAAACGTCGTTCATTTCTCGTCCCGACCCGTTTGCCTAAATCGCGTGTCGTTGCGTTGTTTTGTGGTGCCTCCAAAGAACTTGTATATCTTACATATACATTCCTTCTCTGCTGCAAGTATTACAAAGTCATTGGGAATAATGTGCCAGTTAATCCAATGACACTGAAACATAAAAAAATATATCGTCATGTCGCCGAAATACACGATTGGTGATCTTGTTTGGTAGGTAAATAGGTAGTTCGGGTCGCTTTCCGTCGACGTTATTGGCTTTCCGTCTACGTTCCGTCCTGTCTAGATCTATAAATTAATTTGAGTTTACTTGGGTACCTACTAACTTACTAACCTACGGTGATAGCCCAATAAACAGAACGGGGTCAATGTAACCCTAATGGGGAAGAAAACTGAGAACTCACCGATAGAGGCGCTGATATCGCTTGATTCATAACAAATTGTTAGTTTGTTATTAACAATCATCACTTACTGTCAAAACGTACAGAAATACTGTTTATGTGAACTAAACATAAGATTTATTAAATAAATGCCGCGTTGTGTGGCGATTGGTTGCAATAATGATGGAAATCATTAATTTCCTAAAGATTTTCGAATGAAGAAGACATGGGAAAACTTGCGTTTTCAATCATGTATTTTTGAACTTCACCTTTAATTAAGGAACAGTCCAAGTCGCATACATTTTCCATTTAACAATTTTACAGAAAGAAACTATTTTATTACTTTTTTTTGATTTATGGATTCCTTTGGTCCGAAATAAAGAGTTATTTATTTATTACACCTCGATAATAAAAAATGTGGAACAATTTGAAAGTTGTTAAGAGTCAAGCGCCATCTGCAAATAGCTTTGCGTTTTCTTCCCCATTTAGGCTGACCTTCCTTAACTTTTGGTGTAAAATTAATTTTAAAATATATGTGAGTTATTAAGTTTTGTAAAACTTTTTAATAAAGTAGATGCTTTGCACATTCTATTAAATTGGCCTATTTTTAACCGACGTCAAAAAAAAGAAGGTTCTTGGTTTGACCCGTATGACATGCGATTGAAGTTGGTTTTTTAACACGTTCAGGATTGTTTTTCTACCTAGATACAATATTTGGTTGGAGTGAGCTTAAAAGGGCTTCCTTAAAAAAAATGCATAAGGCACCCTAACCTAATCTTTACCTATTTCATATAAACTGAGTAGTCTAATAATTAACATGTAAACTTTATACTTTTTGTAGGGCGACGCTGAGAGGACAATGCCCGTGGCCTGGCAGGGTAAGTAAAAGGTTTCATTCCAGAACACATCCATGAGAATAGTTAGGAGCCATCCATAAATTACGTCACACTGATTTCATAATTTTTTGACCCCTCCCCATCCTTGTCACTGATGGTCACATTTGTGGGACCACCCCCTCACCGGTGTGAAGTCACATTTTTTGCAATTTTGCCCAGAATTGTAAAAATGAAAACAGAAATTCCAAAATGATATATTTTTATTATTATTTATTATGTGACATCACAAGTTTTATGACTCCCCCGCCCCTTGTCACATAATATCACACTTCGTTGACCCCCTCCCTCCACCTTAACATGTGTAATTTATAGCTGGCCCCTTATTACTCTGACTTTAAGAGTCTGTCTCATTTACACATAAAATATTTACTATAGACGCGTAGTCTATAGTAAATATTTTATGTGTGAATGAGACAGACTCTTGTCAGGTAAATTTTACCTGGTTTTTGAATAGGACTTTAACAGCTGATAAATATTCAATGTGTCTTAGACTCTCTTATTCTAAATTCCACTTATATGATTACTTATAAGTGATTAACCAAACCTTCAAAATGTTTTACCTGAAAATAGGCAGCACTGTAAACTTTTTTTATAACATTAATATAGGAGAGAATTCTGTTTCAGGTCTCAGATCCGCCTACAGATTTGGATCTTCCCAAGGATAATTCAGATTACCAGTGCATTTATTTCTTTGGATTAAAATATTAGTAAGTATGACTTTCGGCTGATAGATAGATAGATAGATGACTTCAAGATGTAAAAATTACTTTTTAAATTTATTCCAACAACTATCTTTCTGTTCCTTCTATTCTATGTCAGTAAGGTAGCTTCTATGATGAAACCAGAATGTTAAGAAAAATAATTTAAGGGGGAATGTTTTGGAGCTCACTAGCGCTCGAGGTTTTCAATTTATTTTTATTAAAAAAACAAAACAACAACTACAAAAGACACACAGACTTCCTTTTGTTTGCGAGCATTACACTATAGGGTGGTATTTTTGTGAAAATTGCAAGCATTGAGAATATCTTTGTATAGTTATAAATGGGAAAAGTGCTAAAATATGGCCACTTGGCCTGTGGTGTGGCCTTAGAATAGCACCACCCCATCTCGTAAAAGTCGTAAAAGGCGACTAAGGGATCCATAAAAGCGGAGGATGGGCAGCAGCGTCTTTTCCGCGTCCATCATGTCGGCTCACGCCACACTGCGATCGCCAAGCGTAGCGATTACGGCAAGACCCCCCCCAAATTGATCTGTAAACCCAAAAACGGCCCCTAGTCCCCGGCAGCCCCGCTGTTCCTGACTCTGGTAGCAGTCACGGTTACGGTGGGGCAGGGGGTGCGAAGAATCCCCGGCACATGCCAGGCTACCAAAACCGAAGACCCTTGGCCCTGGCAACTTACAACACGCGTACACTGCGGACAGACGAGAAGCTGGCTGAACTTGAGGAAGAATTGAGCAGGCTACGGTGGGACATTGTAGGATTGTGTGAAGTTCGAAGAGAGGGAGAGGACACCATGATCCTGAAATCCGGAAACCTGCTCTATTTCCGGGAGGGCGACCAACTATCATCGGGTTTATCGTCCGCAAGTCCCTCGTTAACAACGTGATTTTACCGTTGTGATGGGGGACTTCAACGAAAACTAGGCAAACGAAGCGACGATGAGCTGAGAATGGGGCAATTTAGTTACGGAGAAAGACCGTGGCCAGCTGCTGGCTGACTTTATGGAGAAGGAGGGCCTCTTTATGATGAACTGCTTCTTCAAAAAGCCATAACAACGAAAGTGGACATGACTGCATCCCAATGGCGTGATTAAAAATTAGATTGACTTCATCTTGTCGACAAAGAGGCAAGTATTCAATGATGTCTCTGTGATCAACTCAGTGAAAACTGGAAGTGATCACCAAATGGTAAGAGGTACATTGAATCTAAAAACCAAACTAGAAAGATGTCGACTGATGAAGTCCACGCTCCGTCCAGCGCCTATCCAGCTCCAAAACCCCGAAAGCTTTCAGCTCTAGTTGCACAACCGCTTCAAATACCTAGGAGAATGCGAAAACGGACGATTACAATGACAGGTTCGTGGAAATTGTCCAAACGGTTGGGAATAAGACATTCAAAACCAGCCGTTTAAAAAGAACATCTCGGACTCGGACCTCACCAGCAAGCTCATGAAGGAAAGACGGAATCTGACTCTGTAATCTTCTGAAGATGCTTGTCAGTATAGGCGACTAAACAGAGAGATCTCCAAGTCCTTGACACGAGATATACGTCAATTTAATACAGTTCGTATTAAAGAGGCTATCGAGCGCAATAAAGGCTCAAAAGTATTCGCAAGAGATCTGTCCGTTGGTCAAAGCGAACTGACAAAGCTGAATACTGAGGATGGCAGAGTCGTGTCGTCTTAGCCGGAGCTGCTGGAAGAGATTGAGAAGTTCTACGAACAATTATACACTACCACACGCTTACCTGTCAGTAATTAGACTAAAGACCCGAGAGCCAAATTGACCCGACACTATGCTGAAGATATCCCGGACCTCAGCCTGTACGAGATTAGAATTGCTCTCAAACAGCTTAAGAACAACAAGGCACCGGGTGATGATGGAATAACGGCTGAGCTTAAAAGTAGGTGGAAAACCGCAACTTCAAGCTCTTCAGAAGCTGTTCAATTTCGTCATGCTCGAAAGACAAACGCCTAAAGCATGGCACAGGAGTGTAGCGGTGCTCTTCAAAAAGGGCGATAAGACCCTGCTGAAGGACCATAGACCCATCTCACTTCTGAGCCATGTCTACAAGCTGTTTTCGAGAGTCATTACGAATCGTCTCGCACGCAGGTTTGACGACTTCCAGCCTCCCGAACAAGCCAGTTTCCGAAAAGGCTTCAGTACCATAGACCACATACATACGCTCCGGCAGATTATACAGAAGACCGAAGAGTATAATGGCGTTTGTGGACTGTGAGACAGCTTTTGATTCGATCGAGACCTGGGCTGTGTTGTCTCCAACGGTGCCAAATTGACTATCGATACACATCGAAGTGTTGAAGTGTTTGTATGAAAACACCACCATGACGGACCACCTCCAGGATCAGAATTCGAAACTGAACTATTTCTCTCGTGCATTTTCTACTCTCAATCGATTGTATCTACTCTTGAGACATTTGAGTTCACAAAATTAATTTAAGTCACGTATCGTTGTGCGGATGTTAATATCATAATCCTTAACATACGAAAGGTTAGTCCAAGAACTAGAACCATATTGTTCTCACTAACATAAACTATAGCAATACGGAATTTGACACCCTCAAGTGCCGAAATTCGTCACCACCATCATCGCAGTCATACAAGCGAGCGATAAGAAGTGTTCAATGGGTTTTTAGGCCGCTAACTAAACAGAGAATGTGTTACGTTTATACTAAGATCCGGTTTCACTATAGTTCTGCAAACTAGAGTTTAAGTAATCGAAGATTCATGTTATCACTTTATTATCTATTGCGTGTAAACTTAGTAGACGATACACTCATTATCACACTAGATAGTTTCAACAACGAATCTTGCATTTCAAGACTAACATCTCCCCTTTATAAGTGGTGGAAAATAATGGCATTTTAAAAGACAGAAGAGTATCTGACGCCATATCTTTATCAGATTATCGTAGCATCTGAATGTAGTTGTTAAGAAGTGCGCTTTCACCTACGCCTTGAATATATTAAGAGAAGAAGAACGACGAATAGATTCAGGAAGAAAGTTCCACAGTCGGATAGAACGGAAAGAGATCAATAGTTGAATAAAACTCGACTGTGCAGCGTTCGGGAAGCTCCTCAATATCTTCGCGTCCAAAATACCGCAGTGTCTCAAGACTAAGGTAAAGGTCTTTACCTTAGTCTTGAGACACTGCGTCACTGGGTCAAAGGACCAGTGTGTGTTGCCAGTGATGACATATGGAACCGAAACATGGTCGCTTACTATGGGACCGGAAAACGCAGTGTAGGCAGGCCTCCTACTCGGTGGACCGATGACCTGGTAAAGGATGCGGGAAGCCGCTGGATGCGGACAGCGCAGGACCGGTCGATGTGGAAATTCTTGGGGGAGGCCTTTGTCCAGCAGTGGACGTCCTTCGGCTGATGATGACGATGATGATGTTTTTCAATATATAAAAAAAAAACCGTTTGTTAACTGTAAATTATAATCACAATGATCCCCCACACTAGCTGGGATGATTATAATAGATTTTAGGCTATAAGATTTTTGTTTCTCATTGGATTGATTCAGTCTCTAAGTAGTTAGTGGTCCTGATTACTAATCTGTATATAAGGCAAACGTTTCTGTGATAAGCAGAGTCGTTTGCTCTGTGTCTGGGTGTATTATATTTGTTACATGGGTATGTATCTCTCTGTTTCCCTTAATAAATGGAAATCCAAATTGGGACCAAATGACCACGTGCGATTTGGACCTGGACGTTAATCTTCTTAATCACTTGCTGAGTGTGATATACATATCTAAAGCACTTGAGTTTTTAGTTGAATTTGTTAGTTTGTATACCTAATTTATTTGTCATTTTCAGTAAATGGGTCCGCGGAAGGAATCTGAAGCCATATGACGAATTCCAAGAGGAGATGATGAGGTACTGCACCACAGAAGGCTTCATGGATGCCCTCAGCCAGATCGTGGATTATATTGAAAACCCTGAGGTGAGGCAGGTTAAATAAATTCGCTGAAATGTGTTATAATAAATACAATGTCGTCAAAAATACTCTGAGATGGTTTTGACTGAAATATAGAAAAAGAAAAGTTAATAAAACTCCCCAAGCAAATATACATATAAGTATGTACTACAATATATAGGTAAAGCCGCTTGATGGATGTTGCAGGGTGAGGTGGTTTCTTCAATTATTAACTTGGTAACACCCAATCTGCTGAAGTTTATAGAATTATGATCATTTATCAACTTCTAGTGAACTATTTATCTATCATTAATAAGTATTTATTTCATTATTATTATCAAAGCTAGTGAATTCGTAACATATTTAATTACTCAGTACTTAGTTGTGTAATTTTACTATCAAAAGGTTGTTTTTGTAAGTAATGGTAACCAAACATAATTGGCTGCAGTGCTAACTTATTTTGTTTTTCAGAAATTCGCAGAATTCGGTCATGAAGTTAATATTGAAGATGATATTAAAGATCCTAAGGAGGAAGTCAAAGAGGAAGCTGATGATTCTGTGGAGTTTGATGATGATCAGGGAATCACTGATGAGAAAAACGATTGTAAGCCAAAAGACACCTCAGTGGTTGAGCAAGAGGTGGACAAAAATGTAGATGATCCTGTGGAGTTTAATGATGATCAGGGAATCACTGATGAGAAAAGCGATTGTAAGCCAAAAGACACCTCAGTGGTTGAGCAAGAGGTGGACAAAAATGTAGATGATCCTATGGAGTTTAATGATGATCAGGGAATCACTGATGAGATAAATGATTGTAACTCAAAAGACACCTCAGTGGTTGAGCAAGAGGTGGAGAAAAATTTACAAGTAAGTACTTTATTCATTTATATTGCATTGCGTTTTCTAATTTCTTTAAAACATTAAAACCAATAACTCTTGAGTTTATGTATCTTACCTGAATATTAATCGAGAATTTATAATGAGGAAAATGAAAGGTATTAAAAATGTCATGTAACTTATTGATGGTGTGAATTTTGATTTACCATACTATGATCGGGCTTTAGAATTTGTAAGCCCCAGCAGACATGTCAGCTACCTATTGCTATTCCACTAAGAGCGTGACGTCACGATTAGTAAGCTGTTTACTCATTTCGATGTTTACGGCGGCTTTCTTGTATAATATGCGTTTCATTCACTCTTTTCATATCATAAAGATGATAAGTATGGTAAACTCTTCTTTAGGTGTTAGGCGGTTATCACTAGTAATCGGAAATTCGGGGGCAATTTCATTTTTTCCCAAGAAAGAATAGTATGGATATGCCTTTCTGAATAAATTTATAGATTTTCATACAAAAAATCCCGGGATACCGGGATCGTAAAAAGCGTTGGGATTCTCAATTGTAATGATCTGATTGTAGTGAATGTTGATCTTAAAATCTTATTAATTTCAATGTTTATATTAAAACTGTGTAATTTTCTAGAATACTTTCAACTTATATTTTATTTTAAAATCATTTATTCTTTCATTCTTTAATACTGTCATCATGCCTATTCTGAGCCTACGTAAACGGCGCGGGCGCGGCGGAAGTATTTCATTTCCCTTACACTGTATGACTGCATATGTATTTTAAAAAGTTTCCCTTTTTTCAGTGTCCCATGCTAGCGCGAGTGTTATTACACCGAGTAAGAATACTCGAGTGTGATGTCTGTGCACTTTGCTTTTTGAAACGGAAAGACTTTGAAAGACATAAACAAACACATATACAAGAAATGGAGTAAGTTTAGTGTTGTTTTTATTTGCCCTTAATTGGTAAGCCCTTGGCATCATCTCACCTGATGGTAAGTGATGATGATGCCGAAGATCGAAAAGGACTTACCAAGATTCCCCAATGCAATGTTTTTTAGTTTTCAAGTTACTAAACTGTATAAGTATTGTATAAATATTTATAATGGTTCTTAATGAGTAATTTAATATTAATATTTCTTGCTGATTAAACATGTTACATACTGGATGGTAATGTTTTAATTTATTTTTCCAGAGTTGAAAACGAGTCTACCGAGAACCAAAAAGAATATGATAATTTTAACAATAATTCCAATATCTGTGATAAAAACGAAACTGATAATCCAACAATTACTTTTACTATTTTAGACAATAAAATTAGGTTGAAATTCAGAAATGGAAAATTAGACGTGCCTCCGGTAAGCCTTATTATTTTTTATAACAATAACAACTATGGTTAAACTAAATATTATTAATAATGCGGTGTCAGAGGCCTAGTAGGCAGCTTGAAAACTTCTGACACTGGATCTGGCCACTGGCCGCGCAACCTCCACCAATCCGGACTTAATCCCCTCACGTGGAATATGGCATAACCTTCCTAGTTATGGAAAGAAACCCGTGCCCCGGCCGTGGGGACGCTATGGGTTGTTAAAGAACCCCAAATAAGAGGAACTGTCTTTTTCTGATTTTAATATTGTAAGAGTCCTATGGTGTATTTCTCTGTCATGGATCTGCTCTCTCTACTAGATTTGTCCTGGGAGCACGTGAAGTCTACAGCTGGGAACAGATCCGTGTCGAAAACGTTGTATCTGTTCTACGCTCCCCTGGGTGTTACAGGACCTAAAGAAGAAGAAGACTAGATTTGATCAATAGATGGCTTTAACCTTTCAACAATTTTCTGGACATTTCCAGTTGTTGAATCCAGCTGTGGCGCTGGATCGCATCGAGGCCAACAAGTGCAAACTGTGCAATCAATGCTTCCTAGATCCGCACGAGTACCGGATACACGAGATGTCACACTTAAGCTCAGAAAGGTAAGTTTTGTAGTCTAGACCTTTATAGTTTCCAGTAGTTGCATGCTTATGTAGCAAGTAGTTCACTGATGATATTCCTAACCAGATTGTCGACATTCCTCACTACATCCAACCAACGCATTGTAGTAGTAGTTGACGACATTTCTCACTACTTCCAACCGCTCCACAATGACTGGATATTGACATTCCTAACGCCTTCGACCGATCCGCAGTGATAGCAGCTAACGACATTTCTCACTACATCCAACCGACACCGACCCACAATGACTGGATATTGACATTCCTAACGCCTTCGACCAATCCGCAGTGATAGCAGCTAACGACATTTCTCACTACATCCAACCGACCCACAATGACTGGATATTGACATTCCTAACACCTTCGACCAATCCGCAGTGATAGCAGCTAACGACATTTCTCACTACATCCAACCGACCCACAATGACTGGATATTGACATTCCTAACGGCCTTCGACCAATCCGCAGTGATAGCAGCTGACGGCATATCTCACTACTTCCAGCCGACCCACAGTGGCTGTAGATTGATCACATTTCACACAGTGGTAGATTGACGAAATTACCCAATATCTCCAACCAATGCACATTAATGGTACTTGATGACATTTCTCACTTCTAGCCACTGACAGCACTGTCAGTAGATTAATTACCTTCCTCACTATTTCCGACGAACCTATAGACGACATTCCTTACTAGTTACAACAGCAAATCCACAGTGGCAGTAGAATGACGACATTTCTCACTACTTCCAGCCAACCCAAAGTGGCAGTAATTCACTACATTCCTCTCTAGTTCCAACCCACTCACAGTGGTAGTAGTTGACGATATTCCGAGGGGTCGAAACTGGTCAGTAAAATCAGTAAAAGTCAGTTTTTTGTAAACAACTCAGTTATTTGAAAAATGGTCAGTTTTATCAGTTTTTAGGGATTGGCACTCACGAGTTTTCACATCGGACCCCTATTTATGTTAACTGAAATATTATTTATAATAGTTTGAGCGTATTTACATCCCATCTTTTTTGTCTTTGCATGTACAGTACACTAACCCGATTTTACTAATGTGTAAACATAAATTCGTTTAAGGGCATTAACTGATGCTTTGTTATTAGTTATTTAGGGATTGACACTCGTTTTTACGCAGACCTAGGAAAAGTTAGGCCGTTCTCCAGCCACGGGGGCCAAGTCCAGATTGGTAGAGGTTGATAGGCTAATGGCCAACCTCACCTTTGTTCGGTATTGGACATATTCTGGATTGGACAAATTCGTAAATTGGGCAGATTCTTGGATTAGGCAGATTCTTGGATTTGACGGATCACCTTTAGTGTCAGAAGCCTTCAAGACCGCTAAACGCTTATGACATTAACACTTATGTGTTTTTTTGCTTTTTGAAAAACAAAAAATAATAATGTTTGTTACTTTTGATTAGAACACAATAAAAAAGGGGGTAAGCGTAGGCTATGGGGATACATAACTCCTACTTTTTAACTCATTTCAGATAGTAAAAGTCAGTATTTTTAGATTTCTTTATCAGTAAAATCACTATTCTTGAGCTTTGTTTCGACTCCTGTATTCCTCACTACTTTCAACCAACCTCTGGTAACTGTAGCTAGTCATTTACTTTCAATAAAGTTCGAGTAGTTATAAAATGACGTCATTCCTCACTTTTCTAGCAAACTCCCGGTATTAATGGACAGACGATATCTCTCACGTCAATCTGCAATAGTAATGGATAAAACACGTTCGTCACGAATTTCAACCAACTCTTAGTCGCAGTAGATGAAGGACATTTTCCAGTCAAAATTAAGAAAGTAGATTGACGAAATTTATCACGACTTCCAGACGACAACTTCTTGTAGTAGATAGATAATTTCTCACGGTTTATAGCCGTTCTCTAATAGTAGTAAATATACTATATTTCTCACGCCTTTTTTCAACGCAGTACAATACGGTATTCCAGTAGTAGTCATTTTAGTGACTTTATCAAAAACTATATATTGTTCTGAAAGTGTTCCTGTTACTTATCTATTACGTCTTTGACGAACTTATTTTGTAATCGTGATGATTTAAAAAAATGAAAGAAACCACATTCTAGTAATATTTTTCGCTATTTTAGGAAAATTTCCATTTATAGAATACTTTTTTTTGTATACTGTCAAGTACCCTATTTTATCCATGCTGTTAAAGTATATTTCCACGGTCAAAAGTGTCGTTGCCAGGAAAGGGCAATGAGCTAAAGACAAAGTGTCGAAGAATACAAAACAGTGAAAACTCCAATTGAAGAAGACATTTCCTTGTGCATTCTGCAAAAGGACCTTTAACTATAATGCCCATCAAGTGCTCCACACAAAAGTCACGCGTATCATTTTAACCCAATGAGAGAAACGAGATACGATATACACGACTAAAACATCTGAGAATACACCTCAGGACACATGTATCCCAAATTTTGAATAACATTTCTAGGAATATTTATGAAAGAACGCACACACTAGGGAAGTAAACCGTACCATGCCACAAAGATATCTCATATCGGTAATCGAATATCGATAGTGCGATATTTGTTTTAATAAATAAAAAAAACTTTATTGCAGACATAGTCCATATCTTTGTTAATAACAATAATCTTAAAACTAATGTTAGTAATCAATTGTACAAAAACAACACACATAAATATACAAATCAATTTAAAACAGAGTTTGCGCGCTGGCTCCATGCAATTGGACCCAGCGACTTAGCAGTTGCGAATCCCACCTATCAGAGATGTTGGTGCTAGCTCGAACGCGGCCCAGCAGTGACGCGCAGCGCTTCCTTATAATGGCTTGAAAGCCGTCGGTATGAGCCTCTGCGAACATGCCGGACGCACTGCAGAACCGTGGCAGCCCCATCAGCACCCTGAACGCATTATTGTACTGGACTCGCAGGTCGTTGTATGCCCTTTGCGTAAATCGACACCACAGGCTGCACGTGTAAAAATATTGGCAAAATGCTTTAAAAAGCGTAACCTTCACTTGTTTAGTACACCGTGCAAACCTGCGAGCCAACATATTGCATCGGACAGCCAACGACCTGCGTTCCCTTTCAATATCCATATTATCATGTAGCTCCTCGTTCACCCAGTGGCCCAAATACTTAAAACGCTCAACACGGTTCAAAGGAGACCCATTAAGTGTAACCGGTGGTATAGAGTTGTAAGTTTTGGTGTCAGCCTTAAATACCAGTAACTCGCTCTTCTTTACGTTGTATTTGAGCCCCTGGGCCACTGCATAGGATTCACAGATCTTTAGCAGTTTTCTCAGTGCCCCGATTGACTATAAACGCTGCATTGAACCTGAAGCTTTAAAACGCGACAAAATACAGTGCATGATAAAACTGCCCTTATCATAAGAAAGAAGGCCGCAAAGTATACGGAAACTTCATATACTTTGCGGCCTTCTTCCTTATTGGGGCAGAAAGGCAAAGACATCGAATGTAAGATATGCTTCAAAAGTTTTTGTTTCGCGATTCAGTTCCGAGAACACTTTCAATTTTCAGTTGGCATGATGATAACAATGAAGGTAATAAAGTGTAGAAAATTTAAGGCATCCCGAAAAGCTCCGGTATTAGATTGTCAGTATTTTACACGACTTCAGTTCCTCACAGTAGTATATTGAAAACATCTCCAATGACGCTCCCATCTCATTCTCCAGATGACCTATAACCGTAGTATCATAAAGAATAGAGGACATTGGTGTTCATCACCCGGCAGTGTCACGTCACTTCCGGCTATAAACGAAAAAAAAAAAACACTAACTATCCCACCGTTTCCTAAGAAATGGTGAACACAAACACACATACTTGAACTCGTAAATTACTGTCAAATACACCTTTTTGTTGATTTCGCTTAAAATTTGATAGCTTCCAAATAAAATAAAAGGATGAAATAAAAAAAAACAAGTTCTAGCTAACTTTCATAGAGTGTAACAGTGAAGTAAAATATTAAGTAGGAACTTTTATCAGGACCCATTCAGCCAATCATCAAAACCAGCAAAATCAGCCCTAAAGGCTTTTAGTTTTATTTCATTTTAATTATTTACAGATTCAAAGTAAAAGATGACATGAGTAAATGTGTTAAAAGTGAGGCAACATCGGTTCATGAAAGTACAATGGACATGCACTTGTTTGTGCAGGATCCTTCCTTTATCTGCCATTGTGGCAAAGGATACTACAACTTCGGAGAATATAAGGACCATAAGAAACATGTGCATAACGAAACTGTGGGTAATGGAGAAGACACGTCTGAAGTTCATCTCGTTCAACAAGCTAAAGATGAGTTAGACGTCGATGCTGAACAAATAATTGAACCTAAATATGAAGCAGATGATAAACCAGTGTTAGATAATATTTATCCTATTATGGCAAGGAAAGTAAAAAAAATCAAGCTAGGTCTTGTACCTCGTTCAAAAACGACTTTGAAAGTTAATGATAATATACCAAAGCCAAAGGAAAAAGACAATATTAACAATACATTAACGCAAACCTTCTCTGGTACGTTTTGCAAACAGAACTTTAACGAAACAGAAAACGTGCAGGCCAATATTGAACAAATAATTGAACCCAAATATGAAGGAGATGATAAACCAGTGTTAGATAATATTTATCCTATTATGGCAAGGAAAGTAAACAAAATAAAGCTAGGTCTTGTACCTCGTTCAAAAACGACTTTGCAAGTTAATGATAATATGCCAAAAGCAAAGGAAAAAGACAATATTAACAATACACTAACGCAAACCTCCTCTGGTACGTTTTGCAAACAGACCTTTAACGAAACAGATAATGTACCGGCCAATATTGTGGCCAATATTGAACAAATAATTGAACCTAAATGTGAAGCAGATGATAAACCAGTGTCAGATAATATTTATCCTATTGTGGCAAGGAAAGTAAAAACAAACAAGCTAGGTCTAGTACCTTGTTCAAAAATGACTTTGCAAGTTAATGATAATATGGCAAAGGCAAAGGAAAAGGACAATATTAACAATACATTAACGCAAACCTCCTCTGGTACGTTTTGCAAACAGACCTTTAAAGAAACAGATAACGTACAGATCAATATTGTGGTCCACAAGGATGAAAAACGATACCCTTGTGACCAATGCGAGACACGTTTCACTCAGCCAGGAGCTCTGAAGCTACACCTTAAAAGACATGCAGGCATCAGAGATATTGCGTGTCGATATTGTCCAAAATCTTTTTACGATAACGTTAGTCGGAATAGTCATGAACGTATTCACACGGGAATTAAGCCGTATTGTTGCGACTGCTGCGGCAAAGAATTCAGACATAAGTCTACGTATGACAGCCACCTTCACACGCATATAGGTGTAAGCAGATACGAGTGCGACATTTGCTTTAAACGCTACACTGATCATAAAACGTTAAAACGCCACAAAATAACAATACACGAGAAAAGTAAAGCCATCAAATGCAATTTATGCTCGAAAATTTTCGCTTTCGCGTTTGAGTTCCGGAAACACCTTAAAATTTCACATGGGAACAGTAATAATGACTAAAGATTATAAACAAAGTTTATGTTTTTATATTCACATACGGTTCGAATTTTTTTCAATATTTCTACAGGGTGCTAAAAAGATGTCTGGCAATATTTTAACTGTGGCTTCTACCTGCTTCTACTCATCAAATTGAACAACTTTTCTCAAGAAACTTATGGTTAAAAAGCAAAAAACAATGTGGACTTCTCATAGAAAGTTCATCAACCAACTGACGGATTTGAAGTCGAGTCCAAATTTTTTTTTGCTTTTTGAGTATGAGTTTCTTGTAGAAAGTTGTTCAGTTTGATGAGTAGAAGCCACAGTTAAAATATTGCCAGCCTTTTTTTTTATCACCTGTATAAAGCATAAAAATGAACAGATTTTGATGTTTAGTAACCGTTAGTTAATTAGTATATAATACAGGATAGGCTTTACCTAGTGTATGAACTAAATTACCACATTTGTGAAATTGGTTACTCTTTAGTAATGCAGCTTTCTATGATTTCACTCTAAAAATAAATTATTTTTGTTAATTTATTAATCTTTGTACACCTAATTTATTAAAAGAGATCAAAAATAAATTATTATTATTATTATTACTTGTATTGATCAATTACTGAGTTATCAATAAAAATACAAAGCGTTAAATTCATTATGATAGTCTTTATTATAATTAATGATTAGCCCGTTTCCATCTTCGGCATCATTGTCCCTTGCCACCAGGTGAGACGATGCCAAAGGGTAACCAATAGTTTTTAAGTCCAGAGTATTACTTCTCAACAAGAACTCCCGGTCGTATAACTAGAATCGCGCCCGCACCCTTACGTTACGGTCGCCTGCCTAACTGGGGCTAGGTGGAACACCAGGAAAACACTTGGTAATAACCTTTCTGGGGTTACAGATGCTCATAAGGGGCAGTAGTCACTTTCCATCAGGGAGGCAAGCTTTTGACACCTCAAACAATAATAATAAAAACCTAACCAATGTTATTAATAACGTACTGTCAAAAAGTATAATTAGATTGACGGTAGTAAATGGATATTAGGTTGCTCTGCCAGACGCCAGTAGATAGTTATACTTACATCGACGACATTTGCCGCTACAATTAGGCTACCTGTTTACACTTACAGTACGTATCGCAGTAATATTTTTTACATTGACAACTTATTTGATTATATTGATTTTTGGAAAGTAACTGACAAATATATTTTAAAGAAGTAGCTTCAATTATACGAAGATGATTAATCTGAGCAATCTGATTAATTTATTCGCAAAATATTTCTTTTAAAAATAAATTGCGAATCATGGGTCGACAGATATCGTTGTTTCTTTTCATGATAATATCTCTTCTTACAAATTAACACTGACTGTACTGTCTTACATCATCATATCTAAGAAGGATATTGAGTTCTTACACAAAGTGATGTACCTTCTGTCCGGCGCGACTTATTGCAAAACAGTGGCCATTCTTAAAAGGTTCTGTTGGGCATTACTTTTATCACTGGGTCAACGCACTATAGGAAAAACCTTGTAAATAATGCTTTAGGCTCCCAAGATGAAACGACGTTGACGTCCCGCCAATTCCCAGTTACAGTCTGTAGTAGCATAATGACGACCGGAAATCGTTTTGATTCTTTGCAGATTCAAAATCAAGGCAGACAAGAAAAGTGAGAGGCACAAACCTCACAAATGTTCAAAGTGTGACGCGAGATTCGTCTTAAAGAGTACACTGGATGCGCACTCGGTAGTACACGAGCCATTTGAATTTATTTGCCATTGCGGCATAGGATACTACCGCTTTGGAGATTACAAAGGACATAGAATACTTGTGCACAATGAAACTGTGTGGAAGAGGGAAGACACGTCTAAAGTTGAAGCTAAAGGCGAATCAGACAGGGAAGCTGAAAAGAATGAATCTAAATATGAAGTGGATGATAACTTGACTTCAGCAAATAGACGTCAACTTAATGGTGCTATGAAAGAAGATAGTGAAACTATAAAAACTAAACTAGGCTTAGTTCCACGGTTAAAAGCGACTCCCTCAGGAAAGAAGAACAAGCGAAAAACAAAGACAAAGAGACGTATAAAACAAAAAACTAGAAAATCTAAACCAAACCAGGCATTCCCTTGTGAAATCTGCAAAAAGAACTTAAGCAGTAAAAGCGGTTTAGAGGTACATCTAAGGGTCCACACGAAAGAAAAACCTTACCCATGTGACCAGTGCGGGAAACGCTTTACTCAGCCAGGCGCTCTGAAACTTCACCTCAAAATACACGCTGGAATCAGAGATTTTGCATGTCAATATTGTCCGAAAGTATTTGTAAGTAGCGGTGCTAGAAATCTCCATGAACGCACGCACACGGGAACAAAGCCGTACCATTGCAACAGGTGCAACAAAGAATTCTCAGATCCGTCGTCATTTCAACGCCACCGTCGCACCCATACGGGTGAAAAAAGATACGAGTGCGACATTTGCCATAAACGCTACACTGAATCTGGGCCGTTGCAACGTCACAAAATAACAGTACACGATAAAAGCAAAGCCATCAAATGCAAGAGGTGCTCTAAAACTTTCTGTTTTGCGTTTGAGTATCGAAAACACGCCAAAGTTGAACATGAGGAAGAAGACAGTGATTAAACAACGACATTCAAAGGATGCACAAGAACGGTGGTAAGCTCGAAACTTAACGCTTTATTAAAAATGAACTTTTACAAGTTTTACTGTAAAAAGGTAACAGATATAAAATATAGTCCCAAAACAGTTGACTTTATAAGTGTAGCACTCGTTAACGCATCATTCTGAACAACAATTGTTTTGTATGGACATGGAGGGAGGGTCCAAAGTGATTGCGGTTTTCGATTTTAACAAATTCAGTAGAACGTTACGTACGAACGAAAAGTTAGTTAGAATGTCAGTAGAAGCCCTAGTCAATGAGCATTTTGTTACTCCCTGTATACCTAAAACTAAAAGGAGAATTTAGAGACCACGCTAAGAGATGAAATAAAACTTTTTTGGGAGGATGTTTTATTTTTCAAAACGCTAACCTAATCCAAATAAATACTTGACAGAACTCAATTAGGATATGAAACTTTTTGGTAGTATGACAAAGAGCTGTTTTTGCGATTTCTGTCTGTGAGCGGCGAGGATCATTTCCTAAAACATGTCTTTATTCACACATGGCTGCATTTTTAGTAGATCCGATGTCGAATTAGTACACCGTTGTAGATAAGCAAATTTTGTAGTGGATATTTCTTTCTGACTCATAACCGAAATCTAGTCTTGCGACTTTTTTAATTCACCATAGAAGAATTAAGCTGAAGCCAATTTTTGAGACTTCCGCTTTACTAGTAGATAACCGACATCTATCACAACTTCCAACCAACCCACTTTGTCATTTGACTGATGTTATTTCTCTCGATTTTGAGCCACTCGACGCGATCAAACCATCATCAATTCGATATCGACATTTTCTGTGACCGTGACCTGCCTATCTTCTTCATTATGCCATTGTGCTCATCGACATTTGTATGACTATGACCTGCCTATCCTCTACATTATTCCATGATATTCAACGCGACCCTTACAAACACAAAGACAGAAGTTATTTTAAAAAAGTTGGTAAGACTAACAAATATCCGAAATGAGACATGGGTATTCTTTCTCAAAAGTAAGTTTGTATTAAGACAAACAACTTGGCATAGGGTAGTATCGATTTACATTGTCGAAGTATACATAGTACCACTATAGATGTAATTTTTGGATGTTTAAAGTGGTCCATGGGGGAGAACAATGTGAGAAACGTTTTACTCAACCAAGAGCTCTAAAAGCAAAGGAAGCATTACGAAAATGTTCAACGGTGAAACAAGTCTGCGCTTGAATGCCACGATCGAACATAAATACAAGAGAAGGAAAACATGATTGTGAACAGAAACTATACTATTACGGCGCGGCGCACAAATTAAAAGAACATGAAAAAAGATACAGAAATAATTTTAGTCATTTACAAGATTGGAATTACAAACGACTGTATATACTACAATAATTATTCAAACTTTCTTAAACATAAAATTAAAACGCATCATATACTTAAATAACGTTTTTCAGTGAGGTATTTGATTATTTTTTGATGAATCAATTTGATTTTAATTTTTAAGATGTCATGCATATTGCAATCATGGCTTTTAATCCCAAATTTCCAGTTAACCTACACACTAGGTTGTAGTTATAATGACATTGACTTCTATCACGACCTTTCTGACGATATACTACTAACCCCAAGAGTTTTGCTTTTCGCCAAACCCAAAGTGACAAATTGACGAGATTTATCAGAACCTGTAAGCCCTGTGCAGAAACAGATTAACATAATTCAGATCTGTTCAATGATTCGTAACGCAACCCTCATACACCTAACTCAAGATAATGAAAGCTGCACTATATGTGATTTTGATTGTTTCCAGATTAAAAGATAAAAGAAATAACGATATCGCCGGTAAATCGTACAAATGTTCAAAATGTGACGTGACATTTAACCATTTTAAAGAGTACAAAGAGCATAAACTTTCAGAGCATAATGAAAATTTGTGGGATAGTGAAGAAAAGGACGATAAAAGTAAATCAGACAGAAAAGCCATACAAATTGATAAAGCAATAGTATCAGAAGGTAATTCTAAAGTCATTGGGTCTATAAAAGATAATGTTATCAAAAGTAAACTCAAGCGTCATTCACGGATAAAAGTTATGACGCAAGTAGAAAAGCAACTCGAGGCGAAAAAAAAGCTTCGTGGAAAACAAAACACTGTTAACTACGATTCAAAGCAGACCTTTCCGTGCACATTATGTGAGAAGGTATTTAAGTTTAAATATAATTTAAGGATTCATCAAGTGGTCCATACGAAAGAAAAGCCTTACTCTTGTGACCAATGTGATAAACGTTTTGCTCAGTCGAGTTCTCTCTACCAACATCGCAAGAAGCATAAGGGCTCCAAGAACTATATTTGTCGATATTGTCCAAAAGCTTTCTACGACCACATTCAACAGACAATCCATGAACGCAAACACGAGGCGAATAAGCCATTTATTTGCGAGTACTGCAGCCTGGAATTGTCAGATCAGTTAGCATACAATCATCACATTCTCAAACATACAGCAGAAAGAGTATTTAAATGTGGTATTTGCTTTAAACGTTATACCGAAGCTGAGTGGTTACAACGTCACATAATGAAAGAACACAATAAACGCAAAGTTATTTGATTCAAGACTTTCTGTTACGCAAAGGAGTTACAAATTCGCGTTGTAATTGCGTATAATATAAAACAGGAACTAAACGGCGTTTAGGTTTTCATTTTCAAAAATTCACGACATCTTGATTATATATTATTATTGATTATATATTGATATTGGTGATATACTTATTGACTGAATTGACTGAATACTTTGCAACAAATTAAAAAAAATTGAAGCTATTTTAAATAAAGGTTTATATTTATAAATAATTGTTCTTATTTCCTTTTTTTAGTTTTAAGGGAAAAATATACTATGTATAACCGAACCTAATGTAAATTTTGAACTTTAAATCGAATTCAAGATGCGAAAGTGGTACTGTAAGACTAATGAAAATGATTATAGTTTTCGACCCTCATAATTCAAGTCAACCGTCCGTAATATTAGTTAGATATTTTTGATATTGATATTTTTGACTTCCATCCAACCCTCAGTGATAGTAGATTGACTGCATTTCCCACGGTTGCCACCCAACCCCAGTAGTGGCATATGACGGCAATTTGCAAGATTTACAGCCAGCTCTCATAAGTAGTATACTGACGATATATCTCATGTCATGACGTAGTTGCCAGCTGTAGAGTATTAATAGATTAACCCTTGATAACCATATCTCCCACTAGTCGTAGATTATTCGCTTCTCACTCTCCTGCAAAGTAATAATTGATGATTTTCCCAGTAACGTAGTTTCAATTGTGTTATCGCATTTAGCATAACCCATTAAAATTGTAGATTTGCTTTTGCTTACGTGTGCAAGCATCAATTATCAAAAATACATTTAAAAAAACTAAAACGTTGCTCTATTTGATGTTGGTTATTTGCAGAGTCACAGAAAAAATAGATTTCGCCGGTAAATTTTACAAATGTCCCAAATGTGATGTGAGATTTGTTCTGAAGAGTACATTACAGATGCACGTGGCTATACACGACCGTTTCATCTGCCATTGCGGTATGGGTTACTATAGCTTTAAAGAATATCAAGAGCACAAGAAAGTGGAGCATAATGAAACAGTGTTGAATAGTGACGATAATACTAATGTCGAGTCAATTAAAAAAGCTTACGATGAACCAGAAGTTTTAAATGCGACATCGCAAGTAAAAAGGCGCAAGCATAGGGCAAAGAAAAGAGGTTACAGAAACCAAAAGAGTGGAGATAAAAAACCAAGGCTGAGGTTCCCGTGTAGATTCTGCAAAAAGAAATTTAAACTGAAACAAGGTTTGCAGGTCCATCAAGTGGTCCACACAGGAGAAAAACCTTATCCTTGTACCCAATGCGAGAAACGCTTCACTCAGCCAGGAGCTCTGAAGCTACACCTTAAGAGGCATGCTGGCATCAGAGATTATGCGTGTCAATATTGTCCAAAAGCTTTCTTTGAACTCCATAAACGGTTGATTCACGAACGTATACACACGGGTATCAAGCCATTTCATTGCGATGACTGTAGCAAGGACTTTTCAGACCCATCAGCCTACAGGCGTCACACTAGTATGCATAGAGGAGAAAGGCAATACGAATGTGACATTTGCTTTAAGAGCTACACTGAGTCTGGACCGTTACAGCGTCACAAAATAAAAGTGCACGACAAAAGCAAAGCCATCAATTGCAATATTTGCTTCAAAAGTTTTTGTTTCGCGTTTGAGTTCCGGAAACATGTTCGGATCGCGCACGGAGAAGATAATAACGACTAAAGAGTTTACATTATTATTATTAAGTATGCTTGAGATTCGAGATTGGGGTAAGCTCAGAAAGCTGTACTACTTAGTGGCCATCCATGTACATATGTGTATATATAATAAAAAAAGATATGACTGTCATTTCTAATAATAATGTATATATATATTTTATACTTTTATTTGTTATTTCATCTAAATTCCGACATACCAAAAACCAATCAAAACTATGGAGTATGACCCGTGCACCAGCGGCGGTGGGGATAGGTTAATAACCAGCGGTATGTTCAGACATCTTATTTAGTGCAGTCACAGATTACATAGATCAGTGGTTTTCAACCTGTGGGTCGCGACCCCCGGGGGGTCGCGAAGCCTTTCTCAAGGGGTCGCGAGTAAAAGAAAAAGTCAGTATTTGTAGGTCCTACACTGCAATTAAAAAATACGATTTGTTCTCACTGAAATCGTATTTTTTAATTGCAGTGTAGGACGCCTGTTAATTTTTTAAGAATTTGTCAAAACGTGCTCATATAACCATTTCGGTCGCAGTGTAGACAATGCTACTTGCTTCTATTACGATGCAAGTAGCATTGTCTATGATGTCTGTGACAGAAACGGTTGCATGGGTGGTTCTATTTTGGAGACATTCATAACTAAATCATCTTCTAACTGAAGAAAAGAAGAAGAGAAAGAAAGAAAACATAAGGAGTATTTGATTTGTTTTTTTTTTTTGATTTGAAGAAAATTATAAACGTAGTCTTTCAAATCACTAACATTTTGTTTTGGCCCTAGGGGGGTCGCAAGAATTTTTTTACCTATAAAGGGGTCGTGTATTAAAGGTTGAAAAACACTGACATAGATAATAGCACTAGTGCATTGCTAGATTTCTTTGCGTAGACTAGATTACTTAAATTCCAGCTTATGAGTAGGACTTTTTTTAAATAAAATTTGTAATACAGAAATATATAAAAAAAATGCACCGTACTATCTTTACTTTAGAGCTTTATGGTTAGAAAAATGTATTATTTTAATGTTAATATCGATAATATAGGAACCATTTTCAGTCACGATATCTATTAGGATGTTAATTTAGTATAAAATTAACGAATTCACAACTATCAACCACCCAACTGTTGTAGCTGTATATAAGGTGCTACTTTATTAGTGCCCGATATTTTAGTCAGTGCTTCTACTCCTGATTCTGATCAGCTTTCCCCAAGGAACCCATAGTCAAATCGCAAAACAATTTTTGGACTCTTCATACTAATTTGGCTGCTCGGCTGATCGATGTGTGTGAAGAGTCCAAAAATTTTTTTGCGATTTGACTATGGGTTCCTTGGGGAAAGTTGATCAGAATCAGGAGTAGAAGCACTGATTAAAATATCGGGCACTAATAAAGTAGCACCTTATATATTGTAATTGCTTGGTGTACTCAGAACCCGTTGATGACATAAAGAAGAAAAATCGTCCAAATCCAAAGTGACAACAGTAATTAATGACATTTCAGTTGCTATCCAGTTGACTCTCATTGACAGCAATCAATAAATATCCCGATGACAAATCCAACATTTATCTAAATATAATAGAATTTCAAAAAAGTTATGTAGTCATAAATACTTAGACTTTTTCCCGAACATGCTTTTTCAGTGAACAAAAAATAAAAGTACCAAGATCACCATTATATTATACATACAGATAATAGGGAACATGATTTTTAATTTATTTGAAAATTCGCTTGATGACAAACATCTGCGAAAGCAGTTTTTCGTTGTCGCCATTAGTCACTGAGATATTGCAGTTTTTCGTTGTCGCCATTAGTCACTGAGATATTGCAGTTTAAAAAGTACGCCGCAGTGCACGAATCGAAAACGCTCCATACAAAAATTACTAATACAGGTTGTTAAAAAAAGTGCGTTTGAGATTTTAAGGGGTTACTCAGAATCAAGTATATACTTTTTATATTTTTCCTGTATTCTATACTTGATTCTGAGTAACCCCTTAAAAACCCTGTATACCCTTTACTCTTCATGTTTTTCACTGTTGAATGTATGAAGTGCAAGGTGATTATTTATTACAGTTTTGAATTAATGTTTTGCGTTCAATGCTGTAGTGAAAGAAAGTTTCCCAAATATTATTGGCATTCAAAAAATATTTTTCATTTAAGTTTGCAGAATTTTGAAAATTCACATTTTGGAAAGTAATGGTATATTCATTCTTTTTTTTTTCATTTTTTTTTTACATTTATTCTCATATTCACTTGTTTTTGAAATTCGTACATGTCCTAAGCCAATAGAAAACCGTACAATCTAAACTCGACTAAAATGTATACATCAACCCCATTATTCACAACTGTTGTTTCTTTTGATTATAAGTATTCATACACCTTGTATCTGGTGCACTTAGCTACAATGGGGAAGAAAACTGACAAAGCTCGCCGATAGAGGCGCTAATATCGCTTGACTCATACTAACTGTCAAAACGTATAGAAAAAATTGTTTACGTGAACTAAACATAAGATGAATAAAAAAATGCCACGTTTTGTGGCGATTGGTTGCAATAATAATGGAAATCATTAATTTCCTAAAGATTCTCGGATGAAGAAGACGTGGGAAATGTTACGTTTTCAATTATGTACTTTTCAGCTTCGCCTTTAATTGAGGAACAGTCCAAGTCGCATACATTTTCCATTTAATAATTTTACAGAAAAAAAAACTAATTTATAACACCTCGATAATAAAAAACTCGGAACTAATTGAAAGTTGTTATGAGTCAAGCGTCCGTAGCGCCATCTGCAAAAAGCTTTGCGTTTTCTTCCCCATTGCCTGATTTTACGCTAAGCATTATCTGATGATGTGTACAACCATCCGTCTTACTCCTTCCAATCTATTATAAAAGCTTGCTGTATTTAATTTTGATTCTTTGCAGATCCAAAGTCGTGCATAGTGAGACCGTTTGGAGCAGTGAAGCTACCTCTCGGGCTAAGTTAGTTAAAGAAGCTAACGATGAAGCAGATAGGAAGTCAAAACAAAAGCTTAAGCCTAGAGTGGATAATCAAATAGAATCCGTTAACAAACCTAAATATAGAGGTGCCACAAAAAAAGATAATGATAAAATAAAAACAGAACTTGAAAACTTTCCGCCGTTAAAGTCAACATTGCCTGTAGAAATTAATTACCCAAAGGTAAAGAAAAGGGGTCGTAAGAAACAAAACAATGGATTTCAGTGTACTATCTGCATGAAGATCTTTGCTATGAAAAATACTTTAAAGTTTCATTCAGTGGTCCACACGAAAGAGAAACCTTACCCCTGTGACCAATGCGGGAAACGCTATACTCAGCCAGGCGCTCTGAAACTACACCTCAAAAGGCATGCAGGCATCAGAGAGTTTGTGTGTCAATATTGTCCGAAAGCTTTTTTCGACAATGGTGCTAAGACTCTCCATGAACGCACTCACACGGGAGTTAAGCCGTTTCAATGCGACTGCTGCGACAAAGCGTTTTCTGATCCATCTGCGTATAAACGTCACATTGTCACTCATACAGGAGAAAAGAAATACGAGTGCCACGTGTGTTCCAAACGCTTCTACGAACGTGCAAATTTAAATCGCCACGTTGTACTAAAACACGATAAAAGCAAATCCTTCGATTGCAAGATTTGCTTCAAAAGCTTCGGTTTCACTTGCGATCTACGGCAACACGTTAGATTTGCGCATGGCGAAAAGAAAAAAGAAAAGGACAAATATGAGTGTGACATCTGCGGTCTGGTAACAATGTATAAACATGTCTTAAAAAATCATATTAAACGAATGCACGATAACCGTGTTGAGGGCAAGCCGTATTCTTGCGATATTTGCGCGAAGCAGTTTAAAGCGAAGGAGTATGTGGCACTACACATGGTGGATGTTCATGGGAGTGGTAAATACATATGCGATTACTGCGGCGAAGTGTGCAGATCAAAAAACAAAGTCAAGTTACACATTGATAAGCATCACGCAATTGAGATATTCTGCCATATTTGCTCAAAAAGATTTACCCGCGCAAGTGATTTGGCGGTACACAGAGAGCAAAGTTGTTCAAAGAAATTGTACAAATGTGATATATGCGATAAAGAATTTGTTGTGAAAAAGAATGTGGGTATTCATAAGCGAGTTGAGCACTTCGGTGTGAAATTTGAGTGTCATCATTGTGGCGCTAAATACCGTGGCAAGCCAGCATTGGTAAATCATATACAAAAGGTTCACAAAAAAGAACTTATAATGCATAAAGTTAAAAATGTAAAATAGAAAATTCAGATTGTTAACGTCTAACAAAATTAATTAAACTGTGGATCCTAATCATGAAACTTACGGACTTTCTGCTCTTTTACTAAATTAATATGAACTTTTTTTTGCAAAATTATGGTTTCCTTGGCAAAAGTTCTTCGGTTTCATGATTCGGTCTAATAATATCAAAACTATAACTGAACAGATAAAATAAATGTTTTAATTTTAAATGTGATGGATTAATGACCGTCTGATGACAGGTAAGTAAATAAGTGACGAAATATTTACTATAGCAGTACATGTAATTATTGACTGACATATCATTGCATAATGTTAGAATGTTATGTTGTATGTTGAATGTTAGAATTAGACGATAGGTCTTATCGATAGCTTAGCAAAATGTCTGCTCCATCGATATGACAGAACCACTATATTTATTATTATTAATACTTCGCTCGCTTGCCCGATTTACACTGATCAAGTACAGTGGTCAGTCAAGTTGAAAGTAGAAGTCCATTGCTTGTCTCGCAAACTGTACTCTTCGAAAAGTATAGTTGCGAGAATGCAATGGACTTCTAGCTACTACTTGACTTCAATGTACTTGACCAATATAAACCGGGCATAAGTGCCTCGATACAGTGCTAAGATAGCGCTTAATAAGATATTTAGGGCCAATTCGTATGCAGGTGCGAGGCGATGCTTGAAGACGCCAGCTAAACTACTCTAACGAGAACATTGTCATACTCTTAAATTCGAGAATATATGCTCCAAGAAGCCTTGCACGTAGGGAACATTTTTTTAAAATAGTTTTAATAAATTAAAAGAGAGAACCTATGATATGTATCGAAGACGACATAGTTTATATTTACGATAAAATGCCTATGAAACAAAATAGTTAATATGAAATTATAATCACCCCTGATATATTAATGAACTCTTAGAAGACATTATATTGTAGTAACATATTTTTTTCCTAAAACATAATGCCTCCTAAGTAAACTTCGCTGCGTGTATGGGACAAAATTGCCATTCTCGTAGAAAAAAAAATACTTAGCTTACTTTGCAGCTTGGTACTGGGTTTTCTAGAAACTAAAGCCCATTTTTTTTTAAGTGAGAATCTTTGATTGTGATTGATTTAGATTTAATTTAATGTAATGTATAGACAATTATATCTAATGTACTTATAACGAATATTGAATTATATGAAATGTTATTGTAAGGAATTTATTAAGTATTTTTATTTTAAATATAATGTTAAAATATTTTAACATCTTTTTTTTTATAACGAATTGATTGATTGATTCTTGATGATTTTTCCACGAAGGGAAGACTGAAAAAAATGGGTTTAATATAATTGCTCCCGAACAACCCTAAACATTGTTATGGTTGTAAGATGTTGTAAACCTGCTGAGTAGCAGCAACCTTAACTCCATTTTGTTGTATATAGGTGTTTTCTCAAAAACTTAATAAATAAAATCACTTTTATTTAATTAAATAAGTACTATACAGGGTGTTAAAAAAAGTGCGTTTGAAATTTTAAGGGGTTACTCAGAATCAAGTATAGAATCCAGGAAAAATATTGAAAAAATCCGCTCTTCAATTATTTTTTTCAGATTCTCATACTAAATCTAAATAGTGAATCGAGAATTTGTATGAAAAACTGCAAAAAAAATTGAAGAGCGAATTTTTTCAATATTTTTCCTGGATTCTATACTTGATTCTGAGTAACCCCTTAAAATTTCAAACGCACTTTTTTAACACCCTGTATATTCGAGGGGGAATTAAAAAAACAAAAGTATTATACTACAAAATCAATAAAATTGCAAGCGCATGTGAAATTCAACTACAATATTAATGACTTTAAACGGTGTAATGAATACCTACTAAATAACTGATTCTTTTTTCTTTAAAAATCCGGTAGCGTCTTTGTGCATACAATACCATTATTACACAACATTTAAACAAGAGTTATTACAGAATCAAAATCCCCAATATATCATTATAAAACTGGATATTGGTGTAGCTGTGACTCTTTTGTTAGGTACTTGATTGTGATATAACTGATTTAAAGTCACTAATATAATACCAAGAATTTGAAAAAGACAGATAAATCACTTATACGGATCTGGCTAGTCCTAAGAGGAGCTAAATTAGAGCCACAAAATCACTTAAAAGTGCTAAAAGTGGGGCCATTTTCGCGTTGTATCTATCACACATATCAACAGTCTATGTGACCGATATACAGCTATACTTTAGCCCATTTTGCTAGTTAGGTTTTGAGCAGTATATTTCGCAATTGGGTACAAATTACTGTTTCGTAAGTTTGTAGAGTTTTGGAAATTCACATTTTGGATAATAATGGTAAATTCTTTATTGTGCTTTTTAATGGTTCATTCTTACAGTGTGATTTTTACATCTATTCTCATATTCACTCGTTTTTTAAAATCTGATATTCGTGCATGCCCTAAACCCGAACCATAACCATACAATCTCAAAAATGAACTAAAATGTTTACATTTAACCCATTCACAACTGTCTTTTTGATATTATTATTATACATGTCCATATTTAGGGCACTTAGCTACAGATGCCTGGTATTACACTGTGGTATTATGGTAAGCATTATCTGCTCACGTGTATAACCATCCGTCTTACTCCTTCCAACCTATTATAAAAGCTTGCTGTACTTAATTTTGATTCTTTGCAGATCCAAAGACGTGCGTAGTGAGAACGTTGGGAGCAGTGAAGCTACCTCTTGGACTAAGTTCGTTAAAGAAGCTAACGGTGAATCTGATAGGAAATCAAAACAAAAGCTTAAGCCTAGAGTGGACAATCAAATGGAATCCAAAAATAAACCAAAATTCAGAGGTGCCACAAAAAAAGATAATGATAATTATCTTTAAATTAGATTTAAAGGCCCATTCAGTGGTCCACACGACAGAGAAACCTTACACCTGTGACCAATGCGGAATCATGAAACTAAAGAACTTTTGCGAAGGAAACAATAATTTTGCAAATAAAGTTTAATTTCAATTAGTAAAAGAACGAAAAGTCCGTTCGTTTCATGATTAGGATCCACAGTTTAATTAATTTTGTTAGACGTTAACAATCTCAATTTTCTATTTTTCATTTTTAACTTTATGCATTATAAGTTCTTTTTTGTGAACCTTTTGTATATGATTTAACAACGCTGGCTTGCCACGGTATTTAGCGCCACAATGATGACACTCAAATTTCACACCGAAGTGCTCAACTCGCTTATGAAAACCCACATTCTTTTTCACAACAAATTCTTTATCGCATATATCACATTTGTACAATTTCTTTGAACAACTTTGCTCTCTGTGTACCGCCAAATCACTTGCGCGGGTAAATCTTTTCGAGCAAGAATATCTCAATTGCGTGATGCTTATCAATGTGTAACTTGACTTTGTTTTTTGATCTGCACACTTCGCCGCAGTAATCGCATATGTATTTACCATTCCCATGAATATCCACCATGTGTAGTGCCACATACTCCTTCGCTTTAAACTGCTTCAAGCAAATATCGCAAGAGTACGGCTTGCCCTCAACACGGTTATCGTGCATTCGTTTAATATGATTTTTTAAAGCATGTTTATACATTGTCACCAGACCGCAGACGTCACACTCATATTTTTTCCTTTCTTTTTTCTTTTCGCCATGCGCAAATCTAACGTGTTGCCGTAGATCGCAAGTGAAACCGAAGCTTTTGAAGCAAATCTTGCAATCGAAGGAGTTGCTTTTATCGTGTTTTAGTAGAACGTGGTATTTTAAATTTGCACGTTCGTAGTAGCGTTTGGAACACACGTGGCACTCGTATTTATTTTCTCCTGTATGAGTGACAATGTGACGTTTATACGCAGATGGATCAGAAAACGCTTTGTCGCAGTAGTTGCATTGAAACGGCTTAACTCCCGTGTGAGTGCGTTCATGGAGAGTCTTAGACCAATTTTTGAAAAAAGCTTTCGGACAATATTGACATTCAAACTCTCTGATGCCTGCATGCCTTTTGAGGTGTACTTCGAGAGAGCTTCGCTGGGTAAAGAGTTGCCCGCATTGGTCACAGATGTAAGGTTTCTGTGTCGTGTGGACCACTGAATGGGCCTTTAAAGTACTTATCAATGCAAAGATTTTATTGCAGATAGTACACTGAAATATCTGGTTTTGTTTCTTACGACCCCTTTTCTTTACCTTTGGGTTATTCATTTTTACTGGCAATGTTAATTTTAAAGACGGAGTGTTTTCAACTTTTGTTTTTGTTTTATCATTATCTTTTTTTGTGGCACCTCTGAATTTTGGTTTATTTTTGGATTCCATTTGATTGTCCACTCTAGGCTTAAGCTTATGTTTTGATTTCCTATCAGATTCACCGTTAGCAAAGAATCAAAATTAAGTACAGCAAGCTTTTATAATAGGTTGGAAGGAGTAATATGGATGGTTATACACGTGAGCAGATAATGCTTACCATAATACCACAGTGTAATACCAGGCATCTGTAGCTAAGTGCCCTAAATATGAACATGTAAAATAATAATATCAAAAAGACAGTTGTGAATGGGTTAAATGTAAACATTTTAGTTCATTTTTGAGATTGTATGGTTATGGTTCGGGTTTAGGGCATGCACGAATTTCAGATTTCAAAAACGAGTGAATATGAGAATAGATGTAAAAATCACACTGTAAGAATGAACCATTAAAAAGCACAATAAAGAATTTACCATTATTATCCAAAATGTGAATTTCCAAAACTCTACAAACTTACGAAACAGTAATTTGTACCCAATTGCGAAATATACTGCTCGAAACCCAACTAGCAAAATGGGCTAAAGTATAGCTGTATATGTATATCGGTCACATAGACTGTTGATATGTGTGATAGATACAACGCGAAAATGGCCCCACTTTTAGCACTTTTAAGTGATTTTGTGGCTCTAATTTAGCTCCTCTTAGGACTAGCCAGATCCGTATAAGTGATTTATCTGTCTTTTTCAAATTCTTGGTATCATATTAGTGACTTTAAATCAGTTATATCACAATCAAGTACCTAACGAAAGAGTCACAGCTACACCAATATCCAGTTTTATAATGATATATTGGGGATTTTGATTCTGTAATAACTCTTGTTTAAATGTTGTGTAATGGTATTGTATGCAAAAAGACGCTACCGGATTTTTAAAGAAAAAAGAATCAGTTATTTAGTAGGTATTCATTACACCGTTTAAAGTCATTAATATTGTAGTTGAATTTCACATGCGCTTGCAATGTTATTGATTTTGTAGTATAATACTATTGTTTTTTTAATTCCCCCTCGAATGTACAGGGTGTTAAAAAAAGTGCGTTTGAAAGGAGAATGCCACGGAAGTATGAAACGCTCGTACCATATTGCGTCTTGAAAAAACCTTCTGAATTGGATAGGGGATAACATATTTAATTATTATACGAAAAATTACTATCATAGCTACTGTAACTCCCGAGCTTTTTCACTTTCATTTTATGTTTTGAGGTTATTTTTAAGTACTTTATCTACGCTCAGGCGTACACGAAATACTTAGTTTTAACCAATCATTTGATAGCTAGTTTTAGTTAATTATGGTATGGTTCAGTGATGCTAACGAGTAATATAAAGGAGCACCACAAACCGAACGCGGCACTGTATGTATATTGTAATGATGAAGTGCAATCGACGAATAAAACGAAGTGCTTTAATATAGAAGAACGCTCACGCAAAAGCATCACTCACGCCTCGCACTCGTGCATGCAATTCCTAACGCATGCTTTAGCCTCCACACGTACGCCTCAAGCACACACGTAGGCGCCTGTATCCAGCAGTGGACAGAGCAGGGCTAGCAACCGCTGGCATATTTCAGTAGAAGACTTAAGCCCAGCCAAACCACCTGGCCCGCCTACTACAGGGAGTTGTTGGCCGGGTACATTTTCGGCATATATTGGAGGCGCAACACTTCATCATATATACCGACCACAAACCACTACTGTACGCGTTCTCACAACGTCGCTAAAAGTTGCCTCCCGCACAGCTGAACCAACTGACAATCATCTCGCAGTTTACTACGGAGATCGCGCGATTCGTCGTGCCCATCACGGTCACCGTCGATCAAGGCCGCCAGTTTGAGTCAGCGCTATTCAACTGATTCCTCGACCTAGGCGCTACCAAATGCGTATGAACTACCAGCTACCACCCGCAAGCGAATGGCATGGTCGAGCGCTTCGACCGCCATCTGAAGGTTGCACTCATGTGCCACCGAGAAACCTGCCACAGAGCCCAACCTCTTGTGCTTCTTGGTATCAGATTGGCTCTCAAGGAGGACCTCAAATACTCTGCTGCAGACCTCCTGTATGCTTACAGGGGAGCTCCTGGTACCTAGCGCTTTCACACAAAATGTAAGTGAGGACTTCGTGGCACACCTGGCCATGACCGACATGCGTCCCGAAGTCGTTCGCTTTTAAGGACCTGGCAGACGCATCTCACGTTTTCCTTCGCGACGAACACTGTACACCGGCCCCTATAAAGTCCTCAGTCATTCTCTGAAGACTTTTACCTTAGATGTTTCACGTAATAAGGTACAGGTGAGCGTCGATTGGATCGAATGGAAGCCTGCACACATCGCTGCAGACCCCGAGCGAGGCGCGGTCTCACCGAGCGCACAGGCGCCCGCGACGCCCCCGGCCTCGCAATGCAACCACATGTCCAGGTCCTACGTCTGTCCCACCAACAGCTCACTCTGCACCAAATCCTCCCACCGTCACACGATCAGATCAGGGTTAGATTTAAGGATATTTTAGATTTGTGACCTAGTTTTAATATATTTTTTTAAATTATTATTTCGTGTTCTCTAGTTTATAGTGTCTTGTATTTTATTCTATCATACAGCTACACTGCATTCCTTTAAGTGAGGGTGGGGAGGAGGGGGGATGTGGCGGCATACACTATTTGTATGAAAAAAATGTCAGATTTGCGACAAAAGCTGTCCTGTCAATGTCATCTACCTACCAAAAATCGTAGTCAGACTGTAATTTGTGATTAACACTGCTTGAAACTTGACAAAACAATGAAACTGTACTACTTTTTTAAATATCGTAAAGTAGGTACTAGGTATACTTTTTTAAATATCGTAAAGTGCAGCGGCGTAACATGACGTAACGGGGCGTGTGTGCGATGCCGATTTGCAACGTACTGTGTGGCATATGTGGATTTAATATAATGCCGCTCCGCAACGTGACTATGGCCCTACGTTACGTCCAAACAAAAATTATTGTACGTCTGGCAACCCTGGGACGCACCAATGTGATCAAGAATCAAATCTATAAAACATCGTCTGATAGTCAATCTTACCAGGAGTTGAAGAAGAGGGGGCGGGTACAGGAAAATGGTGGTGTAATGCGAAGACATCTCTTAGATTAAGAAGAAGAAATATGTGGATGAAGCATAAAAATCTCGATACAACCATAATGTAGTTTCGGAACACATTTTATGAATCCAGGGCCGCGTTCCAAGGGTGCACTTGACAGCAACCGCTTTGTACACATTGTACATTCGGGCACATCGGCTGTGAAAGTAATGAGAAATCGAAATGAGTTTGAGCAGTTGGATGAGCATAATCTGCCATTGATTAATTAAAAACTCGAATGGTTGGAAAATTAACTCCTCTCGGATTATGGTGACACATAAAACACATACATAAAATAAATTCTCATATTTAAAACCAAAATAAAATAACAGTAGTCAAAAGCGCGTAATATTAAAGAATTTTTTTTGAAAAACAACGATTCTTAGTTAGATGAGACATTTAAAAAACTCGTGTTACCGCAAAATTGCCAAGGTTGGCCTTGCAAATCGTTTAGTGAATCGAGCAATAAATATAATAGGAGGAATAAGGAAGAAGTTCGCTCTGTCGTGGAAGAAGAAGCAATAATCCATGCTGCCCAAGTGATTTTACAAAAAAGTTTAAAAAGAAATGTGTCACAAGTTATTAAAAATTCTGCAAGTGAATATAAAAAAGGTTTTCCGAAACCAAAGAAGATGCTGCTTCCCTGACTACTAAGCGAGTTTTTTCAATATCTACAGAAGCAGATTGGACAAAACGTTAATATCAAATAATAAGGGCTACGAATAAACGTTTGTACCCGTGCTTCGATCTATATTTAAAAGCGAAACAGGAAGGAAATGAAACAGAAATAATCATTTTCGGCCTTATCACCAGAATTATGCCAGGAAATTTTCTAAAGAATTCAATGTGGACATATATAGTACATTTGTTCTTATCCTCTAATGAGTAGGTAGTATTTTTATACTACTCTTTAGGGGATTAGGTCCAAAAAACTACCAACTTTTGATCGTTTGCTGGAAGAAATTTCTATTAGAAATAAGTTGTACCCTCTGTATATATTTTCTATTAAGCTCGTATTTTATAAATATTGTTTACACAATAAATTATTAAAAAAATCGTTTAAGACCTCCTCAGAAAAATTAAATAAATTAATTTTTTTTTTTTATATGCAGGGTGTAACAGAAAGGTGTGATAATACTTCAAGGTGGGCTTTTACCCATCAAACTGAACAACTTTTGTTCTACAGCTTTGTTCAAATCGCAAAATTTTTTTGGACTTTTCATACAAATCGATCAGCTGGCGAACCAAGTTTGCATGAAAAGTCCGAAAATTTATTTGCGATTTCAACAAAGTTGTAGAACAAAAGTTGTTCAGTTTGATGGGTAAAAGCCCACCTTGAAGTATTATCACACCTTTCTGTTACACATATTGTATATATTTCTTTTTATGACAAAAACTATGTATTTTTATTTAAAATTCACTTCCGAACCTTATTAGACAGTCAAATAATTTTGGCCGCCTAAATCGGTAATAACGAGCTATGTGCAGCGCTAAGATAGCGCTTAATAAGATATTTAGGGTCAATTCGTACGCAGGTGCGAGGCGATGCTTGAAGATGCCAGCTATGCTGCTCTAACGAGAACACTTTCATGCTCTTAAATTTGAGAATATATGCTCCAAGAAGCCTTGCACGTACGGTTTTTTTTTTGAATAGTTTTAATAAATGAAAGAGAGAACCTGTGATATGTATGAAAGCCGACCTAGTTTATATATTTACGATTAAATGTCTATGAAACAATATACTTAATATGAAATTATAATCACCACTGATATATCAATTAACTCTTAGGAGACATATTTATAACATTTTTTTTCCTTAAACATAATGCCTAAACCTCGCTGTTTGTATGGTATAAAATTGTCATGTTTATGGCAAATGGTCTTATCATCGTTGTCTAGATAGATAGATCATCCATCCAACTAATGTGGAATCTGCTCTATTATAAACCTATAGCCGTGTTACACTTAGCTAACAAGTACCTCACCATTTTTTCAGGATTTAAATGTTATTTAGCGATTATTTCGTCTGCAGACGTTTTGCTGCTATTTTCTGCTTGTTTATAATATATGTTAGCTTACTTGCAGCTTGGTTATGGTATTATCCAGAAACTAAAGCCCATTTTATTTTTTAAGTGAGAATATTTTATTGTGATTGATTTAGATTTAATTTTATGTATCTAATATAGACAATTAGATCCAATGTTATTAAAACGAATATTGATTTATATGAAATGTTATTGTTAGGAATTTATTAAGTATCCTTTATTATAAAAATAATGTTAAAATATAATGAATTATTCAATATGAAAAGGGGTTATTAATTAGTATTGTATTATTTGGCCCTCGTTATTGTAATCCACGTTAGCACAGAATCTTCCGTAAACTAGATTAGCTATGTTAAAAATAAAAATCATAAGTATGCTTAACTTATATCTTAGTTCTCCCGTAAGGTTATAATAAAAAAATGTTTTATCGTGTATCCGTAGTTTCACAGTTCTGGCTGGTATAAACAACGTTACAATCTTTCTCGATGGCGGCCATTAATCGAACTCTAGAAAAGAGATTCTATATCATCGTCTATTCTGAAGGGGATGACGCATCCAGGGGTAGCCAACCGATAAACGAGGGGCGATGCGGCACCGCGCCGGGCGCGCCGCGTCGCTCAATACGCGCGGGGCGCGCGTACCGCGCGGCAGCTACCCCCGCCGCCCGCTGCCGCGCAGTGACGGCGCGGCCCTGCTGCCATACGCCCATATACCACCCCTGTTCTTCGAATTTTAAATAAACTTATATTTGAAAACGTTAAAACTAATTTGCGTTAAAAAAATTTCAAACTAAAATTCTAGATTACACGCAGTTTTCACTATTTTAGGTCGATTTGTGTTGTTTACAAATATTGCTAGTTTAAAAGTAAATTAAAACGTTTGCTTAATTTGTTAAAACTGCTCAGTAACTTTTTAAAGGGGCTCATACAACTAATTATTCAGTTTTATATCAATCTACACTAACATTTGCAAACTTTTTACGCGTGGACCGGTAAAAAAAAAACAATAAGCAATGAACGAAGTAGATCTTATCAAAGAAGTGGAAAAGCACCCGATTCTATACGACAAATCGGTGAGCGGATTCAATAAAACCAAGTTACGAGATGAAGCTTGGAAGGAGGTTCAAGATGCTCTCCATGTGTCGGGTAAGTTGCGTTTAGTCTGACTGGTGCAGACAGCCGGCTGTAGTGGGAGGGGCAGCTGCGTATTGAGGGGCCCCGAGCCGAAATCAGTAGACTTGACTAAGGCGTTTAGTTCAGTGCTCTATAGTTAAAATACACTTGTGTATAAAAAGTTTTGAATAATAATCGTTTGTTAGATAGACCGCCTCCGTGGCCTAGTGGCTGTAGTCCGCTCGCTGCATATCAGGAGTTGCGGGTTCGATTCCCGGCGGGGTCCAACTTTTTAGGACTCTGTTTGATTGGTAGTAGGGCATCTTCAAAGCCAGCCTGGCTAGGTACTCCATCTTATCTAAGTGTTGCCGCCACACATCCGTTCCGGCATGGAGATAAGTTATCCAGTTTCCCATAGCGTTGGAGAGTCGGGAGCGAATCTTAGTAAGCCCACTTCCGTCTTCGGCTCCTTGATCACTTAATATCAGATGAGATAATGAACGAATGAAATATATTATCTACCTATTTGTACAAGTGCATAGGTAGACGAGCCGGTGCTTTGCTTATCATTAAGTACTTATGTGGTACGTAGCTAAGGTGTAATCGTATTTCGGAGTAAGAACATGATTTCGTAAGACGAACTAAAAGACAGAACAGCCTATAATGTTGCCTATTTACGTATTAATAAAAACTTTTTAGCTACTTTGTTTTTTAAGCTTAACTAAGTACTTCTTTCATATAATAAGTGCGTTTGACTGCATTTCACCTAATGGAAAGTTGCGGTGAAGTCATTTGTTTTCCTATTGGTTCAGTGGTTCAGTGTCATACGGGAAAATATACCCACCTGTTCAGTCGATTGAACTAGTGGGAACACATACATTATAGGATGCTGTTAAACGTATTTATTTTTAACTACCTATAACAAGTTGGTCGATAACAGCTATTCAATTTACGTCAAATTTAAATGAAATAAAAATATGTTTAATTTGATTTGAATTAGTATGTGGCACAAAATAGACACAGAAGGTCCGCTCAATACAAACCACTAAAATCGTAAGCATATACATGCTTATAGAAATATACGGTCGTTCGAGGCAAGGTCACGATCGCACAGTACGTGATCTTGCCTACAACGACCGTATACGTCTATAAGCATGTTATATGCTTAGGATTTTTGTGAGCGTATTGAGCGGACCTTCTGTATCTATGTGTTTTGTGTATGTGGGCAGTAAAGAAGTACGATTTTGCAAGTTACATCTTGTTGTACCTTTTCAATTTGAAATACCCTGAAATACTAGAATTGAGAAATACCTATACCGGTGAATAGCTCAGATCCTTCCATACGAGTATTTGCATATTTTGAATGAGGAGTGTGTTTTTAGAGTCCGAATGCAAGAAGCGCTGGCGGTCACTTCGCGACTCCTTCATAAAGTTGCAACGGACCCACGGGGGTCGTACTCGGTGGCCCTACCACCAGGCCATGCGATTCCTGCTGCCGCATCTGGACATAAAGCAGGATACCACGTGAGTTACCAGGAATTCAGTTACAGTTCGTTGACAACCCATATCGTCCTCACGGCAGGGAAACGGGTCTCTTCCTATGCCTCGGGAATGTTAGGCCATACTCCACACACGGAGGCTAAGTTCGGATTGGTGGAGGTTGTGGGGCTAGTACATCTCATAGTAGAGTGCAGTAAATATCCAGTAACAGCCTTTAACTTTTTCAAGCCACCTGTAGGGCCTCCGACATGGCTTAACTGCCATCTATTGATAGCAGCTGGCACCAACGGCTTAGTGTGCCATGCTTAGCACGGAAACGGCGATTGGGGATACATACAACGACGCTCGCTCCGGGTCTTACCTGGCGCAAAGGTTATCAATAGCTGTTCAGCGCGGCATTGCAGCTAATGTTGTGGGCACTTTTGCGTCTGGTATGACTTGGGGTGGGCTTTTTGACTCATAATATTTTGTATATTTTGACAACACACTTTATAAATATAAATATATTTTCCACTAATCTATAACTTTCTCCCTTCAGAGCAAAAAAAGATGAAGACTCTGATCCAGAAGAGGAGCTCCGCCACCGCTCCATCCCGACCAACTCTCTCCCAGATCTCTCCTTCACGGACCCCTGCCGCTACGAGGAGGAGGAGGACTCCCAGCCCTCGCCCAAGAAGATGCGCCAGAACTCCACTGAGGAGGAGAGCTCCTGCCAATGCAACAGGAGTGACCCGGACGAACTGTTCTTGCTGAGCTGTGCTCCGATACTGAAAAGGTACTTTTGGAAGAAATAAAATAAATAAGTAAATTTTTAAGTGTGTAAAAAATGAGTATAAGTATTTGATGAGAATAAATGAAGGATTTCCTGATTACTATTTTTTGAGGATTCGGTCTGAGACTCGCCACATCCGCCCGACCGTAATATTCGTATAACTTGAAAACCGCTAAACCGATTTTAAACTAACATAGCTAAGAATCACCGCAATGAAACTTCTTTCAAATTTTTAAAAGCCGCGCTCAGATCGGTCCACGCGTTTAAAGGCTACGGTGACTTAGACAGACACGTAGATACACTTATTCTTTTAAATTCAAACGTAACATCTATAAAAAACACACACAAGGGTTATAAAAGTTACAACTTTATAAACATCAATGTTAATAGCATTGATGTGTTCCGGCATGTAGATAAGATAGCCAGTTCCCCATTGCGTTGGGGAATCTTGGTAAGCCCGCTTCCATCTTCGGCATCATCATCACTTACCATCAGGTGAGATGATGCCAAGGGCTTACCAATTGAGGTTAAAAAAAAAACTATTCTCCGTCTTTTCAGGCTAAACTCTAAGCAGAACGCCGTGGCTCGACTGAAAATCCAACAAGTGCTGTACGAATCTGAATTCGGGTGCCAGATGGAGCTCCCTTACGTCACCCCGGCCAGCGACTGCGGTTTTGACAACATCGAGGGACACGTCGAATAAATAGATAAATAAGTATAGTATAAATAACAAAATTGAAAGACAGACAGAAGGAAACAAAATACATATATTTATTCGACATCACAAACAGCAAAACTAAGCAGAAAATAAAAAATAAACTTAGAAATACTGTGAAAGGTAAAAATTAAGAAATAATTTTAGCTCCCCCGACTGTAAAAGTTGAATAAATCGAAAACCAAGAAACCGGAAATCCTTGGGGAGGCCTTTGTGCAGCAGTAGGCGTATTTTGACTGATGATGACGATGGCAGAACGCTCTCAGTCAAGCATTAATGCTTGCATGATTTCAGTTTAAAAACCATTAACCTACATATAAAGTATATCTACGTAAAATAGATTGTTTATCACATCCTTGATTTTATAGATTTTTGCTCAAAACAACGTACTACCTTCATAACGATGTTATCAGTTCCGGTTTATCAGAATTAATATATCTATCTTTATCGGTCCATTATTAATAGCAACCTATTTATTTCGTGCATAAAAATGGCACGAATACTATATAAGGCTTTTGTAAAATAAATATCTAAAAATACACTGGTGGACTAAACAATCGACTCAATGTTTGTTTCCTGACTTTTGAAAAAGTAACTCAGTCTACAAAACTACTAAATACAAAAAACAAACAACTAGAAAACCACCAAACTAAAATCATAAAGAGTAAACAAGCAGTTTTTAAACTTTTGGTTTAGTGTTTTTTTGTTAGATTGAGTTATTTTTTCAAAAGTCGTGCAACAAACCTTGAGTTATTTTTTTGTCCATGAGTATATTTTAAAGTGCCTCTTACTCGTGAGACTGATGAACTTTCCCCACAAGGATTACGCAATTCGTAAAAAAAAATAGAAATCGATCAATTAGTATAAGAAGTCCTTTTTTTGCGAATTAATTATAAAGCCTTATTGGGGAAAGTTTCTCAGTATCATGTAGTAGAGGCCGTGGTTATATTTCTTTATTCTTTATTTCTTTTTAATACAACAAGAGTTTACAGTTTATATGTATTTCTTTAGGTACATATTTCGTTAGGAACACTATACTCTCCTGTCGCTGCCTGCCTGCGACATACAGTCGTCATTCGGCTGTCCCACTTGCTCCTAAATGTCAGAAAGAGATGTACTTAGTAAGAAAAATATATTTCGGTTGACTTGTATGAAGGGTTATGGGCCCAGGGGTGTGATAATGGCGAGCCATTGATTGTAAGCTAACGGTCTACATCTAGTCACATTTATTTATATTTATTAAATGTATTTTTTCATAAAATCCTTATAATAATTGAGGTAATATGTAACTTATTTAATTTTTGTATGTAACTATGTGTTAATTTGCTTCAGGTACGGTAAGGTACTTATGTCTGTTAAAAAATTTTGAAATAATGATGGCGCTCTCACTTGAGAATAATTCGTCGCCTGAGAGTGAAACTTCGGGAACGCAAAATTGCTAATTTGTAGCTGTTAACGAATTTAAGACAACATTTCGAAATGAATTGTAGAAGCATCTGAAACCTCATCTTTGCTAATAAATATACACTTAAATTGACAAATTGTATTAGTTACAAAATTTTTACGACGAGGTTTTTCCTTCTTCCTGAAAAATTACCCTTTCCGCATATACGAGGTTTTCACTCTCTGGCGACGATATGCATCGTTATATATCGAATGCTATCCTGAATTTTTAGGTTGCAACAAGAAATATGTATTTGTTGTTCCATCGAAATAAGGTTTCAAGACTTTTTTACAGACAAATTGTATGTTATAATTATGTTTTAATTAAGGACGGTACAAAGTAAGGTAATAAATTAAATACTACGTAACGTAACGCAATAAATTTTAATAAAAGTCATTGCAATTATTAATATTGTTTTCTATCTTGACGTACCGTGTCCGTGGTAATATGTATATGATGCAGTAGGTGTATTGTATTACCTACGTAGAGGCTACATTTACGTAGAAGCTTTTGTTGGTGTGACGTGAATGAACCCTCTAAAAACTTCCCAAAACGTTTTATAGTTCATAAAATAAATAAGATTATAAACAGATAGACACTGTTTGTACCTACTGAAAAAACCAAACTACCTACATTGAGCTGAGTAGTGCGTTTGAGATTTTAAGGGGTTTATTTTAACGGATTTTAAAAAGTGTAGGTCGGATTTTTTCAATATTTTTCCTGTACCTTTTCTATACTTCTCCCTGCCCTCTGAAGGCGACCTCAGCTTCTCCCCTCCCCATTGGATAAGATCCGGTGACGGTGCATTTTATTTTTATTTATTTTTTATTCTTAATTGGTAAGCACTTTGCATCGTCTCACCTGATGGTAAGTGATGATGATGCTGAAGATGGAAGCGGGCTGACCAAGATTCCCCAACGCAATGTGGAACTGGCTTTCTTCATGCCGGAACACATCAATGCTGAATTACGCGGATAACACACTGCACCGGAATCCGCTCCGTTGTGCGGTTTTACGTCACAATTTCCATAGTAAAAAAACCGCCGCACCGCACACCGGAGCGGATTCCGGAGCAGTGTGTTTATCCGCCTTAACACTAATGTTTGGTGGCAAGACTTAAATAAGATGGTGGAGCTAATCGGGCGGGCTCAGAAAATACCCTACAACCAACCAAACCAAGTCCTACAAAGTTGGATCCCGCCGGGAACCAAACGCGCGACCTCCTGATGTGAATCGAGCTGACTAGCTACTAATGCACGGAGGCTGTTAAAGCAGCGGTTCACACAGTCTCACTCAGTTATCTCGCTCATTCCTACGTGTTAGAAATCACAGTAGGTAAATTACTCGGACGACTTATATGGAGTGTCCATACTCATCCGTACCAGAGACAAGATATAAATATTTTTCTATGTCCGTACACAACTCATCCGAAAACCTTTTTTTGTTTTTATTTAGTTTTAGTGTACACCCAAAATGAAAAAACAAGTAACACTCATGCACTATCTATACGCTAAATTCATGACGTGACACTTTGCTTGCTACATACGTAGGGTAGAGCCTTAAATACACGCGTCGTTACATAGTACCATATAGTACACAATATGCGTTGAGGTAGTGCGTAACACATGCGCAAAGGCAAGTTCCATGCAACTATAGTATTAATCTTTGATCAAAGGCAACCGTGGTCAATTGATTTAAACAGTAATGCACTAAGTACTTATTACACAAGTTGGGAGTTTTATTACAATAATATCGAATTCTTAAGGCTAGACTTTTTAAATTTATTAATCTATTTTCGAGAGCATTTAAATTAAATTTTGTTTGGTATGGTAATCTAATCAATACGTACCTATTATTTTATAGTTTTAGATGACTCATTGTCCCTGCTTATTTTAGTTATTGGCATTTTTCAACTATGTAAAAAATAATTAATAATTAATTGCCTATTTTACACAAATTACTATACATACATATACAATGAATATATCTACTTAATTTTTCGATGCTATATTTAGGGTCTTGTATGCGTGCCTTGAATGAAAGATGCATGCTCAATGCTCATTGCTCATAGCTCTTAGAACAGATGGCCGTTGAGGCAAGAAAGTTCTCGAGTGGCGAACGTGAACCGGAAGACCGCCACTCGGTGGACCGATGAACTGGTGAAGGTCGCGAGCAGCGCAAGACCTGTCGTCGTAGAAATCCTCGGGGAAAGCCTGAATAGAATCGCTAATTAAATGGTTACACTTTTTTTTCATACTGTATACGGGATATTCTTAATGTAAAATTATACCTACCACTGTATACGGGATATCCTTAATGTAAAATTATACCTACCATACCTTCAATTAAAGGACCAACCGCCTGCGTGGCCTAGTAGCTACACCGCTCGCTTCACATCAGGAGGTCGCGGGTTCGATTCCCGGCGGGGTCCAACTTTGTAGAACTCTGTTTGGTTGTTGGAAGGGAATTTTCTGAGCCCGCCTGGCTAGCTCCCACCATCTTATCTAAGTCTTGCCGCCAAACATCAATGTTAACAGCATTGATGTGTTCCGGCTTGGAGATAAGATAGCCAGGTCCCCATTGCGTTGGGGAATCTTGGTAAGCTCGCTTCCATCTTCGGCATCACTTACCATCAGGTCAGATGATGCCAAGGGCTTACCTATTAAGGATAAAAAAAAGAAACAATTCATACAAATATAAAATTGTGTAAGTAAAGCTAAAGCATCGACACGGCAATCGTATAATGCTGAATCAAATAATTATATGTACATATTAGATTAAAAACAGCTCTGATTAGTGTAAGTGTAACTAATCGAAGCGCATACCTAAGTCAAATTATAATACTTACAAGTAATTTACATACAGGATGAATTTTAAATCGTGCAGCCAACTTTAACGTTAAATAGGGGTCCTTATGTTATACGATATACCTAAGAAAAAACCACGGCTTCTAGTCATGAAAAATAAAATAAAAAAAATGTGAATTGAGTATCAATTCCTTGGGGAAAGTTGTTCAGTTTCATGAGTAGAAGCCACTGTTCCATTTTTTTCAGGTATTTTAGGTCTCTATACAGGATGTAACAAAATTGGTGTAGGACCCGTTAACTGGGGATTCTACTCATCGTACTGAACAACTTTTGTTCTACAACTTTGCTCAAATCGCAAAAAAATGAGGACTCTCCATACAAAAATGGCAAAACTGATGATCAATTTGTATGGAGAGTCTAAAAATTTTGTTGCGATTTGAGCAAAGTCGCAGAACAAAAGTTGTTCAGTACGATGAGTAGAATCCCCAGTTACACGGGTCCTACACCAATTTTGTTACACCCTGTATATTCTATCTAAGGAAATTAAATATACACCCTGTATATTCTATCTAAGGAAATTAAATAACGATCTTCCGATCTACGACTTCATTGGTGTCGCTTTTTTTTAACTTTATACAAATCAATAAACTCGTTAGCCTATTTTTGAATGGGAAATCCGATTTTGTTTTTCGATTTCAGTGAAGTCATAGATAAAAAGTTTGCTTAATACAGCCTGCCCTTAAAGTTTTATGCACAATTTCAATATTAAATGTGAAATTGAACACCTTTTGGCACCATCATCACTATAGAAATGTTGAAATAACTATCTGTTGAGATTACTAACCAAGGACTTACCAATTGTAGATAAAACAAATAAACTTTCCCACGTACAATCCACGCAAATAAAACTTTGGACTTTTGGACTTATCATATTAACTCATCACATTAGTTAAAACAGTTGTGTTCAACCAATGAAAATATGTATGGTAGGTTCATTTTTGTATGTGTTTTTCGGGGAAAGTTGTTCAGTTTCATATGTAGAAGCCATACAGCAAGAAGGAAACGAAAAAAAATTCACCCCGACGTGTCCAGTAAGGTTTCAGTTACTTACAATTAGTGCAAAATATGATTAAGCGATTTGTTTTTGCTTACTGTATACAATACATCGATGTTAACAACACAATAGGGAACATGCATAAAAAATGCTTAATTTTATTTAACTCCATTTAGATTTTAAAAACCGGCCAAGTGCGAGTCGGACTCGCGCACCGAGGGTTCCGTATAAATTCATACTCACACATGTCTTGAACTATATATTTTTTATATTTGAGTTGATTGAATGAAAGGTAATTTGCGGTTTACGATTTATGACGTATTAAAAAAAAACTACTGACTAGATCTCGTTCAAACCAATTTTCGGTGGAAGTTTGCATGGTAATCTACATCATACATTTTTTCTAGTTTTATCATTCTCTTATTTTAGAAGTTACAGGGGGGGGGGGCACACATTTTACCACATTGGAAGTGTCTCTCGCGCAAACTATTCGGTTTAGAAAAAAATGATATTAGAAACCTCAATATCATTTTTGAAGACCTATCCATAGATACCCCACATGTATAGGTTTGATAAAAAAAATTTTTTTGAGTTTCAGTTCTAAGTATGGGGAACCCCCAAAATTTATTGTTTTTACAAAATTGGTGTAGGACCCGTGTAACTGGGGATTCTACTCATCGTACTGAACAACTTTTGTTCTGCGACTTTGCTCAAATCGCAACAAAATTTTTAGACTCTCCATACAAAAATGGCAAAACTGATGATCAATTTGTATGGAGAGTCTAAAAATTTTGTTGCGATTTGAGCAAAGTCGCAGAACAAAAGTTGTTCAGTACGATGAGTAGAATCCCCAGTTACACGGGTCCTACACCAATTTTGTTACACCCTGTATATTCTATCTAAGGAAATTAAATATACACCCTGTATATTCTATCTAAGGAAATTAAATAACGATCTTCCGATCTACGACTTCATTGGTGTCGCTTTTTTTTAACTTTATACAAATCAATAAACTCGTTAGCCTATTTTTGAATGGGAAATCCGATTTTGTTTTTCGATTTCAGTGAAGTCATAGATAAAAAGTTTGCTTAATACAGTCTGCCCTTAAAGTTTTATGCACAATTTCAATATTAAATGTGAAATTGAACACCTTTTGGCACCATCATCACTATAGAAATGTTGAAATAACTATCTGTTGAGATTACTAACCAAGGACTTACCAATTGTAGATAAAACAAATAAACTTTCCCACGTACAATCCACGCAAATAAAACTTTGGACTTTTGGACTTATCATATTAACTCATCACATTAGTTAAAACAGTTGTGTTCAACCAATGAAAATATGTATGGTAGGTTCATTTTTGTATGTGTTTTTCGGGGAAAGTTGTTCAGTTTCATATGTAGAAGCCATACAGCAAGAAGGAAACGAAAAAAAATTCACCCCGACGTGTCCAGTAAGGTTTCAGTTACTTACAATTAGTGCAAAATATGATTAAGCGATTTGTTTTTGCTTACTGTATACAATACATCGATGTTAACAACACAATAGGGAACATGCATAAAAAATGCTTAATTTTATTTAACTCCATTTAGATTTTAAAAACCGGCCAAGTGCGAGTCGGACTCGCGCACCGAGGGTTCCGTATAAATTCATACTCACACATGTCTTGAACTATATATTTTTTATATTTGAGTTGATTGAATGAAAGGTAATTTGCGGTTTACGATTTATGACGTATTAAAAAAAAACTACTGACTAGATCTCGTTCAAACCAATTTTCGGTGGAAGTTTGCATGGTAATCTACATCATACATTTTTTCTAGTTTTATCATTCTCTTATTTTAGAAGTTACAGGGGGGGGGGGCACACATTTTACCACATTGGAAGTGTCTCTCGCGCAAACTATTCGGTTTAGAAAAAAATGATATTAGAAACCTCAATATCATTTTTGAAGACCTATCCATAGATACCCCACATGTATAGGTTTGATAAAAAAAATTTTTTTGAGTTTCAGTTCTAAGTATGGGGAACCCCCAAAATTTATTGTTTTTACAAAATTGGTGTAGGACCCGTGTAACTGGGGATTCTACTCATCGTACTGAACAACTTTTGTTCTGCGACTTTGCTCAAATCGCAACAAAATTTTTAGACTCTCCATACAAAAATGGCAAAACTGATGATCAATTTGTATGGAGAGTCTAAAAATTTTGTTGCGATTTGAGCAAAGTCGCAGAACAAAAGTTGTTCAGTACGATGAGTAGAATCCCCAGTTACACGGGTCCTACACCAATTTTGTTACACCCTGTATATTCTATCTAAGGAAATTAAATATACACCCTGTATATTCTATCTAAGGAAATTAAATAACGATCTTCCGATCTACGACTTCATTGGTGTCGCTTTTTTTTAACTTTATACAAATCAATAAACTCGTTAGCCTATTTTTGAATGGGAAATCCGATTTTGTTTTTCGATTTCAGTGAAGTCATAGATAAAAAGTTTGCTTAATACAGTCTGCCCTTAAAGTTTTATGCACAATTTCAATATTAAATGTGAAATTGAACACCTTTTGGCACCATCATCACTATAGAAATGTTGAAATAACTATCTGTTGAGATTACTAACCAAGGACTTACCAATTGTAGATAAAACAAATAAACTTTCCCACGTACAATCCACGCAAATAAAACTTTGGACTTTTGGACTTATCATATTAACTCATCACATTAGTTAAAACAGTTGTATTCAACCAATGAAAATATGTATGGTAGGTTCATTTTTGTATGTGTTTTTCGGGGAAAGTTGTTCAGTTTCATATGTAGAAGCCATACAGCAAGAAGGAAGCGAAAAAAAAATTCACCCCGACGTGTCCAGTAAGGTTTCAGTTACTTACAATTAGTGCAAAATATGATTAAGCGATTTGTTTTTGCTTACTGTATACAATACATCGATGTTAACAACACAATAGGGAACATGCATAAAAAATGATTTATTTTATTTAACTCCATTTCGATTTTAAAAACAAACATCCGTGAAGGACGTTTATTAACTGAGTTATTGCAGTTTGAAAAGAATGTCGCGGAGCACGATCAGAAAATGCTTCGTACAAAATGTTGCACAGTAGTGACGTCAATTATTATCTAATCTGTGGTGACGTGAGACGTCCCTATAATGTTTTTCCCCCGTAAAATAATTATTAACGCTTTATCAATATTTGGAGCTATGTATATGCTATCTTAGTAGAATATATTCCACAAGTATAAAAGTGGTCCCCAACATAGGTTTTTTTATTTTAATATAGGATTTTTCCGACTTTCCAATTCTGAAGAAAATATTGTTAAAATATTTATTTTTTATAATATTTTTAATAATAATTTTACTGAAATTCTCAGTCTCTTTTGTGACATCTACTATAACATCCTGTATCGTCCCCACAGCAGGAGCACGAGTCCTCCTATTCCTCGGGCAGGTTAGGCCATCTCGACAAATGGGGGCCATATCCAGATTGGTGGAGTTTGTGAGAGGTAGGCTGAAGTTTTAAAGCCGCCTATAAGGCCTCCGACATGGCTTAACGACTGTCATCTTGTGATAGCAGCCAGCACCAACGGCTTAACTTGCGAAGCACGTAAAAGGTCGAGATAAACCAATCCAGGTTATGACCGTGTCTTTAGTCAGCTAATTTACGTCATCGACGCAACCACCCAAGTTGCACAGAGCCACGACCGCTTCACCGCGACATCTATTGTACTATCATTTCTATTTATTTCACAGAATTTTACTTTTATTAAACTCTCAACTTCATGCATATTCGTTATTGTGTCAATGAGTAGGTATGCTAACAAATCATTATTTTTTTCAATTACATAAAATCACACTTGTTATTTTGTATGAAAACAATTATCGGCCTTAATATTTCACGTAAGTACTGTATGTTGCAATTTTAATTAGGTATACCTCTTTAAGCAGATTGCTAAATAAATTATCTACTACAAGCAGATTCCCGCGACTTCTTCTGCGTGATTGGAGTTAGAAATGCGTCTCCCAAAGGAACCGATACGTTTTGTGAAATTAAATGTATGTAACCTATTATATTTTCAGGCTATATGTATAGTCTACTGCACAAAATTTCACCCAGATCGATCCAGCCGTTTTTAAATGATGGACTGACAAACGTAATGTTTCCATTAATAATAAAATGTTGAATGTAAAAACTGATTAATTAAAATATTATGTCCTATAACACTCAGGAATTTAAGGCGTATCCTTATAAGAATTCCGCTCTCAATTAAGTTAAACCTTTTAAGGAAAAGGCTGGTCCAAAAGAACAGGCCCAGGTATTCAGGCTGTAACTCTAGTCGTGCGTCAAATTTTAATCAGTGCTAATTCTGATCAACTTTCCACAAGGAACCTACGGTAACCGCAAAAAAAATTGGTATCTGACCAGCTGACCAGATCGATTTGTATGAAGATACCAAAAATTTTTGAATCAGAAAGAGAATCGCTGATTAAAATAAAATATGACGCACGACTAGATTTACATCCTGGATATTATAAGGTCTAAGTATAAAAATAATCTGAAACTGTTTCAACTTAGGCGTCTTACTCATAAACAACTTTCCCTAAAGAAGCCAAAGTCAATTCGCGAAAAAAAGTTTGAATTGAAATTGGTTGATCGACTTCTTGGCTTCCCATCGCGTGGCACAGACTCGTAACCTTTACCCTCCTTCTAAGAAAGGCGGGCAAAATAACTTATCGACGTGTTAATTTCATGAATGCAAACATCCAACAAGTATTGCTTAACACAATAGATAGTTTAAACAAAAGAATACAATTACATTTTACCTTTACCTATCGATATTAGCATACAATGATAAAATTACGTACGTAAATCCGTTGATGTAGCAGATCTGTCGTCACTTTCTCTCAATTTGCAAAGGAAATTACTGATGACCTGACCCGGTGGTAACTGTTGAGCTGAACATGGTTCCGTAGTCCGTACGTAAGTACACTTCGACGCAAAAAAGTGTTAACGCTGTAAACTACACAAGTGAAGGGTCCACTGCAATAATAAGGAATGTCCAAAATGGTTTTAATTCTAAGTAAGTCAATCGTCATTTTTTCACCATTTGTAAGCTTAAAACCAAATTATCTTAAAACAAAGAAAAAAAAGGACATTCATCATTATTGTACTGTATACCTTTCACTTGGTTAACTGCTTTTTGTAGGTTCTTAATCAGAAAAAAATGGTACGGGTCTCGCAGCTCTACTACTAATAGAAATTTTGTACAACGTTGAAGTTTTTTTTTTTTTCTGAAATCTTAAAGTGTTTCGGCTTTGCAGTTTATGGGTTAAACCGTTTATGCTTTTTTGCGTGAGTTGTTATATGTTGACAAGTGGCAAATGTATCCAACTTTTCTTCTAAGTACCATTTAGGTACCAAGTAGGTACATACTTATTATTTTTATTTTATTTTTATACTGTATTTTAAAGAGCTTTTATTTTTTAAGTATTTTCGTTTAAATTAAAATATTTATACTTACTATGTTTTTTGTTTCTTTGTTGTTAACTTTTTTATATTTAAGTATATTTTTGTACAACTAATCCTTTTTCCTGTTTCTATTTCCGTTTACTGTATTCCCTTTTTCTTTCCGTGTTTCTGTTTCCCAACCTTTGTTCTAACAAAGTAAAAACATGACTTTGGCGGAATGCATAAAGTGCGAAATCGCCACACTGTAGAAGAAAAAATATATATTTATATTAGATCTGTGGCAGAGCAAACACTGTCCACAGAGTAAAATGGAGAAGTATGAGACAGACAGACACTTTCGGATTTTTTATACGAGTATTAGTAGAAATGACTTTGCATGTCTCGTTTATGTATTTTGTACAGGGATTGTTGGTGGATACACACTAAAGTATGCGGGAAACTGATTAGTATTGTTAGAAGTGATGTGTGTCGTCTAGGGACAATCAAGTCTCATTAGACTTATCCCTATAGAAAAGACATCAACGAGGAACGAGACATACAAATGCTCCTTAATAATATTTTAAATTCGAACGTATATCTGTCGATGTTTTTTTACTCCAGAAGAGGTTTAGAAGTACAATTACAAAATCATAGTCTTTACTTTATAATAAAGTCTTAATAAACTTCTCTGTATGTTAGTTAATTTCAGCGTATAGTATTTTTTATGGTATTTGTGTATTGTAATTAACGGAAATTACAATATTTCTTTCAAAATTGACATGCCTTTTCCATAAATGCCATATTTAATTAAAAATTAATGGAAGAAAATAGAAATGAAATGAATGAATGAGTGTATTGTAATTAACGGAAATTACAATATTTCTCTCAAAATTGACATGTGTTTTCCATAAGTGCCATATTTAATTAAAAATTAATGGAAGAAAGTGGAAATAACGACTTTTTTGCGTAATATTCTTGGTCAAAAAGATTTTTTAAATTATATCTATTTAAGTTTTATGGTTTCCGTTCCTTTGTACATGCCCTTACGGGTACAGTTGTTAGGATTCGCAATTACTACCGTTATTTATTTATAATATTATATAAATGATTCATAACAGCAATTGGAAGTATCTAATGCACTTCTATAAATAGGAGGATTCCCTTAATATGATTTTTAATCAATTTTTAATATTAATCTTACTTCTTTCTAATCTTACTTTACGCATATAAGTTAACAACCCATATCGCCCTCACTGCTGGGGCACGGGTCTCTTCCCAAACCTAGGGAAGGTTAGGCCTCTCTCCACACACGGGGGCCAAGTCCACATGAAGCCGCCTAAAGGTCTCCGACATTCTATGATAGCAGCCGGCCAAGTGAAGCACGGAAGCGGTCCAGATAAATGCCACTATCAGTCAAACCCATCCAGGTTATGATCGTGTCAGTAATCAGTTAAACTGCGTGATCGACCCGACCGCGCAAGACCACGACCTACCATTTACCAACCATTTTATCATTCTATACATAAGTATTTTCTAATAATATAAGCATAAACATAATTTATGGTAGCTATGCAATGCAACTTGGATCTCACGTGTTTCTGTCTCTTATCGGTCTCTATCATAGCGGTCATATCGTGCCTAAGAAATATATAATAGGTAGATGGATAGTTCGCAATAATAATTAGATAACAAACAATCCTGAGTCTGCTTAATGCTTAGGTTAATATTTTACATGACTGACTCGGTGGCTAAGTGGTTAGCGATCCTGACCTCTTATCCGAGAGTCGTGGGTTCGATCCCCACACGGGGCAAACTTTTCTGTGATGAGCAGAATTGTTTGCTCTAAGTCTGGGTGTATTATATCTATATATGTACGTATTTAAAAGTATATGTGTATTTATATCAGTCTCTGGTTCCCAAGATACAGGGAATCCTAGTTTGGGGCCAGATGAACGTGTGTGATTTGTCCCAGATATTATTATTTATTATATTACATTTATTTGATGATGCGATAGTTCACTGTTAGTTTTACTATAAAATTTACTAAGAATATGTTATAAATAGCCAGTAACAACAGTTCTTACAAATTCCGAATCCCAAAAAAAAGTAATTCAACAGAGAAATTGATACAATAATATACACTATGAATCTTTCTTCGTTTAATTTCATAGTTTTAGTTCAGTTATATTTTATTTTTACACACTCACACACACACACACACACACACACACACACACACACGCAAGTAAAAAAAATACTTATGTTCATTTCAGGAATTTGTAACAATTATAAATTTAAAGTAAATTACGTTTTATTGTTATTTAATTTCTAAATTTAATTGAATATTTAACCTTTACTTTTATTTATATTACACTTATATACAGGGTTACAGGAAAAGTCGTACTGAATATTAAAGGACGTTATTATTCAGGTCATTTCTGATGGAGTTGATTCTATGATATGGTGTCCGAAACTTAACCGTTATGGAGATATTGAACTTTACAGATTTTTTAAAAATCCTCAATTTTTTGGCCTTTTTGTCGATTTTTTTGGGATTAGTGCTTCTGGGGTACGTTTTTTTGATGTAACTAGTTAGAAAGCATGTCAATTAATAAAAATGATTAACCAAAACTGAACCTACTACTAACAGCTTAAAAATACTGCCTGACAACGGTTAGAATTAAATAATTTTCAATAAGAGTTTTTAAATTTGAAGCTCTCTGTTTTAAAAAAAATGTATGGAACTTATTCTACAAATAGTTTTAAAAACTTCTACGTCTCTTTAGCTATTCAAAAAGGTATAACACTTACTATTAAATAGGCAAAATATTGGCCAAATAACAGTTAAGTTAGCAGAGGGTACATTTTTTTGACAACTCTTTAGTCCTTTTCAGCTCCAAACGAAGAGCAGTTTTCTTCTCAAAACTTTATTTAAGGCCTTAATTCTTTTTAATCGACTCTTTAATTTACAGATTCTCATCGATTAATAAGACTAAAGGCCTTAGGGTGCATTTCCACTGATGCGGAGCGGGGCTGAGCAGGGCGGAGAAGATCAGAGAATAGTAGCAAGTGTTTCCACTGAAGCGGGGCGGAGGAGAGTAGAGCAGAGTGGAGCGAAGTAGGGCAGAGTGGAGCGAAATCTGTAAATTAAAGAGTCGATTAAAAAGAATTAAGGCCTTAAATAAAGTTTTGAGAAGAAAACTGCTCTTCGTTTGGAGCTGAAAAGGACTAAAGAGTTGTCAAAAAATGTTCCCTCTGCTAACTTAACTGTTATTTGGCCAATATTTTGCCTATTTAATAGTAAGTGTTATACCTTCTTGAATAGCTAAAGAGACGTAGAAGTTTTTAAAACTATTTGCAGAATAAGTTCCATACATTTTTTTAAAACAGAGAGCTTCAAATTTAAGAACTCTTATTGAAAATTATTTAATTCTCACCGTTGTCAAGCAGTATTTTTAAGCTGTTAGTAGTAGGTTCAGTTTTGGTTAATTATTTTTATTAATTGACATGCTTTCTAATTAGTTACATCAAAAAAACGTACCCCAAAAGCACTAATCCCAAAAAAATCGACAAAACATCCAAAAAATTGAGGATTTTTTAAAAAATCTTTAAAGTTCAATATCTCCATAACGGTTAAGTTTCGTACACCATATCATAGAATCAAATCCATCAGAAATGACCTGAATAATAACGTCCTTTAATATTCAGTACGACTTTTCCTGTAACCCTGTATATTGTATGTGTATGATGTCTGTTTTTGTTATGTATACGTTTTTTCGATTTGTATTATAGGTACTACAATTAATTCTGTATTATAATATAACTTATAACAAAAGCTGTAGACAGGGGAAAAATATATATTTTTTCCCCTGTATGTTTCCGGTTTTTACTATTAATTATGCTTTCTGCAAGTATCTGGTTTGATTATGTTTACCGATCTTAAGTACTGGTCCCAAAAATATGAATCCCTTTTTGAGGAACAGAACGCTAGCTAGCTCCCACTTTAAAACTGATACAGCATCTTATGTTGTATGTTTACTGTCTTCTGTGAGAAACAAATAAGTAATTAAGTGAATTGAGGATTTATATTTGGCCGTAGTTATGCCATAACGATCCAACTGACTTTAAAGTAAGTAAGGAATAGTGTACTTTCTGTCACTGATATACGGCGTACTACAATATAATGAAGAACCCAAACCAGAGCAAGGAATAGCTTCCAACATACGCTTAATCTCATAATCATAAGAAAGAAGACCGCACAGAATACGGAAACTACTTAGAGCAAAGCGTCTGGCGTCAGTCTGGTCCATCAGTCTTGACTGACGACAGAATGATGGATGATTTTCACGGTACACAGTTAATCTGGACTGACGGCAAGCAGTGGGTTACACGATCATTCTCCGATCATTCATGGACCAGACTGACGCCAGACTGAGCGTGTAACCTGGCTCATATACTTTGCGGCCTTCTTGCTTGCGAGGGCAGAGTACAGTATGAATTGGCTAGTGCAATTTTATAACTAAGTATTAAATAATTGACTGACTCGGTGGCTAAGTGGTTAGCGATCTTGACCTCTTATCCGAGAGTCGTGGGTTCGATCCCCACACGGGGCAAACTTTTCTGTGATAAGCAGAATTGTTTGCTCTGAGTCTGGGTGTATTATATCTATATATGTATGTATTTAAAAAAGTATATGTATATGTATATCAGTCTCTGGTTCCCAAGATACAGGAAATCCTAGTTTGGGGCCAGATGACCGTGTGTGATTTGTCCCAGCTATTTTTATTATTTATTATTGTATTATAATGCAGTCTTAAAATAAATAAAAATCCTGCATTCTGTAAAATCCATTACAAAGCTAAACAAACGAGACCGGCTCCCGGTAAAGTAATTAAAATGCCAGAGACACGTGGTTTGTACAGCACAACACAAATGCGTAAGTAATTAGGTGATGTGGTATGAGAATATACGGGTATCCTTGCGTTGCATGTTGTATATGCCACAGAAACATCGCGTAAATTGTTATTTCACGAAAAGTACCCTAATTTTAAACACATGAAAAGTAAAAAAAAAAAACAAAAGGTATACATAAATTAATAAAACATATATTTTTTGCTATTTATATTTTCAGTTTTATATTAATGCATGAATTTAAATTTTAACACCATATTGAAGTTTGTTTTAAGATATGTACATAAATATTAACTCTTAAAATATTTACAAAATATTTACAAATTTATGAATTTAATATAGAATATTTTAATCAATTATTTAAGCCAAATATAGCAAAATTTTAGTTTTGAAATTTTACAGAATTTTACTTAATTTATGTTTCAATGAATTCTATTGTATAATCATGCACGTATGAAAGTTTTATGCTAGTTTTAAATAATTATCAATTATTTTTATTTTAGTTCTTAAATGAAATTCCTTTATACATATAACGTAAAACTATAAGGTATAACTAATTAATAAGCTTATTACTGTGAAATGTATAACGAAAAAGTCTTACTTAATTTATAATTTAAAATGGGAATAAATGGCTTTATTATTATTATTATTATTATTATTACCTTAGGGATAGTTCTTAAGTTTCATGAGTGAAAACCACAGTTAAACATTTGCATTCCATAAATTTTCCTGATTTAATTTCCCGGAATTTCGTTTTACACATTTTTTCATCACATAACGGATTACACTCTTTTACGATGTCGTATACAAGTTAATGCACGTGTTTTACAGATAAGAAAGTCCGTATAGCGTAAATGTGGCAACATTAAACTAAGTTAATTATTTATTATGCAAGCGACAATATGTTACAAATATACACATATTAAAATTATAAAGGTGAGCTGTGTGAATATAACCGGTTTAAGAGCTTTTTTTATCTACGATCGGTTTAAATCCCTTGCCATCATCTCACCTGATGGTAAGTGATGATGATGCCGAAGATGGAAGCGAGTTTACCAAGATTCCCCAACGCAATGGGGAACTCGATACCTTATCTCCATGCTTAGAACACATCAATGCTATTAACATTGATGTTTGGCAGCAACACTTATAAGTAGCTAACTATGCGAAAATGAAACCAACCAAACGGAGTCCTTCAAAGTTGGATCCTACTGGGAATCGAATCCGCGACCTCCTAATGTTTCCGCATAGAGTATTCTGTATATTATAGACTTCATCGCAAGATCTTCGTTATCTCTCTTTTTCCCTTACCCCATTCTAGAAAATAAATTATTCGACATGACTATTTATTCAAACTAGCTACAAATGACTATTCTACCGATTTTGGATACTGAGGCCTGCATAATAAAGAGCGATCTGAAAAAGCTATAAAATGTGTTGGAGGAAGTTTCTTTTGGACCCGACGTTTCTTCTCTCTCCGCAAACGCTTCCCGAAACGTTGGGTATACGAGTTCCAAGTGGTAGGAACTTCATATTAGGTAGATTAAAAACTGACCTACGACAAGTGTACAATGCTACCTACTTCGAATTAACATATTTTGAATTGAATTGAATACCAAAAAAAAATCAATAATTCGTACTTATGGGAAACAGAAAAAAAACATTGTAGATCGGATTTTTTAAAATAGTTTTCCTGTATTCTGTACTTGATTATGAGTAACCCCTTAACCTTAAAATTTCGAATATACTTTTTTTAACACCCTGTATGTGTGTCTACTTGCAATGACCTTAACTTCCGATAAAGTCACTGAGACTTTGAAATTATCTGTTTGTATTTTTATCATTTTTTCGTGATTTAAAATAGGAAGCTAAATGTTTCTCCCAATCAAAAGACAATTGATGTCTTTTGAGCGCAATGCTTTTTTAACTCATAATTGCGTTTTACTTACAATACTCGAATATAAATAATGTAATTGACCTCTCTCAGATCTTACCACAGACACGCAGAGATAAAGATTGCATAAAAGTTCCCCTTGTTTTTATCTTATATAAGGCGGTATTTCCTCTGCGTATCGTAAATTAAACCTTTTCCTCGTTTAGGTTTTTATAGACATTAAGACACGAATCTGTACAGAAAAGGAAAAATATATATTTTTTATCTCACAACTGACAAAAATATTATAACCTGCCATCTGTGTTCGCGACACTTTTGCATGTCAGAAAATAAACTTTTCCATTTAGCTTCATTGAAATATTGATAAAATTTAATTGACGTGAATTGGTTTGTCTAGCCAATTCTTGTTGCATAAAGGGGTCAGTAAGAAGTCAGCATATCAGTTTTCTATATGTAGGTATATTAAGTATTATAACCGTACTATTTAGATCGGTTACGTAATAATCAGCTCTAACGGTGTGTGTACCAACTGTATTTTGAGATACAGTCTTACATACAGTTCTTAAATTATAATGTTATTACCTGCTACCCAAAAAGGGACGCTAGACAGATTACTAATCGGTTAAACATTTTGTTCTTATGTATTTATACGTATGCGAGTTCAGAAAAGAGAAAACAAAAAATATTTTTGATTTGCTATAAAATATATGAAGCAAGAAAACAAATAAGGATGACCGCACCATCCTACGGTTAAGATTCGGTGAGGGTTGCTTAGCCCAAGCCACTCAACACTTCGTGTTGCGTTCACTTTTGGTTGCGTTTATGTATGTACAAATGTCACAAATGTCATTTTATGTCACGGAGAAAAGGTTGTTTTTGGATAAATAATATTGGTTGACTCCACCATATGGAAAACTATATTTGTCTTGACCGGAGAATATTGTCTTATTCTAAAACAATTTGTTTTGGAACAACACAATATTATCTGGTCAAGACAAATATTGTCTTCAATGTGGAGGAGACAACCAATATTCTTGAACTTAAACTACCTTTTTCCGTAGGTCACAGAACTTTGTGGTAATAGTGACGTAAAAATTATAATATAAGTGTATCGTTTAATTTCCGCTAATGGACAAAATTAGTTTACTACGTAAATAAACTCACGCGTAATTTCACTATTGTAATTGTTATCTGTTTTGTTTTGAATTGACATAAAGTAATTCCAATAATAAGTACTATACAGAGTGTAACAGAAGTGTGTGACAATACTTCAAGGTTGGCTTTTACCCAACAAACTGAACAACTTTTGTTCTACAACTTTGTTGAAATCGCAAAAAATGTTTTGGACTTTTCATACAAACTTGGTTCGCCAGCTGATCGATTTGTATGAAAAGTCCAAAAAAAATTTTGCGATTTCAACAAAGTTGTAGAACAAAAGTTGTTCAGTTTGATGGGTAAAAGCCAACCTTGAAGTATTGTCACACACTTCTGTTACATCCTGTATATACAATTTGTTACGGTTTTCCTTGAAACGATTGGGTTTTAAAAGAAATGATAATATAAAGATTAGGTATCTACGAAGCAAAAAAAACATTTAGTTTGCATGTAAATTTTAATGTTATTAAAAATACACACATATCTCATACATCAAAATATCACATTATGGCTTAACAATAATAAATAGTGATTTATTTATATCACAAATATTTATTAATTTATTGTATACAGTTCCATAATTTATGCTAGACACAACACTTTAAAATGAACACGTAATCACCTCGGAATTGGCTACCTAACCTACCTAATTATAATTATTTAAATTACATCTGAGTACAAATATTAACTGGTTCAGTCATTGTAACAGTTCACTAGAGTCAAGCTCACAATTAGCTACATATATAGGGGTTTTTAGAAATGTTAGATGCTTCTCATATAGCAATAATTTTCAATAATTGAGTCTATTAGTTTCAAAAACCGCAATGTCCACAATGAAAAATATTTAGGAAATAATTTTTAATATTTTTTTCTTACTTACTATTTTACGGCCACGGATTTAATTACTACGACCACGGCTATCCTCGGAACATAAATAATATGTAAAACAAAACCGAAATATTTTTCATTGTGGACATTGCGGTTTTTGAAACTAATACACTTAATTTTAAAAATCATTTGCAATAATCTCCTTAGGGAAATTCGTTCCGTATAACTAACGAGTAGCATCCATCATTTATCGTTTTGAGCGATTAAAAATACCCTTTCACAGTATAACATTAGTATTACTTACAGTATGAACCCTGCCTACCCCTAAAGGCGATCTCATCTCCCGCGGGTAAGATCCGGTGACGGTCGCTTAGCGTAAGCTTCGCTACACACACATTTACGCGTGTACAAACATCATATTTTTTATGTAGTAGTAGGTAAGAGTAGGTAATAATGACGCGACATTTGTATGGAGTGTTCCGGGTGTGACCATGCACAAGAGATCCGTAGTTTTATCACAAGACTTGACGCACATTAATAGTAGGAAACGACGGATCCCTCACGGACAACTCCTTCCCGTACATCTGCAGTAGCTCCAAAGCTACTCCGTTAGTCCAACCGAACCCCTCCTGCACCCCGTATTCTCCTCCTCCGCCTTGGTGACCCGGCTGCACGACGCTGTATTTCTCAAACATCTTATGCCAGTTCTCAAAACCGATGTAGTTGGACTGAATCCACAATCTAGCTTGTTCTTTGGCCAGCCGTTTCGCTTCATCATGACCGCTCATCTCTAAACCACCGATTAAAATGCTCATCAGCGGCGGCCAAGCGTTAGGATAGTCCCATTGCTCTCCTGAGTGATATATCGAAGCTGGAACCCCGCCAGGGAAGTCCAATGCACCTGACGATAATAGGTACCGTACCAAACGGGCGGCGTATTTTGGAGCAACGTTCTTCTCTACAGCACCCGCCCAGAGAGGCGTCACGCAGCTAGGATAGAAATGTCTTCGAAGCTCCTTCGCCTGTGCATCATAGTCGTACCAAACGCCATCCACAGGATCCCACATGACATTCTCGATCGCTGTCCTCCAGTATTTGGCTAAGCTCCACCATTTTTGTGCTCCTCTCCTATCTTTCAACCGGTTGCGGAAGTCACCCACTAATTCTAAAGCACCAGCGAAAATTGAATTCAAATCAACGGGAAGGATTCTGGTTACGTGGACGTCAGTGAGGTTTCCGACGGCGTCTCCAGCAGTTATGAACCATCTTGACGAGAAATCCCATCCACTTTCAGCGGCGCTTTTCAGCTCTGTATAAAAATCTTCGCGCTTTGTTTCGGTCGAAAGGAGTTGACCGTTAGTGTAGTCTTCGTAGTACGATTCAGGTCGTGGCCCTTTCAAATTCCTGTCAGCCATGTAACGGAGGAGAACATATTTTTGTCCCTTTACTTCGACGCTAACTTTCTTTTTGTCCAACCAGTATTGAAGTTCCTTCTCGACGGTAGCGACGTTTCGAGCGAGCCAGGCTACGTCTCCAGTGGCAGCGAAGTAGCTGCCGACCATCGCAGCAAGCAACGGAGGCTGGCTTCTGCCCAGGTAGTACACTCGGTTACCGTTTGGAACGTAGCCAATCTTTTCCACCAAATGAAAGAGGTTTTCGATCATACCTTTAGCTGTCTCAGTCATGTTGCTGATGAGGAGTCCACGAACCATCCAAAACGAGTCCCAGTAATACAACTCCTTAAACCGGCCACCGGGCACGATAAAACCGTTTGGCACATAAATAAAACTGTAAAGATGGGGGTTCTGAGCTACTTCTGGATCAACTTTACGTCCCAATTTTGCCCAAATACTGATAACACCTTTAGCAAACTGTTTCAACTTCGGATCGCTGATTTGATTTATAATCGGTGGCTGCGGGTCGAAGTCTGGCGGTTTCCATTCCTCCAACTCCTTTCCTTGAAGAAAATGTGTGTTGACGAAGTGCGACAACTGCTTGTACGAGGGATTCCGGTGTGTTTCCCGCATCAACTGGGCAAAATCCGCTTGAATTTCAGATTCAGGGTGGGTCAGTTTCAAATCGACGAAGGTTTTGGAATCGGGAAAGACGCGCGCGAGTTGTATTCGCTGAAGCAGTTCCCCGGAGCAGTAAATAGAGGAGTTACAGACAGGAACGACGGTTAAGGCGTGCGCGCAGGCCCCGAGGAGACCCAGCACAGGGTACAGGGGCACGAAGCGGGGAAGGCGGCGCGTCAACATTATCGTGCGCGAAGTCAGAGTCTCCGGCGGACACTAGCCGGTGCATCCAGCACGGAAGCGAGATGCGATAAACATAACCTTTGCTCGGTGGAGTGGCGGCGCGGGCGAGCGCGGGGCGAGTGACCGCGCTGGCGGTGCGCGACTGCTATAAGGCGCGGTGTGCACGCCATGGCCGAAGTGGGTCACTCAGCTGATTCGCGGAGTCCCCATTGCTGCGGCATCGATGCACTTATCCCGCGCTTTCACTAGCCTGGCGCGCGCACTATCTCGACTATGTAACTTCTAGGCCACTATCAAGGCCCCGACTTTGTGACCGTGCCAACTGGAACACTTCCCGTGAATCTGGACTAGATTCACACAAAACAGACACGCACGTGCTATCGCCTCGGAGTAACTGTCAAACTGACGTTGTCGACGTAAAATACCGCTGGTTGTCTATGTTCGGCGAATGGAACGAGCCCACACGCGCATGCGTGCTAAGAACTCTAATGGTTACGTCATGTCACTGATAGCAAGTAGTTGGCTTATGAAATCAATTATTAATGATAACGTAGATTTTAAATATTTTGTACAAAATGACAAAAAATTTGCGAAAAAGGACCACATTTACTAAAAAAAAGTTGGCTTATATTATTAGACTCAGAATAAAAAGTGTTCAGTCAGTGGTAAGGTTTATTTCACCTCACCTGTCCCTAAAACTGGATGGTCAAGGCTTTTAACGCATTAGTAAGCGTTTAAAATACAAATACCTATCAAACTTATTTTACTAGCATTACTACTTATTATGTATTAGTACTTATTTTATTAGTAGCCTGTAATGGTAGATGTATAAAAGTTAATAAATAATATTATAAGAGGTGAACGACATCTGTTTTATTTTATTAGTATCTGCGTTTCATTTTTACACTCACTTTATACGGCTCTTGGTTTCTTACGGAATCACTGATTTTATTCAAATTAATAGTAGTAGCACAGACAGTGTAGTAGTAGTAGTAACTGGAAATTTTGCTAGATGTCGCAGCTTATCGTATATTTTCTGGCTGACCTGACTGAATGTTTTACACATAGACCTAGTATTTCGATAAATCTATGGTTTTACATTACTTGATTAGTAAATACGTCTTGTTTTTATACTTACTTTGTTTTAATAGTAATACATCTTTGTAGCTCTTACTAAATTAATCCAAAAAACTACTTTTGTCGCTTATAATCAGGAACGCGCACAGAGTTGCATTTTTTTTTGTAAGGAGATTTCATTATTATAATGGATCTATCGTCGTACCTGAATACAGTACGCCTTCTTTCAAATTTGAATGGTATCTCCAATGACTCTGCATCTCACTCAATTACTCGGAACGAGAATACTTGAACTCGATGTATGTACCACTACAGGTCAAGAACTTCATATGAAAGAAAGAAAACATTTTAGTGCCAAAACACATCACTTATATAAGAATTCAATTAGATTAAATTACATATCAGTGAGACAATCAGGTTACCTACCAACCATAGACAGGGGCGCCGACTTCTTAAAAATATTGGGGGAGGGGAAAAAATGTTGTTTATTTTCCTAATGTTTTCTAACTAGCTTTCGCCCGCGTGGGTATAGTTTTAGAGATTATCATTAAGCGTGCATGAAAATGAGTGTTTTGGAATAAAAGTATCCCATGAAAAAAGCAACACCAGTATTTTAAAACAAAATAATGGAGGGGCTCAGCCCCGTTGATAATGTCACTTGGGGGGCTCGGGCACCCCCAGGCCCTATGGAGTCGGCGCCAGTGACCATAGATACACATACCTAGTGCTACCCTGGTCCCGAACCTTATACAGAATCAAACTAGAATAATACACTCGAATGAAAACAGTTCTCCACCAATCCGGACTTGGCCCCCGTGTGTGGAGTATGGCCTAACCTTCCCGAGTTATGGGAAGAGACCCGTGCCCCTGGAGTGGGGATGATATGGGTTGTTAACATAAAGACAGCACGGCTAAAATAAAAAAAAAACTATCAAAAGGAATTCAATTTCCGAAAGTTTTGACGGCTGTTGTTGGGTTGGATCTTTACCTACTTTGTAGTTCCCGCCAACTCCTCGGAAGTAGCTTTAGTTTAATTTTCCTTACAGTTTTTATTTTTCGTCGCATTTTTTTTTATGTGATAGGTGGCAAACGAGCAGACGGATCACCTGATGGTAAGCGATTACCGCCGCCCATAGACACCCGCAACACCAGAGGAGTCACAAGTGCGTTGCCGGCCTTTGAAATGGGATGGGGGGATGGGGGAAGTGGGGGAGGTTGGGCCTCCGGTACCCTCACTCACTTGGCCGAGTTATCTTGCTATGATGAGTGCTAATAATTTATTAGCACATGATAATTCGGCCATACAAAAGACATCAACGTGCGATGCAGTGCTTGTATATTTAGTAGCTTTTTCTAAGATCTAAAATTGAAGTCAGATATGTATATCTAAACTTAACCTTAGCCTTTTATAATGTTAAATACGTAAGCAGAGGCAAAAAAATAAATATCGATAAGTGAAAGACGGCATTTTTGGAAATATTGAAGAGATCCTTCAAAAAATATTTTCTTAGAAAAATAATGATAAAATAAACATCTTAATAATGATGTCTGACTGACTCAGTGGCTCAGTGGTTAGCGCTCCTGATTACTTATTGATCCGAGAGTCGTGGTTTCGATCCCGACCCAGGGCAAACATTTCTGTGACGAGCAGATTTGTTTGCTCTGTGTCTGTGTGTGTTATATCTATATATGTATGTATTTAAACGTATATGTGCATTTATATCATAATAATAATATTCGGGACAAATCACACATGGTCATCTGGCCCCAAACTAGGATTCTCTGTACTATGGGAACCAGAGATTGGTAGACTTTTGAGTCTCTGGTTCCCATAATACAAGGAATCCTATTTTGGGGCCAGATGACCGTGTGTGAATTGCCCCGAATATTTCTTATTATTAATTATTAAGATTAAAATACGAGCAATGTTTATAAGCAGAATAATATTAAGAAGTTTACTTTTAGTTATTATTTTTCTAAGAAGGTATCTTTTTGAACAATCTCCTGAACATTTCAAAAAAAATGTATTTTAATACAAATATCCATTTCACTGTGACCGCCTGTAGCCAAACCGGCCTGATGTTACACAGTTTGGCGATAAACGATAGTCGCCATCAACAAAAAACCTTTTTGATTTTCCTAAAGTGTTGATGTGTTGAGTTGTGTTCCTTATATCGATTATAATATGTAAAACTTTTGTAATTTTCTTTGGAAATAAAATTAAAAAAATATATCTAAGACTGCAAAGTTTCGTCAGATAGACTTTGAATACATTTTGTGCTGTCGTTTTCGAGCTGTTTTTTTTTATTAAATAATAAAATTTGGTATGCAAAAAGTAGAGGATTTAAATATAAGTAGTTATGTTTTGAAACAAAAAAGTGAAAGACGAAATTTGAAACACAGCCTTTAATCTTATTACATTTTAGATATGCTACATAGAGGCCCCTATATTACAATGGTATCGAAGACAGTAGGCGTTGAATACATATTTTTTGTTGTACTTTCTTCTCTTGTATTAGATTCTAATAATACAAATTATAACTACTTACATCTATCTAAATGACAGTACACTCCTTTAATAAATTTGTAGTATAATTTGTATTTTACTAAAAAATAAATACAACTTTCAAAAAACTCAAACTAACAAAGTACACATTAACAATAATAACTATAATTATTTGTAGTACCTATAAATTAATTTATCACTCACTATATAAATTGCACTGGTAAATCATATTATCACTTTTCTTAAAACATTATATCCTTGTTAACCTCGAAATAATAAAAAGGGCTTTTACAACTGTCAAAAACTCGGGTCTGGGCCCAACCAAACCAAATAGTAAAATTATATATATATATTTTTTAATAATGTTTCATAATTACCACTTGAAATTATAGTGAGTGCTCTGTCTGACTTCACTCCAGGAAAAATTGGATCGCAAAATATAGAGAGTCGTGGGTTCGATCCCCACACAGGGCAAACTTTTCTGTAATGAGCAGAAATGTTTGCTCTGAGTCTGGGTGTATAATATCTATATATGTATGTATTTAAATGTATATGTGTATGTATATCAGTCTCTGGTTCCCAAGATACAGGGAATCCTAGTTTGGGGCCAGATGACCGTGTGTGATTTGTCCCGGATATTATAGTGTTGTAAATAAAAACTCTAACTTCTTGCGAAATCTCAGTGTTCGGACTACCCTGCTTCACCTTATATCGACAGTCGACCTGCCTGCAAGAGTAACTCCTTAGTTGATGCAATCTTGAAAATCACAAACAAGGAAGGAATAAACTAGGAACAATCGGTATGGACTATTTGGAATGTTTTATACATGGACTACTAATCACTGTTTCAAATATTAAAATATTATACAGCGTGGAACAAAAAGTTTAGCAATATTTTGAGGTGGGAACTGATCAACACTTTGGGAAAATCAAAAAGCTTTTTTTTGATGTCGAATGTCCAGTTTTTTTTTTAATTTCACCAAAATCTTTAATAAAAAGTAGTTTAGTAGAACTCTAAGGAAAAGAAACGGGACTGGGTACTGAAGTTTTGTTACACCTGTATATTACAATTTGACAACCATAGTTACACCTATGTTTAAGTTTACAATTATTAAATGTGAAAACTATCATCATATAATATGGTAACTTTACTAAAAATAAGTAACTTTGATTCTTATTGTATATTATGTTACCTACTTTACATTAAAGGAACTTGCAATTGCTATCAATTAAAAATAAATAAATAATAGCTTGTTTCTGCGTTGTTGAAAAACCTAGCTACTTATATCTTAAAGCTATATTGGGTAAAAATTTTCTTTAAACTTACTATTGATTTGGGATATTTCCTTTTCGTTCTTACAAAATAGACAACGCATAGAACTCTATACATAGAACGCTTATAAATAATATTTCGCTAAAACTATTTCGTTCTAAAAATGCATTCATCATATTTGTAGTCGAGTGCCTTTTAGTAAATGTCGGTTTCGTAGCTAGCCTAGACGGAAAAGTTCACCTACCTATGAATTGAATTTAAATTTGCTTCTGATGAAATTGGGTAATGATGTAAAAAATCGTACTTTGGGTAAAGACTTAAAAAATCGTACTTGATCCACTTGCTCGTTTTCGAAATGCCGATTTATAGTTATAAAGGCACTAGCTTATCTTTTTCTAGCCCAGTTTAAATTGGTCAGGTATTTAGATGCATAGACTAGGAGACATTTTCCATAGATATGCCACTGGCCGCTGTCGACAATGGTAACACTGACTTTTTTTTAGTTATTGAATTAAAAGGCGATTATGACGTCACATAAATTCGTTATAGTTTTACAACCAACTATTGTTAATGACACAACCATTTTTAGCTACAAACGGCTAAATAATAGTGTCCTTTATCTTTCTTGTGAAGTTTCAGAAACGTTAGATTCGTTTGATTCATCAGTTTCAGTGGTGACAGAAATCGCAGACTCAGTAGCTGGTTCAGTAGATTGCAAGCGCTGTGCCGCACTATCATTTTTGGTCATCCTCCGGCCGTACTTTGCCAGAAATTCTAAAATAACACCATTGGACCAACCAAACCCGGTCTGAACAGTATATTCCCCACCACCACCAACTTTTCCAGGAATTTCGACATCGTATTTCTCGAACATCTGCTTACTCTCAATGAATCCTTGATAACAAGATCGCACCCACGTCTGCGCCACGTGGAACGCCAGCTCCTTTGATTCAGTAGAATCTATTGCCTCGAGAGCGTTAATAACCATGCTCATTAGCGGAGGCCAAGCGTTGGGGAAGTCCCATTGCTCATGACTGGGAACGAGGGATGTCGGGATTCCACCAGGAAAGTCCAAGCCGGTAGACTCCTTCAAGTACTTCAAAACACGATGACCATTCCTCTTAACCCACGATTTCTCAACCACTCCCATCCACAGGGGAGCTACATTGCTCGGATAGAAGTATTTCCTAGGTTTGTTCAGGCCGATGTCGTAGTCATACCATATACCATCTTCTTTATTCCAAAGAACCTCTTTGATAGTAGCTCGCCATTGCTTGCTGAGGTAGGCCATGTGTGCAGCCTTACGTGGCTGTCGAAGAACTGCGTGGAAGTAGGCCGTAGTCTGTAGAGCGTTAGCAAAGATAGCATTCAAGTCGACGGGGATAATGTCTGTAGTGCGAACAGTGGTTAGATTTCCGGTGTTGCTACCATTGCCGTTGGTGAACCAACGGGAAGAGAAATCCCACCCACTTTCAGCTGCGCTCTTTATTTGAGTGTAGAACTCTTGCTGAGTTTCTTTTGTTTGGAAGTACTGGGCTGTAGTGTAGTCTTCATTGTAGGATTCTGGACGAGGTCCTGCGCTAGGCGCATTGTACCTTAGTAGCGTGTATGTTCTGCCATCTTTGTCGAAAGTTACAATCTGAGTGTCCATCCAATACTGCAATTCCTTTTCTATGGCCCCAATATTAGCTTTGAGAAAAGTACGATCTTTTGTGAATCGGTAGTAGAGTGACACCATGGCTGTAAGCAGAGGTGGTTGGCTTCTCTCTTGATAATACCATCTGCTCCCGTTCGGGATATGACCAATTTTGTTCAATAACTCAATCAAATTCTCGAGAACACCTTTTACAGTGGCACGCATTTCGCTTATAAGCAAACCCTCTATGATCCAGTAAGTGTCCCAGTAGTACAGTTCAGTGAACCGTCCTCCAGGGATGATGATGCCATGTGTAACCGGTATGAAGCTGTAGAAATCTGGATTCGCAATGACTTCCTCTTTGACTTTCTTGCCTAGCGTAGGCCAGATAGCATTGATATTTTTGGCAAATTGTCTCAGATCCTGATCGCGAATGCCTTTGAGGAACGTCGGGTCTGACATATAGTCACCGGGTTTCCACGGTTCAAGTTCAGATTCGTCACTGAAGAAGTCAGCAACAAAGCTTTTCAGTTGATCATTACTTGGTTTGTTGTCCGTTTGATTGAGGAGTTCATCGAAGGCTGTGAGGGTGGTTTCTTCGTCATATTTCAGGGGTTTGTCGACGAAGGTCTTGGAGTCAGGGTAAAGACCGGCGGTTTGGATGTGGTGGAGCAGTTTGCTGTTGCAGTAGACTCGTTTGATGCAGGAGGGAGGCAGGTCATCTGCTGAGACTGCGAAAGCCGCAGTGAACACCGCGAAGGCGATGAGTAAGCTCTCCATCTGGAATAAAGAGAGAAAAAAAGTATTTAAATCATAAATAATAAAAATATAGTGTTTTTATAATTATTGGAAAGAGTCATGTAACAGTCATAAATTGTATCACTGCCCGCCTGTCACGCCGCCTCGACATCAAACTTTGCTGATAACAAACTATAATGATGCCTAATTACTGACGTATATTCTAAAAATACATAATATTACAGCAGATTTAAGATCACGGTTCTGTTTGGGTCACCCAAAAATATGTAGTTGGCCCGAACGGGTTTTATTTGGTACTAAAAATATACTAACTGGTTCTGTTACATGATGTTTTCATACAACATGAAATGTATCTCTCATTTATCAACTTCACATGCATCAAATACAGTTTATGAGGAAACATGTCGATATCTTGTTTTCAGCATAATAAAAAAACTAGGCAAGTGTGAGTCTGATTAACGCACCGTCCGTACAAACAAACAATATTGAGGATTTAACCATCTTATTTTAAGACCACAGACTTCTTATATTGTAGGTTTTTCTGTAATCTATAAGTAAAGAACTATTTTCTGTACTTTTCATAGCTCAATAGATTTGAAGCAAATTGGCTGTAACAGCGAACAGACAGACCGACACGAGTTATTCTGTAAACTGAACGTAACCCTAAAATTTACGAAGTATTGTAACATTATATGCATACCAAACTAATTTTAGCTTAAAATTCAATATTTTTTTTATTTACACATGCTTTAAATTCTGCCATTTTTAGGGTTCCGTAGCTAAATGGCAAAAAATGGAACCCTTATGGATTCGTCATGTCTGTCTGTCTGTCTGTCCGTCCGTATGTTACAGCCGCTTTTTTCTGAAACTATAAGAACTATACTATTGAAACTTGGTAAGTAGATGTATTCTGTGAACCGCATTAAGATTTTCACACAACAATAGAAAAAAACAATAAATTTTGAGGGTTCCCCATACTTAGAACTGAAACTCAAAAAAAAATGTTTTTTCATCAAACCTATACGTGTGAGGTACCTATCTATGGATAGGTCTTCAAAAATGATATCGAGGTTTCTAATATCATTTATTTCTAAACCGAATAGCGCGAGAGACACTTCCAAAGTGGTAAAATGTGTGCCCCTCCCCCCCTGTAACTTCTAAAATAAGAGAATGATAAAACTAGAAAAAATATATGATGTATACATCGATATAAGAGAACAATTAGATGTGGTTAATACTCCACGACAGCGTAGTCGCTGATAGTGGTTTGCTCCCCTATGTTGAGTAGCGCCGCCTTTTCGCGCACCATTCGCAATCTGACAAGCGACGAGTAAACATCCCGTGTTTAAATGAAAATATATCTTACAGAGCAGTGAAATGTGCTAAAACAATAAAAAAATAAAGAACAAAACTAACAGCAACATTTCTTGTCACTTTATTCTTGTTATTTTATGAATATTTTGTCATTTTATAGTGATGCTACGCTACTCGTCGCTAGATGTCGCTAGTAGATAACATTAATTAATTACATGCCTCCCTACTCGTCGCTAGATGTCTCTAGTAGATAACATTAAATACATAAACCTTAAGCTTGTCACACAACGGCGATATTTGTTTAAATAAATGCCTCCCTCTTCACCCCGCTTCAGCCCCCGCAAGACGAACACGCTGGTTCAGAAACAAACAGGGCGAGTAACCTTATCTAATGTTTCCCATATCGATGAATGACAACATGCACTGATATGTTCGAGTATTTTTCTGCCATTTTTGGCGTGGTTCATCTGGATATGTCGTTTTCAGTTTTTTTTACAAACGCTCCGATTGAACGTGCGAAGCTCGGTCACCCAGCTAGTTTTTATATTATGTTACTTGCTGCTACGGAACCCTTTATGGGCGAGTCCGACTCGCACTTGGCCGCTTTTTTATATTTGAGTTGATTGAATGAAAGGTAATTTGCGGTTTACCATTTATGGCGTATTAAAACAAAACTACTTAGTAGATCTCGTTCAAATCAATTTTCGGTGGAAGTTTGCATGGTAATATACATCCATCGATATGGGAAACATTAGATAAGGTTACTCGCCCTGTTTGTTTCTGAACCAGCGTGTTCGTCTTGCGGGGGCTGAAGCGGGGTGAAGAGGGAGGCATTTATTTAAACAAATATCGCCGTTGTGTGACAAGCTTAAGGTTTATGTATTTAATGTTATCTACTAGAGACATCTAGCGACGAGTAGGGAGGCATGTAATTAATTAATGTTATCTACTAGCGACATCTAGCGACGAGTAGCGTAGCATCACTATAAAATGACAAAATATTCATAAAATAACAAGAATAAAGTGACAAGAAATGTTGCTGTTAGTTTTGTTCTTTATTTTTTTATTGTTTTAGCACATTTCACTGCTCTGTAAGATATATTTTCATTTAAACACGGGATGTTTACTCGTCGCTTGTCAGATTGCGAATGGTGCGCGAAAAGGCGGCGCTACTCAACATAGGGGAGCAAACCACTATCAGCGACTACGCTGTCGTGGAGTATTAACCACATCTAATTGTTCTCTTATATCGATGTTGTCATTCCTCTGTTCATTCCTTCAGAACTGCACGCCATCTGTTGTCGAGTAGCACGGTCAATGTTAGCAACAAAGGGCTCCAAGGCCTCCCAAGTAATGTAATTCACTGGTAATTCACCTACTCGACAAAAGATGGCGCCATTAGTGAAATATATTTACAAAACAAAAAACCAACTATCAAAATAAATTCCTTATTTGTAAGGATAAGTTTAGGTTTAGACCCTCATAGATCCATTGTAGATCCGAAACAACTAACCATAGATCGATAGAATTATTTTTGTTAGAATCGTTTTCGACAAAAATAAAAACAAAATTTAATGCACAGTAAATTCGAAACATAAACATTGTAGCAGTCGTTGATGTCTTTTATATAAAACTTGATAAATCAGCGCACGTCAATTTAAAAAAAAAATACTATCTTCGATAAAATAGGTAAAAAATGTACCTACGTCATTCACGCTGCAGCACCCGATTTGAAATGTTCCAAATCCATTTTTGGTGATTTTTAACCCCTAATCCTAAATTTTCTTCAAAAAGTTTCATGCCGTTTTCGAAATCCTCGGGACACCTAACTCGTTTAATAGTATAGGAATAATAATAATAACACAAATAAAAAGACAAACAACAATAAAGTCTCGCGGGATTCGAATCCGAACCTACATAAAAAAAGCCAGCACCGAACCTTTAGGCCAGTTCGCGCTTGAAGGTAGTGTTAAAAATAAACATCATATGTGTAGTAATATTATGTAATTTCGCTCATATCTCCCTTAAATGAGTTTTTCGAAGATAATTCCACCATAGATCGATTTCTGGCGAGTTTTAACCCCTAATTCTAGATTTTCGTCACAAGGTTTCAAGCCGTTTTCAAAATCGTCGGGACACTTAACTATAGGATTCTTGTAGTTCGTTGTAGGTAAATTGCGGTTTACGATTTATGACGTATTAAAAAAAACTACTTACTAGATCTCGTTCAAACCAATTTTTGGTGGAAGTTTGCATGGTAATTTACATCATATATTTTTTTTAGTTTTATCATTCTCTTATTTTAGAAGTTACAGGGGGGGGGGACACACATTTTACCACTTTGGAAGTGTCTCTCGCGCAAACTATTCAGTTTAGAAAAAAATGATATTAGAAACCTCAATATCATTTTTGAAGACCTACCCACACGTATGGGTTTGATGAAAAATTTTTTTTTGAGTTTCAGTTCTAAGTATGGGGAACCCCCAAAATTTATTGTTTTTTTTCTATTTTTGTATGAAAATCTTAATGCGGTTCACAGACTACATCTACTTATCAAGTTTCAACAGTATAGTTCTTATAGTTTCGGAAAAAAGTAGCTGTGACATACAGCCGGACAGACAGACAGACAGACAGACAGACAGACAGACAGACAGACAGACAGACAGACAGACAGACAGACAGACAGACAGACAGACAGACAGACAGACAGACAGACAGACAGACAGACAGACAGACAGACAGACAGACAGACAGACAGACAGACAGACAGACAGACAGACAGACAGACAGACAGACAGACAGACAGACAGACAGACAGACAGACAGACAGACAGACAGACAGACAGACAGACAGACAGACAGACAGACAGACAGACAGACAGACAGACAGACAGACAGACAGACAGACAGACAGACAGACAGACAGACAGACAGACAGACAGACAGACAGACAGACAGACAGACAGACAGACAGACAGACAGACAGACAGACAGACAGACAGACAGACAGACAGACAGACAGACAGACAGACAGACAGACAGACAGACAGACAGACAGACAGACAGACAGACAGACAGACAGACAGACAGACAGACAGACAGACAGACAGACAGACAGACAGACAGACAGACAGACAGACAGACAGACAGACAGACAGACAGACAGACAGACAGACAGACAGACAGACAGACAGACAGACAGACAGACAGACAGACAGACAGACAGACAGACAGACAGACAGACAGACAGACAGACAGACAGACAGACAGACAGACAGACAGACAGACAGACAGACAGACAGACAGACAGACAGACAGACAGACAGACAGACAGACAGACAGACAGACAGACAGACAGACAGACAGACAGACAGACAGACAGACAGACAGACAGACAGACAGACAGACAGACAGACAGACAGACAGACAGACAGACAGACAGACAGACAGACAGACAGATAAAGCATGCAGTTTGTCGAAATTTTTCTATATATTAGGTCAAAATATATATTATTTTTCTTTTTTTTTGTGTAAATGTAATGTAATGTCAATATTATAAAATTACTTTAAATTCGAATTTATATATAAAAAAAATGTCAACATAATAGTCAGATAGGGACAAGAGTTCACAAGTCATTATCATGAAAGTATTCGTCAACTGTATAATAGCATTTTCTCAGCAGTAAGTTTTTAAGTAATAATGTAAATTTTTGAAGTCTATTTTCCTGTTTTATTTCGTCAGGCAAATGATTATATAATTTTATGGACATAATAAGTGAGCTAGAAGAGTGTAAGTTTAGTTTTGAGGTAGGCAGAACTAAATTGTTTGCGTATTGTTTTCTTGATGGGCGCTTGGAAGGTATGTCGCTCCTTTTAATATAAAAATTGGGATATTTTTACAGCTACGAGTACAAACATGGTTGAGACTTCCTAGTAAGTATGAAAATACCTGTATCAGAAAGCCTCGCTCTTCTTTAACAGAAAGTAAAAGAAAAATAATAGTGGTCTGAAAAATTTGAATCGGAACAACAAAAGTATATCTATTAAGTATTACTCTATTAGTATAAATAAATGTATTAAGTAGGTAAAATTATATAATTATGCTGTGTTACAAATTAATAATAATAACCTGTAACACTCAACGTTTCGGGAAGTGTTTGCGAATCGAGAAGAAACGTCGAGTCCAAAAGAAACTCGCTTCAACACATTTTTTAAATAAAATGTTAAATTATATTACTCATATATTAATTCATGACAACAATAAAATTATGAGCTGGATATACATGTCCATATATCATTGTCATTTACATAATCTAGTATTTTGTAATAACCTGTAGAGTATAATTATTTTTTTTTTACATGCAATTTGAATTTGTTTTCTGGCAAGTTAGTTACATTTTCTGGTATTTTGTTATAGAATCTTACACACTGCCCCATAAATGACTTATTAACCTTGCTCAATCTCGAATAGTCAACATCAATGTTGTAAATATTTCTTAGATTAAAATTATGTCTGTCACGGTTTTTTTGTAAATACATGATATTTTCGTAAATGAATTGATTAGCAACAGTAAGAATATTAATTTCTTTAAACATATTCCTCAACGACTCGCGGGATCGCATCTGGTAGATTGCACGAATTGCCTTTTTTTGCAATATGAAAATAGTTTCAATGTCAGCTGTAGCAGAGTAGGATTCCGTAAGACATTAATACTGTGAAAATAACTAAAATACACTAGTCTAAAGTTATCCCTAAAAAAACGGTCTTATTTACAAAGTCCAATACATTATTATCTACAATTACACTGTTTTGAATTTTCTTTATTATGGTAATGTCAATTTTATGCATTTTGTTTTTTTTATTGCATTTAAGAGTAGATTGTAAGAATCTCTGATAGAGTGTTGTTTACTTCGTCAATCCTGCTTTTACTGAAAAATGGTAGTACAGAAACTGGTCTATAATTTCCTGGATCAGTTTAATTACCAGACTTATATAGGGGTACACTTTACTACATTTCATTACTTTTAGAATTACGCCACTATCAATACTGATATTAAAAAGACAAGCTAAATATGGCGCTTGTTTTCTTTGTTCTTAATTAATTTCAGACATCGATGTACTCGTAGTTTGGATCCGTCCAGGCGTATCGTTTTTAAATAGGTAAAAACTTATTTTTTTGGTATTTTTGTTTCAAAACTTGACCCTAATTGACCCTATTTCATCAATATTTTCTACTTACTTCATTTTTAGACAAAAAAGTGGTTAAAATATAAATGTTAGACTTTTTATTAGAGGCATAATACAAATTTAGACAAAAAAAATTGCGTTATATGTTGTAAGCATTTAGATTTTTACATATTAATAATTCTTGTCTGCATTAAGGGTGTCCTGAGTAGTTTTTTCGACATATTTTGAAAAATTAAACTTTTATAGTTCTTAATTAAAAAATATTTTACGTATTTAATTATAAACTGCCCTGTCGATGGAATACCTAGATTTCTAAAAAGCTATCCCAATAGTCCCTAAATCGTCCACAAATAGTAACCTTTGACACTGGTTTCATAAAATGTCGTACGAAAGTTCCGTTTGGGATAGGTTATCAATACCAACATTTTTAAAAGGAGTCTTAATTATACAGATACAGATGAAATCTAATTACCATTATATAAGGTCATGTTATGTGCAATTGAATAATTCTTCCAAATTTCAAACTTCTAGGCCGAGGTTACTAATCGGTTAAACTATTTATATCTAGAAGATGACCCTGAACACAGGTCCTGGCAACTATCAATAAAAAAACCTATAAAAACTCGTGTGTTTCCATCTTTTTTCAAGTCTTTTTTCAACCTTGAACTTCGCGTTTTGAATCCCAGACTGATTCCAAATTAACTTTTAAATTATTCTTAGCTGAGAAAAACATAGACCGCACAGACAAATTAAAAAAAGTTATAACACAATAAAACATAGTTATTAAACTAGCTTGTGACCAGTATTTCATCCACGTGCAGATTAAGATAACCTTGGCACTCTATAGTCCTGTCCACTTACTCTTTCGAAATGAAAAAATATTAACAGATTAAAAAATAATTTCAAATAAATAAAGCAACTGTCATACAAAAAACGTTAACAAGCGATAGAGTACTTAGTTATTTTTTTAAGTATTATCGGAAATATTTAAAACACCTCTGTTTAACCTTAAAAAACCTTAGAAAAAACCTACTTGATAACATTCATAAGTTTCGTCCTCCGGCTAAAGTATTTCTATAAAGTATTGCTCCACAAAGAAAAAAAAACAACAGATAGTTGATACTTTTGATTGTAGGTTCTTGGTGGAACATTATATAATTATAGTAAAAGTGCAGTTTTATTTCATAGTTTATGTGGAAATAGTGAAAAAGCCCTAGAAAAATGAGTGAAACAACAGATGCTAATACTCCTATTCCAACAGAGGTGCTACAAGGTCTAGTACCTGAAAAATCCACTGATTTACTAAATTAGTGTAATGTAAGGTATCATCAAGGTATACAAATACCCCTAAACAACATTACCCTCCATCTTGTGTAGTCGGGTAAAATGTACTTATAGTCAAATCATAATAATAATATAATAATATCCGGGACAAATCACACACGGTCATCTGGCCCCAAACTAGGATTCCCTGTATCTTGGGAATCATATAACTACGTTTTTGCTTTCAAATGGTTGATTAACCTTACCTACGTTTCTTAAAAACGAAAACTTTTTAGCTTATCGTAATTCGTAACAGGCATATGAACAGAAGTTCGTGATACTCGAGAATTTTTCAGTCCGTTAAAAACGTAATAAATATAGAATTTATATAAAATGAAAGCAAAAAATAACAGTGGCGTCTTCGAAACTGAAGCAATTTTCAACCTTCTAAAAACGCTATGTATTAGTAGTGTAACTTTTTCCAGAGTTGAAAAGGCAAAGTAGGTTCTTCGGCGAAAAGTTCAAGTGTCAAACCAATTATATTTTTTCACCTACCTTTATTTTCGACTGTACGTGCATATGTTGAATTGTAAAAGTAATAGGTATACTCGCCAGATGCAACTACCGTTGCGTCGGACCAAAAATACCTAACACATAAATAGAGCCTGCTAGTTCTACTTTCATAGAAAAGACATCAACGCGAGAATTACCAACGCGCGTAACAAAATAGTCCTTCATAAAAAAGACATCAACTCGAGTATTATAGCATTATTTAGTATTACGCGTAACTAAACGGTTGACATAATAGGAAGTTTATCAATGCGAGCACTAATGACAAGCTTGCGGACTGGTCTGCGCCTAAAAAACCATTTGTTTTAAATATAAATAAATAGGACTGTATTGAGTAGCTTATTAGGGTAACCATGCTTCTAATGTTTTGACCTTAAAAGCTATGGCAGCCATAAACCACAATGCCCCGAAAGAAACAAACAAATCGGCCTCCAGCTTCGGTTACTTGTAATTGTGAATCTATGAAGCAATTAAATATTAGGGTTCCCTGTTTATTTAAGTAGATGCTTTACACATTCTTTTAAATAGTCATTAATTTACTATATTATCTACGTAGTTAAAGACCCTATCATGCGGAACTTGTGTACTCAGCTATGTAGTTTAAAACAAAAGGGGTGTACGTATGTATGTATATAACGTAATTTGATTGTGGTTGGTGTCTGGTCCGCCTTTACTATCCTGGTCTGGTACATGAAGGCAGGGGGAGTAATAGGTGACCGCCTCTCATGTCCTTTTTTTCACTGAAACTGTACTGAACCCCTGAATTCAATATTGCAATGGCGCTTAGCAAGCCTTTTATAGAACTATACGGGTCAGTAAACAATCCTAAAAAGTTATTGAAGGAGAACCATTGAAAAACTCATCAGCCACAAAATTAACTGATGTTTAGTCAAATGATGCTAATTTAGGTAGTACTCTTTGAAGTTTTCAGAGTAGCAACACACACATATTCATTGTTAACGGAGTAATATACAACTGTAAAACAATAACGTGATATTCTGACTGACTGACAGAATTCACAGCCTTTTGAAGATAAGAAACGTATACATATAACTACGTTTCTTAGAAGGTGTAGACGAGCATTATTGTAATTTGTTAATGAATAAATACAATAAAAATTAAGTAAATTACTATTACTACTATTATTATATACTACTATTATTATTATTACTTTTTTTTTTATTAGTACTGCCGAACCCTTCGAATTCCAAGTAGTGTTATTTGTATGAAAAGTTGAAATTCGAACGGGTCTGAGTGCCGCCTGTTTAACGTGTGTCTGTTTTTGACGTAATGGGTTGTGAACAATAGTTGTTGTAGGTTATATTGTAACTGGCTTCCGCCCGCGACTTCGTCTGCGTGGACTTCAGAATTAAGTCCAGAGCATCGATATAAGAGAACAATTAGATGTGGTTAATACTCCACGACAGCGTAGTCGCTGATAGTGGTTTGCTCCCCTATGTTGAGTAGCGCCGCCTTTTCGCGCACCATTCGCAATCTGACAAGCGACGAGTAAACATCCCGTGTTTAAATGAAAATATATCTTACAGAGCAGTGAAATGTGCTAAAACAATAAAAAAATAAAGAACAAAACTAACAGCAACATTTCTTGTCACTTTATTCTTGTTATTTTATGAATATTTTGTCATTTTATAGTGATGCTACGCTACTCGTCGCTAGATGTCGCTAGTAGATAACATTAATTAATTACATGCCTCCCTACTCGTCGCTAGATGTCTCTAGTAGATAACATTAAATACATAAACCTTAAGCTTGTCACACAACGGCGATATTTGTTTAAATAAATGCCTCCCTCTTCACCCCGCTTCAGCCCCCGCAAGACGAACACGCTGGTTCAGAAACAAACAGGGCGAGTAACCTTATCTAATGTTTCCCATATCGATGGTCCAGAGAGAAAGAAAATGTCAAGGTGGCGCCATCTAGTGACGAAGTGGACAATTTGAGTTTTTAAGCATTCCTTTGGGATCCCTTAAGTTTTCTGGGATGAAAAGTATCCTATGTGTTAGCCGAGTGCTTTATGTATCTACCTACCAAATTTTATCCAAATCCGTTCAGTAGTTTCAGCGTGAAAGCGGAACATACAAACAAATAAACAAACAAACAAACATCCATACTTTCGCATTTATTATATTAGTGAGATGAGATGAGATTAGTGAGATTAGATGAGATGAGATGAGATAAAGCGACATTTACATGGATTTTTCAGTTCCCTATGAGAATCTCAGTTTTATTACGAGACTTCACACGCTTTTGCTAAGATGTTTACCAGAAACCGCTTGATTATATTGTAATACAAAAACGATACTTGTTTTTTGATATTTATAATAAAATATAATTTAAAATGTGTGCACAAATGTTTTAAAGTCACTCTGAAACGTTGTTTCAATAGTTTTTAGATACCTAAATATAAATATAGGTACCAAATTAGATATCTTATAAGCGTGGTTAATTTATGTAATAAACAGGTATGATAAATACCTGTTTAATATTAAGTATCTATGTATATATTTTTTTATAAATGTCACTTGTTTTTATTGTAAGGCATCATCATAAGCAACCCAAGGGACGGACGGGACGGGACGAAAAGCTCTTGATTGGTGTAGAATTTACTCGCGTTTTTTGGAACAGTGTTTTTCAACTTTTCTTAATACCCCGACCCCTTTACAAGTTACGACGCATAGGTTAAAAAAACACTGGTGTAGAGCATTTCAGTTTTACACCTACGCTACGGACGTGTGCAACGCGACCTTCGAACACGAAGTAATCAGATGTGCAGGTTTTCATACAAGCTTCCACGAAACTAGAAAATTAGAACATTCGTTTCTTAGTGGGTGTAGACAAATACAAATCCATTTATTTGTGAATATAGGTATCAGAGATGGTGTAACATAGTTATTAAATTGTGCTCTATATTCTACCCTATTAGGGCAATACAAATTTTACATAATGTCATGTCATAGTTTAGCATAGTACAATAATAATATTAATATGTCAAAAACGTAATTAATAAGGAACACTAAGCGAGTTTTCGGCGATGGAGGTGAGATTCCAAGTAGGTCAGACTCCATATCGACCCCTACAAGTGGACTATAGTTACACGAGAGATAAGGAAAACTCTTCTTGTCTCTAGTTGTCTGGTTGTACACTCAACGTTTCAGGAAGTATAAGCAAAGTTGCTACCAAGACTCACTACTATATCGTCAATTCACATGGTTATCCAACACTTGGGGTACATCTCCCTACCAACGGTCACACACGGTCATTGGTCCTGTACTGCCTAGGAATTACCTGTGGTTGAAAACCAGAGACTGGCATACTTACTCGTATCTTACATACTTGTACCTTCATAAGTCACTTACTGAATAAACACGAAATCTATAAAACTACTCGATTTATGAAGCTGTTTGGCAAGCAGGTAGTTTACAGGTAGAAGATGTCATCTTAGAACGGATTTTGCGACAGGGTCGAATCGAAGGAGACAAAGGCTATAAGTCTCCTTCGATTAAGTTTATATCCTTCGACTAAGTGTATATGAAAAGTTAACGCTGCTAAATATAACGTACATACAGGGTGTAACAAAATTGGTGTACGACCCGTTAACTGGGGATTATGCTCATCATGCTGAACGACTTTTGTTCTATGACTTTGGTCAAATCGCAAAAGATTTTTTTGGACTCTCCATACAAAAATAGCAAAACAAATGTTCAATTTGTATGAAAAGTCCATTTTTTTTGTGATTTGAGCAAAGTTGTAGAACAAAAGTTGTTCAGTACGATGAGTAGAATCCCCAGTTAACGGATCCTACACCAATTTTGTTACACTGGTTTAAAATAATAAGATTATAAGTTTTTTCAAACCAGGAAGTCGCGGGCACTCCACTAGTATTCAATTAAATACATACACATGTGGTTATTAAATACTCAGACACGAAACATACAAGCTTGTTCGTCCATCATACCAACATTTTCTCTGGGCGAGAATTGGATCCATGACCCTCGAATTAGCAGGCATGAACCCAATCTACTACACCGCCATCACCACCGGTTCAGTAAGACCATACAGCCTATGATATAGGTACCAAGACTGAACGCTTTTGTAACACTTAATGCGTGCCATTGTGCCAAATTTTAATCGGACTTTCGATCGAGATAAGCTATTACACACCTCTACAATCTTAAATAGAGGTGGGTCAGTTCCAGTTCCGGTTAAAATATCCGTAAAAACAGGTTTAATCAAAACATAATCGTTATGCAATCCATATCGAGCATAATGCAATCACCTAGATATCTGAACAGCAAGGACGAATTTTTAAGATCTTTCTATATTTAGGTTTTAATGAACAATGTGAAAGTTTGGACGTTTGTAAGTAACTGTATCACATTAAAATGAAACGCATAAACCAATTTGGATAATACTTTGAACACGAAATATTTATGTGGACAGCAGCGTCCTGAAATATAAAATATGACATTTATTACGTACAACGTATATCAGTTGTAATGTATGACTGTTATGTTATCTAGTGAGTCTTCTCATCAGACAGTACCAATTTAAAAAACAATCTACTATCCTTACAATTTAAATAAATGATGAACTTGTATATTCCTTTCCGATTAATAGTAACCTAATCGTTTTCACAATATATCGTGAAAACATTAATTAATCGTAGTTACATGTCTACAGCCTTATTGTGTGTTAAGGTCCTAACATTTTTGTGTTAATTAGTTAACATATTTTTGTATGCGACATGACTCTAGGTATTCAAGTGAATCCTGTTATGACTTGAATGGAAGTTCAAACAAAACCTGGCGCTAGATGTCTTTTATGTATGTTGTTTGAGTAAACATAAAACATAATTGTTTTTCACTGCGATTAAAACGTGCCCTTCATTAGTTCTTTAGTTAGAGTAACACAATTGATAATTAACTTATTATTATTGTTTCATGTAAGTAGAATATGGATAGTTGTCGGAACCGAGCACACATTTGTTGACTTGATTTTATAGTTATTACTGTTTTACAAGAGTTTCAACGTTATTTTTGTGATGGAGAAATAACTGTCGCTCATATGAAGTGGTCATAAGAAAGGAATTAGCTTAGAAGACAGCTTCTTTTTCGAGTTCCGGCAGCAATCCATGGTGGTTTGCTTGCGTGGTAGTGGAGCGGGTTTAAGTGCCTTGGAGTGTACTTGACATTTTAAAACTTTGGCGTATCGCCATTGTTTTATGAAGATTCTCCCAAATACTTGATATTGGCAAAATCAAGCTTCATGAATGTAGTATGCTAAATAAAACTTAATAATAATATGTAGAATATGTAAATACAAAACAAATATATTAAATTTTTTTTAGACAGGTTTCGATTGTAGAAAAATTTGACGTTTTTCGAGATAGTTAGTTTTTTTACGTTGTTGTTTTGAAGGCTGTATAGACTATGAAGCGTTTTCATCAGGTCGAGTTCACACATATTGTTTTCTTTGTTGTCACCCGGTTGCAATAGGCATCTTGCCGTCATCCAACCGTTAAAAACCTAAAGGAGAAGAATAACATTATCTAAAGAAATATATGCATTTATTAAACGGTAATGTAATTGCTCTTAAATAGAAGAAGAAGAATGTAATAAATATAATACGTAAATAATAATATATATATATATATATATATATATATATATATATATATATATTTAAGACCACTGCCGTATCTGTAGTGTTCATTGTGGTACACTATCTTCAGTCCATAAGGGTCAATTATAACTTACAACTAATAACTCTGTGATCTTAATCTACTAATAGTTTACTCACTATAGTATGAGTATTTTTTCTCGAGAACACCTGAACATACCCGTGCCCCAGAAATGTGGCGATATGGGTTGTTAACAACAACGACAACCTAAAAGTCCGCAATCACGATCATATTTTGAAAACAACATCCAACATCTAACTCAAAAGCAATATAAAAAAAAACAAAAACAAAAAAAAACATAATATATAAATTATAAACATAGAATATGTAATTCCATTCCCAATTTACATGCAGCCTAGCCTAGTTACTTGAACAGTACAATTTCTACAATATATATGCATATATGTATTTTTAAATTAAACACCAAAGGAGGTTGTTTTGACCTCCGCCCTTTTTTTATAAGTTCGATTGGTTCCACAATTTTTATAGAAACTACTTCTGCATCCAATCATGTCTCAGTGGACATGCCCAAAGCCCAACGCCGCTGTTATGATATTGCTAACTCCATGCCTTCTCAGGGTCGCGACACTACGCGAACTATCAGCATAGAGAATTGCGTTTATTGTGTTTATAATGGCGTATGTCGAGGGGAACCTATTTTGATTAACTATACGTATAAAATATCGTAGATGTGGCGTAGGAGACATGGAGAAATGCAGTGTCGAATGTCACTTCGTCGAATCGTGGTACGCTGAAAGTTTGAATTTATATTATTTAATTTTCAATAGCAGATAAGTAAAGAAGCATCCATGTATTTTGGTTTAATACAAGATACAAGAATTTATTGGTAACATTGTTACAGGTCGTAAGTTTACATTTCAATTTCATATTTTAGATTACATACAAATAAAAATTTGGTTTATTCGCAACTAACTGGCATTTGCAAAAATTCATTTACTTCATAAAAGCACTTATCAATAAGCCACTCTTTTAAGTGGTTTTTGAACGCGATAGCGGAAGCTGTATTCTTTAATTTGTAGTAAAAAGATCTGACTGCTTTGGTAATAAAATTAAAAAGAAAAATTCCAGGGCAAAGGACAAAAACTACACGCATTTAGAACGAATAATTGCTGTATTAAATGAAAAGATTGATTATTTAAAAGCTCAGACTAAAATAAGAATTCATAATTAAGAGATAGATTACATTAAAAGCACTTTCCTACTTTTTTAAATTCGACGTGATGTCCGTTCGATGCTGAGACTATTAGATGTAACGTTCATAGACCATAGACCAGGCAGAGTAAGACACGTGGAGAGAGTGTGATGTGGGGAACGAATTATATTTTATAAAATATAAAAAAGATTGACCTGCAGCCGCGTGGTTGAACTCAAGCTCATACATATAATGTTGTTACTCCACCGACGAGAAGTTAGCTCTAACGATATAGCGACCACAAGAAACATATTTCACAGAATCATAGCATAGTGAATAAATAAAATTGTGACTTCTTTTTTTTATTAAAAATTTGAGTGCGTTTGACTACATCTCACCTGATGGAAAGTGACGATGTAGTCGAGGATGGTACACGCAAACTCAAATAATGCCTATTCACTCTCGCCTTGAAGACCCCCAAATTGTAGGAATCGGGAAACACGGACGCAGGTAAGGAGTTTCACTCCTTCGCAGTTCGCATAATAAAAGAGGAAGCATATCGCTTCGTGCGAATAGGTGGAATATCAACTACAAAGGGATGAAAGGCCTCCCTACGCCTAGTTGACGTGCACATTTTTAATAGTCATATTTGTAAATGCGAATGTTAGATCAAGATGAATAAAAAATGTAATTACTTCCCTACAGAAAGACGCAAATATAAAACGTTTATAATTAATCGTAAAATGAAAACTCCTCATAGCGCCTCGCAGCGAATCATACTTCAAGACCCTGAGTAAGGATTGACAAGGAATACCCTGATAAGGCAGACGATCGCCGACGACGCGCTGAACAGAGCTCAATAAAACTACAATAACTATCAAGTTCTATTGTAAACTGCTACCAAAACTGTCATGAATTGTTTTAGGAGACACATTACGGGCGACTACCTGCTGATGATAAGCAAAGATGAGGAATGTGACGAAACCTTTTCTTGGAAAACGAATTCTACTCGGTAGATGAATATATCAACAAAAAGTTTTAAATTATAATTATTTCTATGTAAATCGAATGTGATTTGACATGTAATTATTTATTTTATCTTTTATTATTTACCTAGGTACCTATCATTTGATATTTTTATTGTCATTGTTATTTCTTTTTGTGTTTGACATGAGTATTTTATTTTTATTTTTGAGAATCATATTATCCTCTGACATCTTTTTAAATAAGTATATTTTTTAATACCCGACCCCTTTACAAGTTACGACGCATAGGTTAAAAAAACACTAGTGTAGAGCATTTCAGTTTTACACCTACGCTACAGACGTGTGCAACGCGAACAACAAAATAGACACAGAAGGTCCACTTAATACAAACCACTAAAATCGTAAGCATATACATGCTTATAGAAAAATACGGTCGTTCAAGGCAAGGTCACGATCGCATAGTACGTGATCTTGCCTACAACGACCGTATACGTCTATAAGCATGTATATGCTTAGGATTTTTGTGAGCGTATTGAGCGGACCTTCTGTATCTATGTGTTTTGTGCGCGACCTTCGAACACGAATAGTTATCAGATGTGCAGGTTTTCATACAAGCTTCCACGAAACTAGAAAATTAGAACATTCGTTCCTTAGTGGGTGTAGAGGAACAGAGAGTTTTCGGCGATGGAGGTGAGATTCCAAGTAGGTCACACTCCATATCGACCCCTACAAGTGGACTATAGTTACACGAGAGATAAGGAAAAATCTTCTTGTCTCTAGTTGTCTGGTTGTACACTCAACGTTTCAGGAAGTATGTTGTCATTGATAATATGAAATAAATGAATCTAATCGAATCAAATCAATAAGACTGACCAACCACTGTCGCCTTGGCAACCACGGCCACTCTGCTAAGAGTAGAGTACCACTACAGAAAGAGAATGACGTTAGAATAGGAATATAGCAGACGTCTCTCCTTAACACTTTTGAAGATTTTCTGGTAGCATTTTACTGATACTTTAGTAAATACAATACGGCGGATGAGGTAAGACAGCCAGCGCATATGAAGCTTTCTAGGATCGTCGAGGCACCATACTTTTCGAAGGTTACAGATGTTCAGCATCAACCTTTTGCCAGCTTATACGATTACAATACAAAGAAATACAATACACTGCTTACGGAAAAAGACGAAAAGTCAAAAAACACTAAACAAATTTTTAGTAAAAAAAGCAACAACAATTAAAATTGGTTCACCTGGTAAAGAGTTACTTTAGCACAGACAAAGACATACATTGGCATTAAAATTTAAACACCCCTCTTTCGCGTCAGGTGCTAAAAATTACATAGCAACTATTTACCCAATACACGTATCTAATTCCATAAAAATGTTAAATTTCACAAAACTCCAATAGATGCGATATGGTAACATGCATGCACTAAAATTTCAATGATTATAAGTGGAGCGAAATAAATTGATTATGCTTATTTTCTACAAATCATTTTTCGATAGGCTTCAAAATCGCTAGACTTAAGTGGCAGTGGGCAGGGCACATAGCTCGTAGAACAGATGGCCGTTGGGGCAGTAAAGTTCTCGAGTGGCGACCGCGCACCGGAAGTCGCAGTGTGGGCAGGCCTCCGACTCGGTGCAGTGGACCGACGACCTGGTGAAAGTTGCGGGAAGTCGCTGGATGCGAGCCGCACAGGACCGTTGTGGAAATCCTTGGGGGAGGCCTTTGTCCAACAGTGGACGTCTTTCGGCTGATAGATAGATAGACAGGCTTCAGAAATCTACGAAATAAAAGCAAAGACGATTTTTGATGTTCAGTGCAGCCTTAAGGCAAAATAGTTTTAAGAGATCAAGCAAAGATCAGCTACGTCGTGTCGTGTAACTAAACGTTTTTCAGTTATGATTAAAGATGGGTTTTGCCCGGGCATTTTGGGCATTTACTAAAAAATGCCCGGGCAAAACCCCATCTCTAGTTATCAGAACACAGAAGCCCACCTTAAATCAACTATTTTACCATATTGTTACCTTCATCAGTTATCTTCAAAAAATAAATATAAAAAGTTTGATAGTGTACCGTACTGCAAGAATTTCTATTCATGACTATTCTATGACGTCTTTGAGAAACACCTAAAACAATATTTATGGACGACGAGAGAACAATGCTAACGTTTTTAAATAAGTCACGCTTCCTTAAAATGTAGGAAAAACATTATTTAACAATCATTTCAGTCTAACTGTCAGAGAGAACAGTTTGAATTATTGGTGTGAACTGTTAAAATATAAAATATAACCATAACAAGAGGTTGTACATTTATTGTAATGAAAAGAAGAATAATTTTGAAAAATTATATATATTTTTTTATGTTTACCGCTATAGCCATGTGAATCTTATGAATATTGGGCTTGCATTGCAATAATTTGTGCACGGCACCTCAGATAAAGTATTATTTTATGAAATACGTTACTACATTTAGCACATTGGAATTTAATTAGTGTTAGGCACTAATTGGGGAACTAGAAATTATGCTGAATCCTAATGCAGCACTAAATCGGAACCAGAAATTATGCTGAATCTTCATATGGCACTAACTGGAGAACCAGAAATAATGCTGACCAATAAATCTGCATTACAAACGGTTTCAGCTTAGTTACCTGGATAACACTCTATAATAATCTCTTAACCAAAGAGAGTTTATCTCATTCAAGACCTACTAGGTTTTCGATATGAGGAAAGTCGAAAATATAGGGTGATTTTAAATTAGTTCTTGATACCAAAGGATATGCATGTGCTCATGATAACAAACAACTTTCCCTAAGGCACCCATGGTCAAATCTCAAAAAAAGTTTTGGACCCTCCATACAAATCTGTCTACGGAAGGGCCAAATTAGTATGAAGAGTCCAGAAATTATTTTGCGATTTGACTATCGGTTCCTTAGGGAAAGTTGTTTGTTATCATGACCACATGCATATCCTGTGGTATCAAGAACTAATTTACAGTCACCCTATATATTCGCCTAAGAAATAATATGTTTTGTACTAAATGTCTTGTAACAATATTGGTAAGGTGTCGTTCTTATTGCGAGAAGTCGGTCTATCTTGTGAGAAGTCAATCTATCTTGATCCAAGATATGCGTTTTCAACCGAGTCATAAAATTCTTGTCACAAAATATTAAATCTTGATTTTTTCTTAATTTAACATTTTAACAACGTCAGTACGATTGTCTTCCAGCAATACCTTTATATTTGAGATTAAAAAATATCAGTTGAAACATATTTGGTTCTTGTAGCAAAAAAGCATTTTTTTCTGTGCATAACAAGCCTCTATCAGACCAAACAACACAACATTTTTCAGTCTAGTAACTTACAGATATATTTTATTGTGTGCGCAATAAAGCGTATTTACCTTAACTATAATTTTATCTGAAAATCGATGTTGAGATTTCAACCCATAGCATCGCATCCCCACTACTATTCCTATATTTCAGAAGAGTTACGCATCTTTCATCGATGGGGCAGTAACCTTACTTTTCAAAAATTTTCAACTACTTATTTAACTTCCACTTTTACCAACTTAATTGAAAACTATACAGGGTGTAACAAAATTGGTGTAGGACCCGTTCACTGGGGATTCTACTTATTGTACTGAACAACTTTTGTTCTACGACTTTGCTCAATACGCAAAAAAATTTTTGGACTCTCCATACAAATTGATCATCTGTTTTGCCATTTTTGTATGGAGAGTCCACAATTTTTTTACGATTTGAGCAAAGTCGTAGAACAAAAATTGTTCATTACGTTACCAATTTTGTTGCACCTTGTATATCTTCAATATTGACTAAATGCAGTTGTTAATGGTAATTAATTGGATGTTATTTAATTATAGCTGTAATTAGCAGCACGCTAAGTAAAAGATCGCAGTTGCTACCGGTTTATTTAATATTTATTATTGTATTCACGATATCAGCAATCTGCAAAATTGTATTGTTTTTGTAATAAAATGACAATTGGATGCTAGACATTGTCGGATACAAGTTTGAAGTGTTTAAACCACTCGAAAAAAAGTTACCATATACAGGTGAAATTTAAATCGTGGACCAAATTTTACAGTGGTTTCTGCTCATGAAACTGAAAAACTTTCTCTTAGGAACCAATTCAATCGCAGCAAAAAAAAATGGACTTTGGAAACAAAGTATAGCAAAGCCGGACTTATCCAGTTATCTAATTTTATTAAGTTTTTGCCTGTGCCTTATCAACCAGCTTGTGAGCAAGGTTTGTGTGGAAAGTCCAAAACAAAAAAATATTTAACTATTTTAAACTGGTTATTGGGTATTTATAATACCTCACTTTGTCACGGGGTTTTTGGGGTCGCGTCCTATATCATTTTTGGTCGTCGAGAAAAAGCCACTTGCGCATCATTATTGCGTTACAACATGGTGCGGAACCCGCACAGGCGCACGCGCAGCCTTGCCCTTGCGTCGACGCCGCGACCAATGCCACGCTTCCGAACAATCAATATGATTGTTAAGCGTCACTTTTTTGCGTTAACCATTATTATTTATTTGCGTCAATTTTCTTTTCTTTGGGCTCTTGGTTTGTAGAAGCGTGGAAGCGTGCGCGCGGTTTGGTTGTTTTTTGGTATTATAAGCTCAAGAAATATATGTAAAATACATTTACCTGCTACCTGCAAACCTCTTAACTGGTGGTTCTACTCATAAAACTTCAAAGATAGTATATTTAATCGCGCATCAGAAAAATACTAGTTGCACATCAAATTAAGTAAATTGCAAACCTAATCAAACCTATATATTGTGAAATAGAATTTTTGCTGTGCGATATACTATTTTTTGATGGGCGATTAAATATTTCCCAAACCTGAAAATCTTTGGTTCTACAACTTTTTTTTCAGTTCAAAAGTTATTCATTTTTATGACTAAAAGTGACCCTGTAAGTAAAATATATTTTTTTTGTAATTGATAACTTGTATCACAAGTGAACACCACAGATATTTGTATGTTTACCCTTATTCCCTTATCCCCCATTCCCATCAAGAGAGTAAAATAACCATAGAGAGAATAAAGAGAATAAGATATCCAATCTGGTGGAGTTACATTCTACTTTTGATGGTAAATCTATAATAATAAAAGGAATTACTATAATAATAAAAGCAATTTATTTCAGATTTCAACAATCTGTTTTATATGTATGGATGGACTTATCATATTTCTCAACGACCTTCTATTGTATTTTTTATTTTGGTCATTGACTTACCAATCTATCATTTTTTTTAGATAAGACAACATCTTTTGAAGGTTGCCAAAGCACTCGAGATACGGTGCGGGTGGTGTAGAAATTGTTTCATAAGTTTTGCCTTGAATGCTTACTTTAGCTGTCAAACATATCATCGATTTTCAATATCATCAATGGATCTCATTGCCTTATTCTTTATTTCTCCTTGTGTAGTTTTTAAGTTTTATCTCAAGCCTTTGAATCATTTTGGCATGAACCAAATAAGTATTGTATAACCCTGTTATGAGTGCTATTCTCTAGTGTCTTTGACCTTTATCTGAGCAAGCTAAATACTTTTTAAACTTAAAATATTAAGATTTACGAAAAAATTGCGCTCGCTTCGCTCGAGTTGTTTTTAACCATTTACGTAACTACTTTTTACTACTAAGTGTGATCTTATTGTCTAAAAGCCAAAATAGATTTCAACGCAAGTTCTATTGGTTACAATGTCAATGTCAAAGTTAAAAAAAGGATGGGTAATTTGCAGACGCAACCCCTGAAAAAAATCCGGCCGCCCATATTCATCTTTATCCCCAGTTTGCCATCTAAACGAAACATTTTATGTTATCAGGTTTTACGATAATATTTTTGCAAAATTACTCAGGTTTTTTCCCCAATATTTCCGCTTCCTCACTTAATAGCGGTAAATGGTTAAGGTAAGGAAACACCGTCATTGTGAACAGTGCTATCAAGTATCAAGATCAATGGGAGTCGTCACGTCATCAACAGGCCATGAGCGTCGAGACGTGACTAGGGTGTAAGAAACTTAGTCATTCATAGAGACTGCAGAGTTGTTATGGAAAACAGTCGCAGTTTTACCGAAAACTTTAGGTAGGTATGCCTTCGACACTTCATACTAAGTCGCGTACGTCGCGTTATTATGCCTATTTCTCCTAAATAAAAATGTGTGCGTTGCGTTGCGTGCATTACCGTCACCGGATCGGATCTTACTTGCAGGGAGGTGAGTTTGAGATTTGAGGAGTAGAAACGTCAGGTCCAAAGGTCCAGGGACCAAAGAAACTCCCTCTGTATTTTTTTAGAGCCCTTTTGTGCTCGTATCGGTAAAAGACCATGATGTACCTTACACAATACATAGTAACAAAAAATAGTTGAACTTAACAACATTTTAAACTTTATCACTGCAAATAATAGAAGTATTCATTTGTATATTTGTTATTGTTATCATTCGTCATTCGTCATGGACATGCTTCTTTTAGATAATTTCTGCACAGTACACGTGTTACTGAACATATCACTATGAAACGACCTCTTCTGAAGCTTACCTGTTTGTCATACTTATTTTTTCCAGATCAACAATATAACCATAGTTTTTTTTTTTAAAAAGACATTTTATCTACAAGTTATTTTTGTTATGGGCAGATTTATTTTCTCTGTGTCTGGGAGTTTAATATTTACTTTAATAAACAGGTATTTCATTAAACTTTATTTATTTTATTTTATTAGCAGACTTCAAAAAAAGGAGGAGGTTCTCAATTCGTCGGAATCTTTTTTATTTTATTTTATATTTATAAGTACGGATTCAGTCTATGGATTTCATAGTACAGGGACTAGTTGGGGACCAGATGACCGTGTGTGATTTGTCCCGGAATAAACATGGTGACATTCATAACTGCAAACCTAACTGATGAGTATACTCAAAAAATGGGCAACTTTTGTTCTACAAATTTGTTGAAATTTCAAAAAATAAATGTAGAGTTCTCATACAAATCGACCAGTTTGTTAGCTAGCTAGTACATTATTATGAAAATCATGTACATTATTATTATTCTATACATTATTATTATTATTATTAAAATTAATTTGTATGAATAGCTTAAGCGTCTGTCTAGTAAAGTTTAAGCCTGCCACCCAACCGTGCAAAATGTCGACAGTTTGAACGTTAAACAACAAAGTTTTTGCGCCGATTTTTAGCGTGAAGCCTTCTTTAGTTCCACATCTCCAAACAAAACCACCACCGTCACTAAATGATGACGTTAAACGTCAACCCATTCAGTGACAGATAGGGTTGCCAGGTGTGGTGCAAAAAAAAACGGACAAGTTTTTTTTTATTTTTATTAATGTCACAAATTACCAAATTACAATAAAACTTAAAATCTTTTGTCCGGTTTTACCAGGGTTTTCTTGACCGGACAGACATAAGGAAAACCGGACTGTCCGGTCGGACACCGGACTTCTGGCAACCTTAGGACAGATGTCGTTACACACTCTCATATAAGTATGACAAAGAGCATATAATTGCCTATTGTCTCTGAAGTCGGAGAGCATTTCGAATTTTGATTTATGTTATAATATGGTACACTGCTTATATGGTACATGTATATATTGATAGATGAACCACCTTGAAGTGAAAAGGTACTTCTTGAAAACTGGTGCGGCTGTATTTCATGTAGGTAATCCAGTCTCGAACTATGTCAGAGTAACGCTTTTTACATATTTTAATTACGAATATCAAGCACTTTTCTTTCGTATTTATATGAAACTAGCTTCCGCCCGCGACTTCGTTTGCGTGGACTTCAGAATTGGGTCCAGAAAGAAAGAAAATGTTAGAGTGGCTCTATCTAGTGACGTAAATTTTGAGTTTTTAAGCAATCCTCCGGGAACCCTTAAGATTTCCGGGATAAAAGTATCCTATGTGTTAGCCGAGTGCTTTATCTATCTACCTTCCAAATTTCATTCAAATCCGTTCCTTAGTTTCGACGTGAAAGCGGAACAAACAAACAAACAAATAAACCAACAAACAAATGAACCAAAAAATATCCATACTTTCGCATTTATAATATTATAGTGATAGTGATATAGCGATAGTGATAGTGATGAAGTGATAGTGATATAGTGAAGATGAGAAGAAGTGAGATAAGTTTTTTTTTTCGATTTCAGTAAGTATAGTAGCCTTCGAACAAGATTTTTTTGTCCACAAGCCCCTTGACATAATCTAATTTTTTTCTATTTATCAACAATGGTAAAGACCTTGATTTCTAAGATTTAATTTCATGAGCAGAAGCTTACTTTTAAATAAACTTTTATTATTTTGTTTTGTTCGTTTACTTTTTGCTTTATCTTACAGTCAATCCAGTACATTAGTTCTTTTCACCTATGGAAGCAAAAGAACGTTGGGCATACTAGACAGAAAGTAGCTACAAATCCTTGAAAGAGGCTGTTTCGTATGCTATTTTCTATCTATGTGTATAGGAATCCAAAAGTTAACTTCCTGAATACAATTGGATGGTAGAGTTTTTTCGAGCTACCCTGGTTAGTTACCACCATCTATTCTTAAGTCCTGACGCCAAACATCAGTGTTAACAGCACTGATATTGTTTCGGCATGCAGGTTCTCCATTGCGTTGGGGAATTATTATCATGTGAAATGATATCAAAGGCTAACAAACTGTCCATAATAAAACAGTCAAAAGTAACACTAGGCAACCGCCGTCTATGCCTTGTGGATAGAACGGTTAAATGTGCCACACGATAAGAAGAAGAAATCAAAAGAATTAATAACCTATAGTACAGCTAGTACATACGCTAGTTGTATACTACCAATTTAAAAAAAATAAGTTTAAAATCCAACTACAATATAATGAAATAATGAGTATAACACTCACACTCTGGGGATCAAGCCGAATTTTAAGACCGCGAACTCATACAGCCATTTAGCAGTTTAGGCTTGTGAAATGGTCAAAATGACATACATACTTACATACACCCTAAAAACATTACCCTCCGTTAAGTAAGACACTCGGGTAAAAATAAATAAAATAATTCAAGTGGTTATTATTATATCAGTTTGTTTAATCAGAATTATTAATACATAAGTACTTGAAAAATACACTTATTTTGTTTTGAAACAAGGCTCTAACGTCTAGATCTAGTGTATTGTACTGTTAAGATAATATGATAAGCTAACAAAACACTTTTATTGTCCGATATGATAAGAATTTAGATCAGGGAAAGTACCGAATTCTCAAGAGTTTTTTTTTTTTTTTTAATAATTATATTATCTTTAATCTTTGAAATATATGGATATGTATCAATAGATTAATTATATTTATTTTATAGTTACAAACTTATTTAACAAAATGCTGATGTTGTACCTACCAAGAGATGGGAAATAATAATTAACTAGACGCCCCCGCCCGAGCTTTGCTCCACATGCCGTGGGGATGTGATAACTCCCCACGGTATGTGGGGATAAGTGGAAAAACTGATGCTTAGCCTTTTTTTAACTCCTTTTTATGGTGACTAAATAAACTGATAACGAGATAGCGGCATCAACTATTTAGTTTCCTATATCAAAGAGTATATCGCCACGGAGATGGAACGACCGAGGGCTGATTGTGTGACCGACAAGGCGATCGATGCCCGAACTGTGGACTTTCGATGGACCCTTCCACTTATAAGTGACTCCAAGAACAACCCGGATACTCTAACAAAATATGAAGTATAAACTGTCGCGTTATACTACATTTTATACACGCGTAAATGAGCGGTGTTGCGTGGCTTACGCTAAGTAACGGCACCAGAAATAATCTGCATGGGATGAGTTAGAGGTCGCCAAGATAAGCGCAAAGAGTAACCATACTGTATATTGCACAACAGTATGTATTTTTTTTATTGCGATAGGTGGCAAACGAGCAGACGCATCACCTTATGGTAAGCGATTACCGCCGCCCATAGACACCCGCAACACCATAGGAGTCACAAGTGCGTTGACGGCCTTTGAAATAGGATGGGGGATGGGCGGAATTGGGGGGGAATTATTATACAGCTATAATAAAAAGGTGTGGTGATACTTCAAGGTGGGCTTCTACTAATCAAACTGAACAACTTTTGTTTCACGACTTTATTGAATTCCCAAACTCTTTTGGACTTTTCATGGAAACTTGGCTCGCAAGCTGCGAACTTGTACAACAAAAGTTGTTCAGTTTGATGAGTAGAAGCCCACCTTGAAGTATCACCAACCTTTTTGTTACACCCTGTATAATTCGCCTCTAGTGCCGGTCCCTTAACTAAAGGTTACTTAACAAATACACTTCGAAGAACGTTTACCTGCACACTACAACTTTGAATAAAACGTGACTAGACCACGACTAAACCTATTTCAGTGAAATTATAACAATTGATAAGAACTTTAGAATCGCTAAAGATTCTACTACCTCATGATGTCATGTGTACTACAACTAAATAATTTGTGTAACGTCATATTAGCTAGGTGTATTCGAAATAAGTAGGTACAGTTATATTTTAGAACAAATTGTAAGTTATTTCGTTCTCACGTGTTTATATCATGCATTTTATATATTGCACCGTATATATATTTTAATCTGTGTATAATTGAATGAAAAAATAATATATTATTATAATTACGTGGGTATGTAACTAAATTACCTATGATGAATGCATTTTATTGCAAATTAATGACAATGCACTTTAATTTTTTACACTTGCACGGTCAGTTTTCGCAGATTGCATTTATGTTAGTCCCGGACACGTGCTTACATATGAGGCGCTGAGAGCAAGAGTTGTGTAAGCCATATTTTTTTTATATCTCCCTCTGATCCACTTTTTAGCACTTTAGATGATATCTACCTAAATCATAATGAAACTGCCCTATTATAGCGCATCTTGAGATAGTGACTAACATGAATAAATTAATTTCTTCAAAATTAATGATTAATGAAATAAATTATTTCAAAGTAAAATATATCCATTTATATAGCGAAAATGGGGTTACACCACTCTTGCTCTCAGCGCGTCATATTGTCTTTTTAACCGTAGAATTAAGTAGTTTAAGTTGTTCAAAAATTACTCAAAAGTCCTTAAATTGTTTACTTAAATGTAAAGTATGTATGTTATTTTCTTATCAGTTAGGATTTATTATTATCGTGTGGCACAATAATCGCGCTATCTCAGTCCGGTGCGGCAGCGGCGGGGGGATTGGTTGCCTGCACTTAGCATCATCCGCGATCACGTGTAGGACATTCTACATTTCCACCTACTTTACAGACGTGTGCAAAACTCCTCAGTTATCACGCGAGCTGGATCCTCTCGACATTTTGACCAAGTTGGTTGAAGGTTGTAAGTTCCTTAGAGCTTTGCGGTGCACTCCCGTTGACCTAGATTTTTGTATCCTGTGTTTCATTTCTTTGCTTATTTAACTGCCAGTTTTTTTATCCACAACTGGTAAGCCTTTGGCATCATCGCACCTGATGTTAAGTGACGACAATTCCAAAGATGGAAGTGGTTACTAAGATTCCCCAACGCAATGGTGAACTGATGGCTATCTTATCTCTATGCCGGAACACATCGGTAAATGCTATTAAAATTGATGTTTGCCGACAAGACTTAGCCAGGCGGGCTCAGGAAATGCCCTGCCATGAACAAAACCGAGTCTTACAAAGTTGTACCCCGCCGGAAATCAAACCCGCAACCGACCACCTACTATGGAGCACACTATGGACCCTAGAGGCGATTCAAAGGACTGTCCCAAAAGAAGGGTAAATACATCTGTTTGCTTGACTGACCCTGCAGCCTTTAGGGTCGGACATGAACAGTTTGATGGAGGTAAATAAGTAAGTTATTATCTTAAATATACTGGATCCTCGAATCACAGATATTAAACAAGGTGTTTTTTATTTGCGGAAAGCAGCAAATGATACTCATGAAACTGATCAACTTTCTGCTATGAACCCGTCATAGTTTTTGGTTTTCCATACTAATTGTAAAGGTTTCGTAAGAAAAGTTTTTCAGTTTCGGAAGTAAGTATCTCTAGCTATCTATGAAGTAAACTAGGGGTTCTACTGGGGCTGAAACTTCCCCCAAGAAAACTGTAGTGAATCTCCGAAAAACATGCTGAGTTCCTGATCCCGATCTGCTGAACTTGTTATAAAAAACAGTACTCGTATGTTTTTTTGCATATTGACTGTGGGTTCCGTGGGGAAAGTAGTTCAGTTTTATGAACAAAATCCACAGTTTTAAACGTAAGTAGTTTCTGCTGATTTTGTTACACTTAACAATTTTAATATTATCCGCAACTTTCGAATTTTTATTATTCTTCTTAAATTGGTTGTTAGATAAGCCAATTCAATATACAGTTTTTATAAAGAGAATGCAGAAATAGTGCAAAGACATAAGGTAAAAGGTAAACCTATTTCCTCGGTCCTTGGTTGGGACCTAGATTTAGTTTTATCAATGCGGTTGCGGCCATATTGGTTACTTCGAGGTAAAATAAGCACCCCAGGTACTTAAGTGGTATTAATGATTTCAGATAAAAGGAGGTTAAAGAAATACTAAACTAATCGCAGTCACTATTAGTTGAAGGAAAACTCTTATTACCTTAGCTACACAGGTGTGATCTAGGAAAAGAAAATTTCCGATTAAAGCTCCGAATTTTGACGTTTATAGTACCAGTGTACCAAAACCTTGTGAAAATTACGAAAAAATATAATAAAATAAATCAAACTAGCTTCCCGTGGAAACTAAACAAAATTACGGTTTAGTTTTAAACTATCGTTTTCATTTTTCTACCAAATCATTTCTGCGACGCGAAATTTTCGGTTAAGTATACTTATCTATTTAATAAATTTAAAAGTACTTTTTTCTTAATTATCTGATACATCATCTCTTTGACTAGCTATTCTACTAATAATTAAGAAGCATAAAGGTTTGCTATCATTTTTATATAATAAATACACTAAACACAGTTTCAGAAGGTTGCCGATCCTTAAAACGTGAACAATAATACAAAAAGCAATACATAAGTATAAGTAATTGTATTATCTATTGTAAAATGCGTTAATATGCATTCGGTATCTTTGTGTGTTGACTTATTTCATGATAAGTGCCTATTTATCATAATACTCAGGAATACCTATCACAAAAATACGTCACGATTATAGACGTACTCGATCTTTTTTTAAGGGTAACCGACTTTTTTGCTAGGAGGCCTGTGCTGTAACCATAGAATTCTAAAGCTCCCACAGAACTCCCCTTAACAGTGGAGGCTATGGGTTCTTAGCTTATTTTTATAGGTAGCATTTTTAATGACAGAACGTCCAAGCCCTTGTTCTACTGCAAGGACTTCCGGCTGGAATACTCGCCGCCATTTTGGCCAGACTAACCGCAGAAATACGATTCAAAAACTCATTGAATCAGAAAGAGACGCACTATGCATTAGAGTTCATTGCGTCCTGCTGACAGGCTTAGAAAGGCTCATACAACCAAAAACATTGCGTCCTACCGGTAGTACGTAAAGTCCTGCTAGCAGGACTCTGGACGTTCTATGATTAATAAATTTAAAACAAGTAACCTAGTAATTTAAAAGGAGTTATAAACAATTTACTATTCACGATTGTTATATCGTTTAATTACCTTCTTTATATCGTGATTTAAACGGAAAGCAATGACTAAATAAATAATATGTAATAAATATTACGTCATAAGTAGGTACTTGTGGTCGCTTTTGAGTGAGTACGTATTGTACTAAGTACCTACCTAATTAAAACACGTAGGTGTAAGTTGGACTTGCAAAAAATTCTTCAATATCGATGGTTTCCACTACAAAAAAACTAAAAAAATAAAAATAAAACTTTTAAAGGTCTAAATAATAAAAGAACAATTAGAACCAAATTTTTATAACTTTAAAAATAAAAAGAGTTGTTCAAAATATTTTATTTTTTTGTTTTTTTGGCTATTGCCAAAACTATGCTTGGAGTTACGACCTTTGTAGCGGAAACCATCGATATGTTCAGTTTAACTAGTTCAGAAATGTTTCCTCCGTGAAAGTTCGTCACCATGTTCATTATAAAGTTACTATGATACATTTTTTATTTCATATATAGGGTGACTTTAAATTAGTTCTTGATACGAAAGGCTATGCATGTGCTCATGATAACGAACAACTTTCCCTAAAGAACCCATAGTCAAATCGCAAAAAAAAAATTTGCACTCTTCATACTAATTTGGCCGGTCAGTTCATCGATTTGTATGGAGAGTCAAAATTTTTTTTTGCGATTTGACTATGGGTTTCTTAGGGAAAGTTGTTTGTTTTCATGAGCACATTCATAAACATTCGTATCAAGAACTAATTTAGTGTCACCTGTTATTATACATTATTTGTCTGTTTCTTTCTATTTACCCGGGGAAATCATACAACTTTCCCACAGGAGATTTATTCAACTCTATCCAATAGCCAACTTAAAAACTTCTTCACTGAAGTTGGCTACTAGCCCAAAAACCTTCACCAATGCGGGGACGATATGGATTGTTACATTGTATCAAGTAAAGTAAAAAAAACGAATACAAAAAAAATCAACAAGTTTAGTTTTTTCTACTCTCTTTTATCTGGCACAAAGTCAAAAACTACAATAAAAACTATTTATAAATTATCTCTACGACAGTTAAAGTAAATTTAAGTAGATTTGCCAATAATAATTAAGTTGAGTCGTGAATTCGTGACCCACGTCCGAAATACAATAAATATAAGCGCGCAACTCCTCTTTATTGCTTCGAAACAAGACAATCAAGATACGATTGGGCTATTGATAAATTATAGTTGCACGTACAAAAAATAGCTTTTATTCAATATCTACGTCTAAGCAGTAGAGTTCTACAGACTAGTCGACAAAAACTGTCCACTAATCGGCATTGTATTTTCTTATTGAAAAACTACAAAAAAATTAACACAACTAATAAATTATCGTTCCGAAGTTCTTACATTATTTAGTCTATGTATCAATCCTATGCCTAGTTTTTTTAGAATGCGGTGCTAGATTGTATTATGACTATTGGACCAGTTCTTTTAACAACCCATAGCGTCCCCACTGCAGGGGCACGGGTCTCTTCCCATAGCCCGGGAAGGTTAGGCCGTACTCCACACTCGGGGCTGAGTCCGGATTGGTTTTGACCATGTAACCGGTACTTTTGGAACTGAATCTTTTTTGCTCTACTTTGCTGAGATAGCAAAAAAGATTTTACTTATCGATCAGCTGTTAGTAAAATTTTGTATGGAAAGTAGATGCTTTTTTAACCGACTTCAAAAAAAGGAGGAGGTTCTCAATTCGTGGGAATCTTTTTTTTTTATTTTTTATGTATGTTCACCGATTACTCGAAGACGCCTGAACCTATTTGGAAAATTCTTTTTTTGTTTAAAAGGGTATACTTCACAGGTGGTCCCATATAAATTTTATCGAAATCAATTCAGCGGTTTTTAAGAAAATCAACAAAAACATAGCAAAATTGGAGTTGTTGCGATTGAAGTCGGTTGTTTTTAACGTATTCAGCGTGGTCAATTATTATTGAGAATTGCAAGCTCCCGAATTACAGATATGATATGATCGTGAAATATGGATGTCTGGAGAACGTTGGTTAGTATGGCGAGAAGCGCCATTTAATGTGTATTTTGATAAATAAAAGTATATGGTAATAAGTACTCCTATTTTTACGACGATTTTTACTGACGCCAAAAAAATTCATATTCACACAGCGAGCGCTCAAATACCTATTTGAACTTGTAAAAGTTTTTTTTATCAGTTCTATCAATTTACCTCCAGAATACATTTGGTCCTACAAAGCGGAGTTTCGAAAATGTATACAGTCTGTCCTGGCCTGGTATATTATCTAATCTGTGCCCTAATACCTGGTGTAAATACCAAAAGTCTCGAGTTGTAGGTGGCGACTTTTAAAGCTTTAACTTTAAATAAAGTTACTCCCATTCCTCAAGGACATTATTAATCCGAAAATTATACAAAATGTATAAATTCTATCTACGGAACATTTTACTTTCATTTGTTTCCAACTAAGAGCTTTAAACGCTTTGCGATAACACTGAACTTACCGTGAAACTGGAACAAAGCGCAGCAAGAAGACCGAAGAAAAAGTTTGGGTCCTAACACCAAAAAGTTTTCACTTCGTAAGTTTCTACTCCTCAGAAACGAAAAATAAAAAGAAGTAGGTAATTAAAAGCCGCGAACACTCGCACTTTAAAATTTGAACACGCTATCTTTTATCTATGGTTATCGAATATGTTTTTATGTATTGTTTCGTCGCAGCATTGTTTTTATTTTATTATTATTGTATTTAATCCGTGCTCCGTGCGGCGCGGTATGGCGATCGCGAAAGACTGCTACGGCTGTAGAGCGGCCTTCAGCCTTTAGCTCCACTTATGCTGTCGCGCTTCCGATCCACTGTTTTATATAGAGCTAGTCATGTGTTGATAAAGCCTGAAGCTCATCAAACGATGAAGCTGATGACAGTACGTGGTAGTAAAGACCATCTTAGAAAACGATAAAGATTGCACCTTATCATGTTTTTTATGAAAAAGTTTTCAGCGTGTTACGTAAAATTTATCGTAGATTTTCTACTTATGAAAAACTTTTGCTGGACATTGCAGAATTAATTACCCGTTTTTGTTACACACTGTATAAAAAAAACCTAAAAGGATCGACCAAAAATACATACAAACTTGTATAGATATATATAGATAGGTGTTAGACAACTAATAAGCCAGTTCTTGCTCTCAAAATCTGAAGACTATGCACGCCAAGAATCGCAATAAGTCGACTGGATTCCTTGTTTTTTAAACAAGTTCTTTTCTTTTTTTGTTCAATTTTTGTGTGGTAGAAATGAAGATTATTATTTTCTTGTTTTTTTGTTCATAAAAGTAAATTGAACTGAAAAGCTTTTTATGAGTTTGAAAATAAATAATCTTGTTTATTTAGCTATATGAGTACGATAATGTAATTTGTTCAATATTTATTTGTTCAACAAATAAGCAAAGTCATTTTTTGCTACGAGTGTTGACTTTAAATTACGAACTAGCGAAGTAGTCTAGAATTGAATCACAAGCGTAGCGAGTAATTCTAATATAGACTAAGTACTGAGCACAGTGAGTGATTTAAAGGCACGAGACATAAAAATAACATGCTCTCGTGTGAAACATACAACTTTTCACCTCGATCAGCGAGAAAAGTAAAAACGTAGTTGATTAAATTCTCCTTGGAGACAATATAGGTAGTTTTTAATTACTTATAATGTTTTTAATTTAGAGGTTGCGTTAGGAAATGCGCTGCTTGACATTTTTATGAAAACCTAAGATGAAAACCAAACATGATATTTTTAAGTAAGCGATATTAATGTTTACTATTAGGTACATATTTATTTTGAATATTACGTCTTTAAAAATGCAATAGCCCAATTTATAAACTAAAATTTCATTTAATAACATACAACATTTTGTGCCTATGAGTTAAATCCCTAGGTCAAAATGAGTTTTGAACGAACCATACCCCATATTTTTTTCAGCGCCGAGCAAAAGGTGGTGTTCGAAATTCGAATCACTTTTTCTCACGCTCGCAGCAAAAAGTGTTTTGCCTGCGAGTTTGTGGGGACCAAAAGCACCCGTTTTGCGTTTAGATCAAGTTTTTTTACTTACTAACTTAGCAACCATTTTATTGGGTGTTAAAACTTTTTTTTTTGTGTAAAATTGTTGTGACTTAGTGCGACTTGCATGGTCTCGTCGATTACACAAGTTATGGAATCGGTGTTTCTGATCGGTGATAACCTAGATGGGTTCTATCATTTAACTCGACCGTTTCCGTACTTCGCAAAGCAGGTTCACCGTTGGTGCCTGTTGCTAAGTATCACTAGATATCACTCGTTAAGCCATGTCAGAGGACGTGGAAAAGTTCTGACGCCAGAACTTGCTTCTAGCCCCACAGCCTCCAATAATCCGGACTTGGCCTCATTGTGTGGAGTATTACCTAACCTGGTTAATTAAAGTATGATTTGTTGAGAGACGTATAAAAGAAAATTAAACCAAAAATAGTTTTATCACTATTACTACATAGTATAAAACAAAGTCGCTTCCCGCTGTCTGTCTGTCCCTATGTATGCTTAGGTAGATCTTTAAAACTACGCAACGGATTTTGATGCGGTTTTTTTCAATAGATAGAGTGATTCAATAGGAAGGTTTATATGTATATAATACATTGCACCCGTGCGAAGCCGGGGCGGGTCGCTAGTTTATTGTATAAAAAGCACTCAACACTGTTGATTCTGCATGTGGGTACAAAATGCGAAGCACCTTTTTAATAAAGTATTTGCTGTGATAGAAATATGTCGATAACAGTTAACTTGACCTGATTCTTGAAGCAGAGCACAGGTCCCGTTTAAGTGCAGATTAAACGTAGTGGAAGTAGGTAGACAGGAGCAGAGAACGACTTCATTGAGGAGGATTTTAAAAGATCTTTCTTTTTATTGGTAAGCCCTTAGCCTCACCTCAGCTGGTGGTAAGTAATGATGATGCCGAAGTTGGAAGCGGGCTTGCCAAGATTCCGCAACGTAACGGGGAACTGGCTGTCTTATCTCTATCCTGGCTATCATGATCGGGCAAGACGGAGGAGATTGAGTCGGAAGGCTGAGCACAAGCCCGACTAGGCTTACGAAATTTGGCGCATATAAGGGATGAAATAAAGACTCTTTAGACTGAGATGGGGGTAACTTTCATTGCTGCGTACGTTTTTGTCGAGTTGTATGCTTTACATGTATTTGTAAATCGAACCATAATTTCTTTTTTTGTTATTGTCGATCTCCGCTTTATGGACTAACGTCAAATTTGACATTTTTTCTTCCGTTCTTTCGACATTTATCTGTAAAAACGTAAAGACTCTGTGCGACCAATGAATCCATATTTTTAATGTTAATTTGTTATTTATTACACGATTATTTCATATGAGCAAATAAATGGTGTAGTAAATTTGCAAAAGGTGCCTTACGTTTTTTCTCGCTTCCCGCCCAACTACGTTAACCTCTGCAGAATATTTTCATAATTACATTTAGAAAAGCCAGATCCAATACAAGACACCACTGACTTTTAAAACGTAGTAACTACAACTCTTTGGGCCCAGCAAACGTTAAGTAATGATACATAGAAGCTTATTTTATATGTGCACACGAACCAATCTATTGCTGAAAATTTCTCTGCTGCTGTATAATAAGCTTGTCTCGAAAAAACCGCAATAAGCTCAAGACCACCCAAATTTTACTATGCTATTGCACTTATTTTGTATTTTTAATACAATATAATAATAACTTGACTCAAATAAGATACAACACTGAGACATACTGCTGATTAGGATATTAAAGGTTCTAGGGAACTAAGTTTGAATAGGTATAATTAGCTAGATCTTTAAAAACATCTAATTTAAGACAATTCCAACCTCAAAGCTATTTACCTTAATACAGTAAACAGATTAAAATAATACATTGCTGATTACGGAATTTAAGGTTCAACGACTTCGAACCTCATAGTTACCTAAATAACAAACAGGTTAAAACAATAATTAAGTAAATAATTAAATTTATTAGAAAAAAATGACAGCTAATTTTAAAACAGCTATTAAAGTTTATTCTGTAGTTTTAAACCATGAAAAGACAAAATGTGTGACTGACTACATACAATACAATGTATAATACATATTTACAAAAATTCACGTGCAATTTGTTCAGCAGTTGAGGAAAATTTGTTGTTTCGTTGATATAAGTGCGAGTATTTTATTTGAGTAACAATACAAAAAAATATAAGAGTCGCTTAGTTAAGATGCGTAAAAAATTTATTTTAAATAAGCATACATTTTTATATTTATGAAATCTAAATTGTGTTTCATTTAAAAAGCATTTATAATTTAGTATGGGGTAAGCCCAGGCGAATCGGATCAAATTTAGAAATAAATAAGTAAATATTTAAAATACCGCGCTAGACTGACCGTTGTCATACATAGCAACACATCACTTCGTCCCTGTTCCCCGCATCTGTTGTACTTGTTATATGTATTTTGATACCTCTCGTATTTTACTACAACTCTCGCCCCTGATTCAGAAGTGAGGTTACGGACGTTTTTGCGCCAATTGTAAAATAATTGATAATGATTACTTGTTATTTTGTACTAAGATTTTGTTTTATAGTTAATAATCATTTAATAGTTACATTCAGTATGGGCTTTATTTTTAAAATCATTAAGGTTTTTAATAACTATATACAATATGATAATGGTATTCTGGTAAAATAATTTTTTTACGCCCTTATTATATGGGGCGATTAGGGTCATGTCCTACAGTGTGAATTGGATTTATACTTAAAATCTATATTTCTTATTTATATTGTATTTAATTTTTATGGTTTTAGATAATTCAGATACATATTTGTCAAAAACTAACCAAGGTCAATATTTTCAAAAAGAAGATGTAAGGAAATAGAAAATTAAGCTCTCACTAAACAACGGATGAGGAAATGCAGCAAGGAACTTCTTCGAAAAAGTTGGATAATGATTAACTTGACAGTAACGTCATAAGATAATCTATTTTCTCTTCATTAGGGTTTAACTTTAACTGTGATAATATCAATATTGTATTTGGCGTCACCATAAAGTAATAACAATCTTCATAAAAACAGGCTAATAAAAGAGATGTTAGGACTTGGTCAAGAGTAGGTATGGTACATCGATGGTATGGTACATCGATGGTATGGTACATCGATATGGGAAACATCATATCGATGGTATGGTATATGTACGTTTCCTGTTGAGACGAAATTTTATACCCACCATCGGAGGACTGAATTCAGCTTTGAGAGTGTTGAGATTGGAATAGGGATGGACGATATACATCGATGTATTGTAAATTGTAAACACTCGATGTATTGTAACGATGCATCGTATTAAACCGATGTATTGTTAATACTTCAACATCGAATATACAGGGTGTAACAAAAAGGTGTGACAATACTTCAAGGTTGGCTTTTACCCATCAAACTGAACAACTTTTGTTCTACAACTTTGTTCAAATCACAAATTTTTTTTTGGACTTTTCATACAAATCGATCAGCTGGCAAACCAAGTTTGTATGAAAAGTCCAAAATTTTTTTTGCGATTTCAACAAAGTTGTAGAACAAAAGTTGTTTAGTTTGATGGGTAAAAGCCCACCTTGAAGTATTGTCACACCTTTCTGTTACACCCTGTATAACGATGTTTTTTTATTCGATGCATCGAATACGCAAACTATGGCACTGACTGCCACGTTACGTGAATCGGAACGTAATAAAATAACATCTGTCCCAGCAGAAAGACTCTTTTCCCAGGCAGGGCTAGTTTTGACTGAGCAAAGAAACCGACTGAAGGGAAAGATTAAGTAAAATTAATTAATTCTAAAAAAACTTCTGTTTTTACATAGCATTGAAAAAATAATTGGGATTTGTAAACAAAATAAAGCTATGGAAATGTGAAATTTTAATAAATATAGGGTGACTTTAAATTAGTTCTTGATACGAAATGCTATGCATGTGCTCATGATAACAAACAAATTTCCCTAAGGAACCCATAGTCAAATCTCAAAACAAATTTTGGACTCTTCATACTTTGGCCGGTGAGCTGATCGATTTGTATGGAGAGTCAAATTTTTTTTTGCGTTGACCATGTGTTTCTTAGGGAAAGTTGTTTGTTATCATGAGCACATGCATAGTCATTTGATCTGGTCACGACATCTGAAGTTCTTCTAAAGTTCTTCTCCGGATTTTGTGCCAATAACTTGTACCTAATTCATTAATTATCATGTTAATTATTTTAATTATAACCCGTTTCTTATGAGATTTCTTTATTTAATGTCTATACTAGATATACATATACAATTTGTATATATATACAGATTTTATTTAGTATGCCCCAATCCGACACCTACTTTATTACACCCGACACCCTGCACTCTTCAGGGCAGTATCTGTAGGTATACGATTAAATTCATACGCGTGCAGATTTTAACAAAAAGGCATAAGAAATAATCAACAACGCTGAACTTCAATCGCGTAACATACGGGTCAAACTGAGAACCTCCTTTTTTAAGGCGGTTAAAATACTAAAACCGTCTCCTAAATTTAAGAAATACTTTTCTGGAAACCGCATCAAAATCGGTTCAGCCAAACGTGAGATAATCGCGGACAAACATACATACATACAGGTCAAACAGAATTTTTTTAAGTCGATTAAAAATAGGTATTGTTTTACTAAATTTAGTTGCCTTCCCCATTCCTATTCAAATCGACAACTGTTCGATTTGCCTGTTTTGTATAGGAAGTCCGAAACTATTACGATTTCAGCTGTACTTACAAGAAAAGTTATGCTAAAATTTATGCTATTTTCCCGAAGTCGACATTGAATTGTCCAATAAATCATTAAATGTCGAATTGTCGACTTCTACCACGCCCCCATAAGTTTGTATGTCTGTAGTATTGTAATTCAAGGTTTAGAATATAGAATCGCTGATTACGCTACAGTTTTTTCGAAGACCGACCTGACTGCATAATGCATATCGCATACCTTCAGTCTTCGGTACACTTGCTACGGTACATTTTTGCGTAAACTGAATTGTGTTTTAAATGATGTATTTGCCCGCATATCGCAATGATATTTCAGGAAGGTTCTCTGATCTAGATTTATAGCCAGTGTCAAGGTAGATAATTTATTTCATACTTGCAAGTTCTTAAGTATCCTAGGTATAAGTGATTGGCAAGTAAGTTCCTAGGTATTATTTTATTTTTCTATCTAGCCTTATTCCGACCTGTACCAAGGGTCCGCTTCTCGTCCAACTCCTGCTCTTTGCTCAGCCCACATCCGTCCTAGAGAGTCATTGCAATCTCTCACACTACGTCTAGGTAGGGCCTCCTAGGCGTAACTTATTACCTTCAACGATCAGTCTCTGGATTATAAGCAAGCAGAGTAAAGTTCATTCGAATTTAAACCTATTTCACCAGGTTTATTTCGGTCAGGGTATAAAAATTTGGCTCATAACTTCAAAAATTTCCTCCCTTTAAAAACGTTTACAAGGTATATGTAGATAAACGCTCTTTTTGTCTAGCCCCTTCTTTCAACAAATCCAAAAACCGACGCAAAATATTATAAATTACCATTCTTATCTTAAATGTTCCTCACTGCAGTTTTATTTTTACCTTAAAATTAGGTTAAATCTCATTGTCATTCATTCAAGGTATACGGTTATCGTGAGTTAAATTACTATGTTGCGAGGTTTTGGGAAATGATCCCTTATGACCTTACTTTCTCACCTTCCTGATAATTTCAAGTAGGTTGTTTTTTCTGAAACTCCTCGAAAAGCTATTATCATTTGATAATAGCACAATTAGCCTTCTAGTGCTCTGTTTACAAATAAGTTAATGTAGAGCAAATACAATGTTTGTCGTTGGTACTTCAGATAACTACCTCGAACAAAAAAATACTCTCACCTCTCTCCCTCTGTCAGTTATAGGTGACTTAAAATTAGTTATTGATACAAAAGGCTATGCATGTGCTCATGATAACAAACAACTTTCCCTTAGGTTCCTGAGGGAAAGTTGTTCGTTATCATGAGCACATGCTCACCCTTTGGCATCAAGAACTAATTTAAAGTCACCCTATATAGGCACCATCATTTTTTTTCTCTACCGGCATAACTTCGGCCATATTTGTAAGTAGACTTGGGCGAGTTGGATATGTATCGACACACATAGGTACCTGCAAACTTTCGAGTAGTTACTAGTGTAGTGGCCATCCCCAGGGTTAGAAGTTTCCAAGCCTCTGACAAGTTTGCATGAAAAGTCCAATTTTTTTTGCGTATTTCGCAAAGAAGTAGAACAAAATGTGTTCAGTTTCATGATTTGAATCACCAGTTCATAGGTTTGCATGTACCAATCACCCTGTATATAGTATGTATGATGGGAAACTATGACCAAGTATTTTTTTAATTCGCAACCATTTATAATGACGCAAAGCAAAAGTTGCTACAAGTAAAAGTTCTTTTTTTATGGCATAGCTGGCAAACGAGCAGACGGATCACCTGATGGTAAGCGATTACCGCCGCCCATAGACACCCGCAATACCAGAGGAGCTACAAATGCGTTGCCGGCCTTTGAAATGGGAGTACGCTCTTTTCTTGAAGGCTTGAATGGCGTATCGGTCCGGAAATACCGCAGGTGACAATTCCTTCCACAGTTTGGTTGTGCGAGGCAGAAAGTTTCTAGTGAAACGCACAGTTGTGGACTGCCAACCATCTAACTGATGGGGATGAAAATGTTGTTGCGTAGAACGATGGCGAAAAGAGGCGGCAGTGATCATTACAAACAATTCCTTGGAGCACTCCCCATAGTACAAGTTGATATTATTAGTAATTATTCCTTGGTACTTTCCTGCATTTTATTACATTTTTGAAGAGGTAGGTAACGGGTAACCTAACCATTGATGATTATAAAACTTTAAAAAATATTATTATAATAAAGTAAGTACCTACTAGATTTATTACTATAGCTTTAATTAAACAAATATCGTATTATTATAAAATCGAACAGCATTTAAATTAAATTAAAACAATGGTTACTATTGCGCACTAAAAACCTAGGTAAGGCGGCTAATAAAATGAATAGTAAGTACTTGACATAAAATATTTATTTTTTGCAGAAAACATGGCAAATCGTTTTTTTTTATTTCAAAGCCATTCAAAATTTCCATTAAAAGTATAGCATTTTCATTGTAAGTATAGCTGGAACGAGTAACTTCGAACCTGAAAACCCTTTGATTATAGAGCCCCAAAAACGTATTAACCGCAAAACAGAACAAAATACCACCATTCCTCTTGTGTTGCGGATGTCTACTGTCTATGGGCGGCGGTAATCGCTTACCATCAGGTGGTCCGTCTGCTCGTTGGCCTCCTGTCTCATAGAAAAACCCCAAACCAATTGTATAAGTATCAACAAATAAGAGTCGAACCTCACGTACCTAGTTTAATATTTGGCGTCATAGATATGTATGACGTCACATGCTTGTCATAAGATTTTTCCTGAAGGAAGTATCTCTGTCCCGTGCACTATCTGCGTATATACGCAAGGTCGCACACTTACAGTCAACATTATGCCAGTGGAATATAAAGTGTTATTTATATGCTTTTCCTTGATATTCGACAGACGTTGAGTCATTCAACTCAACTGTACTTTTTCGTCCAGGACGATGCCGCTAAGGGTCGGTACCACGTCGGTACTTTAATGATCTTTGTCTATGATAGGATAGCAGCTCTAAAATTGATCAACATAAAAGTTTTAAGTTCTTTTTCGGCAGTTTTGCGCTTCTCCTCATGGGACTTAGGTTATTTTTTTCTGAAACGCAAAAGTTTGAGTTTTCATATAAATCGTTCAGCTGGAGGATATCTTTATGGTAAGTCCTATATTTTATGATTTCTAAAAAAACCTGAAACGAAAGTTGTTCACTTTTATGATTAAAAGCCTTTATTTATTAGTCAGGTTGGCATCCCTACTTAATTAATATTTATTTATCTATTTTGTGTGAAATGGTCTGACGGCCTACCAGATGGAAAGTGGCTACCGCCCACTATAGGCATCTGTAACCCCAAAAGGGTTATCATTGGCTTACCGATCCTAAAGGGCTGAGATGGAATGCTAAATAGGTATACATAGCAGTTTTTAAGTACCAACAAAAGTGAAAAGAAACCATAAAATATGATGTGATTAACAGCTTACGCTTACGTCATTGATCAAAAGGAAGGGTGGTGTTGCATACTAAATATTAGGACATATTAAACGTATACGAGCAACGTTATCGACATATAAATAATCAATAAATGAAAATCCCTGATGGTGATGACATAAGAAGCTTCCGGAAAAACGTCGCTGGCTCCAAGGAGAGACTCTGCTTGCCTAACCTGTTTAGACAATCGGCGTACACTTCCAAGGCCGGCAACGCACTTGTGACTCCTCTGGTGTTGCGGGTGTCTATGGGCGGCGGTAATCGCTTACCATCAGGTGATCCGTCTACTCGTTTGCCACCTCTGCCATAAAAAAAACACTTCTTAAATTGCCTTCTTCTAGATATGACCTGTTCTGGATTCGACCACTTCTTGTCAGAGCCAGTTCTAAGGAGGAGCATTTCTGGATTCGATCAATACTAAGGTATTTAGTTCGAATCCCCGTCATTGTCAATAATATCAGCCGGAAGACGTCCACTGCTGAATATGGACCTCTCTCATAGACTTTTACTTGGTACGGTTTTCAGCTTCATGCATCTGGCAGCTTAATGCAAACCTGACTAGCATCAGTCCACCTTATGGGAATAGCACGACGTCTTACGGCCCGGTTCCGCTTCCATCTGCATTTTTTTTGTTACGGCGGAGCAATATTCCTCCCGCAGAAAAACATATTCTTACAATAAAATGATCCATCTCCCTTTCGAAATTTTCCCCAAAGAAATAAACAATAATGCGACAGATATATCAACAAGCTTTTTGTAATAATCTCCACATTCGCTACACGTCCATCATATTCCCGTCAACTGCATCACGCAGTAGCACAAACACGCATGCGTAAATGACGTTTCGTCACTCAGTCAGTCAGTGATTCAAACGTCACTCGTGTGCTACAAAAGTAACAGTAATGCGCTTTCAGGTAATGTTTCTTTTGCCTGTCTTGCATTACATGTATGAGCGTTTTCAGAAAAAAGTGTACCATGTCTAAATTCATGGCCATATTTGAAATATCATATTTTTGATAATTTTTTGGTTTAGTTATTATATAGATAAGTCAGAGTATATGAAATGATATTTGATTACCTGCAGATAATCTATTTCGCACGAGAAATCATCAAATAAAACTGACAATATAGAAAAAAAATTCAGTTTTGACACTATCTTAAAAGTACTCTACTTACTAACTATGAAGAAAAACGCAAATGTTTATAATTATATACCAAAGATTATCATATATACTTTTAGAGAAATAGGCCAAAACAGTCTCTAAAGACGCAAAATACGAATTATGCTAGTTTTTATTTCGGTTTTGTCACAAGTGATGCCAAAGTAACAGTTTCTTTTACGGTATATTAATAAATACATAGTAGTCGCCAAAAGTATTCATCTAATCTATAACATCAAAAGCATTTTGAACATCGTGTGAACTTATTTGTACCCCCTTTATATTAAAAATTTATAAAAACTAAGAATTACCTCGTCGCAAAACGGGGGACAGTCGAGAACATCAAAAGCATTTTGAACATCGTGTGAACTTATTTGTACCCCCTTTATATTAAAAATTTATAAAAACTAAGAATTACCTCGTCGCAAAACGGGGGACAGTCGCAAAACCGACATACAAATTTATCATAGGCTGGGCTTACACCGAAACCAAAATTTTACGTGGTTAAAATAATAAAAAAAATTAAATTGATATTCATTATTTTTTAAACAAGCGATACAGGTTGCTTTTAAAATATCTTCTAGGGCTCAAGTTGGAATTTATAACATGAATCTGAACAACAAGACATATAGGGTCCTTATGAAATACCTAAAAAAAAATTGACTACGGCGTCTACTCATGAATCTAAGCGTGTTGCGTCTTTTCACACTAGTAAGTGACAGTAACTTCCGCAAATTGTGAAATCTAAAAACGTAAAAGCCCTACATGTAGACCTAGCTTTATGATGTCGGTTTTGCGACTTTACTGGTCAGCCTGTAGGTTACGTGTCAAAATGTCGCAAAACGGACGTGACGTTCTCGTTCCATTTTGTTTTCAAAATTATATTCTGACGAAATTATTTACCAAATATTTTTATCAGATGTAAATAATGTATTATTAGGATATTGTTCGTCTTCTGTAAATATATTAAATAATGTAAATAGACCTGAATCAGTAGAATAATGTCTCAAAACCGACAGAAGAAATCTTGACGGTCGCTGGACTAACACAAAACACGTCTGTGTCTGTTACAGTCGAAATGGATTTGATAATCAGGTTTTATAAATAGCGATCGGCGAGTGTAAAAAGTGATGTTGACATTTCAAAAGTTAATATGTTACTCGCCGTAAATTTTCAAATTGCACTTTTAGCCGTGACAAAACTGACATGTCCGGTCAGCACCAGTTTTTACGATTTTTTTTAAATTAATTTTGTATTTAAATGAGCGTAAGACTTAAATAATAAACTACTGGCAAGGATAGGCGATTCAGAGTACTTTCAAATGATACCAAAAACAGATACTACTTTAGTACAAAAAATATTCAGAATCGCTTCTATTATCAAGGAATTTGAATGGGGGACATGCCAAAAACTGACATCTTGGTTTTAAAAATGCTCATTATTTAAATATTACTCAAGTTCTTAGCAATATTTCTGTTTGAATTAACTAGTTTAGAATGTGTTAATTGTTTTAAAAATTATTAATGTAATTAGTAAGTTGTATATTTTAGTTTATTGGACTTTAAACTCAGGGGACAGCCCAAAAGTGAGGGGTACACTTTTTTTTGAAAACGCTCGTATATCTATGTACTGTACATGCAGGTACAAAATGCAGTGTGACCTTCGATAAAGTGCAGAAACGAAATGGTTAGTCTGAATTTTATCGACAAAAAATAATAATCAAAAAGATTTCAGGCTTTTTTGTCGATAAATTTCATTCTAATTTCACCCCTTTTCGTTTGTGCGCTTTATCGAAGGACACTGTATTTTGTTGTAGTTTTTAAAGCTTTTGATTTGTACAGTTTTTATACAAAATATTATTATATTACATGTGGGTTTCTTCAATAAAATCCAATTTCTAGAAAAAAAATCGACTTTTTAATTAAACTTTACGCACGTCACATCCTGCTGTAAGGATAAAAATATACTCACACGAAAGTGTTTGGAAAGCTTTCCATTTACTTTTCGGGATTCACTTTAAAAATGCTTTGTATTTTAACAATCAAACAAAAATAACGAATCAGGTAGACGTCAAATAAATCATAAACGTTCGAAAGCTAAAGAAGTTTACTTTAATTGCAAAACTAACGTTAGATCTACTTAAAGTTATGGACGGAAATTATTATGTTTAGGGTATAACAATACAAGTTTAGGACCTGTTAGCTGATTTTCTTATAGGTATCTGAACTGAACATTTTTTCTTCTCCGAATTTGCTCATTTTGCAAAAAAAAAATGGCAGTTTCATACAATTTTGTACTCTCCTCATGAGTGCATTTTTTGTTGCGATTTCAGCAGTCCCCAAACAAATTTTGTTTAGTTTAATGAGTGGAAATAATATGCTATCATTTAACGGGTCCTATTTCATTATACATCTATTTTATTATACTCTGTATATACACTTATACAGAGTAAAGCACCGTTTCCACGTGTAAGTACCAATCTATATTTTTATATGTATAAACTAAACTTACAATACAGGCAGGCGCCTATACATACACATTAAAACTAATTTTACTCTTTCTGTTTCTTTTTTTTTTAATACCCGTAGGTAGATGTTTGCTATTTTGAACAACTAGCACTAATTTAAAATAATTACAAACGCATCATAGTGTACAAAATTGATGTAGTCTCTATGCTCTTAAAAAAATGAACACTTCTGGTATTAAACTTATAATAAACCTTTTTTTTTACCCTCAATTGGTAAGCCCTTGGCATCATTTCACCGGATGGTAAGTGATGATGATGCCGAAGATATAAGCGGGCTCACCAAGATTCCCCAACACAATGGGGAACTGGCCTTACGTCATATTTTTCCGTAAGGCAGTGTCCGTTGTCTCCCATCCATCCATCCGTTCGGTCGTCGTAAATTAAGTATGTATTTATTAATCCGGGAGTTGACTGCATGAAAAATAAATTACGAAATATTATTGAGTAAATAGATCGTTAATTGCAATTGTTGAAAAACTTTATCACTTTAATTTTCATTACATTTTCAATTTTTAATTTATAAGAATTTCCTAATTAGTATGCAAACTACTATTTTGTACAATGACGTCATCGTACAAAATTTCAAACATTTTTAGAACAAAATGCAGTTTCTGACATTTCATAAAAAGTAACTCAAATGACTAGCAGTCAACTACCGGATTTGCTTCATATTTTAAAGTAATACATAATTATTAAATAGTTTAATAGAGCAACACGAAGTCATAATATTCCTTATAATATCTTCATGATGATATCTTAAATTGTTGACTTACTTTTGTTGATGAATAACGTTGACAAAGGCAAAAAATAATGTAAGATTTTTACAAAAAAAACACGCCGAGATCAAACTGGATCACCTTAAATTGACTAAGGCTTCGTAAGCAACCCATAGCATCCCCACTTTTAGGGCCCGTGTCACTTCCTAGTTCCTATGGCTCGAGAAGGTTAGGCCGTACTCAGCACGCGGGGACCAATTCAGAATTGGTAGAGGTTGTGGGGCTAGTGACCACAGTGGCCAGCCAAAATGTCAGAAGTTTTTAAAGCCGCTTATGGACTTGAATTAGGTTAGTTATGACCATAAGATTACAAACCCAAACCCATTCCTTTTATCTATTCAGGAATTTATGTTACAATATAAATAAACTTTGCCTTGCCTCTTTCTTATCTCGAGCATGAACTACACCTTGGAAATACTTTCATGGTTTAACTAAGGACGGTACTTGGCCGTGACGTACAGCCAAAGAACATGTTTATATTGTTTCATACGATATTTGCATAAGGCTTAATTTATCACCCTCTACGACAGATAAGACAATATATTAGCCCAGTTGAATAAACGGTAGGTATGTATAGTAAAATGACGCACCCATATGTGCGCTATTGGACGGAGTTAACGTCGACGAAGCAACGAAAACAATTTATTGGTAACGTACTTATAAACCTAAACAAATTTCCCCAAGAAAACTATACAATAGGTACAAGAAATTGGACCAAAAAATAATTTGACATCCCATACTTGCCCACACTGACGTTGCAAACTTTGTACGATCAATTTATTACTATTATTATTATATATTGTGTTCCTCGGGGACAGTTGTCAGTTACACGAGTGGATGAAGCATCTAGCATTTTCAGTTTTTTTATCAAATAAAAGTCGCCCTGTATATCTAGAAATTTAGCAAAAATAAGGCATATTCTTTTCACTCTTTTTGTTAGGTATGCACAAGATGTGAAAATGCTGGTACCTACCGCAAAAAAAAGGAGTCATGCCCTTCCAACCATAGAGAGATAAGATGGAAGGCCTCATATGCTGGTAATCACACTAAGTAGTGAATACCTATATTTTTCCACCTACCGAAACTGTGAACTACTTTGCGGCAGATATTGAGCAAGCAGTTAGTACCTTACATAATAAGGTGCTAGCACTAATAAGTTTTGCTATAAAGTACGTAGGTACTATTACTAGTGGATCTCGACTCATTTTACCGACACAGGGATCGATATTAGTTTTTTTGATCCTCAATTGGTAAGCCCTTGGCATCATCTCACCTGATGGTTACTATGATAATACTGAGGATGGAAGCGGGCTTACCAAGATTCCCCTAAGCAATGGATCTTCATGCCGGAACCCATAATGTTGTTAACAAAACAAATCCTTTCTTAATGCTTGATGCTCCGCACTGTATACAAGTATGTTCCAATTTTCAGGCTTTCTGTATAGATTTATAGAATATCAGTCTGTCATTTCTATAGGTTTTGATACAAGGTCTCAGTAAAACGCACTCGCAACAGTGAATCAAATACTTCTGTAAGGAGGCTGGTTATCATAGCCAAGTTTCCTCAGATCCTTGGACATCATAGACGCGTTGACGTTCACACTGCCGTAAGATTCCGTCCGTAGTACTGCAACAATATAGACAATTATTTACTTTATGTACGTAATACATAACACTGTAATAATAATAATATAATAATAATATTTATTGAGATAAAACTTAAATGACAATGTAATAACTAAGACTAAACATATTATTAGAATACAGAAACACGTGCCTGAACTAGGTTGTCCTGTGTTTCAGGCGAAAAAAGGCTTACATAACTAACTTAAATGTTTACTTGCAAAATACAATTTTCTCCTTAGTAGTAGGTAAATGATTAGTTATAAATCTAAATTTTAAAAAAGCAAGATATTAACCGAATATAATTTGTACATATCGAGAATAACAATATATATTCATTTTGTTACAGTTAATAGATTCTCTGTTTCGTCATAGGACATATTTTGAAGTGCCTCACGAAGCGTTTTTTTAGTTTTATTATAATTAAGAGCATATATACATAATTTGGCGTTTAATCTATTGTAGAGAAGCGGTCCTAGGAACACGTAAAATCTGTGGTTGTATCGTAACATGTTACCAGACCACAGATTAGATAATAGTGGACCAGACTACGCAAAACGTCCATGACGATTCGTCATTACATTTTAAATAATCACTTTAATTTTAAATGACGAAAACACAAATGATACACGGTATGACGAACTAATTATGATATATTAAATAACGGTTTTAATATCACAAATAGAGGACAAATGCGGACAAATGCGTGCAGGTAACGCGCAGTGTAGGGTTCCGTAGTACTTCTCGTTAACTTGTAAAACCTACTTAGGTGTGATAGTTTGCTTTTTAACTTCGTTATAGTTTCTTGTTGAACCCTAAAAAACATACACATACCTTTAAAAGTTTCGGTAACAACCCATTTCGTCCCCACTGCGAGGCTTGCTCCAACATGGCTTAACGACTGTCATCTAGTGGATAGGAGCTGCTACCAACGGCTTAACGTGCCTTGCGAAGCACGGAAACGGTCGAGATTTGTGCCACTAACAGTCAAACCCATCCAGGTCATGACCGTGTATGTAGTCAGTTAACCTGCTTGATCGACGAGACCACACACTGAGCCACGACTACTTGAACACTCGAATGGCTCATTACATGTCTTAAATGACCATGGAGGCCCCTTCAAAAACTCGTCGCCTACGCGACTAAAGGGCGAACCTCATTCATATTTTGAATGAGGTTCGCCCTTTAGTCGCGTAGGCGACGAACTGTATGGTGCCACTTGTGTGTGCTAGGTACACTCTTACAGCCCATCTCCTTTGGGACTGCTGACTAGATTTTCGGGTGAGCGACGCATGTGCTAACGAACGACCCGATTAGATACTCGTATATAAGCGCGTCCTCAAAACAGCTCTCATGTTTCGCATACAGCTTGCGTGGAAAAACATGGAAAGCTTGCGTGATCTACGTTACTAATTCGGTGGCATAGAAGACAATCAGAAGACAATAAGTGCAGATTTGAAATTTTTACAGCAGAGCAGTTTGAAATTGCCAAATGTTTGAAATTTAGGTATGAAAAATAAATAAAAATAGAAATTCTGTAACTTATGTTATATATGGTATATAAACCATTTTCTATTTAATTTTTAAAACCAACATTTCAAACATTAGACATTTTTCAAACTGCTCTGCTGTAAAGTTTACAAATCTGCACTTATAATGATTGTCTTCTATGCCATCGCTATATTGGCCACACTACTGAATCCACATCCTCAACAAGTCAACAGCTTATTTTATATTTTGAAAAACTTACAATAGTTCTCCTTTCCACTGGCTAGCATCTTGGGATCAGCGAGCTCCGGGTGCCGTCCCGTGAGCCATGCGAGCCACTCGCCCAGCGGCGTGGCCGCACGTGGACGGACTAACGGCACGGACAATACCCTAGTGCCCGTTGTGGGGGGCAGGAGTACCAGTGCGTAACCACGGAGCGTGTCCCCGCTGACGGGGTTCTTTGCTCGCACTGTTATTATTAGTTGTGGCCCTGCGAAAAGGATGTTTTAAAGTGAGAATTTCTTTAGGCGCACTTTGCTGAGCAGGAAACGAAACAACGTCACGCTCGGGTCGTGACGATAGATCGGATATATTCGACTCCAGTCGGTCAGTGACGCTCATGTGATGCTGTATCGCGTTTACTTGGCGCTGAATATATAGGAGGCAAACGAGCAGATGGATCACCTGATGGTAAGCGATTACCGCCGCCCATAGACACCCGCAACACCAGAGGAGTCACAAGTTTTTTTTGAGAATTAAGTATGGTTTTTAAGACATTAATTCATATTAAAATACTGGTGTTGCTTTTTTTCTTAGGATATTTTTATTCCAAAAAATACTCATTTCCATGCAAGCGGCTCGCGCACTGTGGTAATCTCAAAAACTACGTATAGTTGATTCCAATCAAAAAAAAGCAAAAGGTAAACAAACGTAGTATGCAGATGACATTGATATGTGTCAGTTCCATAATAAGTTTGTTTACGTTTTGCTTTTTTTTGATTGGAATGAATCATAAAGCAAAAGCTAGTTAGAAAATATTAGGAAGATGAACTTCTTTTTTTTCAGCCCTAGCCCCGCCAATATATTTTTTTTCAGCCCTAGCCCCGCCAATATTTTTATTAAGTCTGGTTCAGTAGTATGAGTAGAAGCCCCTGTCAAATTTTCCAGGAGATGCATTTTTATTTGTGTGTTTTTGACTCTGGTTGCTATACAGCCCCGAAACAAAACCACAATTGCCACTGTGAACCTGTGAGGCTGATAAGGCATTTTTACTAGAGATGTACCGACTAATCGCCGACTAGTCGGAAAAGCCGACTATTCGGCCATATTTGTAGTCGGCTAATAGTCGGCAGAAAACGCCAATTAGTCGGCATTTTATTCTATTAGAGCTTACCAATTAAGAGTAAAAATAAAATTATACTAAAATGAAATAAATTATCTGTAGGATGAATGATTCAAATAAAATATCAAACTTCATTGTAAAAATAAAACATTTTAGAATCAGTCTTACAGTGTGTAATACATAGGAATAATAAGTTTTATAGATAATGTCTAATCTAATATTCGGAACTTTTCCTTTGGTAAATTATTGGGCCTAAATCAAGAAGACATAATTAATTATAATTAACAAAAAAAATATTCTGAACGCGAGTGTGAATAACTCTGAATAAACAATAATAATGTAAGTAATATAATGAATGGAAGTATAATCTAGGGGTAAGTAGTAGGAAATATAAGTTAAACTCACTGTCTATTATTTGGCAATAATAATTGAAAAAATCCAATTATTTTTAGACATAGACATAGACAATCTTTATTTCTGGCATCGTAAATAAAGCATACTAAATACAGCATACTTTTTTTCAGTATAGCATACTAAATCTGAATAGTGAATTGAGAATTTGTATGGAAAACTAAAAAAAAGTTGTAGATCGGATTTTTTCAATATTCTCCTGATCCCCTTATAATTTCAAACCCACTTTTTTAAGACTTTTTTTTGTCAGCTTCGGAGAAGAGTCTCTCGCTATACACAGAACTAGCTGGACAACAGAGGTACTCTTTATAACATCCAAATTCCGCCGGAAGAAATGATCGGCTTGGCCGACTAGTCGGCCTTTTTTCAACCGACTAGTCGGCCAGTCGGCTAGTCGACCAATGTCATAGTCGGCCCATCTCTAATTTATACCATTATTTTGTAAATATTTTTTTTCCTCTTGATGCAAAACGCTTAGTTCCTTCATTCATTATTTCGGTATGCTTAAGATGAATTAGTCCAAAGCATGTGTATGTCTTAGATTTTTTATTAGAGCTTTTTAAATCAGAGATTGTGTGTTTGTCCTTCCCTTAGAGATCTCAATTTGGTGAAATGAAAAAACTCTTGTTGCTACTCAATTAAAAGCTGCTGAACAAATCTTGATGTGTAGGTACATATTTATTAAATTACTGGGACTTACTAAAAGGCCACTAATATTTTTTTATTCAAAAATTGAAAACAACAATTATTCTCAAAAAGAAGAACTGACCAGAAAAACTTTCCCATTCTATGCAGACGATATCGCAAGTGGCTGCTAGTAACAATAGTCAGACAGTAAGCAAGTACATTTTGTACAGCTACAAAACGAAATAATCGAAGTTTTTATTACCAAAATTAAATAAAAGAAGTTACAAATACATATCATACGAAGCATTACTTACATCCGGATACATTTGTGCTGCTGAAAACCATTTCTAATGGCATATTGAAGACGACCCTCTCAGGGTCCCCGCCAGCCTGTGCCATTTGGCTCGTCCCCGAGGTCAAACCCGACACAGGGTCCCAATCAGGACCCCATACAGTCTCATATTGAATGTACAATTTATCGTCAAAAACACCGGCGGGAAACGTCGCACATTCTATTTGCCCGTTAAAGGACACCAAAAACTTTGTTATCTCACTTTCTTTCATTGATTATTTGTAAGAAAATCAAATTAAACTGAGAGAAATGTGAACGAAATAACCTATACAACTTGACAGCGTAATCAAAACAAACCATCACTATGGTAACGTGTGTTGCCATTAACAAAAACCGGTAATGTTTTAGACAAGTAGAAAAGTAATTTGGATTTTAATTAGAAAACAAAATTAGCTCCTAAATCTTTTACATTTTTGTGAATTTTCCACTGTGAAATCATGCCTTAGTCATCATTTTCCATTGGAAATTCCGGTTTTGCCGGTCAAAGAAATAAAAATATGGTTCAAAGAAAACAAACTGCTTCCGCCGTCTGTTTTACCGACGAACTTCCAAATCATGCCACAAGATGGCGCAGCACGTGCTTTCAAATCTGAATCGGCCACCATTGTTGGATGTGAATTGTGTTCAAGTTTTATAAAATTTGCATTTTTTGTGCTCAGAAAGGCGAAATATAAAGTTTTCCACGCACAAATAATACAAGTAATATACAAAGGACTGTAATCAACTCTTTACAAGTGGAAAAAGTGCCTAACTTTGAAAAATAAACGCGTTCAAAATGTCACGCGAAGTGAGCATCAGATTTGTGAACACCATACCACACTGGAAATAAACTTTGTTTTCTGCGGATAACGCGTTTTTGGACTTTGTTGGAGTGTTGTTTTAATATTTCCAAACTTGTGGAATGCAGAGGATAGCTGTTAGGAAGTGCGTGCATGAAATCATTTCGGGACTGTACACGTCGCAGTGAAGGATTGCAGTTACGCGGACGAAAGCTTGGAATTTGCCGGTATCATTATGGTGGACTGAGGTGTGTTGTGTGTGGTGTCGCGTTCACCCCGTGAGCAGCCGCGAGGGCGGAGCACTATGTCGGGAGGGTCCCAGCACAACCCCAACGGCCGGCAGTCGCAGCTAGGCTCGGGATGGAGTCCCTTGCAGGTGGTGCTTATATCCTTGACTTTTTACCACTACACGCATAACCTATCCACTGTCTCAAAATGCCAATTCCAAAGCGATAATTACTAGATTTCTGGCATGTATAGTTTCGCGCAAAAATCATTGATTAAATCGATGTTCAATCAATATGTAGTTATTCTATTATTTATTAATTTAACACAGGAAATTTCGCGAAATTTCTTTGTTAACATAGAGATTGTGTTAGTGGGTGTAAGTCAGCTGTTTGCTCTATGATTATTGCTTGTTTTGTTGTGGTACTTGTAGTAGCACATGCCCAGCTTGTCAAATAAATAAGGCTTCAGTTTTCTATTGCAGAGAAGCCCTTCCACTCCACTCTTATTGTTTGTTGTTGTAAACTTTTATGACTACAGTAAATGCCAGTGGTTTTACACAAAAAACAATGGCCTCTTATAGAAAGCTTTATGATCTTTTTCTTTTGTTGAATTTGATATTTTAAGATATCTTTATTTAGGTACTAAGTATACTTTTAGGTATAGGGTTTTAAAAGTGCTTGGATGGATGAATTTTGGAATTAAATTACAGTAAGTAAATTAAGAAAATACTAGTAATATTAATATATAACTAATATTAATTGATATAATTGTAAAACTTTGTGTTAAGTACTTAAAAATATTGTTACATTACATCCTGCCATATTTATTATATACCTACTGTAGACAAACAGTTGTAATTATTGTTGTCATGCAAATTTTTGTGAAAAAAAATATGTGTCTTTGAAATGACCTTGATGAAAAACTTTAGATTGACACCTTTCTTAGGCAAACTACATATTTTTCTGCTAGACACTGAGAAAAATATGTCAAGATCAAATAAAATAGCTATTTCACTGCAGGGACTGCTAGCGTGATGTTGAAAGTAAATACCAAATTTTTACTACAGTAGATGACTCTGTGGTGTAACATATTTAGGCTGTGGTTTCATTTATGTATGCAGTACCTGGATGAAATCTCCAGAGGGCTGTTTTTTCTTGATAGGTCTGTTCAGTAGGTCTGGTGACATAGTGAAAAGGCGCCAGAAGCATTATTCCTTCTGCAAATTTTTTATTGTCATCTATTGCAGTTCTAGGTTAAACTGCACTTATATGCGCTAAGCCAGTGATACAATTAAGGTTAGGGTAGATCCACTTTTCTGTAAATTACCAAGTAGGTACCACCATGAATGAGTCCATCATGTAGAAGCACACAAGGATCTAAAAAAACTGGACCAAGTACTTTGAATTGTTGTTTGCTTCAGCTATACTAAGAGCTAACATACAAGTGGGCTCTATAACTCTATATTCTTTTGCTCTCAAACATATATCATATATAATCTAAACAAGTAAAATCTATTCAAGGTAAGTTTTATTTTAATTACACTTTACAATGTTTTTTTATCTGCTTTTGGTGGTGATTTCAAACAATTTAGTACCTAATTAAATAGCAGAATTAAAATTCAATTTTGTATAATGCATAAACAGCGCGTGTGCAATAAAGCTGTAACATTGTCCATATGGCCAATGAATTAACTATGATTCAGTCTGGGCACAATTTTTTTTTTATAGACTGCAGTTGTTAGATCACTTAAATATGTAGGCACTTAACATCCTGTATTATCACCGCTACTGGAGCTCAGTGTGTTACCAACCCATATTGTCCCAACCACAGTATAAGGACATTATACAGTATAGACACTCCCTGCCGCTCTCTGAAGGCTACCTCACCCCCCTTGTGTGACTTCTAAGTGACCAGTTGTTAAGAGATTGGCCAACCAAAGACGATTTTATTTTCAAAGGGAGAGAGGTAATGGGTTCGAAAGCTATATAACAAAGCTTTGTCACGTGTACATAATGTATTCACTTCATTTAAAATGTCTATTGTAAAAGTCGGTTGTTCATATCTTTTTATATGTGTCATTAAAAGTTCCATACTATTTTCGAAAATATCAATTACTAAAGATGACAATATAAGAAAATTAAGTGTAACCTACGACAAGGCAGTTATGACCAAGAAGCCTTTGCCTATGCAGCCCTAGATACACACACATTAATATGTGTGCAGACATGTAGTAGTGTCAAATTTCTATGTAATAACAATGTTATATTTAAAGTATAAAGTGTCCGGGGTGTGGGTGGTCCCAACTGTAATGCCACGGGTCTCTTCTCAATTTCTCATACTTTGAGAAGGTTAAGCCATACTCCACACACGGGGGCCAAGTCCAGATTGGTGATGGTTCAGATTAATTATGATATGTAACAGCAAGTTTAAGGTTTATTTATTCCCTTAACAAAATACACTGTGGGAATTACATCAACAGCTTGGTTCTCTATAATTTCTTAAATGTTCCATGAACTTTACAAGAATAAGAAACAAAACTTATTACTTACGACGTAAAATGCGAAAATTCGCAGGATTATTTGAAGTGAAATGATAGGTGAAAACAATTGCCTGGCGCTGGCACTGCCCTCGCAATTTTAGAACCCGAGTGACTTCTTTTATTATGTATCTTTGTAAATTTTTGTACAAAAAAGAGTTTACAGACAAACTTCAGTTTAACCAAAATATTATTTTTCATTAAATCATTTGTTTATTAATAATTTTAGTAAGTGTTTTAAATTTTAAGTTTTAATTTTTTTATATTTAAGATCTATTAAAAGAAAACAAAAATTTCATAAATCCAACTTCAAACCAACCCATGTCCATTATAACATAGCTCTTTTCAAGCCAACAAAACTTTTGTGACCTCAAATTCTTTTGAAATCACTTTTCAATTTTCATTTAAGCAATATTTTATGAGAAGGGACCTGTGCCCCTGCAGTGGGGACGATATGGGTTGTTAACGATTTTGATTCTTAACGGTGTCTCAGTACGTTAACATCAGTATGATCAGTTACAGGTGGCCAACTTCCTGGCGCGCGCGCCGCAGGCTCACATGGCGTCGGAGCGCGGCGTGACGTGGCACACGCCCACCCCCCCGCCGCACCTGTACCACGTGCCTGCCCCCTCGCCCCCGGACCCGCTACAGGTGAACACATTATAATATTATCAAAATGTCACTTAGACATTTCACAGCCTACCCCATCCATTAATTATCTCACCGTTTCCAACCTTGAACATGAAGATATGCAGGACTACAAGTGCATATCTTCATGTTCAAGGTTGGAAACGGTGAGATAATTAATGGATGGGGTAGGCTGTGAAATGTCTAAAGACAAGCTGAAGATATGCAGGACTACAAGTGCATATCTTCATGTTCAAGGTTCTTTCGCCCCTCGATCTTTCTTCAACATTGTTGTTGTTGTCCTATTGTACTCCGGTGGTACAGAGGGCCTTTGTGAGTCGACACCATCTCCCTCTGTTCTGCGCCTCGCGGTCCGCTTCGCTCCAACTCAGCCCGGCTGCCCGTAGCTCAGCCTCGACGATGCGCTGCCACGTGTGAGCCGGCCGGCCCGGCCGCCTAATTCCGCTCTGCTTCCACGTAAACGCAACCCTGGTGGAGTTTTCCTCTTCTCTTCCCTATCCATTTCCTGCTGCTTCTGCGTTGAGAAATTTCTTGCTTGATAAGAATTTGGTTGCATCGCTTCCATAGAGCTTTATTACGGATTGAGTTATTCCCCATTGGTTATCATTATCAATAAATTTTTATTTTTTTATTTATTTTACACTTTATTGTACACAGAAAAGAGACACAAACAGACATTAACAAGGAAAGAACATACAAAAGGTACAGCTTATTTCTAAAAGAAATTTCTTCCAGCAGACCTAAGACAAGGAAAGTTGTGGAAAAAATGGCAGAACAGACGTGTACAAAAACAAAGATAAAAACAATTTTGAAACAATACAAATTTATACCTAATTTTAAAAGAATACATACATATATTATATAATACCTACATAATACTATACATAAATATATAAAAAATAATAATAAATAAAATAACATATACACATTTATAGTTTACATGGCTTACTTAAGGTGAGAGAGAAAGAAAATGAATGATTTTTCAATATATCCTTCCTGCATAACTTCTGGTCTGATGTTCTTTTGGCCCTCGATCTCTCTTTCTCACTGGTTATCAGTTCATTTCATGGGTTGTCTTGGTGACTTTAATTCTTTCCTTATGCGTGAATAATAATCCTCCACAATTCCACACCTTAGGTATTTTGTTGTGAAGCTTTTCAGGACTAAAAAGCTTCGTGATCCTGCAATAGGCCTGCAGAGTAAGTTGTACGTGCTTGATGCCAAGTAATCACGCAAAACAGGTGCAGCAATAGTCGCCTGGTTGCGAAAACAAATCAGCCCTTACAAGTAACCCTTACAACTTACAAGTAGCCCTTATTGCCCTGCAGTTGACCGATGTTTCTTTATATTGTAATGGTATAGCAAAGTTTAACTTCCAACCTGATGAAAAGGGGCTACCATCGCCCAACGGTATCTGTTGCTCCACTGAGTTATCACTTATTGTCCATAATTGGTGAATAATTGTCCGTAATTGGTGATAATGATACCAGTGAATTGGAGAACAGCAAAATTCCCCAATGCAATGGAGAGCTGGCTATCTTAGTTCCATGCAGAAACACATCAACGTTAGACTCAATGATAGACTACTATAATGATAATAATACCAAATTATTATAACTGGCCAGAATTTTCGAACGGAAATCGAACCTGTCACCCCATAAACCTCAAGTATGGTTAATTGAAGGCGAGCCATCTCACAACAGTGTAGGATAAAAAAAACATTAAAAGATGGTCACCGATCGTGACTACTGATGATGGGCCATTTCCGGAATATTACCGAAAGGCAGAGACGGCACTATAAATTAAATATAGCACCGTCCCTTGGAACTATCAAATGATATTGGAAGGCGCTATATCTATAAATATCTATAATGAACGCTGTGTCTTTCGGGAACATTCCCAGGAACGGCACATCAGTACTCGTGACAGCTCGAGCCTTCTGTTAGACCCCTCGGCTCGCTTTAGTACGCGTCGCATCTTCATACACTACGTAAGCGATCGTAAAGGATCGTAGATCCTAGCAGTGTTTATTAAAGCACACGAAACTCGAATTATATCAATTTTTAAAGCATCTTTCGAATTTTATACCTAATTTTAAACTTTTTGTTTTAAAAAGTTTATTTTCGCGCAATTTTTATAAAAAAGCATTAGCTTAGCAAGAAGTTCTTAACTATAAAAGAAAAAAATAGTTATGAAAAAGGTTTTATTCAGCCATCTCGTGGTTGCTACAAGTACAGGTCGTGCGCCTGAAAAAACAACAGGACAGATGCTGTATTTTGAGTATGTCTATGCAAATGCATAATTCTATGTTACTTACACCAGACTCTGATGTTCAATCTTCTTTACCCTTAGTACCGTGGACCGCGACTGAATATTCGGTTTGAATAATAACATCGTAAGTATTCATGGACGAAAACGGCTCCCACTCCATTAGTGAAACATTCGTCAATTCTTTGATATGAAATTTTAGTTTCAAGTACCATACGCTCTTGCTATTGAAAGGTTTACAACCAGAGATTCAATTGTACAATAAAAAGAGATCTTTAAAATTTCCGTTTTGAAAAATTTTGTAAAATCGTGACTTACGCTGAATACTATTCAAAACATTAAATGTCGTTTATGTAAAATTAAAGTGTTTTGTCTTTTACCTTCCATGTATAATGTTTAGGTATGCTGTTTTACAGTTCATTATAAACACAACTAAGTATTGTAATATTTGGTTTCACCACGCATTGCCGCAACACTTGATCAAACATTTATTATATGTAGTTATTCCCAATCCGGTGTATTAGGTTTATGTAAACGGGCAAACATTAATGTGTAACAATGTAATTTCAAGGATGTACGGTACCCCGTTCTCAAGTTGCAACTCTAGGTACGTAAGATTTAGTCACGCCACCACATTCTACCATAAAACCTAAGTGTTTAAAACTTTTTGAGTTATTAGGTACAAGGTTTCATTAAAAAATAGTTTTCTCTCTCTTTTAGTTTGTGGCGTCTCTTATCTCATGAAAAAACCTAGGTGAATGTCTAGTTTGAAGCGTAGAATATAGAATACTCCTTGATGTTATAGTTATGTTTTGGAAAAATAATACAGTACCAAGATACAAAGATATTATACTCAATTCGAATTACATGTATACAGGATGCTCATTATTCTGAACAACTTTTGTTCTACGACTTTACAGAAATCGCAAAAAAAATTGGACTTCTCGTACAAGGTGATAATGTACCTGTTTGTCCAACGATTTTTTATGCGATTTAAGCAATTTCGTAGAACTAAGTTTTTCAGAATGATCAGTAGAATCCCCATTTAACTTCTCCTATACAAATTTTTGTGACACTCTGTATAATTATTTTAAAATCAGCTAGTTAGCTTCTAAAAAAAGTTGCGAACTACACAAGAACTAATAAGTACCTGATCATGAAACTTATTCAGGGTCTTCTTTTGGTGTCTGTATGCGATAATGCTGGTGCGTCATCGATAGGTAATAAAACACTCGCAACCCCGGCAACGTTGTGGTTAGTTCATCGCTTTATATGAGGAAGCGGCTGATTCGAGTGGCTGGCCGCAGGTTTGATTGCCGCGGTAATGTCGATTAACTTTATTGAACAAAAAAATACGATTTAAAAGAACGTGTAAAGCATCTACCTACTAAATAAAAACGTTTTGAATTTGAGTTTGGACTCGGTCGAACGTTTTCTAAGCTTGCCGACCAGTTTCCACATATTTTATCCTATCTAACTTTGGCCACCAAACATCTGGTATTGATTTGTTCCGGCATGCAGATAACAGATAGATTTAATATGCAGTTTCATTTCTGTTTTTCATATTCGCACAGGGTGCTTTTTTTGGTCGACAAGTCCTTTTCAGGTGTGATAGTTTACATAGTACAGGTGCAAAGAAAATAAATAAATAAAAAAAGAACTTTTCATTCTAAGTTTACCGATCAGGCTGTTTTTATCCACTATTGCTTAGATCTGGGCATCATCTTACCTGATGAAAATAATAAATGAAAAAAACTACATATAGGAAAAAAAAGAGAAAGATTTTCAAATATACATCCAGTGGCTTCCTGTAAGCCTTACTAGATTATCAGTCCACTTGGCAGTGGTCATCCAATCTTCCATCTTTTTCATATCCATATAATCTATAATCCCATATTGGACACTAACTAACCACACCTTACCGTACTATCGCAGGGTCTGTTGCAATTACAGGCGATGAAAGCCGGCGGTAACTCCGTGTTCAGGCATACAGCCACGCCACCCGAGCTGTACAGACATACGCCGACGCCACCCGACAAACATCTGCACAGGTAAGGTTGATCCATTGTGACGTAGAATAAAATAGAATAGAAAAGTCTTTATTCATGACATGATGTACGTTAACATGATCCCGTGGAAAGCCCAGAAAGCGCTGCCTTGATGTAATAAAAGGAGACCTGAGAGCAAATGACCTCACTGAGAAAGATGTTGAAGATGATGATAGATGTTGAAGTTGAAGAAATATGGTTGAGGGGAGCGATGGCTGACTCTCGCGTTATACTCGTGATCGGGTGCTGTCCGTGTGAACTGGCCTGCTCTTGTCATTGGTTTTTTGGAATTTGTTAGTCATTAGCTACAAACAATTTTTACTTTTATCTCTTTTGAATCCTTTCTTTATTCTTATTTTTGTATATTTTATTTACAGACATGACATTGTATAATATATTTATTGATCTAGCATTAAGATGTAATAGAATATAAGACTTAAAAAAAAAAATGTGTTGGAGGGAGTTTCTTTAGGGCCCGCCGTTTCTTCTCACTCCGCAAACACTTCCCGAAACGGTGGGTATACGAGTTCCGAGTGGTAGGAACCTCGTATTAGGTAGATAAAAGAACGACGTTCGAAAAGTGTACACTGCTACCTACTTCGAATAAAATATCTTCATTTTCATTTTCAAAAGATCGTAGTGGAGTAGATTTAGTCTTAAAGCGGACCCTGGCTCATGCCGGGATAACGCTTAGTTGAAGAACCAGATGTAAAATATCACAAGACCAATTAGGCAAAATAAAACGTAACTTATACAGTGAAAGTCTTTATAAAATGCACATATGAAAGGGGGTGAAATAAGACCCAATTTTATCGCCCAGAAAAATATTTAAAAAATATCTATCTATCTATCTATCAGCCGAAAGACGTCCACTGCTGGACAAAGGCCTCCCCCAAGGATTTCCACACCGACCGGTCCTGTGCGGCTCGCATCCAGCGGCTTCCTGCAACCTTTACCAGGTCGTCGGTCCACCGAGCCGGGGGCCTGCCCACACTGCGCCTTCCGGTGCGCGGTATTTAAAAAATAATAAAGTAAAAAATATATTTTTGTGGACATTCATTTTTTTTAATAACATCTGCTGTCCCCAAGTAAAGAAAATGTAACTTTTAAATTAAGTAGGTTAGAAGGTTAAAACAAAAAAGTGAGGATTGGTAGTAGATGGCCGTGCCACTGAAAAAAAATTACACAAAAAATAAACACCAATCAATTAAATATAAGCCTTTTTATACAGAACATTTTTCATTTTTTGGGTTTAATTGCAAAAAAATAATAACACCTATTAACCCTACTCTTTTATTATTTTTGAGGTATTTGATATTAATTTAGCTTTCAAATAATAAAAACCCCAAGTTTCTAACCAACACATATCGTTTGCTATTAGCGATTAAACAATGGTATTCCAGATACGCTATTTTTTACACTGTTGCTCTAAATTCTAGTTTTGGGTTTTCTTAGTCTTAATTTTGTGTATTTTTTTATTTCTGTGGCACGGCCATCTACTCAGTCAGTCAGTCAGTCTTCACTTTTTTGTTTTAACATTCTAAGCCTGCTTATTTTAAAAGTTACGTTGTGTTTACTTGGGGACAGCAGATGTTATTAAAAAAATAAACGTCCATAAAATTTTTATTTTTACTTTTTTTTAAATATTTTTCTGGGCGATAAAATTGGCTCTTATATCACCCCCTTTCATACGTGCACTTTATAAAGATTCACACTGTATATTATTTAGTTGCTATGATGTTAAGTAGTGCTGCCTAAATCACTTCCTACCAAGAAAGGGCCTCCACTTAGAATATATCTAGAATCCTTGAAGTGTTTCGGTGGCTGAAACTTTCAGTTTTTTTCTCGGCATTTTGAGCAGATGTGCGATACAATATCGTCCCCACTGCTGAAGCATAGCTCTTTATCGAGAAATTTGCCGAGGAAGGTTGAGCCCACACGGCGCCAAATTCGGAGTTGTGTCAGTAGTTGAAAAGCCGCCTGTAAAGCCTCTGTTCGCGGCTTAACGACTGCCATCTAGTGATAGCAACCGGCAACAACGCCAATTACAGTAAAAAAAAATCATGTGTTCTGCTATGAACCAGATGAAAATGCATTCTGTTAATATTGAAATGGTCGCAAACGTTCACATAAAACGACAGGGTAAGGGACAATGGTATACAGCCTACCTACGGGATTAATGGTCAACTTAATTTTATTTGTTTCTAGGCATACGCCGTCGCCTGGAGACGCGAAGGGGGGCGCGGCCATGCCCCCCGCTGAGTTGTACCCGCACTTGGGGCCTGGCAGAGGTGACATTATATTATTATCTCTCTCTTTCCTGCACTGTACAGTTAGTCATGCATGATGTTAGGTTAAAATGTTTAGGGCGGCACCGCGATGACACATAAAGTCTTGCGGAAAACAACAATAGCTATGATGTTTTAAGAATCTTGCTTTTACGAGTTGATCCTTGAACTATATTCCTCCCAAAATTACGGAAAAATATATTTTACGATGAAAGTGATAGTAATGTACGACATTAAACTTCTAAAAGTGCAAATTTAGAACAAAATGACATTTTTAATGCTGGAAACAGGATAAGTAAGGGTAACAGGGGGATACAATTAAAGGTAGGCCCTAAGATATAATAAATGTTCAATGCCCTGGATAGGTGATTGATTATGCAGTTTTTTGATAACTCTTTATTTTTTACTTTATAAAATTTATTAGATTTTAATTTGCCTGTTTCCTTCCAAATGTATTGAAAAATGACGTGGAATTGGGAGTAAAAAGCGATTGCCAACTCTCAAACTTATCTTGTATACATTTTTTTTTTCACAATGTACTATTTTCTATGGACGATAAAAACTTGATTGTCAACTGCTATATAAAAATAAAAAAACATTAAACCGTCATATCATATCCATTTACGTTGCAGATAAACTTCGCCCCGAAGAGCTGGGTGGGTACCCTCGCACCGGCGTGGACCTATCCCTGGGTACACGCAGCTCCAACGGCGGGGCTTCACTGTCTGTGCGCGACGCTCCCACCATTAACAGCCTCATTGCGCGAGCGCAGCCTAGGTGAGTTGTTGATGAAAGTGGACTGTATATGTGTAACTGGAGTACGGTAAAAGTGCAATATAAGCTGAATATTATTTTTACATACTTATGTAAAAACAGACACTGAAATAATAATAATGATAATAATATCCGGGACAAATCACACACGGCCATCTGGCCCCAAACTAGGACTCCCTGTATCTTGTTTGACCTGTATGTATGTTTGGCTGCGATTATCTCGCGTTTGGTTTAACCGATTTTAATGCGGTTTTCAGAAAAGTATTTGTTACATTTAGGAGAAGGTTTTGGTATTTTAACAGACTTCAAAAAAAGGAGGTTCTCAGTTTGACCCGTATGTTACGCGATTGAAGTCGGTTTTTTACGCTTTCAGCGTTGTCGAATTATGTCTGTCACATTACGAATTTTCTTTAGTGGACTATGCTACTGTAATCAAAGAGTCAAGGTGTGTGGTATTTTGATCATTGAATTACATATTTATTCACAAAAATATTCTATAAGTTTGTTTCTAGCTTGTCTCCTGATCAATTTGTCCACCTGTCTTGTTAAAACGTTCACAATATACATAGAGTATTTCTGGATTAGAATTGCTTCCAAAGTCCCCGAGATCTATTCTAACATGGGTCGGTATAATTTACATAATCAGATCAATGTCATAGGCCTTTGTCCAGCAACAGCACTAAGCAACTGCCGTCTATCCCTTGCGATAGTATTGTAATTAATATACGTATTCTAATTAATAAGTTTCTTAAGGGTCCGACGTTTCTTCTCTTTCCGCAAACACTTCCCACAACGTTGGGTATACGAGTTCCGAGTGGTAGGAACTTCGTATTAGGTAGAAAAAATATGACGTTCGAAAAGTGTACAGAGACACCTACTTCGAATAAATATTATTTCATTTCATTTCATAGCATGTTAAACGTGTTACACGATAAGAAGTCCAGCAGCTGACGTCTTTTGGCTGATGATGGTGATGAAGGACGATGAATGTTAACGTATTATGTCTCCCTGCCTGCCAGAGCGGGCGTGGCTCGCGTGGACTCGCTGCTCGAGCGGCTGGCGCCGGCGCCGGCGTCCCCGCACTCGGTGATAGTGGCCGCCGGCCGCGGGCGCCACTCGCTGTCGCCGCACTCGCCGCACTCGCCGCGAACACCGGCACCCGCGCCGCAGTCCGAGAACGAGGTGAGGATATAGGACATAGGACGTTAAGGAGACGGTACGAAAGAGACCGCGGTAGCAACAGAAAATGTAAACCAAGGAGTTTATGTTAGCGTCCCCGCACTCCTTCATAGTGGCCGCCGGCCGCGGGCGCCACTCGCTATCGCCAGACTCGCCGCGAACACCTGCCCCAGCCCCCCAATCTGAGAACAAGGTGAGTGAGGGACAAAGGAGACCACAATCGTAACAAAAAAGTAAATGTAAACTAAGGAGTGTGTGTTAGCGTCCCCTCACTCCGTGATAGTGGCCGCCGGCCGCGGGCGCCACTCGCTGTCATCGCATTCGTCACGAACACCTACCCCAGCCCCACAATCCGAGAAAGAGGTGAGGACATAGGACATTAAAGAGATGGGATGAAAAAGACTGGAGTTTGCGCCACTCGCTGTCGCCGCGCACGCCGACCCCCGCGCCGCAGTCCGAGAATGAGGTGAGAACATAGGACATTAAGGAGACAGAACGAAAGAGACCACAATCGCAACAGTAAATGTAGAAATAGGAGTTTCTGTTAGAAACCCGCACTTGCCGCGCTCCGAGAATAAGGTAAGACGGCACGAAAAAGACTGCAATCGCAACAGAAAAATAAGTAAATGTAAACCAAGGAGTTTCCGTTAGAAACAATGAAGGGCCTCGGGCGCCACTCGCTGTTGCCACACTCGCCGCGCCGGCCGGCCGGCGTAAGTGAGGGACGAAGGAGACCGCAGTAGCAACAGAAAAATAAATGTACACCAAATAGTTTATGTTAGAACCAACGAAATAAAACCGGTGGTAGTACCCAGAAGACTCATTGCACTAATTTCAATTTAATTTATAATTTGTGAACTTGTCTATGCTCTTGTTTAGAAGTCTTTATGAAACTTGATCCTAAGTGTCATGCATCCAGTGGCTTCATGCAAGATTTATTAGCCCAACATATGATCCACAAACAGGTTTTTTGTTAGCGAAATAAAAATATCTACATAAAATAAAGCCTCACTATCACTACTTAACTCTTACATTTACATTCCAGGATTCAACAGACTCGTGCGGCGCCCCGCCCGGATCCAAGCGGAAACGGAAACCCGAGCGCATAGTGCGCGTTTCAGCGCCCCCCTCAGCAGCCGATGGCGGTCCAAACGTCACCCCGCCCCCGCGTGTGCCAGACATCACCCCCGCAGCCATGCCCTTAGAAAACGGAGACGCACACAAGCAGAACGGACCCGACAACCCCCCGCCAACAAACCCCCCAACCCCACCCCCCAAACCAGAAGAAAATCCCCCCAAACCCCCCTCCCCACAACCTCCTGAACAACCCACGACGCGAAGAAAAGCAAGATCGGGCTCAGCGGAAACCATAGACGACATAGCCGCTATGATCGCCAGCACGGACAAAATAGATGAACCGATCAAACCAACAGAACCCGAACCTGAAGCACCGGTTACCATAGATAAGCTGAAAAGCGTACTGGCCAGTCCGACCGGTGACCCTCCGAAAACAGAAGAGAAAATTGAAGAGACCCCCGTCGCAGAAGAAAAAGAAAAACAGAAGGAGGTGGAAAAAGAAAAGGAGATTTTACCAGAAACGCCGCAAGTCGAAGCGGCGGCCGCACCAAAGAGACGGAGCGCACGGATTTCAAATTCCGAATCTACCAACGTACCTGTCGAATCGCCTTCGGAGGCGAAACCTGCCGAACCAGAAACAAGCGAAAGAAGTTCCGAACCCACAGCGTCTAGCTTTGTCGAAGTCGAAAACCAACTGGAAAAGATGTTCGCGGGGCTTGAGGAAGAAACTCCCAAACTCGATGAGGAGAAACCTAAAACTCGCAAGAGGAGGAAGTCTGCCCCTACTAAAGGGGAGAGTAAGATGACTCGAAGGGGCAAAAGGGCAAGTTCAGGGGATGCGAGGAAGGGTAGGGGCAGGGGTGTGGGCAGGAAACCGAAGGATTCGGTCAAAGATGCCTACGATTCGGGGAGCAACGCTAGTTCGAGTCGGTCTAGGGGTCCTTACATACAGGTGAATATTATTTGTTATTTTACGTGAAAGGGCTTTATAGTATAGATGTCATAGCCAGATTTTAGAATTAGCTGTTTCACACAGTAGTTTAAAAACAGCTAGCCCGTTTGTAAAACGGCTAATTTTGCAATCTAGAACGACAAAGGTAGTAAATACATTAAGTTAACAACCACAAATTACAACAAAATCCTAAAATATGTATAACAGCTCTTTCAGCTTTTGAAATACTAAGTACTTACTATTTTTTAGTCAAGGTTAAAAATTAATGAAAATTAATTAGTATTGTAATAATTAATAATTGTATTGTAATAGTTCTTCATGGGAAGATACCCCTGCAGAGGGGATGATATGGGATATATATAGGGTGACTTTAAATTAGTTCTTGATACGAAAGGCTATGCATGTGCTCGTGATAACAAACAACTTTCCCTAAGGAACCCATAGTCAAATCGCAAAAAAAGTTTTGGACCCTCCATACAAATCAGTCAATGGACCGGCCAAATTAGTATGAAGTCCAATTTTTTTTTTTTTTGTGATTCGACTATGGGTTCCTTAGGGAAAGTTGTTTGTTATCATGATCACATGCATATCCTTTGGTATCAAGAACTAATTTAAAGTCACCCTATATATCCCCTGATGCGGAGTATGGCTTAACCTTCCCGAGGTATGGACCTCGGGAAGGTTAAGCCATACTCCGCACACTCGGGGGCAAGTTCAGATTGTTCAACACATGTCTCATTATTATTATTATCAGCCATCATGTTTTAATTATCTATCTATCATTAATTTCCCACTGCATAGTATAATTAACAAAGTCGTACGACCGACAGATCCGCGGGCCGCGCGACTCGCCGCTGTCCGTCGCCGTGGTCAACGCGGCAGCCGGCGACGACGACGCGGAGAAGACCGCTTCCTCTCGCCGCAAGGTAAGTCCATTCGCACATCAATTACCAGTGGCAGGACCTTATTATGCAAGGTCCATTCACACATCACTTGCCAGTGCTAGGACCTTATTATGCAAGGTCCGACTGGGTGGGTACCACTGCTCGCTCTATACCTGCCGCCAGCAGCGCGCTGTGTTCCGACAGGTGGCGCGAGATAGCCAGCGCATACACCGGCATAAGAGGCGTTCCACCTTAGCCCTCAAGCTCGGCAAGGCACTTAACCCTTCTGTGTTATAGATGCTCATATGCAGCGGAAGCTGCTTTCCATCAGGTGGCCATCAGCCTTTTGCCATCTCACATAATAAAAAATATAAAAATCATGGCGTCGACAAGAATAGACAAAACTGATCAGTAATTACTAAGGCTTTGCCGGTAAACAAACGGTTCTTTTAGACGGTGGACACTATTGAATTTATATATTTTCAGTACCTTTAAAAACAACAAAAACTCGGAATGTTATTCCTGAATTCAAGAGTACTTTGTCGCTTCTGTGTGGTCAACTTCTTGTCGTCTTTCATTCCGATAGTGAGAACTCCTTGGTGGCAAACACAATCTTCGCTAAACAGTTCAGAAACAGGTTCGAATATTTACGTTATTGACAATTGACGTGACAAAAAAAATTGTTGACATTCTTTAAAAGTCAGCTCCAAACCAGTTTCTCTTTCGATAAATCGTTTTGCAACGCTTTGTTTTCGTCTGCAGAAAGCACCCCTGTTTTATTTACATTTAGTGCGTATTTCAGTATGGCCAGTGTTAAATTAATAAACATTTCATGAATTTTTTATGTAGCGTCATTTTAATATATTTAAGATTTGAAAATTCAACTACAGTACTCATAAAGTAAAATCTTTTCCTATTTAAACTATGCAAAAAATAACAGAAACATTATGAACGGCAAAAATAAGTCAATAAATTATACGAATTTTAAATGTCCTAAATACAAGTTGTTTTTTTAAACACGATCAGAGACATTGAATCCTGCCTTTAAATATTAGAAATATCAAAGTAAATTGCCACGTAATGGTGTCGATTCTGTTTTCTCGAATTGAAGTGTTTTGTCTTTTTCTCTTTGTATCGAAAAGACAAGGATAGGATGCTTAAATTAAGTTTAGTCCTGTCAAATAAGTTTAATCGTAATCACCAAATATATACCAATGTAATATAGTTTAAATTAAATTAAATGTTCTCACCATTTTTCTCCGGATATTTAATTAATTAAAGATAGGCATGTAACCTTCCCGATCCCGAGGTATGGGACGAGACCCAGGCCCCTGCACTTAGGACGATATGGGTTAACAAAAAAATTCTTACACGCAGGACAACTTCCGCAACGGCCTCCGCACTAAAGGGCTGCACGCGTCGACGCTAGGGCTGCGCTACGACGCGACGACGGCCGACGCCACGTGGCTGTGCGCCTTCTGCCGGCGCGGGCCGCACGCCGCCTCTCTAGGGGACCTGTTCGGCCCCTACACCATAGACACGGACTGCGAGGAGTACAGGCGAGTGATACTGCCAGTGCTACTAGCTTATTCAATGTCTCAGTAGAAACACGTCTGGCGAAAGCAGGCCGCATAAGGAGGAGGGGGGAGCGTTCATTAAAATGTTCCCAGGACTACGGCCAGGTAAATCGGACAGCTACATGGATTGCCAACAGGTCATAGGATAAGATATTTTAACCTGAACGACTGTCATTGTGAGGTGTCTTTAGATCTTCTATCACAGTAATTGCCTACAGGTCATGGGATAACTTTAGAGCAATCTCGTTTTTATTGTTGTAACGGAAATGTCATTAAAAATTCAGAACAAAGTAGCAGACGAGTTTTTTTTTTAATGAAAAACGAAATAATTTTACAGAGAATGTTTAATATTTGCGATATATTTACGTAAATTTTAAAAAAGTTAATATTTTAACGTTTAAACAATCATTCTTGTTATACAGTCATATAAAAGACATATCAGGTATATGTATTATTAACTTATATTTATCAGCTAATGCTAAAATCACAATTACCTCTTCCAGAGCGCTAGACGAGGCGACGCGGCGGAAGTACGAGTGTCACCCCACGAGCTGTGAGGTGTGGATGCACGAGGCGTGCGCGGTGTGGGCACCCGGCGTGGTGGCGGCTGGTGCCCGCGTGTGGGGGCTGCCCGGCGCCGTGTGGGCCGCGCGCGGGGCCAGGTCAGTGCACTACCACGTAATATCCGGGACAAACCACACACGGTCATCTGGCCCCTAACTAGGATTCCCTGTACTATGGGAACCAGAGACTGATATAAATACACATATACATTTAAATACATACATATATAGATATAATACACCCAGACGTCAGAGCAAACAAATCTGCTCATCACAGAAATGTTTGCCCTGGGTGGAGATTGAACCCACGACTCTCGGATCAGTAGTCAGGATCGCTAACCACTAAGCCACCGAGTCAGTCAAATCATCATACATGGGGCACATGGGGTCCGAGATTTGTAGACAAGCAATACCGACGACCAACCCTGGCGTATCCTGAAACTAGGGAGACCCCAGCTCCACGGTTATTTCAATAAACACCTGTTTATGTATCACTCAAACTCAAACTCAAACTCAAAATGTTTTTTATTTAAGTAGATGCTTTACACATGCTTTTAAATCGTCAATATTTTTTTTCTACCTAGTACAAAGTCCCTACCACGCGGAACTTGTACACTCAACGTTTCGGGAAGTGTTTGCGAAGCGAGAAGAAACGTCGAGCCCAAAAGAAACTCGCTTCAACACATTTTTTAAATAAAATCTTAAATTCTATTACAATTCATGTCAACAATAAAATTGTGAGCTGGAGGATCTATACATGTCCATATATCATTATCATTTACATAATCTAGTATTTTGTAATACCCTCTAGAGCATAAACAATTTTTCACATGCAATTTGAATTTGTTTTCTGGCAAACTAGTCACATTTTCGGGTATTTTGTTATAAAATTTTACACACTGCCCCATAAATGACTTCTTAACTTTACTCAGTCTCGAATAGGCAACATCTATGTTATTAATATTTCTTAGATTAAAATTGTGTCTGTCACTGTTTTTATGAAACAAGTGCAAATTTTTACGTACATACATGATATTTTCGTATATGAATTGACTAGCAACGGTAAGAATATTAATTTCTTTAAACAAATTCCTCAACGACTCGCGGGATCGCATCTGGTAGATTGCGCGAATTGCCCTTTTTTGCAAAATGAAAATCGTTTCAATATCAGCCGCATGTCCCCAGAGTAAGATTCCGTAAGACATTATACTGTGAAAATAACTAAAATACACTAGTCTCGCAGTATCTACATCTGTCAACTGTCTTATTTTCTTAACAGCATATGCAGCTGAACTAAGCCGTCCCGCTAAGGTTTCTATGTGTGGGCCCCATTGCAGTGTAGCATCTAAAGTTATACCTAAAAAAACAGTCTTATTTACAAAGTCCAATACATTATTATCTACAATTACACTGTTTTCAATTTTCTTTACATTTGGTAATGAGAATTTTATGCATTTTGTTTTTTTTGCATTTAAGAGTAGATTGTTAACAGTGAACCACTTTAGAATCTCTGAAAGAGTGTTGTTTACTTCGTCAATTTTGCTATCTTTCCTGTCAATCTTAAAAATAAGAGAAGTATCATCAGCAAACAACACAATGTTTGACAAATTTTGCACCATATATGGCAAGTCATTTATATATGTAAGAAAAAGAAAAGGGCCTAATATAGATCCCTGGGGCACACCCATTTTAACCTTAGAGCCGGATGAATTTGTGCCATTTACTTGAACTTTTTGCGTTCTATTGCTTAAGTACGAATTAAGAAGACTGAGGGCCCCGTCCTCGACACCGTAATGCTTTAACTTTATAAGCAATGTATGATGTTCAACGCAATCAAATGCTTTAGATAAATCACAGAACACTCCTATTGCATTCTGTGATTCCTCAAAAGCATCATAGATGTTACGAATAAGAGATACTCCTGCATCGGTTGTAGATCGACCTTTTGTGAAACCAAACTGTTGTTTATGCAGAAGATTATTTTCATTAAAATGTTGTAGTAATTGGTTGAGCATAATTTTTTCAAAAATTTTACTGAGAACTGGTAGTACAGAAACTGGTCTGTAATTTCCCGGATCACTTTTGTTACCAGACTTATATAAGGGTATCACTTTACTACATTTCATTAGGTCCGGAAATACGCCACTATCAATACTGATATTAAAAAGACAAGCTAAATATGGCGCTAAAGTCATAATTACATTACTAATTAAACTTACTGATAGTCCCCAAAGGTCTTCAGTTCTTTTCATTTTAAGAGATTTAAAAGTTTTGACAATAGTGTCTGGTTCAATTTCTCTGAAGGAGAATTTTTCATTACAAATACTGACATTATCTTCTAACAATTGTTTAGCATGCACTGGTGACGAATTCAAGGCCTCAGTGGTCTTAAGTGGAATATTTGTGAAAAAAGTTTCGAATTCTTTGGCTACATCGGCATTTGTTGTAATTTTACCTTGATCTGTTTGCAAAACATATTCATTATCGCGGGGTTTGACCTTGCCGGTTTCTTTGTTTATAATATTCCAAACGGTTTTAATTTTATCATCTGATGATTTTATTTTTCTGGCTAAGTAATTCGATTTTGCTGCACGGCATACCTGTCTAAAGATTTTCGAATACTTTTTTACGTACTCTTTAAAGTTATTATCAAAAATATAGGTTTTCCTGTCATAGAGATCAAACAAAGTTTGTCGGCTTTTATAAATACCACGGAAGAAAGAGGTAGGGGGAAATGGTAAGTAGGCGGATCTCGCGTGTCATAAATTAGCGCTGCAGTACAGGACGCACTCATTCTCAATCGCGTACTATGCGGCACCGGACGGCTGATGTTCTCGGATAAATAAAATAAAAAAACACGTAAACATGCGATACTGTGCTGTTTTAGAGTGCAGAAATAGAAGCACAGACAAAATATCATATAATGAAGGCATTACATTTCACCGGTAAATGTTGTATTTTATATTTCGATTTAAAATTGAATTTAATTTAATTCAAAGCTTTATCCCGAACGAATTAGATAATTTTAAACTTTATGTGAGAGTAATAAAAGTCATACGTCAGTAGCATAAGTCGGCCTGGTCCACCAACATTCTCGTGTGTTCTAAATAGTGATGTGCAATCATTTATCTTTGACAATATATTATCGATATCGATAAAAAGAGAAGTTGATTTTATTATCCTTCCAGTTGTTTGTAATGTGTATATTTTAGATACATTTTATTGGCAAATGTCAAACCTTTGTTCATTCCCTACTACCGAAGGATTTTGTAGGTATGTATGTAAATAATTCTTTGGTACGCTCTACAGCCTAAAGGGCGTCACATACGAGCGCTATACTGTGCTATTTCATCGTAATATCAAATATAGCTCGCCACACTACAAATAAAGGGCGTCACACACAGGCGCTATACTGTGAGTGCGAGTTTAAAGCTGGAATTACTCGCATACTAAGAATGACGCCATGAGTGTATCAGTAGATAAGTAAAGCTGAATGATTTTTTTTTTATAATTTGTCTACGTTACGTTATTATATACTCTACCTTTTCAAGAATCACACGGACGCTATACTGTGCTATTTCATCTTACGATATCTGCTGCTGTCGTGTGTGACTGTAGCAAGCTATCACTCATGGCGGCAACACTATGGTATAAAGGGGTAGGGACATTTGTGGCCTATGACCTGTCGAATTTTCACGAAAGTTGTGTCGCAGTTTGAAACCTACTTAAATCGATAGAGGATAGCTAAATGATGAAACATGTAATAGGTCTTTTTTTCGTAACATCACCGGTTGCAGAGATATAAATGATTTTTATTGTCCTATATATGGTAGGGCCATCTTTGCCACGAAATATGTCCGAAACTGGTGGAAACACTAAACGACTTATCATATTTTTTCACCATCTAAATGTTCACTAGCGATTTATAAAGGATTCAAGGGTATTTAACTTTGAAAAAAAACTTCGGCCATAGGCCACCTTCCATAGTAAAATCTTACATCGCCTTTCATTACCCTCAGGCGTCGTGGCGCTCATATTTTTAACTCATCCCAAAGTTCGAAACGGCGTCAGACAGTCAGAAACAAATGTCTGTCTGGTCATTTTTATCACGGTGCTTAAATTTTCAAGAATTAAATTACATTGTATTTAAAGATAATATTTTGTACCAAAAAATACATGTGATTTTGGGTAGGGGGTTGTGGCGATGTAGTCTAAAACCTCACCACATATCATCAGGGAGAGGAGGGGTCTAAAAAATTGCTAAAAACATCACGTGATTAATGGACGACCCCTTTCCAGAAACATCGGGTGTTTCAAGGGAAACATTTCCGGATATCGATATTTCAGTGATAGAAGATTACTTACATCCCTAATCGAGTAGCGAACGGAAATGACGTAGTAATGACGTGTACTAGTTAAAGGTAAATAAAGTTGTGCTTTATTAATATGCAGTGAAAGTTTAATTTCGCTAGGACGTTTATGAAGCGCTTTTGGAGTTTTCCGTCATCTAGAGTTTCTGCTACTCAGCACTAGATGTCACTATCAAATACGCCTCTATTTGCTCATTTTGTATGAGCTTTATGGACGAAGTAATAGATTTCAATGTTGCTAATTTTTTTATATTTTTACGTGCTATATTTATGGTCCAATCAAAGGCCTTCTTGCATTAGTAGTGCGTAAATATACTAGGTGTTGATGTGTGATTTCGGCGACATCGGTTCTGGTACAAACGCGTCTTTAAGGCCCTTCCCCCTACCTCTTTCTTCCGTGATAAATACCTACAGTAGCCCACTCACAAAATTTGAATTGATGATTAATATTTCTGGATTTTGTTTTAAATATATCTTGAAATTCTCTGTCAAGCACTGTGAAAAAATCATTGTAAAAACTATTCGCGTCTACGTGTTTATCAAAATTTGTTATGGGCAGCTTTTCAATTAGTGTTGTTTTAAAATTTTCTATTCGGTTAACAGTGACAGGTCGTCTTTGAACTTTTATTTGTTCTTTAATAAATCTCACAGGGAAGCTAGCCAGCAATCCGCTGTGATCAGATCTTAAGCAATTTATAACTTTTTTTTCTACAAATTTACAGTTACAAAATATGTTATCTATGCAAGTTGCAGAAGTCTCTGTTTTTCTTGTTGGTTCCAAAAAAATGTAATCTAAATCAAACGACTTAAAAAGACAAGTGATTCTAGTTGTTAGAGACTTCTTTTCTAACAAATCTACATTAAAGTCTCCACAAACGATTACCGATTTACGACTTTTACTAACTAAATCTAATGCATCCTCCATTGCCGATTCGAAACGAACAAAGTTGTCGTCATATGGGGGTCTATACACGCAAATAATTATGTGGTTCTCCAGCTCCACGCAAGATAGTTCAATAGTTTTTTCAATCGAAAGACTGACGACATCCTTCCGTTCTTTAATTTTTATGGAATTTTCAACTAATATTGCGGAACCACCACGCTGTATAGTCTTTCGATTGAAAGCACTTCCCATTCTATAATTTTCAAAATTAAAAAGCATTTCATGTTCTTTAAGCCAGTGTTCCGTAATACAAAATATGTTAATATTATATTTTTCCAAAAATAATTCTACTTCAAATTCTTTGCCGATGAAGCCTTGTATATTTTGTTGAACTAAATTAAAACAGGTAGGCTTCTTCGTTGTCTTTAAATCTAGTTTAAATCTGGAGTTCGAGCCCCACTGCAGACGACGGCATCACAGGCTGTACTATTTAGTACGTTTATGGGCTGCGCCATACCCGTGGCACCGCCACCGGCGGCGGGTTCCTCCGTCGTTACGCAAGTAATTACCGACTGAATACAGTCGGTACGATGTAAAATACTATAAGCTAACGAATTAGCTAGTCTTTTTTTCTGTACATAAGAAAGATACATTGTATCCTGAGTCAATCTATACTTATTTACAAAACTATTTGTATCAAAAAATAATACATAGTCACTATGACTACAAGTCAGGTTATACAAGTATAGATTTAAATTGTATAATTTTTTGTTGTAGCTATGCGTTTCATTACTGCAGTAAGGGAACGCACAGACAGTTATTTTACATTTTTTCTTTGCGCTTAGCTCAACCAGCCGGTCGACAGTTCTTTTTATCTGAGGTTTTTTTACATTTAAGCTATTACCTAACACTAATCCGACCGAGGTGCTTTGGTCTAGAGAACTACTACAGATTTTTTCAACTATTTGCTCCAATGATGCGTCAGGATAGCACATATTTACTATAGACGAGTTTGTTATATTATTGGCCAACAATGGTCCAAAACCAACACCTATTCTGTCAGAGAAAATAATAGTATTTTTTTCTGACTTACTCGCAGAAGACAAGGTGTTTTCACAAAGCGAGTTTGGTACAGTCATTAAATGGTCTGAGTTTAGAACAGTGACTCCGCTTTGAAACGTATCATTTTCGCGCCTGTCTGTTGCTGGCCCCTCGGCGCTAGCTGGACGGCCGCAGTCGCACTGGTGGTTGTTTACTAGGGAGTCAAATCGCTCCGAATTATACCTACATAGTTCTAAGAGCTTATCTGTAGCCAAAACATGTTCATCAATTTGTCTTTCAGCTTGTTCATATTTTTGTTTTGTTTCTGCAAGACAATCTGTTAACCTAATTATTTCAAACTCCAAATTTCGCGTGTCCATGTCATATTTAATCTTATAATTATCTAATTGCATACAGTGCATATCTAATTTTTTTAATAACTCGATGCGTTCAGCTTTAATTTTTTCTGTACTTTTACATTTAATACAGAATTTTTTTAATTGGAGTGTGGACTTTCGAACTAACTTATTAAGCCTTGCATACTTTTTAATTTTTTTCCGGCTAGAACGAATACCTAAAAGTGACTTAGAGTTCTGACCAACAATCTCGTTATACAGGGTCTGAGTGTCCTCCAGTTGCCGCTGGTATTTCTCTGCCTCCAGGTGTTCGACGCGGCCCTGTGCCGCAGACAGCTCGCGTTCTAGGTGCCTGATGCGGTCCAAGGCTTCCTCGTGAAGGTTGCTGCATTGTTCGTAGGCGGAAACAGCTGATTGCAACTGGTCACGTTGGTCGAGAAGATCCTGAACTTTTATGTCGTATTCGCTAAGTTCACTTTTAAGTTCCTTGTTTTTGTTGAATATTTTCCGGAGCTCCACCTCACTATCCTCACGTTCTGCCAGTAGCTTATCGTTTAAAGCCTGGGTTGTTTTCAGTTGGTCCAGTGCACAACGTAGCTTGGTGTCCAGCTCAAGAGTTCTTGCCATGCTCCTGGTAGTCATTGTACTGGAAATATATATTTGCGCAAGTTTAAATCTAATAGAAAAAAGTCACAGTTATCTAACTAGCTGAACAATATACGATAGGTATGTAACTACTAAATAAACGCAAACCGATGTCCAGCGCGCCTATAACTTATCAATAAATAACTATATACCTAATAGATACCTATTTTAAGCCGGCCGGTGGTGGCGGCCCAGCGTTCGTCCTGTGCTGTCTAGTTACCTACGTACCTATTACCTGTTACCGTTCACCGTTGCCGGTCTGCCGAAACGGGTGAATGCAAAACAAAACAACATGTATTTCGGAAGTGATTATACTTATTTAAAATGCCAATATGGAATATTTACGTGCTCCGAAGTGATTTATGACTGAGGCTAGTGTTTGTGTCGTCCAGCAAATGTTTAACTAGTGTCAAACAAAGGCAGACAAAACGTAGGCCATGTCATTGGAGACAAGTGAGGTTATTTTGTGATATTTAGACATTTGCGTAAATATTGCGGTATGGATGCCAACTAAGTAACTGTAAGTAGATTTATAGTGAAAACAATACTCCCCAGGTAAATCCAATCGAATTCCAATGCGTTGATTTTTGAATTTGTTCGTTATTGTAGTCGTCACAGCTGATTCAATTTTTATCACTCATATTTCTTCTTCCACCAAAAACACAACTTTTGTAAAACACGTTTGTTGTTATATTATGTAGTAAGGAATACAATTTAACTGTATTTGATAATAAAATCCCATTAAATTAAATTAAATTCATTAAAAATACGTAGCTCGAACTGTCACCCGGCAGGGTTGCCAGCGCCTTTTTCACTGACGGCCCCTTGTGCCGAGCGTACATAGAGGCCAAGGAAACAGCTGCCCGCATTCTTCTGGAATGTTCAGAGGTACCAAGCTACAGGGTCAAACACCTCAACGACCCGAGGACACTCCCGGAAGTTTTCAGCAACCTGCGGGGGCTACTGGGCTTCCTGGAGGAGCTGGGCTGGCAATGATGGCATGGCCCTCATGCGAAATGGGCGCATTCGTCGCCTGGTTGCGGTAACCAGCCCGTTGTTATTATTAGAGTCTGCACAACGAGGCAAAATGAGATGATGCCAAGAACTGATGCCAATTGTGGATTAAAAAAAACAGTGAACTAGTCTAGGGATTTTATATATATATTTGGAAATTAAAATATATACAAACTTGCAGATAATGCCAAATTGTACAGATCGGAACACTTAAATAAAACAAGAAACCATAGAAATAGAAGAATGTACAAAATGTTCAAACTAAAATATAACGAAATCACGTACAGATATTTTAACTAAATACTAAGCAGTCGTTAAGCCATGTCAGAGGCCTTATGAAGAGGCTTGAAAACTTCTGGCACTGGGGTTGGTCACTAGCCCCACAACCTCCACCAGTCCACCGCCCCCGTGGGTGGAGTATGGCCTTACCGTCCCGACGTATGGGAGGAGACCCGTGCCCCTGCAGTGGGGACTGGGGACGTAATGGGTTGTTAACAACTAAGCAGTTTTTACAAAAAATAACAATCAACTCGCTTCTCCCACAGATGCCAAGTATGCATGCGTCTGGGCGCCGGCGTCGCCTGCTCTTACCGCGGCTGCCGCGCCACCGCGCACCTGCCCTGCGCCACTGGCGCCGCCTGGCGGCTGCCCGACGACTTCCAGGCGCGCTGCCCCGCGCATGCGCCCGCCTAGCGCGCTAGGACGATCCGCCTCGTCGCCGGCGCCACCAGTGAAGTGATACCGATACCGGACCGCAGTGATTTCATGTGCTAAAACCGCCACTAGTGAAGTGATACCGATACCGGACTGCAGGGGATGTCATGTGCTAAGACCGCGACTAATGAAGTGATACCGATACCGGACCGCAGTGATTTCATGTGTTAAACGTGTCATGGGCGCATGACCAGTTTGCAGATGTGAGGCTTAATGTGCTACCTGCTAGATTTCATTAAATATACTGGACATAGCAGTAACAAGTTATACCGTTATGTTGTGGTACCTGTACTGGATTACAGTAAATATGCCAGGTACGTATACAAGTACACCTGTGCAGTGAATATACCAGTACCAGATATAGCAGATACCAGTCTCAAATGTGATACCTGTGCTAGACTACGGTGAATGTACTGGATATAGCAATCTCAAGTGACACCATGAAGACTGGAGCTAAAACATATAAAAGCCACTGTAGCATATGTTGAAACACACATCTATGCTATAACTCTTTCCACATTAAAATAATCACTGCAATGTCAATTGCTAATGAAATGCATCAATCTTGGCATTTACGTATATAAGAGATGCTTCAGACAGTATTGCGGATACATTGTATTTGGTACACTGCTGCTACAGTCAAACTACAGTATACTATCGACAGACATTGCATCGCTTGGTAATGGTAGTACCGGATTTACAGCTACTGTTGCTAGAAAAGCCTCCGAGAGAGAGAGAGAGAGAGAGAGACAACATCAGTTTGTTGGAACAATTGTTATGGTTGAAGGTGATGAGAAGTGACGTTATACAAAGTGGTAATTTTAGTGACAGATATGGAGCAGTGACAGTAATGTACAGTGAATGACTATGTGACGTAACAAACTATTTAAAATTGTGATCACAACGTTATAAAATTTGATAAGTTGTTTTATGAGTGTACTAGAAATATTTTAAACTTTATGGTGATTTAAAAAACTCCCAGTACACTTGTATGAGAGATAACCTAATGAATGGTAACAAATATTATAAAAAAAGTATAACAATATTTCTAGTAATTTCATGAAACATCTAAGGTAGGTATATAAACGTTCTGCTATATGGAACATTAAAATTAAAATAATGTCGCGAGTCGACTGATATTACGCTTTCTATGTATTTATGTGACACTTTTATTGTACGTATGTGACATTGTTTTTGTATGTCCCTTTTTTCTGTAAATTTTAATGTAATATACTCATTGTCGTATCTGATGATGGAATCTCTTAACCATGTTGGAAGGGCTTTTCTTTTGGTGGTCGTGGGGTAGAGTACCCAACAAAAACATTAGTGAATTGGTATTTGGGGCTAAAATTATTCACAATATTGTAGGTACTTCACCAAATTGATTATAATGTTATATCAAGGTATTGTAGTGGATTTTAGAGTTGTATAGGGACATTGATTGTATAGGAATACATCATTTGAGTAGGTGTTCTGATGCTAAGAAGTGGAGGGAGATTAAAAAGAAAAAACTAAGTTATTCTAAAAAAAAATTTTGAAATTCATAAAGATTTTTAATGAACCAATGGATGCATTTTGATGTTATTTAAGAATACAATGGTGACAACCATTACTGCATAATAATTTGCATATGATGAACTTTAAAAGTTTTAGCCTACTTAGAAACATAAAAGATATTATAGCTTTTACTCTTTTGCAAAGTATCTTATGCTGTACCCGTCTTAAATTTCGGCGTTATATAATCTTACAAAATATGTACCCCATTTTAAATTTCTGTGGTATATACTCTTACAATGCTGTCTTAAAAAATGTATTATAGTAATATTGTAGATAAAAAAAAACACATTCTTTTACTTTGACTATGATAATTTATTTGAATGCGGACAATTGATGGATGATTTAAATGTACAGAGTATTTTACAATTGACATTTTAATAATTAATGAAAATAATAGTTGTACACATTTATAGTACGTGCTGTACTTTGATTTTTTTTGTACATAAATAGATATAGTGTAAATACAAGCGCATCAGAGCACCATTTCATAAAAATAATTGTATACTTAATGTTGCAGTATTTGATAGTGTCACGGCAAAAATAAGTGGAGTTTATAATTTATTTATTTCTTTCATAATATTTCAAAATATGTATTTCAGTTCATATCTTAATAAGGCTTTTTTGAAAAGTACAATAAATAGTTTTAGTAGAAAACAAAAATTATTTATTTTATTTCAAATATGTATATTTATCAATTTTTAAGAAGATATTTAAAAAATAATTCCTCTTCAATTAATGTTTTTTTCTTGTTTTACTTCTTTATCTATCATAATACCCACATCACAAATTAAATTGCTTATTTTTTATAGTTTTTAGATTATGTAAACTTCACTTATTTTATGTTCTTGTTGGAAATGTAAGCAGAAATAAAGACCGTTCAGCCAAATAGTGTTGCATGCTTAAAAAACATCCAAAAATTTACAATGGATAACTAAACTATCTTCGGTGTACGAACTTAAGTATATGTATCTATGTTAGTTTTTCGGTTACAGGCACTCTTGGGCAAAGGGACTTTATTTCTATACCCACCTTATTCGAGGCACACTTATGTTTCCAGAAATTGAATCCACAAAGCCAAGCACTAATAGTGACGTTAGCATATGTAATAGTGTTGTAACAATGCAGTGATAACTGTATCATTTTACATTATATCGGTATGAAATTTGTAATTAATGATTTACATCGGACGGATCATTGGTGTAGTGGCCATTTACAATCAAAACTAGTCTAATTAAATAGTGTCTTGTGATTTATTGAGGAAAAGAAAATTAAATCGTTTGGTCTGTGGTCTATTATGTATATTAAAGTAACGATTTTAGCTTGGTATGTATATTGTAATAATATTATGTATGTCGACCATACTGCATTGTTATTGAGGTAAATAAAAAAAATATACATAATACTGTGTAGTATTCTATACTTAGTGATTAGCATTGTGCGGGTGTAAAGAAATACTTATATTTTAGTCATTCAGAATACTCGAAAAATAATATCAAAATTATATTTTTTGGTGGATGCGGGTAGCGCAAGACCGGTCGTCGTGGGATCCTTAGGGGGGGGGGGGGGCGGGGGGGGAGGCCTTTCTGCAGCAGTGAACATCTTTCGGCTCATAATGATGATAATATTTTTGTTACATTATATCAAAATATCAACTTCTTATCAAATGACAGTTTAATCGTGCTATCACAGAGATAAACAGCGGCGGTTGCCCCGTATTGCACTTAGCATCACGCGCGGTCACGTGTAGGGCATTTGCATATAAATTTACACACGTTTATTAAGATGTGCGGGTTTCCTCACGATGAAGGATAACAATCCGACACAATACGGTCATTCTGAAATTGAAAATCCGAATATACTAAAAAAATATGTTAATTAGTGCTCAATTAACAAAAAAAAATGTCTGGTTCGTGTAGTTAGTATGGAAAATCCTTTTTTTGTAAATTAAGTATAGGTTCTTTGGTTTGATTATTCACATTCACGAGTTGAAGCAGCCTTTAGTTAAATTTTCAGGTGTTTCAGGACCTTTTTTCTGATCCATTTTCTAAAATATGAGAACTTTCTTTACAACCCGTAACTATTGAAGTTACGCTTAAATTTTATCGATACCTTGGATTTTTGTTGGAAAAAATATCACTTTTACTTAAGATTATATGTATACTTCTAAAATACCTGAAACAAATTTAACTGCAGCTTCTAAACGATTCGCAAAAAAATGGACACTCCATACTAATTGGCCAGCTCCCAGCTCTTTCGTCAAAGTATGGGAAATCCAATAAAAAAAACTTGAATTTAGTATAGGTTCCTTGGAAAAAGTTGTTCAGTTTCATGAGTGGACACCGCGGTTTTTTACAGGTATTTTAGAAGGTCACCAACGCGATCTGGGAAGAACTAATTACAATTTTGGGTCCCATTTATTGAAGTCAACTTACCTATAAATATTACTGCCAGTGTTGAAAATTGAATTAATAATAAATTGTTAGAAAATCAATAATGAGAAATTAATTATTTCTGAAATTAAATATAAATAATCCAAGGATAAATGTATTGGGTGTGTAGGATGCAGTTCAGGCGAATTATGGAAAGTTTCATTGGATAGAAAATAGACTGTAATTAGCGAATAATAAGGTACAAATTTACTTGTAGGTGAAACCTGGCCAGTTAGGAAAACTTCGGAGATAAAACGTAGAGTTGCACTGTCAGTTCGGTTTCAGCCGTAGATTTGATCAAAAAACCTTATCATGAAATCCAAAGCCTTCTATATAAATGGTGTAAGATTTTTTATCACTTACGGCAAACGATTAAGTACTTTATTATGTATGTAATTGTTATAAATTATATTTATCATGACATTATAAGCAAATTGAAATAATACAACATGTTTAAAACGAGCATCGATACTTTCTTTGTGTTTGTCAAAGCGTAAGGAAGATTAGCTAAAGTTTAATTTAAACTAAACTCGTCTATAGAATATACAAAATAGACACAGAAGGTCCGCTCAATACAAACCACTAAAATCGTAAGCATATACCTACATGCTTATAGAAATATACGGTCGTTCGAGGCAAGGTCACGCGGAAAAGTATCACAACAGTATCGTGACCTTGCCTACAGGGACCGTATACGTCTATAAGCATGTATATGCTTAGGATTTTTGTGAGCGTATTGAGCGGACCTTCTGTATCTGTGTATTTTGTGGCAGCAGTTACTGATTTCTACAGTAATGTTGTAAATTATATTCTAACAAGTCGGTCTCCTGATCGGCCCACTGAGTATGAGAAGTCCAATTTTTTTTTTGCGAATTTACTATGGGTTCCTTTGGGAAAGATGTTCAGTTCAGCTCTAGTTTAAGTAATGACAACTAATTTGTTAACACCTTGTATATAATAAAGAATTCTTATGCACTTCTTATGCAAATCGATTAGCTGATTTTCAAACTTAAAGATGCTTAAAGTTAAGTTTTTTTTTTTCAATTTCATTTAACTAGAACACAAGTGGTTCAGTTTGATTAGAAGAAGCCTACCTGAAATTATGGTTACAGCCTGTAGCAGTAGTGACGTGAAATCTTAGTTTGTAAACCTTTTTGAAAGGAACCAGAATAAGTGGAGGCATCTATGAAGATCTAATTTTAAAAAAACATGCTAGAATATTTTCATAATCGACGTTTCTTCTCGCTCCGCTAACACTTCCCGAAACTTTGAGTTTACATGTTCCGAGTGGTAGGAACTTTGTACTAGGTAGAAAAAAAGACGATTTAAAAGTATGCGTACAGCATCTACTTAAATAAAAAATATTTTTAATTTTGAGTCATTTATTATTCACTTCGCTTATATGTAATTTACAGTCGTAGAAGGAACAGGTCGCCACTAAAGGCTGTTGTCTATCAAACTTCCAGTCAGCCCCGTACGCTATGCTCCCGTGCTCCATATACTCGCTTACGACGGATACACTGTCGTCTACCCTCAAGGTACGGAATCCGCCGTACATGCAGGCCGCCAAGATGGAGTTGTGTTCGAACGGATGGCATTTGAGACGCCAAACCCCGCCGCTGACGTCGGCTTCTGCGACGCATCGTTTCAATTGCCTCGAGTCCCAGAGACGTACTTTTTCATCGTAACTGTGAATTGTTAGTAAAATAGAACTGTATGAGAAAGATACCTAGAGGTTACCGTACCGTATCCCGGATCACATTACCAATTATAACCATCCTATCCAACTGTCGAACGACTGAAAATCTATTGTGAGCTCAAGAGTCTTGATTTACCCAAGTTACCTCAATGTATTTTTCTTAATCACTATATTTAAGTAGGTAGGTAGGTATTTAAAATTTTCATGAATACGACTTCAACTGCAGGGTTTTGTTTCGTTCTTTTTGGCTATGATTTGTAAATGGTGTATTAGTCTTCAACCCATCAAAGATTTTATCAAAAGCGAATTACAAAAATCGATCTGCTGCTAAGACAACTTACCAGAGAATGTTTTTTTTAAATCCATAGTTCACTTTATGAATAACTATATTACATGTTTCTTTTACTGTTTTCGTAAATTGTTATAATCATCTGCATCTAATCAGAGATCGTGAGGCCTCGAAAAAGATGCACTAGGCAAGGCGTTTACCGATAACAAAATGGAGTTAAGTTTATCCTCACCTGCCAGACAAGAGCTGATGTTCCACCTCCACGTGGCTCCTCACTGCCGTCACGCCAGCCTCGTGGCTCCCGGTGGTGGTCGCAGCAGCGTCCGGCACTCGGACATCGTAACTCTTGAAGACGCAGTCGTCGCCACCTGCTTAAACCATATTAAGAATTAGAGAGTAAAATTTCTACCCCTCTGAATTCAAATTCTACCCAAAATATGTACCTATTACCAAAAAAATTATCCACAGTCTTGGATAATTATAATCTAATTGTTAGAGAAGTCTTTATTTTTTCGCGTAATGACTGTTTCCTGCGAAATTTGTTCAGTTTTAAAAGTAGAGAGTTTTAGTTTAAATAGAGTCAGTACATTTTAAAACTCTGTATACTTATAGAAGACAAAAAAAAGCATGTTTTTTTATGATTTGTATGAATTCGAACTCTGTAGTAATGGAGATACGAAATGGAGCTTTCATTTTCCAACCTAGCTTGTTCAATAACAGCTTCTCACAATTAAGCAAAACTCATAAACAAATAATCGACAAACAATTACTCTTAGGTATCTAAACATAAGTAAACATAACTAACCTGAATAAAATACATTCGTATTCCAATAATCAAACGCCGCAATCCACGCCTCGAATCCATGTCCTTTCCACATTCCAACCTTCTCCAAACCGTTTTCAAGTACCCGCAAAACCGTTATAGCGCCCGACGAATCACTAACCACCAAACATGGCTGCTCTGACGTCATTTTATTAGTTGACCAATCAAGAGACAGTGCTAGAATGTCTTGACCAATCGACTCTTCTATCCATAATTTCAAATTCTGCGTTCCATTTTCGTTTGTTAGCTGATAAAGTTGGACTAATCCCTCTGAAGTCACGACTCCAAGAACGGGATAATCTTGAATTTTGTGGTGGCACCATTTTTGGTCGAGTACTCCCGAAGTATCTATGGTTTGAATTGGAAAAAGATCTGTAGTTTGATCGTTGATCACGAATAAGTATATTCGGCCTAATCTTTTCTGTTTTTTCGTTTCACTATCTGTAAAAAGAAAATGAGTTTTAAGCAAAATTTACTGCTTAGGTAAGATTTTTTTAACCAGTCTCTCTTTTAGTTAGTGGCGTCTCTTATAAGAATTCGGCCAATGTCATGTCAGTCATGGGAGTGTTATCCGGTTTAACGGAATATTATATTTTTACAAAACAACACCACTCGAGATCTATTTTAATTCTGACCCGCGAATCCGTCATTCTTATCCAGCTGATAGGTGCCGCAGACCAGCACATCTTCGTGTGGCGCCACAGGACACCATTCCACCGAATCGGCGCTGTACTCGGTGTCCCAACGCCACTTAGTGTCCCAGGAAACTGACATTGCACTAGGTAATCTATGGAATAAATAAAAAACGCAATTTAGGCTAAATAATATACCGAAGAGACTGTATAAAAAGTTAAGTTTGAACTTAGTACTTTCGTTTATACAGGGTGTAATAGAAAGGTGTGATAATACTTGAAGGTGGGCTTTTACCCATCAAACTGAACAACTTTTGTTCTACAACTTTGTTGAAATCGCAAAGAAATTTTCGGCCTTTTCATACAAACTTGGTTCGCCAGCTGATCGATCTGTATGAAAAGTCCAAAAAAAATTTGCGATTTGAACAAAGTTGTAGAACAAAAATTGTTTAGTTGGAAGGGGGTAAAAGCCCACCTTGAAGTATTGTCACACCTTTCTGTTACACGCTGTATATCAGATTTATAGTCCTTCGAGCCGGCAACACCATTCCGTGGGTATGCAATAACTATTAACCCATTGGTCGCTTCGCTACTCTTTGACAAATCGTGCCCCCCACCGCCAATGTCAGTCAACAAAAAAATTATGAAAATCTCAAATCCTGGCGCCTGTGGAAACCGGTTGTCGGCCCTAGCTGACTGGCGTTCAAGGGTGGTGGCTGTCTTAGGTACCGGCAAAGATAATGAAATCTTTGGTACTGGCTTTATTTCTTAGTACTTTTTTTATCTAGACAATCCATTAATTATATAAATTTTACGTATCGCCTCCTTCAACCAATAGCCCTTTTAAACCGACTTCAAAAAGGAGGAGGTTCTCAATTCGACTGTATGTTTTTTGTTTTATGTTTGTTACGCGATTACTCCGCCAGTTATGGATTGATTTTGATATTTTTTTTTCTGTTTGGAAGGGAATACTTCAGAGGTGGTCCCATATAAATTTTATCAAAATTAATTCAGTACTTTTTGAAATAATCATCAAAAACTAAAAAATCATTGCAAAATGGTAGTTGTTACGATGGAAGTCGGTTTTTTAACGTATTCAGCGTTATCAATTATTTATCTACCCAGAAACTTACTGCAGAAAGTAAGTAGACAAATATTATAACGTTTATATATTTAGTATGAAATGAAACGAAAATATCTATTTGACCCATTTATTAGTTCACTTAATAAAAATATGAATAAATACAGCAGACTATATCGCTATAATAACGTGTAAATTGTATTGTAATTAATTATAAACATCGACATTTTCCGTATAATTAACACACGTTTCTAATCAACATTTAATTTCTAAAATTTGTACTGTCTCGTGGTTCCTCTCACTTACAAGTAACATTGGGAATAGAAATGCTTTAATTAGGTTACTTTTTCAAAAATATATTGATGTGACTTATTAACAGAGACTCTTTAGTTAGTACATAATGTTGTTCAGCATGTTTTTTTTATATAAAATTCATAAAACGTCTGGAGCTAGGCCAGAGTGGACGATAATAGGGAGAAATTATACGTATGAAGCAAAACATATTTTAGAAGGACCTATGGTTTTACTCACAGATATATAAACTAAAGGGAGATGTGCCAAGGGGGCGTGGCGATGGCGCGTAGGAACGCTGTATGCACAAAACGGAAACAATCGCGGGCGCCGTTGATTAGTCGTGAAAGCAACGTCACAGGAAGCGCATCACTTGTTTATGTAAAAATGCCAAGTTGTTCGGTGGTAATTTGTAAAAATCTAAGTGTCACAAAAACTACAAGTCGGATGGTATCACCTATCATCGGTAAGTACTCAATTAATGTTTGTTTTTAGCTAATGACAGTGTAATTACTTATTACTTACGACAGAATCCACAAAATTCAAAAAAAGGTGTCTAGGGTGGTCTAGGCTTCACTTCGAGTTTAAGATCGTACATTGCCGTTTAGGCAAGTATGGCCGAGCTTCCAAGCAATACTAAAGCGGCAATGTAGGTAATGCTAAACAACGGGGTCATATTTTCATCGTTACTTGGTACGCTCGCTGCTCAGTGCCGCAAGTTAGTGTCGTTACTATGGCGAAGACTTGTCGATATATTTTGGGATTCTTGAATGTACGAACACCGCGGTGTTGGTTTTATGAACTCTTATTGCAATATAAACATTGTACAAAATGAATCCCAATAGTTCCCCTCGTCTGGCGTATAGCAAATATTAAAAAATAAGTAATTTACTTAGATACCTGCTTACTACACAATACAATAAAAATACACAATACAACAACTAATAGATAGATAATTTTTCGTTTTAGTTTCTCAAACACCTGCAAAATGTTTTATATCGTATTACAATAGATTGGCCATTACTTATTAGTTATGACGATTCTGCCTTGAACAAACAATAAATGAAACACACCGCCCTAGTTTAACTCGTTTCTTGACCGTGAAACAGCAAATCACCACGTTGCATAATTTACACAACCAATACAATTATGATTGAATGCATAGTTTTTGTACAATTTACAAACTGATTATTGACCTTACTTATTGATTTTGATTTCTGCCACCCATTTTCATTGTAGATATAGTATTTTAATAAAAATTACAAAAGTGAATTATTTTCTGTGAAAGTGTATTCAATATTGTTTTGAGTTATTGACACTAATTCTTGAAAAAATAAAATCGACGACATTGCCTTAATTGGTAAAATAATGAACATTTTCGCGGTTTTAATATCTACTTTGTCTAATATTATGTTCAACGTTTTGTGCTCTCTGATCTTTTTATTTTATTCTTGACTTAGATTTCCTCGTGAACCTGAACGAAAAGAAAAATGGATCGCAGCTACAGGAAGAGGTCTTGACTATTGGCCAATAACGTCCAGTGTAATTTGTTCACAACACTTTAAACGAAACTTATAAAGAACTACACAATGATCAAGAAAAGGTATTTATCAATCAGACCGATTTTATACATATTTTTCGTCTTGTTTGCGTTTACCATTAAAATATGTAACTGAGTTATGAATATTTAAATTACAGGGCACGTCAGACAATTACAATGTAAACTCTGCCATTGAAGATACACCCCGTAAACGAAAACTAAAACTTGAGTTGGGGCGCTGTAAAAACCAAATTCAAATGCAAAAGAAACAAATTAAAAATCATCAAAAGAAAACTAGCCGGTATCAGAAAAAATAGCAGAATTGAAAGATATTATGAAAGAGTTGCAACAAAAAAAATACGTCAATAGTGACCAAGCAACACATTTAGAAAACCTTGGAACAAACGATTTGATTAGGCGATGTAATGAAAATGTTTCAAGTGAAACCACTTCCAAAGCCCGTTATTCACCTGGACTGAGAGCATTCGCGTGTACATTACACTTCTATTCCCCGAAAACGTACGAGTATGTTAGAAAGAAATTTCAAACAAGCTTGCCTCATGTACGGACCATAAAAAAATGGTATCAGTCAGTTGACGCGAAACCAGGATTCATGCGAGAGTCTTTTGAAGCCATTAAGCTCAAAGTTCAAACTACAGGTCACCAGTTATTATGCAATGTTGTTTTAGATGAAATGGCTATAAGACACGCGTGGAATGGGATGGTAAACAAATGCATGGATATGTAGATATTTGTAACAATAAAAAACACGGAGACGATTTACCGGAAGCCAAAGAGGCGTTGGTGTTCTTGGTGACTGCCATCAATGGAACGTGGAAAGTACTAGTTGGGTATTTTTTGGTTGATGGCGTAACTGGGGAACAACGAGCAAACCTTGTTCTGCAATGCCTGGAGTTACTGCACGATACTGGTGCACAAGCAACATCTTTGACTTTTGATGGATGTCCTGCAAATATGACCATGGCAAAGGAAGTAGGATGCTCCTTTGATACTGAGAATCTTAAAACGGATTTTAAGCATCCCTGCACCCAAGAACCTGTTTTCATTTTTCCAGACCCTTGCCACATGCTCAAACTTCTACGAAATGCATTTGAAGCAAATGATACCTTTCTAGATGAGAACAATAAATAAATTAAATGGAGTCACCTTAAGAAACTAAACCAAATTCAGGAAGAAGAAATTTGGCCAATAAGCTACGAAAAGGTCACATATATTTTAAAAATCAGAAAATGAAGGTGCGTTTGGCATCACAGCTCTTTAGCAATAGCGTTGCAGATGCTTTGACTTTGTTCTCAGCTCAACATTCGGGAATTTGAAAATGTTGAAGGAATAGTCCAGTTTGTAAAAACTGTAAACAATTATTTTATTTGATGTGTTTAATTCGCGCCATATGGCTCAATTACACTTTTAAAAACCTCTATGTCCTTTCAACAAGGATAAGATCTTTGGAGTTTTTGATCGAAACCGAAAACTATCTTAAAAAATTAAAATAAGTTGACGGAAGAATTGTTACAAGCTCTTAACAGAAAAACAGGATTTGTTGGCTTTTTAGCATGTATTCAAAGCTTAAAATCTTTGTACACAAAATTTGTTGAGCAAGAAAAGGTACTGAAATATTTCCCGTCATATAAAATCAGCCAAGATCACCTAGACCTTTTATTTGGCCACATAAGAGCCCACGGAGGATGTAACACTAACCCGACTGCTCGCCAATTTCAAGCTATTTACAAAAAGCTTTTAGTAAAATCCGAACTGAGAGACTTCGACAATGGCAACTGTACATCTATTGAAAAAATAAGTCTTCTAACATGTTCGTCAGCAGTACAAAACATCAATATCACTGCCGATCCAAGACTACAAGATGCACACAATGATGATGATGAAATAAGTATGCTATACGAAATAGCTCAATTTGAAGAAGAAGTGGCTTCTTTAGTCCAAGATTTATCTGAATTTTCCTTACAAGCTATTACATATATCGCGGGTTTCGTAGTCCATGCATTAATAAAATCTTTAAGATGCGATACATGCAGTGGAGCTTTAATAGCAATTGATAAAGATCGTAAAGATTACGACTTTATAAAAATAAAAGATAAAGGTGAGCTGATGTACCCTTCCGAAGATGTTATCCGCATTTGTAAATATACAGAGGCCGCAATAAAAGCCACAATAATCAGTGGTAACAAGCTCGAAATAAATGACAAACATATTTCCAATAAATTAACATCAAAAGTAATGAACCAATTTATTGGTGTCGAGTTATTTCAGGACATAAATTTTCACCAATATGAGCAGTCACCATTAAACAATCATGTAATCTTGCTAACAAAAGCAATAATTGAAAAATATTTAAAAATCAGATTACATTTTTTAACAAAACATGCGCAGTCAAAGTTGTCAAAACGCCAGCTTCTGAATAAATACTTACATTTTAGTGGTCAATAATAATTGTGTATGTGCTTAGTTTGTTATTATGTACATTTATTTTTTTAATCCTTATAAAGAAACTTGAAATCGTACAATGTATTTTTATTTTTAAACTTGTTTAGTCAGCCTTTTACACAGGTGGTCGAATATCAAAAAAATACCACTCTTTTTCGAAGTAATATAACATCATTTGTTACTGCATAAAAGTCAAATTATCTGTTATTTTTAAACTATCGACAATTCTTTATCGATACGGCAATCCCTGTGAATTGTCAATGTAGTTGTATATCGATACGTTGTGATCTGCCGTCACGTGATTGGCTCGCTTGAGTGTTAGTAATTATTAAAGTGTGAGTGAGCGCTTGTTCGTATTACTGTGCATATGTAATTGTAACTTTTAACGGCGACACCGGGACTCGAACATCTGGGTACTCATACCATATCTCCCTTTAGTTTATATATCTGTGGTTTTACTCTTTATGGAACCATTTATGGAAGGGTCATCTAAACCTCGTTAGTTGTATAAGATCAATGGCAAAGAGAGAACCACTTAATTTTATTTGGGTCTCAAAAATTGCCACAGAATAGGCGAACACATGTGATTCTTATTCACAGAACCTTCTCAAGAAATCAAGGCAATTTGCAAACTTCTGTGGGTGCCGATTGCATGTGGTTTTTTTAAAGAAACTGCTCAGTATCATGGGTACAAGCCCCAGTTTCAACAGATTCAGTTTACCTTTCATAAATAAACTTCTAAAAAGTCATATACGTTTTATGAATTCACTAAGAGTTCCTTCGGGAAAAACTGTTAAGCTTCATAAATGTGTCGATCGATACATATCAAATGAGCCCAAGTCCACCACTGCTATAAGGTTTCACTTTTAAAGACAACGGTTCACAAAAGCAGTGGTGGACTTATTTGATATGCATCGACACAAATATTCCTCAAAATTATACAAATTACATCAAACAATTTAACCCTGTATAAAATTATAATACTTACAGAAGAGTAAAACCATTATAAAAATATTAATATTCGATTGGACACCTGAAATTACATTAGTATAACGAAGTAGTAAGTACATTATTAATTAGTGGTAACTTACGTAAAAGTTTATATCTATTTCGTAAATTTCTCCTTATACATTTAACTACATTTAAAAGTATACTTCACGGCAGTTGATTTGGGATAGGTAACATGTTTGTACAGGAACACCAAGTAACCGGCTTTCTTTTCTATAAATTTTATAAGTTTGATATGATAGGTCCTGTGCAGCTAAAAACATACTGGTATGATTATTCTGACAGATCATTAAATACCGTATCGAGTGCACACTAGCGCCGCCAACACATTTAAATTATAATAATGATATGAAGAAAAAATATATATTTATACTCGACTGGTAAAATATAACACACTAAAATTATATTATATTTATAGACTATTATATTTTTTATTATTTTTCGAAATCAAAGAAATGAAAAAAATGCGTACAGTGGACAGTTGACATTTTGTGTCAAATATTTGTGAAACTGCAATATATTTTCGGAATATTAAATTATGACAACCAGTAGAACAAATAAAAGAGTTGGCAAAAACAACTTTATAAAAATAACCACCTATGTTTTGACTCACAAGTTAGCAAGTTTGCACAGAACCTGCATATTGTTTTTTTTTTAAATCAATACCAAATTCAATATAATGCATAAAACTTATTATATACAACTTAATATTAAATCTTTAAAAATTATAATTACATGTTAAGCAAAATAATGAGCACTTCCTAAAACTAAGTTTTTTGTTATAATTAATCTGAATAATTGATTATAAACTAAATATGAGGTCACATAATATTGGCTTGGCTTTTAATATTAAAAAAATATATATTGTGAGCATACAGTAAAAATTAATTATACGAGATAAGACCGCGATAATCAAAAATAATATCAAATTTATTGCCCCTTAAATTCAATTGCCTACAAACACTAAAAAAAGCACTTATTATCCCTATTTTTGAAATTGCGCCAGAAAACTCAAATGATTAATGGTGACCTGTAGGACACAGGCCGTTCGATACGCTATGCGGGACCGATGTTTGTCTTCAAAATACAAGAGCACCAGTACAGTACATACATTAGTATGAATAACCTCACCCCCCTTGCGGGTAAGATCCATTAATGGTCTCTTAGCGCAAGCTACGCCACAAATTTTTGGAGTTCCCTCTGGTATGTATGTACATTGACGATGAACTTCCCGCCGAATATACTGTCAGGTGAATTTTAACGGTAATAATCAAACAGCTTGTCACAGCAAAAATTGCATTCACGAAACGTTCCAAAACTATCAGGTAAGAGATTGGATATCCTCGGTTTCACTTGGCGCTGTTTTGGAACGATTTACAGTAATAATCAATCAAGAGTGATTCCTATCGTTTGCGACGAGCAACTGGAGCGGCTCCCGCTTAACGTAGCAGACGGATTAACACTTTACTATTAACTACATATTTTTCATGACATCCATGCTATTCATATTACATCAACATTAAAAATATCAAATATATTGTTTGTGTATGAGGTAGTCGTTCACAATAAATGTTGCGATCACAGCCTGAGCGCTATTTGGAATCAGTAACTGCTTGTTATATCGATATAGAAAAACAATAGATAAATCTACTGTGCATGACCAAAGTGACAAGTCCAGCCAATACTTTATAAGAATGATAGGCTTTATGTAAAAGTCTTTTAAAGATGGTCTTTAGACATCTGCCTTCTCTGTGGTTTCTTATATTTTAGTAAAGAATAACCCTATCTGTTGTTTCTAAATATCAATGGCTATGTATCATTTGGTGCCTATGACTGAATTCTCAACTGCCAGATTACTTATGATTTAACACCTTAACTCTAAATAAAACAATATCTGTCAAATAGTAAATTTTGAAGATTTAAAATGCATATCTTTGGAAAATGTATGATCTTTCTGTGTTTTAAAGTATGGTAAAAGTGATGTTATAACAATGCTATTTATAATTTTTGTTTATTTAAATATTACATTAGAAAATGAAAATATTTTTTGCCAAATATGAAAGATCATGACTGTATGTTGTGTCATGAATATAAAACTATCACAAAAGAAAATAATATCAAAAAATTCTTAAATTTATGTCTAAGTACCCTGAATCATTACATTTTTTTAACAAATTTGAATTTATCTTTTAAAGAATGTTTATTTGTTTAGTACATAATTTGTTTCAATTATTATTTTAAAAATGGTAATTAAATTTTTAAACCTCTATGAATTATGTTTATGACCAAAGATTCAATATACCTTTAGGTCTTTACCTATGAAATTGGCGTTTCAGTTTTGAAAGTTCAACAGAATAATATTACGCCAAAAATGAATTTACTTCCATTAAATTATAAATCATTTTCTAGCTACATTCACTGACTGAGTAGGGTTCCATTAAATACTGTATTGGAGTTTTCTTAGAGGTCAATTGGGTCAATTTTTTCTACCAAAAAAAAATCGAAATTATCTGAAAATCGTGAAATATTATGCGCAATATGTTCAAAAATACATATGGTAACGAATAACACGCTATGATAAGTGTAGCCTTCAAAAATAAAAATAAAGTATTTTTTTAACAAAAAAATGGCAATTTGCAGTGACGATAAAATCCATTTTCACAGTTTCTACACCACTGTGCTCTCAAAATATTCAGCAAGCATTATTTTATTTCTAAATGTCCAATGGTATTTTGAAAATAAATAGTTGTTTTAAAACCTTAATTATTTTATATTAATTTTATCTTTGAACTGTTTTAACTAAACGTCAATTTCATAGGTAAGCACCTAATATATGTATATTTTGAAAACAAAACTTTCATTTATGTATTGAACATAAGTTTGAGTTTTTGTTTTAAAGAAAACTTTTATAAAGTTAAATATTTTATTAAGATTTGCTTTAGTCTTTGAAATATTTCATAAGAAAATTGCAAGTTATATTGTATACATTGACTGGACTGAATCATTCAGAGAGCAATAACTTACATTAAAAATAACAGCTTGAATTGTGTATTGTGACTATGGCCTTTGTTTCATAATACTAAAAACATTTGCACTTGCTCCATTCATAAAATATTTCAAAATCTAGACTTGACATACCAAGAATTGACTGTTGCAAGTTTGTGAAAACATCCTACTGTCGTGCGGACCGCTCAGTTTCTATCAGACATTCCCTCACAAGGATTCGAGCGTGTACGATGCCACGTTTCAGACGCTCAGCAGAGCTGCGACTTCCAGAGTAACTGGGTCGGACTTCCTTACCCATCTCTTCGATGACCGCTAAGAGCTGGGCGTACTTCGACGTACCGTCCTTATCTTTACCCATTGACGTAGGCGAAGACGCAGGCACAGTAGAGATGGTCGCGTGACTGCTGCCGCCATGGGCCATGTCCTTGTGAACATTCTTCCCATTCATTGGAATAGCCGTGACTGTAACGTCACTCAACTTAGACTCCACAGCCTGAATGTCCATAGCCTCCATCTCTGAAAAAGTTAAGCCATATAGAAAAAAATAGACGCCGCAAGAATCGATCGAAGAAACGAGAAACTTACCGTAATACAACTATAAACAAACTCCCGAATTAAAGCACGTTTGATCAACGGTGAAAACGATAAAATAACTAAATCTACTTCGAAATAGGTAAATGTAGGACATACCTAATCCGACCACCCTTCAGAATCACGTAGACAGCGTATGGAGATAAGAGGTTCAGGGCGAACAAATACTGTCGGTTATTGTGGTAAATGACTGAATGTATTATGGTTTCTGTTAGTACAACAAAGTTTGCCAAGGAATTACCGTATTTTATTGTATTTCAACAAAATAACAAACAATAGATCCATGAAATCACCAGTCGATTGACATGGATGGAAGGATGAACCAAAGATAATCCGAGTCTCGTTCCAAAATCGGGTAAGATATAATTGACAAGAAGTCTATTCCTTCCTTTCACACCTAAGAAAAGTCTAGTGGAAAGAAAGAGATAAATTTCCTTCTGTCATCTAACTTGGAGTGAGAAAAAGGGACTAGGTTATAAGTAAGACAGAGATAGATAAAATCAGCACCTTTGAATAGGATAACACTTTATAGCTTTGTCTCTTTTGCTCGTACATTTAAGGGCGTCACACACTAGCGCTTTGGTCCTGTACTTGAAGTCTTCAAGTACAGGAAAAGTTGAAGAAAATATGTCCTCCTCCTGTGTCCTGCCTGCCCTGCGGCCGGCCGGCCTGTCTGCCATGATGGTCTATAGGCTGGTTTCAGAGATCCGCGCTTCGGCAGTGCTGTTGAACAGAGCTCGTTTCAACAGCACGCGCTTGACAGCGGACATCTGTGAAACAAGTTATAACAGCACGCGTTTCGCTGCGATGTATAGTCATCATCAGGTATAACCTTTTTTATGGAAAATACTTTAAAATAACTTTTTTGACTTTTGCGAACTGGCTAAACCAGTGTTTTTCAACCTGTGGGTCGCGACCCCCTGGGGAGTCGCGAAGCCTTTCTCAGGGGGTCGCGGGTACATTGCAATGAAAAAATAAGATTTCAGTGAGAAGGTGAAGATGTTAATAAGTAAATCATTTTCTAATTGAAGAAATGTATGTTTATAGCCCTAGGGGGGTCGCAAGAATTTTTTCTCTTGTCGGGTAAAGGGGTCGGGTATTAAAAAAGGTTGAAAAACACTGGGCTAAACAATTACAATATTATAACTCCTAAAACGATATTGATGTGAGAAAAGATACCTTCCTTTTCAAACATGTTTTTATTAAAGATAATTGTGTGGCGGTAAACAAGTTAATGATACGTAAAAATATAGAACTTCAAAAAACATTCCCGACAAATATATTCTGGAGCGCACTTCTTCAGTCACTCATCCAGAAGTCATATTCATCATATCGACGCTTGAAAGGAAAAGTTGACTAAGCGACATATCGTCCCTCGCACTATAGGAAATGTGCCCGGCTTTTAGCCAACGCCAATTATTGGCGTTATTGTTATAAATACAGCGAAAAGTAAAAGCATAGGTAGGTAACCAAGAGTTTTAATACGTCTAAAATGGCGGTTACTTCATAAAACCTAGGTACCATATTAAAATACCATATCCTGATATGAAGTTGCATATTCTAAAAGTGTATGTAAGTTTCTGTAGGTACAACAAATAAAAACAAACATTGTATTTTTATTAAAAACGCATTACATTAATTAAAGCACTGGTTAGAGTACACAACCTAAATATGTAAATATTATTGAAAATCAAAGTATTTTGTATCTACGTAAGTTACGATGACGTTCGCGTCACGCCTGCGCGTCACCGCTGCGCATAGCAAACTGACCTCTGACCTGTACAAGGGCGCGCGGGCGCCAACCGCCCCCGCCCTCCGGGTCGCGACCCACGCTCCCGAGTGAGTATGCGAAAGGGTGCGGACAGATCAAAGCCTTTTGCAGCATGACACAAGTGCCGAATTTGTTTGATGTCTAGCCGCAACGTCGGAGCGTTTAATCATTGTTTTCGCGCGCCTGGTTTCATTCAACACAATACGGGATGGCTTAATAAAGTAAAGCAATTTATTTTTATGATTGTTATTTTTTTGTATGGAAAAAAACGAATAGTTTCCGGACATGAACGTCTCATTTTCGTGATCACTATACATGATACTTTCTCCCATTTCAGCCGTGGCATATATTTTAGAAGCACCCTATATATCTATATGACCTATGCATTTGAATATTCTTTAAATGTATATTGATTTTTGTAGGTACCTATAAAACATTATCATATTAATATACCATGTAAATCGATAACTAAACTATATACATATATGTCGATAAATGATGCACAACACTTCGTTTCGTCCGGTAAGAATGTTAGTGTCGTATGAGTGCAGCAGCGTTCATAGAAAATGTACAGCGACTAGTAAGAGCCGATAAAATAAGATCCGTTCTATACACCTATATGGCTCGAGTAGTGGAATGATTATTTCGGCTTGTGGTTCTATAAGTTATAAGTCCGGTAAGAATGTTAGTGTCGGATGAGTGCACACGCGCTCATACAAAATGTACAGCGACTGGATCGGACTGTGACGTCATCATCTGTCAGTAGTCAGTTCTTACCGTGTCGTGTCGTGTCGTCTCAGTGCACTCGCAGCGTCACTCCTCCTCCGTCCTAGCCCGAGCATTATATATTCTCTTTGGCCCGACGAGAGAAATGGCTTTGGCCTTGTTTTTTTTTTTACATGATGACGAAGAAAGACTGAAGAAACTGAGGGAAAAAATTGGCTTTTGGCCTTCGAAGAAGATTTTCAACAGACTAGGCTGTATGGCTCTGATCCTTTGCCTTCCCCATCTCGGGGTAAAATAAAACAAAAAAAAATCTCTTTGGCCCGTGGCCCGAGCCGAGTGCCGACTCTCCGATGTCATTTGGAATTGGATGCAGCGTTGCCGGCGCGGACTTTTTGTTCCGATTTCGGAACTTTTGAGGCTTCAGCGGAACTTTTGCGGAACTTAATGATCATCGGAACTTTTCGGAACTTTTCGTGATAAATAAAGCTCGTGCTGAAGGAAGCGAAACTTTTAAATTAACTTGACTGGTGTTTGGCTTGGTTAAAAACGAGGCGTCGGACGCTACTTTGAAATTTTTCTTCGGGCTCGCTTCGCTCGCCCTTTTTTAGATCTCAGTATCCCAGCCCCTGTGTATCGGGACTTTTTTCCCCACACGTGAGACTCCCTCGCCGTCACCCTCAGCCCCCAGCCAACGGCTCTCAGCGGCAGGAAAATTCTGCCTGCCAAGGGAGCATCTCCTCAGCCGTTATGAGCGTCGGAGGGAATGCTTGCGCATCCATGAGGATCGACTGAGATCGGTGAGATCCATGAGAGCGGTGAGAGAGTCGACCTGTGAGGCCGGAGGACGTCACGGTGATCGAGCTGGGGCGGCCCAGTCGCATTGCTTCCTGCCACTCCTCCTCACACGATGAAAGCGCGACGAGGAGGGAGACGAGGCGTGATCGCGGCCAAGCTCTTTTGCTTGAAGCTACTTTATGAGGCCCGCCCCCCTTTCTGCTATGAGTCCTCAGCTGCCGAGGAAACTATGCGAGGGTGTTCCGCCGCTCGTTGAACGCCGGTAACCACCCCGCTACCCCCCGGAGAAGAGGCCCTACCTGCTTCTCGCCCCCGGCCGCGCGGGACCGCTACAGCAATGTGACCCTCGCCTGCGCCAGCGGAAACCACCGTAGCTAGCCGCACCGGCTCCTTCGATTGCCCTACCGACACCAACCACCCAGTCGCCTCCATCTGTGCCCCGACATTTCGCCAAGGTCTCGAGCATCTGGTGAAGCCGGGGACCTGCACTTATGCGGCGCCGGCCCCTGCCGGCACTGCCACCGTGCCGGGCCTCTCGGCCGCCGCGCCGCTCCGCTGCCGCCGCCGCGACACTCGTCGCTGCGCCCGCAGCCACCGCCCCCACCCCAGAAGTACCGCATTGACCAGCGGTACCTCGATAGCCTCGAGGAGACCAGCGCCATTAACTGGTTCTTCTACACGCTGCTGATTGAGAGGAACCTCAAGGTGGCCTTACGTGGCCTTCCCTCCACATCGGACCATGTCAGACAGATATCAATTTGAAATATCTCTGAGCCGGTAATAGTGGGGTCTAGTATCTAACTAGTTGCAAATAACGTTGTGACGACGACGACGACGCACGCTCGCTGTGGCGATAAAGTTTTACTGTGGCCTATGAACGGAACTTTCCAATTCAAAACGGAACTTTTCACGAGTGGTTTTGGACTTTTTTCATTTTCTGTGCCGGCAACACTGATTGGATGTCATTGTAAACAGCGACAGCGAACTACGAGGGTCGCTGCTCGGCTCGCAGTCCTATTTTTACTTTTTTTCCAAAAAAACGAAGCAAAGTCACTAAATTAACAACAAAACCTCTGCACGTATCTTATTCCGTGACGAAAATAAATTGTTTGACTGTTGACCGGCCAACGGACAACCTTTGGTTGTGAGGGGCTACATTAACTAAATTGATCAGGACGACGATGAAATGAATGTAAATAATAAAACAATAAGTGGTTGCCAAGTGACTTGAGTTTAATCCTGCTCAAAATGTCTGGGTTATAATGTTTAATGCGTGGGACGAACTGTTTTTCCAATGTAACCCACTTATATGGTGATGTTTATTGTTCTGTTGTGTGATCTTGATACTTGACCATGTCTGGGGCTGGTGAGGGCGAGCGCCCGTCGCGGCCCTGCTCCCTGCTGCTGGAGACTCCGCCCCCGGAAAAGGAGCCCCTTCGATTCGACGTTCAGCTGGTAGGAGCTCCGCCGGAAGTCGAGCAGCTGGTCAATAATATCAAGCAGGTGGCTGAGGAATTCTTGTATCATTGGAAGACTTTTCCAATTGGTAAATATTGAAATTATTCATTAGTTAGAAAGCCTTTTAATAAAGCTTTATTAGGTACACAGTAACATCCATAGTGAATCCTTAGCTATTTAAAGAAAAAATAAATAATACAGTAAGTTTAAGTTGAACATGTGCATGAGTTAATCTTCCCACATTGCTGGGATATCACATCCTGAAGCCAATGAGAAGTTGCGTAGGTGTATAAAAAGGGCTTTTCTGACACTGGAGATCGTCACTTATCCCACAACCTCCACTATTCTGGAATTCCCACCCCCCCCCCGTGAGTATGGCCTAACCTTCCCGAGATATGGGAAGAGACCCATGCCTCAGCAGTGAGGATGCTATGGATTATTTACAATAAAAAAAACCATCCGCTTTGCTTATTCACTAATTAGCCATAACTACAGTGTTAAAGTTTGTGAATGTTACTGTTAACTTTTATTACTTGTTGTTCTTATATTCCTCAACTACTTGTGGTTGTCTTAAGGTACAAGTCCGAGACCGGCTGCAAGTTGCCGACCACACGCGACAGGCGACAGACCGCATTTATCCACCGCAAGTTACACTCCTGGTTTCTAGGAATCTCTATGAAAGTGATTCCGGGCGCGGCGACATGTGTCCTAAATTATTGTTAAACACGTCCGACATTCTGACTCGCGCGAAGGTACGGAATCGACAGGGTACAAAAGCTGACTGAAGTGCAGTTGCGTTTGGAATGACGGTGGCAGCGACATGCGGTTGACCGCAGCGGGCAGCCGCAGTGTCGCGTGCGGCTGCCACCTGCAGCCCGTCTCGGAATTGTACCTTTATGGTAAACCCAGTGTACAAAGGGTGTTACAAAGCAGTGCCAGAGTACTTTTCTACTAGTTTTGGCATTTTATGTTATCACTTCCATTAATGATATTCATTCTTTTTTTACACAGTACTACCACCTACACAGTTCTCGGGGCCTGGTAACCGTCCCTCAGATATCGTGATCGCACCACCATGTGACGAGATAGATGCCGCGGCGCTGGACGCCGGAGTGGAGCCGCATCCACTGTCACCGAAGCAACTTCACTCCATAAGAGATAAAGGGTAAGCTTATAGAAACAGAAAACATGGCTATATTAGGAATCTTTACTGATATCTCAAACGAATAAAGGAGTTGTGTGGTATTTAGTTCTTATTTCCTTATTTAATGAATTTACTAGCTGGGAGACTGAGCGTCGCTCGTTCAATCGGAGTTTTTATAAACTAAGATAGTAATAAGATATATTTGAAACATTTTGCAGGGTGTTGTTTTAGTCGGTAGTGGCCTTCTGAGGGACCAAAGGACAAGCAATATTTGTTCTGAAAATAACAATAATATTTTTTTATAATTTGATTCTATAAAAAACAAAATACATGCAAATTATCCTTTTTTTTTATAAGAAAACAGAAAAATATTCAATGTTACGTAATATTATAAAGTTGTTCATCATTTATTATGATATTAGTCAGTAATATCAATCAGTTTTGGCGACTTTTTAGAGATTTTCTTATTGCAAATGTTATCAGCGCCATCTAGTTGAGTTTAGAGAAAGCCGTGGAAAATTCCCTATTGTCAAACACGGGGCAGGGCGGCACAATCATCAGATATGTAATTCACTTATATGGCGAAAGATGGCGCTATTTGTCTCTACAATACAAAGAGGTTAAAATATTTTTATTTATTCTTTTTATTTATTTACATTAATATTTACATAAGTTCACACAAAATAAAGAATAAAAAGACGAAAAAACTATAAAATCTCATGGGTGGGATTCGAATCCGGACCTAAAAGCACCAAAACCGCTACTCCACCAAAGTACTTGAAACCGACATTTAAAAATAAGCATCATATGCGTTCTCCTTTTATGTAACTTCGCTCATATCTCCCTTAAATGAATTTTTTCGAAAATAATTCCCTCATAGATCGATTTCCGGTGATTTTTAACCCCTAATCCTAGATTTTCGTCAAAAGGTTTCAAGCCGTTTTCAAAATCGTCGGGACACTTAACTCGTTTAATAGTATAGGATAATATTGATATTCTAATGACTGAAGGCTATTTTTGAATACACCTTTGTACATATCTCATTGCAGCACAAATTAATATATCAAAATGTAGACCTGGTTTTGCAGTTTTTTGGCTCTCCTGGAAAGTTGTCAACTCCTCCTTTATTCTGTTGGGGTGTTGATCTACCTGCATCTTTTGCACTGTTCTAAATGAGTATAAAAATTATATTTCTTGCAGTAATAAGTTTTCTTATTTTAATATTAGCCCATTAGTGATATAAGTAGCTCATAACTCTTAGATAATACAGAACACATACCCATCTATTTAGTTATAGAACTAAATGTAAATAGAAATGGTATAATAGGTACCAGACAAAATCATAAATATGATCTACAGCAGTGTTTTTCAACCTGTGAGTCGCGACCCCCAGGGGGGTCGCGAAGCCTTTCTAAAGGGGTCGCGGGTAAAAGAAAAGGTAGTGTTTGAAAAAATACGATTTTAGTGAAAAGGCTGAGCCTGTTTATTTTTGAACAATTTGTCAAAACGCGGTTCTATTTTGGAGACGATAAATAACTAAATAATTTTCTAGTTGAAGAAAATTATAAATGTAGTCTTTCAAATCACTGACATTTTGTATGTTTATGGGTCTGGGGGGGGGGGGGGGGGTCGCAAGATTTTTTTTACAAAACACTGATCTACAGTTTTACATCTTCCCTTCTTTAGTACAAATGGTAACTTAACAATACTAGGTCCCATTCCAGCACCAAGGTAAAAGTTACCCTCATACTTAAACAATTTACATTGGGCTAACATAGTGATATCTTTTGTTGATTTCACACGTTCTGGTGACTGAGTAGCCGGCGGCGTGTATCCGTCCCGAATTGTAAGAACTATACGAATAAGAACGATACATGCAATGCAAATATACTCAAGCATGCACCGGCTACCCAGAATTAAAACATCTGAAAAGGCGCTCAGGATAACATAACCAAATGATTAACAGTGATCTCTTTTACGCGGATAACACAATGCTGCGGAATCCGCTCCGGTGTGCGGTTTTACGTCACAATTTCCATAGTAAAAAAAACCCGCCGCACCGCACACCTGAGCGGATTCTGGAGCAGTGTATTATCCACCTTAATTCCTTTTAATATTTTCTGGTTGCTGGGTAGTCAGCGTCGTTTACCCGTCGAAAATTGTATGGATTTTCGGCCAGTGGAGTAAATCGCGCCTGTGCATATAAATCATAAATGCCCATATTACTAAAACGTGTGAAAAGGCGCCTAAGATAGCCCAAGTTAGCACGATTAGCAAGCAATTATCTCTTTTATTGTGTTTTCACACTTTCCGGGTTGTCAGGACGGGCAGCAGGCGTCGTGCATCTGCCGAAAACTGAATGAGCCTGAAAAGTCATTTGCACCGGAATGTTTGAAAAAACACACTACGCAAAAAACAGCAAACAACAGACCAGTAGTAATTTTAAATCACAATTCAGATTATTTAAAAAATAAATTATATTATTATACAATATGTACATTCCTACGCACATTTGTATCGTCTGTTAAAATTTCACATTTATGTTTTTGATGCGATCTTTGTTAACAAAAAACACTATCTCCACTTTTCATTAAACTCATTAAGATCAATTACTATTTTCTCTCAAACATGTTAAGCCCATTAAATGATTAAAAGTTAATTAAAACTTTAACTCTACTTCATTGGTTTAACTTAAAGAACTGTTTTGCATTTGACTGACTCACTGGCGTAATACAATAGTTAGGTATGCTGACTTCTAAGCTGAGAGTCGTGGGTTTGATCTCCAACAGGGCAAACATTTGTGTGACAAGCAGATTTGTTTCCTTAGTGTTTCGGTGTTTATATGTATAATATGTATTTAAAACATGTTTAAGTATCTTTAATATTAATCTTTTGGTCCATATGTGATCTGTCCTAAATGTATATTATTTATATTACATTTCCATACATAATACGAAGCCGTAATAAATAATAAACCGCTCAAATTTTCACTGCTGCTGTTTATAGTTGAAATGTAGAAATTTTAAACCATTTTATAGAATGCTTTATTATACAGAATTTGTTTTGGTTAAGCTATCACAAGGACAAAATATTTAAGCCGAAGAAACTCAATGCTAAACAATTGGATTCGATCCGCGAATGGGGGTATGTCACCCGAACTTTATGTATGTGTATCTATGTTCTGTATATGTGTAATAATGTGTATCTATTGAATTGGGCTAGCCGGTGGAAAATAAATGCAAATGGCGATAGAATAGCTCTGTCCGAGTAGTTGTAGTTAATTTATAATATAAAAGGTGTAAAAAATAGACTAAGATCCCGTTAATAAAGATTAATAATAAGTTTAATCGAAAAACCTATTGAATAGTTCTTTCTCCAAAAAAATGCCGCACTTTCATAAAAAATGGTTAAACAACTGAAAAATATGTATAAAAAAGCGAAGAAAAAATCTGTTAATGAATCAACAAAAGTAGAGAGAAATACTCAGAAGTAGAGGCCTCAACGTGTGCTACACTAGTCCTACAACCTATTTTGTTACACCCTGTATAATTAATCTGTTTACGGAAGCAAAAAAAATTACATTGTAATTTGGTTGCATTGACTTGAGACTGAGCTATACTAGCGCCATTTTGGAAATTGCCAACCCTTCATCATTTTATTTTATACAACACTTCATCATTATAATCTTATTACTAAATTGATGTCAATACTATCCATAGTATCGCTCCATTATATTAGTATTACCAAAGTATTAGCTTGAGCTAATGTTTAAAACAAACTACAATGAATAATAAATTAGATTCGTGATTTTTTCTTTAGCTATTGAAATATTGATTATGAATACAGATTAATAAAACATTTTATCCACACTGTAAAGAGGTGCTCTCATAAATTTTAAAATGGCACATAGCATGCCCATAAAACTGTCTAGACTTAGCTTTGTATAACCGTTGAACAGTTCATTAACATATGCTCCACAAATGGAAGGTTAACAACTTAACATGGTGGAGTGATGCCCATATGTCTGACTGACATAATAATATTGGCACCAAGGTCATCGCCCCCATACGAGCATGTTCCCATGCGTTACAAATGCCTTCTTCCTTCTAATACTTTCACATACGTATGAATGTGTTTTTCTACTACTTTCCTATCGTCTCGTGTTTTAAATGGATTTCGCATTTAGACATAAAAAATCTTGTTTTTGTATGAATGAATTGCCTCTAGCATGATCTATCTATCATTACTTGGCCACACAAGATATTTTTTTCTTTTTTCAAGTGTGAGAGATATTTTTACCAATCACAGTGTTGCATGAAAGTTTTCTAAAAAATAGTTGTGTTTTAAAGGAGCATCTTTAAAGATATTGACCGCTAAAGTCATTAAAAAATTGTGTGTCCGGGGTTTCTAAAATTTTGGCCTCAATAAAAACTCTTAGTGAAAATTATTTGAGATGTCTTGTCTGAACAACCATAGATGTCCTGTACTGACCAGTTTTAGAGTAGTAAAGAGAAAACATAAGATAAAATTAAATAATAATCGATTATAATAATCGAAGATTTCTAAACTTGTAATATATGTTATATATGTATAACGGTATCGGTAGTATGACCATGGAACCCTACAATGTGTGGCCCGACACTTGGTTGTTTATTTGCGTAGATACTGTAACATTTTACTAAAAAAAGAAGTATCCACAAATGTTAACACTTTGCTTATACAAGCTATGATGAAATGACTATAATACAAGGTGTTAAAAAAATTGCGTTTGAGATTTTAAGGGTAACTCAGAATCCAGTATAGAATACAGGAAACATATTGAAAAATCCAATCTACGACATTTTTTCAGTTTTTCATACAAACTCTTGATTCACTATTAAGATTTAGTATGGGAATCTGAAAAAATATATATATTTGAAGAGCGGATTTTTTAATATTTTTCTTGTATTTTATACTTGATTCTGAGTGACCCCTTAAAATTTCAAACACACTTTTTTTAACATAGTTTTTAAATCCAACATATACTACCACAAATCTTATTAGTCCAAAGAACTTAATAATTATTACCTAGAGTCCTGTTTCAGCTTACCGTTGTAAAAATCGATGTAAATTATTATATTACTAATTGGTGTATATGCGCCATAAACTTCTATATCCTTTCAAAAGTGCCACATATCCAAGACCAGGTTCCCTAAAGCTCTATTCTCTTACCAGCGAATTCGAGGTCCCTTCCCGCCACTTTCCGGGGCAAACCCACGTGTGGCGGGTGGCGGGCTGGCTGCAACGCGGGCGGCAGCGGGCGCGGGAACAGCTGCATCTAGTGATAGCTAGAGCTGTGGCTTTAGTGGTTGTGGTGGCGAGAGATCGACTGTTGAGGGATGAGCCGCTGTCTGTTATCGCTGGAGGGGCGGAGCTTCTACAAGGCTTCCACAGGTTTGTAACCTTTATAATAAGGGTAGTGGTTACAATAGATCGCAGTACCCTTTCGTCAGTACTCAAATTTTGAGTTGCTTATATGGCCACCTATACGGCCTGAATTGATGCTGAATCATGATTATCATTACAGCTGGTAGACATTTACTGATGTAAATAAACCTTGTTCGTCTCTCGAAAGCCTTTCGTTCCTAAAAAATGGCTTGCCAATTAAATTGGCCTTCGCTAAAAATTATCATCGGTTCTCAAAATGTAACGGGCGACTACATTGTGGATTGTTGTTTAAAGTGATTTCGTATTCTTCTGCGCAGGCTTCTGGATCTACTTATAGGGATGCCGTCACTCGAAGCAAAAGATTTGGAGAAGAAAATACGTGAAGAACGATCGCGTTACTTGGTAGCCGAACTCATTTGTAAGGTAAAGTACATATTTTTTTTTTCTGTTTCATATTCCAATGGTGCCGTTCCAACGGAACCCTCTTACTATCATCAGCCAAAAAACGTTCATTGCTGGATAAAGGCCTCAAGGATTTCCTCTCGGACCGGTCCTGCGCTGCCTGCATCAAGTGGCTTCCCGCAACCTTCACCAATTCTTCGGTCCACCGAGTGGGAGGCCTGCCTACGCTACGTCTTCCGGTGCGCGGTCGCCACTCAAGAACTTTGCCCCAACGGCCATCTGTTCTACGAGCTATGTGCCCCGCCCACTGCCACTTTAGTTTAGCAGTTCTGTGAGCTATGTCGGTCACTTTAGTTCTCCAACGTATCTCTTTATTTCTGATTTGATTGCATAGGAAAACTCCGAGCATAGCACGCTGCATCGCCCTTCGGGTGATCTTGAGCATTCTTGTAAGCAATTAAGCAACCATGTCTCCTATCACCAAAAAACATTAATTGGCCGTAGTTATGCCATAACGATGGGATAATGTACTTTAGGTCAAGTACATTATCCCTTACTTACTTTAAATCAGTTGGATCGTTATGGCATAACTATGGCCAATTATTAAGAAAGAAAGAAAGAAAGAAAAAAATACATGACATTCATAGTATTATTACTTACATACTTTGTTAAATTGCTCAAATAATTCGTGCACTATCGCTACCAGTATTTCTTGTGATCTTTTATCGTCTGCCAAGGGTTGTCTGGAAGAGATCGCTTCTAGCGATAAGACCGGCTTTGTACACGTAATCCAATATTTTATATGCTATGAAAATTCCTTGTGTGCAATAAAGCATTAATACATACATATATACATATTATTACCAGATAATATATTGTCTATGCCTGTGTATTTTGAATCAGTGGGTCGCGCTGTTATGTCGTTCGCTCCTACGTGTTACAAAGGGAGGTTGTAGTAAATAAATAATTCGGGGGACGATTCCGTACAGGCATTTTCAAATGTGGTTTGGTTACGTGTTCCTACTACGTGATCCATTTTTGTAAATTTTTGTATGGCAGCCAGAACATCAAGACGACATAACCGCCCTGGCAGCGTGGGTGTCGCGTGCCATGCGACGCGCCGCCTCTGAGAAGACTGACGTGAGGGATTCGCACGGCACACCCCGAGTGCCTTGCGTCTATACCACTCCACAGAACACACTGGTATTGTTGATTTATTTATTACTAGCTTCTGCCGCGACTTCGTCTGCGTGAACTTTAGAATTGGATACAGAAAGAAAATGTTGAGGTGGCGCCATCTAGTGACGAAGTGGACATTTTAAGTTTTTAAGCATTCCTTTGGGAACCCTTTAGTTTTCCGGGATAAAAGTATCCTATGTGTTAGCCGGGTACTTTATCTATCTACCCACCAAATTTCATCCAGATCCGTTCAGTAGTTTCGGCGTGAAAGCGGAACAAACAAACAAACATCCATACTTTCGCATATTTATTACGTATTGCCTTTTGGTATATTTTAACAGACATGGCGTCTTATACAGGGTGTAACAGAAGTGTGTGACAATACTTCAAGGTTGGCTTTTACCCACCAAACTGAACAACTTTTGATCTACAACTTTGTTGAAATCGCAAATTTTTTTTTGGACTTGTCATACAAATCGATCAGCTGGCGAACCAAGTTTGTATGAAAAGTCCAAAAAAATTTTTGCGATTTCAACAAAGTTGTAGAACAAAAGTTGTTCAGTTTGATGGATAAAAGCCAACCTTGAAGTATTGTCACACACTTCTGTTACACCCTGTATAAACGCGTAATGCGATAGAGGTGCGTGAAAGAAAAACACTCACTCATAAAAGAGTGATGTTCGGTATATAATGGTATGGATGAACCGTTGTTCAAATATAAGCTTGATGTGCATCGGAGCGTTATCAAAAAATGACTAAATATACTGTGCTGTATATTTTCAATAGTTTTAGGCGGCAAACGAGCAGACGGATCACCTGATGGTAAGCGATTACCGCCGCCCATAGACACCCGCAACACCAGAGGAGTCACAAGTGCGTTGCTGGCCTTAAATTATCTTTAATTTCTTCCTTTTATTGTTGTGATATTGGTGCATGATCTAGTCTGTACTTCCATGTAAAATAATGGACTCTTTTTGCATTCCTTAAATATTAATATCCCCCAGGTGGACCTCCGTCTGTACAAGCGCGACATCCTGCGTAAAGCCGCGCCACACTTGCAAGCGATACTGGAACGAGAGTCGCGCGGCTGGTTCCTGCACTTCCGCGAGCGCCGCGCCGCGCTGCTGGCTGGCCAGAAAGTGCCCCCGCGGGACATCGAGGAGGTACCACGTCTCACTATTAGCCACTCGGAGTGATAAATCTCACTTCTAGCCACTTGGAGTGATAAATCTCACTTCTAGCCACTTGAAGTGAAAATCTCACTTCTAGCCACTTGGAGGGATAAGCCACTCGCAGTGGTAAGTATCACTACTAGCCATTCACTGTACTGTGTCACTAATAGCTATTTGGTGTGATACTGTCTCACTACTATCCATTAGGAGTGGTCCTATCTTACTACTACCCATTTGGAGCGCTACTGTCTCACTGCTAGCCATACTGGAGGCTGGTTCCTGCACTTCCGCGAGCGCCGCGCCGCGCTGCTGGCCGGCCAGAAGGTGCCTCCGCGGGACATCGAGAGATACCCGCCGCGCTGTCTCACTGCCGGCGATACTGTCTCACTGCTAGCCATTTGGAGTGGCACTGTCACTACTAGCCATTTGGAATGGTACTGTCGCACTACTAGCCATTCGGAGCGATACTGTTTGCATCACTGCTAGCTAATTAGAGCAATACTGTCTCATTATCTACTAGCCATTTAGAGCGATACTGTCAGCTTACTGCCACTCGGAACGATACTGTTTCATTACTAGCCATTTGAAGCAATACTGTGTCACTAATAGCCAGTAGTTGTCAAACTTTTGCCAGTATTTGTTTACAACTAACTAACTAACAAATACTGGCATTTGTTTACAACTAACTAACTATAATTTTGCAGGAGGTGCGAACCGCAGCTATGAGGGAATACGTAAATCGCGTGTGTGACGCTGTGCTGGCGAGCGAGCCTTTACAGGCTCTCGGGGAAGACATCCCGGCCTTGTTAGCGGCGCAGTTGAGAGCTTCTGCCATTGTCAACAGGTTCGCTTCTTTAGTTCAATCTGTAGATAAAGTGATATATATGCTTTGTTATGCAGGGTCTTTGTTATGCAATCTTTTTAACAAAATGTTAAATGAAAAATTTGCGAAAACTAATCATTTTTAATCATAAATAAAATTATCGACTATGTAGAACCACAGCACTATTGTATTCACTTGTCAGTTCATGATATGAGTACAAATAGCCGCGCTATGATAGGCTGCGTTCATATGCCGCTGCGCTATGATTGGCGCGTTTGCACGCGGCGTCATCTAGAGTTGGAAAATTGTAAATATCATATCGATATTTTTGAAGAAATTCGATAGACGATTTCTCTGAAATGTTAACTGATGCAGCAAAAAGAAAATGTACCAAAATTTTAAAATGATTCACAGTCCGCGCCCTTTCAACCATAAGGGGTAGTTTTGTAACACCCTGTGCAGGCAGTAAATCTAATCGTGCGTCAAATTTTAATCAGTGCTTTTACTCCTGATTCTAAACCACTTTCTCCGAGGAAACCATAGTCAAATCGATCTTTATACAAATCGATCAGCCGAGCGGCCTTTGTATGAAGAGTCCATTTTATTATGCGATTTGACTATGGGTTCCTTGGGAAAAGTTGATCAGAATCAGGAGTAGAAGCACTGATTAAAATATGACGCATGACTAGAGTTATATCCCCTGTATAAAAGCGTGGTGGTCACTTTCAAAGGGGGCGAGGGGCAGTTCCTATGCAAGTACGGGTAGAAACACGTACTTGCGTACCTTTTCACCAGATGCAATTCTACACTGGTGGACTAAAAAATCGACTCAAGATTTATTGCTCGACTTTTGAAAAAATAACTCAGTCTACAAAACTGCTAAACACTAAAAGCAAAAAACTAGAAAACCATCAAACTAAAATCATAAACAGTAAACACACAGTTTTTGAAGTTTTGGTTTAGTTTTATTTTGCTAGATTGAGTTAATTTTCCAAAAGTAGTGCATGAAACTTTGAGTCGATTTTTTTGTCCTATATGATGATATATTCATTGATTGTTCCCTGCAGTGACCATGTTATAAATACATATCTATGATCAACCTTATTCCTCTTTAATTGTAGATCTGTCTCGTTCTAGCTTTCTCCAACAACACTGCACAGTGTTTATTGTTTCACCTATTCAATATTAATATCAAGCGATAATAATGAAAGTGGTTCCCGCCGCTCTCTGGGCATTTGCAATACGTACCAGGGGTGCTATCAGTGCTTTGCCGAACCTTCAAAAACCTTTTCAAACCCTTCTTGAAAATCCCATACTGTAGACCTCAGGAAAAACCTCGGGTGCAAGCTCATTTCACAGCTTGAGGGTTGGACGTTTTACTAACAAAGCTATGTTTATCTCTGTCTAGGGCGGAAGAAGGCGTCCGTCGCAAACTAGAGGCTAGTCTCTCGGCCGCCGAAGCCCGCATTTGTGCCTCCCACCCCATCCTATCCAAAGCAGACGCGTGGCGGAAAGAAAAGTTGTCTATGGCCGCCCATAGACTAAAGGGGGAGCTGCGGTGGGTGGCCATAGAGGACGCAGCCGTGGCTATGCAAGCTCACAAACTAAACCAGCACAGATATCTGCTGTTGCGTGATTTGGCGTTCTTGAGAGACCGGGAACCACTATTGATGAAGGTAAGAGACTATAGAGTATGGTTAGTTATAAAGTTGTCTGTGGCCGCCCATAGACTAAAGGGGGAGCTGCGGTGGGTGGCCATAGAGGATGCAGCGGCCGCTATGCAAGCTCACAAACTAAACCAGCACAGATATCTGCTGTTGCGTGATTTGGCGTTCTTGCGGGACCGGGAGCCACTGTTGATGAAGGTAAGAGACTATAGAGTATGGTTAGTTATAAAGTTGTCTATGGCCACCTATAGACTAAAGGAGGAGCTGCGGTGGGTGGCCATAGAGGATGCAGCGGCCGCTATGCAAGCTCACAAACTAAACTAGCACAGATTTGTGCTGTTGCGTGATTTGGCGTTCTTGCGGGACCGGGAGCCACTGTTGATGAAGGTAAGAGACTATAGAGTATGGTTAGTTATAAAGTTGTCTATGGCCACCTATAGACTAAAGGGGGAGCTGCGGTGGGTGGCCATAGAGGATGCAGCGGCCGCTATGCAAGCTCACAAACTAAACCAGCACAGATATGTGCTGTTGCGTGATTTGGCGTTCTTGCGGGACCGGGAGCCACTGTTGATGAAGGTAAGAGACTATAGAGTATGGTTAGTTATAAAGTTGTCTATGGCCATCTATAGACTAAAGGGGGAGCTGCGGTGGGTGGCCATAGAGGATGCAGCGGCCGCTATGCAAGCTCACAAACTAAACCAGCACAGATATGTGCTGTTGCGTGATTTGGCGTTCTTGCGGGACCGGGAGCCACTGTTGATGAAGGTAAGAGACTATAGAGTATGGTTAGTTATAAAGTTGTCTATGGCCACCTATAGACTAAAGGGGGAGCTGCGGTGGGTGGCCATAGAGGATGCAGCGGCCGCTATGCAAGCTCACAAACTAAACCAGCACAGATATGTGCTGTTGCGTGATTTGGCGTTCTTGCGGGACCGGGAGCCACTGTTGATGAAGGTAAGAGACTATAGAGTATGGTTAGTTATAAAGTTGTCTATGGCCGCCCATAGACAACTTTATGGGGGAACATTTCTTTATATGGGGAGCTGCAGTGAGTGATAGCCACTCACGAGCTATGGAGTTTGATGGTAACTTTACAATGCCAGATTACGATAAAAGCTAAACTACATCACTTGGCGAAATTTGTTCAGTTTCTTGAATAGCATCTACCACTTGCGGCTTAACAGTAACATTGGTTTAACTGTTGTTTATAGGAGCTGCGCGCCGCTAAGACGCCGACGCGCGAGTTCACGTGGGCGACGCGCATTTGGCTGCCGCAGAACTGGGTGGTGGTGCGCCATTTTAGGGGCCGCTCCGAGAAGATACCCACCGTTTTGTCGCCTAGGTGAGCATTCTGTTAATAACCTCCTCAGTCCTGAACAATGATTGCGTTTGTAACATTGAAAAAGTTACTTCGAAATATTAAGGGGATTTTATATAAGTAAAAATAAATATATTTGTTGTCCTATAAGTAATATTTTTTTTGTACCTAGTTCCAATGCATTGCAATAATGTTTATTTAAAATATCGCCAGTGAAACCCACACGAAAAATGTCCCCTGGGGACCTGAGGACCGAGGAGGATAATATACAAAGTGATAATATACCAACTTTACATGACAATAGTATACTTTTTCCACTCCGGACAAAATGTATGGTCCAAGACAAACATTTTTGTACTTAAAAAATACCATAAATTATAATAAAAACTGTTGAAATTCACTAAAAGTTTAATGGCGTAACGAGTTATAGGCCGTGTGCATTTATTGTATGTAAAATAATAATAAGTCGGGCATTATAGGCCCTTCCTCTACAAACTATTTGTTTATGATCGATCAGAGTATTTCAAATCCAAAATATTTATTCAAAGTAGTACACTTTTAGGTACACTGTACATTTTTCGAAGGTAATCTTTTTCCACCTAAAATGAAGCTCCTTTCTCTTCCTCCTCCTTTAATTTTATTTATTTTATCTTTGTTTTTTTTTTAACCGTATTAATATTCCAGGGCGACGTCCATAGTAACGCCACGGTCGCACCCGTCCCAGCCGGTGTTTTTGGCGGAAAAAGAGAAGATATATCACAGCAGCACGCGATGGCCGGGTTGGAGGCTTATCGCGCTGGCTTACAGGTACATGTTTATATCATAAATATATATTATTAGTTACGTAATACAATTTAAAGCTTATCGTCATTATGTCCTTTTGGTAGCAGACCTATCATTGAGTTTAAACTCAGTCGGTACTCAGTCGGCTGATTAAATAATCAGCATGTGGAATTTCCTGAACTAGATCTATTTCATTCGAAACTTCGAACACGAAAGACAAGCCAGGTGAACCTGTCACCCCGCTATGCCCTCCACTCCGAAGAACAGTTTTAGGTTGTAATTCTCCAATTGCCAGATTCTGTAAAATTATAAACAGCTGTAGTGACGGCATTGATGTACACTCTTGATTTCGTATTTATACAAAACCGTATCTCAAAAAAAAAACTCAAAACTCAAAATGTTTTTTATTTAAATAGATGCTTTACACATGCTTTTAAATCGTCAATATTTTTTTCTACCTAGTACAAAGTCCCTAACTCGCGGGACTTGTACACTCAACGTTTCGGGAAGTGTTTGCGAAGCGAGAATCTGTCTGATAATTAGTATTATGTATATCAGACAATCTGTCTGATAATTAGTATTATGTTTACTTCTTTTTTCTTATGTTGATGAGCGTTGTATTCATCATCATGTTTCTTTTTATATAAAGTTATAGATGTGTACACACTTTTGTGCATGATATGTTTACCTTTAAAAGGCTGTGCACTAGATTATGTTTTGAACGTATGTGTAAACTACTGTTGGTAAACCTAATAAATAAATTTAAAAAACTTATTCCTTTTAAAATAACGCTTCCCAAAGGCTGGTTTGATATAGTTCCCCAATTTTGATCATACTCTATTCTATTCTATTTTTCTATTTGGCATTCCACATCTCATTCCGAGCGTGATTTTGCCAATGTCTAGTGAAAAATGGGAGAATCTTCAATAAAAAAAATGGCGAAACGCCAATGTCAAGTGAAAGTGACGACTCTAAGGGTGATGGGCACTTAAAGACGCTCCACGTGGTGGTTTGCTGCTGGAACTCGGAAAACGGAGCTGTCTCCTGAGTTAATCCTCTTCTTATTATCGCTTATCTCAGATCGGGATCACAGCTATTTCTCCATCACAAAAATAACGTTGAAACTATTCTAAAACGGTAATAATTGTAAAATTAACTTAACAGACGTGTGCTCGGTACAAGTCCCGGCAACCAACCTCTTTGATCATACTCTTCGTTTTCTTTTTCTGTGCACTATTTGCTTCTGTCAATTTTTATTGACGGGCAAGTTTTTTATACTTTTATATGCGAATACTATAAGTGGTTTATTGTTATAATGTTTAGTCTTCTAATTAGTTAACACTAATCGTTTGTTTTCCGAACAAAATAAAATTTAAAATTAGCAACTGAATCCCCCAGGACCTGGTGTTGGAGCTGGAACCTGATGTTCCTCCTGGGGGTGCTGATCCCCTGGTGCTCCGTCGTCTCGCTGCGCACCCTCATCAGCGTCAAGCCGTTCGTGCCGGACTACGAGCTGTCTCAGGTCAGACCCTATACATCATATTTTAAAAGTAAAAATAGAAGATTCCATACCAGTGTTTCAGTTGTGCTTGACCACGATAAAGCTAAAATTTGAAGCTTCCAAATCATGCAGTTTCTGTTCTGTTTGATCAAGATACATAAGGTGCTCTCAAAATATCTGTCAGGGCTAAAAGTGAACATACAAATGAATGAGGAGCCAAATTTTTTTTTTAATTTGTCCGAATTCCTTGGAGAAAGTTGTTCAGTTTCGATCAAGTGATCAGCCGAATTTATGTTTTAATTCAGTAACTTATTCTGCTATCGAAGTAAATAATAAAATATTCTAACGCGTGAATGACGTCGAGTGTGCTACTTTTCAAAAGAATACGGAAATTTTAGTTTTATAAAAGCGTCGGTGGCTAAGCGGTATTGATTTCGACCTCCTAACCAGAGGTCGTGGGTTCAAATCCTGGCCAGTGCACCAATGAGTTTTTCGAAACTTACGTGCATTTTCATACCGATTGCTTTAACGGTGAAGGAAAACATCGTGAGGAAACCTGTACATCTGATTTCTAGATGTGTATGATGGTCGCGTTGCATACGTCCGTAGGTGTAAATCTAAATGCCCTACACGTGACCGCGGGTGATGCTAAGTGCAACACCAGGCAACCGCCGTCTATACCTTGTGGATAGAACGGTTAAATGTGCCACACGATAAGAAGAAGTTTTATAAAGTAGGAAATGCATTTCGGTAACTATCGTTTCACGAGCAGCGCCCGTATAATCAAAACGACCACATTTATTAAGAGCAAACATGTTTTTGAATGGCAAACACGTTTCGTTTCATCATCCAGGTAAACGGAACTCTGTTCCCGAAGCGAAGCAGCGAGACGCAGACAATGTGGTCGCGGCTACTGAAGCTGTGGAGACACGTGTCCAAGGAGCGGACGCGCTTTGAAACGGAACCTGATACAGGTAGGAGGGGTAACATTACATTACATATTGTAATAAGAGTTCTTTAATTTAGTAAAGTGTGCAGTATATTTATCTTTCTCATACTTTTTCGTACCTATCGGACTTATCAAATAGGAAGGAATACAGCTCCATCTATTAGGATCACTGCGGTTTTGAGTTTTGGCACTGCATTTTTTTCTCGATCGAGCAAAGGTTGTTTAGTAACATAGAATCAAGTCCATCTTACAATGTTTTTACAGTCATTTGTTACATTCTGTTTGTTTTAGTTCACACCTATCAGACCTATTATTTAAAAATCTGTAAAGTTTCCTTCCTATAAACCAGAAATGATAAATGCTCGTTCTTCTCATAAATTTTATTTCTTTGCTCTCCAGGCTTACTAGGCAAAGGCCTCAGTCGTTTCGCCAACCGCCTCTGGAACTACGGCGTTGTCGGCGGTCTAGGTTCGCTGTCTCTCTTACTCCTATTCCCCGTGGCGGCTTTACTGTGCAGCTGTCTCGCTCTCGCGGCGGCGGTGACGGCGCCCCTTTGGACGCCGATTGCTACGGTTACAGCGCACGTTGTTAATATGCTTGTGTATGACCTGGACTGCCCTAATCCTGAGAAGCTTAATAGGTAAGTGAATGCCACTGAGTCCTAAAATGTATTACCAGTGAATCGGTCTTTTCGATTCTTATCATAAGTTTTTTAGCGTGGAAGCGGTTGTAACTCAGTGTGGCTTGCGTGGTTGCACCGATTACGCGGGTTAAGTGACTACAGACGTAGCCATAATCTCGATGGATTTGACTGTGAGTGGATTTTATCTCGACCGTTTCCGTGCTTAAGCCGTTGGTGTCGGCTGTGATCACTATATGGCAGTCGTTAAGCCATGTCGGAGGCTTATAGGTGGCTTCAAAACTTTTGACATTGGGGTTGGCCTTACAACCTCCACCAGTCCACACTTGGCCCCCGTGTGTGTAATTTGGCCTATCCTTCCCGACGTGCCCCTGCAGTGGGGACGATATAGGTTGTTACTAACAGTTCGCAATATTCTACCCTTGCCGTCTCCTTTCAGGTATTTCCCGCTATTCGAAGTGCTGGTCTGGCGTGTGGCCATTCTGGGCTTGCTGCAGCCCGTCGTGGCCGTCGTCGTGGCGGTCGTGGTCTGTCCGCTCTGCGCTCTTATACTGCTTGTCGGTAAGTCACATGTCTACAAATGACGTGTAAATGATTTTTTTTATTTTATGGCAGTGGTGGCAAACGAGCTGACGGATGACCGCCGCCCAGAGACACCCGCAACACCAGAGGAGTCACAAGTGCGTTGCCGGCCTTTGATATGGGGGTTAAAAATAAAAAAATATTTAATAGTTTGATCCATACGTTAACAACCTTTATCGTCCCCAATGCAGGGGCATGGGTCTCTTCCCATTATAATTCGGGAAAGTTAGGTTAATAATACGGGGGCCAATTCCGGATTGGTAGAGGTTGTGGGGTTAGTGGACAACCCCAGTGTCAGAAATCAAGCTGCTTTTAAGGCCTTCGAAATGGCTTAACGACTGCCATCTAGTGAAAGCAGCCGACACCAATGGCTTAACGTGCCTTACGAAGCACGGAAACGGTCGAAATAAATGCCACTAACAGTCAAATCCATTGAAGTTGTGACTGTGTCTATAGTCGGTTAATCTGCGTGATCGACGTGACCACGCAAGCTGTACTGAGCCACGACCGGTTTTTTCCATACAGTCCACTTGTATCGTTAACAGGCGGACTGGGCGCGTGGTGCGTGCGCGGCGCGTGGGAGGCGGCGGCGTGGCGGCTGGTGATCGCGCGCTGCGCCCGCGTGCCCGCGCACGACTCCGCCTTCTGCCGGCGCGAGCGCGGGCCCGGCCTGCGCCGCGCCGCCCGCTGCCAGCTCGCGTGAGTCACTGTACACTATACACGCGGCATAGCGCGCACTCCGCCTTCTGCCGGCGCGAGCGCGGGCCCGGCCTGCGCCGCGCCGCCCGCTGCCAGCTCGCGTGAGTCACTGTACACTATACACGCGGCATAGCGCGCACTCCGCCTTCTGCCGGCGCGAGCGCGGGCCCGGCCTGCGCCGCGCCGCCCGCTGCCAGCTCGCGTGAGTCACTGTACACTATACACGCGGCATAGCGCGCACTCCGCCTTCTGCCGGCGCGAGCGCGGGCCCGGCCTGCGCCGCGCCGCCCGCTGCCAGCTCGCGTGAGTCACTGTACACTATACACGCGGCATAGCGCGCACTCCGCCTTCTGCCGGCGCGAGCGCGGGCCCGGCCTGCGCCGCGCCGCCCGCTGCCAGCTCGCGTGAGTCACTGTACACTATACACGCGGCATAGCGCGCACTCCGCCTTCTGCCGGCGCGAGCGCGGGCCCGGCCTGCGCCGCGCCGCCCGCTGCCAGCTCGCGTGAGTCACTGTACACTATACACGCGGCATAGCGCGCACTCCGCCTTCTGCCGGCGCGAGCGCGGGCCCGGCCTGCGCCGCGCCGCCCGCTGCCAGCTCGCGTGAGTCACTGTACACTATACACGCGGCATAGCGCGCACTCCGCCTTCTGCCGGCGCGAGCGCGGGCCCGGCCTGCGCCGCGCCGCCCGCTGCCAGCTCGCGTGAGTCACTGTACACTATACACGCGGCATAGCGCGCACTCCGCCTTCTGCCGGCGCGAGCGCGGGCCCGGCCTGCGCCGCGCCGCCCGCTGCCAGCTCGCGTGAGTCACTGTACACTATACACGCGGCATAGCGCGCACTCCGCCTTCTGCCGGCGCGAGCGCGGGCCCGGCCTGCGCCGCGCCGCCCGCTGCCAGCTCGCGTGAGTCACTGTACACTATACACGCGGCATAGCGCGCACTCCGCCTTCTGCCGGCGCGAGCGCGGGCCCGGCCTGCGCCGCGCCGCCCGCTGCCAGCTCGCGTGAGTCACTGTACACTATACACGCGGCATAGCGCGCACTCCGCCTTCTGCCGGCGCGAGCGCGGGCCCGGCCTGCGCCGCGCCGCCCGCTGCCAGCTCGCGTGAGTCACTGTACACTATACACGCGGCATAGCGCGCACTCCGCCTTCTGCCGGCGCGAGCGCGGGCCCGGCCTGCGCCGCGCCGCCCGCTGCCAGCTCGCGTGAGTCACTGTACACTATACACGCGGCATAGCGCGCACTCCGCCTTCTGCCGGCGCGAGCGCGGGCCCGGCCTGCGCCGCGCCGCCCGCTGCCAGCTCGCGTGAGTCACTGTACACTATACACGCGGCATAGCGCGCACTCCGCCTTCTGCCGGCGCGAGCGCGGGCCCGGCCTGCGCCGCGCCGCCCGCTGCCAGCTCGCGTGAGTCACTGTACACTATACACGCGGCATAGCGCGCACTCCGCCTTCTGCCGGCGCGAGCGCGGGCCCGGCCTGCGCCGCGCCGCCCGCTGCCAGCTCGCGTGAGTCACTGTACACTATACACGCGGCATAGCGCGCACTCCGCCTTCTGCCGGCGCGAGCGCGGGCCCGGCCTGCGCCGCGCCGCCCGCTGCCAGCTCGCGTGAGTCACTGTACACTATACACGCGGCATAGCGCGCACTCCGCCTTCTGCCGGCGCGAGCGCGGGCCCGGCCTGCGCCGCGCCGCCCGCTGCCAGCTCGCGTGAGTCACTGTACACTATACACGCGGCATAGCGCGCACTCCGCCTTCTGCCGGCGCGAGCGCGGGCCCGGCCTGCGCCGCGCCGCCCGCTGCCAGCTCGCGTGAGTCACTGTACACTATACACGCGGCATAGCGCGCACTCCGCCTTCTGCCGGCGCGAGCGCGGGCCCGGCCTGCGCCGCGCCGCCCGCTGCCAGCTCGCGTGAGTCACTGTACACTATACACGCGGCATAGCGCGCACTCCGCCTTCTGCCGGCGCGAGCGCGGGCCCGGCCTGCGCCGCGCCGCCCGCTGCCAGCTCGCGTGAGTCACTGTACACTATACACGCGGCATAGCGCGCACTCCGCCTTCTGCCGGCGCGAGCGCGGGCCCGGCCTGCGCCGCGCCGCCCGCTGCCAGCTCGCGTGAGTCACTGTACACTATACACGCGGCATAGCGCGCACTCCGCCTTCTGCCGGCGCGAGCGCGGGCCCGGCCTGCGCCGCGCCGCCCGCTGCCAGCTCGCGTGAGTCACTGTACACTATACACGCGGCATAGCGCGCACTCCGCCTTCTGCCGGCGCGAGCGCGGGCCCGGCCTGCGCCGCGCCGCCCGCTGCCAGCTCGCGTGAGTCACTGTACACTATACACGCGGCATAGCGCGCACTCCGCCTTCTGCCGGCGCGAGCGCGGGCCCGGCCTGCGCCGCGCCGCCCGCTGCCAGCTCGCGTGAGTCACTGTACACTATACACGCGGCATAGCGCACGAGTCCGCCTTTAGCCGGTACGTCCGAAAAAAATCGTGAGAAGGCCTGAGGATCTTGCACTAGATCCGTTGCACACGTCCGTAGGTGTAAATCTCAATTCTTGTCTTATTCCCACAGACCAGCGCAAGCTTTAGCGGCAGTGGTGGCGCGGGCAGAGTTAGAAGTGCTCTCGAATTGGGCCGCGGAAATCGAAGCGGCAATAGAACGGCCTCTGAGGGATTACGCGCACTTTGTCGACGCCTGCTTTGGACCGTTCTCCGTGCAGATTGCTAAGGTAGGAATACTAGGAATCCTAGTTTTGGGTCAAGTAACCATGTGTAATTTAAAAAAATACTAATACAAGTTGTTAAAAATTTGGGTTTAAGGGGGGGTTACTCAGAATCAAGTATAGAATACAGCAAAAATATTGAAAAATCGTTTTTTTTTTTTTCAATATCCCATACTAAATCTGAATATTGAATCAAGAATTTGTATGGGAAACTGAAAAAAATAACTCTCCCTACATAACTGGCGGAACAGTTGATCAATTAAGTCGATATTTATCCTATTGTTGAGTATGACGAAAAGCCTCAGTTAACCTACACATATTTTGTTACACCCTGCATACGTCTCAAAAAGATGAAGTTTATTTTGGACTCGACGTTTCTTCTCTTTCGCAAATACTTCCCGAAACGTTTATACAAGTTCCACGTGGTAGGGACTTTGTAATAACAATAAGAAAAAAGAAAAATGACGGTTAAAAAAAATGAGTACTTAAATAAAAAGCAATTTGTGTCTGAGTTTAAAAACCACCATTTACTATGACGTTAATTCAGACGGGCGCATACAAACAACTGGAGAAAGAGTGCGCTGAGCTGACGGCCTCTCTCCGGGAGAAAGTTTCGGCGAGACGACACGAGCTGGCGTTAGGTCTCAGCGACGCGGTCCGAGCCAGGGTCCGAATGACCAGCCATGATTTGAGGGTAAGTGGTCTGAAGTATCATTTTGATTTGATTTTACTTGAATGAAGTCATATTGGCTATAGTTTTTTTCTCTTCTTATTGGCTATAGTTTTTTGTTAATAATTGCACCCATTACAGTGTTAACTAGCTGTAAGATTTCCCAAGAAAAAAAATATGGAGCATTCCACATACGGGTCAATAAGCTTTTTAGTGTTTTTTTTTGTAAATGAAAAAAGGTTTACGTTAATAACCTATGTGTTCCTCACTGCTGGGGCACGAGGGTCTTTCCATACCTATATAGGAACAGTTAGGCATATTACTCCACAAACGGGGATCATGTCCGGATTGGTGGGATTCTGGGGCTAGTGACCAACACCAGTATCAGAAGTTTTCAAGCCATCTAAAAGGCCTCTGACATGGCTTAATTACTGTCTTCTGGTGATGGAAAGCTACTGTATGGGGCTTAACGTGCGTTATGAAGCCCGGATACTAGATAATTTTTTATGTAGCATAGATAATTTTTTGTAGAAAAACGTTTACCTAACTTGTCGGTTATTTGGTCCGTAGGATTGGTTCACTTTACCGGAACAAGTCACTGTTGCATCGATTGTCCAACAGATTTTTGTCCCAAATCACAGAAGTCTGTAATAACTGGTCACACAATTTTTTTGATAAAGCGCGCCATTCAAGCGTCTGCCATAGAACTGGCTCGGATATGGAGCAGCAACGCCAAGAATGAAGACTGGTGGACGTCCAGGGGGTTGGAAGTCGGAGACTGGCACGCGTTAGCTGCCAACACTTTAGTGGAGGTACGCGTTGTTTACAAGGAGTTTGTATTTTACAAGGAGATCCTAATGTATAACAGGTTTTACGTGAGCTAATCTCCTTGCTGTGAACATTTCGAGGAAAAGGACTTAAGTTTAAAGAAGTATAGATAGTTTTTATTGCTGAACGAAACTGATAGTGAGACTTGTGTATGGGATCCAACATTGATGAAGCCAAGCTTAAACACAGGTCGAAAGAAGTTGATGTAATTGATATTTTTATGTACAGTGAAATACAGAGAGATAACACAAACTTATTATTTGTGACTCGGTGGGTCAGTGGTCAACGATCCTGACTGCTGATCGGTGGTTTCGAGACCCACGAACTTTTCTGTGATTCTTTTCAAAAGGCAGTAGATATTTTTATTCAATGAAATTCCCCTAACAGGTATTCGATGCCGAAATCCTAGTCGCCTTAGAAGAGAACGAAGCTCGGCTGCCGTTGGAAAGCGGGGAAGGTGCCCGGGTGTGGGCCGCCAAGTGCGGCCGCGACACGGCGCCGCCCGACGTGTTGGCCGAGCGGGACGACTGGCTCCCGCTCGGGCTCGCGGGTGAGTGGCTAGGGGGGAGAGGGATAGCAAACATACGGTGTGAAGCTACAATAGGGTATTTTACTCTATACAAAAAAAAATCTAAAACTGCTTATTTACTGTGGTATTTGTAAAAAGGTATCGAATTAATATGATTTCTATATAATAAAATGAGAAAAAAACATTTTATTTTTGATTTACAAAAATCAAGTTTTTTAATCTGTTATTCAAATATCTGAAACAACAGCCGCGATGCTGGTTGTCATGTGACGTCATAATAGTGGTAAACAATGACATTTTGTTCGCAATATGTGTCAAAATTTTAATAAAGAGCTGTTTTGTTTACTCCTGAAATGACGTCACCACCTAAACATCATGGCGGCTAGCGTTTTCGCGTGCTAATTGGGAATGGTAATTGAAAATTTATTTTTGGGGTACTTATAGGTTTCAAAAAAAAAAATGACTATCCCACCAATTGATCAATTTGAGTTACTTTTCAAAAAATGGTGAAAACCCCTATTGATGAAAGACTTCCCGCTCGCGCATGCAGGCTAGCGTTTTCGCGTGCTAATTGGGAATGGTAATTGAAAATTTATTTTTGGTGTACTTATAGGTTTCAAAAAAAAATGACTTTATCCCACCAATTGATCAATTTGAGTTACTTTTCAAAAAATGGTGAAAACCCCTATTGATGAAAGACTTCCCGCTCGCGCATGCAGGTAAGTTGCTATGGGGGAGAGAGATGGCAAATACACGGTGTGAAGCTACAATTTATGAGCGATTGGCTCCCGCTCGGACATGCCGGTGGGTCCATATAAGGGAAAGGGATGACAAATATACGGTGTGAAGTTACAATTGATGAACGACTGGCTAGCTCGGGCATATGGGTGTGTCGCTGTGAGGGAGAAAGATGACAATGTAATTACGCGGGTTTATGGGCCAATAAAGTAGCTTCATTATCACCCGTTATACGTTCCTAAAATCTCTGCCGCTATTGGTCGATTGCTGTCGTGCCTGATTCAATGAGATCGTCAGCAAGCTGTCACCCTGCGTTAATTGTTTCGGGTGTTTCTGTCGATAGTTTGTTTCTGTTTGCGTGAACGAAGATTACCGACGCGCCTTATTTTTTTTATACTGCTGTACGTGTTTTTTTTTACCGTGGGAGAGCCATGCTTCGGCCGGTTCGACCAGAGTGATACCACGGCCTCACAGAAATCCGGCGTGAAGCAACGCTTGCGTTGTGTTTCGCCGAGTAAGTGAGGGTACCGGAGGCCCAACCTCCCCCCTACCCTATTCCCCCATCCCCCCATCCCATTTCAAAGGTCGGCAGCAAAAACTTTTGACCCACTGCTGTTGCAGGTGTCTATGGGCGGCGATAATCGCTTATTCGTCTGCTCGTTTGCAACCAAAAAAAAACCTGCTTTTATAGTATTATCATTGCGGTGTGCAGGCGGCGTGTGGAGCGAGTGGGCCGGCAGCGCGGCGCCCCGCGTGCCCGCGCCGGCGCTGGAGGCGGGCGCCTTCTCGCCGCGGGCAGCGCCGCACCCGCCGCTGCCGCCGCCCGCCGCCGTGGCGCTCGTGCTGCACAACCGGTGAGTGGGCGAGTGAGTGAGTGAGTGAGTGAGTGAGAGAGTGAGTCAGTGAGTGCGCGAGTGGAGGCGGGCGCGTTCTCGCCACGGGCACCGCCGCACCCGCCGCTGCCCACCGCCGCCCACCGCCGTGGTGCTCGTGCTGCACAACCGGTCAGTGAGCGAGTGAGTGAGTGAGTGTGTGAGGGAGTGGAGGCGGGAGCCTTCTCGCTGTGCAATAATGAAAGACTGAATGAATAATAGAAAACACTTTTCCAGGGTTTGTATTGATTGTGAATGTTTATTGCTAATTTGTATTGAGTCGATGACTATCTTGTATATGCCAGACGGTAGGAAGATTCGCGGGAAAGTAAGCTCAGCGTGGCTGTATAATATTTTTTTTTATTTGCAGAGAATCTGACAACCCAGTGCCATTGGACTCCGAATTGTGCGCAGAAATTCTGAGGATTTTAGAAGATGCGCCGGACTCTGATGACAGGAGAGGTTAATAAGAACAATTATTCGAATCGTATTAGAATAATTTATTGGCCCAACTTGACAAGTTTGTAAAGAGTGTTCATTATTTGCTTTTTTAGTTTTGATTTTGGGACACATCTCACTTTCTTGAGATAAAACTTTTCTACCTTCTCGCTTTGTATCTTGAACAGTTTAAACGGATTGGCAAATGTAAGTCAGTCGCGCATACTAGCCTCCCGTTTGCACTGTGATGGACTTTTTATAATTGTTTCGATTTTTTTACTCGACTTCCCAAGGTATGTATGTATGTATGTATGTTTGTACTTCCGTTTCATTGTGATCGTCAAAAGGGCTTGATGGATTTGGATGTGTCGTTGGGTTCGTCTAGACATACTCGTAGGATACGTTTTTTTTTGTGTAAAATTGGGATCGATTTTTCTCCGACATCAAAATATTGATGTCCTTTGGTAGAACAGGATAGTTTTTTAGTGGCGATCGCGGTCCGGAAGACATAGCGCAGATACCACGCAGTCGGTGAACCAATGACCTAAAGGTCGCGGTATATGAGCAGCGCAGAATCGGTCATTGTGGAAGTTTTTAAGCTTTTGTTTAGTAGTGGCTTTCGGCTACATATGATGATGCATTGATTGATGATTATGCTTCCCTGGACAATGTGAAAGTCTTCAAACTATTGTGTAGCAGTGGGCGTCTTTCGGCTACATTTGACGACGATAATGATGATGATGTCGACGTCTCCTAGAAGTGACATCGTCAGCCGAAAGACGTCCACTGCTGGACAAAGGCCTCCCCCAAGGATTTCCACATGGACCAGTCCTTTGCTGCTCGCATCCAGCGGCTTCCCGCAACCTTTACCAGGTCTTCGGTCCACCGAGTCGGAGGCCTGCCTACACTGCGTCTTCCGGTGCGTGATCGCCACTTGAGAACTTTCGTGGCATTCGGTTACATATCGACGCTTCAAATGAAAAATTGACTAAGCGCCATATCGTCCCTCGCACGATATTAAAAACAACCGTATTTCAATTAGAAAAAGTCCAAACTCAAATCATCAAAAATCTGAGATAGGAGATTCGTGCGAGGGACGAATATCGCTTAGTCAACTTTTCCTTTCAAGCGTCGATATGATGATGATGATAATGGCTGGTGCAGACGGCGTGGAGCGGTTCCGCGGCGGCGGCAGCGACGACGAGTCCAGCGCGGCCAGCGCGGCCAGCAGCTACACGCAGGACGACGCGCAGAGCGGGGGCGCGGCCCGCGAGATATGCAGGTACAGTAATACTCATTTAATAAGGCTTACGTACTGTGCAGGTGCGACAAAATTTTAATAACGCAGGAAACTGATGGACCAATCGAGTAGCTTCATTGTCACCCGCCATTACACGTTCATAAAATGTTTTTACACGCCGCAGGAGTTTTTTGAAGATAAATGATTAAATATAAATTATAAAATTCAAATAGATTTCTCAAAATATATATCATTGTTCATTTATATATTAAAATAATTTTATTAAAATAATAATGTTACTAAATATTTAATTAATTCAATTTTAAAATATGTAAATAATTTATAATTATAACTATAATTCATTGCCATGCCCTAACAGGGCGCTATAATGTTATTTCCACCTTGTACTGTTATTCTATGTACCCTATGTTATAGCATGCATTAAATGATTTGATTTGCAATCTGCCGCTCAATTTAGCGCCTGATTCAATGAAATCGTGAGCTGTCAGAAAACTTTCACCGTGTGTTCATTGATTCAGGTATTTCCGTCGATAGTTTGTCCTTGTCTGCGCGGACGAAGATTACCGACGCGCCTTATTTTTGGTGTCCTACTTTAACGTGGCGGCGCAGTGGTACATGTCGTGGCCACACACATGCACTGCACCCCCCCCCCCCCCCCCCAACTTTTTCTTTGGTCGTGGTCATGAGGGGTTAGGGATGTTGATTGCTATACTAGTCGCTATAAACTTTTATCAATTGTCAAAAACGTTTAATTTGCTTAGTAGGCAATTGACTTGACGTTTTCATGTGTCAATGCTAGTAAGTTCGTTGTTTATTTTATAAAAATGTTTTAAATAGCTAACTATGACGTCATAATTTCGTATAGTTATTTTCGTACTTGTTACGAGTTTTTTTACGAATAACCTACACATTTAATGAAATTTCAAGACAGTTTCTGTTGTGGTTAAGCATCGCGATCGATCATAGATCTGGCCTGTTGTTTCAAATGATCATTGGCGGGCAATTTATTATTACCATGGTTAGCTACCACACTGGCCTGTTTCAAATGTTCATTGGCGATCTATGACCACGATGGTTAGCCACCATTACTAAAGTGTCGTTCCCGCGATATTCCCGTACAGAGAGACAGCGCTCTATATTACATATCGAGGGTTCACGGGCGACTTGTATTAAGCGACATTTTTGGAAACACAGGTAACCTCTACTTTAAAAATTTATTTCTTACAAAATACCTCACAAAAATAATTTCTGAATAATATTTAAAATATTAAGAATATCGAGAATCTATATAATACTAAGAAGTTAAGTTTTAATGATTATTATTCTAAGAAATATTTTTTTAAATCACTCTCCTGAACATTTCTAAAAATGTCGCTTAATACAAGTCGCCCGTGAACCCTCGATATAGCGCCGTCCCTTGGAAATATTGGGTAGGGACGGCGCTATACTTGATATAGAGCGCTATCTCTGTCTTACGGGAATATTCCGGAAAACGGCACATCAGTATCCACCACACTGGCCTGCCATCACAAACATCCACGTGACTGACTCGGTGGCTAAGTGGTTAGCGATCCTGATCTCTCATCCGAGAGTCGTGGGTTCGATCCCCACACAGAGCAAACTTTTCTGTGATAAGCAGAATTGTTTGTTTGAGTCTGGGTGTATTATATCTATATATGTATGTATTTAAAAGTATGTGTGTATGTATTGGGTTGTTGCATAATTTTTTTCCGACTTTTGAATTTTCCGATTTTCTGGAATGTTTCAAGATAAGTCTATTTTAGCACTAGAGTATTAAATAATGTTCTCGATACTTTTGCCGTGGGTGTATATAAAAGCGCGGTTGCCATTTAGTGTTTAGTTCTTACCGAAATGGTCAAACGACATCTTAGGGCGATTTACTTGTACGAGCATTAACTAGGATCGAGTTTGAGGGAGACTGCGAAAAAGATCAACGCTGCATTCAGGCCTAACACGACTATCGATCGCACAGTGTGAAATTGGCTCCAGCGGTTTGAAGCTGGTGACACCAGCTTTTAAGATATTCCACACATCGGTCGCGCGGTTGCTTTCGATGAAGCTGCGTTGCGGCGCGAGTTCGAGCTGCACCTGGACTCCACTACCCAGGATTTGAAGAAGGCACTTTAGTGTCGGTATAGCACTGTCGATCGTCACCTACAATCATTAGGTTACCGCAAAGTTCTTTTGAGATGGATGCCTCATGTGTTCACCGACGACGAACGAGCAGCACGTGTCAGCGTCTGCAAAAGTTTGCTGCGGCACCCGAACAGAAAGAACTTTTTTGAGTCAATCAATACGGGGGATGAATCGTGGATTCAATACGAGTACGACACACGCCGGGCCGTTGGGGTTCCTGCCGGTGAACTGCCAAGTACGCAGCCGAAATGTAGCTCGCATGTACGCAAGCTTTTGCTGTCACTTTTCTGGGGTTCACAGGGCATGTTGTTCTGGAAGTTACTAGATAACAACAAGACTTTGATTACTAAAGTATACACGAAGCAACTCCAATAGCTGGCTGATGCTGTGCGAGAAAAATGACTGAAACGTCATCAAGTCGCACTCTTGCACGACAAAGCGAAACTGCACACGGTTAAGCTGACCCGTGCGCTCCTGGAACAACTGGGTTGGACCACGATACCCCACCCACCTTACAGACCAGACCTGTTGCCATCCGACTACCATATTTTGCAGGCGTTAAAGTAGCACCTACACAAGTTTTCTTTTTTTAAATACGACGAAGTCAAATGTGACCTAGCTGACTTTTTTGATCATTAGCCGCTATCTTTCTGGAGAAGTGGGATCGAGACTTTATGTAATGACCCAGTAAATGGCTTAGTGTTCTAAACAACGATGGGCAAAATATTATTGATTAATTTTTAGTTTTAATAAATAATTTAAATATAGGTATATTGTTTTGTCGCAAGTGGGAAAATAATTTTGCAACAACCCTATATATCAGTCTCTGGTTCCCAAGATACAGGGAATCCTAGTTTGGGGCCAGGTGACCGTGTGTGATTTGTCCCGGATATAATTATCATCCACCGGGGCGCAGGGCGTCGCCGCCCGCGAGCCGCGCCGCGAGCCGCGCCGCGAGCCGCGCCGGGGTCCGCGCCGCGTGCCGCTGGACGCTGACGGGGCGCGGCGTGCGCCTGCGCGCCGACCTCGCCAGCCCCGAGGACGTCACGCTCGACGCCGACCGCCACCAGGGCACCTCCGTCTGAACGCCGCGCCAGCCACGGGCACTGCGCAGGTACCGCTGACTGATTCCCACAACCGCTGCAGCCTGCAGGTACAATAGACTGTTTTCGTCATAAACTACTCACTGGACTCCTGTAGTTACCACTGACCGATACCGACATAAACCACTGTAGGTATCACTGAGTGATTTCGAAAACCATTCATCGTCTGGACGCCTGCAGGTATTATAGACTAATTCCGACGAAACCGCTCACTGGACGCCTGTAGGTGCCATTGACTGATTCCCACAACCACTCGTCTGGACGCCTGCAGGTACCACCGACTGAGTCCAACAGAAATCACTATAGGTACCACTGACTGATTCCCACAACCACTCATCGTCTGGACGCCTGCAGGTAGAATAGATTGATTCGGAAAAAGCCGCTCACGAACGCCTGCAGGCACCACTTACTAATTCCGCCAATCTCATCGTCTGGATGCCTGCAGGTACCATAGACTGATTCCCACATACACCACCCATCCTCAAAACTAATGGTGCGTCGAGAGAAGATGCTTAAAGATGCTGAGAACAGAAGTCTATTGTTCCATCGACAAAAGCATAGCTCTATAGTTTAATCTAAGAAAAATAATCTAAGCTCTGATTGTCTTTGTCCGCTGATTTCGTAGAGCGATTTTAAAACGTATACCTAGCAAGTTGAATGTTTGTATACATATAATTCTCATTTCTTATCAAAGTAACATTAAATATTAAATCCTATCACCAGCATTGGACGGCAGGCAACCTGGTTTCATCGTAGTCATCATCACAGCCAGAAGACGACATTCGGACAGCTGTCTCTCTTTGGGACGTAATAGTACATCTAGAACAATACTTATCTACGTGCGCAAAACTCTTCAAGTATGAAGTTGAGGTGGTGTTTACTTGAAACTTGTTAAAAATAACGTAACAACTGTAGATAACAATTAAGTCAGCATAATTATCGGGGTAAGAGGCGTTTTAACTTAGCACTCTTAGGGTGCGTTTCCACTGAGGCGGAGCCGAGTGGAGAAGTGCCGAATTGACCAATCAGATTCCGCAAAATCTCCGCTTCACTTCATTTCGAGTAGTATGATTGGTCAATTCGGCGTGTCCGCTCTGCTCCGCCTCAGCGGAAAGGCATCCTTAGGGTCGGCAAAGCACTGATGCTTTGCGGTTATAGATGCTTATAAACGGCGGTAGCTACTTTCTACCAAGAGGGGTGTCAGCCTTATTGCCACTTAAGCAATATTTTAAAGAAACATTATGAACTGTAAAGGCGGGCTGATTTCTGGATTTTAAATATTTGATTCCATCGTAAATACAATTACTATGAAATGCAATATAAATAAAAAAATATGACGTGAAAAAAATACAAAATGGCCAAAAAAGTCTATGCAGACGGTTTTAATATTAACTCGTAATGAAGTAGACGAGATTTCAAATTGTTTGAACTGCCATAACTATATCTAAGGCAAGGATATGTATAAATATACAAAAGTTAAGTGCACTTGTTCTATACAACGACATAGCACGGGGAGTATACTTACCTCGATCTAAAGGTTTCAATATGAATTCCCGATAGATCAACGGTTCTTGCGCATTTTATTTATTAGCTTCCGGGATACGGTTTCAAAGATTACTTAGAATGAATGTTACGATAAAAAAAATATTTCCAAATTAATGCATTTATTTCGATCTCAGTGAGAATATGAAGATAATATTCAAAATTATTGTTTTAGCACAAATACTATCTCAATTTTATTCTCTCTATTTTAACTCGTTTAGATTAATTTTCTTAGTATGATTTCTATTGTAATTGTTTGTATTTAATCGGTGTTGTCTGGAGCTAAAATCTAATTTAAAACAATATATACAGTGCACATAACACTGTACGCACACCGCGTACACACAATGAAAATACACTGCCACAAATGCTAGAACAATGTCATTACATTGTGTAAAGTTAACTAGAGCACATATATTACCTTAGTGGGAATCTTTGATTTAATAGTTGCGTATATACCACCGCGACGGTTTATATTTAAGGTGCATATACAGGGGGTAAAGAAATAGGTATAGGAAATTAGGAACCGTTAACTGGGCTTTCTACTCATCATACTAAATAACTTAAGTACGAAATCGCAAAAAATAATAATTGACTGAATCATACAAATTGTTCATTTCTTATTATTGAGAGGTCGAATTTGTTTTGCGATGTAAACAAAATTTTAGAACAAAATTGGTTCATTACCATGAGTAGGAGAAGCCCCAGTCCGCCTTTCACCTATTTTGTAATACCCTGTATAATGTTAGCTGTTGCTGCATCCGGCTCGCTTCCGCACCGCGCACCTAATGAGATTTCCGAGATAAGCAATAGATGTCTTTAAATGTTGCTCTATTTTATCTTACACTCTGTATATATTTATTATTATTATTATTAACAACCCATCAGTATTTTAAGTAACGATAACTCTTAAGTATGTTTTAAAAACCTTGAAAATTAATTAGAAAGGATGATGAGCTGGATTTTTTTAATCTGTCAGCAGAATATGACATGATGTATGTGATATGTTGAAAATTGCGAACTGCATGAAACCCATAAAATACTCACTTCTCTCTCTTACATTAGATAAGTCTATACTAATTTAATTTAGTGCCTAAATAGTATTTATCTTTTGGCAACGTAACACAGAGCATGCATATAAACTTTATGCAAAGTAACGCATGATGACAACATGGTTGATCGTTGCGTGTTATTTTTAATTTTGATATTTTCTATCATAAGCAGCTGAAAGCCTCATTTAGTTATTATGGAAATAGACTAGTATAACGTACAGTTGGCGTCACGTAAAAAGAGCGCTGGCGGGCGTTCCGAGGGCAGAACAGTTCACTCTGACAATAGGATAGCCTAATATAAATCGCGTAAGTGTGAAAGAGAGGGTACTAAACAATTGCTGTCAGAGTGCATCCTCGGAACGCCAGCCAGCGCTCTTTTTACGTGACGCGTACTATAACAACAGAAAACTCCCATATTTGACACCACAAAATCAACGAATGCCTAGTTATAACACGTGTATATAGCTGATAAAAATATTTATTTTGTAGAAGTAGTCATAGCTGATACCGTAATGAGTAACTGCGCCTGCGTCAGTGGTTGCATTTTTATTACCTTTGCAATGTTAAAATCTTACTTGTGAAATTATAATTTTACTAATGAAATAATTATTACACAGATTGTTATCAATAGCGAAACATTTAATGCGATTTCACAAATTCTTTTCAGTGTTATTGTAATCTGTCGGAACTACTAAAGTGTCATAATACCATATTATACCTTCGTACTCGTTGTGTAAATGTTGATTGGCCTATTCTTACTTAGTGATAATTACATTCTTTTGTAAAATTGGAACTGACCCATCAGTGAGTATCTTACGATCTTACGGCCTTGCACATCAAGTGAAATTGTCATTACATCACTGCCTTAGAATTTATCACTGTATAACTCTTGCACATCGAGTGAAATTGTCATTACATCACTGCCTTAGAATATCACTGTATAGCACTTGCACATCGAGTGAAATTGTCATTACATCACTGCCTTAGAATATCACTGTATAGCTCTTGCACACCGAGTGAAATTGTCATTACATCACTGCCTTAGAATATCACTGTATAACTCTTGCACATCGAGTGAAATTGTCATTACATCACTGCCTTAGAATATCACTGTATAGCTCTTGCACACCGAGTGAAATTGTCATTACATCACTGCCTTAGAATATCACTGTATAACTCTTGCACATCGAGTGAAATTGTCATTACATCACTGCCTTAGAATATCACTGTATAACTCTTGCACATCGAGTGAAATTGTCATTACATCACCGTCTTAGAATATCACTGTATAGCTCTTGTACATCGAGTGAAATTGTCATTACATCATTGCCTTAGAATATCACTGTATAGCTCTAGTGGAAATATAATTTCACCGACCGACCCTGTGAAACTGTAAAAAATGGAGACGATTAATAAAAATCTGTGTAATTTTAATTTGTCTAGTGAGATTTTAATATCGCAAATATGATGATACGAGGGTTGTTCCGAAAATTGTTAGTCACAGAGTAAATATACTCTTTTTTCTTGAAACTATTTTGAACTGACGGTAAATTTCAATACAATTCTCTTTGGTGAAAATCATTGGCCACCTATGTGTAGTTTTATTTTTTTTTTTCAATTTTTAAATGTTATCTGTCACTCTTCTTTTGTTTGCAACGATGGAGGTCTCGCGGGAAGCTTTTCGTGCTATGATTTTCTATGAATATAAACGAGGGTTAACCTTCAAGGAATCTCACGATAATTTACAAGCTGCTTTTGGGGAGTCCGCCCCTGCGTTAGCAACAGTTACATATTGGTTTCGTGGATATAAACGTGGTAGAGAGAACCTAAACGATGACCCTCGACCAAGCCGACTGTCAACTGCAGTAACTCAAGAGAACGTCATCAGGGTAGAGTGGCTATTGCGGGAGAATAGACACATTACACATCGGGAGATTCAGGCTGAACTGAAGATTGGATCACAGGCTGTTTCCACCATTCTGAATGAACACCTTAAAGTTAGAAAGCTTGCGTCGCGATGGATACCTCATTCTCTCACCGAAGAGCAAAAATCCCGTCGAGTTGATTGGTGCCGATTTATGCTGGAAAAGTTTGAAGGAGGATCTTCGCAAAACGTATCCTACATCCTTACAACTGACGAATCTTGGGTTTATAGCTACGATCCTCTCACGAAACAGCAATCCACGCAATGGCTGTTTGAAGAGGACGAGTTGCCCACAAAAGTTGTTCGCGGTCGGAACGTGAATAAAAAAATGATAGCGGTTTTTTTTCGACGCAGTGGATCAGTAGCAGTAATTCCGCTAGAAGACCGTAGAACAGTTACTAGTGAATGGTACTGCGAAGTTTGTCTGCCTCAAGCTTTCGGGGAGTTAAATAGCGAGCGCCCAAGGAGCGGCGTCCGTGGCATTCTTTTTCACCAAGATAACGCACCCGCTCACACAGCTGCTAGAACCATCGACTATTTGACAACTTCGGGAGTACAAATATTACCCCATCCTCCGTACAGCCCAGATTTAGCTCCATGCGATTTCTTTCTATTTCCAACAGTAAAAAAAATGCTTCGTGGACGAAAATTTAACAGCGCAGACGAAGCATTCGAAGAATTTCGCCGAATATTTTTCGACCTACCACAAGATACGTTTTTCAAATGTTTTGAAAGCTGGTTCACCCGAATGCATAAGTGCATAGGGGTTGGAGGAGAATATTTTGAAAAACTATAAATAAACTTTTTTCATATTCTAAGTATTTTTCATTTCACTAACTATTTTTGGAACAGCCCTCGTAAGTAATGCTCCAGAATCCTACGTAAGAAACTGATCCTTCGTTAATCATAGAACACCAAAGCGAGCAACTTGTGATGTGAACGATACGGTTATCAGTAGCGTAGTAGTAGTATACGTAGATGAGCACTGACAAATTGCCTTGTTGCGTAGGCCTAGCGACCGATAGGTGTGGTTAGGTACTTAGATATTAAGCTTAATAAATGCCCACGAAGCTTTTAATGACCAATATAACTTTGGGCTTGGGAGAACCTGAGGTGATTCAAACAGTGCGAAAGAGACAGATAAAGCGCTGTCGCTTTCACGCTGTAATTAACAAGGTTTAGATGGTTTAATCGCCCGAATCTGAATGCATATATGCGTACCCGCGCATGCGCATTTGTGGGTATATATGCGCGCGAGCATAACAGGTTAAAGTGGAGACTGTAATTCGATGAGAGAAAAGCACCGCGAGTTACTTTATTAGCGTATGTGGATTTAAAATAAAAAGATAATTTAAAAGTATGTAATATATAAAACAGGGTGTTAAAAAAGTGCATTTGTTTTAAGGGGTTATTCAAAATCAAGTATAGAATACAGGGAAAATATTGAATAAATCCGATCTGCATGTTTTTTTTTTTTCATTTTCCCATACAAATGCTTAATTCACTATTCAGATTAGGTATGTGAAACTGAAAAAAATTTAGATCGAATTTTTTCAATATTTTTCCTGTATTCTATACTTGATTATGAGTAAAAAAGCGTCGGTGGCTCTGCGGTTAGTGACTCCGTCCTCCTAACCAGAGGTCTCGCGTTCAAATCCTGGCCAGTGCACCAATGAATTTTTTCGAAACTTACGTGCATTTTCATACCGACTGCTTAAGCGGTGAAGGAAAACATCGTGAGAAAACCTGCACATCTGATTTCTAGTTCTGTATGATGGTCGCGTTGCATACGTCCGTAGGTGTAAATCTAAATGCCCTACACGTGACCGAGGGTGATGATAAGTGCCCACCGCCACCAGGCAACCGCCGCGCCGCCTATACCTAGTGGAAAGGACGATTAAATTGTGCCACACGATAAGAGAGAAAGTAACCCCTTAAAATTTCAAACGCATTTTTTTAACACCCGTATTATAATATCATAAACAAATTAATAAATTAGCCTATATTTTATTATCACACTTGTCATAATTTATAAATTCGAGCTTCAATTCTGTCTTTGGATATCTCAAACTGCTTCAGGCAATCTTTATTTATTTTCTAATACAAAAAAATAACTGTTATTTATGGAAACATTAGAAAACGCTTGCCGGGGGGCAAGTGAGAGTCGAACTTGGAATTAAACGTGTGCAAAAGAGATATCTATTTATTAGGAATTCGCTGCATGTAGTTTCTTGTATTTTCACGGTGTAGAGGCGGGATCGCATGGTCGCGCGGATGTAAATATTCGCTCACTGCCAGACAGGACGGCGTAGTCATAGTAAATAGGGGTACGGAACCCGTAAAATTTTACACGCAGCATTAATTTTTCCAGATTTTTCTCTCATCGACTCACGGCGTTATCGTTTTAGTGATATTTCTCGCACGTATTTTGAGCCGCCCACCACGTAGTTGTAGCTGTAGCACCTTGCGAGTTTTTAGCGTAGGGGTTGACCACTGTTTGACGCTTAGTAAAGGTAGACCTTTATAAAAGTTTTGATGTAAATAAATGTCCTTGTTTGCTAATTTAAGTATCGTGTCTAAGAAACAGATTTTTTAATTCTGAATGAATATTTGTATTTCAATGAACTTTACGAGTACTATGAAGTAATGAGCATACAATTCATGTTTGTGACGTGTTATCATACATGACAAATCCTACACCTAATCTTTCACACCCTGCTGTGATAGCTCTATTTCGCACCATGCTTAAAGGGCGTCACACACTAGAGCGATACTGTGCTATAAAATCCGCCACTCATGGACGGATCTTCTAGCATGAGGCTTATAACTTCACGGTCACGGTTCAGTGTGGCGGATTTTATAGCACAGTATCGCTCTAGTGTGTGACGCCCTTAAATTAGCAAACAAGATTAGGGATGCGTTCAGGTGCGCGTGGTATGAGTTATACCAGTGTTTTTCAACCTGTGGGTCGCGACCTCCAGGGGGGTCGCGAAGCCTTTCAGGGGGTCGCGGGTATAAGAAAGAGACAAAAATACAATTTCACTGAGAAAGCTGGACCTGTTAATTTTTTAACAATTTGTAAAAATGTGGTTCTTTTTTGGATACCTTAAAATTAAATCATTTTCTAATTGAAGAAAATTATAAACATAGTCTCTCAAATCACAAACATTTTGTATGTTTATGGCCGTAGTATAGTGCTTTTATTTCCTTAATTAATATTAGTTTTTATGATATGATGAACTGCAAAATTATGACGTTCAGATAAAATTTATACTGGCATACTGAAAATATTTTGATACGATGTAATACTTATACTGCGTACTTGGACGTATTCCATTCTTATTTAATTTTTATTTATATACCATTGTATATATATTTGGAATAGTTATGGGGAACCTATTAAGGTTACGAGATACTAATTGTAAAATATAATTTGAGCTTTAACAAGTCAAATTTTGGAGTTTTAGAAGTAATAGCTAAGCTAAGCAGGAAAGAATAATTACTTAGAAATAGTATGAAATAGTTTGACAAATTAAGATCGTGCATGCACAAATGCACAATGCAACTGGTAATCAAGACATTTAACACCACCTACAAAACATATGTAAAATATCAAACCAGAAAATAATTTAGCTTTGTTTTAAAATTATAATACACTGGTGTACTAAAAAATCGACTCAAGATTTGTTGCTCGACTTTTGAAAAAAGAACTCAGTCTACGAAACTGCTAAACACTAAAAGCAAAAAACTAGAAAACCATCAAACTAAAATCATAAACAGTAAACACACAGTTTTTGAACTTTTGGTTTAGTTTTATTTTGCTAGATTTGAGTTAATTTTCTAAAAGTCGTGCATGAAACTTTGAGTCGGTTTTTTTGTCCATGAGTATACTTTTAGCTCAGTTCATACCCGAAACTTACTATACTACTTATATGATGATAAAAAGTACAACATTTACAATAAGGAGCGATCAATCTAAAGAAGGCTAAAATTGGGCAAGAAGATGTACTGCAAGCAATAAAACCAATAAATCTCTAATTGACTGACTTAGAATCGATGAAACGGTAGAGGCATGAGGCAGAGGAAATGATAGAGGCATGTCGTCCAAACTGAACAACTTTTCTTAAGAAACCTAATTTCTTATAAGTACTAAATAAATAAAAATTTACGAACAAAAAAGAAATAGTTCTATACGTTTGCAAATAAATTTGTTTGCGAATATGGTTTCGAAAGTTGTTCAGTTAGTGTCTTTGCCGATATTCGTCCTGTAATACAACTGAAGTGTATCTGATCGGCATTTCCACCGTGATATGATTAAGTATATTTATGATTAATTATCATAAAATTTATTAGTAGTTATATTTAAATAATTAAGTGATAATGACAAGTATAGGGCTTTTGAATTCAAGTTAATAATACATGCCAGTGATTTGAAATAAAATATTTGCGTTGGTCACACAAATAGCAACTTAACAGAGAGTTTTCTTTCAAATCATTGATGAAGACTAACTTTAAGCCCAAGCGCCCGAATAAGACCCATAGAAATATGTAAAATATAATAATATAGAAAAATAAGTGCTTGCCAGTCTCCTTAAGACTCTGAAACTAAATATCTAGTTACGAAAATTATGCCTATAATAAAATTAAGAACTTAGATATAAAGCCTACTTTTAAAAAATACAAAAGATATTGCTTTTTGTGAACAGTATGCTTCTTAGAACTGTTTAGCATTTTCTTTTACGCAGTTTTAATTGCAAAAATGGGTTATTTTGCCAATGAATGAAAATATATAGACTAGGCAGCTTATTTGCATTTATATTTTAAATTATTACGGCATAGTCTTTAAAATTCGCCTAATAGTTTAAACAAATAATAATAAACTTTAATTTACTAAAATAAAAATGTTATTAGTACTCTTTCTTTCAAAGAAGAGTTTTTTTCGTTCGATTGATCGATACAACTCGTTATAATTTACAAAGTTTAACTGTAGATAGGATTTTAACCTTTGCTCATTATTAGTTACAAAATAAATATGTATAACTAGCTAGTCCTAAGAGAATCACAAAGTTTTGTTTAGTTATTTATGTTTTTTTTTTTAATATTTTAGCACAATTTTAAAATAATTTTAATTATTTTTTACCTCAATAATGTCAACCAAATATTTACCTTACCTAAATCTCTTTATTCTTTATATCCGACTATTTGTTCTATAGCTAAAAGATGTTAAAACCTCACGTAGACTACTGAACTCATCTACAATGTTATTACCTGTAATACGGCGTCAAAAATATGTATAAATGTATTCTATTCTATTTTTCTATTTGGCATTCCACATCTCATTCCGAGCGTGATTTTGCCAATGTCTAGTGAAAAATGGGAGAATCTTCAATAAAAAAAAAATGGCGAAACGCCAATGTCAAGTGAAAGTGACGGCTCTAAGGGTGATGGGCACTTAAAGACGCTCCACGTGGTGGTTTGCTGCTGGAACTCGGAAAACGGAGCTGTCTCCTGAGTTAATCCTCTTCTTATTATCGCTTATCTCAAATCGGGATCACAGCTATTTCTCCATCACAAAAATAACGTTGAAACTATTCTAAAACGGTAATAATTGTAAAATTAACTTAACAGACGTGTGCTCGGTACAAGTCCCGGCAACCAACCTATAAATGTATTATTGGTTAATGTAACAAGTGATTTTGACGTAGTTGGGTTTTCGTGTTGCCATTTACAATAAAAATGTGTATTTTTAACTTTAATTTCATTAGTTTAGGGTCAATTCACACCAAAGCTCAACGCGGCGAGCACATCATATAGCGATTTAAATATAACAAGTACCATAAGGTAGATATTTTTGTGAGAGAACGAGTTAATGTGAGAATAGCTAGTTTCAAGCATCAGTGTGCCACGTCGCGTTGCGTCTCGGGGGAACTGGCCCTAATGGCAGCTTAAAAGAAATTTTATCACCGTTCCATTTTTCCGTCCTGTACTGTACCCAGCTTAGTTTTCTGTATACTCAAATGCCATTAGCTAATGCTGTAAACATTTAATTTTTTATTGCGCTTTTTTACAAATGCAATGTTTGTCAAATGTTTTCTTTTTTTAATAAACGATATTGAAAAATAAACTGCATTTTTCTTTTATTTCAATTCACCTACCAGATAAAAAAGGGCGTGAGATCCTGATACACAACATGAGCGAGCCAGACTTGCACCCCGCTTCCCTCCTCCGAAATAAAACTTGACGTGAACTGCTTACCAATTTGTGGATAAAAGAAGGATATTTTGTTCAAAACTTAATGAATGACTGACTCGGTGCCTAAGTGGTTAGCGATCCTGACCTCTGATCCGAGAATCGTGGGTTCGATGCAAAAGCAAACTTTTCTGTGATGAGCAGAATTGTTTGCTCCGAGTCCGGGTGTATAATATCTATATATGTATGTATTTAAATGTATATGTGTATGTATGTATATCAGTCTCTGGTTCCCAAGATACAGGGAATCCTAGTTTGGGGCCAGATGACCGTGTGTGCGATTTGTCACAGATTGGTCTCATTTATCAACTCGAAATCAGGTGGGTAAAAATATATTATCAAATAAAACACAATTGTTATTGAATGGAATTTAAAATTTATTAAACCTACCTACCTAATGTAATAATTATAATCTTCACATCTGTTGTTACATGTTCGTATCACATGGATTTGAAAATTACTTTTTGTTATATAAAATACCTACTATGATATTAATAGAAGCTTGAATGCATACTATGCAGTAAGTAATCGTAATAAATACTTTAAAAAAAGAGTTTAAAAACATAATTCATTTGATCTTCCAGCGAGAAACGCACAATTGGTTACTAAGAAGATTAAACTATTTCTAATTTAACAACAATAATAATAAATTTTAAACAATTTGTTGGAGCTACCTACCTAAAGATTAAATAATTGAAATTAAAAAGAGAACAGTTAAATACAAAAAAGTGCTTTGTCGTTTTATTATGCGTGTGCAACAAAGATCTAATGAATGAATGTGAATGAATAAACGAAAGAGCGAATTGGTCCTAATTTAATTAACGCCAAATGCAAACTGAAGTTAATGTGAATTAAAACAATATTATCCATTAAGTTAAAAAGGTGCTACTTTATGAGTGCACGATATTTTAAACAGCTTCTACACAAGATTCTTAATAGCTTTTCCCAAGGAATTCATGATAAAATCGATTTAGATAGCTTTCGGCCATAAGACCGCCTGTGTAACTTTATTTTCACTTCAATTATTTATATTTTCCTGTTTCAATTTCAATACAAATCGAAAAATAAATCTCATACAATATGGCTCGGGTTTGCCGAGGTTGCGCTGTAAAGTTGCAACGTGGGTAGTGAATTGACCACAGACAGAAAACTATAGAATCCCACGAGGGTCTGTTTATAATACCGTATACTAATAAAGCAGCACTATTGCTTAAAACACTTCGTAAAGATCGTAAACAATAACAACAAAAACCGTTATAAAACCCACCGCGCCTGAGTAACTGTCGTGCTTTTAATACTTTGCTTAAATAATTTATATTTTATACGATAATTATAATACTTATATCACATTTTTATAAGTGAGTTCTTTCTTACGCGATCTTATTTAAAATATGTATTGCCTTCGTCCAAAACCTCACTTCACAGATAACAATGTGATGTAAAAATTACAAATCAAAATAAGTTACTTATCCAACCAATGCGTTTCGACATATTACAAAAAAATATATATATTCAATATGTATAGAAATCATCTCTCCATGTGATAAAGCCTTCTTTCTACAATACATAAAAAAATAAATGTGACTCTAATACACATCTAAAGTTTATAAATTATTAGAAGTAGATATACAAGCAAGCTATACTATAATATACTATAAAACTATGGCCACACAGTACATTTTGCCTCCAACACAATACATGAACGTCACTCCTTATAGGTACGTATTTGAGACTCGTTATTAAAATCTACTTGATATTTTGTGACAACTCGAGTTAGTGGGAAATCGGCACTGCGCATGCGCATGAGTTGGTGAACAACTACTTGCAAAGTAAAACAATTGAGAAGAGACTAATCGTAAAAGCAAGTTTGTCTATGTATCTTTCCAAATAAAGGGCACCAAGAATGTAAATCAATATAAGGTGTAAAGGGAACCTTCCGGAAGGGTTTCATACATAAAACTGTACAACTTTTACCAAGGAACCCACGCATACTGAATTCTCAAAAACTTTTCTCCATACAAAATTGGCTGGCTGTTCAATCAATTTGTATAAAACTGACTGACTCGGTGGCTAAGTGGTTAGCGATCCTGACCTCTGATCCGAGAGTCGTGGGTTCGATCCCCACACAGGGCAAACTTTTCTGTGATGAGCAGAATTGTTTGCTCTGAGTCTGGGTGTATTATATCTATATATGTATGTATTTAAAAAAGTATATGTGTATGTATATCAGTCTTTGGTTCCCAAGATACAGGGAATCCTAGTTTGGGGCCAGATGACCGTGTGTGATTTGTCCCAGATATTATTATTATTATAAAAGGATTTTTATAGCGAATTCTGTATAGGTTCCACAGGAAAAGTTGTTCGGTTTCACGAATAGAATTAATAACTCAAAAGTTTTCGAGAAAGCTCTTTTTACACCTCTATAAAGGCTTTCTATTGGTATGAAACTGAATAACGATTGTTCTACAGCTTTGCCTAGATTATTAATGAGAGGCCTCATACAAATAGATGTTGTCTGTTGATGTGTCTACGTTCTTTTTGAAATCCAAAACAGTTATGATTTCAATAAATATGTAGAACAATAGTTATTCAATGAAGAAGGCGGCGCAAAGCTCTCAATAGATGGCGCTACTATGGTTTGAGGCAACTCGTTGCTTGCATTAAATGTCTTATTACAATATAAATGGTTAATTAACCAATATTATCAAATAAAACGGAACAATTAAACACAGTTTGTCCACGTCTGTCTAGTAAAAACCATAAATGAAGAACACGATGTCACAAGTGCGTCAAAAACTAGTGGCGCCACCTAGTTTAAAGTTTGGCAGCCGCCTTCCCCATTTCACCTGTAGAAGCCGACGTCAAACTAAACCTTGTTTCAATCCAATTTAAATAAAAGGTAAATTTTACAAATGTGTAAACTACAGTTTCTGCTTTAGGTATTGCTTTATAGCCTACCATTCGACTGACACTTCGCAGCTCGCCTATAGAGGGGAGATGCGCAGGCGCATCAGTAAAGTTACTGTATCTGTTACCTTCGTTAGGCGTACCTCAGTCAAGCAATAGACCAACTCATTGGGAATCAAAATCTGTGTATGAACATATAGGTACTTATTATTTAATATAAAACTTGTATTTTTTCCATATATGTAGATATTACAACCGTTCCATTTCATATTCCTGCCTTGCTCGCAACTATATTCTAACGACGAAAGCGCACTCCTGATATTAAAACCTTACCAAATATAGCATATTGTCGAAACTACAATAAACATAGCTTAAATTACAATCTCGCTTCCCTTCCTCGCTAGTTACATACCAAACGTATTTCCAAATATCATTTCAATATCAAATATTAATCTTTGCACATATACAAATACATATAAAATAGTTTAAATCTCATTTTATTAGAAAAAAATAAATATTAATCATTCTTAAAACAACCTTTGATGCAGTTTTAAAATAGATGAAGATCAGGGTCTATTGTATAATAAATTACCAAAGAATTTAGTATATTTATCAAGGTAAAGTCACCAAATGTGTAGTTACCCATTCGTTGGTATGCACCTAACAACCATACATGAGACCTATTTGCCAAAAACCAATACAAAATGTGCCGTGTCTTCATAGTACCATAGACAAATAATATTCTATGCGTTTGTACGACCACCAAAACGGAGAAAATATACATATTTGTAGATTAGCTAGTTAAAGATTTACAAATTAGTTCTCCGATAATCATATTAATAAGGTCGATATTTTTAAGTAAAATACAAAATCGTTATGGCGCATGAAAGTGCGATTACTGCACAGAAATGGCGTCCACGAGTTAACGAGTAACGGAGCCTTGGATCCGCTTTGATGATCGATTTCTGCGGCTTGATCGATAATATAACTGGTTAATTAATAAATAAATAAATAAACATTTATACGGGGGCTACTGATAATTAGCCAGAAATTTCTTAGCTAATGGCGCTTTACACAGAAAATTTGAAAAATTGTTCGGCAAGTACTAAGATATAAAAAAAATTTGGCTCTCTACATACAAGTGCCTTAGTTTATCCGAATCCTGCTTTTAAATATATATTTTTTACCCTCAATTGGTAAGCCGAATTACCTAAAATTCAGCAAAGCTGCCGATCGAAAGCTGTTACAAGGAAACCTAGCTAAGAAGTCTCTGGAAATAACCTTGTACGACAAAGAAGGCGCGGTAACATCCACACAGCATCTCCCATTCTGGTTTTTGAAACAAAACATTCTACCCGACCGGTGACATTTCTAAATAATTATAGTTAAAAAGGCGGCGGTCGTCGCGTCGGTCGTATTGCTTTGATTACAATAAATACACAATGCTTGCAAATACACACTTAAAAATAACGTCCATTATAATTTGAAAACACTACTTACATCTAAGTCATATTAAATCTAAGTTAATTTGTTATTACTAATCTAGTTACTATAATAATATACCAATACAAAAAACATTTTAAAATATTTTTTTAAATGTGTTTATAAATATTTTGTTTAAATGTATTTAAAATTGAAATAAAAATTCGTATAAAACGCTTTTTTTTATAATTATAAGAACAATAATGGTAGGTAAATATACTTAGCGGAGTACGACAATATGCGTGATTGATTGCTAGTCAATATTTTTATAGTAGATATATTGACCCAAAGGATGGTACTCCGAAGAAAAAAAGTAATATTGGATATCTCTCCAAAAAAAAGTAACGTAACCCCGACAGTGGAAAATTACACATTAAATTGTCAAAATCCAGTCACCTAAATACAGCAACATAACACGCTAAATGCATGCTAAATGTAGGCCATTGACCATTGTCATTGACCATTATTTGACTACAAAAAATCGAATGATTGAAAATAAAATGCAGTTTGTTAATCTATTACACCTACACCAATAGAGAAATAAAAAAAAAAAACTTCTAACGATTAAAAATGGGAATGTAAAACCTAAAACACTAATATCTAAAATTCGACCAGTACCTTCATTTGCATCAATACTTGGCAAAGAGTATACCATAGACAATAGAGTTGCACTTATGATATTCGACACATATAATGTGTTTTTATTGGTCCTTAAAAATTGAGACGAAAAAGTATTGTGCTGTCAAACAATCCAAAGGAAGATAAGTCACAGTCATGTGGCATTTTGCACTTTACCTTTAAAACAAGTACAGGTGACTTTTTTCAATTTAAAAATTGTTCAATTTCTTTGATTAAAAATCTCCGAGTTTTGTGTGCAGTTCAAAGTAACAATAATAATAATAATACGAACAGATCATCCTGATTCGTCAGTTGAGTACGTTATGCATGTAAAAAGTCAGAACATGCAATATCTCTTTGAATATCGATACAAAACTAAAAACTACTTTTAATATTTTTCAAGTACAATAATTAATCTAAATTAAATGTGGCCTTGCTTCCATCAGGCTCTTTTATAATGTATTAAAAAATCGCTTTCTCCTTATATTTATACAAATCTAGTAAAAAAACTTTATACAGTCTCGGTAATATTATTTTCTTGGGACGACTGGTGAAAGCATGACCACGCGTGAATCCATTAGGAGTCTTCGTAAATACGCACAATTATTCGCCGTTTGCACATCAGTAAAGCAACAGTCCACTAGTACACGACTCTAAAATAAAACAGGGAAATGTTAACATCAAAAGCTTGTTTATAATATTATAATAATTGTCGTAACATCGAACTCCTACTGATATATTCGTTTATGAAAAATATTTTAAATATAGATTATATTTTATAGGTAAGTATAAAAATGTATGCATCTTTATTCGTGTAACATTGGTTTAAATTGTTGAAGTACATATTTTTTACCTAGGTTATCATATCAATTATCAAGATTCTTCTGAAATAGCAAAAAATATATATTAACAGGATTTACTAAGCAACTTTCCCAAAGGAACCTGTACTAAATTCACGAAATATTTTTGGCCTTTCCTTATAAAGTTAGCAAATTTGCTGACCAATAATACTATTATAATTTGATTTACCAAATTCAATTGCTAATTGCCAAACTCAGTTTTACAATCATCATATCCTAAGGAAAAGTTGTTTACTTTTATGAGTGGTTAAATATATTTTCAATATTTACGAATCAATAAAGATATATTAATTTATTGTTTGTATCAATTTTTCGTGGAAATGCTAATCAGTAAGAGACAGTTAACACGAAGGTCAGAGGCAGTTAATTAGAAAAACCCTAGTCACGTTATTAATTTCATCCGTTAAATTCTCCAGAATAAGTCTTGCTCTTTAATTCTACAATTAGATATCCTATTATAATTATTATCAAGTGATATAAGATATATCCCCCGCGCTATTCGTTATATTATAAAAATATATAAGTATTGTAATGAAGTTATTTTGGTTTGATGAAACCAATTCGAAAGTTTAAAGTAGAGAGCAACTACTCGTTAAGGTAGTGACGCGCGCTTGAAGTATGCTCTTTTACTCTATTCCATCTCCTTTAGGCAAATCCATGAAGATAGGATAAATTGTTGGCAAATTACTGGTATAACCAAAGTACAATAAAAAATTGTAGCGACTACTATTGTAGAACGACTGAAAAACTGCAACTTCTACACATAAAATGTTCAAAATTACCCACGAACCTATATTCGATACGCAAAACAGTTTTTGGACTGCAAAGCTCTTTTTTATAGAATGTACAAAATATACAGGGTCCTCCTAAAATACCTGAAAAAAAAAATTAACAGTGGGATCTACTCATGAAACTGAACAACTTTCCCTAAGAAACCTATACTCAATTCGCAAAAAAAAATTGGACTTCCCATACAAAATTGGCGGATCGGTAGATTGATTAGTCTGAAAAGGGAAACATTTTTTTGCGAATTGAGTATAGGTTTCTTAGGGAAAGTTGTTCAGTTTCATGAGTAGAAGCCGTGGTTAATTTTTTTTTCAGGTATTTCATAAGGACCCTATATTTTCGTATTAAGTATGGGTTTGTCCACTTTCATTAGCAGAAACACCATTTTTTTCGGCGCTTTCATAATAACCCAAAACAATGTCATGTATAAATTTAGAAGAAATCGTTTGAGAGATGAGCACGCGTCGCCGCCAACGCGACGATAAGCCCGCCTACTGGTGGTGTTGCACGGGGGTCTGGCAGTAGGGGCACTCCTTGGTGGTGGCGCCGCAGCCCTCGCAGAGCACGTAGTGGTTGCAGGGCGCCAGCGTCACGCTGCGGGGCTGCTCCTCGCACACCATGCACTTCGTCGCCGTCTCCAGGTACAGAACCTTCTCGATCTCCTCTAGGTCGGCCCTGGTCTGCGCTTGGAGTGCCTTCAATGTATTCAGGGGCAGCCCGCGAAGGTCCCGACGGCCCGCCACGGAGGATATGCCCACCATAGCGCCGGCCCTGGCGGCTTCCAGCTCGCGTCGCAGCGTCATCACGTGGTTGAGGGCTTCGTCCCGCTGTCTCTCGGCCAGGGCGGCCTTGCGCTGCGCCTCGTCGGACTCCCGCTGCCAGGCCTCGCAGGCGGACCGCGCCTGCGTGATGCGCTCGTCCCAGCGCGCCGCGGCCGCTCTGGAAGCCACCACCTCCTCTCGGAGGCGGGACAGCTCCGCCGGAGCCGACGGCGAGGTCGCAGCGAAGTCGAAAGGCCCAGCGCTCCCACCAAAGCTTCCGGTCTTCATCGCGTGGGAATTGAACAGGCGCTCCGTGTCGTTCTGAGCGTAGCGCAGGAACGGCGGCAGCGGAGATCCTCCGGAAGGCGGACTGAACCCTCGAAGAGCTGTCCGAGCTTGAGGAATATTGACCGGAGCCGATCCACCCAACAGGCCCCCGTCTCCATCGGACAGATCCCTATCGAGGGACGCGACGAGATTCAACGGATCGTCCAAATGTAAATCGTCCAGCGCATTCCCGACTACTTCGTGTAAGACGTTGGCGTCGAAAGTGGAGGTGCGGTTGGACCAGACGGACTGGTGGGGGGCCACTTTCCGCTCGTCCTGCTCCCCGAAGGCGGCCAGGGGCACGATGGCGCGGGGCTGGGAGCCCGGGGCTCGGCCGCCGCTGGAGCCCCCGCTGGAGGTGGAGGCGCACTCCGAGCCCTCGCCGCTGCCGTTGGTCTGCAGCGCGGGCGGCGACAGCGGCCGCGCCAGACTGAGGGCGTTGCTGAGGATACTCACGTTGTTGTCTTTCTTGTCGGGCGGCAGCGCGGACGACAGCAGATCAGCGAGGTTAGTGCCGCACTCTAGCGGGGCGGATAGCTCTCGCGCAGCGGTTAAGTCTTCGGCTGTAACAGACAAATGGTATCAGGAAAAAGCTTGACTTTTTTCTGTAACCAAATATTAATCCAAATTAATTTTATAAAATATGTGTTGATTCATTCGCTCTTGATGTTTCGACACTTCGACCGCTCTCGCTCGACGAAATTTGTGACATAGAGGACATAGGCTATCATTTATCCCGTTTCCTGCAACGTTAGCATGACGACGTATCTCGCGCGCGACGCGAGTTTTAAAAGCATTTGTTCCGTTCTAACACTAAGCTAATGAAAGAGACAACTGAGCTCTTTTCTCGCGTTTGGCGCGACAAACAGCTTTGTAGTTTCCGTGCGGTAAGCGAAAATTTTTTGTGAGCAAAATCACAGACAGAAATCCAATACCAGTAAAATAATGAATTAATAACTTATTATGTGGAAATGATTATGACCCCAACCTTTTAGACCTGAAGGATGGAATGGAAAGAAAATAAACAATACGTATTTTTAACATTTTTATTGTGATACTTACGTTCAACATGCGCGAATGCACAGAACAGTCCTCTCGGGCAATACCCCGCTTGCTGCACATCATTGCATTTCGTAGACTTGTATATCTCCGGGTGGAACTGCTGCTCAGTGCGAGTGTGGCAGTAACCGCATGCATCCCCGGCCTCGCAGTTGCTGGGCTCGCCCCACTCTTCCCCGTGTTTTACATTTGGGCAAGGTGTACTGCGATACTTGTATTTTCTTGGTGACCTACGTTTATCCTGCAAAGTATATGTTAGGTTAGAAATCTGGGAGTATTTTTGAACAAACAGAAATGTTTTTTATATCTTTAATAAATATACATATCAACATCGGCTCTATTAGCCAGATAAATGGGAACTAGCACGAAAACAGTCGAAAGCAGTAGCCGTAGCCGAAATCAGCTGGATGAACATACTTATCTATTCTCAATTTTGTAATCTATTCTTTTGTTCATTTTACCTTTTTTTGGGAAATCTAAAATTACTACTTATGTTACCAATATTTATCAAAATAAAAGGTGACAAGTAGACTTACTTTACTATTGTGATATTGTGGGCAAGCATACCCTTGTCTACATAACCTAGGTGGTCTTTTACATGGTTCAGTTTTATATGAAGACAGTACATAATTTGTATCTGAAACAAGGAAAAGATGCATTATTAATTTACATAATTGAAATTAAAAACCTTATTTCGAATCACAGAGAATTCATATAAATGGGTTAGTAAAACACAAAAAGAAAAGAAAGAAAATGGGGTTAGTAAATTAATATAAATAAATGAGGGTAGAATGAAAAAAATATATATTTCTGTTAAACTGATGACTTGTATTAAACTTTTCAAATTAAAGAGTATAAAAATCTGTTAAATCGTTTTTTTTTACTACAACTATGTTAGCCTGTGTTGTCATTGCGACTGTATCTATCTACTGTTAAATGTGTTAATTATTTAGCCATAACTACACTATTTTTAGCAAAAGCAGTTGTCTAGCTTGCCCTTTTTGAAATATGTTGCGTGCGGCACAACTAATCTCAACTGAAGCAGTGTTCAATCGCCTAATACCTTCATGTATCTGTGTTGTGTTTATGTGGTGCTTTTTATTGGTTTGTATTAAATTAATCTTTTGTTTCTGTTGTACAAGTAAAAAGTAAGTAAGTAAATCATTTATTCATCAACAACAGTTCTTCCCATCAATAGTAACCTTACCTTGCCACTTAGGGTCTTCATTCATTAAATTCCGTTCCCTATCTAAAGCATTCGGTGTAGCGGAATCCCCATCTGCTGCATCCGGGTTATCCAAGGCTTGCAATTCCCGCACGTCCAGCACAGGGGGACGCAAGTCCGGTGCACCGTGCGCGAACGCGCAATGCGCGCCGTTTTTGGTACAGAGGCCGCGTGCGTCCGTATCGTGCACGCACATGCACGTTTTGTAGTAGCGGAGGTGGTAGCGGCGTTCCGTGTCGCCAGCGGTGCGGTGCAAGTATGGGCAGCTGCAAAGAGTATGTATATTTTCAAAATAAAGTAAAAGCTTATTAACCAATGCTAGTCTGTGGCAAATGGTGAGCCACCGCCAATGTTGGCTCCAGTTGACAAAAATTATGAAAATCTCAAATCCTGCTGCCTGTGACATGGAAACCGGATGTCAGTCCTAACAGACTGTGGCGCTCAAACGGTTAACATATATGGCTTGGTACTGGGCCCTTTTTTTCTTATTTTTTAATACTTTCATTAACAAACAAGCCATATCATCCGGACTTCTGGGGCACAAGTCTCTTCCCATGGGGCCAAGTCAGGATTGGTGGAGGTTGTGGAGCTAGTGGCCAACTCTAGACAGCCTAACATCCTAAGGCCCAAGACTTTTTGGCTTTCTAATAATTACTGCCCAAGGTCCTACCGATAGGACTTTTAGTTAATAGCAGATTATGAAGTACTAGAACTGCCCTCATAAGAAACAAGGTCGCAAAGTGTATGCAGTTCCCGTATACGTTGCGGCCTTCTTTCTTTCTTATGGGGACAGAGAAGGACCCTGAGCCATACATGCCATAAAAAAAAATTAAATAATCCGACAATATTGTCTTTTTAAACAACCCCAGGGTCTGAATGACTACTGACAGTTGGTCCTACGAGTAGGCCTTTGGCCCTTAGGGCCCTTAGGAGGCTAATGTGCCGTGCCAAGCACAAAAACTGACAAATTGAAAAGGGATACAAATGGATACAGGCATAATCAGTTGTACTAACTGCCTGCCTGCTAAGCTATAATAATAATAATAAATTAAATGCCAACATAGAATAAGGAATAATACTATGTATAGAAGTTTCACTCTGCAGACATGATAAATGAATAAGCAGTGATCGGAATAGGTAGACTGTATTTACCTAAATTTCAAGGAACAGAACGGAGACTTCCTTACGACGACATTTTTTTCTGTGTCAATTGTTCCGCGTTTCCGGACATCACACTTGAAAATAGCTTACCGCCTGCGACTTCGTCTGCGTGGAATTCGATTATATTGAGTTTTCATAAAATAAAAATATTATTAATAACTCAATTTCTAGGCGACATGTTAAGAAGAAAAATGCACCAGTTTTTAAGTATATTTACAGCAATACACAAAAAAACAATTTCGCGCAGTAGATTTTGCCAAATCCTGGGATAGTTGTTCCGGAAAAAAAATTATTAGGAAGTCTCCGATAGATGTCTCTGTTCTCTGGCAAAGTTTAGGTAAATACAGTCTACCTATTCCGATCATTGTTAATAAGATACTCTAAATGCACAGCGATAAAGTACAATCTTGCTTGCCCATACACTACATACCTCTCTCATTATATATTGTATACAAATGCGCACCACGCGTACGCACAGGGTATTATGTACCTATTCACAAAGCACGGGAGTTATTTTTACACTGAACGCCCAATGTTACCAGTCCTTGTTTGGCCTTAGTGATACCCCTTAAGCTGTACCCTCAAGGCCACACAGCGATGTACTTGCAAGCGTATAGAGCTTCATAGAAGTGAGATAGGCCTGATGCCACTTACAGTGAAACCCATCCAGGTTATGACAGTGTCTGTAATATGTTAATGTGCATCACTAATGTGACCACAACCTCTAATATTTCATATGTACAAATTGTACAGTAATAAAGAAGTCTATATTCAGATGAATATAGACTGAAGAAGCAAAATTGTTCTCTACTACTGGAATTATTTCACTACTGTTGGGTAATTGACATTACTATCAGTTGTAAAAATATGGCATGAAAATAAAAACTAAGCATTTCACATTTTTTTGTTGGTTCTATGATGACAACAATAATAAATATTGTGAAATAAGCAAAGCTCAGTATAAAGTACTTAATTCACAAAAACAAATTTTAAACATCTGATACTATAGATTAATTTATATGTAAGCAAAAATACTCTCCATGAATAAAAAATGTTCATACAAAATGAGAACAATGGACCACCTTCATGTAACACTACTAAATTAAGGTGTCACAATACACTCACAACATGATTCACCAGTAGGTGTATCCCAAAATCGGTAGGGTTATACTTTAGATATTGGTAAACAAAATGATTTTCTCCAATATGAAAACTTAAGGGCTGGTATTATTAGCCAGTTTGATAATTTTAATGGTACGATGATAGCTAGGCACGCTGTAATACGCAACAGCACGACGGGCGCTCCACCCACGATCAAAACAAAGCAATTAGAAGGTACTTACTCATCCCCATCTTCGCATATGCCCGATGTTTCGTTATATTTGGTACAATAATTGTCAGCACTATAGTTGAACGTCCCATCTCTCTTCCTAACTGGTCTTCGTCTTCTCTGATTATTGAAATGCCAGTGAAAACACGTAAAAGGTCTATGTTGTGTACATTTGTGTTGTAGAAACGATGGACACTGCTCCACTCGAAATTCCTTTAGATATCTGCAAAACAAGAACACGGGGTTCGGTGAAAGGCACACCACACGAAGCTACACGGTCAACACACACGAAATACAAGGAAATTGTATAGAATTAGCGACATTTACTTGTAATGATTTGGTTTTTCTGTCTGAGCTGTCAACAAAGGCTTTGATTCCGACGGCATTTTGGAAAACTATTATTGCGCCTCTCGCGTCGCGCAGGGCACGCTCACCGAGGACCAATTAAAATTCAATAGATGATCACGTGATACACAATAATTTAGAAAGGCAAAAAGCGTAAATAAAGCTCGAATTTTTCACAATTTATCATAAATTCACTTGACATTGTAAATTTTTATGTCCTTGAACTTCTAAAAACGTTCTTATCGCGATCCAATCAAGCGTAGAAGGGAAAAAAATAAGGAACGTATCCACAACCACAACCATCATTGACAGAACTGTCACGTCGAATGTTTTGTACTTTTCTCTTTCTTTCAAGGCGAAAATTCGTAGAGTAAAAGGAGACAAAAAATAGGACAAATATTTTCGTTTTGACAAAGAAAAAAGAGAGAGTGAGAGTGTTATTTTTCCCTACTTTCCAGACCTTTTTTTTTCTCAAAATAGGTAGGTTTTTGTGTTTGTCATCAAGCTTCAACCAAGCTTTGCGAAATAACAAGGATTTTTCTCAAAAAGAGAGCACAAAATTCATGGTTACATATTAAAATAGCAGTCAATGCAATATATGCTTTATTTCTTTATATTGAGGTCCAAAAAAGAGTAGTAACTAGGATAATATACTCTTATTCTCGTTGTTTTTTATACATTTATCAAACCAAGATATTTTACCCTAATACCAGGATAGCTTATTGCAAATGTCTTAAGTGTGAAAGGGATATAATTTTGTTTATAGTATTTTAATCTGACTTTGAAACGTCCCCATAATCTTGTTTTCACTTTCCAAGTTTTTCTTTGGAGGGCAACACTTTAAAAAATATTGTTCGACCAATGAACAATCAAGTTTGCAATTTCGCTCAGAATATTTCTATTTGAGCAACCAATAGAAAGAAGGCTTTTAAGAACCAATCAAAACTTGCAGTTTCGTTCAGTGTCAACCAATCAACGCACGGAAACTTGGCGTCATCGTTCACCCGCCATTCTCTCTCTCCGCCATCTTGAGCATATGATCGTTGTTGTGAAGCTAAAGGCTTTTTCTTGATAAATTGCATTATTTGTTGTGTGAAATCACTAAAAGGTATGTTAAACACTGCATTATTTCATAGTCCATAAGATTGTCTATAAAATATCTGTTCACATAATGAGATTTTGATATAAATCGTCAATCTAGTCTGTAGTACCCTACAGGGAAATTTCGCAACCTTTGTTTATTGTCTTTCTAACAAGTAACGCTTTTTCTTTTCAGTAAACTACCATGGCACGTACCAAGCAGACTGCGCGTAAGTCAACGGGAGGTAAAGCGCCCCGTAAACAGCTGGCTACCAAAGCGGCGCGTAAATCAGCACCCAGCACCGGAGGAGTCAAGAAGCCTCATCGTTACCGTCCTGGAACAGTGGCCCTCCGTGAAATCCGTCGTTACCAGAAGTCCACTGAGTTGCTCATCCGTAAACTGCCTTTCCAGCGGCTCGTGAGAGAAATTGCTCAGGACTTCAAAACTGATCTGCGTTTCCAGTCTGCAGCTATTGGTGCTCTGCAGGTGGGTCTCTTCCTATTTATAAACCACGTGTTCTAATTAAAACATTATTTGTCAATTTCTAACTAACCTAAAAATACCCTCAACAATTCTTTGTTCATGTTTGTTATTTATTGTTCACAGGAAGCGAGTGAGGCATACCTGGTGGGCCTGTTCGAAGACACCAACTTGTGCGCGATCCACGCCAAACGTGTGACAATCATGCCAAAAGACATCCAGCTTGCCCGGCGAATCCGTGGCGAGCGTGCTTAATTTAGACTAAGATTACGCTATCGTAAATTATTGGTAATTCAATTAGACATAAATTCCATAACATTTTTAATATTGTCTCATTTTATTTTGTTTATAACATCGTAATCATCTTTATTATAATAAGGAGGCAGAACTGAATTTTTTTATAAATACATTCTTATTATGTAAGTTTCACTGTGATCATATACAGGATATGGAAGTTTTGTGAGGTTGAAAATGACTACTTTGGACTTTATATCTTCTGACTCCGATTTGACTTTACCTTACCACACACCTGAAACCTTAGTATGTTGTCTATGGTCATAGTGCTTTGTAATTTGTGGATTATGTCTAGGTAATGTAATAGGCAATGTGTTGCCAGGTCGCCACTATGTTGGTGTGAGTTTCATTCTTGGAGTAAAATTTGATGCACTTTTAGGATGTGTAATTGAGTATGTACTTGGTGTTAATGAATAAACATTAATCTAGAATTATGATACCTTCTTTCATTTTTTTCATGTACAGGAGATTACTTGGTGCTCTAAAACCTGGTTGGTAGTGAGGTGACTACTGTAAAAAAACTATCTGAGCAAAGAACTAGTTTTGTGTTGGTGTGAGCGACCCCAGCAAGCACTTTTTTCCTGGGGCTCCTAGGAGTAGTGTGAGCGACCCCAGCAAGCACTTTTTTCCTGGGGCTCCTAGGATACTCAAATTTTAGAGCATTAATTAGAGCAATCATCATGCCAAGGTAAAAAATTTGAGCAATCATACTTTTCGAGATACGAGCTCCTAAAGGTGTGCTTCCTGGATGGTATTCCATCCAGCAAGCACAACTGGTACACAAAAACAACGAAGACTTGGGAAAAAATTTTGATGCACAGATTTAGAGCATCATAAAGTGAGTCTGACTGCATGGGCTTGTTTATCAAATGACAAAAAATCTCTAAAATGTTTGAAATTGTGAAATAATTACTAGTTTGCATAAATTTAAAAAAAATATATAGGGTGACCCTAAATTAGTTCTTGATACGAAAGTCTATGAATGTGCTCATGATAACAAACAACTTTCCCTAAGAAACCCATAGTCAAATCGCAAAAAAAAATTTTGAGTCCCCATACAAATCGATGAACTGACCGGCCAAATTAGTATGAAGCGTCCAAATTTTTTTTGCGATTTGACTATGGGTTCTTTAGGGAAAGTTGTTCGTTATCATGAGCACATGCATAGCCTTTCGTATCAAGAACTAATTTAGGGTCACCCTATATAAATAAAAAGGTCTAAAATTCAATTTAAAATATTTTTTATTTAAGTAGATGCTGTACGCATACTTTTAAATCGTCTTTTTTTCTACCTAGTAATTTTGCTTGACAACTAAGTTTCAATGCAATATTTTAATCACAGACTTCACTCCCCGGAGCGCCGACGACGATTGAACAATAATTTCATAATTTATTTTTTATGTGATGATATGAGTCGACTGTCGAATTTTGTAGGTAGGTACACAAAATCATTGCATGCCATGGCGATGGCGTCATAATTTCATAATACACCTAACCGCCATCGCCACCAACGCTTTTAACATAGTGGGAATCTAAGTACGAAGTAATTTGTTTGCGTGTTACCATAGCCTAATCATGTCATAGCCCTCCCCCTTGGCAGTTGATACTTGAGAGCAAAGAGATTACATATATCACCTACTTGAGATACTAGTTTTACATAATTTTAAAACGTTATGGCATATCTACGGCCAATTATTTGTATTAAATAAAAAAAGCAAGTTCCGACTGGTAGTTTCCCGAGGTTTAGGAAGAGAGACCCATATATTGCAAACAAAGACCCGTGGCCCTGCATGAGAGGACTATTATAGTGAGAACGATGTTTTCATACTACCTACATAAGAAAAAAAACTCGTGAATAACATGATCCGCAAATCTGATTATTCTATTAGTACTCAACCGTAACCGATTTCAAATCCTAGCCATAGTGCTCAAAGAAGTTCAAAGAATATCGTCGCTCCGCCGGGGAAGGGGGGAAGCGGGGTGCAAGTCTGTGCCTCTAAGATTATTTGGCAATATGTAGATATAATTGTTTAGCATAAAAAAATGTATCGCTTTCATGGTGGGTTTACACGCGCGCGGGCAAAGCCACATTCAACTGGCACGAGCACGGGCACGAGCGTGTAAACAGGCTGCTTGTGTAAACGTAGTGATTATATTCTCTTTGCACGCGCCCGTGCTCGTGCCTGTGCTTGCCGCAGTGTTCAGGTGAAGTAACAAACAGCGCGAGAGTGAGAGAGAAAGAATAGCAGAATACGAAATGACTGTATAGTATAGCGCGTATAAGCAGCGTTAAGGCAAAAGTTCAGCTCGAAATTCATTGGACGTAGTTTAGCAGAAAGGACTCAATCTATAAACCTTTGTTAGTGGATTTAGTACCTACTTTAAGGTTCGCGGATAGAGTCCTGTCTGCTAAACTACGTGTTTGTCGGATTGAATCCTTTCTGCTAAACTCAACGACATTCTATACATGGACTTTGCATCAGCGCGCTGTAGACGGCACAGCAGAAGTGTGCTCAAATACGATGTGCGCACACTTTTTACCTTAGTCGTGTTTTGACCGCAAAGCAGTAAGGATGCCGAAGTGCGTCGTGAAAAAGTGTCGAAATAACACTCGAGCGACCCTAAAAAATGATGGTGTGACCTACCACCGGTAAGTTAATTTTATTTATAAAAGATAACACGCGAAAATGTGTAAAAAAAGTACAAAAGCACTGAAATTTCAATAAATATCGTAAATTATTAAGGAGTATTCCTTTTCTTTTCTTTCATGCGCGCCAGAAAGAGACATGCGTCAGTACGCGACAAGAACATAGTCATAAAACAAAAGAGTGGAGTCGCTTTTGTTTAAATGTTTTAAGTGTAAAATCCATACTGCCGAATCGGAAGATAATATTTTTCGGGTGTATGTATGTGTTATGTATGAAGATCTGTTTCATTATTAACGACTTTTTATATGATTAACCCAAAACGTAAACAAACTTACTATGGGACTGACACATGTCAATGTCATCTGCATCACTACGTTTGTTTACCTTTTGTTTTTTTTTTATTGGAATGAAGTATAGTCATTTTCTTTGTTTAATTGAGAGATACATAGTATCTGGAGTCATCTTAAAATTATATATTTATCTGTATAAAACTGTTTGTATCAAAATACAAAACAAAATCTGTATAACAACATGTCAAGTTATATATCTGCAAATTTAAATCATATACATTTTAGTTATAGCTCCGTGTCCTATTTTTACAACACGGGAAGGCACACATTGTTATCCATTTAAAAATCACATTATATATATCTGGAATTCTAATATTTCAGAAAACATTACGAATGGCAGTATTTGAAACACTAGTTTAGGATGCCCAATACAAAAAAAAAAAAATTCAAATGCTACTCCACGCTACTTATGTTCTCAAGAGTCGCGCGTTCGGCTTGCGAGATGACGTAATATGAAATAGCAATTCAGGCGCTCCATTTGTAAGAAAGAGATAGGCTGTGTTTCGTTTGTTTCTACGACGTTTACTATTGATGTATAGCTACGTATAGTGTCCTTGTGCCGCGCTACGATGCCGCGTTGCTTTAGCGTGTAATATCCTTAGTCAAATATCATTGGCTAAACTACGTCCAATGGGGAAGAAAACGCAAAGCTATTTGCAGATGGCGCTACGGGCGCTTGACTCATAACAACTTTCAATTAGTTCCGCGTTTTTTTTTATCGAGGTGTTATAAATTAGTTTTTTTGCTGTAAAATTATTAAATGGAAAATGTATGCGACTTGGACTGTTCGTCAATTAAAGGCGAAGTTGAAAAGTACATAATTGTAAACGTAATTTTTCCCAAGTCTTCTTTATCCGAGAATCTTTAGGAAATTAATGATTTCCATTATTATTGCAACCAATCGCCACACAACGCGGCATTTTTTAAATAATTTTTTAGTAAACATTTTTTTCTATACGTTTTGACAGTTAGTATGAGTCAAGCGATATCAGCGCCTCTATCGGCGAGCTTTGTCAGTTTTCTTCCCCATTGGACCCCAGCACCACCTTTGTGCGAAAAAAATTGTACCGTACATAGAACGCAGATACACACTAACAAAATCTGTACAAGCGTTTTTTGCGTGTGATGTCGTTGATAGACAGGGGAGCCAACATAACGGCATAGGAACTATTCGTTGAAACGCATAATAGCAAGTTTTAAGGAAAAAGAAACTGAAATGAATCTGCAATTTCACTGCAGTAAGTCTCGACTCGAGTCGCACGATACAGCGAGGAAGCACACTTAGATTTATTGACATGTAATAGTCATGCATAAAAATCGCAAAAAAATCATTTTTCAGAGTTTTATAGACTGCAAAGTTGTGAATTCGACCTGACGAAAAGGCTTCATACCCTTTACAGCCTAACAAAGAAAACAGTAATTATCTCGAGGAATAGAACTAAAAAAACGGTTACTTATAATTATCACTTATACGTATATATGTGTATCCTTATCTCTTCCAAACTATGTTGGTTCGTGTATGGAATGGTCGGTTTGGTTGGACAGACAGCCTGTTGTGGCGCAGGCGTAAACTAATGCTAATCCTGCATTATCATGCTGTATTGCTATTGACTAGTGGTGTCGACAACTCGACGGTGGTGACCCGAATGGGTTTGTACCAGGGATGTTGTGGATGCAGATTTTTTGAATCCGCGGATTCGGATATTAAGAAGCTAACATCCGCGGATGCGGATGTGGATCTTAAGATTTTTTAAAGTTTGTATGGGTGTGCATAAAAAAGGTACTTATTCCTAACATTTTTATCAGCGGTCGTGGCTCAGTGCGGCTTGCGTGGTCACCGCGTCGATCACGCAGGTTAACTGACTACAGACACGGTCATAACCTGGATGGGTTTGACTGTTAGTGGTATTTATCTCGACCGTTTCCGTGCTTCGCAAGGCATGTTAAGCCGTTGGTGCCGGCTGCTATCGCTAGATGGCAGTCGGTACGCCATGTCGGAGGCCTTATAGGCCACTAGCCCCACAACCTCCACCAATCATTATTATCACCAACCACCAAGTATTGGTGCAATGGGGACGTAATGGGTTGTGGGTTGTTAACAGTGGGATTCTACTTGAGAGGTAAGAACAAGGATGTTGTAATGTGAATCCTGTTGTTGACAGATTTTTACTTTTAGTAGAGAGGCCAATTGGAAAAACGGCAATTTTCGTAGGACCGAGCAGTATTATAGCGACAACTGGTACCGTTGGAATCAGCGTGGTCTACTGATTATCAAACCACTTGTTGTCGCTTTCTAAAGTGGTGGAGTGAGTATCTATGACGTAATCAAGATGGCGGCTGAACGGTTTGGTTTTTCAATATTTTCTCGAGAACCACTAAGTTTTATCCTATGTATGTTATATCATTTGAAAGCTATTGAAAAGACCTACAAATAACATGTATGCACTTACTGTCGTAAATATTCTATTTACGGAGCTACATTAAAAAAACTGACTTTTTTCGATAAGACTGTGTGTTAATTCTTAATATAAGTCGAAAAGTAAGGGGTTTATCAAAAATTTGGTTATTATCTTTTTTGTAGAGCGGTTACTAAGGAATTCAAAAATGTACATTTCAAAGTTATACAATAAGTATTTTTGAACCAAGAGCCAATAACAAGACGCAAGTCGTAAAAACAAAATACGAAATCGGCAAGCTCTGTTTAGCTATAACTATACTATGTCTGTGGTATCATTTAAAAGCTACTAAAACCTTCTGGTTTAATACGGATTGCATGGTCACATCGATCAAGTAGGTTAACTAACCATATTCAAGGTCATAGCCAGGATGGGTTTGTAGCATAGTAGTGGCATTTAGCTCGGGCGTTTCCGTGAATCGCAAAGCACATTTGAACGTTTATCACAAAATTATAACTATTCTATTCTATTTTACCACTGTCGGATTTTATTGATTATCTATTTTAAAAAAAAAACAGTTACTACAAACAAGCCGTCAATTACTGTATTATACGGGTATACTTTGTTAAAAAAGGCAGATTTGTATTTAAGAAGAACTATCATATTTTTTTTCTAACACTTAACATACTTAAGTTATTATATGGATAACGTTTTGACAGATAAAATCAAATATTAAGTAGGTTATAATTAACTAATAAAACTATACATCCTACTTTACAGCAAATCTAGATTTTCTTCAGTGTAATTGAACTGGATACTGAGAGAGGAATGCGCGGGGTAAGCTGCTGGCCGGCTTTATGGAGAAGGAGGGCCTCTTCATGATGAACTCTTTCTTCAAAAAGCCAAAACAGCGCATGTGGACATGGCTGCATCCCAATGGCGTAGTAAAAAATGAGATTGACTTCATCTTGTCGACAAAAAGGCAAATATTCAATGATGTCTCTGTGATCAACTCGCTGAAGACAGGAAGCGATCACCGAATAGTAAGAGGCACATTGAATCTAAAAACAAAGCTAGAAAGATGTCGACTTGTGAAGTCCACGCTCTGACCAGCGCCTATCCAACTCCAAAACCCCGAAAGCTTTCAACTCTAGTTGCACAACTGCTTCGAATGCCTAGGAGAATGCAAAAATGTGGACAATTATAACGACAGGTTCATGGAAATTGTCCAAACGGCTGGGAATAAGGCCTTCAAAGCCAGCCGTTTAAAAAGAACATCTCGTATCTCGGACCTCACCAGCAAGCTCATGGAGAAAAGACGAAGCCTGATTCTGAAATCCTCTGAAGATGCTTGTCAGTATCGTCGACTTAACAAACAGATCTCCAAGTTCTTGACCCGCGATATACGCCAATTTGATACCAATCATATTAAAGAGGCTATCGAGCGCAATAAAGGGTCAAAAGTATTCGCAAGGGGTCTGTCTGCTGGTCAAAGCCAACTGACAAAGCTGAAGACCGAGGATGGCAGAGTCGTATCGTCCAAGCCCGAGCTGTTGGAAGAGGTTGAGAAGTTCTACGGACAATTATACACGACTACACGCTTACCTGTCAGCAATCTGGCTGAAGACCCGAGAGCCGGATTGACCCGACACTATACCGAAGATATCCCAGACGTCAGCCTGTGCGAGATTAGACTAGCTCTCAAACAGCTTAAGAACAACAAGGCACCGGTGATGATGGAATTACGGCTGAGCTTCTGAAAGCAGGTGGAGAACCGGTACTTATAGCTCTTCAGAAGCTATTCAATTCCGTCATGCTCGAGGGACGAACGCCTACAGGAGTGTGGTGGTGCTCTTCTTCAAGAAGAGTGATAAGACTCTGCTGAAGAACTACAGACCCATCTCACTCCTGAGCCATTTCTACAAGCTGTTTTCGAGAGTCATTACGAATCGTCTCGCACGCAGGTTTGACGACTTCCAGCCTCCCGAACAAGCCGGTTTCCGAAAAGGCTTCAGTACCATAGACCACATACATACGCTGCGGCCGATTATACAGAAGACCGAAGAGAATAATCGGCCACTATGCTTGGCGTTTGTGGACTATGAGAAAGCCTTTGATTCGATCGAGATCTGGGCTGTATTGCAGTCTCTCCAACGGTGCCAAATTGATTATCGATACATCGAAGTGTTGAAGTATTTGTATGAAAACGCCACCATGTCGGTCCACCTCCAGGATCAGAATTCGAAACCTATCCGGCTGCAGCGTGGGGTGAGACAGGGAGACGTTATATCTCCAAAACTGTTCGCCGCTGCACTGGAAGACGTTTTCAAGCTTCTGGACTGGAGAGAACTCGGCTTTAACATCAATATCGAGTACATCACTCACCTTCGATTTGCTGACGATATCGTGATCATAGCTGAGACCTTGGAGGACCTAGGCGTAATGCTCGAAGGACTCAGTAGAGTCTCCCAACAAGTGGGTCTTAAAATGAACATGGATAAGACAAAAATCATGTCAAACGTCCGTGTTGCACCCACTCCTCTGAAGGTTGGAGACTCTACACTCGAAGTTGTTGACGAGTATGTATATCTGGGACAAACAGTCCAGTTAGGTAGGTCCAACTTCGAGAAAGAGATCAATCGTCGAATCCAACTCGGCTGGGCAGCACTCGGGAAGCTTCGCAATATCTTCACGTCCAAAATACCGCAGTGTCTCAAGACTAAAGTCTTTGACCAGTGTGTGTTGCCAGTGATGACATATGGATCCGAGACATGGTTGCTTACTATGGGCCTCATAAGGAGGCTCAAAGTCACCCAAAGGGCGATGGAGCGTGCTATGCTTGGTGTTTCCCTACGTGATCGAATCAGAAATTAGGAAATACGTAGGAGAACTAAAGTTACCGACATAGCTCTCAGAATCGCTAGATTTAAGTGGCAATGGGCAGGGCAAATAGCTCGTAGAACAGATGGCTGTTGGGGCAGTAAAGTTCTCGAATGGCGACCGCGCACCGGAAGACGCAGTGTGGGCAGGCCTCCGACTCGGTGGACCGACGACCTGGTAAAGGTTGCAGGAAGCCGCTGGATGCGAGTCGCACAGGACCGGTCGGTGTGGAAATCCTTGGGGGAGGCCTTTATCCAGCAGTGGACGTATTTCGGCTGATAGATAGGTAGATATAATTGAACTGATTGAAACATTGGTCACCGTTATGACAAATATCCTCCATGCATGTTTCCGTTCAGCACATCCACAACGGGATGTTCTGCATCCTGTCTTGCATTTACAAGAAATTAATTCAACTTTTTTTAGAGTGATAGGCTCTTGCAACGATGTAATCGGACGTAGTTGCCTATCTTCTAACTTCCAGCCATTATCAGTGGGTTTAGGTAAATTCTGGATTGGCAAATCAGCAGTATGCCAACAAAATGCTTGGTAATTTGCCCTTTTAAGGTGTACCTCCAGAACATGTTTCGATGGTGGCAGTTTCTCAAGCGCTTTAACTTGCTGGAACATAGATGGCCTCAAATTATCTATGTTGTCTAACGTATTGAATGTATGCGTTTATAAGCACGTATATGCTTAGGATTTTAGTGGTTTGTATTGAGCGGACACTCTCTTATGTATTCTTTGTGGTGTGGCGATGTAGCCAGTAAAGTGCGTTGACCTCGGTGCGGCGGCGTGAAGTGCGGTTTCGTATACCTACTTCTAAAGTTTTTTTGCAGTAATTTGAATAAATAAACTAGGTATATGTTATTTTTGCATTCAGTGAAACAAATAAACTCAATGATATTTTTGCAGTCATTTGAAAGGATAAAGAAGCAACTAATCCTTAAATTGTAGGTTTTTCACTTTAACAATGTACCTATATCATGTACACTACAGAAGCACGGCTTCCGTCTCGTAGCACGGGAAGGCATGGTTAGGCTATACTTCACAGAATGGTCCAGGTCGAAACTGGTGGAGGTCATGGGCTAGTGGCCAGCCCCAGTGTCAGAAGTTTCCAAACCACCCATAAGGCCTCTGACACGGCTAAACCTACCATCTAGTGATAAAAGCCGGCATCAACGCTCAAACGTACTTTACAAATCAAGGAAACGCTCGGGATAAGTGCTAATAATAGTAAAAACCCATCCATGTTATGACCGCGAATGTGGTCAGTTAACCTGCGTGATCGACGCGACCACGCAATTCGCATTAAACCAGAAGGTTTTCAGTAGCTTTTAAATGCTTTTTAATGATACCACAGACATAGTATAGTTATAGCTAAACAAAGCTTGCCGATTTCGTTTTTTGTTTTTACGACTTGCGTCTTGTATTTGGCTCTTGGTTCAAAAATACTTATTGTATAACTTTGAATTCCTTAGGAACCGCTCTACAAAAAAGATAATTACCAAATTTTTGATAAACCCCTTACTTTTCGACTTATTTTAAGAATTAACACAGTCTTATCGAAAAAAGTCAGTTTTTTCAATGTAGCTCCGTAAATTGAATATTTACGACAGTAAGTGCATACATGTTATTTGTAGGTCTTTTTAATAGCTTTCAAATGATACCACACACATAGGATAAAACTTAGTGGTTTTCGAGAAAATATTGAAAAACCAAACCGTTCAGCCGCCATTTTGATTACGTCATAGATACTCACTCCACCACTTTAGAAAGCGACAACAAGTGGTTTGAGCATCAGTAGGCCACGCTGATTCCAACGGTACCAGTTGTCGCTATAATACTGTTCGGTCCTACGAACTTCGTAAATAAAGCACTTTCGACGAATCGGCCTCTCTACTATTTAACCTACCTACAGTATGAATGATGACGTCGTGCTCCCTGGCAACCCCATCGTCTGTTTTACTGTTTCCAAATACATAAAACAAATGTACATAATATGTACTCAATTAGTACATACTTAAAAAAAATGTACCTTAATAGTTTAATAGTACAAATTATTTGAATTTGGGGTGGCTGTAGAGCATCTCTACAGCAACCCCATTATTTTTTTCAGGTAGATTCTTCTGTTTCAGCTAATGAAAGGCTGAAAAAAATTGTACTCTTATTTTGAATGTTGTATGTACTGTGGATAAATAAATATTTTATTATCAAAGCCTAGGGAGCCCGACAAACACCTGGGGGGTAAAATCATAACCTTTTTTGCATAATCCTTTTTGCTTCGCCGTAGTCGAATAAAAATATAAACCATTTTCCTAATCTTTACTTGTTTCTTGCATAACTTCTAAACTACTACTTATTATGATAAGTAGTTTAGAAGTTATGCGGGAACAGATTAACATACATACATATATACGGGTTAAAATCATAACCCTCCTTTTTGCTTCGCCGTAGTCGGGTAAAAATAAAAACCAATTTCCTAATTTTTCGTAACAGTATGAAGTTGGGCTCCCTAGACTTTGATAATAAAATATTTTTTTGTACATAGTAAGTACATACAACATTAAAAATAGGAGAAAAAATTTTTTTCAGCCTTTCATTAGCTGAATTTGTAGCAATCTATGTCAAATTTCCTGAAAAAAATGGGGTTGCTGTAGAGATGCTCTACAGCAACCCCAAATTCAAATAATTAGTACTCTTAAATCATTAAGGTAAAATTTTTTTTAAGTATGTACTAATTGAGTACATATTATGTACATTTCTTTTATGTATTTAGAAACAGTAAAACAGACGATGGGGTTGCCAGTGAGCACGACGTGTATGATGTACTTTGGCACTTACTAAAAATAATAGTGGTAACTAAAATTTAATAAAAAAATCGAATTTATATACATACTTTTTTTTTTGGATGTTGAAAACTTCAATAAATGAATGAATGCATGAATATCCGCATTAAATATTGCGGATGCGGATGTCAAAATTGATGTTTCGCATTTGCAGATGCGGATATTCGCAACATCCCTGATGCCGGACCGGTGCCTGCGCGGGTGCGGCGCTGCGCTGCAGTGCAGAGGCGCGTGCGGCCGCTGTTTGCGACTGTGCGCATGAAATTGAAATTAGTACGTAATTTTGATAAATATCAAAAATATCTGTTATTTTGATATTTATTATAAATATCAGATATTTACGAACCCTGCTGTAAACTTGTATTGCAAATAAACAAATTGAAATTAAAATCAAATATTTAAAATCACATATTATTTATGCAGTTTCTACATAAAACACTAATGAAATAAAAGTCGGTATGTAATACTAATAAATAACATTTATTTTTTCATTTGAATCTTTTTTTTGGGCAGTAATTAAATGCTTGGGCAGTAACATATTTACTGGGTTTTAGTTAAATGTGGTTGCAGTTTATTACAGCAGTAGGAAAAGCATATGTATGATAAAATAGTTGTTTGGGTAGTAAAAATAAGGGTTGGTCAGGCACTGAAGAGACTTTGTTGAAAGAAATGTGGTAGAAATTTTACCTCAGAAAAAATACTGGGCGAAAGACAACCACGGAAAATAATTTACATTATTGATATGGCAACACAAGATATATCTACTCTACTGTATATTAACTGGGCTCATAGTCAATCAACATTATGAATGACTATGAGATAAAATCAACCCCATTGTATTTACCATGCTCCAAGTTGCTTATATTAATGACTTAATAAGATATTACGAAGTTATAATGACTTTTTGGCTGACTGCCCAAAACTAGGAACCACAGCAAGCACAATAGTTACACAACTGCCTAATTAACTAACCACAGTAGAACAAACTCAAGCCATTGAATGGGCCTAAAACCATACAAGTATTTATTGAACTGCTGGTTTCAGAATATTTTACTGGTGGTTCCTAATTATTCAACTACCCAAATATTATTCCACAAATTAGTTATTTAACTACCCAACTCTATTTTTAAACATTCTGAAATTGCATTAGTTTACAACCCATTTAAATATTACCTTTTTTAACTAAAAAAGCAACTCAAAAATGTATACTTCATTCCAATAAAAAAAAAGCAAAAGGTAAACGAACGTAGACATGTGTCAGTTCCATAGTAAGTTTGTTTACGTTTTGCTTTTTTTTGATTGGAATGTACCATACTAAATCAAACTATACACTATATTAAAACTTATCCTACGCCACCAGCTTCACTTCCTCAGCTTCTATCTCCCTCAATCTCTTCTCTATATCCGACACATCCTTCCCATGTTCTTTATTAAACTTATATGTTTGCAAAAGTTGTTCTTTTTCCAAACCTTTTATTCTATCATATAAGGTTTTAGTAAACTCCTGGTCCACGTCGTTCTCCTCACGTAGATAGCAAAAATAAATAAGAAATACTGCAACACTGCCTACTACGCTGAATGGTTGATACCAGGGCATTTTGTTTGACGGTGCGCTTTTTACCAAAGGTCTGACTACGGGTTTCGCAGCTGGACTGGTAGAGAATTTGATCGGCTCATCCTCACTCGGTTCGGCCTTACTGCTATAGAATCTCCTTGGTTTTATACAGCTCCTGAAAGGATAGAAAAGTAGAGGTTATCTTATTGCACAATAAACATCAACTAAAGACAGTTTCTAAAAATTACATAAGAGTACAAATGTAAAATATAAAGTACCTCAAACGAACGAGATTTTTATTCATATTTATAGGAATTCTAAGCAAAAAAACTATATTTTGTTTTGATCTATATCTTTTAACCAACGTTTTGTTCCAAAACTTATACATATGAGCAAAAATTGCCCTGACATCAGAATAGCTTATTGTAAATCGTTGAAGCGTGAAAGAGACAGAATCAAATGTTAAAAATATTTACTGGTTTGGAACATGTTTGGAACTGATGCTACTGATTGACATTGACAGCCAGAGCCAGCTGTGGTATTGCCATACTATTGTTTGTTTCAGTGTCATACATATAGAAGCCACAGTTAAAATGTCCGCGATTTCAAAATTTTTGCCCATAAATACAATCTGCGACACGACACAGGTTTTACCTTTTTTTTAGGCTGTGGTTGCAAACTTTTGGCACTTTCTTCTTTTTACTTCTTTCATTCTTATTTTACTTCTTATGACTCTGATAGGTAGAAATAGGATGATACTATTTTAGGGCCACACTACAAATCACGGGTTACTTTTTATACCTCTAAAATTAAACTGAAATTTCGTCTCATTATACTGCAACTTTCTCCAAAAACCTGATAGTCAGTCATCGACGTAGAAACAAATAGACTTCGGGTCAGCGCTCAAAAGTGTCCGAACCAAAAGAGTAGTAAAACGCAAAAAGAGGTCTAATTTCGCGCCAGTCTTAATTTAGTCGGCCGGCTGACTGCGCGCCCAAAATGGCGTACTACGTCGTGAAAAGTTGTAATAACTATTTAAGTAAAGTGAAAAAAAAGGATGGAGTATCATATTTCCGGTAAGTAAACTCTTGCTTTATCATTTTAAAGTATTGTTTTGCTAAGAAACACAGTAGTTTATTTTAATTTGAATTACGCATTTAGTTTGATTTCCATGAGCGAACAATCGAACATCACAACTTTGGAATAAAAATTTTATAGAGTCAAGTATAAAGTTTCTTATGAAAATATTTTGTTACTTTTTACTATTGTTTTTGTTACATGAAATATTTTATTTATTTTAGCTTTCCCCGAGATCCTATATACGTTGTGCACTATGGAAAAACATTATAGCCGAATCGTGACGAGAGGAATACTTTGTTCCGAAAAAAATCCACTTTGTTTGCTCGAATCATTTTCACCCTGTATAATTCATATTTAAGCGTGTTTCTGTGTTTGTTTAAAAAAAAAACAAGATTCTGCAAAAATAAAGAATACTTATAAAACATAGCCAACAAAAAAATATTATAAGTGAAAGCTACTCCATTACTTCTCTTTCTTCACTCGAAGCTGCGTAAGGTGAAGTACGTTCCAGTCGATGCTTCGTATGGTGATAAATTGTTGCAAACAAAAACAACCGCAATGCAATGACACACGATTTAAATTCAAATGTGTTGTTTCTATGCATATAACTACGTGTGTATAGGTTAACTGCGGACGCTTTTTTCGTGAATTATGTACTAGACCCGTCGTCCATTTGATTCTACATCGATGTAGTCAGTGTTAAAAAAAATGGCTTCCCCTACAAAGTTAATTACTCCCGACTTCTTACTAATAATAATATAATATAATAATAATTTTTTATCGTATTTTTATTCCACCTTGTACAAATTACCTACCACGCCGAACTCGTACACTAAACGTGTATGGAAGTGTTAGCGAAGCGAGAAGAAACGAATACATACTGCGGAATGACAAGTCAACAATGCAAACTTAGTCTTAACTTATAGTCTTTAGTTATTTAAGAATATGAAACTCTGCGATATGGAACTTTAATAAATAAATAATAATAATAAATAAACAAAAAACGACAAAATATCAACAACAAAAAACCGGCCAAGTGCGAGTCGGAGTAGAAAGTCGAGTTGTTCCGTAAAATTCATAATCACACATGTCTTGAACTCTATATCAAATTCTCAGGCCTACAATCCCTTGAAGCTGTGAAAAAATCAAACGTCATCAAGAGTGTGGCTGTTTATGCCGTATATTTGGACACTCGCATAAACGGCCGTATATCTGGATTGCGTTGGCATAGAAGTTAGATTTTTTTACAGCTTCAAGGGATTGCAGGTACGAAACCCTAAAAATATTTTATTGAATAACAAAACATCTCTCAAAATTTCACGCAAACGAATCAAAATCGTACTCGCACAACAAACTTTTCTCGTACCATGATGTTTTATATATTTGACATTTGCGTCAGTGTTTAATGTGTGGTTGCGGCTGTAGAAGATTTGCAATAACACGACTGATATTAATTTAGATCTATTTATTGACACCTCGAGACATTACATCGCAGACAGGCAGACGCATAGATAAAGTAGAATACGCAAGCAGTGATACCCGTGCTTAATTTAAAAATAATTACTATGTATTTAACACCATAGATGATACCATCTTATAACATCTCCCTTATTTTATAAAAAAGAAATTGTTACATTTTAGTTTTTTTTTTTTAAATTTCTAAAAATATATATTTTCAAAGTCTTACAATGTATTACAAAATTTAGTTTTCATTAAATATTTATTTTAAGATTTACACAGTTTTATGTTATGTTTAATAAACCTTATGTTTAAGTTTTACATTATATAAATTTTATTTTAAAATAAACTTTTATTTTTGTGACAATTTTATTTCAAATGAACTTTTAACAAAACAATAAAACATTAACATTCTTGAATATATCTTTTTAATGGCTTAGGCTGTCTTTTGCTACGTCTAGGTTCAAGTGTGCTTACATCATTAGCAGTATTAGGTTCAGCGGACTGACAAGGTGAACTAACAGACTTACTTGATGGTAAAGGTGCAGGAATTATGTGCTCTCTATTTCTCCTATATTCTCCTCCCTCTGGAGTTGACACAATGTATGATCTAGGCTCACTACATTTAGATTTAATAAATGCAGGACTCCACAAACTGTCTGGTGTTTGTTTGAACACAACCTTTTCACCTACTTCAACATCTGGCAAAACCCTTGTACCTTTATTATAGTTATTTTTTATTTTCTCTAAATTTAACTTTTTGTTATAAATATGATTTTTAAAAGAAACCACTTTAGACTTTAATAATTTTGATACAGTAGGTAACTGAGTACGTAACTGACGTGACATTAACAATTGTGCTGGTGACGCTAAGTTACCTCTGGGTGTAGTACGATATTGTAAAAGACCAAGATAAAAATCTGTACCGGACTCCTCACATTTTGCTAGAATTCTCTTCGCAATCTTCACGCCGGACTCAGCAAGACCATTGGAACGTGGTAAGTAAGGACTAGAGGTTGTATGTTGAATACCCCAATCATAAATGAAATTTTTGAATTCTACGGAATTAAATGGTGGACCATTGTCACTTCTCAACTCAACAGGAATTCCATGACGACTGAACATTGATTTTAGACAAGGAATTACTATTTTAGCACTAGTGTTAGTTAATTTTGTCACTTCTATATAGTTTGAATAATAATCCTCGACAACAATATATTTGTGGCCCCTTAATTCAAACAAATCAACCCCTACTTTCTCCCAAGGAAAGATGGGCAAGTCTTGTGAAAGTAAAGGTTGTCTTGGATTGGCATTCCTGTATGTTAAGCATGTAGGACAGGATTCAACAACATTTTTTATATCAACTGACATGAAAGGCCAAAACACCACACCTCTAGCGAAACTCCTTGACCTATCAACTCCTAAGTGACCCTTATGAATGATTTTTAATATGTCAGGACGTACCTTTTTTGGTATTATTATGCTCATGTTTTTAAATAACAAGTCATCTTCACAGTGAATGTCATGTCTATAGTTCCAGTATTCTTTTACGTCGTTATGCACTTGTTTTTTACACGAAGGCCATCCATTTTTACAATATGTTTTTAAGATTTGCAGGGACTCGTCGATATCTACGGCTTCCTGTAGCCATTTGCGGCGTTCTGGGGAGAGAGGTAAGTTTTGTAACAAAAGGTTTACATGAACTACGACATCTTCATCGAGGTCGTCAACACTAGACTCTGGTAAGGCAGCGCGAGACAAAGTATCGGCAATATACATTTGCGTACCTTTTTTGTAGGTTACGTTAAGAGAATATGCTTGTATTTTTAACATCATGCGTTGAAGACGCGTTGGGACTTCCACAAGAGGCTTTTTGAATAAGGTTATGAGTGGTCTATGATCGGTTTCGACTTTGACAGTTTGACCATAGATAAATTGATGAAATCGGATACACCCAAAAACTATGGCATAGAGCTCTTTCTCGATTTGAGCCATGTTTTGCTGTGACGTAGTCAATGTTTTTGACGCATAATATATGGGTTGCCCATCTTGTAACAAGACGGCTCCGACAGCTGTACTACTGGCATCGACAGACAAACATACCTGTTTCTTGACATCAAAATGAGCAAGAACTGGCGCAGAACTAATAATGTTTTTTAGACGAGAAAACAGCTTTTCATAAGTCTCGTTCCACTGAAATAAAACGCCCTTTTTTAGAAGTTCTCGAAGTGGACTTACCTCTGTGGCCAGGTTGTTGATGAATGGACTCAAGTAATTAAGTAGGCCTAAAAATCTTTGCAGGTCCTTTGCACACGTAGGGGAAGGCATCTCCTGAATCGCCCTGACCTTCTCCGGGTCTGGAACTACTCCATCACCAGTGAAAATGTGACCTAAGTATTTAATTTTCTGTGTGGCAAAGGTACATTTACTCCTATTAAATTTAACATTTACCTCCTTGGCTCGTTGTAACACCATCTTTAGACGCTCATTATGCTCAGCCAACGTAGATCCACCTACCAAAATGTCATCGCTGTATACTGCAACTCCTGGGATGTCTGAAAATGTTTCAGTCATTACCCTGTGAAAGTACTCAGGAGCACAACTTATACCATAAGGCATCCTTTTAAAACGATATCGCCCAAAAGGTGTATTAAAAGTGGTCAGGTAAGAGCTCTCTTCTGTTAGACGGCACATCCAGAAACCACTGCTGGCATCTAGGGTAGAAAAATACTTACAACCTCTTATCTTAGCACGAACCATGTCAACTGTCGGTATAGGATAATGTGTTCTCTGCAGAGCTTGGTTGAGGTTTCTTGGATCTAGGCAGACACGTAGCTTTCCATTCTTCTTTTTCACTAAAAGTAATGAACTTACCCAAGCAGTTGGCTCGGTGACCTTGACAATGACATCCATCTTCTCCATTGTTTGAAGCTCTTCTTTCAAGGCATCATGGAGAGCAAAAGGGACTTTTCGAGGCGGATCAACTTTTGGTTGTACATCCTTGTGCACTACTAATTTACATTCACCTGGTAGACAGCCTAGGCCAATAAAATTATCTGCATACTGTGAAATTAATTTATCGAGATCTGAAACATCATTGACATTAAATACTCTTTTTACCAAACCAAGATCAACACATGACTGGTGGCCAATAACAGTGGGTGAGTGAGGTATGTCTACAATTATGAATTTTATTTTTTGTGTCACTTTTTCATTGTTTAAGTCGTATACAATTGGCAAATTAGTTTCACCCAAAACTGTTATTTTATCACCACTATATGAACATATTTTATTTGTACAGTTAGAAAGTACACCAGTGTGTAAAGATTTGTATACAGACATTGGCATGACATTTGCATCACTCCCTGTATCTAACAAACAATTAATTTTTATGCTGTTAATGGAAATAGGCATTTTCCACATAGAGTTATTACTGGCCTTTACATTTACTTGACCAATGAACAAATAGTCTTCTTCTTGCTGTTTGTCTTGTATTTGAATGTTCCTTACAGATTTGTTTCTGCACATTGACTGAAAATGATTCATCATTCCACAAGCACGACATTTCACACCATTAGCTGGACATCGATAGCGGTGTACTTGACCACATCTTCCACAGACCGGGGAACCTCTTGACTTAGACCTTGACTTTTTCTGAAGTGGTAGTGAACGTGACTTTGACCTGGACCTCGAGTGTGAAGACTGACTAGCTGACCTTGACAGATGCATGACAGGCATTGACTCAGCTGACGATGACAGATTAACAGCTTGTGATTGAGACTGTACGATGGTTTGCGCAGTCTGAACAGCTTTTTCCAATGACAATGATGGTTCCAACAAGAGTTTCTCTTTTACGTATTTGTATTTTTCGTTCATGTTACATATGAAAATATCTCTGATGAGTCTGTTTTGCAAGTCACCAAATTTACATGGCTGGCTCAGATTTTTCAGTTTGGTTACAAATTCCTCGATCGTTTCTCCATCCGACTGTTTATATGAAAAGAATTTATGTGACTCATAGGTCACATTTGTCTGAGGAATGAAATAATTGTCGAACATTTTCAACAATGCTTGATATTGTATGGTATCTTCATTTACACCGAATGAATTAAAAATGTCCATTCCTTTGTCGCCAATGAAATGCAATAGCAGAGCCACTTTGCGCAAATCTGTTTCATCTTCTAATGAGCTGGCCCGAAGATACATTTTGAAAGTTTGACGAAATTTTTTCCAATTGCTTGAGAGGTTACCATTGAAATCCATGGGAGCACATGTGCCCGCCATGTTGACTCTCCGTTGCTGTTGTAGCGGCGGCTGTTTTTTGGTGTCTTCTTCTTCGGCACTTGTTTTTGACATTGTTCAGTTTCACTTCTGACACCATGTAGAAGATTTGCAATAACACGACTGATATTAATTTAGATCTATTTATTGACACCTCGAGACATTACATCGCAGACAGGCCAATGACGTAGGAGATAATGGACGTGCCATACCTACAGAAAAAGCGTGCATACCTAAACTTGCTGAGAAACGAAAATGGCTGTTCGGCCTAGTGCATACCCATTATATGAGATATGATTTTATCGATATCACCGGCATGCAGAGAATGAGCGTCTATTTTTTTTTGTACTCTACTCGTACATAAATCGCAACTGATGGCGAACTTTCGATTATTTTATTATTATTTGACGGTTATGGTCAAAATTGACATATCCTCCTAAACTAGAGATGGGCAATAACAGATTAACGAAATGAAACAAGAAATTAATTATATTGGTTTTATCAGTTAATTAGTACGTAAATGGTCTGTAATCTCCAATATGATTACTATCAACTGTGTCTTTTACACTTAAACAATAAAAGGCAAAAAGTAGGAGACAGAAGATGTCAAACGAGTGTAGATGGCTCGTGTCTTGCAGCGCTATAGGTGTAGGTATTCAAAATAAAGACAAATATTCGGAACTGTATTTTAATTTACAGCTTGGCCGTAAAGAGTTGAAAAAAAAATAATGATAGCGCTGTTGGATGCGAGCAGCACAGGACCGGTCGGTGTGGAAATCCTTGGGGGAGGCCTTTGTCCAGCAGTTGACTTCTTTCGGCTGATGATGATAATGGCGCCACTATCGCTTACATTGCAACATTTAATACTACAATCTAAATGAATTTAATACTTGCAGGTTTTTAATATAAAATGAAATTACTTTTCATCATTGTATTCAATAGTTTGTTTTCTGCATCCCTATAACAAATGGGAAAATAAACAAGCCTAGGACATTAAAAGAAAATTTATTTAGTTTTATTCACATAAACATTCTGGTCGAAATAAATAACTTGATGATTTACACCTGACATGGCATCAACATTGTCATCTTCAGAATCTGAGCTGCTGTCACTGCTTTCCTTGGTGCCACTGGGTACGAATCCTTTAGCTATTCCAGGACGTACAATAATACAATGTTTTCCTCCTAAAACATCATGCTTAATGCCTTTCAGATTTTTCTGTAATCAGAATTTAACATTATATTTAGGAAGAATGCCGTGCCTGACGAAATTGATCAAAATTATGAAGTCGCGGTATGTATATGTATCGCGCTTATCCACTTTTTTTCCATATTATGTAAACAGAACAACGAAGAGCAACTCGAATCGTCGGCTGCCTGGATAGAGATGTAGCCTCATGTAGGGGTGTCTATGGGCGACGGTAATCATTTACCATCAGGTGATCCGTCTGCTCGTTTGCCACCTCTGCCATAAAAAAAATGTAAACAGAAATTACTGAGGGATTATATGACTGACTGTAAATTTGTGAATAAAATTCACCACTGACAACACTCTTAATCGTTAAGTACTAACGTGGCCTGGGTATGGTTCATTCCAATCAAAAAAAAGCAAAACGTAAACAAACTTACTATGGAACTGACACATGTCAATGTCATCTGCATACTTAGTTTGTTTACCTTTTGCTTTTTTTTGATTGGAATGAAGTATAGGTATACTTACCATTAAAAATCTTGATGGTACAGCTTCATCATGCAATGTTGTTTTGTCCAATGTGCGGTAAACATGATTCATGGAAATGAAGCGAACAGATGTTGATGGCTTTTGTTGATGTTTTCTATGCCAATTGCTGCCAGCCACTTTTTCTTTTTATATTCACTTCGGGGAAGCCTAAAAAAAATATATGTAAGTAACTTTTTCTAAAATTCATCATCATCCTACATAAACATCGATGTCTAAAAGAGCCCCGTAGAACAACACTAGCCACGTTAGAGCCGAAAAATATTTTAATAAAATAAAGTTAAAAGACAGACTGGAATTATATTGAAAAGCTACTTTCGGTTATTTATATCGCTTATCTTCTTCATTAAGACAAATACGTAATTTCATTTGTGAAAATAAGGTATATTTCAACAAGATAACAATACGTACCGGTGCGGTGTAATGTTCGGCCGATTTCGGCTCATTTTGATGCCACAGCCTGTAACACTACAATTAGGCATCTTAATTACTGTGTTGTTTCACTAAATTTATTATTTTCGGATGCTTTGTTTAACCATATTTAACAATTTTCAATTAAAACACTCGCGAGCGAAGGCATTTTGACAGCTTATGTACCAGTGACACCGAGAAATGAAAATGGCGAATCGGCCGCAAAGAGGTATTTTGCTGACGTCACGAAAACAAAGTTGCCATTTTGTAAAGGACAAAAATATTGTTGTCCTTTTTTTACTGAGAAGAATTACATAAGTTAGAAAGAAATAAAAGTATAATTAAGAATTCGCTATCGAAATGGCACATATTTGTATAACTGATTGTTCATATAGACAAATATTTCATGTCCTCTAGTTTCTTTGGTCTGAGAGACAGGCAGACGCATAGATAAAGTAGAATACGCAAGCAGTGATACCCGTGCTTAATTTAAAAATAATTACTATGTATTTAACACCATAGATGATACCATCTTATAACAGCGGCAGAATAAACAGCGTAGTGGAGACAGTATATGTCTCCTCTACATATGCTGAGCAGAGACCCTTTAAGCTGATGTTTAGCTAGATAGATAGATAGATTAGATCTAGTTTAGCTCTATCTAGCTGGCTAAAAAATATATTTTATTATTTAATTAGATTTTAAGTATGATTGTTTTTTTTATAATAACCTAAGTTTTATGTATCGTTTTATTGTTTTGTAGCCAGTTGGCGTAATACACTTTTTCTTCTTTCTTCTTCTGTTTTTAATCATAATTTTGAATTCTTGAAAATACATTGACTGAAAAGATTTGCTATAATTTGATTTAATAAAATATTCCTTCAAACTGCAAGCCAAATGCTTTACACTACATCTTCTTTTTATAAAGAGTAGAATCACTATTTTGTGATTATTTCAATTGGAATACATTACTGTCACGCAAATAGAGCACCTATATGAGTAAAGTTATGACGGAAAATTAATTTGTAAAAGATGATTAAATATTTGATTTGTTTTTTTTTAATATTTTAATTTGAGGGTTTGTAATTTATAAAACCCCTGTTGACCTGCATTTTTAAGAAGTTTTATAAATTTTACGCCCTTTCTTGTATGTCCCTCCAGTAAAGTAATTTATGAGGTAGTGCAATTAATCTTCCTTGTTTAAGCGCGAAGCGTGTTTAGGTTTGTCGATTTGACGTGCATGGTTTTGGGAGGGGTCACCCCCTGTGGCCCCCTCTCTCGGACCGCGTCTGATTAGTCGTTGAGAAAGTGTGGTTATATGTAAAAGACCTGTTTTTCCTTTTGTCTAATGCTAAAAAAACGAAGTTATAGTGCACCGTTGAAGACCACTCTATGCCAGTTTTTTTTAAAGATAAGATAAACAAAAAAAAAAAAAATATTTGTATAACTAACGTGTTTATTTTTAACTTAGAGCCAGTCACATAAGAATAGTTAAAGATAAAAAAAGTAAGTCGTTTACAATTTTTATTATAGCCTTCTTTTTTTCAGATTTTCAGCCATTTCCAAAGAGTAACGAAGTGCATTCTTTATTCTGTAACAATAAGAATGCAGGAATTAGGATTTAATTATTTGTTGTATATTATTAGGTACATATTTAATTTAACTAACTAAACACAAACCTCAAGAACTCCTCCCCATTATCAGGTTCAGCCATCAACCGATTTCTTTCAGCGATCGCTTTGTTTCTTCTCTCAATAGCAGATTTCAATCTACCCTCATTCTCCAATAACTGTTCACTAGTATTATCCGTTTTATCGACTCTACGACGGATCGGTTCTTTGGAAGTAGGCCTCATGAGTAGAGCCCAGACATCGCATTCATCCGATACGTTTTGTACTGATGTGCAGAAGTTGGAACGTATTTCACATACATCGGACATTCCTTTCGCCTGTTTGAAATAGGTAAGGTTATACTAGTAGCAACGAACTCTTTGTTATTATTTTTATTTAGATGCGATACTCACCATTACTTACAGGCTTTCTAAAAAACAATAATTGAAGAAAAATTTGAACAGCAACTTACAGCATCAGCTCTCAATTTCTCCAGCTCAGCAGTAGAAGCCTTGAGTTGATCCACTAAGACGTCCCTTCGTATCTTTTGAATGGTCAACTGACAGCGAAGTTCCTCTGTCCTCTTGATCAGCTCAGAATGTTCCTGTTGAAGCTTCTTGATTTGAGCGACGGTGTCACGGATAGAACGTTCTAGAACTGCCTTGGTTGCCTCGACTAAGAACAATAAGGTAAATATCATTTGTTTACGAAGTAATCATCCAAGAACTAGGAACTAGAGCAACTAAAACAGTCGATCGACAAAAAATCGATAGGGCGCGGTGGCTGTTACTAACTGAAGCATAGAGGTGTTTTATATGTATAACTAGAGGGCGCTCGGTGCGCGAGCTGCAAGTAGCTCGTGGTGAACATTTTTTTTTAAATTTTCAGAAAAAATAGTAACATACACTATACGGTCGTACATTACCGCGGAGTCCGAGCGGGCTGCCTCCTAATAGCTCGGAACCAAACGGGCGAACCAAAATTTCAGAAACACCTAAAAAAACTAAATACTTTTTTAAACAAACTTTTTCCTAACTAAGAAAAACCAAATTCGAACTCATAATAACCAAAAAGTTTATACCTATTCACCTACATAAAGCTAAAACGAATACAGTTGCTTAGCTTTGAAGCGAGGTATAAAATCTTTTTGACGGAACCGCCACATTTTTTGGAACTAAACGCGCGGCGCGGCCTGAGGGCGCGGCGCACATAGGGGTATTTTGTCAATCTAGCCGGTCAAAATTATTCACTTATTTTTTCTTATATTCAACAACTCTCTAGTTGACTATAAGTCAATGAAAGTGTTTTTCAATGAATAACGTCGGTAAATAAAATACTCGGAAAAAATAGAATAACAGTATATTTTAGTGATTTATGACTTTGACATTTATCTTTCTCAATTTAATTTTAAAACAATTTATATGACTACATGATGATGAATGTTATGGTTGTACTTGTTCTAATCACTTTCTGTGTCTCGTGAAGCAAAATAATTACCACGTTAACTTATAGTGTGGTTTAAACAAAAAATCCCTGTTTTTTCACTGTCTTGGTTTGTCACCTCTGGCTTAAAAGGGGGCGGGTATGGGCGGCTGGTTTGGTCATAATTATATTGTATAAACTATAAACTCTCATTATCAATTAATATCATAACCGGGAAGAACCCGGAAATGCAACAAAAACCTTTTCAAACGTAAAATAAGGTTAAAACATTTAATCATTTCAATTATATATTTTTTTCATAAGGCATAAAACAAAAACCAGTTTTTCCTATTAACAAAAAACAGAGCACAATGTTAAAAAGTATGTGCTCTTACCTGCTTGATCTGAATCCATGACAATATTTCCGAAGAAATCACTGATCACGAAGATAGCACTTTTAATCTGATGCTGTCATGTCACACTTCAAAATCCGAGAAAAATACCTATCAGTTAAAACGATGGTAAAGTTCCGATTGACACAAGCGCACGGGTGCAGCCAACAAGAGACCGGGAAGGGTTGTATATTGTTCTCTAGTCATTCAACAACAATAATATGCAGTTTGTTTGTACTTGGGACCATTTAAAAAAAAATGATTTTTGACCGGCTAGATCGGCAAAATACCCTTATGTGCGGCGCCCCGTTGCTATGACAACAAGTGAACATTTTTGAATTTATGCGTGGAAAATGGTAGGTATGTAGTTGTAAAAAATCTCAATTACTTAAATTTTATTGAATGAAAGTGACTGTTTTCGGACTATTCCTCTACTCACTGATAAATTCTGAACAATTTTGCATTCAATGTCTTATCCGCCAACGTCCACAACAGGAAAAACCACCATGTCAATCAATCAGTCAGTCAGTGGTAGTTAAGTAATAATATCATCATCATCATGTTACCCAGACTGGACTCCTTTACTGGGGCTCCTAAATTAAACATACTGAACAGTCCCCTGCAATACTCTCGTCTCGACAGAGGTTATTTGGAAACGTAATAGGTACTTAGCTCGAATAAATCAGTGGTAAATTACAGGAACTCTTTTTATAAAGTATTCTCATAGTTATCAAAGTATAAAGACAACCAATCGTAATAAAAGCAACGCAATTTTGTTTCTCGAGATTTCAGCAGTTGTAAAGTACATAGTTACCGAGGTCCTAAACCTGTTAGTTCATTTCTTATTAGGAAAATAACCTTACATTCTCGTTTCGCTTTGAGTTCCGCTTCTTTGTCTTGTTCAAGTCGTTTGATTTTCTCTATCGCTGAACCTACCGAAGAATCCATTTTTAGGAGTCGCAACTTGTAAAATCAATCAAATCTGCAAAAAAAGTTTTGCCGCCAACTTTTGTAAATAGTTCCCGTTCCTGAATCGTAGAAATTAATGGAAGAAAGTATCTTGATTTTACAGTTTTTAATATTATTTAAAAGTAGACACAACAAAAATAATAACAATCAGAGATAATAATATGCTATCAATATGCAATGTAAAAATCAAGTAAAAATGTAAAAATTAAAACGTACCGTAATGACGTACCACACAAGTAAATCGTTGATAAAAGATTCAATAAGTATTGCCGTGAAAATCGGAAGTAACAGGAACGTAACGATGTGTCAATATCTCCTGTTGCCCGGGGGAATATAAAACATCGCTTCTTTTTATAATGCAACACTGCGAAACGAGTTGTTTTATTTTGTAAATAATGCAGACGCCCGATGCCAACGGCTTTGTGAATGTTATTTGGCCCAGCAAGACTATTCCACATGGCGGCATTTTCCACACGCGAGTGGTGCAGCCTAGTACGGAGCAACAGCAGTTTCTCAAAGGTGGACTTGCATTAGTTTTTCACAAAGTATAGTGTCCATGACGCCAGCGGAATGTTGTAGCTAAGAAGGATGTGAGTATAATAGGGAATTAGAGCATCATTAGAACTAATTGTGCGCCAGCAGCGGAATTTGTGCGTCTTACAATTTCGGAGATATTCATAAAAAACCGATGCCGCCAGGGTAACGTTCCCTCAGCGGCATAATTTTGAAAAAGACGGTCTAGCTCATAACAAAGTACATGACTGAGTAGCTTTCGTCGTGTTATAAATGTGCGCAAATAGCGGAATTTGTGCATCTTACGGTTTTCGAATTATTCAAGATTCCGCTGCAGTAACGTTTTTGAGTTTTCTGTATCTCGAAAACGGCTGATAGGAGAAATTTCAAAAAAAAACCACTAGTACACCTTAATTTGTGCGTAATTTGAGCAATGTTACTTTTTTGAAAATTATGATATTTTTTTAGTAATTAATTTGTTTAGAAAATCAGGAAATTCTAATTTACAAGGAAACGAGTGAAGTTGCAATCGAATAAAGAGCACTCAAATATTCCTCTAGTAGACCCTAATAATGTGTGCAATTGTGGATTGTATTATCTAGGCAAATAGTGAGATATACCATTTAATTACGATATTAAGGTAGCGAAATTTTAAAGATTGAATTCAGTGCTCCCATAAGACTATGTAACATGACATTTTACATAAAATTAGAGCGTCCTGCTAGCAAGCTTTCCTGTAAGTTTCATCTTTGAATAACGTTGATTTAAAAAGATTTACCCAAAAGTAGAAAGAACGAACATTTTCCCTATAACCCGACCAAATTAGAATGTATACGAGAAAGCGGCCGCACCATACAAAAGGATAACCTTCTTAAATGAAAGGTATATTGAAGGAAGCTTTGTAAGTACAGTTGCGTGCAAATGTTTTATTGACGATTGTTTTCTTAGTACCTACGTACTCGTATAGCGGCCGGGACAAAGCTATTATAAAAGATACTTGTAATAAGATTTTTAGATAGTAAGTATCTTATCTAAGTCTTGCCGCCAAACATGAATGTTAACAGCATGGATGTGTTCCGGCATGAAGATAGCCAATTCCCCATTGCGTTGGGGATTCTTTGATAAGCCCGCTTCCATCTTCGGCGTCATCATTACTTACCATCAGGTGAGATGATGCCAAGGGCTTACCAATAGAGGATAAAAAAAATGCAACATTAAGTAGTGTTTAGTTTCTAGCATACTGATTAATAGTTCGAGAAGGTTAAAATAAAAATTAAAAAGAAGAATGAAACAATGAAGACTTCTGAGAGAAGAAAGAAGAGATCTGCTAAAATCTGACACACTACGTGGAACCCCGATATTATGGATAATTATGTATATGGTTTACCTACTTAAAAATTAATAAACGGGAAATTCCCGTACTACTTTATATTATTATAAAAATAATAAAAATAAAAATATTTTCTAGCAAGCAAGTCATAAAAAAAATTATAACTTTTCTATTGCTATTTAAAAAAGTATTTCCTTGAAAACTGCCAAATTCTGACACTTTTTTAAATCGTCAGATTATTCTGCTAGAGTTAAAATTTAGTAGCCGAATCTGCCCAAATGGCAGAAATCTGCCACAAATGGTCACACTGCGGGGCGGATGGGTTTCGAAAACACGGGAACTCGCGCGACGGGGGGAGCTTAATGCTCATTCCCTCTGCCCGTGCCCCGGGGGCTACATGTGCGAGGAGCGCAGCTCAGTTCAAAGCGATAAGATAAACACTTTGATCAGAATTTAACAAAGCATTGATTTGATTATATCTGCTTTGCGAGAAATATACCTCAACACGTAGAGGTAATAAAGTACTAATTACTTCTATGCTATTCTATGGTATGGCATTTGTTCTACTTCTATGGTACTAGATAGCAAAAAATATTGACGATTTAAAAGCATGTGTAAAGCATCCACTTAAACATTTTGAGTTTTATGCAGATACATCAAAAAGTTTGTTGTTCAACTTGTCGATGTTACCCGATTTTAGTTAATTTAAATACGAAGCCAAATAATAAAACATTTATAAACATCATAACAAAAAAATTTCTGCTTAATTGTCCAATTAGTTCTGGTTGTATGCTACCAATTTAGGAAGGTTACCTTTTTGTATGGCGCGGCCGCTTTCTCGTATACATTCTAATTTGGTCGGGTTATAGGGAAAATGTTCGTTCTTTCTTCTTTTGGGTAAATCTTTTTAAATCAACGTTATTCAAAGCTGAAACTTACAGGAAAGCTTGCTAGCAGGATGCTCTAATTTTATGTAAAATGTCATGTTACATAGTCTTATGGGAGCACTGAATTCAATCTTTAAAATTTCGCTACCTTAATATCGTAATTAAATGGTATATCTCACTAATTGCCTAGATAATACAATCCACAATTGCACACATTATTAGGGTCTACTAGAGGAATATTTGAGTGCTCTTTATTCGATTGAAACTTCACTCGTTTCCTTGTATATTAGAATTTCCTGATTTTCTAAACAAATTAATTACTAAAAAAATATCATAATTTTCAAAAAAGTAACATTGCTCAAATTACGCACAAATTAAGGTGTACTAGTGGTTTTTTTTTGAAATTTCTCCTATCAGCCGTTTTCGAGATACAGAAAACTCAAAAACGTTACTGCAGCGGAATCTTGAATAATTCGAAAACCGTAAGATGCACAAATTCCGCTATTTGCGCACATTTATAACACGACGAAAGCTACTCAGTCATGTACTTTGTTATGAGCTAGACCGTCTTTTTCAAAATTATGCCGCTGAGGGAACGTTACCCTGGCGGCATCGGTTTTTTATGAATATCTCCGAAATTGTAAGACGCACAAATTCCGCTGCTGGCGCACAATTAGTCCTAATGATGCTCTAATTCCCTATTATACTCACATCCTTCTTAGCTACAACATTCCGCTGGCGTCATGGACACCAAAGTATACGTTTTTGACGATATTTGTTCTAGAAATATGCTAACCAATGATATGTTACTATCTCCTTACTTCATTCTTTTCTTTTGTATTGTCTTCGGTCATACGTTTTACGGTTCCGTCCCTACCCCCCACCTAAAGGGTACACGCGGAGCCACTACTATTAGAACGTCTTTTTTTATGTGATAGCTGGCAAACGAGCAGACGGATCACCTGATGGTAAGCGATTACCGCCGCCCATGGACACCCGCAACACCAGAGGAGTCAAGTGCGTTGCCGACCTTTGAAATGGAATGGGGGGGGGGGGGGTTAGAGGGAAGGGGGAGGGGGGGGGGTTGGGCCACCGGTACCCTCACTCACTCGGCGAAACACAACAAGCGTTGCTTCACGCCGGTTTTCTGTGAGGCCGTGGTATCACTCCGGTCGAGCCGGCCCATTCGTGCCGAAGCATGGCTCTCCTACGGTTTACAGTGAAGTGGTATGGTATGTGCTGGAGATCAGATAGCCAGTTCTCCATTGCGTTGGGGAATCTATTGGTAAGACCCCTTCCATATTTCGGCCTCATCATCATCATCATCACTTACCAGGTGAGGATAATGCCAAGGCCAAGGCTAAAAAAAGGTTAAAAAATAGACGCACGCGCCTTTTGTTAAGAGACGTACACACTTACATGAGCCCGAATCGCAATCGAGTATCTAACTGCTTATTGCTGTTTATTTTATAAGGCAGCAGTAGGTACCCCAATTTTCCACGTTCAGACTGGAAGGGGGGGAATGTAGTCTACTACATTCCCCCTCATTCACATTGCTGTTTCTACAGATACTGACACTTATTGAACAGGGTGTTATAAAATAGACGTAGGAAATTTACTTAAGGAAACCATAATCAATTTGCGATAATTTTTGGCCTCCGTATTTATTAGGCCATTCCGAATTTTTATGAACAATAATAGCTTTTCGTTTTAACTGTGCATCATTTACATCACCTTTCTGCATATACAAGATGATTTTTAATGGCGGTTATGAACACATCTACTTAGGCTATTATTATTATTGGGTCAAATTAAATTAACGACGAAAAATGGAACTTTGCATGCAAATCGAAAGTCGTCGGATTAAGCATTTTTGTATAGAGACTCCAAAAATGTTTACCATCTATTTAAAAAGTGGTAGAACTATCACTTTATAGTTTTGAGTCAAATAAAAGCCTGGATATGTTCATAATATTATCATATATCCGCCATTAATAATCACCTTGTATAAACAACGTCCCATTTCCCACCATTTTCTCATGCAGTGCTCCTTGAGGAATCCAAGCTAGATATAGCCCAAAGAAAAAAGGCTGGCTACCGACTTCGCCAAGAAGACGAGCCGCCACCAGAGCCCGTATACACGATACCGAGGGTCCGGCCGAGGACTTCGCGGCGGCGGTCGCTGTCTGCCATCAGGGAGTCGGGCATTTTTGAGGTGGATCCGTGAGTAACGAAGATTCCTTTCGTCTCCGTTGGTAGGATCTTCTTATGCATCATCCGGTAGTTGACTGCTAGTCATTTGAGTTACTTTTTATCAAATGTCAAAAACGGTATTTTGTTCTTTATATGTTTAAAATTTTGTACGATGATGTCACTTGTTCAAAATAGTAGTTTGCATACTTATTAGGTAATTTTTGTAAATTAAAAATTGAAAATGCAATGAAAATTAAAGTGAATAAGTTTTTCAATAATTTCAATGAAATAGCTATTTCCTCAATAATATTTCGCAATTTAATTTTCATGTAGTCAACTCCCAGATTGGATGGATACCACTTATACTTAATAAATAAATAAATAATCACGACGACTGGCGACGTATTCTTACGCACTGCCGCGCCGCCGTGCTAATAGACAACTGAACTGTTTTATAAGCTGGTACCTAGTCGAAAAAGAAACGGGTTTATTACTGTTCAATCCCAGGAGTTTTTTTGTCATTATTTTTGTCGTTACCGATATAACTGAGCCACCAAGTAAGTCAAGTACGAGTAGAACATAGATTGATTGGAAGAATAGGTGAGTTATGTGTGTGAAGCTGGGGACTTGGGAGATATAATATTAATTCCGTGTTATTTAGATGGCGATCTTGGTTTTATCAAGCGGTTTTATGTTTTTTCCCATAGCTACAAGCCCCTCAAGCGTGGTGAAGATCGCGAGAAGCTGAAAGAGCGCTTGGCTAACTTCATGGCGTATGGAGACACTCCTGAACAGCAGCAGATTTATCCGATTCCATCTCGCAAACCGAAGTCGCCTCCCAAACTACCCACCAAGAAGGACCAGTGGCACGATCGTATGTATATACTAGAGCAGTGTTTTTCAACCTTTTTTAATACCCGACCCCTTTACAAGTTAAAAATCATCTGACCCCCCTAGGGCCATAAACATACAAAATGTTAGTGATTTGTAGGACTACGTTTATAATTTTCTTCAATCAGAAAATTATTTACTTATAAACGTCTCCAAAATAGAACCACGTTTTGACAAATTGTTAAAAAATAAACAGGACCAGCCTTCTCACTGAAATCGTACTTTTTCATTGCAGTGTAGGACCTTACTTTACCACTTACTTTCTCTTTTCCCGCGACCTCTTTAGAAAGGCTTCGGGGGATCGCGACCCACAGGTTGAAAAACACTGTACTAGACTTTGATATCTAGGCACACATACATAAGATATGTACTCGTACGTTACTTCTAATACTATACAGGGTGACTTTAAATTGGTTCTTGATACGAAAGGGTATGCATGTGCTCATGATAACAAATAACTTTTCCTAAGGAACCCATAGTCAAATCGCAAAAAAAAATTTGGAGTCTCCATACAAATCGAGCAACTGATGAAGAGTCCAAAAATTTTTTTGCGATTTGACTATGGGTTTCTTAGGGAAAGTTGTTTATTATCATGAGCACATGCAAACCCTTTCGTATCAAGAACTAATTTAAAGTCATGGACAGTATGGACACTGCGACCTGCGGTGACGGTTGCTTTACGCAAGCTACGCAACACACACATTGACGCATGTACAACGCCACATGTTCATGTAGTAGTGATAGGTTAATGAAATCTGATATTGAAAAAGCTACTAAAGTTGGCTAAGTAACACAGAGTGCTGTCTGTAGCAAAGAAAAATGCCTGACTGACTTTACCGACCTGTTGAATTCTTGGGTGCGAGGTGACTTAGTTTTGTATTAATCCCGACTTCAAAAAAAGGAGGAGGTTCTCAATTCGTCGGAATCTTTTTTTTTTTTTTTTTATGTATGTTCACCGATTACTCGAAGACGCCTGAACCGATTTCGAAAATTTTTTTTTTGTTTAAAAGGGTATACTTCACAGGTGGTCCCATATAAATTTTATCGAAATCGATTCAGCGGTTTTTGAGAAAATCAACAAAAACATAGCAAAATTGGAGTTGTTGCGATTGAAGTCGGTTGTTTTTAACGTATTCAGCGTGGTCAATTATTATAATTTGAACAGTCTGGGTTTTTTTTAAATACAGCTAACTGTTAGAAACAGAAAGATAAATAATTTTAAAATGTTGGCAATTTTGTTTACAATTGGCTACCTAACATAGAATGTTAAGTCTTCGGCAAAGAAAAAACACTCAGGTAATGAAACCTTGTTGAAAATAAAAGAAGTCGTTCCATAACCAAGATAAGATTTACCTAACAAGAGTGTATATCCCTTTCAGACTTTAAAATCTCACCTGATGGTAAGTGATGATGATGCCGAAGATGGAAGCGGGCTTACCAAGATTCCCCAACGCAATGGGGAACTGGCTACCTTATCTTCATGCCGGAACACATCATTGCTGTTAACATTGATGTTTGGCGGCAAGACTTAGATAAGATAGTGGTAGTTAGCCAGGCGGGCTCAGAAAATGCCCTACCACCAACGAAACCGAGTCCTACAAAGTTGGACCCCGCCGGGAGTCGAACCCGCGACTTCCTGATGTGAAGCGAGCGGACAAGCCACTGGGCTACGGTTGCTGTATCCCGCTGTAAGAACAAAAAATATTCTCACGAAAGTAATTTGTAACGCTTTTTAACTTATTGCAGTGCTAACTCAAATACGCGAGCGCGCTGAATGGCTAGCGGAAATGGAGGAGCTGGGCCAAGCGGCGCCCCACAGGGAGGTTATCAGCGACCAAATAGCGGAGCGACTGCGAGCGTTGGACGCCTTGGGTATCGACAGCGAATGCTCTTCAGCTAGAACCGACAAGTCTGGCTTCAGTACCCTGAGGAGCAAAGAGCCGGTGGCCAGCGGACGATCGAAAGGATCTAACGGTAGCGCTGCCGGGAAAAGAGGTATGATAAGATTGGTAGTTTTTTTGAGTATAATAGTCTGTTGCAGTACTGGATTAGGGTAGATGCGCGGCGCGGGAGGGGTGATAGATTACTGTAACAACACTTACGGAGTATGTGTCGAAGACGATTCATATACAATTTTGCGATGCGTGCGATCTTCGTAAAGCGAGTCGTTTTGAAGAGTTCCGTAGTAAGTCTTTTCTCAATACAACATTTTTGAAATTGAAGTATCTCTGACTCATAGACTTAAGATTTACTAAATTCATTCATTTTAAGTTTGTACGGGAGACAACTTATTGTTGGGATGATCTAATTAGTTCGCTGAAGTCTGCCTTGTTTTCCCACAGCAATTTAGAGCTTTTTAAGTTTTCGCTGAAAAGATCTTTACAGTTTGGCAATATTACTTTACATATTTCTCTCTCATCTCATCATTATTACATTATTCATCGCTTTAATGTGTTGTTAATATGTTTTTTTTTTCCAGTACACACTCAGCGTACTTCAGCTTCAGAAGATAAGCAGAAGTCTACCCAAAGCTCTGCTAGAAGCCGTACCAGATTAGAGTCCCGTGTTAAAGAGGAAAATGTTGCTGCTTATGGTCAATTACCAAAGCTTCAATATTCTCCAAGACGTCGCGTTTGATGTGTTAAAGAGGTGTAACTGATAGACTGAAATTAGTTACTTGGCTACGCTTCTTACTGCCTTTATACCTTCGCTTATACCCTGTACAGGATTATTGCTGAGGCCGCAGTGCAGTGAGCAAAAGAAGGGTAACTTAGGTAGAAGTGGGGGCATAGGGACACCCAGTGACTCGGTGACATTTATACTTTATATATAAATAATTTCGAGAATAAATTTTGTACATTACAGAAATAGTCTCTTGATAAATCAAAATTAAAAAGATAAAAATATTGACAAGTATTTAATTTTAATCATCATCATCATCATCAATGATAATAGGTCTAGATTTTTTATGTTTAGTTATAATAATTGTTTCATTTTTCCTTTTATTTGACTTAGGTTCTTCTAATTCAATTATGACTGATTCAATATTTTTTGGTGCTGGTCTGTCTAGTTCAAACGCTGTGTACTTCCTGACTGGCATTTTTAATGTGAAATCTGGGTCTAATATCAGATCTATATTGGGTCCTTTCTTAATGTAGCTTATTGTTGAATAAGCTGTGAAGTGAAAGTCTTCAACCAGATAATTATTTATCAATAAATAGGCTATCACATCTTCAGCAACTGTTCTAGAAAGGTTTGGTTCTTTTCCTTTATGCCTTAGATTTACTGGGCCTTTCAGGAACCAAGCATCGAGTAGTTTTTGAGCTGTCAATTTAGCATCTTGCTTTTCAGCACTATCTATAATACTGGCTATAGTTTTGCAGTGGCCTTCCACAGCAATCTCCCTGATGTTTAAATCAGGTTGTGTACAGACATCACACATTTTATTACAGTCGGCATTGCCCCAGTCTTCATCAAAATGCTCAGCAATTATTTGTCTTCTACACAAACTGCCATTGAGACAGTATTTGATCATTCCATACAAGTGGTCTAAGTTCCCCACACTTGAGAACACCATTGTGCTAACTTTGAAGACATCTTGCATTCGGTATAAAGTTACACATTCTGCCCTTTGTCCATCCCTCCCAGCTCTGCCACTTTCTTGATAATAATTCTCCATAGATTTGCTTATTGTATGGTGGATGACAAATCTTACATCCGGTTTATCAATCCCCATTCCAAAAGCTACTGTGGCCACTATAGCTTGATAGTACTTTTCATGCCATTTTGTATGGACATTTGACCGAGATTCAGCTTCCATGGTAGCATGGTAGCAACCTACTTTCAGTCCTCTCTTGCGCAGACCATTAGCTATGTCCTCCGAGTCTTTAATACTGTGAGTGTAAATGATCCCACTTTCTCCTTTGTATCTATATTTAAGAAGTTTCTCTAAAATGTTCAGACATTCATCTTGTGATGTAGGTTTTTCTAGAATCTTGTAGAAAAGGTTTGGTCTGTTAAATGTTGACTTAATAACTAAGCATCCAGGTATGTTCAGAATTTTCTGTACATCAGCAAGTACATGTGCAGTAGCTGTGGCTGTGAGCCCCAGAATGGGAACACCGGGAAACATGCCTGACAGTATACCTAGAAACTTGTAGTCAGGCCTGAAGTCATGGCCCCACTGAGAGCAGCAGTGAACTTCATCTATGGCTATCCTTTGCAATCTCCCATCAGCATAGCATTTTTGTAAATTAGACATGAATCTTTTACTCTTTGCTAACCTTTCTGGTGTCACATACAGGAGTTTTACATTCGTGCTCTTATCTTTTAGCAAGTTTAGAGCTGCATTGCTCTCTTCTTTAGAACTAGTGCTTGTCATTAGTTTTGCCGGTATGTTCTTCATGGTTAGGGACCTTACCTGGTCTTCCATGAGTGACACCAACGGGGATATGACCAACGTGAGACCAGGTTTGACTAAAGCTGGGAGTTGATAGCATAAACTCTTACCGGCTCCTGTTGGCATAACCACAATCGCATTTTGTCCAGATAACGTAGAGTTTATCGCACTTAATTGCTTTGGTCTGAACTTATCCATCTTGAACACGTCTCTGAGAGTCTTCTGGACGGTTTCTGTCCACTCATATTGGTTTCCAGCCCAGTCTACACTCGCTAGAGTTTCCGACTTTGCTTTGTTGATAGCGTTTTTCAACGACGTTTTCTTCTCCTGTAGTTCACGCTGGAGCTTCTTCCATTTCGTAAGCTGAGCATCAATTTTAACGAGTTCTTTGTCAACACATTTTATCTCATTTTCAAGCTCTTCAATAGTTTTCATTTTATTTTTATTCGAATTTTTCCAATTTTTTTTTTTTTGTTTGGTTCTTTCCTGCTTTTGCAAGGAAAAGGCAAAAGCTTCTCTGGCCATACAGCCTATTCTTATGTAGTTTGCTCTTCTCTAAATATTTTTCTATTTCATTTGAGTTCTCATTTATCAATTTCTGTCGTTTTTAACTTTTTCTCTATTCTTCAACAAAATGATAGCACTTTTGATGAAGATTTCATGGACTTCTTGAGAGCACTCGAAACACAGTCTACACACTTTTATTTCATTATCCTACATATTAGACACTTAAATGGCACTTTATTGAACAATACACTATCAATATTATGCATTAAAAACCACGATATCTATTTTTTCGGATAATAAAACAAAAATGACAAACTCTTGCCGCGAGTTCCCGCCAAAAAGTCCTCGAATTTTTCCAAATTGACCGTGAACGTACGAGAGTGCACTGTTGTTGTATGTTTTTTTTTTAATTGTTTGTAGCAAGTTTATATGAGAAATAAGGCTGTCTATGTATAGCGTTCTTTCACTCTAATTGATAAAAAGCGATTCTGAGGTTGAAAATAAACGCAACTGTCACTTCCTTCTTTATTACGTCTCGATACACGCAAGTGTGCGTTTGTAATTTGTATGCATCGCTTTTAGTTGATCTTTTTTTAATACACTGGTTATTAGTAAGTACCTAATTAACACTTGATAATTTACTTACAGGACGATAAGTGATAACTAGTATGGTAGGATATTATCTATTTGCTCTACCACAGTGTAGTTCACGGTAGTTTTCTAACATCCTCTTTGGTGTAGTTCCACTACACTTTTCTTGATTGATTCAGGAAGTTGCAATAACGAGGATAACCGACTACTTACTACATTCAGTCCAATTTACACGTGTTGTCTCTTGTCTTGTAACTTGTAAACATGCTGGCATTGACTCTGTTTATCGTGACGATGTAAGTTTTTTCTTTTACTACTTAAAAAGTGTTTATTGTGGCCGTAACTCGTAATCAAGAGTTAAACCAAATAGACTTATAAAATGTAAAGACATGTCTTAAAGAAAATTAATTCGATACTGTGCACTTTAATTGTGAAACTGAACAACTTCCTATATATGTTACGTCACGTGTTCTTCCTTATTTATAAATATTTTTTAGTTTTACTCACTCAGTGCAAAGCTTAGAAGGAACTGCAGTCTTAATCCTGGCGAGGGGTGGTTCAAAAGGGATTAAATTGAAAAATCTCCAAACTGTTGGTGGAACCACTTTACTAACCCGAGCTGTTCATACAGCCAGAGCAGCTGGATTTGATGACATCACCGTTTCTACTGATCATCCTTTGATAGCTTTGGAAGCCTTGAAATGTAAGTGACTATTTACGAGTTTGTTGGAATATCCAGGATGCGTTCTTCGAGTCAGGAGGTTGAGTTTGTTTTACTCGTATATCTGAGGAGATACATTTTATTCTTTAGGTGTACAAGTGTATGTTTTTTAAAGAACACAAAAACCCTATTATTTTTAGGCGATTCTTCGATCTTTCTTAGAAGTCCAATTACTGGAACTGACTGGGCGCCTTCAATTTGGGGTGCTGCAGAGTTTTTACATTACAGACCAAATGTGAACATTTTGGTGCTAATACAAGCTACTTCACCTTTTTTACGAGCTACAAATATTCGGAAAGCAATCACGAAAATAAAGGGAGCCGAAACTTTTGATTGCGTTTTTTCCGTTACAAGGTAGGTGACTGAAGGAAACATATTAAAAAGTCCTGTCTAATTCTTTACATTGCAAGAAAAAATGTTCTAGGAGTTTTAAACTGCGTTGGAAAAGTGAGGGTAATTGGCTGCGTCCGTTAAATTTTGAACTTCGCAACCGGCCTCGAAGACAAGATTGGAACGGGGAGTTGTTGGAGACTGGAGCTTTTTATATTACAAGACGATCACTGATAGAAGAAGGTTATTTCCAAAATAACAAGTAAGTATTCCTTCCATGATACAATTTTTAAAACTTCGCAAAAAGAAACGTGTTGAGCTGTCAAATGGTATGTTTTTTTCGTAACTACGAAGCTTCTTGCAACACTACAAAACAAGATAGCATCATACAAAGTTCCACGAAAGTTCCTTTAAAGTTCTAATTGCATCTCTGTTTTACTCACCAAAATTTGCATAGTCATACAAATTAAACGCACTTTTGACACGCATGTAAGGGGGAGTTTTGTTTTTGTGAGTTTCGATTGAGTTTCAAAAAAGTTTTTCTCGTGGTTAGTGGAAAGTTTTGAGTGTTGACGTATTATTTCGAAAATTAGTACATGTTGCCTTTCATTTTGCTGTAATTTCAGTTGCACTTTCGTGGAAGTTTCGCCTGCAGAGAGTTTAGAAGTGGATTCCCATAGTGACCTGCTTTTGGCCAACGCTTTGCTTAGCCGTAACTTGGTGTAATTTTCCAATTATCAGGTAATAATGTGCCGTTTTTGGAATTATTTTCATTTATTATACTTACGTAAATTTAAGTTTGATATGTTGGTCTGGTTCCTTTTTCGATTTCTAGGTGTTTACTTCATGCATAAATATACCGCTACTATATTTGCGACAAAGACCTTATGTCTTGGACATGGTCTTTCTCAAACATACTCTTAGTACCTATACCTGCGGCACGCTGTGACACATTACAATAGTGACGTGAAATGTATGGACTAGAATTATTGATAATAAAAAACAGCAATTTGTTCTTTTAAACTACACTTAATAACTAGTACACTATTAATTTATACGAAATTTCATGAGCAGACTAACGTCTAAACGACCATCATAGCGTGCCACTGGTGTAGTATTTACAGAGATTGGTGAAGGTATGACAGGTAATTTAAAATAAAAGATTGTTAGACTGGTAATTGAAAGATAAAACCTAGATAAAAACCTGGTTCTGTATGTCTTTGTCGATAGGTACATGAAAGGTTATTGATTTATGACAAAGTCTAATATTATTTTTTGTATATCAATGGCTGCATAGAAGACTGCCGCAATTGCTATTGTAGTATTTTATCTTTAACGTAATTTTTGGCATCTACCAGCCTAGATAAACCTTGTGAATTTTTTTAGTAAGTTTCTTAGTATTCGTAATAATAATAATGCTGGGACTTCGAGGCAGACCGATAATAGCGGCTATGCAAAAGGCAGTCCTCCTCGACAATGCCCGGATTGTCCGACGCTTTCTCTCCTCGTCGCACTGACCTCCAGCCGACTGTGCTTCTGCTGGAGTAGCTCCTGACACTTCGCCTAGCGCGAAGTGGTCAGAGTAGCCCAAATTTATATTTCTGCATAATAATGAATTCGTAAGAAACTTACAAAAAAATTAACAAGGTGTATCTAGGCTCGTAGATGCCAAAAATTACGTTAAAGGTAAAATACCAGGCAGTCTTCCATGTAGCCATCGATATCTTGAATGCTGCAACTTTTACTTATATTTTGATTGCAACCAGTATCTCAAACAGACAACCTATTATGTCTACTCAAAATAAAAAGATTTTGTATTTTTTGTACTGATATGAAGAGTATTTTTTTTGTAAATCCAACAAATTACTTAGGTTTGTGATATCAATATCAATGTAAACAAAAGGCTGTGACGTTTATAACCTTCTATGCTAAGACAGAACCTTAACCAGCTGTTATAATAGTCAATTTAACTTTATTTTTATTTAAATTGTCTTTAACTTTATTTATTTTTTTGTTTTCTGTTGCACTACACTATTTTACCCTAATGTTATAATAAAAAAGTAAATATTTTTGATTCGAATAGCACCTATCAAGATAATTTCTAAATTAAGAACCAGTAATTATTATAATTTTGATTTAATAAGATTTTCAAAAATTATTAAATACCATGTAAACACATTTTGAGTGATATTACTCAGATTTGACATTAAAAAAAGTGATATTTACTGAGTTTGTTTCATAGGTTACAGCTTAATTTGATAAAAAGATAACATCTGTCTATTTCAAAAGAAATCAAGTAAACAATATATTAAATTGTTTCTGTAATCTAAAAACCGCCTAAATATGTATTTGATCACATGAATTTCTATGACTGACTAACCAACAGATAGAGTCGTCTTATAGGTCATAAGTCCACCGAGTGGACGGCTTGTCTACAGCTACGCCTTCCGGTGCGCAATCCCGTATTTACAACCCATAGTGTTCCCACTGCAGGGGCACGGGTTTCTTCCCATGCCATGCCCAAGGTTAGGCATACCCCACACACGGGGGCAAAGTCCAGACTGAGAGAGGTTGTAGGGGTAGTGGCCAGCCCCTGTGTCAGAACATGTCAGAACTTTTCAAGCCACCTAATATTGACCACTTACGTATACATACAAATAATGAAGAATTTGTAAATATCATACTCTTTCAGCAATGTCCGCAAACGAATCAGATATAACATTTGAAAGCTTAGAAGCAATGGACGTGGTTAGCGTAGAGCTGGTGCCAGAACGGAAGGGTCTCATACTGAAGCATTGTGAGTACTATGTGAGCTCCCGAAGGCACGGGACCACGGTGACCAGGCGATACAATGAGTTCTCGCAGCTGTATGACGTGCTGTGCGCCAAGTATCCTTATCGGTGAGTGGATAAAATGGGGCAGGGCATTTTGTTTTGTTACGACGGGACCTTTTGCTACGACAACAGGGGATAGACATTTAGCGAAAGAAACATTCTGCAAAGAAGCCCATAATATTTCTATATACCTTGCGAGACTTGCCCGCCAATGACGGGCTTAGAGCAATATCCATCGTGCTGGATGCTGCTTCTATATTCTTAGGGTTCATGTTTTGTGTATAGTAACCACTATATTCCACAATTATTCGAGGAATAAATCAACCGGCATACAGGCGTAATCGCCACTCACATTGTCAACGTTACGAATTATTTTTTGTTATCTAAGAGACATCATCACGCCAACCGGTTTCATTAATTACTGCTATATGTTTTGAATATTATATTTCGCACTTTATAATAAATTGGCCTGCACGTAAGCCGGACTAAGTAGCCGTAGTTCCATACATGGTAAAAAGAGTTCCATACACGGTAAAATGATTTAGATAAAGTACTATTCGGAAATCGAAAATATGAAATGGCACATCGAGCTCTACAGTAAAGACCGCGTGTAGCTTAAGCTCCCCGGCTAGGTAAAGCGATGGTACCCGATAGGGGACCCCATATCCAGGGATGTTATGTATGCAGAATTTATGACAACCGTGGCGACATGGGCTCACAAGCGTATGTGGAAGTGGATTCCAGAGTCTAAATCAAATCATTCTCAATTTGCTCATACGAATGCGAATTTTCACATTAAGTATCACTGCCCCATACTTTTTACGTGTGGTATTATGGGTGGCGGTCAGAAAATATCTCCCTTCCAGCGCTGTCAGCCGCTTACCACCAAAGCGTGTAGTCGTCGGCGGTGGCAGCGACCGCTTCCTCCAGCGGAGACGAGCAGCGCTACAGCGCTGGCTGACACTAGTGGCTCGGCATCCTATCATAGCCCATGATGCAGATCTGCGAGCTTTCCTTTGCGAGGTCACTGTGAGACTGGATAAGCCTAAGCATGATGAGTTTGTGTTGGCTGGAACGCAGGATGATACTCGGGTAAGTTTCTTTTTAATTAATTTTATTATTCACATGTGCGAAGTTTTTGGCATCAACTGAGCCTGATGGCAAGTGATGCCGAAAGAGGGAAGCGAGCTTACTAATTAGCCAACTCAATGGGCTACCTTCATGCTAGAATGCATCAATGCTGTTTTAACATTAATGTTTGGCAGTAAGAACTAGAAAGGATGTTGGTAAGTAGCTAGCCAGGCTGTCTCATAAAATATCTTAATACCAACCAAACCGACTCCTACAAAGTAAGACCCCGCCGCGGGAATCGAACCAGCGACCTCCTGATATGAAGAGAGTGGACTAGTCACTACGCCACGGAGGCGGTTCTACTAGTATAAATATATGTATACATACAATAGTTCTTCTGGATACTTCTGATGAATAATATTTACATTTTAATTTGATAGCACTGAAATGGTTATCCATCGAGTGACCTTGACTTATGTGATTGATAATTGGAAATGAAATTTTAGTCAATTCCGTTCTATTGTATTGTTTCACGCTTACACATACCTACATGTACACTGTAAGTATCAACATCACAGGTATGATAACATAATTGTAAATTAATGGTTAGGTACTGAATCCGGCATACGTGTTACGTCTTTATACAAAATGAAATAAAAAATAAATTTCTTCTAGTACAGCATATACGCAAAACATTTATTTAAAGATTCAATAATGTTTTATTTTTTTAAATACTTTTTTTGTAAGTACTAAGCGTTTTCGGGCCGTGCTGGGACATTCTTTTCAAACTGCAATATTTTAGTGAATAATGGAGATAATCAAAAACAATTTTCACAGATATTTCAGTTTTTCAAATCTCTATTTAAATAAAACAAAACTTTTTTTATACAAGCATGTTCCCTATTTGATTTGTCCCACAACAACGTCATCATCATTGGCCTTAAGCGTCTTTGACTGACGATTCAGTCAGTATCCCTCAATCAAGGAATTTATATGTAGTTTGCCCTCAACATATTATACATATAGGGTGACTTTAAATTAATTCTTGATACGCAAGGCTATGCATGTGCTCGTGATAACAAACAACTTTCCCTAAGGAACCCATAGTCAAATCGCAAAAAAAAAAATTGGGCTCTTCATACTAATTTGGCCAGTCTATTGACCGATTTGTATGGAGGGTCCAAAACTGTTTTTAGATTTGACTATGAGTTCCTTAGGGAAAGTTGTTTGTTATCACGAGCACATGTATAGCCTTTCGTATCAAGAACTAATTTAAAGTCACCCTATATATTTAATGTCTTGTTCCAGTTGGATATGACTGCAGAAGAGTTGCGGGCAGCCTTTGTCACGGAACAGGAGCAAATACGCCTTCTACACCTCGGCTTGAACAGGCTTTATCAGATTTTCGAGAGAGGTACGTCCTTCTAGCGTGTAAGGCATTTTTTTTTATGTGACAGGTGGTAAAAGAGCAGACGGATCACCCGACTATCGCCACCCGCAGACACCTGCAACACCAGTTTCATTTCTAATAGCCACTGCACTGGTACTTGGTAGCCACTTCAGTGGGCTGTCTGTAAGTCTTCTTATTATACCCAGAGTTGTTTTTTATCCACAATTGTTAGGTGCTTGAAGATGGAAGCGGGTTTCCCAAGATTCCCCAACGTAATGGGGAACTGGCTATCTAATCTTATCTCCATGCCGGAACACATCAATGCTATTACCATTGATGTTGGCGGCTAGACTTACATAAGATGGTGGTAGCTAGCCAGGCGGACTCAGAAAATGTCCTACCACCAACCAAACCGAGTTGTACAAAGCTGGACCCCACCGGGAATCGAACCCGTGACCACCTGGCGTGAAGCTAGAACTAGTCACTGGACCAGGGAGGTGGTTGTGGAACTTATCCAATTTATCTCCTCCTCTTCAGTGGAAAGCCGCTGCGAAGTCGAAAGAGCCGATATAAGAGAGTTGGGCGCTGGTCTCAACGCGCTGTCCACTCCTACTAACAGTGACACACAACGGTGGAGAGATGTTAGGGAGGCTTTGACATCTGCTGCTGAGTAAGTGTCTTCTGCTTGTCCTTAGCGTTTCGTTAATAAGCGATTTCATTCTCAAAGCTGAGGCACGGATCTCCTTCCGTGCCTAGGGAAGGTAAGGCGTGACTCCACACACAGGGGCCAAGCCGGATTGGTGGAGGTTGTGGGGCTTGTGGCCGACCCCAGTGGCCTCTTAAAAGGCCTATTGTTGCGCACGTCCTAGCACAACGGTACACAACAGTTAAACATTCACCATAGGGTGGTTCAATAGGATAGAAGACACTCAGGCAAGCCCACGAAAACACCAAAGTAACAAGGTATAAACACAATTTAATAACACTAAAACACAACACAAGTTAAGTACCAATGTACTAAACAACACTTCAAGTCAACAAACACAATACACTTTCAAAGAATACACGAAGAAATAATAACACAATCGAGACAATGGAGAAGCTGAACTTTCTATTTGAATTACTACGAATAACACTATGACTTATTATAACGATCTATACGATATACGTGAAGGTAGTATAACATTTCGAGCAATTATCTAAAAAAACCTAATTTTCATTTTATACCCCTTGGCAATGCTGTAAAGGCGACCACCAGGCACTCACTTGGCCTCGGCCCAAAGTTTCCTGTTGAGGTTTCCATTTCCTCTTCATATCTCCTAAACTACTCGATACAATACAGTCCAACTTTGCATAACATAAGCTGACAACAATCTCTATCCGTATAAACAATGCTTACTTAGGCTACATACCGCCAACATACTAATAAATTCACAAATACATACAAAAAAGACATATTTTCGTAAAAGTTACACACAAATCTCTAATTATTTCCAAAACTAACAACTTCTACCTATCAAACTGTATTCCACCTAATAGAATTCCCTACGTTCTACAATAAAACAATACCAAATACAAACATTCATTGGACATTGAACCCTAAAAACAGTAAAACCAACAATTCTATAAGCAAATTCACGAACAAAGTGAATACCAACAAAACTAGCTATCGCCCGAAACAAAAAACATGTAAATACTGAGGGCGCTAACAAGCTGGACATACATACAAAGTTACATCACTGACACTATCGTAATTACAGAGCTATTCATTCATTTAACAATTTTCCCTGCTAGAGCAGTAATAGCACACAAGATATATTTTATCCCTTTCCAACGATTAGAGGAGATCGACAACTGGCGACATATACACTGTCTCACTCTAACGTTAGATATAGTCTAACACATATTCTAAACAATTTCAATAAAATTCAAGTGCAAGTCATTAGCTATTGCTTATTGCATACATATACATATAAGTACAATGCCAAGATAATCGGCTGCCCGTAACATTCCACCCCCCGTACGAGGATACATTTATACAATTCAAAATTATCCTAGGACAATATCGGCGGTGGGCAGCACGATGACTTTCGCTACCGGTCGTCTCAATACACCGTAACCAGTCTTAACAACTACCACACGCACTTTTCCGTCTCTATCGGGATACACTTCACTTTTTTACAAATTTGCCCCTTAGGCGACTAATTGCGTGGCAGTGAGTGAGTCATTGCAAATGACTACACATCATCTACTTACACGCTCACTGAGTCACTTTCACTTCACTTGTCGCTGGAGCGACGGCAGATACTTCCGCCGCCATCGATGCCAGAAGACATCCACCAGTGCGTTTGCACGCCTCCACTGTTGACGGACATTCAAGTCCGCCGAACACGACGGCTCGAATGAGGCGGCGCCCGGTCCCGTCCCCATCAGGAGATGGTTCGGCGTGAGGACGGTGGGACTTGCTGTGTCTTCCTCTGGCACGCAGCTGAGCGGCCGGCTTTTAACAGTCAGCTCGGGCTCCAAGAGCAAGGTATGCAGTACCTCCTCTCGAGGCGCCTTCTGGCGCAAGGTGACTCGAAGCGCGTTTTCTATCGAGCGCACGAGTCTCTTCCAACATACTCCCATGCGAGGAGCTGCCGGAGGTTTCAATATCCTTTCAATGTTTCTGGGATCATCTCGTTCTAAGGCGTCAATCTTCCGTCCTCTGCATTTACTGACGAAGGCCAATGCTTTCGCCGTTACTCTCATCACTCGTTCCCATGCAGAGTACCGCCTATGATCGATCAGAGGCTCCTGCACCTGAGCTGTCACGTTGACTTTCAGCTCAAGGTCAACTTGAGGCACTTCCTCGGTGACTGCGTTCGGCCACAGGTGCGGAGGATCACGCAGAAAGGGGGGCCCCGAAAACCACATGCTTCTTTCCCGAGGCCAGCCCAACGTGGTCGCTTCATCGGCCGGGTTATCCGCCGATGCAAGCCAGCGCCAATCGCTTCCATCACTCCCTGATTCGATTTCGCTCAGACGGTGCGAAACAAAACTCCGATAGTCCCTAGAGTCTGACGCTATCCACTTCAGCACCGTTCGCGAATCAGTCCAGTTAAAAATATCTACATTTAATCCTAATTCGTTCAAACCGTCATCCACACAATGTTCATCCACAACAGGCTCATCAATGTTAGGGTATTTGTCGGCCAAATCCCTAGCATTCTTATTCGATATACACATCGCCATCGAAGGCGAGGATGTGGCTCCGAATACCATGGAGTTCATGGCGTAGAGATCTGGGCGTCTATCTCGTTCTTGCCCGCGCCATAAACACAATTGAGCCCCCTTATCCTCATCCCTGTTCCCCTTGACGGCGATCCTACCAAATCCGAACCTCGTCAACACACCGAACAGCGAGTTCAGTAGAACGGGTCCGCTGAGCAATTTCGAGTTCATCGAAACTCCCTTATAAGAAGCAGCAACGTCATACACAAGACGAAGCCTGCCAGGTTCACTAGGGCTCACCACACCCTTATCCAAACTATGTACATCACTATCTACACCACTCTCATTAACTAAAACTGTACAGTGGACTGTTTCACAATCAGAGGAAGTGGAAGCACCGCATCCCAATGGGCCATGGATTACCCATCCCAACTGAGTAAGGGAAGCGATCGGCTCACCGGGCTTACCCCTTCGGATCTCCCCGCCGACGATGAGCTCCCAGTTGTCCTGGCCCAGGAGCAGCAGAGGCTTCGTCTCCCTTCCCTCCTTGCGATCCTCACTGCAATCCACGGTGTCACACAAATTACTGAGGTAAGCGTTCTCATAGAATGACACTGGTACAGTTTGAGTAGGCAGATTCATATGAGCCATAGTACGCACATTCACACAATGTTCAAGTTCATTAGGTCCACAAATCCTAATATTCACTTTTCGCGACTCACTGTCCGTAACCCTTTGTCCATTCGCGGTCACTATCGTGAGAGGGCACGGCTCACCAACATCACTAGTCACTAAACTACTGTCCATTAGTGACACTGTAGCACCATCGTCCAACAAGGCGTGAGTCTGTGTCACGCAGTTGTCTCTCTTGATAGAGACTGGCACCATCTTCAGCAAGGCCTTAGTGCACACACCTCCGACACTAAAGGCCCGCTTCACTTCAGCTTCAGGAGCCGAGGGCGTCGGCTCGGGTGGGCGTTCCTCATCCGGCACACCATTGAAGTGTAGTAGCGAATGATGAGGGGCGTTGCACTGTTCACAACGCTTCGCACGACAAAACTCCCGGTTTTGCCGAGTGCACAAACACTTGAAACACAGTCGACTGTCTTTGGCCACGTTCTATCGTTCACTATTGTTTTTTTTTTTTTTTTTTTTTATGTGATAGGTGGCAAACGAGCAGACGGATCACCTGATGGTAAGCGATTACCGCCGCCCATGGACACCCGCAACACCGGAGGAGTCAAGTGCGTTGCCGACCTTTGAAATGGGATGGGGGATGGGGGAATGGGGAGGGGGAGGGGGGGTTGGGCCTCCGGTACCCTCACTCACTCGGCGTAACACAACAAACGTTGCTTCACGCCGGTTTTCTGTGAGGCCGTGGTATCACTCCGGTCGAGCCGGCCCATTCGTGCCGAAGCATGGCTCTCCCACGTTTAAGATTATGTCCAGTGCTATAAACTTTCTGCACACTGGCAGCACGTGATTGCCATCACACATCGCGCACATTACTCGCGGCGCACTGCTCGACGCTACTGGTGCGGAGCTTACGGTTCGCGGCACACTCCTTGACGCTATTGCTCTGGAGCTTACATTTCGCGGTGCATTCCTCGACGCAACCGGTGCGGAGCTTAGAGACGCGACTCTGTGTACATTACGATGTACAGGTAACACTCGCGGACGCGGTGCGTTATAAGTCGCACTAACCGAGGGTGCAGCCATGTTCGTGGCTACCAGAAACGATGCCGATCGCGAGCGTTCAACCAAGAATTCAAGTAAAATGTCCAAGCTTGGCGACACACGTAAGTCCACACTACACACATTGTCTTTGCATTTTAAAAACTCACTATATAAATGCTTCTGGAGTGGCGTAAGCTTGTTCAGTATCTCACACACCAGTTGAGGGTTATTCAAGTACCCATCAGCCTTGATGTTCTTCAGCAATGACACACAATTTCTCACAACTGAAGTAAACTTTTGCATTTCCTTGCCACTCTCGGTCACACGCGGTAAAGTCTTAATCTTCCTTAAGACACAATCCAAAATCGCACCAGGGTGACCGAATACTTCCTCAAGAGTACACATAACTTCTTGAGGATCACCTGCACCTCTCAAAATATCCTCCACTTCAATCTTCGCTGGTCCCACAACCGCTTGCTGCAACCTTGCCATGTTCTCGAACGCTTCAAACTTGTATATTTCCGTTGAGCGTTCATAGGTGCGCTTGAATGTGATCCAGTCAGCTGGGTTACCATCAAACTTTGGTAACTCGTATGTCTGCCGCGGTCTAGGTCTAGACATACCAATAATCGCATCCGCTAACTTATCCAGTCCCTCAGTCCGCCTACGAGAGCGCTCTTCTGACCGCTCCCTCCTCGGCGTTAGCGTCGATGCACGCGGCTGCGTATCGTCGAACCTCACATCGGCGGCAGAAGGGCGCGGTAGTCCACGTTCACGAGGCACCTCTTCCATACGCGGCGTTCGACTCAGCCACTCTTCCACTCGCTGGTTTGTCGCAACCTGCGTCAGCGAGCGTCGTTCCTCAGCTTCTTCATCAGCTGCAGCTTCTGCAGCTTCAATGTTGGCTATCTTAGCTGCCAACTGTTTTTGTAAGACATCTTCCCGTGTCTTCACTCTCTCCTTCGCTATCTGCAACTCCAACTGTCGCTCATCCTCCCTTGTCTTTGCTCTCTCCCTTGCTAGCTGCAACTCCAACAGTCGCTCATCCTCCCTTGTCTTTGCTCTTTCCTTCGCTAGCTGCAACTCCAACAGTCGCTCATCCTCCCTTATCTTCGCTTTTTCCATAGCCATTTCCAGTTCTAGCTCTCGCCGCTGTGCATCCAAGGCCATTCTATGGCTGCGGCGAGAAGCATGGCTACCCAAGGTGCTCTTCACATCGAACGGTTGATGTGGTCGCACGAATCCACGAGGATCAACCAGCACGCTGCCCTCCGGGTCACCGGGTATCCGCAGTGGTGGCGGCCGTTGATCATGTTGAAGATCGACTTCATCGGGCTCCTGATCCCGATGATCAATGATTCGTCCCTGCGGAAGAGTGGGTACGAGCGATGACGACGGCGGGATCGTTCGTTGCAAGGCCGCCGCCCCGTCCGCATCCACCGACAATTCCAAGTCCGCAGGCACATCTCCCAAGTCGTCTTTAGTGAGCTCAGCTTGCTCCTCCGTCAACTTCTTCGCACTCCTCGTTACTCTCGACATGGTAACTTATAAGTGTCTTATCTATCCGGATCTGAAGGACCAAACTGTTGCGCACGTCCTAGCACAACGGTACACAACAGTTAAACATTCACCATAGGGTGGTTCAATAGGATAGAAGACACTCAGGCAAGCCCACGAAAACACCAAAGTAACAAGGTATAAACACAATTTAATAACACTAAAACACAACACAAGTTAAGTACCAATGTACTAAACAACACTTCAAGTCAACAAACACAATACACTTTCAAAGAATACACGAAGAAATAATAACACAATCGAGACAATGGAGAAGCTGAACTTTCTATTTGAATTACTACGAATAACACTATGACTTATTATAACGATCTATACGATATACGTGAAGGTAGTATAACATTTCGAGCAATTATCTAAAAAAACCTAATTTTCATTTTATACCCCTTGGCAATGCTGTAAAGGCGACCACCAGGCACTCACTTGGCCTCGGCCCAAAGTTTCCTGTTGAGGTTTCCATTTCCTCTTCATATCTCCTAAACTACTCGATACAATACAGTCCAACTTTGCATAACATAAGCTGACAACAATCTCTATCCGTATAAACAATGCTTACTTAGGCTACATACCGCCAACATACTAATAAATTCACAAATACATACAAAAAAGACATATTTTCGTAAAAGTTACACACAAATCTCTAATTATTTCCAAAACTAACAACTTCTACCTATCAAACTTTATTCCACCTAATAGAATTCCCTACGTTCTACAATAAAACAATACCAAATACAAACATTCATTGGACATTGAACCCTAAAAACAGTAAAACCAACAATTCTATAAGCAAATTCACGAACAAAGTGAATACCAACAAAACTAGCTATCGCCCGAAACAAAAAACATGTAAATACTGAGGGCGCTAACAAGCTGGACATACATACAAAGTTACATCACTGACACTATCGTAATTACAGAGCTATTCATTCATTTAACAATTTTCCCTGCTAGAGCAGTAATAGCACACAAGATATCTTTTATCCCTTTCCAACGATTAGAGGAGATCGACAACTGGCGACATATACACTGTCTCACTCTAACGTTAGATATAGTCTAACACATATTCTAAACAATTTCAATAAAATTCAAGTGCAAGTCATTAGCTATTGCTTATTGCATACATATACATATAAGTACAATGCCAAGATAATCGGCTGCCCGTAACACCTATACTATTGGGGTAACGCTTTGCTGTTAGCGGTAGCGTCTCTTCTTATTTCATTCCTCTTTTTTCTCCTCTCTGGATAAAACGTCAAAGGACAAAACGTTTGGACCGCCTTGACTACCTTGAGTGCCTCTTGCTTTCTCTGAGTGCCTTTTCTCAAGGCAGATTTAGTATAGGTAAGTATTAAGTCAAATGAACTGACTTCTTCTTTATCGTTAAATCATTTCTGAGAATCGTGACTGAAATGATTTTCCACAGGACGCGATGTTGGCTCGGTAAAAACTGCCTTCACTTTACAGTCCAGTGGTCGGCTGCAAGCCTGACCAACAATATAAGACTGTATTAGTCCACTGTTGGACATAGACCTGTTCTAAGGCCACTTGATCATAGATCCGATGCATCCAGCTCTTTCGTACAACTTTGTACCGTACCACCGTACCATCATCGCGCCAGTACCATCAGCTACATCTGTTTTTAATACAATATCATACAATACAATACCATATAATGCAATACAATACAATGTAATTCATTTATTTACCGTAAGCTTTAGGTTATTCTAGCTTATTCATGTTTATTTTCTGTAGGTTAGCAACAAAAATGGGCGAACCCGCTCACGATGAGCTGGATTTCACAGAAGAAGGGCCTGGTGGTCGCTTCGTTCTAGCACTAGACGCGCTGACGGCGCAGAGAGATTTGTGTGCTCGCCTGGTCAAAGGCTTGTACGCGGAGCTACTTCCATTTTTAATTGTGTTTTTAATTCATGTTTTGTACACTAGGTTGGCAACAAAAATGAGCGAATCCGCTCACGAAGAGCTGGACTTTACAGAAGAGGGACCTGGCGGTCGCTTCGTTCTAGCACTAGACGCGTTGACAGCTCAAAGAGACTTGTGCGCGCGCCTGTCCAAAGGTTTACATGCGGAGCGCGCGGCCGCCGCCGCTAACAACAGCTCCCCAGCCGCTAAGGTGTTGAGGGACAGGCATAGATATGCCATGACGGCTGCTTTGCAGGTTTGTTTATCTGGTTCCGTGCATACCTTGTGGATAGTACGGTTAAATTGTGCCACACGAAAAAAGAGAGAGAGAGAGAGAGAGTCTAGCCATCCTTATGAGAGTACAATTAGATTGGGTTCTTTGTATGACTACTTTTATGTCGAAATGAAATATCTCAATTTTTAATGCAGGTAACCGGTTTTTACACTAAGGGTGTGATATATTGTTTTTTATTTAATTTTATTTGACGATAGCAATATGTATTGATGTCTACATCATAGTAGTTTCTAGACGCGTTGTCAGTTTATTGTGGATTCATTAGAGTTACTTTGATATATTTGAATTAATGATTGAACTATCCGACCGTTTTCGGTCTTTGCGACCACTCCCATTCCTGGTCGACTTGGTGGCGCTTAAGTGCCCGAATATGACTAATATAGTCAATCTTCACGGCAAACTTGGGCACGTGGGGCGCACGTGAATACGCTGTGTATCATCAACATTATCAGCAAAAAGACGTCCACTGCTGGACAAAGGCTTCCCCCAAGGAATTCCACACAGACCGGTCCTATGCTGCTCCCATCCAGCGGGTTCGTTCCCGCAACCTTCACCAGGTCGTCTACGCTGTGTATATCTACCATTAATCCCGAGTCCTAGTAAAATACTACACTGGTGGACTAAAAAATCGACTCAAGATTTGTTGCTCGACTTTTGAAAAATTAACTCAATCTAGCAAAATAAAACTAATACAAAAGTTCAAAAACTATGTCTACTGTTTATGATTTTAGTTTGATGGTTTTCTAGTTTTTTGCTTTTAGTGTTTAGCAGTTTTGTAGACTGAGTTATTTTTTCAAAAGTCGAGCAACAAATTTTTTTGTCCACCAGTGTAGATCAGTCAGTCCCTGGCCTCGGATAATAGGGTATTTTACTCTATACAAGAAAAAATCTAAAACTGCTTATTTACTGTGGTATTTGTAATATGTGTGAGCTTCGTAGAAAATAAATCCAGCATAGATTTCACTTCACTTTATTATCACTCGATTTCTAGTAACAGACTGAACAGAATATCACTGAAACTTAGTTTAAATACATTTTCCGCCCTCCCTCGAGCACTGTCACGCCACCACTATTACAATCAACAAGTACGGACGTTGGCGTACGTTAACAAACTTTTAATATAAATGATTTAGTTTTAAAATTATACAATTAATAAAATAGCACTACTAAATGTTTTAAAATAATATTAAGGTTATTAAATAAATACTTGAGTAATATTTTTGTACTTTCATAAATAAATAAATAAAATGTAAGTGTATCGAAATTAATAATTATAACGTCAATGATAATTCAAATAAAGATTTATGAAAAGCTTACAGTCGGCCTTCCTGATATTTTCACGTCTCGTGAAATTAATGAAAATTAATGTATAATTTACACACATTGGCAAAAAAAATGAACTAACGCTCAACCATTTCTATGAAATATAAATCAGTTATACAATGATCAACCATTTTTATGAAATATAAATCAGTTATACAATAATATAAATCAATTGTATTAATTTGAACTAATATTTTACTTCACTAGGTTATTTACTTGAATTACTTAATTAAAACATTGTAAAAAATCCAATCCATCCACCATACAATTATAAAGTCAGTATGTGGAGCCTCCTTCATATCTCCATCACACAATATAAATACACAATGTTAAAGCATCATACATATCTTTAACATTTTATGTTCAACTAAATCATTATAAATACATAGTTAAAGCCTCTTACATATCTTTAACTACGATACTGAAAAATCAATCGAATCAGTGTTTCTTATAAAATGAAAAATGCATTCATATTTTATTGGGAAACTTCAGAATCTGATGTAGAGCTATCCAAATTTTCAGATCTTTTGAAAACTAACCAAGGGTACATTTTATCTACGGAGAAAGTTCCCCTGAAGGACTTATTTCCTTTTCTACATATAGGCGTATCTTGGACTTCATATCTATCGTTACCTAGCACTTTTATAACCCTATATGGCCCTCTCAATTTAGGAATCAATTTCCTACTTTGTCCTATTGCTTGAACTTCCCTTTCTATTCTGACTAAATCACCTTCTTTAAATACTAAGTTTTTTCTCCCCTTGTCATACCTTTCCTTTTGTTGTGTTTGATTTTTTTGTATACATTCCGAAATTTCCTCACGTAGTTTTTGTCTATCTATATTTTCTTCAGGGACAACTTCTAGACGCAACAAAGAATCTGACATTCCAGTAGGATTTATACCGAATAAAGCATGTGCCGGTGTTTTGCCTATGCCTTTATTAAGAGTGTTATTTAAACCCCACTGTATCTCCGATATGTTTTGATCCCAGAGACGCTCAGATTTTCCTTGTCCAGCGGCAGTAAGAGATGTTAAAACGGTTCTATTGTACCGCTCCACCTGTCCATTGGCACGGGGTGTGGCGACAGCATTTAAAATGTGTTTTATCCCTAACTGGCTAACAAACTGTTTGAATTGTTTAGATGTAAAGGAAGTAGCTCTATCTGAAATAAGCCTTTTTGGAACACCAAAAGTATGAAAATAATTTTTCAGAACATTAATTGCCTGATTACTTTTTGTACTACGAACTGGAGCCAAAATGATGAATTTAGTGAATGCATCTATAATTAAAAGAAGATGAGTATTTTGACGTGAACTAGGGACAAAAGGTCCTAAATGGTCGATATGAATAGTATGAAACGGTTGAGCTACTTTCTCTATTGGGTGTAATTTACCAGTTCTAACAGAAGGTGCTTTCGCATGATCACATTCCAAGCAAGACTCTACATATTTTTTTATAAACCTCTTCATTCGTGGAAACCAATAACTACTTTTAATTTTGTCTAGAGTTTTATCGAAACTGAAATGTCCAACATCGTCATGATTTGATTTTAGAATCTGCCACCTGACACCTTTAGGTACGACCCATTTAAGTCCATTTTCGGTTTTCCTATACAACAAATCCTTTTTAATTACAAAATTTTTATCAATTTCTACTGCATTATTGGTTTCCATATCTTTGAGTATATTCATTATTCTTTGTATTTCAGAATCATTTTGTTGAACAGTAACTATCCAGTCAGTCGTAATATTCCTTATGTCCAAAATATTATCTTCCATTACAGGATTTCGACTAAGCGCATCGACGTGTGACATAGAACTTCCTGGCTTATACACAATTGAAAAATCGTATTCTTGCAAAACATTCCACCATCGTGCTACACGTGGAAGAATATCTTTTTTTTCAAACGTGGCTCTAAGTGAATTACAGTCAGTTACTACAAGAAAATGTATGCCAATCAAATAAACTCTAAAACGTTCTAATGAGGACACAACTGCCAAAGTTTCTAAATCATAGGATGTAAAATGAGCCTCTTCTGGCGAAGTTTGCCTACTAAAATATGCAATTGGCTGTAGTGGGAAGTCTTTGTTTCTCCTTTGCAAAAGAATTCCTGCTACTCCGATTTTAGACGCATCCGTATGAAGTTGCGTTTCGAAAGAGGGATTATACAGCGATAAAATCGGTCGTTTGACTAGTTCTGATTTTAAAATTTTGAATGCTTGATCTTGTGATTCACTCCATATAAACTTAGTATCTTTTTTAAGCAAAGTAGTTAATGGTTTAGCAATAATAGAAAAATTTCTTACAAAGCGTCTAAAAAAGCTTGCTAGTCCTATAAATTGGCGAATTTTGTGTTGATCAGTAGGAGTAGGGAATTTTTCTACAGCCTCTGTTTTCTTTAGTCCCGGTCGTATTCCACTTTCGTCGATTTCAAATCCTAAATATTCAATGGATTTCTTAAAGAAATTACATTTATTTAAATTTAATGTAAGTCCTGCGTCACTGAATAATTTTAACGTATCATGTAAACGTTTGAATCCATCATCTATATCCACTGAAGGTATGATAATGTCATCCATGTAGGCAAAAGCATGTTTAAACCTAGCGCTCCCTAATATTTTATTTATAGTGCGTTGAAAATTTGAAGGGGCATTGGTGAGACCGAAAGGCATCCTATTAAATTCAAAATGGCCATCAGGGGTTATAAATGCTGTTAAGTGTTTAGAGTGCTCGGATAATGGAATTTGGTAGTAACCTGATGCGAGGTCTAAAGTTGTATAATATCTGAAACCTGACAAACTATCAATTTGATCATCTATCCTTGGTAAAGGATAGTGATCTTTAATGGTCTTCTTATTTAGAGATCTGAAGTCTATGCATAAACGGTAGTCACCAGTTTTCTTTTTGACAAGCAATATAGGTGAAGCGTATTCAGAACAAGACTCTCTAATAATTCCTGAATCTTCCAACTCCTTCAGCATATCTCTAACAACTTCTCGTTCTGAATATGATAAACGATATGGCCGGTATACTACTGGACTCTGATCGTGTAGTTTTATGTCCATTTCTGTTAACTTACAACAACCCAATTCTTTTACAGAGAAAGCAAAACATTTTCTGAAATTATTTAATAAATCAACTAATTTTTGTATATTTTCACTACCTATATCCTGGTCAACTTTTATACTATCTTGATCTATAATTTCTACATTAACATTAGTTGAATTTTCAATTCTGTTGACTAAATATTCTTTAGCTTCATAAGCAGGTACTGCCCTAGCTAACTTGAGGTTTTTATCTAATTGAAACTCATTTTTACTCAGGCGTTTTATAAATAATTTACCATTACCATCTTTTAGATTTATAAGGGCTCTTATCACTTCATATTCCTCATCTAGTTTGTGCCTCATACTATATTCAACAAAGACATCACCATCATAAATAGGCTTAGAATAAACTTCAATTTCAGCTATATTATCTACCGTTACTGAATTCTTAACAAATAAAGATATACTTAATTTCTTATTGTTTTTGTCACCCATTGAAATGATTTTTAAACTTTTACTAGTTTTATGGATAACAATATGTTCTTGTTCAGTATATGTTTGTCCTACTAACAAAGGTGTTGATAAATACTCATCAGGCACTATCAACACACACACATTAGCTTTAACAGAATCTATTTCAATTTCAAGAAAAGTTTTACCTAAGACAGTCACTACTGAATTTCCAAATCCTCTCAATACAGGTAAATTTTCTTTACTCCATTCCGTTGCTATATTTTTGACGTTTGAATATTTGATCATAGTACATTGACTACCTAGATCAACAAAACAGTGCATAGTCTTTCCATTAACCAAAGCGTCTTTGTAATATTTTTGATCTATTTTATTACTTGAATCTAGTCACAAAACATTTTTAGTTTTAGAATTATTTTCAACACTTTTATTAGATTCTTTTAGTTTTAGAAAACAGTCAGAAGATGCATGACCTAATCTAGAACAATTATCGCAACGTTTTTGAGGTTTCTGACATTTGAAATAGGGATGCCCTTCTTCTCCACAGTTAAAACACTTTATTGTGCCTTTTGTTTCTGTTTTCAACCCTTTGTTATGATTATTATTGCGTTTAAAAGAATCAGTTGTATTTGTATTAAATCTTATATTCCTATCTCCCCGTTTTGTAGTTTTAACGTTTCTCAAAAACACTAATAATTTATCTGGATCGGTAAACTGTACTGCTTCGGCACTTGTTCTTATTGACCTATCGTCTATACCTAACAGAATACAGTCTACTGCATCCTTACCCGAAATTCTACATCTATTCAACAATATCATCTTTTCATAAAAATATTCTTCCAAGGACTCCCCAAATTTACCCCGTTTTTCAAGCATCTCAGTTAACAATAATCCATAATTTTCTTCGCTTGGAAAAGCTGTCTTTAATTTAGTTTGCCATTCCGGCCAAGAAAATAATACACTTGGTAGACCTTGATACCACCGTTGGGCTAAACCTACAAGCTTTGGTAACGCGTAGTGGATTGTCTGCCTTTCTGTCCAGCCGTAAATAAGAGAACACTCGTTAACCTTGGCTAACCACATATCTATTGTTTGACTACGTTTGGAAGGATCGAATTCGGGTATAACATTCATGACGGGAAATCTTTCAGAACTATCAGACTTATTCCCAGATCGCATCGCTTCAATTAAATCTTTGAATGCATTAATCATAATATAAGAAGACTCACGTGACTTCCTTCGCGGTGAACGATGACGCTGCCGACTATGTGAAGAGCTGCGACGACGTGGCTGTGATGTTGATCGAGCACTCGTCTCTCTTTCTGGTGCGTGACCACGTGGACTGCGCGAATGTTCCATCAACATTCGATCTTTCGAAACCTTGCCTCGATCCAAGTGCAATGGTACATTGTGTACATCTGCTCGTATAGTACTTGCTTGCAAATTTTGGTTTACCGGCAGAACTGGACTTCGACTTCTGCTCGTGATCCTGCTTGGTCGCCCTCGACTGCATCTGGATCTACTGCGTCTAGCACGAGTGCGGTGATTCCATTCGTCTTGGCCCCGACTACGGCTGCGTGAATGCCTCTGTTCGCCTTGAGGTGGGGTATCCAGGACCCGTCGGATTTTGTCACGCTCAGTCACTCTGGACCTAGACGGACTGCGCTTGCTCCGATTGTACCGCTTCTTCCAGTCACGTTCCCGACTTCGTGATTGCCTCTGGTTGTTTGGAGCATCTGAGATTTCGTCTGGATTGTCCGGATCCATAACTGAAATTAGGGAGAAAAAATACAAACACAAGATTTGTTCTTCATAGTAAAAATTAAAAATATTTGTTTAATCAAGTTTTTGTTTTATTTTATTGCATGTATTTATACTTTAATCAACCAATCAATCATTAACCAAGCTTTAAATACTTTAAATGAATTCCTCTAAGCCAAGCTTTTAATCTTTAGTAAGGTAGGAAAATTGATTAAACGGATTCTTCTAGAATAGTTAATTGTCTAATTTATTAATTGAAAACAGGGTTAAAGTATGCTTGAGATTCAATAATCTATAGAATTTCGCGTAATGGAACCAATAAATAACAACCCTCAATACTTATCAAGAATAATCTAAATCTCGAAACTTAATTAAACGTAAAACGTTATATCGAAAACGACATAATTATCCGGTTAGTTTTAATGAATACCTCAAAAATAGTTAACATATAATTTATTATTTGATAACAGGGTTATAGTATACTTGAGATTCCATAAAGTATATAATTTCACGTAATGGAACCAATAAATAACAACCCTCAATACTTATCAAGAATAATCTGAATCTCGAAACTTAATTAAACGTAAAACGTTATATCGAAAACCACATAATTATCCGGTGTCATGTCTTCAATTCAATATAATAAATAAGCCTAAATGAACTACTTAAGGGCAAAGTGTAACTCATAAAAAAAGTTTTGATTTAATAAAGTATACAGCCAGTTACTAAATCGATTAGGAATACCTACGTCCATATCGTGTTATTTTATGAAGAAAAAAAAAATGTTAACTAAAATCGATCTGTAATTTACACTAAAAACTAAATAATATATTCTTTGGACCAATTATAGCTCGTTTAAGAAAAAAGAAAACCGCATAGCACCAGCTTTATAATATCGTAATAAATCGTCTAATGGTTCACAAAATTCATAACTGTTTATGAGTAACAACGCGCTTAAGACGTTAAAAATGAAGTAAAGTTTAAAAGAAAAAGAAAGGGAAAAAAAATATAATATAAATTACCTTTTTTAATGTAGGCGTAGCACAATCCCAATTCTGAACTGTGAGCTTCGTAGAAAATAAATCCAGCATAGATTTCACTTCACTTTATTATCACTCGATTTCTAGTAACAGACTGAACAGAATATCACTGAAACTTAGTTTAAATACATTTTCCGCCCTCCCTCGAGCACTGTCACGCCACCACTATTACAATCAACAAGTACGGACGTTGGCGTACGTTAACAAACTTTTAATATAAATGATTTAGTTTTAAAATTATACAATTAATAAAATAGCACTACTAAATGTTTTAAAATAATATTAAGGTTATTAAATAAATACTTGAGTAATATTTTTGTACTTTCATAAATAAATAAATAAAATGTAAGTGTATCGAAATTAATAATTATAACGTCAATGATAATTCAAATAAAGATTTATGAAAAGCTTACATATGTAATCGATTTAATATGATTTCTATACAATAAAATGAGAAAAAACATTTTATTTTTGATTTACTAAAATCAAGTTTTTTAATCTGTTATTCAAATGTCTGAAACGACAGCCGCCATGCTGGTTGTCAGGTGACGTCACAATAGTGGTAAACAATGACATTTTGTTCGCGATATGTGTCAAAATTTTAGTACAGAGCTGTTTTGTTTACTCCTGAAATGACGTCACGACCTAAGCATCATGGCGGCTATCGTTTTCGCGCGTTAATTGGAAATGGTAATTTAAAATGTATTTTTGGGGTACTTGTAGGTTTCAAAAAATTATAAAAAAAATATTTTTGACTTTTTCCCACCTAATGATCAATTTGAGATACTTTTCAAAAAATGGTGAAAAACCCTATAGTCCGTGGTTGTCCTTAGGACGCGCGCATAGCCCGTGCGCACGCGCTAGGCGCGCTGGAGCGGCTGCCGGAGCTGTTCCGCGCGCAGGGCCGGGCGCACGCGCGCGTGGCCGCGCTGTGGGCCGACCTGCACTCCGCGCTCGCGCACCCCGCCCCCGCCCCCGCCACCGCCACCCAGCGGCCCCACAAGTAGGGACAACCCTAGCCCTAGATATATTCAGGCGTGACGTAACTGCTTATTATGTAACTTCTAAAATACATGAAAAAAACACGGTGGCTTCTACTCATAAAAGTGATTTTTATTCCTAAAGGAACCTATACTCAATTCGCAAAAATAAATTCCGATTTCCCATACAAAATTGGCGGATCAGTAAATCTATAAGTAGTATGAAGGGTCCAAATAGGTGCACTGGAGTAGCTGCCGGATCTGTTTCGCACGCAGGACCGTGCGCACTCTGCGCTTGCGCACCCTGCCAAGTGGCCCCACAAGTAGGGACAACCCTAACCTATACGCCTTTACAGTCTGACTACGATCTTTTGGCGTATAGATGACTCTGACATCTATACGGCTTTTATCGCAAATCTGACATGTATTTTATACAAATAGAGTCAAAATGACTCAAGATGAGACCACACGCCAAAAATCGTAGTCAGACTGTATGTAGTGTCACCGGCTCAACACATAGGAAGACAACCCTACAAAAATGGCAAAACAGATGATCAATTTGTATGGGGAGTCCAAATTTTTTTTGCGATTTGAACAATACGATGAGTAGAACCCACAGTTAACGAGTCCTACACCAATTTTATTACACCCTGTATAGGATCACCAGCTCAACAATTAGAAAGCAAAACCAGGTGTGATGTAACCATTTTTGTACAGGACGATTTTTCTTGTATTTTTACTAGTTTACTAGTATTATATTATGTGTGTTTCTGCTCGTGAAACTGTACAACTTTTCGAAAAGAATCCTCCATGCAAGCAGAGCAAAAAGTATATTTTTATTTTGATCTCCATGCAAAGTTATTAATTTGTAGAGGTCTAAATCTATTTTGCTCCTATTGGGTTCTTTGAAAGGCCAGTTTCATTAGTGAATCGCACATGTCTGCATAATTTTAGACGGTTTGCTCACATACCATTGCTCAATATACATAGAGGTATTTTTTCATAACACATTGATAATTTTATACTTGTTACTTTAATTGTAATTGTAAAGAAACTATACCTGACTTACTGACCATGACTTACTGATAGACAACGCCCAGCCTAAACAGTTTCAGACAGAAACCTGACAATTGGAAACATACTTTCCGCCTTGCTGAGAAATGTTTTTTTTTTAATTTCATTCCCTAAAAGTTATAATTGACCACGCTGAATACGTTAAAAACAACCGACTTCAATAGCAACAACTCCAATTTAAAAAAAAAAAAATCAAACATGTTCGACGGGCTTTTTGCATGCGAAATCTACGCGGACGGTATCGCAGAGAATCCACTAGAAAGTAATATAAGTATCTCGTATTGAAATGTATAAAAAATGCTATTGCATGATATAAGAAGGGATAACCTTTAAGTTTGTTTACTGTTAAGTTTGATTAGGTAAAGGACCTATTAATCTGACAAACAAGTCTTAAGCACGATAAGATGAAATTAAACCCTTAGTTATTCAATTTCAATTTATTTCAATTTATTTATTGCTGACATGTACATGCACAGAATAGGTACACGGACAATTTACTTATTAACCCTCCCATAGGTTTTTGGGAAACATTGTAACACATCAGACATCACATCACACATGCTAAAAATTAGGTATTAGATCGTATTTTAACATCTCAAAGTAATTCGTGAAGATATCCAAATTAGTTTTTTTTAAGTTCGACCCTTAAACTGGGTTTGGTGTTCCGTGAATAACCAAATGATATCAAACGTTTTTGTTTCAATTTTTTACATATCTATTATTAATTACTAAAAAAGACTCCAGGACTCAAACTGGGGTTTTCTATCTGAACCACATTCCACAAAAACACATAGTCAATTCCCCAAAAAGTTTTTGGACTCTTTTTTGCTAATTAATTATGTTTTTTTAGGCACACTTTTTACGATTTTTGTTTATAAATGTCCTGGTAAATATTTTAAGAACATCTATATAATCAAGAAAAAATGTGGTTAAATTTTATGAGCACATCAGAAATTTTCGTGAAATTAAAAAGTCAAGTTCGCTTTTTTTGTGATCAGTAATGTTAATTTATTTGGAAATTATGACTATAGTTTCGAATGTAACTTAACTATTATGGCACAATTTTATAGTTTATGCTTAATTTTTTAGAAAGCTATACGTACTAATTTTATAACTAAAACGATTGCTGTTATTTAAAAAAAAACCGTGAATGGAATTCCGAACCAAGTAATATGGGGATATTACTGCTGCTGAGCTGAGCCTTAACGATTTTACTATTCTGTGATATTTATTAAAAAAAAAAACATATCAATAAATTCATATATTTTGTAGCTATTTTAATATTTTCTTGTTATATGTAAGTACAAGAGGAGTTTAACTCAGTTTAATAAAGAAATAGTAGTAAGTAACTTTAAAAGTAAAGTAGGCACTTTATTTTTGTTTATACATATATTATTGGATTGTATTTTGTAAATTTTGTAGGACATTATGTATTTGTAAGTTAATAAGTAAAGTATTTTATTTTTGTTTGTATATTGGATTGAATTTTGAATATTTAGATATTATTTAAACTTAAAAATTTTATTAAATTTAAATATTTATTGCGCCTTTGAGTTTTTGAAATATACATTTTGAAGTTTGTAACTATATTTTATTTTTCAATTCACGTCGTTTCCCTCGTAATACGATAGATATTTCAATTGTTTTTATTTATTGAATGCCTGATAATAAACAGAATGTCCGAAAAATTTTTTTTTTTGACTTGCAAAAGTCTCAAAAGTTCGGACAGTAAAAACCAATTAAACTGGGGTATTTAAAATTTAATTGTTTGTCCTTTGCTCGTCGTCGGCAATAACATACGTAAGACAAAAACTTCTAGGTACTTCTAGTTTCAATCATGAATGTACTTAAGTAGATTGACAATAAGAAGGTACTTAGGTACATAACTAACTGTTTTTATTGTTTGTTGTTTAATGTTTATGACTTAGCTAAAATAGAAAAAACGAATCCTAACAGGATGAAATCCTTTCCATAAGTTTTTCTTAGCTTACTGTGCGATGCACCAAGTTTCAAGTGGTTCCACCCCTATTTGTATAACCATAGCTACTTACAATGTCGTACAGTACGTGTCGAGTTTATAGGAAAAAGCATTCAAATCGATGAAATAAAAAACATTTTACACCATCATCGAATCAGATAATAAAAAACAAACAAAATAAACAAATTAACTTAGGCTAGTTTGGAAGCTAGGTAGGTGAGATCAAAACACCTAAACAAGTCCTACAAACGTGGACCCCGCTGAGAATCGAACCCGCTAGGAGGCTAATGTGAATCAAGCTGATCTAGTGGGTAACTAGACCACAGTGGTTGTTAAAGGTTCTGATACATAGTTTAGACTTTAGATAATGTTTTCAATATTTTCATTATCACGTGGAAAGTCATCAAAGGGCAGTGTTGATGTCTTTTGTATGGCCGGTATATTTCACTTTTGTTACGGTCTGAACTCACATGTGGGGAATTAAAAAGTTTGTTAATTAAAACCAACTTTTTACGAAGTTTCAATGCCATGGGTCGCGAATTCCTTTCAGTATCTTTTTGCATCACCTAGGTAATTAATCATTTACACATGTGCAACCAACAAATAAAAAATATATATAATTGCAACATTCATTATTAAGTGGCTATTAATTATGTCATTATTTTCTTTTGGAACATTCGATGACGACTACCTGTTTATTTGGTCAATGCCAAATCCAGAGATTATCCTATACTTTCAAAGCGTGTTTACTAACAACCATTGTTCTATTTTAGTCTATGATTTAATTATACCGGTCATTGTCTAGTAATTTAACTAGGTTTAGTCTTGGGACAGTCTTCGAGCCAGATGGAGGTGTTTATCCTCCTAGCGTGCCTCTTCGGAGGTAGCTCACAGACCGGTTTCCTTCGCATGAGCAAACACTTCGAGACGGTCAAGGACCCAGACGTACGGATAGTCACTATCCACAAGAGATTCCGCCCTGGATACCACATATCAGCTCCCATGGCGTGGCTGAACGATCCAGCTGCCTTCGCCCACTTCAAAGGCACCTACCACATCTTCTATCAGTACCATCCGTATACGGGAGCGTGGGGACACATGCATTGGGGACATGTTACCAGCGAGAATTTAGTGGATTGGGTGCATCGGCCGCCTGCACTTTCCCCAGACGACATGTACGAGAGAAACGGCTGCCTGGCGGGCTCAGCTGTCGTCTACAACGACTTCCTGACCATATTTTATACCGGGAATGCCTTGATCCACAACAAAACGCGTCAGAGCCAAAACATAGCGATCAGTGTCGATGGAGTCCTCTTCCAGAAATACCTCTACAATCCAGTCGTCCAAGATTCCCCCTACGTTCTCTCTGGAGTCGGAAACTTCAGAAACCCAAAAGTTTGGTTGCATCAAGAAACTTGGTACATGATCGTCGGTGTGATGTCTGATAAAGTGCAAGGACAGCTATTGCTTTACACGTCGCGTGATATGTTCCACTGGGAGCTGAACGGGACATTAGCATCATCTTACAACGGTGACATGGGCTACATGTGGGAAAATCCTGACCTATTCGAAATGGACGGGCAACATGTGCTCATTTTATCAGTGCGTGGAATTAACACAGATGGTTTTAGATTTAGAAATTTACATCAAACAGGATACGTCCTTGGGACGTTCAATTACTACAATAATACCTTGGACGACATGGAGGTTTCGGCAGCCACATTCAACGAGTTGGATTACGGCCACGACTTTTATGCAGCGCATACGATGCTTGCTCATGACGGGAGGAGACTTTTAGTGGCGTGGTTGGGTATGTGGGAAAGTCAGTTCGAGGAACTCCAAGACGGATGGGCGAGCATGCTAACCATAGTGAGGGAAGTCCGCTTGTCGAACCGCGGTCGTTTGCTGATGACACCAGTAGCCGAGATGGGTGAACTACGGAAAGAAGTGTTAGAAGACGCGTGGTACTCTCCTGGTGAAATGTTCAGAGCTGGCAGCAAATCCTTTGAGTTGCTCGTGAATTCTAGCGCTGGAGCGAACATAGTTCAGTTGGCCTTCGAATGGGACGGCATAGAACAGTATACAATCACGTATCATTCTCTTCTAGGGTACGTAAGCGTGGATCGCGGTGGAATAGACGGAATGAGGCGAGCTGACTGGGCTCCCTTTTCAGATCTAGTCTACTGGCGGATCTTCTTCGACTACAGCTCAGTGGAAGTGTTCTGTGGCGATGGGGACGTCGTCTTCTCGAGCCGGGTGTACCCCAAGAGGTCGATAACCATAAAAGTGAGTGGAGACACGCAGCTGCACATAGTTCAGTACAAAATGAGGAAAAGCATGAACTTTCCAGTACCGAAAGTCTCAAAGAACCAAGTGAATACGAAATATACGTTTACTTAATTTTCACGCTTCGTGATGTAATTATTTGAGCAACTAATTAAAAAATATACATAGGTTAGGTAAGACCCGAGGCGAGAGTGAGTTAGTATGGTTACTTACTAAAGTTGTACTTTACATCTGCTGTGTGCTCACAGTCTTAATTAAGTAGGATTGTTTTATGGCCTGAAAAATAATTATTTCCAATATTTTATGCAATTTTTTGAATATTTTAGTTAAGTTACTACACCTACAACGCAAAAGTTGTACAGTTTAAGAGTAGAAACCTATTGCTACATTTTTTTGTTACCTACTTCTGTTTTATTTATGCTTGGCTCTAGTTATTTATGTAGCTAATATCAACATTGTGACCTCACAGATATTTCTTTATTAAACATTAAACAACTCCTTAATCACACTCTTTCAATTTATAACAAACACGTGATCAACAAAGACCGTCTAAAACAACTAACCAAAAAAAATTGTTTCCCCATATGTAGGCAAATCTGCTGATTGATTTATACGAGAAGTCCAAAAATACTGTTGCGATTTCACCAAAGTCGTAGACCAAAACTTGTTTTATGATGAGTAAAGTAGGTAGAGGTTCGCCTTTTATTAAAAAACTTAGAGATGTGGGTTTTACATGTCAAAGGCATTTTCCTAATATTCCTGCTCCACAATCAACAAAATAAGTAAAAGTTATACAATAGGAAGGTAAGGTAGGGTCAGAACAAAGTGGATGAATGTTTACGATTTCGCCCAAGAGAAAGCAGGTCCTTTATTAAAAATGTGGATAACAGCCGGGGCCGGTATAATTGCCTATCTGTTTGTTTTTAGACGACTGCCCCAAAAAAGGAGTGTAATGTTTTTAGGGTTCATGTATTATGTAGTTCTTTAAGTAGTTTATTCCACTACAACCTTTAAATGGCTGCATCGATTTAGATGCTCGTAGTAAGAATCCTTGTAATAGCTGGAGTTACATAGGCAGATTTTTTTAAACTTTTTAGCTCCCTTTTTTCATGGCAGTCTTTTTTTTATTTTATTTTTTCGTCTGTTATTACGTATTACCTGATTGCCTTAGCATAGAGTAATGTTTTCCATTGTTACGTCTGTAGCTAAAACCATTTGATGGATTCTGAAGTGCAATACCTATGTCATTATTAGGTTTTGATCACAAGATTGACATATAATATGATGCAGTTTAGTAACATCCTGTAGGGTGAAATTAAAGGACCTAATATTATCCGTGGCTTCTAGTCATGGGACTGAACAATTTTCTCTAACAATAAGAGATGAGCTTACCTAATAGGAATAGGAAAAGACCAAAATTGTTTTTGCTCCGATGGAACTGGTTCCTTATTTAAAGAAAGCTGTTCAGTTTCATGAGCAGAAACCACAGTTAAAAGGTTCGCAATTTCATTTTCACCTTGTATACTCGTACAGGTGTTCAAAAATGTTCGTTTGAAATTTTAAGGGGTTACCCAGAATCAAGTATAGAATACCGGAAAAATATTATATCTGAATAGTGAATCAAGAATTTGTATGGAAAACTGAAAAAAAATTGTAGATCGGATTTTTTCAATATTTTTCCTGTAATCTATACGTGATTCTGAGTAACCCCTTAAAATTTCAAACGCACTTTTTTAACAGCCTGTATTATGCTTTATTTTATTTTGCTGAATTGGTTAAGTTATTATTGCAAGATTAGAGGTACATACCTCTAATCTTGCAATAATAACTATCATAAAAAAACTTCTAAGTATATGTATATTTATGTAGGTACTTGTATTCTTTTGAATGGAGGATCGACGAATTATTGAAACAACACCAAATGATAACTAAGATAATTAGGTATCTAATTACGAATTTTAAACTTTTGTACACAGTTTGTACATATCAAACCATACTTAGCGAATTTGTCTATGAGAATGGGGTGTAATGTAATGTGTGTGTATCCTAGTACCTTCTACACGTCGTAGTGTCTATTCTTAATCTGTGGCACAGAATAAGAAAAAGTTATTTTCTGAACTAATCTTACCATATTTTTACGTGACTTGTTTGCGTGGGAATCGAATCATGGAATACGCCTACGGTTGTCCTTGTGCCTAAGCCTACGTCCGTCTCACGCCTACGTCCTGCCTACGCTTAGACTACGACCAAGGAATTTATTACCAAGTTAAATAGTTTACTTTTTGTACTACGAGTACGTCCTAAAATAAAGAGGGTCTGACTGAAACAACTGAAATGTGACGTCATCGCTGAATCGAAGATTAAGTAGGTGATGTTAAACAGACAGGACAATAACCTAGATGCTATTTTACGATATATTTCTATTTCAAATACTTAATTAAGAGAAAGACCAATGGTTTCGAAGTTTAGTAGAATGTGCGTGTGGCGAAACTCTGGCCTTCGGCAAAGGCATGAACCTACCCCCCACGGAGATTACTCAGATGAAGGAGTTTAAGTCCGGCGCAATGTGCGGTGGTGGGACGTCCTGTTACCTCACCGAATCGGAATGTGTGGCATACCTTGTTCATATGGAAGACGGCGCGATGCGACGGCGGCGGCGCCCGCCGCTGCTGGGCACCGACACACCGACCAACGCAAAGTGTGGTCTCATCCTAAGAGTGCACAGAATACAGCTGCCGCCACTGTCTTTCATCATAATTTTAACCAGAAGAGCAATCAACCCCTGATCTATCCTTTGGAAATCCTTTGGATTAAAATTACTTAGAAACATCACTCGGTTAAATTTGTCTAACGGTAAGAGAAAAAATATGCTTTCTTATCTAAGGTGGATATACATATTTACAAGGTGTTATAAAAGTGCGTTTGAAATTTCAAGGGGTATTAGAGATTTATATTATCTGTGACTGTATTGTTTACGTTGTCTATGCTCTTCCGGCTGCCATTGTACTGCGCGCTGCTATGGTGTAATTCACAGTAAAATAAATAAATGGTTTCATACAAACAAATGGCCCGTTTATTTCTATTAGGTTATGGGCACAGAAAGTAAGCCAGATGGCAAAGAAAGTATAAGTAAGTAAAAGTGACTAAAAACAAAGAAAGAAGTGAAAAAGTAAAAATAAAAACGAAAAAATGGCGTCGTCTGTGTCGCATTCAACAATGCCGCAGTTTACAGGAGAAAACTTCAGTACATGGCTTTTCAGAATTAAATGCATTTTAGAAGAAAAGAACTGCAAAGAAGCTTTAGAAATGAGTGAAGAAAAGAAGTATACAGACAAGGAATTGAAGGAATATCAGAGCAAAGATGCCAAAGCAAAAAGCATTATTGTGCAGTGCCTCCAAGACAAACATATCGAGTATGTAAGAAACTCGGATACGGCCAGGGATATGATAAACAACCTGAAGAAAATCTTTGAACGGAAAAGTATCTTATCGGCATTATATTTGAGAAAAAAGTTGTTAACTTTAAAATGCAAAGAAACTGATGACCTTGAGGAACATTTTAATAAATTTGGAAAAATAGTAAGAGAAATTGAAGAAATAGGAAGTAAAATGGATGAGCAAGATAAAGTCTGCCACTTGTTATTGACAATGCCTGAAGTATACCAACCCACAATTACGGCACTTGAAACGACAAATATGGATTTAACTGTAGAATATGTTAAGAGTAAACTGTTAGATGCAGAACTAAAGTATAAAAATGTCCAAGGACAGCAGACACAAAGTAAAGATGAGTTTAGTTTTACAATGGGGAATGATGACCAAAGAAAATGTTATAACTGTGGAGAAGCAAACCATTTTGCAAGAGAATGTCCAAAGCGAAAAACAAATTATAGAGGAAGAGGTTACCACAGAGGAAGGAACTTTAGAGGAAGAAATTATGGAAATAACAGAAGACCAAGTGCAAATGTAACTGAAACAGTATTTATAGCAGAACAAGCTCACATTTCAACTACAAACATAAATAAAGAAAAAATAACTTTCGTAATCGATTCTGGAGCAACGTTCAATATGATAAATAACAGATATGAAAAATGTATGAAGGAAGTGACAACAATCCCAGAGATAAAAATAAGAGTAGCAAACGGAGAGACAATAACAGTAAACAAGAAAGGAAAGTTATCGGTTAGATCAGAAGAAGGAATTAAAATTGCAATTGAGAGTCTTTTAGTAAATAATTTGTCTCACAACCTTTTATCAGTAAGAAAATTAAATAAAAATGGATTCAAAGTAATATTTCAGGACAATATAGCAAAAATATATACAAATGTTGGAACAGTATATGGTAAAAATAACGGAAGTCTTTTTACAACAACATTCAGTTTACAAGAAGAACAAGCATTAATTACAGCATCAGATAAAAATGTATGGCATAGAAGAATGGGTCACTTGAACTATGGAGGAATGCGAGTTTTGGGTCTACCATTGAGTAACGAAAAATGTTCTACATGTATGGAAGCAAAGGGGGCGAGAAATTCTTTTAAAGAACTGCCTTTACCCAGAACAAGAAAAATAGGACAGTTAATTTATTGTGACATTGGAGGACCAATCTCACCAGTGACAAGAAATGATGAAAGATATTACCTGACTATAATAGATGACTATTCACATTTTACGGAGGTGTATTTATTAAAAAGTAAAGATGAAGCTAAGGACTACATAATTAACTACATAAAAAGATTGAGAAACAGAAACATAAGAGTATTAAGAGTAAGAACTGATAGAGGAAAAGAATTTGTAAATGAAACATTAAAAAGATTTTATGCTCAAGAAGGAATTGTACAAGAGACTACTTGCAGTTACACTCCACAACAGAATTCAATATGTGAAAGAATGAATACAACCCTATGCGATAAAGTGAGAGCATTATTACTAGAAACAAATATTCCTAAAGACATGTGGGGAGAAGCTATCAGATGCGCGACATACACTCTGAATAGATCTCCTACTAAAGCGCTACAGGGACAAGTACCAGCAGAAATATTTCATGGAAAAGTAAGATATGACAATCTGAGAGTTTTTGGGAGCCGAGCTTGGGCAGTTATCCTACCGAAACGAGGGAAATTAGAGCCAAGAGCAAGAGAAGCACGTATGATTGGCTACACTGGAAGTGGATACAAACTTTGGGACCCCAAAACAGGAGAAATATTTGATTCAAGAGATGTCAGATTTGATGAGACAAACTACAAATATAAAGAAGAAAATTTAAGAAAAGAAAAGCAATGTATATTTTATGAAGAAAACACAAAAGAAATGATAAATAATGAGGAAATGGAAGAAAATATAAACAATGAAAATATAGAAGAAGAAAAAGATATAACCCAGAAAGAAGATAGTGAATATGAGAAAGATGAAGAAGAAGAACAAGTAAAAGAAAAAGAAAAAAGAGAAATAAAAGTACCTAAGAAATTTGGCGACTATGAAATGTATATGGCTTATGCTTTAATCACAGAAAATGACCCTACTACCTATAAAGAAGCAATAGAGGAAAGCGAAGAATGGAGAGAAGCAGTAAATAAAGAAATAACATCATTAAAGAATTTTGAAGTATGGTCTGAATGTGATTTACCACCAGGACAGAAAGCAATTGACACAAAGTGGGTGTTTAGAACAAAACAGGACGGTACAAAAAGAGCAAGACTTGTAGTAAGAGGATTCCAACAAGAAATGGACAATATGGCTAATATCTATGCACCAGTTGCAAAAATGACTACTATAAGACTTGGATTATCACATGCTACAAGGAATGATTGGGAAATAAGACAGCTAGATATTCCCACAGCATTTTTAAATGGATATTTAGAGACAGAAACATATATTAAACCACCCGAAGGCGTAAATACTACAGCCAAGAATAAAGTATTAAAATTACACAAGGCGTTGTACGGACTAAAAGAGTCACCAAAAAGATGGAATGAGAGATTCAATGATTTTTGTCAAAATATAAAAATGAAAAGGTCTAAATATGATGTCTGTTTATATGTCGGTGAAAATCTATGGCTAATATTGTTTGTTGATGACATCATACTACTTGGAAAACCAGAACAAATAGAGAAGACAGTAAAGTTACTACAGCAAGAGTTCAAAGCTAAAGATCTAGGAAAAATTACAAGTTTTTTGGGAATAGACATACACAGAAATAAAAATACACTTGAAATGTCACAGAAGCGATTTATTGATAAAATATTACAAAAGTTTAATATGCTAGAATGCAAAACCATGGATACACCTATGGAATACAATTTTCAGGGAAGTGAGAAGTCAGAGAAAGTTTTAACAAATATTCCATACAGAGAGCTAATTGGGTGTCTAACTTACCTATGTATGGTTACCAGGCCTGACATATGTTATGCTACATCAATGCTAAGTAGATATTTGGATCGGCCTACTGAGAAATTATGGAACGCAGCTAAAAGAATTTTAAAATATTTAAAGAAGACATCTCACATGGTTTTGACTTATAAGAAGAGCACCTATAATGTAATTGTTAGCTTTTCAGACGCTGATTGGGCAGGAGACAAGCAGGATCGAAAGAGTATAAGTGGTATGGCAATCTACCACGGTGCCAATCTTGTATCCTGGGCATCAAGAAAGCAGCAGGCTGTGGCTTTGTCGTCCGCTGAGGCTGAATACTCGGCAGCAGCTATGTGTACAGCAGAGCTCCTTTATGTGAAAGGACTAAATGAAGAATTCAGTGAAAAGTGTAGTGCTGTGTTGTATTGTGACTCTACAAGTGCAATCAAAATGATTCAGAATTACGAAAATACGAAAAGATCAAAACATATAGACATTAAAGTTCATTTTATCAAGGACATAGTGGCAAAGAACTTAATTAGTGTGAAATATGTGGACAGTAAGGAGAATATTGCTGACATTTTCACTAAAGCACTGTGTAGTGTCAAGTTTAATTATTTTAGAAGTAAGTTGTTATTTTGAGTAGTAATTAGAGTTTTGTGTTCAGTTCAATGTTGAAATTGTTTACATTGAAATGTCAATTTCATTTGACAGATGTTATGTCAAATTGTTATGTGTTGCCTGTATTGAAAAATTGTAATAGGGATGCTCTATGTTAAAAAATGTTGCTAGTGTTGTTTTATAAAACGTACAATTTTAATGTTTATTTTGAATAAGAAACTTAAAATTGAAAGGGGGTATTAGAGATTTATATTATCTGTGACTGTATTGTTTACGTTGTCTATGCTCTTCCGGCTGCCATTGTACTGCGCGCTGCTATGGTGTAATTCACAGTAAAATAAATAAATGGTTTCATACAAACAAATGGCCCGTTTATTTCTATTAAGGGGTTATTCAGAAACAAGTATAGAATACATGAAAATTGTATTTAAAGCAATCTGATCTACAATTTTTTTTCGTCAAATTCCCATACAAAATCACTCTTCAGGTTTACTATGGGAAACTGAAAAAAAATTGTAGATCTAATTTTTTCAATATTTATTTTCCTTTTTTCTACAGGATGTTACATAAAAAAAACTCCCCCTAACGAATTAAAGGTGTTAAAGTGTGTCATGTAAGCAGTCCACTGTAATATATTTTTTTAACAAAACGTTAAATAAAAACTTTGCGAAAACTAATTATTTTTAATCATAAATAAGATTATCGACTATGTAGAACCACAGCGCTATTGTAGTCACCTGTCAGTTCATGATAGGAGTACAGATAGCCGCGCTATGATAGGCTGCGTTCATATGCCGATGCGCTATGATTGGCGCGTATGCGCGCGGGTCATGACCGCGACCAGATGATCGCTAGAGCTGGAAAATTTTAATTATCATATCGATATTTTTGAAGAAATTAGATAGACGATTTCTCCGAAACGTGAATTGATGCAGCTAAAAGAAAAAGTACCCAAAATTTAAAATGATTCACAGTCCACGCCGTTTCAACCATTAGGGGTAGTTTTGTAACACCTTGTGTATTTTATTCTGACTAACCGCTTATAATAAGCGCAGTTTTTTAACATCTGTATAGAATAGGTAGCAATTTCGTGTTAAGTAGAAATACGTATTAAGCAATAATGACTACCCTTTTATTTTTTTTTTTTTTAATAATTTAATTCTATTGTATTTTGTCTCATCTGCGCTGATTAATCTACGTCATTTTACGCTACTCATCTGTTTACGCCACATTAAAATGATACCATAGGAAATATTTTTATCAGTTTTGTTGATAATTTGGTATTGGTCGTTGTGTAGATTGTGTGGTTGTTACGATTTTCTGTCATATCTGGTTATAAAAGAATACCTACAACGAAGTTAATTTTGAGATAGAGAAATAACGCGACAATTTTTATACGCTGCTGCAGTGTGTCACTTATACTTTTTACTTTTACGTTCTTCAGGTAGGCAGACTATCAAGCTAAATAAATTGTACCTATGTATGTCGTGGCCCGTGGCCAAATCATAGGAATTGACGAGCTCATAAAATTACTGGCTATATCGTCGAGGAGCTCCGACAAAACAGAGTCAATGGAGCTCAGGCTCGGCTCCTTTATACGGTAATACCAGTACCTCACGTAACCCAACGTTTTTCGGAGCTGCTCAACGATAATTGGCCAGTCTATGTTACCAGCCAGCGGCAAGTGATTTTCGTCCTTTTACATTCAAGGGAAATCACACGTGAAACCTGGTAACCCTACAGACGTCAAACTGACAGCTAAACTTCGGGTAGAGTATTGTATGGACGGAACGGAATCGGAATAGTTCGAGGCATAGAGTAACTTATACATACGGTTCGAGGGAGGAAAGGAAACTGTGTGCTAGTGCTGAGTGAATTTTACGTTTTGTAGCGCGTATTGCTTTTTGAACTATGCATACATGACACGGAAAATTAAAACGGTACATCATAAATTCGTCACGCGGTCCTAGAGAAGTGCAAGTAAAAGATTAATTTAGATAGTTAATTATTTAGAATCAATCATGGATAGGACTATCACTTATATCGCAATTTTATCTCTGTGTTTTGCTTTCGTAAACACTGACAACGGCCTTAAATTTTACCAGGAAAAAGTAAGTATACTTTACTATTTTTAGTATTCATAATTAGTTTTGGATAACTCTGTCCATAGGTCTGAAAGTTCAACAGCATTTTTACTATTACTTGACCTCAAGTCATATGATAGCAGTGAAAGGCAAAAACGTATGAACCTTCGGTACCTTCCTTGTGTATCCAGAGCTGAAATAAATAATCAGTGTGCCTTTTCAACTAGTTGGCAGTAGTAGGTACCTATGCAGATGAAGTCTTAAAAACAGCTGTTTTTATTACAATACTACACTCCATAATTAGCAGCATAGTAAAATTTTTATTTTTCATAAAATAATAAAAACAATATTTTAAAATCTTTTTATTACTGTATTTTTGGACTTAATTTAAAAAAGCTTTTAAAATACTTGTTACAGAACCATCATGTGGCGAAAGACTTGACGGATCAGAATGTTTTAGACATAGCAAACTTATCGGACCAGAAACATTTTAGAGCCGTCTTGGACCAAATACTTGTACCAAGAGTAGTGGGAACTCCCAATCACAAAAAAGTTGGTGACTACATCTCAAAGGAGATGAACGATTTGGGATGGGATGTAACGGAAGACAAGTTTTCTGCTAAAACTCCTGTTTTTGGGAATTTGCAATTTAGGAATATTATAGCAAAGTTGAATCCTAACGCTGACAGGTATCTGGTGCTGGCCTGCCACTATGACAGCAAGTATACGAGATCTCATGAGTTCCTTGGTAAGATATTTTTTATTATTTTTATAAATTCTGATGTCAATGCTTGCTTGACTTTGGCTTGAAGGAAAACAAGTTAGTGAATGACTTTTATTCAATTGTTTTTAAATACATACTGGCTTTTGTTTTACAGCTGGTTTTTAGAGTTTGTGTAAAATTAAGGTGGCCAAATTTTTTAAATCCTTGGGGAACTTTTCTGTAATAGACATAGACATAAGACATATATTTATTGGTAATTAATATTACAAGTCACATTCAAATACACTTTTACACATTTTATGACATTTAAAAAATAAAAAAATAGAAAATAAGATAGGTATACAAGTTTTACAAAAATGATTAAGATATTATTATTATAATATTATCATTATACATGTCATGAAGATAAATTTAATATTTAAATAATAGTACCTAAAATGTTACTCAGTGTAATAATCATTAATTACACAAAGTTTCCTTCAACCAAATTATTGGCATATGTAAACATAGACAAGAGTCTGTTTACAATTTAATTTACTATATCTATCTATAGATAATTTGTTATTGTTATTATTGTATTTTCCACTGCATTATTAAATTCATTATAGACAAACAAAAATTGACACAATTATCTTACATATTTTTCTTCACTGCAAATAAAAAGAGAAAATTATGATAATATGAAAATGAAAAAAAAATAAAAATAAAAAATATAAATAAATAAATAGACTAAAACAACAACAATTAAATAATTATCCAATGACATAAATAAATGATCAAGATTTGCAATCATTATTCTAACAGGAGCAACAGATTCAGCGGTGCCGTGTGCCATGATGATCAACTTGGCCAAGGTCATGAAGACACAGCTGGAGTCACTGAAGGAAGCGCGCCTCAGCCTCATGTTCATCTTCTTTGATGGAGAGGAGGCTTTCCGGGTGTGGGGACCGGACGACTCCATATACGGTGCTAGGCATCTCGCTAAGATGTGGCACGAGAGCCCCTACAAAGATGGTGCTAGCCACTTGCAAAGAATTGTAAGTATTTTGTTATTTTATAATTAATCCTTTTTTTGAGTTTACTTCCTTGTCTGTGTATGTGTGTGTGTGTGTGTGTGTGTGTGTGTGTGCTAGCGGTACGACTAGGCTATACATACACACAAAAAGGTTTTAATATATTATTATTTTTCTCAAAAATGGCTCTAATGATTTACGTGAAACTTTGTATAGTCTGCTACACCAAATAAAACTACAACTTAACTATTTTTACTACACCTATTCTTTGCTACTTTTGCTGGTTTGTGTTGAACAGATACCAGATAGTAAGTAAACAGGTTACGTGAGAAAGTATTCACAGAATGATAATAAAAAAAATATATTTTGCAACTGTTTCCATACTAAGAGGGGATGTTATTTGTTTGCGTGTATCTGGTTATATTACACGGTGGCAACTACCTATCTTAACTATGTAGGTAAAATGTATAAATATTGGATTATACGTGTTAAAAGTTTGCGAAGAATTTGACACAATAAAAGTCTTTATGAATACCTATATCACGGTCTCTACTCATGTAACTGAACGGCTTTCCCCAAGAAGCCTATACTTAATTCGTCAAAATAATCTTGGACTCCTCATACCAATTGATCAACTGATTTGCCAATTTTCAAGTCCAAACATTTCTTGTGGGTTCAGCATAGGTTCTTAAGAGAAAGTTGTTCAATTTTATGAGTAGAAGCCACTGTTATACTTTTTGAAGTATAACAGTGGTGGTTTTTTCTGGTATTTTGAAGAAGCTATATGTAACAATGAATAATATTTTAAAACGAATTTCTTATAAAAAATATATCGAGTGTGTGTGACTGATTTGTTTATATTATCGCTGTACGTTTAAATACGATATGCTATGCTTTTAACTGTATGCCTACTATTTGTGATTGCTTAGTAAGTTTTAAAATGTTCTAATGAATGAAGTCCATTGTACTAAAAACTTTTAAAAATACAGTCCTTCTACTCTTCTGGTTCTGGATAAGATACATTTACTGTATGTATTACAACATTAATAATATACAGAGTGCTAAAAAAGTGCGTTTGAGATTTTAAGAAGTTACTCAGAAGTCAGAATAAAGTGTGTCGGTGGATTTCAAAATGAGCTAACTCCACTTGCAAATATGGCCGAAGTTATGCCAACTGACATAAATTAAGTTAGGGATAATGTACTTTATGTCAGTGACATAAACATAGTTGGAAAACTTCGGCCACATTTACAAATGGAGTTAGCTCATTTTGAAATCCACCGACAAAAGTATAGAATACAGGAAAAATGTTGAAAAAATCCGCTCTTAAAATTTTTTTTTCAGATTCCCATATTAAACAGAATAGTGAATCAAGAATTTTTAAGAAAACTGATAAAAAAATTTGTAGAGCGGAATATTTTAAATAATTTTCCTGTATATCTTATCTATACTTACTTGATTCTGAGTAACCCCTTAAAATTTCAAACGCACTTTTTTAACATCCTCTATAACAGTGATTTTCAACCTTTTTTAATACCCGACTCTTGTATAAGTTAAAACATTCTTGCGACCCCCCTAGAGCCATAAACATGCAAAATGTTAGTGATTTGAAAGACTACGTTTATATTGGCGCATAATTTTCTTCAATTAGAAAATGATTTAGTTATTATATTAATGTGCCCGGGGGGTCGCGACTCCCAGGTTGAAAAACACTGCTCTATAATATAAATTAATTTTAGGGACCGATACATAAACTTTTTACGTTTTTACATACAAACACATCACATACTTAATCACAAAAACAAATGGCTTCTTTTGGAAGTTAAACTCATTAAAATGCGTAGTTCTTAGTAAATGTATAGAAAATAATATAAATATTTTCAACATAAATATCTGTTTTCTGAGGAGAACCCTATACAAATACACACGAAACCCTAACATAATTTGCTAAATATTTGTAAGCAGTAATATAGTGTTTAGTATTCCTTGCTAGTAGTTTCCAAAGCGTCAAACACAGTAATTTGTACCCTTCCGCGTCACTTAATATTCAGACGTTTCCTTCTGTGACGATAGTGACGGCTCTCACAGCCAGTCTCAATTTCGGTTCCGGCCAATGTACCAACACAAAATAGACACAGAAGGTCCGCTCAATACAAACCACTAAATCGTAAGCATATACATGCTTATAGAAATGTACAGTCGTTCGAGGCAAGGTCACGCGGCAAAGTATCACAACAGTATCGTGACCTTGCCTACAACAACCGTATACGTCTATTGGCATGTATATGCTTAGGATTTTAGTGAGCGTATTGAGCGGACCTTCTGTATCTGTGTCTTTTGTGGTACCAATGAGTTTTTCGAAAAAATTTACTTAACTACATTAACACAGGCGTGGATCCAGGGAGGGGAGCAAGGGGTGCAATTGCCCCCCCCTGAAGCCTGACTGAAGTACTAAAACTTCTATAAAATGCAAATAAATAGAGGCATTTCTTAACTATTCAAAAAAATTTTCCGCTCGCTACGCTCGCGACTTTTTATATTAATGGTTGATTCCACCGTCCGCTTCATAAATAAGAGTACACAACAAAGGAGATTGCCCGATTTCGTACCATGTTGCGTCTTAACCAGACATTTGTCAAAAATCGTAATTAAATTTATTAAGCACACTTAATTTTTTCTAGACCTATTCGAACTGCAGGAAAGAAATGTATGAAAAAAGATTTTAATTTGATATATCCCCTACATTTTGTACACTCTGACAGCCAACGTTCACTCTGACAACAGGATAGCATAATATAAATTGCCTAAGTGTGAGAGAGAGGGTACAAAGCGGTTGCTGTCAAGTGCACCCTCGGAACGCGGCCCTGGATTCATAAAATGTGTTCCGAAACTACATTATGGTTGTATCGAGATTTTTATGCTTCATCCACATATTTCTTCTTCTTAATCTAAGAGATGTCTTCGCATTACACCACCATTTTCCTATACCCGCGCCCTCTTCTTCAACTCCTGGTAAGATTGACTATCAGACGATGTTTTATAGATTTGATTCTTGATCACATTGGTGCATCCCAGGGTTGCCAGACATACAAGAATTTTTGTTTGGACGTAACGTAGGGCCATAGTCACGTAAAATATTGCTAATTAAAATATTGCTAGTCAAAACGGTCAGTCAACTTAACATATTAACGAGTATCTCCGATATCCCACGGTATTAACAGTTGCGTTTTTTTGTGACGACGGACAACTTAATTCTCTACATTCTATGTAGATTTCTGGGTGCTACTAACAAATATTATTAAAAAAAAAACGGTTAAAAGGAAAAAAATCTTTTTTCACCTTACGCTTGCGTTTTCGACTAGCGGTACATATCAATAAATGTTGTTTTAAACGCTCTATAATTTGACGTAAATAGCTTCACGGACGCATAGTTTATTCCGGAAAAAAATATTTTTTTGTATTTTCTAAATAGAACATATCGACCAACTTTGGAGTTTATTTTCTCAAAAACTAGAAATAGTTGACACTCGGGAGTTTTTGTCTGGTATTTAGAATATCGAAACGCATCGATCTCTAAGCTTAGCTCAAAATGTCCGATCCGAAGGGTTCTTGGCATACAGTGCTCTATAACAAAAAAGCTAGTAAGTAGTAGTCCTTTTGTTAGGCTGTAACAAAAAGGCCGCAATACTTTAAGTATTCTACCTAGGGCTGCCATCCGTTCGGGTTTCCCCGGATTTGTCCTAGTTTGAAGGGCGTCCGGGGTCCGTCCGGGCGGGGTTTACAAAAAGCGTCCGGGGAAAACCCGGACGCCTTTTGTGTACGGGGTACAACCTATCAATTGAATGTTATTCAATAAATTAAAACAAATTTTAGTTAAAAATTCACTAAATCACATCCACTCACGCATACTTCGGCGCAGCAGGTTTTGGCCGTGTAGTCGGGTATAGTTTTAACATTTTGCTTTATTAACGAGAAAGTAAACCGAGCCCAGTTTGGTTGTTGTTAGAGCATTTTCTGAGTCCACCTGGCTAGCTACCACCATCTTATCTCAGTCTTGCTACCAAATACCAATGTTAACTAACAGCATTGATGTGTTCGGACGTGAAGATAAAGGCAGTGAAGAGGCATAAACGCAAGGAAGAGAGGGCAAGGGGCCTGCACTTTCACCTCCCTATAGGGGTATTTCAGCAAATATACGGAAAAAGCCATAGAAAATTTCGCGCTCGCTTCGCTCGCGACTGTTTGCTCATATCATAGGGTATACATTTATGCGGTCATTGTTTAATTAGCAATTTACTTATCATAATTACGAAACGGATGATTTATATGCAGATTGAAAACAATTTTGCCGTCGTCGCCCCTGTGTTTATTACAAAAAACTAAGGTGTCCGGGGAAAAAAATCTTGATTTCACCCAAATGTCCGGGGTTTTCATAGTTCTGCTCCGAGTTCGGCAATTTAGTTGATGACAACCCTAGTTCTACCATGTTCTACTTATCAAACTGAACAACTACAAAAACCATTTGTTATTCAACTTTGATAAAAATATAATAAGAACTGGACTTCCGACGAATCGGCTAATCAGATTGCATGTCATTTTTTGCGATTTCATCAAGTATAGTACCAACAACAGTTGTTCATTTCATGACTAAAAGACCACATTAAAGCATGTACAAATATGTATTGTGACGTTTTTCAGGTAGGTAGGTTGTTTAAGTAGATATCCGTTAGAATACACCTGTATAAATATGCATAAATTATTGCATAGGTTGATTGTTTTCTTATCTTACGTCTTCATTAAATGATGTGTTTTTTTAAGAATCCTACGGGAACTATGCATTTTCCCAGAACAAAAAGTTCCAGTATTTGAATTATCTACCTACCAAACTTCACCTAAATCCGTTTAGTAGGTTCGACGTGAAAGCGGAATAAATAAACAAACATCCATTTATAATATTAGTAAGATTAAGGGTTTCTTGGGAAAAGTTGTTGAGTTTCATAGTTTCATAAACCCACCGTAGTTTTCAAGAGCGCTTTTTTTACAGCTGTAGTATGCGTCACGCACTTGGACGCAACTGGTTTCTATAGTAAACTTGGTCGCTGCGACCACTGGTCGTATGTAGTCGTGGGCGGGTCGTAAACATGTATAGTAGTTACATCGTCATCAGCCGAAAGCCGTCCACTGCTGGACAAAGGCTTCCCCCAAGGAATCTGGTAAAGGTTGCAGAAAGTCGCTGGATACGGGCAGCGCAAGACCGGTCGCAAACTGAGAACCTCCTTTTTTTGAAGTTGGTTAATGAAAAGCTATCCTAGATAAAGACGATATAAAAAATAAATAAAAGATATTATAATTAAATATGTAAAAAAAACCGGGACAAATCACACACAATCATCTGGCCCCAAACTAGAATTCCCTTTAATGGGAACCAGACACTGATATACATACATACATACATACAATATATATGTACGTTTAAATACTTAAATAGATATAATACACCCCGACCCAGAGCAAACAAATCTGCTCATCACAGAAATGTTACTCGGATCGAACCCACGACTCTTGGATCAGTAAGTCAGGAGGACTAACCACTGAGCCACCGAGTCAGTCAGAAAAAAAAGCAACTTAAAGTTTCAAATGTTTTAAAAGTAAACAAAGATCAAATATGCCGTAGGCTGTATATAGGTAAGAATCATGCTGTTTACAGTGGCTGTCTTCCGGCTGATGATGGCGATAATAATAAATATATGCCTATTTAATCAACTTTCGTTAGTTACGCAACGTCTACTATCAGCTGTCCGACACGTGCAATGTCTAGCACGCCTAGGCATTATAAAACACGACTAGACAAAACAGATTGGCTCCAATAGATAGTTGGTGTATTTTGATTAGATAGCTTAAGGAAAAAACTTGTATTTTTATAGGTACGAGATTTTTTTATGGCGCCATAATCCGGGTAGTTATCTGCTAGTCATCTGAGTAACTTTTTATCAAATGTCAAAAACGACATCTAGTGTTAGAAAAATCACAAGGAGTTTACAACTCACCTGCACCTAAAGCTCCTCTACACGGTGGGCCATCATGGGCGAGCAAGAGAGACAAAGCTATATGAAAGTAGAGTAACCATGTAAGTACGTCTTTGTCTGAATTATAGTTCTGTCCCTCTTGCTCGCCCATGATGACCCATCGTGTAGAGGAGCTATAAAATTGAGACAGAATGAATGCTAACCTAGGTTTTTGATCAAAACCCTGATTTTATCATAATCCTGCGTCATAAAGATACTTTGGATACAAAGGGATGTAACCATTTCCTTTTGGTTTCCTTAGGCCATGAGAGAAATTGAACTATGACGTCACAGTTCAATATACGTACAGAGTGTTAAAAAAAAGCGTTTTGAAATTTTTGAGTTTGCGTGCGGATTTTCTCAATATTTCTCGTGGATTCTATACTTGATTTCGAGTAAGCCCTTTAAATTTCAAACGCACTTTGTTTACACCAAGTATAGTCATATCGTTCTATATTATGTTTACTGATTATGACATTTTTTTAAATTAATTTTAGCCTGCTAGGCATCCAATATAAATAATGTAGATACGTAATATACTTTAATTTTGTTATTTTTTTTAGGTCTTTTAGTCGTGGTCCAATTTATTCGTTGATCAGTTACAAATATAACGCTTATTATTACGCATTATAAACTGCTTATAAGAAAACGAAATATAATAAACATTATTGCTTTATAAGGAAAATAAAAATATAATAATATGTATATTTACAGACGACTTTTATAACTTCTTCTTTTGGGAAGTATGTCGATAAGAACCACTGCTTCCAGGGAAATACCGCAATGAAATATAATTGTCATCTATACGAAGCTGACACAGTCATTTAAAATATACCTCACCAAAAACACCATCCAGTTCGTCATCAACCAGTTTGTCATTTATATTTATGACCTATACGATGCCACAAACAAGATACATATAACCCCCCCCCCTCCCCTCCAACATTGGTTTTAAACTTTAAACATAACATTTTGCGTCGGAGGTTAAAAACCCAGCCAACTGTAATATGCTTCGTGCACTCGAAAAAAAGGTTACATCCTACTGTCAATAATAACAACAGTATCTCATCTCCAGGACGTCCTAGTCTTACTCGATCTGCTGGGGACTCCAGACCCGGTGTTCTACAGTTACTTCCAAGCCACTGAGAAGTGGTACGTCCGGTTAGCGGCCGCGGAGCAACGGCTAGCCGAGCTAAACCAGTTCGCCGCCTACTCCAGAGGGAAGCCCGAGCAAACCTACTTCAAGCTGAGGAGTTCCCCCGCTTACATAGAAGACGATCATATACCGTTCCTGCAGCGAAGTGAGTGCCTGTTTCTTTTTTTTTAAGTGACAACTGCTGTCTAATGAAATAAAGAGCCGCGTTTCAAGGGTGCAGTCTGACAGCAACCGTATTGTACCATCTCTTTCAAGATTTATTTTATGCTATCCTGTTGTCAGAGTGAACGGTTGCTGTCAGAGCGTACCCTTAGAACGCACTTCAGTTGCGAAAGCTCTCAGAGGAAAGATGAGCTCAGGGAGTCGACAGAATATATCTTTGTTTTATCATGTACTGAGCATTGGTTTCAAGTATGTTTCAAGATAGATAGTTAATCTTTTAAACCTACTCCCTCTTGGGAAGTGAAAGTAGTTAATTAGAAGTGTAAATATGACTTGTAATTCCTTGAATAGCCAGGGAAAAAGCGCTACCTTAACGTCATTTTCTCTGTTTTCTCTAAGCAACTCAGGCAGTGGCGTAGCGTGGGGGGGGGGCGGGGGGGCCATGGCCCCGGGCGGCACATGGATAGGGGCGGCGAGCGCCGCATTTTTGTACCTAGTGTTATTAGGCGTCGATGAACTGCACTTAGGCCTCGTTTATGGAGACGCGGCGCGTCAGGCGGCGCGTCGCGCGGTCTAAAAAACATATGGTAATCTATGAGAGCGTTCATGTAGAAGCGTCACCGCGCGCTCATGAACGCTCTCATAGATTACCATATGTTTGATTTGACTGCGCAACATGCCGCGTCTCCATGAACGAGCCCTTAGATCTCGCTCCTCAAGATATTAATAGAGAAGATTTCAAACTTGAGCATGTACCTACGTTTTCGTACTTTTGTAGCTGCAACAGATCCAGACTTTAAAAAAGAGCTACATAATTATATCTGACTCACAGGGCTTACTAAAATATATGATAAACTTGAAGAGGGTTTACCAAATATTATCATAATGTTAAGAATATTTTTAACAATGCCAGTTTTGAAAGAAGCTTCTCTATACTGAAGTTAATTAAACATTATCTAAGGTTGAGGCACGTCGAACAGGACGGCTTAAGCAATCGAAATATATGATAAAAAATATTCAAAGTTATAGGGTGTCCCAGATACCTTGTCTAACGTCCTACCGGATAGGCTAAAGTTAATTTAAAAAAAAATGACTTGGTTTTTCCGAAAAAAGGAAAAAAGTCCGACATTTTTAAAATTTTCGCCTCTTAAGTGTCACGTTTAGGGTGAATTTGTACTTTTTTTCAATAGTATTAACAATATGTGATTGCTTTACCTAATTGTATACGTCTAACCCAGCTAAAACGTCATGAAAACAAATGTTATCGTATGAAGAATGAAACCCGTACATACAGCAAGTCAGCAACAGCGCAAAGTTACTATTTTGCACAGGGCCGGAATTTGGGTCGTGCAACCCGTGCACACGCAGGGCATCGAGCCTATGGGGGCGCCAAGCACCCTGGTAGGTTGAAATGGCGCTGAGCGCTCCAAGTAAAAGGGTTTTTGTTGGTTTAACATAAATATTCTTAGATATCTAAAAAAATTTCGCGTTCGCTTCGCTCGCGCTTTTGTTTCATAAATTGCATATGTCCGTGACCGCTCACCCACGGAAGTATATAATGAGCTCACTTCACATCAGGAGGTTGCAGGTTCGATGTGCGGCGGGGTTTAGTTAGTATTACGGATTTCCAATTTAGCCCGGGAGTTGACTGCATGAAAAATAAATTACGAAATATTACTGACTAAATAGCTCTTTAATTGAAATTGTTGAAAACCTTAATCACTTTAATTTTCATTACATTTTCAATTTTTAATTTATAAGAATTTCTTAATTAGTAAGCAAACTACTATGTACTTTGAACAATGACGTCATCGTACAAAATTTCAAACATTTTTAGAACAAAATGCCGTTTTTGACATTTGATAAAAAGTAACTCAAATGACTAGCAGTCAACTACCGGATTAGCAATCGAACATGACATACACATCGATTGTATAAAAGATTTAGCTTTAACAAACACGAAGAGTACATTTTTTATTGATTACAGAATTTGGCTGTTTTATTGTTTTTTTTTTTACTAATGATGAAAATAGAAAGGGGCGGCAAATTTTCGATGGGCCCCGGGCGGCGAAAACCCACGCTACGCCACTGAACTCAGGGCATTTTCCACACCACCTGTATCTTTGTTACCAAGGAGAGTAAACTCTGTGTAGGTAAACAAATATGTCGTGTTCAGCAGCCGTGATTAATACGAAATAAACACAAACAGCGTACGGCGACCTTGGCATTTGTTAGGCGCGTCGTCGAAATCGCGCGATCGAGTGATTAATTTATGCCTTTCTGTGCTCTGAATAAAGATCGATTTACATATAGAAATAAGCAGCTATTACGTATTCCACGCGTGCCCTTGTTCCTCCGAGATTGCCGGCATTAGTAGGGTTGTCTACACTACCTATCTAGTGATATTATTGTATAAGCTATTCGTTGAAAAATAACCAAAAAGTTTGCGTATCTTATACCTACAGGTGTAAGTGCAAAATCGTACGGTCGGTCCCTCAAAAAGGAGACTGTATTCATAAAACAGAAAAATTCTCCTTGGGAACCCATGGTCAATGGGGAAAAAGCTTTCCTAAACAAATTGATCCACTGGTCCTAGCTGCCAACTTAGTATAGAACGCTTTACCGGCGTCAGTTTTTCCCGAATTTAGAAACGTTATATCAGCTTTCGCGTACCATCCTCGACTGTATCGTCCCTTACAAGTGACATGAAAGCCCACTGAGCAGATTATCTCTTCCATTTCAGATGTCGACATAGTCCACGTGATTCCGAGCCCCTTCCCCGACGTCTGGCACAAGGCGAGTGACGATCTCAGCGCTCTGGATTTCAACACCATAGACAACCTGAACAAGATCTTGCGGGTCTTCGTGGCGGAGTACCTTCATACAGACTAGCGGTTAAGGAACTTCTGGCAGCTCTACGAGATTTTCAGATCGTATAGATAGTAATATAGGACCGTTTTCAACTTATGGGCTTTTAACTGGGGAAAAAAAATATTTTTTTGGCAGGGCTCAAACTAGGGTTCTTGGATCTGAACAACTTTTCCCCAGGAACTCATAGTCAGTCAATTCGCGTAAAAAAATAATTATTATAATTTGACTGACTCGGTGGCTAAGTGGTTAGCGATCCTGACCACTGATCCGAGAGTCGTGGGTTCGATCCCTACACAGGGCAAACTTTTCTGTGATGAGCGGAATTGTTTGCTCCGAGTCTGGGTGTATTATATCTATATATGTATGTATTTAAATGTATGTGTATGTATATCAGTCTCTGGTTCCCATAGACAGGGAATCCTAGTTTGGGACCAGATGACCGTGTGTGATTTGTCCCGAATATTATTATTATTATCTTTTCCAACAAGTCGATCCGCTAATAGGCTAACCTTTCTTTCGTTTCGTTCCGACCTGAAAATATATTAGTTCAGTTCAAAATCTGAATAACTTTCCCCAAGACTTTCGCCTTCCCATACAAAGCTATAGTTACCTTTTTTCACGTATCAAAATCAAAATCAAAAATCTTTTTTATTTAAGTAGATGCTTTACACATACTTTTAAATCGTCATATTTTTCTACCTAGTACAAAGTTCCTACCACTCGGAACTTGTACACTTGTATTTCAGAAGGATAATAATTAAAAATAATATTCAGGGACAACAAACACACGCACGTATCTTAAATATTTTTTACAATTCCAGCTACTGTAGATATCTATAGACCGCCAGTTACAAAGTTGACTAAATCAGTTAATCAGGTTTGGAAACTGCTCAGCCAGTGTCCAAAAAAAAGCCCGCACATAAAGGCGTGGCATATTGTTTTATAAAAAAAAATAGATGAGGAGATTACCTTTTTGTTATTGTATTGTATTCAGATAAGTATAATATAGCGCATAAGCGTAAAGCGTGACATAGATAGAAATCGTTAAACACAATTTAAACACGGTGAATTTTAATGGCGGTTGTGAACATGTTATGTAGGGTATTTTTTTATTATCCTTAATTGGTAACCCTTGGCATCATCGATGACAATTTTTGTTCTGACACTTTAAATAAACGATAAAAAAATTGAATTTTTCATACAAATAGATCATCGGATGGATCATTCTTTATGGGGAGTTCAATTTTTTTTTGTAATTTAAAAAGTAGCAGAACGAGTTGTCACCTAATAATAACTATATTACACGGTGTTAAAAAAGTGCGTTTGAGATTTTTATGGGGTGACTCAGAATCAAGTATAGAATACAGAAAAAATATAAAAAAAAATCCAATCGGCAACTTTTTTTTTAGTTTCCCATACTAGTGAATCAAGAATTTGTATAGGAAACAAAAAAAAAGTTGTAGATCGGATATTTTTTATATTTTTCCTGTATTCTATACTTGTATCTGAGTCACCCCTTAAAATCTCAAACGCACTTTTTTAACATCCTGTATATGTTCACATCTGCCATTAAAAATCACCTTATATAGGGTGTTAAAAGATGCGTTTGAATTTTTTTTAATATGAAATTTTAAATTACAATATTTTCCCTGTATATATACTTGATTCTGAGTAACCCCTTAAAACAAACTTACTTTTTTAACACCTGTGTATTTATATCAGCTGTGTTTATTCACGTAATTATTTGTGAAATGTATATTGTAAATATTATGACATTTTAATCACGAATGAAATGACCGATATTATATTTTATATGTAACAATTTTATTCCAAAATCCACATTCCATTAAAAGTACTTAACTTTTAGCTTATAAGGTAAATATGTATTACAAACAATTTATTCTTGTAATACATATAAAGCGAGAAACTTAAATGAATTTTCTTAAAACAATATTATTGTATTTCATAGTTACATAAAATTAGATTTTATAATATAAAAAATGTATACAAATACTTGGTCTTAAGAAAACAAATGAGAGAATTCTAGCATTGTATAGCTTTAAAGGAATAAAAAGTGTTCTTGAAAACAAAAATGATACAACATAAATAATAGTTATTTATAACATATATAAAATTATATTCCATATATAATTTTAATGTTTCATTTGAGTTTAAAAAAGATCTCATTGAATTGGAATTATAACATTTCATGTATTCTTATGTAAGTACTTATACAGCAGCATAATAATAGCATTTAATATTTATGACAAAAATAAAACTATATTCCACATACAATTTTCATGTTTCATTAAATTAAAATCTTCATATTAGTATTCCACAGTAAATAAATACTTAACTCAGATTTTAGACAAAAAAAGTAATATCTGACAATTCATATTAGTACTTAATTATTATTTTAGACAGTAAAAACTAAGATTTTATAGCATCCATCCATAACAGCATCCTCCAAGTAGTGAGTCAGGACTTGACCAGTCCCTTGGTCAGACATTGGATCGCGGTACACCGTGATCCAAATAAGAAATGATTATGATAGCGATTTACACTGTATATGTGTTGAATTATTATTATTATTATTTTTATTTTTATAGATTTAAATTTAAAAAAAATAATTTTGTGTATATACTGCAAAGTTATGGGTTTTTACCTAAATAAACAATTATTTATTTATTATTTATAGTAAAATCGCATTTCCAAAAAAAGAGGGATGTTATTTCTCGTCATGGATACTAAGCAGAGCCTTTAAAGACCTTTTTCAATTTACCCTTTTTATATAAAATCTAGCAACCTGGAAGAACGAACGTGTTTATTTTTACTGTGTAAGGTACAGAGTGTTCTGCATAGCGAAAAACATAATATATAAAATAATTAAAACCAAAATCCAAGTACCACTATATATCCCTAATTCCAGCTAGTTTATAGTATTATCAATCTCAATACTTATTCATTGGGCACAGATGATAAATATAATACAACATAAAAATATCGTTCACCGCGAATTCCCCTACAAATGGTAGCAAATCGTTACACATCACCGCTGTTGAACTGCCTTGTGCGAAGGGTGATCACTGAAGCATTGTCGTCTTGGTGATCGCACTAAGTGCTCGGCACAATTATAGCTATTATTATATCTGTAAATGTCCTGTTACTAACCTGTCTTAAGTCTTACTAACCCTGCTATGGATCATTTAAATAGTTATCCGAAATAAACAATTTTTATATATTTTTATTTAGTACTATACTGTGTAGGTACTATACTGTACAGGAGTTTTACTCAGGGCTTGCCAACCATCATGTCTGCACTCCTATCAGTTTGGCATGAAATGGCGAGCGAGAGAGAATGCTATAGGTCAGAAGAGTGTAGTTTCGGCTAACGGCTAAAGGTTAAAATCCTGGCCAACCAATTACTGACTTCTTATGGTTCATTCCAATCAAAAAAAAGCAAAACGTAAACAAACTTACTATGGAACTGACACATGTCAATGTCATCTGCATACTACGTTTGTTTACCTATTGCTTTTTTTTGATTGGAATGAACTATAGAGAGTTACATACGTTTTCATATAATAACTTCTTTAACGGTGCCGGAAAAATCGAGACGAAATAGAAACATCTGATTAAGCACTAAGCCTGTATGAAAGTCGTATCGCACACATCCGTAGGTGTAAATTTGAAAATGCCTTGCGGATGATGCTAAATGCAATATCAGGCAAACACCGTTTATCCCTTGTAAGATAGCATAGTTAAATTGTGCCACACGATACGAACTGCATCCTTGTTGTATCTGCCCCTCTCGTGTGTTGAGATTGTATTACGGTGAACGATTTGAACAGTCTGGGATCGGATCGGATCAGTCAAATTCATCGTTAAAAATCTCAATTCAAAGCCCTTAAGTTTCGCTATTCCAATTCCAAAGCACTCTATAACATGCTTTGAAAAAAGGTTACGTTATCTAAAAAATTTACTTACTATTTTAAAAATTATTCCATAGTTTGTAAGAGAGAGTACTTAATGTCATAAAAAACTTTGTGCACGTAATCACATTTCAGTTGTACGTCATGTTAACGTTTAAACAAACTATCTAAAATTGAGCCTTTGTATCTGTTCAGAGCTTCTTTCTCTAAATCTGATATTTGCTCAGTAATGTCTTTTTTAATAGGAGGTATGGTTTCTCCATCTAAAACACTCACATCTTCATTGAGTTTTGGAATTCTACTTGAATTAGTTTCTTCTTTTTTTATATTTAGTTTTTCATCAGCGTTTATTGCCACATCACATTTATTATTATCACTGTCAGATATCTTTACATTATTCACTATTATTTCTTCAGTATTTTCCTCCTTTACTTTTCCATTTTCAACTATTACATTTAAAATGGAGTCTTCTTTCATAATTGTTAAATCTAAATCGTTGTTTGCTAAGGTTTCGGAGTTACACTTTAGAACACTGGAACCATCTACCATTTCGGGTTTTCCCATTTCTCCTATAACAATGTCACAAGGTGGCGAGTCATTCTCATCTCTCGAAATTCCATTTTCATTACTGACGATTTCATTGACTGCATTAATAAATTCATTGGTATTACTTTCAGTTTGTGGTATATCATGAGCATCCTCCAACTGCGTGGATTTTATAGGTTCCTGGTCACGAATGAACGTTTCCACATCCATTTCATTGTCTTCAACAACTCCATTATTATTTTGGTTTATAAAATTAAATAATTCATCACTATTATTGTCTCTTGATTCTGTAACTTCTGATTCTGATACATTCACAGTAGAATTGTTCTGAGCAGGTACAGCTACATCAGCATTGTCTTCAATAACTCTCTTTTTGGATCTTTTTACCTTTTTTCCAGTTACATCTTTGCATTTCTTAGATCGCTTTTGAGTTTCTTCTAAATTACTTTCATTTCTGTTTTCTTCAGTCTGAAAGAAGTGTTACAATATACCATATAGCATATGTGGCTTGCAGACTTCCTACTGGTGTTGGCAACTAACTTGAAAACCTCCATCAATCAGGACTTGGCCTCTGGTTGTGGGGGTGTGTGCCCCAAGGGGAATGGTATAATAAATGGTAAATATAGGTTTTTAAGGCAAACATATTTTAATATGCATACTGCATACAATATTTAAAATCATTAATGTCCTCAGCTTAAATATAAAAACTAATTTGTTTAACAAAGATTGATGAAATCTTATAAAGGTAATCCAAAAATAATTATATCATCTGACTTCAATTATTATACTTGTTGTTAACAACCCATTACGTCCCCACTGCAGGGGCACAGGTCTCTTCCCATAACTCGGGAAGGTTAGGCCGTACTCCACACACGGGGTTAAGTCCGGATTGGTGGAGGTTGTGGGGCTAGTGGCCAGCCCCAGTGTCAGAAGTTTTCAAGCCGCCTATAAGGCCTCCGACATGGCTTAATGATTGCCATCTAGCAATAGCAGCCGGCACCAACGACTTAACGTGCCTTGCGAAGCACAGAAACGGTCGAGATAAATGCCACTAACAGTCAAACCCATCCAGGTTATGACCGTGTCTGTAGTAAGTTAACCTGCGTGATCCACGCGACCACGCAAGCCGCACTGAGCCACCATCGCTTCTATTACTATAAAACGAATGAAATATTGTAATAACTACTATGTATTATACTAACATTACATACCTCATTATTTTTAAACGGTGTTAAGAAATTATTTCTTCTAATAACTATATCTTCCAAAAAAGCTTCCAAAATGATCGATTTTGTTATTTCATCTTTAAATCCATTACCGTTTTGTGTCAGCTCATGTATGTTGGTTTTGTCTCCCGGATTTAGCCAATGGTACATAGAAGGAAACAGATCAAGGTGTGGCTAAAAGATAAAATTTTATTTTTTTAGGTTTAGGTAACTTTAGGTTTTGTTCAAATTTCATCTCAGAGATAATTCAGAGATAATAACCTCGCAAAGGATAGCCTATTATTATGCTTTTAAGTGTGAAAGGGATATACTCTTGTCTAGTAAATATTCTTTGATTTTGCAAAAAAAAAAACACTTATATGCATACTTATATTTCGAGAGTTGTTAAAATTTAAAATATGACTGTTTAGGATAGGAACCAGACCTGGCAGCTGCCTGCCTTGCCTATTCCAATCTCCATTTAGCTGAGATAAATAAGCAATTTTATTTTAATTTCACATTTCAAATATTTAAACCCCTTTTTCGTATGACTGTTTAAGTAGAATAATTCAAAAATTAAAACACTTACAAGTTTTTTTTAATAGTTCGATATTTTTCAAGATAATGACTTTTTTATTTGTTAGGCTATACAGGGTATAAAGCCTTTCTGTCAGGTGCAATTTACAACTTTTTTTAAATACATAGCTGACACCTACAGTTCATTCCAATCAAAAAAAAGCAAAAGGTAAACAAACATAGTATGCAGATGACATTGACATGTGTCAGTTCCATAGTAAGTTTGTTTACGTTTAGCTTTTTTTTGATTGGAATGAACCATAGTTGGCATAGGCACCATATACAGGATGGAATGTTGGAACGCCACCTGGAGGGAAAGTACTCTAAATACTGGAGATAGCAAATTTTACTCAAAGCAAACCTACATTCAAAGATTTTTGAAAATACCTTTGTCACACCCGGGAATCGAACCGGCCAAAATCCAAAAACATAACATCCTGTACTTTTATGGCATTAATCAATAGGGTCAATAATAAGGATCAAATCTCTCTAACAAACATGATAGGTTCAATGAAAGGAAAATCATGAAATTTTGTGTTATGAAACATGAATTCTTAATTAACATAACGTCACCTGAGTGCTTATTTGTCCAATCGACCATATTAAAGAAAATTACTTTTAAATGCAGTTATCATATTATCCAATTTCCCGTCGATTGGTGTATGAATCTTATAATTTAGACTTTTCGAACATTAAACATAGAATTACCTGTTGAATGAATGAATGAAAACACTTTATTGCACAACAAAACAGGAAAATAAAAAAATAAACAAACAAACATAAACATGTTGACAACGCAATCTGTAAGAAATCATTTAATTTACGTGAAATAATCAGTAAAAACTTTGTTGTATAAAATTTTGGATATGGAGATTGAACAAATAAACACTCAGGTGACGATAAGCAATTCGATGAACCCTTGAATAAAAAGTGCTCGAGTAAAAGTCTCTCATTGAATTCATAAGTTAAGTTTCATGGTTTGCCTTTCATATTTTTCCTTCCTTTGATCCTTTGACTGACTCGGTGGCTAAGTGGTTAGCGATCCTGACCTCTGATCCGAGAGTCGTGGGTTCGATCCCCACACAGGGCAAACTTTTCTGTGATGAGCAGAATTTTTTGCTCTGAGTCTGGGTGTATTATATCTAAATATGTATTAAAATGTATATGTGTATGTATATCAGTCTCTGGTTCCCAAGATACAGGGAATCCTAGTTTGGGGCCAGATGACCGTGTGTAATTAATTTGTCCCAGATATTAGATATTATTATTTAACTTACCATGTTTGTTAGAGAGATTTGATCCTTATTACTGACCCTATCGATTAATTCCATAAAAGTAAAGGTGTTATTTTTTCGGATTTAAGCCGGTTCTATCCCTGGGTGTGACAAGGATATTTTCAAAAATCTTTGAATGTAGTTTTGCTTCTTTTCAAAAATAAAGGAATGTTTCCCTTTGAGTAAAATTTAGTATCTCCAGTATTTAGAGTACTTTTCCTCCAGGTGGCGTTCCAACATTCCAACCCTGTATATGCATAGATCCTATAAAAACTTCATGAATAAAAATTATTTTAAAAATGGATAAAATGTGGTTGTTTTAATATTGCCTTATCTCCGTGAAACACATAATATTTGGGGGACAAAATTTTGGAATGTTGTCAATTGCAGTAAAGACAATGTGTAGAATAGAGGATGTCAATGTGTCTAAATATCACTAATTCCTATATATTACATTAAGTAAGTATGTACCTTTATATCCAAAGATGTGAACCAAATTTTAAATTCGGAATTGAGAGAAAAGTGTAGGACCATCTTTGTTATGTTGGCAGTATCTTTGAGGAAATCATTATTTTCAAAAATCACAATACTCCATTGTCGGCGGCAAAATGCACTTACATCTTCTATTGTGTTGATGAAAACCAGATATTTTGCAAAGGCATTGCTGGATTCTATTGCTATATCTGAGAAATAAAACATCAAAAACTTTAATGACAATTGAATTTCTAAAAAAAAGAGATGGGTGGCAGGCACAATCTACGTGTTTTGATATAAACTACAATATCGAGGGGTGAAAGCTTGCGGCTTGCAATTTGAGCACTGAGCTCCCCCAGAGACAGAGATAAAGTGGCATCCATGTGGGTGCAGCCGTGGCCGAAAGCTAGTAGGATATATTTTTTAAACAGGTTTTTCTTGGCTTAGGTTATCTGAGGTTTGTTTTGGATTATTTGGTAAATACACAAATTAGTCATAATATTGTAGATATTTTATAGGAAACTAGGTTATTTTGTAATGAGTTTTTGGGTAAAGTTTGCTCATCTGCTTTGTGAATTTAAAAATTGATATTGATTGATATAAACTTACCAGGAAATAATAAACTAGGTAATTACCTGTTTCTGAGTAATCGGCCCATTGTAGAAAATGCTCTTTCCATTTGCTGATACATTCCCGGGGACAGATGATGAATATAGGTTTGTGGAGCAATGGTTTTATTCCCTTTAAAAATAAAACCACTTGCATGCATTTTCCATATCCAGGTGGATCATTTAGTATAACACCTGGGTTTTTCTGTAAAAATAATAATTTAAATGCTTATCTCCTTCTTTAACTGGCTTCAAACAAGTACAGATTATCAGTTGAACTTATATTTTTGCTGGGTGAGATTTTAAAGAGAAAAACTGAACAAATTCTCTTGTAGTTGTCATTGTTTTGATGTGGTTTTGTATTAATATTAAGTACAGTGCCACCAACTTATCTGTACAATCAGCAATGGCGCCACAATCAAAAAGGGTAACAACTGACAACAACAAAATGATGTTTTCAAAATGGAGTCAGTATTTCCACTGTTAGCCGTTCTACAGATACGTTAGTGGCACTGTACTGCACTGATGTTCCAGTATGTTATAACCACAGATTAGCATCTCACTCTCAAGTAACAAAACACCTAAAACCTCTTTGGTTATAACATTTACCTTTTTAAAATGCTTGTAAAGAAATCGGATGCCATCTAGCTGGTGCTGGGGAAGGGGTAGTATGGAGTCCACAAAAAGATCCTGCTTTGCATCTTTGAGTAAATACAGCCTCATAGCAACTGAAGAATGAAGTACAGACTAAAAAGAAGAAAGTTTTGTTCTTGAATGGACTATCATAGAACACCAACACAGATATCGTCCCTCGCACGACTAACTCTCCTATCTCATAACCTTGATTATTTGAGTTTGGACTTTATCTAATTGAGATAGGGTTGTTTTTAAAAATTTACAAAAGTTGTGATAGGAGAGTTAGTCATGCGAGGGACAATATAGGCATATCATCTATTAGCTGCTCACATATTACTAAATAATAATAATAACAGTCTATAATATTAGCAAGCAAGCAATATTATCAATTACTAATTGGGCAACGTTATAACAATTAAATAATGAAAAAGAAACAGTTTTCATTTAATTACAACAAACAGAAATCTAACCTCTGCGCCGAGGAAAAAGATTAAAAAACAAGTTTGGTCCTGTTAAGTCATACTTACAGAGCAACAGGAAGTTGGAAAATAATAAAAGTTACGACGGAAAATTTTGATTCAGTCTGTTGAGAATAGATAGGGTCATAATCAGGATATATAGCATTTCCAAGTAAAATAACGCCACAAACACGGACACACTAGTTTTGTGCACTTCTATGTCCTCAAACTCCTGCATCGTATGCCTGTATCGGTAAACATGATCCCAAAACATGGAAAAGCTTGATCGTTTCTTCTAAGCCTATGAACATAACACAATTTACCACTGTTTTACGTCGGAAGATTAGCACGTTTTGTGCTTCATGATAAAGTTATAACGTCTTTATGTAAATTATCTACAATTATGCAAATTAAATAATCACAAAAAGGCGAAAAAACATAAATTACAAGATGATCAACGCAATAAAATTCATTTTCGTTTCGCTAGTAAATATTCAAAAAAATAAAGAGACACCTATTTTCAAACATTTTTGGTTATATTCGTATGCTTTCAATTTTTGTAGGGTAATAATTTCATTTTGACAGTTTACTTTTTTATGCGGGCATGCACAGGAAACTACACATATTCAGCCTACTTGTTCACATGGGCGTTTTGTCGTGCCTTCATGTTACTCTTGTTTTTTGTGAATCGTTGTTCGGTTATTTGTAGAAGCCATGTAGAAGCAGACGAAGATCAGGAAACAGTTTTCGTTTCTAGGGTGACCAACAAAGTCTATTTATACATAGGTAGGCACCTTTACAAGTAGGCATAGCCATAATATAATGAATCAACTCGGCCGAATGATTTCGTTAACATAACAATCCATATCGACCCCTCTGCAGCGGGACGGATTTCTTCCTATATCTTGGGAAGTTTAGGCCATAGTCCACACACGGGGGCCAAGTCCGGATGGGTGGAGGTTGTGTTAGAAGTTTTCAAGTCTTTGCCATCCAGTGATAGCAGAAAAAAAGTATGCTTTTATTATACAAGGTGTTAAGAAATTAATTGTCATTACTTAAAACTGGGGCTTCTACTAGTGAAACTGAACAACTTTTTCCAAGGAACCCATAGTCAATTCACGAATGCGAATTCACTGTAAGTTCCTTGGGAAAGTTGCTCAGTTTCATGAGTGATATGTATAAAAGCAAATACTCACTACGTCTGGGAGTATGAGGTGATGTAAATCATTAAAACATTTAAATAAAAATAAACTGTATATGTATATTCAACGTAAAAGTTTCGGTGATGTAAAAACTTGTATACCTATTTATAGAACTTTTACATATAAAATCTGATTGCACTTTCTCTTATATACTACCAACTTGATTTAACAATATTTTTCTTAAGAATACAATTCGTACAAAATTCATCCACTTTTTAAAGGTTATTCATTCTTGAAGCTGGGAGCCCTCTTCTCAATAAATGCAGTCATGCCTTCTTTGCGGTCAGCCTGAAACAAAGATGAATAAAGTAAGCACTTCAAGCCTAAAATATTTTCAGTAAAGTTTTCTCTACACTAGGGTATAAATCTTTCCAGTCGCACAAAAAAAATGCACTAAATGTCTAAGGATTGTGCAAAATAGACAGCTATACAGGGTGAAATTGAAATCGCGGTACAAATTTTAACTGTGGTTTCTGCTCATGGAACTGAACAACCTTCTCTAAGAAACTAATTCAATCGGAGCAAAAAAAATTTTGGACTTTCCACAGAAAGTTGGCTACCACCAAGGTCATCGATTTGTATGAAGAGTCCAACATTTTTTTTTTCATGTTAAATAAAATGCTGAGCTAACTCAGGGTTATTTTTGGACCCCCACCAAAACTTCACAGTGGCTTCTACTCATAAAACTGAGCAACTTTCCCCAAATAACCAATGGTCAATTAGCAAAAAAATTTTGGACCTTTCATACTAATTTGACCATGTGATCGGCCTATTTTATATGGAGATGCCCAACATTTTTTTGCTCAGTTTCATAAGTAGAAGAAGCTTTTTTGCGAATTGACCATTGGTTACTTGGGGAAAGTTGCTCAGTTTTATGAGTAAAGCCACTGTGAAGTTTTGGTGCGGGGTCCAAAAATAACCCTGTATAATAAAAGACACAACTAGGTTTTCTCAAAAACAACTTCATGAAAGCTTCATACTACCCGGTTAGCCAGATATTACAATTTTCGTTATTCTATTATAAGAAATTTCTTAAGCAAGCGAACAAAACAAATGATACCAAGGGTATCTCCTTTTCTATACTATATGTAGCTGTGTCCTTTTCGTATGAAGATTCAAAATCAAAGACCCAACTCACAGTAGCAAAAGTGCCGTAGAAGATTGATTTTTCAAACTGAAGTCCTGACTTCAGTGTGGTCTCATATGCCTGGTTGACCGCCTGCTTGGCCATCTTCACGATCAGGGGCGAGTGGGTGCCGATCCTCTCCGCCAACTTGATGGTCTCCTCTAGAAGCTTGTCCACGGGGAATACTCGGCTGACTAGGCCTGGAAGAGAAAGATGTGCGGCTCGATTTATAATTCCCCATAGATTATACTCTGTGTCCCTTGATGAAATGCAGAAATGAATAGGGGTGAAATTGGACCGAATTTTATCGACTTTTGCAATTTTTGGGTGGCTTTTTAAAATTGCATTTTGCCTATTAAATTCGCTCTATTTCACCCCTTTTTGTTTGTGCACTTATCAAGGACAACACTGTATTTTAATGGTTTCTAAGAAATGTTAAAAGTGAAAGGTGCAAACATGGTACCAATTTTATTTAGACCTATTTTTTTATGGGAACGCCATAATCACGGCGCTGCGGTGAAACAGCAAATAAAAACTTTTTAGTCCGAGGTAAATAGTGAAACTTTTTGCCCCATTCAACTCACCCATTTTCTCAGCTTCGTGCGCATCAATGAAGTTGCCAGTCAAGACGATTTCCATTGCCTTGGACTTGCCGACGTATCTGGGAAGGCGCTGAGTGCCGCCAGCTCCGGGGATGGTGCCGATGTTGATCTCAGGCTGGCCAAACTTGGCCTTCTCACCCGCGTAAATGATGTCGCATAGCATGGCTAGCTCGCACCCACCGCCCAGCTGTGAAATAGGACAATTATAGTTTACTCATATTGTAGGTTACTACATGTGTAATCATATTGAGGATTTAAAAATAAATATAATATCCGGGACAAGTCACACGGTCATCTGGCCTCAAACTAGGATTCCCTGTACTATGGGAACCAGAGACTGATATTCATACACATTTACATTTAATACATACTTATATAGATATAATACACCCAGACACAGAGCAAACAAATCTGCTCATCACAGAAATGTTTGCCCTAGGTGGGGAACGAACCCACGACTCTCGGATCAGTAGTCTCTAACCACTGAGCCACCGAGTCATTCAGTAATATAAAGAGGTCTCAATACTTTAAAGTCGATGTGTTGTTTTAACACTGGACTACTATTGTCATATGACTTTGCTGGAATTACATAAAAATAACTTGGTCTGCCCATACATAGTTGGCCAATCAGCTGATTGTTTGTATGATAGTTTTTTACTTCTTATTCAGTAGTCGTAGTATAAAATTATCATCATCTCATCACATAATAGCCAAAATACCAAACCAAAGACTTCCACTTAGCACTTATTGAAAACAGTCTTTTGCAAGTCTGAGCATGAGTATATCGTTGACTGACTCGGTGGCTTAAGTGGTTAGCGATCCTGACCTCTGATCCTAGAGTCGTGGGTTCGATCCCCACACAGGGCAAACTTTTCTGTGATGAGCAGAATTGGTTGCTCTGAGTCTGGGTGTATTATATCTATATATGTATGTATTTAAAAGTATATGTGTATGTATATCAGTCTCTGGTTCCCAAGATACAGGGAATCCTAGTTTAGGGCCAGATGACCGTGTGTGATTTGTCCCAGATATTATTATTATTATTATTATAATATATATTATTATCATATGTGGTGAGTTGAGTTAAACTAATATCTGAATAAGAAATAGTTACTAGCGCACGCAACTGATATACGTCATATAAACAAATAACGCCATTGCGTAACTGAGAACTGACAAAATTATTGTTTTACGCTAAGATATTCGATATGTTATAATCGCAAAGGCTACTACTGATAAGGCGTATAACAAATGCTGAACAGACGATATGATAAGTTTATCTTATAAAACGTAGGAAAGAAAGAAAACGTCTTATTTGACTGATGCAACAGGCATCAGTTTGTCAAGAACATCTCAAGACAGGTGTTCAAAGGAGCTGATTGACAGTAGGTTTAAAATTGTTCAATTTCATGAGTAGGAGACCCAGTTTAAATATTGTCAGTCACAATATCTCACCGAGTGGGAGGCTTGCTTTAGTGTTACGATGCGCGATCGCCACTAAATAACTTACAGAGGCGGCTCGGGCCTATGTAATGCCCGTGTGCAATCGATACCCTGGCGCCCTCTAGTAGGCGCACGGTCAAAATGACTTGGTGCGCCTTGCTTTGCTATCGCGCAGCCCGGCGGGGCGTCTGCCGTAACACGGGTGCAGGGTCTTTGAGAGCGCCGCGCCGGCGCAGGAGCGACGCATGCTCTTTGGAGGTATCGTTGTCGTTGAATGCGGCGCTCGGCACCCCCTAAGACCATGCGTCCGTGTGCGCTGCACACCCTGCACCATAGGTAAAGCTGGCACTGAGAACTTAACTGCCCCAAAGTCCCAAATACCTGGCTCCAGTGGCCGCTAAAATCATTATCATCTTCCTAGCCTGTTTCCAATAATTTGGGGTGCTCACTCTCTGAGCCACAACTTTCTTCCCTTCTCATAACATGCCCATACCATGCCGCTAACAATATCCTACACAAACAGCATAAAAAGGTATATGTGCAGGTGTTAAAAAGGTGCATTTGAGATTTTAAGAGGTTTCTCAGGATCAAAAAAAAAACCGACCTACAACTTTTTTTCAGTTTCCTATACTAAATATGAATAGTAAATCATGAATTTGTATGGGAAACTGAAAAAAGTTGTAGATTGGATTTTTTAAATATTTTTCCTGTATTCCATACTTTATTCTGAGTAACCCCTTAAAATCTCAAACACACTTTTTTAACAACCTGTATATAGTACATAATCTACAACTTACAGCGAATCCGTTGACGGCGGCGATGATGGGTTTGCCGCAGTTGGAGACGTCTTCCCACTCCTTCAGGAAGCCGGCCTTCTGGTTGGAGCTGTAGGTGTTGTTTTGCATCTCTTTGATGTCGGCGCCAGCGGCGAACGCCTTCTCGTTACCTGTATGAAGAAATAAGGACTGTCATACCTTAAGCCGTATCTTCACACACCTTTAGCACCGAGATGCCTACCAGTGAGGAGAAAGAACAAGGTAGAAACAAGTGTAACAAGGGTCTTATGAAAGAACTGGGAAGTATGATACATATAGGCATAGTAAATCCCTAGTTTAGCCTCACTTGGATTGTTTTGTCGTGTCCCATTGGTACATATATATAATATGTATTTTCTTCTTCATTATAGGTGCAATTGTCACCGACATAGCTCACAGAATTGCTAAACTGAAGTTGCAGTGGCCGGGGCACATAGCAGGTGGCCGTTGGGGCATTAAAGGTTTCGAGTGGCGACCGCACACCGGCAAACATAGTGTAGGCAGGCCTCCTACTCGGTGGACCGATGACCTGGTAAAGGTTGCGGGAAGCCGCTGGATGAGGGCAGCACAGGACCGGTCGGTGTGGAAATCCTTGGGGGAGGCCTTTGTCCAGCAGTGGACGTCTTTCGGCTGATGATGATGATGATAGGTGCAATTGCAGCGTTGTAGCAGTACCTGTCTGTTACAACTAATGCTGAGTGGGGACCTTTTTGGTGTCACTGCGCTGCACCTACATTGGTTTATTATAGCCTAAGCACAAGTATTGTACTTTTAGGTGTTGTGTTTTTGACAATAAATAAATGAGTTTCTTTTTCAATTGGTGAAGAGGAGACGATGAAGCTTAGAAGCGTGTGTTTAAGTTTTTTTGTTAATTTGCTAAAACAGTACTTTTTCTTTTTACTTCTTTTTATTGGAGTGATAATCTATTGAAAAAAAAAATGAAAGTATGAAAGTGTGGGAGAAAGTGATTGATTGAAAGACGATTGAGAGAGGAAAGTGAGATCACCCAAAACCAATTCGGGTTTATGCCTGGTCGCGGAACAACGGATGCCATATTTACAATCCGCCAATTATGCGAAAAATACAAGCGTGCTCATAAGAACCTGCACATGGTGTTCGTTGACCTGGAAAAGGCATACGATCGTGTACCCCGACAGGTTTTGTGGTGGGCTCTAAAGAAGAAAGGTGTGCCTGGAAAGTACGTGCAGCTGATTAAAGCCATGTACAGCAGATGCAGTACACATGTCCGGTCAGCTGCTGGCTCTACCGACAAGTTCGATGTGGCTGTGGGCTTGCACCAAGGGTCGGCTTTAAGCCCCTACCTCTTCCTGTTGATAATGGACGCTTTGACGTCGAACCTACAGGAAGACGCACCCTGGTGCATGCTGTTTGCCGATGACATTGTTCTTGTTGGTGAGGATGGTTTTGAGGTCCAGAGCAGACTGATGGAATGGCAGCAAAAACTGGAGAGTGTTGGCTTAAAAATCAGCAGATCTAAAACTGAGTATATGTTTTGCGATTTCGGTGGTCTTTCCAGTTTTGCGGCCATAGCCCTAGATGGAGTACCTCTACCAGTCTGCTCAGACTTCCGGTACCTCGGATCTCTCTTACGGAGTGATGGCGATATCGACCGTGACGTACGGCATAGAATTAACGCAGGTTGGCTGAAATGGCGACAGGTCACCGGAATAACATGTGATCCCCAAATACCCATTAAGGTGAAGGGGAAAATCTATAAATCCGTCATAAGACCGGTCATAACGTATGGATCTGAATGTTGGGCAAGTAAGAAGACTGATGAAAGGCGACTGCATGCAGCTGAGATGAGAATGCTAAGATGGATGTGTGGAGTGACAAGAATGGACAAAATAAGGAATGAGTATATAAGAGGAAGTCTGAAAGTAGCGCCAGTGACAGAAAAGTTGCAAAGTAATCGTTTGTCATGGTATGGGCATGTTATGAGGAGGGACGAAAGCCATGTGGCTAGGAGAGTATTGAATATGAAAGTGGATGGATTAGTGGGAAGAGGAAGGCCAAGGAAGAGATGGCTGGATTGTGTGAAGAATGATATGAGTATGAAAGGAGTGAGCACTGAGATGACGGCTAGAAGAGATGAATGGAAGAAGAAGACATGTTGCGCCGACCCCAAATAATTGGGAACAGGGCAGGAAGATGATGATGATGATGATGAATCTATTGAAAAAAAAAAAGAATCATAGTGACCTCTTTTTTTGGAGGTTGATGAAACAAAATGATGATCAATTGCTCCACTGCAATGGGAAACAACACTTTCATATGTATAATGGGACAAAGAATACTGTTAATGTACCTGTGATAATAATGGCTGCGATGCTGTCATCCTTGTCAAATGCATTGACGGCCCTGCCAAGTTCCTCGAACAATGGTTTGCAGAGCGCATTGAGGGCCTTGGGACGGTGCAGTTGGATTAATCCAACGTTCTTCTTTGTGCCTACTACGTCTATTTTGATATTTTCATATGCTGGGGCTGCAGCTGTAGGAAAAATGAAGATAAAATTAAAGCTTTTTCATAATTGACAACATCTCTTTTTTACCTTATATAGAATTAAGTTTTATATAGAAAATGCCAAAATATTATATATTTTTTTTAATACATATATTTTTTGAGATATTTGTTGGGCTGTGTATTATGAATTCTCACTTTTTATTAGTCGCTTGCTACCCTGTTGGCATAGACACCTTAAATATGCATACAGCTTATAAAACCCTAATGGAGAAATTTTTTTTTTTCAAGAAACAGATATGCGAGTAATTAATTATCAAAAAAAAGGAAAATTAATTTATTGAATTTTTATATAACTTTATTAATCTTAGTGACGTAAAACCATTTTTTACTTCACAAAACTATATCAATAAAATCATTCAGTTATGTAAAGAGTGGTAAATGATAAGATATAATATGCACTGTAACAGTGTGATATTAAAGTAAATAATAATTTGGTAAGAGTGCCACACTGATTCAAGGCCAACCTCTTTATGTCATATACCTACAGATAACAAATGAGCAAAGCTTAACGTTTGTGACTGTATATTTTTTAACGATCTCTGTTACTGTATAGCACTGTGCATAATGAAAGGTTGATAGAAGAGGCTATATTCCAATAACATACATATACTTCATTCCAATCAAAAAAAAGCAAAACGTAAACAAACTTACTATGGAACTGACACATATCAATGTCATCTGCATACTACGTTTGTTTACCTTTTGCTTTTTTTTTATTGGAATGAACTATAATTAAGGTCTATAGTATAAGTCTAACTAACTAAAGCTTTGTACTAGGTAGAAAAAAAGACTACGTATTTAGAAGAATGTGTACAGACACGTAAAGGTGAATCGGGTTAATCCCTGAGGGCCCGATCCCCGAGGCCCCCAATTTCATTTTATCAGAAGGAGATTTAACACTTGTTTTGCTCACAGTGCATTTAAGCTAAACTGACCCTTAATTGAGCTTATAAAGATAAAACGAAATCGGGGCCCTCCGGGACGGCTGCCTCGGGGATCGGGGCCCTCAGGGACTAACCCGGTGAATCAGGTGAAACTATTTAAATTGGCAAGTCCTATAAGGCAGCCTTTTTAAGTACACCCGACCGCACTTTATAAGTACAAACGCTACTTATAAAATTGAACATCTCTCCCTAGGGAACCCATAGGCAATTCTGCCGTCATAAGACAGAACAGAGAAGGCTGCAAAGTAGGAGTTTCCGTATACTTTGCGGCCTTCTGTGTTATGACGGCAGAATTGAGGCGTTGACTGCAACAAAAACAAATTATGAAATAGGTATTATTGAGGGAATAGTTATTGAAGTCGATGTCTCTGTGTTAGGTTTGTTAACTACTCTAACGGCCGAGTAAATACGTAGCGTACAAATATGGACTTATAATAAAACTTACCAGCGCTGTAGAACTTGACCAAACCGGTATTTGCGAGAGCGGCTCGTCCACCGTTCAGCACATTCTTTCCCAAAAGCACGCGGGTTACAGCACCGACTGAAGCCATTTTTATTGCAATACAGCTCTCAGCTCAGCCACCTCCTTGATTCTAAATGAAATAAATTGGAAGATAAAGCCGGCAAATAACTTGGAGTGAACTTTGATACCGCGTTGATAACGATACGAAAAACAAGGTGTTACTAACCGACTGATTTTAAACCACGTAAAATTTAAATAAAATTGATGTTTGGATGACGTATTCTAAAATAAGTCGGATAATACTTTGACATTTTTACTTTTTTTTTTGTTTCGTTACTGCAAAAATTTCTCAAGTTTTTTTATTTTTATTTAATAGGGGTATATGTATATTATTCAGATAGTTTGGTTAATGTTTCGTAAAAAGCATTTTGAGATACCTAAAGAGATTTTTCAAAAAGCATGAGTAATTTCGAGTAAGATAAATTAAACGCATTATATAAGAAACAGTTCCAATGCTGCCAGTTAAGTATTCGATTTTACTCACATAATCTTCATTCATATTGCGGCATAATTAATCAATGATATTGTATGGGCATAATAATACGAAAAATAATGCTGCACAGCAAAACATCTGGTCGCCTTGTTTTTTTCAACTTATAACTTATAATAATATTACGCTACTACACGCACAAAACCCTTGGTCCTTCCTTTTGTCATTGAAAAGTTGTGTTGTCCACCAGTGGGGGACAAAGCCACAAAAATTTACCCGTTGTCCCCCACCCCAATGTTGGACATCGCAACAAAGTTTGTGCCACTGTCTCCCGCTCTTTAAATAAATATTACCATTTTACTATAAGTATATTTATTTAATAGGCAATTTATATAATAGACGATTAAAATTAAAACCTCCTCATAGAGCGCTTTTATAGTCATGCGGGTTTCTGCCTGCATGCGTGCGGCGTTTCTAAAGCAACCCGCATGCTTGCAACCTATCGTTTCAGTATATTTTTTAGGGCTCTTTTATTGTCATGCGTGTCATACGCACGCGGGTAGCTTTGGAAACGCCGCAAGCATGCGGGCAAAAACCCGCATGACAATAAAAGCGCCCATACTTGGAAAATAAAACATTTTACGGCAACACTGAGATGTATGTCAAAGTCAAAAACAGCTGTTCCTTGTTTTGATCCCTCCGGAACACAGAGTACTTTGTGAATCCGGACCATTCGGCCAGCTGTTAGCGCAAAAACAAAATTAATATCTGATTTTTCCGAAGTATTTGTGAAAATAATAGTAGTCACATCTGTGACAAAAATGGCGTCACAGGTTACCTCATATAAATACTTCATTTTGACCGGAGAACCAGGTGGAATAATTTAACAAGTTCACAGTTCATTTAGCTAGTTCATGGGATTAAGAACTACTAAAGTTATATCTTTCCACATTTTAGGAGTTGGTAAGACGACATTGACTAAGAAGTTATCATCATTAGTCCAAGATATTGGTGTAAAAGCTTCTGGTTTTTACACTGAAGAGGTTAGGAGTAACCGGGTTCGAGAAGGGTTTGACGTAGTTACTTTAGATGGACAGAGAGGCCGCTTGGCTCGAGATATGAGTCTACTAAACCCGCCTGTGAAATGCAGAGTTGGAAAATACGGGGTTTTAATTAAAGAATTTGAAGATGTGGCACTGAAGTCTTTGAAAGAGGTACTTGCTTGTTTCGATTTATATTGATTCTCTATTCAAGATTAAATAGTTCATTACGAGAGCCTAGCCTAGTGTGTGCCTGCTAGCTTAATTTTATTCCATCATCATCATCAGCCGAAACACGTCCACTGCTGGACAAAGGCCATAATATAATAGTCCATAAATCACAGACTTTCCTAATTACTATAGACTAACATAATACATACATACATAATATCCGGGACAAATCACACACAGACATCTGGCCCCAAACTAGGATTCCCTGATCTTGGGAACCAGAGACTGATATACATACACATATACTTTTAAATACATACATATATATATGTATATATATACATATATAGATATACTAACAAGACGCTTATTGTTGGCTAAAATATACATAACAATATAATAGCAATTTAAATATATTTAATAAGTTACTTTTTAATTGCAGCCTCAAGAATCCAGACCACACCTTCTAGTCATAGATGAAATAGGCAAAATGGAATTTTTCAGTGAACCATTCAAGTCTAGGATAAGAGAAGTGTTTAGCCCAGCGTCAAACTGTGTTGTACTGGCCACTATTCCCGCAAGGAAGGGAGATGCGCTCATCGAGTTTATTAGAAACCATAAGTCATCAAAAGTTTGGACAGTAAGTTGTTTTCTGTGATAAGCAATTGAGCATTTTTTTATATTTTTTTATGGCATAGGTTATTAAAGATGGTCTATAATATTTACTAATATTATAGACCATCTTTATATTTATCTATTATACTATTTGTATTTAGTTATATACTGGATATTTACTATTTACTGACTTTGAAATTACAATTCTATTTTGTATCATTGATAGTACATAATTTTGCACAACATGAATTATTTAAATATCTCTTTTTATTTTTAATTGTAAGTATATCATAACCTTCTGTATTTTTCTTCCAGGTGACAACAGTAAATAGGAATGATATTCATGAAACAATTCTAAAAGAAATAAAATACAGTTTGGGTTTGAAATGAAAGTAGCATTTTCTTGTATTGGAATCACCATTATTTAACTCAATCAATCAAAGTTAAGGTAAACAAAATACAAAGTCTGAGAACAGAAATTACTATTACCAAATACATCATGCAATACAAATACATGATTATTTTATAAGAAAACTATATTTATTTACGAAAATATAAAATATTGTTGGTATGTTTGAAAAAAGTGCTAAAAGTTATGATTGTTCTTTTAAACACTATGTAAAGACATTATGTAAATGAATAATAAAGTAGTTTTTAGAGTAATAGCTATTGTAATTGAGGTAGCAATGTAATACATATCTATAAAACAAAATATTTCGAAAATAAAGAAAAAATAATAATATTTATGTTATTAATTTAATTTAAGAATAACATTAAGGTAGGTAAATTATTCCATCTTCAACATTATCACGATTTGCTTTCAATCAGTACGAAATTACTGGATATACATACTTGTGTGTATTGACAAAGCTGTCCTTGGTGTACATAGGCTATGCAACATCTGGAATTACTAAAATCATCTGTTGCCATAATTATATTTAGAGCCCTAGATCAGAAAAAGATAATTATGCTTTTTACAACCAACCACAAATATTTTAAATAACTTTGCAATCTACAAAACATAAGACTAGGTATTTAGTACTCAGGAATCAGAAAACTATACCTACATACATACATTATACAATATACATCATACATCAGCTATCATCTGAATAGTCATCAAACTGTCCTTCCACTTCGCGCCATACCTTCGGGTTGCACATTTTCTCGTGTTTAACTTTGTCAGCAATGGGCACAACATGCATGTCCATCGGGCAGAAGTTACCCAAGCTCATTTTCTGCTGTACGAAGCTAAGCCACGGGGACTGTGAAAGAGTCTCCCTCCGATAGTAGCATGGGACCCAGTAGTCATCAGAGTCCCAATCTTCAGGTGAACTGGGTGGATGGATTGTGGACAGATTTTCTGAAAAAAAAAAGTTAACTTTTTACTTCATCTTAAATTTGCTGATGCTTTGTCTCCTGTTAAAAATCAATGAAAATTTTGTTTGAATTTACATAAACATATATTTTTTTTTTACCCTCAATTGGTAAGCCCTTGGCATCATCTCACCTAATTTACTCATTTGTAAAAAAATTACTATAAGTACAAAGGTTTCTAAAAATAAAGTACATATTGATGGGTGTCTGAACTAGGATAAACCTGTATAACATGACTAGTTTGATTTAATTGATTCGTAATCTTTCTCCATTTTATTTCTTTTAATACAATTTTACAATATAACAAACATAGCCCAAATAATATTACATTTTAACAAAAAAAAAACTGGATGCATAGAAAACTGAATGAATCTGATGATACATCATACTTTTCAAATCCACATTCAAATTAACAATAGAACGGACATACATAACCCTACACTTGGGGCTGTCGGGTAAAAAAAGGATCTCTTACCATTATTTCTAAATATTTCATCAGGATCACTATTGTTCATGTAATTGAGAAGTTCTTCATCCTCAGAAGACTTTGGAGTATATTCACTCTCTGGTTTGTCGGCTTCTTTTTTCCTGTAAAATGATTAAAAAAGTGGTTATTAAATGAGAGAGAGAATATACAGGTGTTTAAAAAAAAGTGCCTTTGAGATTTTAAGGGATTACTCAAAATCAAGTATAGAATACAGGAAAAATATTGAAAAAATCTGTTAATCTGTTCTTCAAATTTTTTTTCAGTTTCCCATACTAAATCTGCATAGTGAATCAAGAATTTGTATGAGAAACTGAAAAAAAAATTGTAGATCAGACTTTTTTTTTTCACTATTTTTACTGTATTCAATACTTGATTTGGAGTAATCCCTTAAAATTTCAAATGCCATTTTTTTAACACCTGTATAAAGAAGAAAAATAAATAGAATGTCTTACTTTCCATCTAATCTTCTGTCAGTGTTCAGTCTTATCTTTTCTTTCTTCTCTACATATTCAATACTGTCTGGCTCTTCAAAGTAGTTCTGTGCCAAATCTAATTCTTCTATATGTGCTAATATCTCAGTTTCAGGTACATCATACACTTCATTATCATACAAATCTAGTACTTTCAATTTCTCTAATCTATCTAAATTTTCTGGCATCATACAAAGGTTATTGGAATCTAATCGAAGACAAATTAATTTCTTTAGATTCACTATAGTGTCTGGCAAATACAGAATGTTATTGCAAGACAGAATACAGATTTCTAGATTTTCTAGATTACAGATCTCATTTGGTATTGACCTCAGACAGTTCTGCGATAGATTGATCTCAATTAAATTCTTGTACATATCTATATTTGAGTCTATGTTATACAGCTGTATGTTACATAGTATCAGCCTTTCTAAATCACAGCACTGGTCTACGCCTTTGCAGGGGACATGACTCAGGCAGTTTGAAGACAATCTTGTGTAATCTGGAGTTCCAAATTCTAGGACTTTCAACTTAGGGAATGTCTTCAATAGTTGCGTTTGCTCATGTCTTATGTGACAGTTTTGCATTTTAATTTGTGTGACTGGAGAGCTATAGTGTAATAAATTCTCAAAATTAATACTATTTTCAAGGGCAGCGGTTAGGTAAGAGTTATAACTGAGATCTACTTTGTTCAACTGTGCAGGGTTTTCGGTCCAGATCCAGTAGGGGGGGCTACGAAGAGTGTTATGTGAGATGTTAAGCTTCTGTACACAGTGGCAGAAGCTAGGAGTGTCGTCGAAATACTTGATGGTATTGTATGAAATATCCAAGCATTTCAGATTTGATAAATTTAGCACAGTGCCTGGGACATGATTCAAATTATTGTGAGACAAGTTCAAATCTACTAGCTTAGGGGGGAACATTACATTGTCTTCTAAACTGCTTAGATTTTTGTTGCTTAAATCGATGATTGTAATGTTCGTCGCCCATTGTAATAATTCACAGTTTTTATTTAAAATAGTTATACCATTCTTATTTTCGGTGGATTTCATGTTATTATCTTCAGTATTCATTTTATAATTATATATTTCTAAATACTTGAAATCAAAATAACACAGCCACAACAAAACATAACCTCTAAAATGAACAAACTTCCAATCATCAGAGTCACGTCAATCCAATCGTCAATGTATGTCAATGTCATATGCTGTGTTCCGTTTTTCTACATGTTGCACATTGAATTTCAAGCACATTGTTCCGGATGAAATATTTTAGCTCTTTATTTTTTTTGATCAGTACTCGTAAGCGTAAGTGGATACATTCTATGATACATAATACAGCCAAGTCTGTGAGTGAGACTGTGGGTATTTGTGACTTTTACGTTGGACAGATAAAATCAAACATATGTATTGTGTGTATTTGCCAAGGTTTGTATGAAATGGGGTGACTGAAGGTGGAAGTATTTTTTAATTCGTATTGCTTATGTTATGGACGTAGCTATAGCTCTCATATAATTCCACCAGATGAATCTTGCAAACCTCTATTTTAAAGACCCATTACCATTACCTTCACTATACATCTACGAAACGTGTATGCTTGTAATGAAGTATAGGGAGCTCCGGAGCTCTTTAAAAAAGCTAGTGACGTGAACCTATGAATTCAGAGAGACCATCACAGACTTGTTTTAGACGAAACACCTAAATCGACTAAATATAATAAAAGCTGCCTTGCTATGTGTGTAAAAATCTACAACAAGGTACCCAGAGGTTTAAAATACAGCAATGCTAAGAAATAACTGTACTCGTGGCTAGTGGAAAAAAAATACTATACTTAATATAAATGATTTTTTGTATCCGACATAATTATTATATTATATTTTATTTTTTGTTAAGTACTATTGACTTGACATGTATGTAGAATAAGGAAAAAATAAGTATTAATTTTTTTTTTTAAATGAATGTACTACTTAAATTAGATTTTGCACCTGAAGTTATAATTTTAAATTTTAATAACATTGACATTGTAAGATTTTATTTTTTAATATTTGCATGCTATTTTTAAAGGCAAATAAAGAATTATTATCATCATATTGGAGGGGGGAGGGGGGGTCCAACGATCTAGAAAATATGAGAATTATCAAAGCGTTCCAGAACACTTTCGTGACTTTGGTTTGAGTTTTTTTTACACTTACAGGTACTTAACGATAGCCTATTGTAATAATAAGGACAGACTCCTCTTAGGTAAATCGTACCTTGGTTCTGGAAATGAGATTTGTAACTGTGGTTTTCTTTTAACTTTTTTCGCAAAGCTTACATGTTTCACGCAACTGTAGAAATTATGTTTTACTACTTATAAAAAAAATGTCCTCATTGGCTTCTAGGTCTAGGTGAGCACGAACTCAACAAACCCAAAAGCTCAATAGGACTTCTTGATTGGTAAGTCTTTGGCATCATCACATCTGATGGTCGTCGCCGAGAGTCGAACCCGCGACCTACTAATGTGAAGCGAGCGGGACCACTAGAGTAAGGAGGGCGGGCGGTCAAAACTCGTACCGTAGGTATTACAAAAAAACTAGGCGCTTATCATCTAAAATAATATATTGTTCTCGCAAATGCTCCTTTCACTCTCTCGCACCTGAAAACTGCACTGTCAAATTGTTTTAGTGTCTAAGTTGTTTCAGGCACGAAATAAATAATTTGTTTGTTTATTTGCCAGCATGTACATGTAAATTGAACTAAGGTATTCATTGTTCTTACGTCTAAGACAAATAACGACGTATAAAAATAGTAGTAATGATAAAAATTAAAATAACAAACACTTAATTGACAAAATAAAAATATATTAAAATTGCCTCAGATTGACGTCATTTTTAAGAAACTTCATGTCAAAATAATAGTATGGCTCAGTGACAAAGGCGCGAACGCAGCGAGCGCGCAAATTTTAAAGTTTTTGTAATGAACTCTACACGGAACAGAAAAACATGCAAACTGCTCTTTTATGCCAAAGTACGGCCAGCCATTAGCGAATTTTACGTTTACGTGTCATGCGTTGAATATTCCGCGATATTTTTGTCCTATGCTAAGGGGGGGGGGGGGGGGGGGGTTTCAGACGCATTTCTACGCATGAAATTAAAAAACTTGGCCCAAGGAACCTCTATACTCAATACGCAAAAATTTTTTTGACCTTCCCATACAAAATTGGCGGATCAGTTAATTAAATAGTATGAAAAACCAACATAATTGTCCTTCTAAAATACCTGAAAAAAAATTAACCATGGGTTCTACTCATGAAACTGAACAATTGTCCCCAAGTAACCAATACTCAATTCGCAAATTTTTGGACATCCCATAGAAAATTGGTAGTTCAGTTGATCAATTAGTATGAGGACTTCAAAAATTGTTTTGCGATTTGAGTATAGGCCCCTTGGGGAAAGTTGTTCAGTGACATGACTAGTCATGAGTAGAAGCCGTGGTAAAAAAACAGGTATTTTAGAAGAACTCTAAGAGGCCTTAGTATTCTTTTGAAAGTTGGTATCGCAGCGACAACTTTTCAGTTTACAAATATTAATTAGCCTTCCAGCCTTCTGCGTAAATAAAATTTCAGTGTTAAGTAAGCTAGGCACTAAGTACAGTTGTTAGCTTTCCAAACAATCACCATGACGCAACATTCACCTCTAATCTTTTCAAACTCAACATTGTTTACTAAACTCTTCTAAATAGCGCGGAAAACATGAGATTTCCTCTCCACTTAGTCACGGACCAGTGAGGTTGCCTCCCAAAATGGTTCCAAGAAATATTTTTGCACTAAAATGTATATTCACCCTAGTCCTAATAAGTTTGGTTAGTTGCAAAAATTCAGAGGAGTACAAACCGGAAATCGCTAGGTTAGGCAAAACGAAAAAGTCGAAAATGAGTGAGTATTATTTATAGTTTGAAATTTTCAATTATGTTGACCCTTTTTTGGAGATCTTGACAAGATCAATGGGTACCTAATAAAATAACTGTATTAAAAATTTGTATTAGGGTACTTACTGATTGACCACCGTCGATCTAATAAGTTAATATAACCTACCTACTTAAAATCATTGTAAAATGGTTTATTTCGTTTGGTGTCTTAACTCCTACTTACTTGATAATATAAATTTTATGTATGCAGGTCTATTAGTTAGTCCGTTAGTCCGTAGTAGTAGTTAGGCAGGTCAGTTACTCCTCCCGTGATTTACTAATAATAAGTAATTTATTTTAGCACAAAAGACAGCAGTAGGTACCCTCTCGAACGTGATCACTCAAATACAAAACCTCCCTACCATGGACTTTGGAAGGAAGTTCAGGACGCCTTGCAAGACGGGCAATCGGTGTGGAAAGGTATGATATAGAAGTCTTCTCTCTTCCGTACTTCTAATCTTTAATGATTCCTACATTTTTAAATGCCATCACCGCAATATAATTACGAAACTTCTTTTATATTACTAGAACATAAATGTGGTACTAAGGGAAGTCGAGTGCTTACAAATACAAATAGTTTATTTACCATAAGTTTAAGGTACAGGTTTATCTAAATCTAATATGCTAATATAAAATTATTTCTTAGTATAAAAAGTTGGTTATTGCTCGTAAGACACTGCTGAGTCAATAAAGAAAATAAAGGTATTAATTTCAAGTAGTAAAAACAAATTTTTTGATATTTTTATGTTTGTACCCAATAATAATATTGCTGATGTTCCTCACACTAGGCCGAGCCTGTGTCGTGAGGGCCATACTTGTTAATTACTTACTGGTCTCGGAACGGGCTTTTAGACATTCAGTTTCATCATGTATTGGGAAGTTAACTTACAGATTTATTGAGAGGTTAAATTAGTCGCACAGGTTGCCGGTATTTAAGTGCCGGTATTTAAGTAGCTGTGTGTGTGTGAGTGTAAGTGTGTGTGTGTGTGTGTGTGTGTGTGTGTGTGTGTGTGTGTGTGTGTGTGTGTGTGTGTGTGTGTGTGTGTGTGTGTGTGTGTGTGTGTGTGTGTGTGTGTGTGTGTGTGTGTGTGTGTGTGTGTGTGTGTGTGTGTGTGTGTGTATGTGTGTGTGTGTGTATGTGTGTATGAGAGTGTGTGTTTGTGAGAGTGTGTGTTGGTGTGTGCGCGTTGTGTTTACTTAATTCTCCTTAGTAGGTTCTCCGTTTCAGAGTAGGAAAGACCAAGTAGATATTTACGTATTTTATGTTTAGCTTGTGACACTGTACAGAGATGAAAGTCGCATGATTTATCTAATTTGTTGTATATGTATGGAAACATGAATATTGGAAAGCGTTGGGCGAAAGATGACTTTAATTGTGGCAAGGGCAAGAGGAAGGGCTTGATGGTGTTAAGTAAGGCACTTAGATGTAACAGTATGTGGGTAAGACCACCATCTCAACTAATGTTATCTGATCATCTGATGATGATGCAGTGAAGATGGAAGCGGACTTACCAAGATTCTCCAACGAATTCTTATCAGCATATTACACACCCACGTTCTCATTACTGATGTTTGACGGCAAGTTACATAAAAATTGGTGATAGATAGACGGGTAGATTTAAAAAGCGCCTTAATTCAAACTAATCCGAATCCTACAAAGTTACATTTCTCTGTGAATCGAATGCTAATAATTGTGAATGAATTTGATCGATCATGGTCCTATTTGCAGGTGATCAAAAGGCTGATGGTACCCAAGGTGGCTCAATTAGAAAACACTATAATGGGTATCATGAAGGACTTGGCCAAGATGCCCCCAGGCTCCCGTCTCCCGGACAAGTACACCAAGACTGAACCCATCAAGTTGCTGCTTGACCAAAATTACAAGTGAGAAGGTTTTCATTTTTAATGGTTGGCACTTTCTAAAACTGGTTTTGGTATTTCCATAAAAATACTACAGCAAACGGTTACTTTTTTCGGTAACATTGGGATCTATTGCTTATCAAACGATATTATATCAGAAAATGTACATATATTTTTATTTATTTATTTAGAAACTGAATTAATCTCTTTATATCACCAAATCCGCTATTTATGCACGATTATTGTAGTAACTTATTATTAGGACAAAAACTCCTTTATGACTGATGATAATAAATGTTATATACCTACCACCAAGCCCCCATATAACCACTGTTAGTCAACTGGCTATAATACAATAACTGATGGTAATAAACTACTTCTCAAAAAGTCCCCATCTAACCAAGTACACTAACTATAGCAACTAATAATACTGTCCCTTACCTTACCAAATCATTCGTTCACAGAGAGGACGTCTGCATGGACAAGCTAGAATCATGCTTGAAAGAAGACAAGCGACGCAAGCGCATCCTTAAGAAGCTGTTCTTCAAGAAGTACAACGCATTACGGCAAGAGTTGATCGGATATGGTGGACGACGTCTTTGGGGGGGAGAAGGGAACCTCTTCTACAAGTGATCTTGTTCATCGGTAGTTTTAATATTGTAATTGTAACGAACTATAGTGACTATTTGTAAAATAAGATTTTAGACTAAACAATTGCAGAATAAAATTTGATTTTACGTGCAGACTTTTTGTTTTGATTACCCTTGCGTATTGTTTTTGTATTGTATAAGTTAGTGTGATACTGCTATCATCGTACCTATACTCAAGTGGAATATTATGAATAGGTACGATGTAGTAAAATAATATGGTCAAATCAAACATAGTACATATATAGGGTGACTTTAAATTAGTTCTTGATACGAAAGGCTATGCATGTGCTCATGATAACAAACAACTTTCCCTAAGGAACCCATAGTCATATCGCAAAAAAAAATTGAAGTCTACATACAAATCAAGCAAATGACCGGCCAAATAAGTATGAAGAGTCCAAAATTTTTTTTGCGATTTGACTATGGGTTCCTTAGGGAAAGTTGTTTGTTATCATGAGCACATGCATAGCCTTTCGTATCAAGAACTAATTTTAAGTCACCCTATATACAATACAAGGTGGAACTGCAAAAGTGGCGATATCTTTCGCTTTTGGTGGAAGTAGACTGCATATGTGATAACATCATTAAAATACATTGGTCGTGAGATACTTTAAATACAAATTAATAAAAGAACATTCCACTTTTTGTTGATTTTCTTTGTTGGCCAGAAACAAAGAGTTGGCTTACCCAAAAATCGTTCTAGAAATAGAGACTCCATTTATGAAATGAATTTTCCAAAGGAATTCATAAACTATTCACGAAGAAAAATAATCACCAAAACTTTATTCCTCCAGGTTCCCTCTTCCTAGAGTAAAACTTTGTTTGTTTTAGGTTCCACTTTATAATTACGATACCGAATACATTGTTATGGACTGATACGACTTGCGTCGATCACACAGGTTAATTGACTACAGACGCGGTCATAGTCAGATTTGAAGGTGGCATTTATCTTAACGGTTTGCATGCTTCGCACAGTACTCTTAGCCGTTGGTTCCAATTGCTATCACTAGACCACAGTCTTTAAGGTTAAACTATGTCAGAGGCCTTATAAGACGGCTTGAAATCTTCTGACGCTGGGGTTGGCCAGTAGCCCCACGACCTCCACCAATCCGGACTTGGCCCCCGTGAATGATTTAACCCTCCCAATATATGGGAAGACACTCGTGCCTCAGCAGTGGGGACGATATGAACTATTAACGTTATGAGTCTCTACAAGAACTTGTCTATAATAAAAAAATATAATTAAAATTTCTTGGAAATTAATAGATCGAAAATCAAAATTAGCAACGTTTGATAAACCTTAAATTACAGGAGATTTATAGAATCGTGATGGAGTGAATCTTTTACTAACAAGTTATGGATTTTAATTTGTCTGAAATAAATGATATTACTAATCTCTTAAGGGTAGCAGTTCACGGGACGAACCCGGTCCTTTAAGGAGAGTTTACTCAAAAAATGAGAAATGGAATACCCAGACCGGGTCTCACCCCCCAGTGCATCAGGAGGGAACACTCGGAGGTGATACCCAGCGTGAGCAGAACTATGGCAGAAAAGGGGAACATTATTATTAGTAGTTAAAATTATAAAGAATAGGTACTTCGGCGATTTTGACAAATTAAAATTCTTGTTTTGTTAACTATTTTAGCCTCTTTATTTTCAAGAAAGAAATAAAAGTTTGTAGGAGAGCACTTTTTTAGAGACTCTTAAAGTTTAGCGTTCCCATTAATAAAGCATACGTCTTTTTCTATATCAGGAAAGCTTAGAATTTCCTCCACCAGTGCTGTCCAGATTACGTTATATTATAATCCTAAAAGTCTATATCTTGTGCAATAGAAGAAATTGCAATAAGAAATTCATTTGTAACCGTTCTTCTACAACTACCATGTTAACTTCATAGAGTGTTTTCCTATTGTTTCCTGCGTGTTTCTTGTTTTCCCTACTTCTGGTCACGTGTGTTTCATTATACAATTTATTTTTTCCTATCGGCGTTTTGGTTACAACACGAAAGTTTTGGAAAACAAACTCGTTATTTACCAAACTTGTTGGCTAGTGGAAGTTTCCAATAACCAAGCCACTTCCTGGCATCTTTCAAATGTGATTCACAGTACGACGGGCAGTTACTTCGCTACTTACGAAAATTTATTTGAAACCTAATTACACAGTTACATTATGAAGGTTATTAGGTGAATTAAATTTTGATATCGAAAAAGCAGTTACCAGTTTTTCATTGAAATTTGTTAGAAATAAAGTTTTGTGAGTTAGCTCCACTTAGTCAAAAAATAATTATTATCCAAAAATGTGTGAAACAACGCTTAAACTACAAATAGTGTTAGTAGTATTATTTGTTACTTGCAAAGGTCTACATGGAGTAGATGACAGTGAGTATATTTCAACTTATTTAAGCATCTAAAACCAATTTGTTCAAAATTTGCACAACACTCACAAATAGCGTCGATCGTGTTCAACTCAACATCTTCACGGAACCGACGATTTGGAACGTTAATCCAAGTCTTAACTCCACAAACTATTATGGGATAGTTCAACCCGCTATCAGTTGGAAGCCTTGGATGCTACATATCGTCTGTAACGTTCAAGAGACTAAGGGTGATGATGAGCTAGTCTTAAATAAGCTCCAACCCAAAGCTTTGAGGACCGTGACGGAGAGGAACTCCTTGCCTGTATCTGTGTTTTTCGATTCTTGCAATCTGGGGATTTTCAAGACGAAAGTAAATTACCTACTATCCTTGACTGCGTCATTTTCTATCAGATGCGATGGAATCAAACTATTAAAAAATACACCAAAAAAGTTCTCTAATCCTGGGCGTAACAAATGTCGTCTTCGACAAACGTTAGATATATATTTCATAGACTTGAGAAATCCCTAGGAAAATACTATCAAATCCATCGGGGCACTTGTCTTATTCATAGAGTTTAAAGCAAACTAAAACAGGGTCGCATCTACTTTCTTATGTATTTTTATACCATGTTCTATCCGCAGATGTGTTATTTGCCGTGACGCGAGCTCCGCGCTACTTCGGAATCCTGCAGGATCATCGCGGTCAGCCGCTGTCGGTAGAAGTTTCCGAGGAGTATATGGACCAGGATTACATTGCTACAAACAGGTGAATATAACCTACTAACTAAAACTGTAACTTATAAAGCCAAACAAATAATTGGAAATTATAGATCTCCATTTTAAATCAATCAGCTCGATAACTTCAAAGCTTTTGACTGTGTAGTCTGCTTGAATTAAATAAACTGTCAATTTTTAATCCTATTTTACACTGGTTAAAAAAATATTGTGAACTACCTATAAACTGAACTGAAATAAAAGAGATAATATATAATAACATTTTGGATTACCTAATGCAACCTACATAGAGAATTTCAATAAGTGATCCTCAGGGCTCCACTCTAGGTACTTAGTTTTAAAATATAGAAATCATTTTGAATTATTTGTTACTTGGTTTACACTAGTTTTGTAATAAAAATATGCATCCCTATATATATTAACCCAATTCATTGAAATTTCAGGAAGCGGCACAAGATTGATTGGAACAAGTAAGTAGATTTTCTTATTTACACATTTTGTAAAAAATATACTAAATGAATAGGTACTTTTTTAGTCTAAGAATTTTTGAATTAGATTTTCTTTATCAACAATTGGAAAGCCCTTGGCATCATCTCACCTGGTGTAAGTGATAATGATGCCCAGGATGAAAGCGGGCTCACCAAGATTCCCCAACGCAAAGGGAACTAGCTGTCTAATTAAAAAAATATATATGTTTGAATACTTATATTTATTTTTTACAGGAACCCACTGGAGATGGACGATTTCGATGACGACGATACAGAGGAAACCTTCGATGATAAAGACAAGGACGTCAAAGTACCAAACAAATACAATTTGCAAGCGGGTCCCGTATAGATCAGACTGAAATATATTAAAAGCCTGACTAGCATATGAAAAGAAATTAAAAGACGATAGTAGACAAGGTAGCAGTTAGTAATAAGATCTATAATAGACTGGATTTCGAAAATTACATAAGAGTAGTATAGTATTGCATCTCGTTGTAATCTAAATTAAACTTGCATTTTTATGTCTGGAAGTATTGTTCATAAAACGAATTCCAAGTTTCGTTCTGATAAATTTTTGGATATTTGCCTTTTTAAGTCTAGAAGAACGTTCACAAAACAGGGTTTTCAAGTTTTGTTCAAATAAATTTTTGGATCTTTTCATATTTGCCTTTTTAAGCCTAGAAGTATGTTTATGAAACAAGGTTTCCAAGTTTTGTTCAGATAAATTTTTGGGTTCGATTAAAATATTGATGATTGTTAAAACCGCTCTTTAATATCGCCTAATTACTCTTTCTGTTCGGATACTATGCTATGTCAGGTCGTCAAGCTGTGCTTTGAAAATAGACAACCAATAGTTACTTCATTAGATATTAAGTATTTTAGTTACATTTAAGCATATGTTAATGTTAATGTAGATATGAGATGTGTGTAATGAATGCGTGTGTGTTTTGTCGATGACTATTATTATAATATTTTAAATGTACAGCAATTTATTGAGTTTTATTAATGAACATTCTCAAGCGTACCATGTTGAATGAGATCGTATGCTCTGAAATCAATGACTAGTTATTCATATTTACTTCGATAAGTGCTCAGCTTTATTTGCGCTCTCAGTGTCTCTGTTTAGCCATGATGACAATATTATTAAAGATTAATAAAGCCCATGTCACCTTAGCAATTGACAACGTTTAAAATAAAATAATATACTCTTTTAAAGTATTTTATGTAGAATATGTGAAAATAAAACAGGGTATTTTTTATTTTACTTTTTTCTCCATTAGGCTCTTTAGGGTATGAAAACTTTCCATCAGGTCGAGTCTACGATTTTTTTTTAGTTGTCACTCATTTGGTATAGGCCTTATGTTCATACAGCCGGCCGTTGAAATGCTAACAGTGAGAAATAATCTTCTTTCGAGAAATGTATAATTTAAAAAAAATGAGTATAAGGTATGCCTTTATATTGTGACCCAATCCCCAGTCCCTGGGGTTACGATTTGTAAGAAGCTTATTGTTTTTTCTCCGTTAAACGCACATAAATATTTAGGGTCATATTATTATATTATAGTATCAGGAGTTATCCAGCATCAGTCTATAAAAGTATTTATTTTGTCACCTATGAACAACCGACCACAGCTCTTTAATTAGCCATAGTTAACTTCGGCCAATTGCTGTAAGATATTATGGTTTTCTTTTTTCATGCAGCCTTACTGCAGCTTAAAATAAATACTTACATGACTTTCTCTACAGAAGTCAAAGCTAATTCCTATTATTATTTTAATTCTCTAAGTAAATCACAAGCTTAAATATATAAAAAACAATTTATTAAAGTACAAAAGCAGTATTAAAAACTATTACGTGCTCAAGTTATCTTCGTACAGATTCTTCAGAGTGTCATCGTTGAGTCCGTCGTCGGCGAAGAGTGGCATCCTGGCCATTTCGAGAGACTCTTCGGAGTAGTCGTCGGGTTCATCAGAATATTGTTCAGCCACATGATCCTGGTATATCTTCTCGCACTCAGCCGGGTGCTCGCTCTTCAGTGTGCTGTGGTGGTACCCGATGCCGTCGATGTTGCCGACTGTATAGTACAGCCCTGACTCCGTGACTTGGAAGTGCTTGTCTATTGAAAAAAAGTTGGTTTATTAATACTTTTTAAGTGTATCGTGTTTGTAAAAATAATCCTAGAATTAAACGTAAGTAATTTTGGTATAGGTGATCATAACAGGTGATGTTTAGTTCTACCAAAGAATAGTAAATGTTAACTGGAATATTGACCACTTTACAACATTTGTAAGTGTTGCACTAGCTTGGTTTGTTAATGTTAAGGCAACGGACAACATTTCAAAATTTTGACCCCTAATTTTTAAGTATTTGAATGTTGAAAATGTTGTCAGTGGTGGAAACAACAGATTGAATATGTTTAGACATCGACAACAGACTTCCTCCAATGTTCCACTGGTCTTTAATCATCATCATCATCAAGATGAAACAAACATATTTAATATTGGCCTGTTTGGACATCGACAATAGATTTCCTCCAATGTTTCATTGGTCTTTAATCACATACTGGTCTTTAATCGTAATCATCCAGTTATTTCCAGCAAGACTTTAGTTCAAATACCTTGTTTGGATCACTGCTTACAACAAAGAAGTTTTATATCGTATCGTAATATACTCCGCGGGGATAACAAGTGATATCTTTTTTGAAGAGCTCAGCAAAAAACAGATTATACTTACGATCAATATGGTCTGGAATGATGACTGTAGCCACAGTTTTCTCAACCCTATCATCGTAGTAGTCGGCAAAGAAAGCGACATTCCCCCCCTCATACACTTCTTTCCCCTTGTTACTCTTGGTGCAGTCTTCTATGTCGATCAAGTGTCTTCTGCCGCTCTTGTCAATGTGAACGTGTGGATGGGAATGATCGTGTGGAGGGGGGATTTCGGTGAGGGGGACGAAGTTCTTGCCGATGTTTTTACCAACTGGTTTCACCTTTGTTAGTCTGTGGATAGTTGGTGAAATCACTTTATTTTGTGTAAATAATAAAAACACATAAAAGTTTACGAAATTTATTCTAACAATAAGTGAAATCTGAGGGACATGGTTACAGCGGTGTCATTAAAGATCATTGTAATTTTAAGGTGATTATAATTTTAAAGGATAAAGTAGTTAACTTGAAAACCCTCCTTATTAATTTTATTTGATGTATGTAACATATGAATGAAGCGGTCGTGCGGCTTGCGTGGCCACGTCGATCACGCAGTTAAAATGACTACAGACACGGTCATAACCTGGATGGGTTAAACTGTTAGTATATGGCCTGTGGTGTGTGGAATATGGCCTAAACTTCCCGAAGTATGGGAAGAGACTCGTGCCACTGCAGTGGGGACGATATGGGTTGTTAACAACATAAGAATATGCACTTACTTGTTCATCATTGGGCTCTTTTTATCTATTTCTGCCGCACAATACACTACGAAGGTTGAGAATAAATATATTAAAATCTCCATGATTAAAAACTTTAACTATTTTCAAACTTTTTGCGGACAACCATTAGGATTTTGGATCCAACTGCCAGTATATTTAAATTTGAGCTTGAATTTGCAAGGAGGTTGTATATAAAGTCTTACGCGGGGTGATTATCTAAGCTAACAATGAAAGCAATGTGCATTGTTCAATAGAACAGGTGGTTACTTTGAAAGTTCCTCCTTTTTCATTTGGGTTTATGAGTTGTTCTTTAGATTAGATAGCATCTGTTACGAACATAACCGCATTTAGGTAATTTTCTAGATTCATGTCTTGACTGTGATGTGATGTTGTTTTGTTTTGTGTTTTTTTTTCTGGCCAAGGACAACCTAAAGTGTCTGGAATTATGACTAAATCCAAGAGTATTTGTGTGTGTGCATTTAAAAAATTATAGTATTTCTCGGTTCTGTGGAAGATATTTTCGAAAGGACGACCGCGAGAAAATGTTACGTGTTTACGTCAACTGGATGGAAAATAATTAAAAAAAAGTTGAATGACGTAAAGGCTTCAAATCCTAATTAATAAAAATGTAATTATCTCGAAAAATATCTAACTACTTACAAAAAAACACAGGTATTTAAAAAAAAAATCTATTGTTTGGCAGCAACGTGTCAAGGAAAAAAAACATAGGATTGTTTAAGCACCTTTGCTGGTCAAATTATTGTTGATTTGATATTGTATCAATGTGAGGGTAAACCAGTCAAAAGCAAGGTTGCAATGCTGTATTAGGTATCAAAAAGAAAAAGGTGATAAAGAAACAAAACAGTGACTAAACCAGTATATTTGTCTACAAAAATCTGTTCTTCTTCTTTCTGTTCTTGTTGGAGACTGCGTCCAGGTGCCAGGTCTGGTTGCCGCCGCAGGAGATGAGCGTGTAGCAGCCTCCGAACACGATCGGAGGGTCCGTGTCGGGCACGCACATGTTATCTTGGCAAAACGTCGCTGTTCCTGAAAGGAGATTTGGACAACGGAGGCGGTTAACGAGATGTGAATAAAAAGAGAAACTATTTAAACAAGTTTTTACAGGTTGTTCGAGTAAATGGTTTCGTATCTCTTCCCCTACCTCAGGAACCTTTCTCTATCGGTATGGTCATGTATATTTTCAAAAAAAATACGTTAAAGCTGTTTCAACTGGCTTCTGCTGATAAAACTGATCAATTTTCCTCAAGAAACCCGCAGAAGTTAGAACTCTTATCAATTCACGAAAATTATGTTTACTTATAATAATAATAATAATAATATCCGGGACAAATCACACACGGTCGTCTGGCCCCAAACTAGGATTCCCTGTATCTTGGGAACCAGAGACTGATATACATACACATATACATTTTAAATACATACATATATAGATATTATACACCCAGACTCAGAGCAAACAATTCTGCTCATCACAGAAAAGTTTGTCCTGTGTGGGGGTCGAACCCACGACTCTCGGATCAGAGGTCAGGATCGCTAACCACTTAGCCACCGAGTCAGTCAGTCAACACTTCCCAAACTAATGACTCTAGCTTCCTTAGAAAAAGTATTTTAAATAAAAGGCGGTGAAAATATTAGGTGCTTACCTATGAAATTGCCAATTAGTTAAAAAAGTTCAAAGACAAAATTAATATAAAATAATTAAGGTTTTAAAACAACTAACTATTTTCAAAGTACCATTGGACATTTAGAAATAAAATAATGCTTGCTAAATGCACGTTGTCTGAATATTTTGAGTGTGCTCTCATATTTTGTTTGTGCTGGTATAGAAACTATGAAAATGGATTTTTTCGTCACTGAAAATGGCAATTTTTTTCGTTAAAAAAATACTTTATTTTTATTTTTGAAGGCTACACTTATCCCAGCGTGTTATTCGTTACCATATGTATTTTTGAACATATTGCGCATAATATTTCAGGATTTTCAGATAATTTCGATTTTCTTTTTTGTAGAAAAAATTTACCCAATTGATCTCTAAGAAAACGCCAATACAGTATTTAATGGAACCCTACTCAGTCAGTTTTTACATGAGAGACATGACATCACTAATTCATGAAAGACCTTAAATGTAGCTAAAAAATGATATATAATTTAATGGAAGTAAATTCATTTTTGGGGTAATATTATTCTGTTGAACTTTCAAAACTGAAACGCCAATTTCATAGGTAAGCACCTAATAGTTTCAGCTCATGTTTATAGATTTTCTATCTCTTTATCACGTCAATATAACTCAATGAGTTAATGACTCAGCTACCTAAACAGCGCTACGATGATAAAAATCCGGTCCTAATTTATTGAATTTAGATCGACTAGTATGACTGTGTCCCTTAATTACCTTATGTTAAATACTAGATAGAGTCTGGCCATCCAAAGCGTGTCCTGAGTAAACGCGGCAAATTCAAAAAATCGTCATGTGGTATCACTTGTTGTGGTAACCCATCAGGACACGCTTTTGATAGCCAGACTCTAGAAAGGGATGAAGCCACCACACGTGCGCCTCATCTTGAACCGATTTATCCCTTCCAAGTACTCCGCCTCTCTCCCTTAGTTTCCTAAGTCCATGGTATAACTATACTTACCAACATATCCAGTAGGTCTAGCCTGTCGCTTGTTCTTCACGTAATCAACCACGGCTTTCGCCAAGGCATAGAAGTGTTTGCTGGCTTTATATCGCATCTTGGCTAGGGCAGCATCGCAGTCGCTCTTGTCAGCTCGGCAGTGGTAGACCAGGTTCCTCGTGTTGGATTTGATCATCTCCTCCCGAAGAACTTGGTACTTAGAGTCCGTATACAGCATTTGAGCGAAACGGACGTTCACTAAATATTAAACAGAAATATTTTGACTCGATAAGACATTAAGAAAACATTAAGAAAGATTTTTCTTCAAAAGAACTAGGAGCGAAATGAATATCGAAAAATTTTCTTTCTTGCTTGATAGAAATCACTTTCAGATTCTAGGTCTTCACTCCACTCCAAACTCAACTCGATTTTATTGATAGAGGAACATGGCTAAATGGCTATAAACCTTTGTGACCCTGTGAGTAGATAATACAATATTATAATTATGTATGCCCCTCAATGGACTGAGGGTCTATTCAGACGCAACTAATAAGGGAACCCATAAAGAAGCTAGGAACGAAATGAATATCGGAAAATGTTTCAAAGACAATTTCTTTCTTGATTGATAGAAATCACTTTCAGAAAAGGCACTGTTATTTTATTGTTTCCAATATTTCCGAAGGACCCTATAACTAGTTCATAAGGGCATGTCTAACGAAAAATACTTTCTTTTATACCTAGCAATAACACGTACGTTAATTTGATACTTACACCCAGCTCCCACCAGGTATCCATCAATCCTCCCCACATTACTGGCTATTTGGAGCAAAACCAGGGCCAGGAGCACACCTTTCATTTCTGCGTGGATAACTGACCCCAGGTGGCAATTCCGCCAGTCCGCGGGAATATAACTAGCCAATTAGAGTTGTTAGCTCAATATAAATTGGCAATGAAAACTAATGGCAGGCGATATCGTTATGATAGAGGTGAAATGTTGGTTGGTGGAGAACGTGACATTCGTTTTGTACGTATCCTGAGCTGTAATATTTATACAGCAGTTTATGGGAATGATGAATATAGGAAGTATGTAATGAAATATAATTAGGTGGTATACTAAATAAAAGTGGTATGTAAGTCCAATTACGCAAAATAGCTGTAGGTATTTTATATTTCAGTATTTTTTTAATGCACCAAAAGTTTTTTATGCTATGAAAGTTCCAGTTCAAGACATTTGATGACTCGGTAACGTTGCTATGTTACTTAGCACAATATTTGATCATGCATTTTAAGGCTAAAACAGCGAGCAAACCTTTATCAACTGTCAGTCGACACTTGTTATACGAGTCCTCTGGTGTTGCGGGTGTCTATGGGCGGCGGTAATCGCTTACCATCAGGTGATCCGTCTGCTCGTTTGCCACCTCTGCCATAAAAAAAAAAAAAAAAAAAAAAAAAAGTTATACGGGGTGTCCCAGAATGGATGAATCAAATTGCTATGACAGATAGCTTGTCTAATGTCCCAATTGATTCACCCATTCTGGGACACACTGTATAAGGTCTATCAAAATCAGTTGATATTATTTAAACTGGGGTTTCTGGTCATGAAACTAAAAAAAAACCCAAAGAAATACAAGGATTTCTGCTTGCTAAGCTGTTCAGCTAACTTAATGTGGGAAATTCAGATTTTTTTTGCGGATCTTCTTCTTATCGTGTAAGATATTTTGTAAGAAAATCGCGATTTTGACTTACCTCTTTTATCTTGAAAATGAGATGTGATAGAAAAACTTAATTTACTTATTTCTATTGGGTCTACAGCAAGGAATAATAAATCACATAGTAAGACCTCAGATGATTAAAAAAGTTTGAAATTTGTTGAGTAGTGTAGTTTCAGTTGATCTTATTAAACCTTAAGTATATCAAAGGCAAACCTTTTTCAAAATAAAAAAATATATATATGTTTATTGTTTATTCGAAGTAGGGAAGGAGCACTGTACACTTTTCATAGATATTTTTTTAAACTAGCTAATACGAAGTTCCTACCACTCGGAACTCGTATTCCCAACGTTTCGGGAAGTGTTTGCGGAGAGAGAAGAAACGTCGGGTCCAAAAGAAACTCCCTCCAACACATTTTTTCCAAATATAATTCTTACATACTATAATATTTACATATTAGGGTAATCTTAGGGTATATGCTCGTTAAGAGTCTAGTTCCTGACATCGACGCCTACACTTCCTAGCTGTAAAAGATTGCGTCCGCGCAGCTATAGGGCCGGAACGCGCTAATTGCCGCGAAATAACGCAGACTTATCAGGACACAGATGTTATGGCGCCTGTAAGCCTGTAGAGTGGGTTCGTTCCATTGTTGTAAATGCTCAATAAATCATTGTTAGGTTTAAAATACATTTTTAATGAGGATTTTAAAAGAATGAAGTTAAGAGTATATGTGGCAGCACCCAACTGATCTTAACTGACCGTGATGCAATTGAACTGATCTTTTATAATTAATATGGAGAGAATAACATTTTCAATTACTTTGTAAAAATAGATTAGAAAATACATATGTATATTATATAAAAGAAAGAAAAAGTCGCTATTATGTTATTTTTATATGCTTTGTCAGTTTCTCAAAAAAAAAACTGTCAGTAAAAGCCTCGGTGCGGTGCCTTCAAGTAATTTATATGTAGTAATAAGTTATTTGGGTGCCTTTATTTTAAGCTCAGAATAATAAAATAAAATAAATAAATAAATAACTGTTTATTATCAGATTAAAAATCCATAGGTAGGTTAGTATTAAACTTATAGCTATGTTAGTAGAACATGGGAAATATTTTTTTATTTGAATAACCCAATGGATCGCTCCATCCAGAATGAATGTCAAGAAAAATTAAGTTAAAAATAATACAAAGAAGAAGATTAATAAAACCCTTTTGGACATTGCCATTAAAATTTTTAATAACGGAATTATTGGAACCGTTGAAAAACAATGTCTCTTAAAACGACATAGACAGGGCGCAGTAAGACGAAATAAAGAAATTCAGCCACACTAATGATACTGAAGCCTAAAAATAAACTTAGAAGACCTCCGATCGCACCTGGAAAAAAACATTCAATTTTATTGATAACCCATAACTCATTTATTGGTAATATATAGATATATACTGTACATTTCAGATCAAATATGAAAAAGTATAGATAATTAATTACAATAAATGTAATCTTAAGTTGCCTAGATAGAAACTTATAAGAAAATATAAAAACATTACAATTAATGGAGATGTCAACATATATAATGCGTTTATCTCGCTAAGATAACCGATAAAACCAAAGAAGTTTTATATCGTCGCTCCGGGGGGGGGGGGAGGAGCGGGGTGCATGTCTGTGGATAAAACTATAGGTTCAAACGTGAGGACACGGTTTAATTCAATTCAGACTCGACAAGGTCCAATATTAAACCGAGTTTTAATTCTGTTGAAGAATAAAGAGAAGGACAAATTATAAACCCATCAGCACGGGTAGCATGAGGCGTAGACAAAGCTGTTTGTCGCGCCAAACGCGAGAAAATGGCTCTGCTGTCTCTTTCATTAGCTTAGTGTTAGAAAGGAACAACTGCTTTTAAAACTCGCGTCGCGCGCGAGATATGTCGCCATGCTACCGGTGCTGGTTACCAACTATAATCTTACCTAGGTCCGGTCATCTATGTAATCATTAAAGTTAATAGCATTGATGTGTTTCAGTATTAACTATGGCAAATTCTTCGTATGTGATTAGCCTAACTACACTTGCGGTATCATCATCAATGATCAGGAAATGAGGATTATAAGAAAATAAATTAGTTTTCACTTATGGACCCTTAATTACTAATAGCGAAACCTAACCAAAATCTAAGTGAACCTAACTTTATCTCCATCACTCCGGACTTGACTCCCAAGGTGCCCCTGCAGTAGCGAAATGTTAACGGATCAAGAATTATAGAATAGAATACAATACAATAATATTTTATTGCTTTTTCTGTAGTACATAGTTGCAGATAACATGGCCGATTTTACCATGCAGATACTTAACGGGAATGCAGTGTTAAAGAAATACATTAAGATTATCATTATTAATTAGTTAAAACTTAAACTAAAATATTCATTTAAATTATTCATTTAACTCTAACAACCATGCTTTCAAATTTCTTTTGAATATTACTCCTTCTAACATCTTTAAATTCACTGGAAGATGGGTAAGATTTTGATACCCATAATAAAATAACTTTTTTCAAAAATGTTTCAAAACTATAGCCATTATTACTTACCTATAAAATAATAGTCGTCATACTGCGCATGTCGGTGTTGTCCTAAGAATATGTCGTCGTAGAAATGGACGTTTACTCTAGTCACTTCTCCACTGGACAGAGAAAAACATAGTTAATTATTTTAGTTCTCCCATCAAGTAACATCGCGATGAAATCCGTCTAACAATAACTGAAACTAAATAAATGAGGCTAAATATTGATGTTTGCGGGGGAGGTTCTCTTTGTTCTTTGGGATCTCTTTATGATTTCGTAATTGTAAGTATTATTTGCCCACACTCTAGACTGACTGTAAAGATGTGATAATAGTCTAGAGATAAATTAAGTTTGCAGTCGTTAAAAGTACTTAGTCTAGGTGCTATAATTAGGGGTAATTCACATTGTACCGCTTGCCGCCGCGACATTTTAATATACTTGCAAGGGTAAAGTCTAACCTTACCCATAGTAAATTTCATAGCCAGTTTGAATAAGATGGTTTCAGGAAAGGCGCGATAGCACAGACATAATTGCAGTTATCGTTCTAGTCTTATTATGAAGACCTTCTTTCAAAATAATTTTATATAGGTTTTAATATCTCACATTTTAGGGTTGCCCCATTCTGGGTCTTTGTCTGCAGGGTCCTTGATCAGGTCTGAATAGAACACCTGAAAAAAAGGAAAATTTCAAGCATTCCTAGTCGAATATGTTGCCAGCGTAATTACAAACATCTTATATCCCTGTAGGATCGGCAAAGCACTGTAAACCCTTCTGGGGTTACAGATACTTACACGTATACGCGGCCGTAGCTACTTTCGATCAGGTGGACCGTCAGCCTTTTTCCACAGTAAAAAGGAAGAAATAGAAAATACCTGGCTGGAGTAGAGGATGTCGTTGCAGCAGGGGTGGCAGGAAGAGGACTCCACGTTGTGTGACCGCGTCTCTTCGCTGTCCGCGAAGTAAGCGTAGATGAGTTGCTCTTCCACTTTTGCTGGCACCATGAAAAGTTGGAAATTACATACATACATACACATGCTCTAACTAAATATATACGTATACATAGATATAACTTAGTCAGGCACCGAGCAAACATCATTGCTCATTAGAGAGCTGATATTTGCATTGGGAACCTAGAAGCGGTAACCACTGACGCTATGAGTCAGTCAAATAAAGCCCTTCGTTATCAGTAGATCCATTGAGTAGACCCATGATTGATCTAGCTTCTTCTTCTTATCGTGTAGCACATTTAACTGTTCTATCCACAAGGAATAGACGGCGGTTGCCTATATAGTGTTGCATTTAGCTAGTTCTAGTTAGCTTGATCTAGCTAGTTCTGGTATTTTAATAATCAGCAGCGGTTATGGTTCAATGCTGCTTGCGTGGTTTTGGTTAGATCAGTTGACCTAAAAACACTTTCTTTACTGTTAGCAGCATTACTGCCGTTTCAGTGCTTTGCAAGGCCTGGTTAGCTGCTGGCGCCGGTTGGTAACACTAGATGGAAGTTGTTAAGCTATCTTAGAGACCTAATGCCTATTATGCTTTAATATTTTTGACATTGGGGTGTTAGCTATTTACCCTACAACTTCATAATTACCTTTTACTTCGTCTATGCACTGGAAATCCCTCGCTGTTACACAAATGGGCTGAGTAATGTGTTTTCCTATAACATAATCACAAATGTTTCTTATATATATATATATATTTTAAACAAAAAAATGATACTTCCCCGACCGTAAGACAACTAATCTTATTTTCACCAAACTAACTTAAGAACTACCGGGATGAAACTTGCTTTCTTGTAAAAATAAACATTCAAATCAGCCCATTCGATGCTACAGACAGACACACTTTATGCTTTATTTATGTAGCTTACGTCAGGGGTAGTTTCTCATAGATCATCAAGAGGCAATAAAAAAAAACTTACGTGGCCAATTATAAAGCACACAGTTGCATTGTCGCTGCGTTTCAAGAATCAACAGATCATGTTTACAGTTGCTATCAGTATAAAACTCATAGTAGACCAATTGTCTCTCATTCTGGAAGAAGCATTGTCGGCGCTCCGGAGACAGATATCTAAGGTTGGAGTCGGTTTTATAGGTGATGGGGGACACTTCGATAGTCGTCATCCTATCCATGGGGAGTCGCAGAACGGTGCTTGTGTAGACGTGGTCAGTTGGCGAACTTATCAGGAGCTAGAAAGATAACCGATTAGTTACTGGTGAAATCTGCAGTAAAAAATATGTTTATCACAAAAAGAACCCTTAGGATACCAGGTTTAAAGTACAGACAGAAAGGAGTGAACTATTTAGACTTATTACGTCTTTATAAGTTAAGTATACAGTCACAAATGTTATAATAGTTCCAGTAATTTAATACATTGCAGCGATGCTATTTTTTATAGTTAGTATAAGTCAAAACGTCTGCGGCAACCTTTTTTGCTTACATGTATGACAGGAAAATTCACTCACGTTAAAACCTGAGCTACTTCCATCACAAGCCGACTGATGTTCACTTGTATTCAAGAATAGCTCCAACCCTAAACCGTTGGCCTCTCCAGAAGCCATTACTCTGAACGGCATTATTGTGGGGTCTGGTGGAAAAACCTTGGGATATCCACTATCAAGTCCCCAGTAAAGAGTCCCAGGCACCACGTGTGGAGCAAATGATTTTTGCCAATGTATTGTTGCATTGGACCTGGTAACAAAATGTCAATTAGTAGGTAAGTCTGACAGCCTAATGCCTTGATTCATCATTAAAACAACGACCTTTGTTTAAGAAGAGTTCGGCAGTTTACTGGTAAAGTTGAAGGGACCAGATTTTTTAATGCACAGACTAATCATATTTGTATTGAAGTAAGTTCAATAAATATATATATATATATATATTTTTTATGTGATAGGTGGCAAACGAGCAGACGGATCACCTGGTGGTAAGCGATTACCGCCGCCCATAGACACCTGTAACACCAGAGGAGTCACAAGTGCGTAGCCGACCTTTGAAATGGGATGGGGGATGGGGAATTGGGAAGGGGGGGAGGTTGGGCCTCCGGTGCCCTCACTCACTCGGCGAAACACAACGCAAGCGTTGCTTCACGCCGGTTTTCTGTGAGGCCGTGGTATCACTCCGGCCGAGCCGGCCCATTCGTGCCGAAGCATGGCTCTCCCACGGATAAAAATGATTTATTTAAAAACAAGTATAATTTCCTTCAAATTACATAAGTATGACATTTTATTGTTGTAAATTGTTCAAAATTATGCATAGCTAACTTCTTGAAGACATACCACTCTCAATTACTACTCCCCAATTGGAAAGAAATGGCGAGGAATCGAAGGTTATTAAGTTCCTTTTCGTGTTACTGAATCTGTGGAGTAAGTATCGTAGGTAAATATGAAAGGAAACATATGTACGTACTTACATCGCATTCAAGGGTAGCCCATTGAAGATGTAGCAAAGCCCATAGTTGGTGAAGACCGGTTTGAAGAGTGTCTCGCAGCATTCATCGGTCATCCACTTTGTGCGCTGGTTGATCCCTCGCCAGTAGCACTTCTTTACGATATCTGTGCAGTTGGGTGATCCCTGTAAAGTCACAATCTTGTATTGTCACTAGACAACTAGTAACTACACTAGTAAAGAATGAGATGTCTACTGGTTTCTTCACAACGATGACGACGAGTTTAGGTCCCGGCCAAGTTTACAGACTTTTTTTTAATGACTTCGTACACTTGAACTGTTGGCACTACATCTTATTAGTTAAACCGTGAATATTAATTTTGGCAGCATGTTGAGGTAAATTTTACTGGAAACAAGAGAATAATTCTCTATAATTTTCTTAGACTTTTGGTGAACCTTTTGGTTTAGGTAATGTCCAATGATTTGCAATAAATGGTGTGTGCACTTCTTACTGCGTCCAATAAATTAGTTAAGACTTGAAAAAATTTGTCAAATAATAAGGTTGCTGTGCGATTTTTTTCCGATTAGTGTTGGCTACTTCAATAACTCACCTCAATTATAAAATCTTGTAACATCTTGTTTTGTTTTGTAGTCAATCTTCTTTCCAATACTTTATTTTCACCTTCCATATTTGGACAAACACGCGACGCGAAAAATTGATGTAACCTAAAATATACATACAAGTTTAAAAGGCGTGGTTAAAATAAAGATCTATCTGCTGAGTCAAAAGATCATGAGAGTTCAGTGTCTGGTTGAAAAACAGGCTTAACGACTTGACAGTCTTTGGTAGTTTTAGCGGAAATTTACTATAAAAAATAATATTGGCTACAGAAAGGCTCTAGACTCGAACTGCAAAGTGAAGGATTCAATGATATTTACTTAAATTTCACCAAGAATAATAAAAAAGTAAATAAATAAAAATAGGGAACTCACTCATCAAGCTCCGTGACGTTCGCATATGAAACTTGCACATGTAGGTGAGGACACAATACCACGCTAGGGAAAGGCACAGCCCAAATTGGGCTGGGTAGGGAGTCGATAACGTTGACGAATGGCGTGGAAGTAGACTTAGAGAAGAGTTCCACGATGACGCCGGTGCAGAACGCGATGCTGACAACGACGATAATGATCCAGGTGACGCGCTCCATGCGACTGAAGGTAGGTTCGAAAATGTACCTAATAAAAAGAAGACGAGGATTGCAGTGACCTGACTACTGAATATGTAGGACATTGTTATGAATATTTTACGATATTATAAAAAAATTCTTAAAAATGGAACTCGCTTTTTTGCGCACACAATAGAAAACTATTTTCCTTTTAATATTTTTGATAATGCAAGCAAACATAAATCTGTCTTCAAAGTACTCACTTGACTCCATGCAATGATCCTTGGTACAAAAAGTGTTTTAGCCCTTCCAGAAGTTCTTTTAACCACGTCTTTACTGCCAGCTGACACATTTGCTTCATCCCCCCCTTAAATTCTTTCATATTTCCATTTCCTTTTTCATTGACTCCAATAACACCTGGACTTATATACTTGAAGTCTTTCACGTAGAAATCACCCAAGTATTTATTGCTTGCTTTGTTTTCTTTGATTGGATTTTTTGGCGCTGAGTGCACTTTATTAACTTCGTGAATTTTATTCATGTTTGTTGCTTCACTTACTTGCTTGTTTGTTGTATCTATTAGTCTAGTGTGTTAATCTTATTATCAATTCAGGGGTTTCTAGGGTTTCACCAGCTTCCTGATATTCAACATGCTTCCCTTTCTAACAGGTAGGAACGAGCAGGATAACATAAGTGATGACTGTATGGCAGTATACCCTTCCATGCAGGTGACGGGTGGCATATCGACTAGGGGTTGTAACTATTGCTTGTGTTGCTCGTTTTTTTTAGTAACTTAACTTGCTTAGGATCTAGTTCCCCTCATCAACAAACTCTCAGTACGTCATCGTCAGCCCCTACAGGTTTTTCGCTCAGGTAATTAAGGTGGTTAGATGCTATAAGTTGTATTTTCTCTATCACTTCAGGAACTGTAAGGTGTGGATTGTGGATGCTTTAAGGTATTTTAGAAGTAGAACCGTACAATGTAGTTCTAGCAAAGTGAATGCCTATTTGCATGTCTGCTCGCTAGAAAAAGGGGAGGTTGCGATAGATGTTGTAAATAACGATCCTATCGATTGATTTTAGCAATTGCTTCTACGTATAGTTGCAGAGGTTCGGCAATTTTGTTTGTTTCATTGCGCTACGAAAAATGTTAGTAGGTATATGTATATTATTTATTCTGAAACAGTCGTGCCTGGCTCAGTGCGGTTTATGCGGTCACTTTTGACTACAAGTCAGAACTTTGGATAGGTCGGACTTTTAGTAGCATTTATCTCGATCGTTTTCGGGAAACCGATAGCCGTTGCTGTTGGTTGCTATTACTAGATGGCAGTAGTATTGGGCCATCTCACTTCTGAGATGTAACTTCTTACATCCATCTGATTGTCACATTATATTCCTTTGAGCTCTTAGTCTTGGGATTTAAAATTTATAATTGGTCAAGTTTTTCGATTATGACATAAATATCATAAGCAAATACAAATGCAAACGCTAGTTAACTAAGGGAATACTATTAGTGCGATTACTTAATTGACTTGGTATGTGGTCTATGCACTTAGTTGCATTGTAGTTAACTTTCGATTAACAAACGTGGAATCATAAAGTTTAAGTGCAATAAAAGTAATTAAAACACGTGTAGTTAAGTTTATGTTTTTTTATTATTGTATTTTTTTATATGGTCGTGATTTCGTGATTTGATCAGTAAAGTGTTTTTATTATACATTTACAAATGTATTTTTTTTCTAAATAAAATTTGACTTGTGCCTGGTAAATACTAAGTTTCTACTCATTTTTCTCATGTCAATCTGCAAAAAAGGGGTGCCCTTTGTATCGCAAAAAATTTTATGTCATAATTGCCTATGGCATAACAAGTTAGGCATAAAAATCTTGCGCAGAAATATTAATCTTCCTAATCGTAATTCTGCATAATTATTATGCCCTCTAAACTTTGAAAGTAATAAACAATAATGTCCTAAAAAAGGAATGACTAAACAATAATTGTCCTAACTGAAAATTGCATAAATATACTAGTGACTAAATAATAAATAACCTAAACAGTTATTGTCATAATTGAAAAGTTCATAATTGTATTTAGGATTAAATATATATCGTAAAAGCCACTTTTTATAATAACACCATACGGAAATCCTAAACTAATGCGGGAGCGAGCGAAGCGAGCGAAGCGAGCTCGGGAATTCGGAGCACCCCGACTTGGATAATTTAGGTTCGCAGTGTTAGGTTTGATTGATATGAGAACCACAGATCGACTGCTTGCTTGCTTGCTTGCATGCTTGATTGCATGCTTCCCTGCCTAGTAACCTACCTACTACTACATACCATTACCCCCTACCAACATACTGGTTTTTACAACCTACGTTATAAGTAGTTATGAAGTAAAAATAAATAAAACATAAATAAAATAACTAAAAGGAAATCTAAACTATTGTTTTTTCCAAAACAAAATTTGATAAGTAAAAATACTCTTACTATATTTAATGTTATGCAACTTATTATTTAGGCAAATTTTCTATTATTCGAATGAATGTTATGCTTAAGTTTGATATGCTTTTTTAACGTTAGGCAACTTTATAGTTAAGGACATTTCTAATTATTCCAATGATGCGCAAAATGTTTTATGCCAAAGTATTTTATGCACAGTAATGTTATGCAAAGTCCAAATAGTCATAAAAAAGTTATGCGATATTACAGAGACCCGCAAAAAAGACTTATCATACAAAGTTCACTACAAGCGAATTTTTTTATGATTGGTATAGGGTTATAGATTCCTTGGGGAAAGTTGTTAAGGGGGAACGTCACGGAGCTCACTAGCGCTCGGGGTTTTTAATTTATTTGTGGCCACTTTTAGCACTGTTACCATTTATAACTACACGAAGATATTCTCAATGCTTGCAATATTCGCTAAAATACCACCCTATGGTGTAATACTCGCAAACAAAAGGAAGTCTATGTATCTTCTGTAGTTTAATAAAAATAAATAATAATAATAATAATAATAATAATATAATATCTGGGACAAATCACACACGGTCATCTGGCCCCAAACTAGGATTACCTGTATCTTGGGAACCAGAGACTGATATACATACACATATACTTTTAAATACATACATATATAAATATAATACACCCAGACTCAGAGCAAACAATTCTGCTCATCACAGAAAAGTTTGCCCTGTGTGGGGATCGAACCCACGACTCTCGGATCAGAGGTCAGGATCGCTAACCACTTAGCCACCGAGTCAGTCGATTAATTAAAAACCTCGAGCGCTAGTAAATTCCGTGACGTTTTCCCTTAAGAACAATCGTTAGAAGCCGTCTTTGCTTTGAAGGGATAATCACTATACAGGGTTATTTTTGGACCCCCCACCAAAACTTCACAGTGGCTTCTGTTCATGAAACTGAACAACTTTTCCCAAGAACGAATGTTCAATTCGCAAAAAAAATTGTGGGCCTTTCATACTAATTTGATCACGTGATCGGCCTCCTTTGTATGGATATGCCCAAAATTGTTTTGCGTATTGACCATTGGTTAGGGGAAAGTTGCTCAGTTTCATGAGTAGAAGCTACTGAGAAGTTTGTCCCAAAATAACCCTGTATATGTTTTCTGAGTATATATTTTAATCGTGGTTTGTGTACCAATTTTTGAATTATAACGATTACTTTCTTCCATTTTTAGTTCTATTTTTGAAGATTAAAAACCCTCAACATTTTGGTCGCAAATTATCGCCATGAGAACGGGCCGCCAGGCATATTAATTGTACCATTGTGTTCCAGATTCCTATCCTTTGACCCTCTGATAAAATATTTAGTGCTGTATTGAGTTATACCAGTGGTAAGCTCTCAGAGTGTGCCGTGTAGATTTTGATAACGTTTGTTACTAAAATGGAGTGCTTATCCTACGCAGTATACGAGTACACAGCTGGCCCAGCACTGGTAGCATGAGGGCATAGACAAAGCTGTTTGTCGCGCCAAACGCGAGAAAACAGCTCAGCTGTCTCTTTCATTAGCTTAGCGTTAGAACGGAACAAATGCTTTTAAATTAAAACTCGCGTCGCGAGTGATATGTCGCCATGCTACTAGGGCTAATGCTACTAGGCAGGTTTGGTATCCAGCACTTGGGCTCTTGGTTACATTTATTTACCTACATTCAAACAATTGACAACATTAACAATTTTTGACTCCCAATTTTTGTGTTTTTCAGGGAGAAATGACAATATTCAAAACATTCAGTTTTTTCGATTTTTAAAAGTAAATAGTAAATATTTCTCGAGAAAATATTATTTTTCTCCGTTAGGGTTTAACACTATTGTATTTATATGTATGGTGGTTATGACAACTGGGAGGTAATTAAACAAAAAAAAAACAATCTTATTAATCATCATCGAATGTTTATTTGGCTTTTTGAACTAAACTCAAGTGCCCTAGATCAAACTGATAACTGATGTAAGGATGGGACTCGGGAGCACAACAAACAATAAGTCCGTTTCGAATATTACTGATTTATTGTTAAATAATTACTTCTTTATATACTCCTAATTTCTAGGTTACATAGATGCATAAATGGTCTTTTACAAATAAGGTAATAGGAAAATAGGAAATTAAAGATAGATGCCTTAATATAGTATTATAGGTTTTCTATATACAAGGATGATACTATTGTACACACTGCACTAAGAAGTCTAATAAGTTGGACGTTGGAACATACAAATAAAATAAGAAACCTTATCAAACGTTATGAAGTTTAGTGAAATATCTATAAAACCTGATAAAACCTTCGAAGTGTCATTACGAGTACATACATACCGTCGACAACTTTCTTATTGGAAGTAATGTTAGTATTTTATTGTTATGGACTATCTCATTTAAAGTTGTATTAGTAATGTCTAACAGATCTGCAAACGTCGACATGTAGGCATTAGATTTATGATCTAGACGCTTATAATACGTGTTTCCTATATAATACATCTATACAACTTTATGTTTTGCGGTTGACTATAAAGCTTACAAATAAGCTCTCCCCAATAGAACTTTCTTTGGGAGCTGCAAATGTTTTTTTGTCATGCGTTAGCTATTTGCAATGTTATATTTTGCGTTTGGCGAAATGGTTTGCGCAAGGATTTTTCCAATTAATATTCAGTGAGAGAGATGCAATTATAAGTTTGTAACGGTTTAGTGTAAGGGTGGTCTAATAAAATATATTTATTGTTGGTTAATATGTTACATATTTAATTATTATGTTAACAAGGACTCTGTCGACTGCTTTATTGCATGTGGTATGAAATCGTAGACTATTTTATTATTGAGTGACCAAAGTTAAGTAGCTTGTTATTTATTTGTATTGGTTATGTATACGGCATGTGAAATGAAACACAAATCAATGTTGTCAACTCTGATGTTTGGCGGCAAAACTGCAAAAATAGTGGCAATTAGCCAGGCGGATTTGAATCGAGCTCTAAATTATTGAGCCCCACCGAGAATCGAACTGGCTACCTCCTGAGAGGTTAAACAAGCGAGTGGGCTAAACGCTATGCACGTAGGTGGTAAATTAATTAAGTGTGCTATTTTACCGGTTAGGGGACAATTTTCTATTGAAGCTCTAAGTTCCGTACTTAGTTAGCTATTGTTCCATGGACTTTACCACAGAAATACATTCGTATGCATAGATCAGTACGTTGGTAATCTTGTGATAAAGATATTTTTTACTAAAAAAACCTTGCAGAAAAAAAATCTCGCTTAGATTTTCGTTTGATGTAAAATTTGTCTTTGTAGGTATATTACTGAAAAAGACTCTTTTTTTTTTTTTTTAGGTTTTACTAGTAAATCTTAGGATCATCAATGTGGGAGAACATCTTAGGATTTACCAACATTTTAGGTTAGGTTAGACTTTTACCATTAATATTATAGTTGTTAAATCTTAGAATTTATCGTAGTTCGGGCTTTACAGTAACATATAAATTATATACAAACTACTATACAATGAGCTACGGCGTTATCTTTCACAATTCTAAATTTTTTTTGAACAAATTGTCGATTTTGACATTTGATAAAAAGTAACTCAGATGACTACTAGCAGTGAGCCGTTATCAGATAAATTTTATTTTAATGTTTTTACCTCGAAATGATAAAATATCAAGAATATATTTTATATAGGTAGGCGATAGCTGAGTTCATAAAAATATATTTAAAGGACTAAAAAATCTGCCAAAACTATTAAAAATTGCGACTTCTACTCGAACAACTTTAAGCAAGAGAATTAGTTTGCGTATTTTTACCAAGATCTTACTAAGACAGTTGGCCATCTCTTGACTTGTTCTAATTGTAACAAGCACGAGTTAGCTTTTGGTTCTTTGGAGAAAATCGCTAAGTTTCGTGAGAAAAAATGTCGTGTATTGTTGATACCGTTAAGAGCTTTATATTATATCGTTCAGATGGGCTATGCAGTATCCCTTCTATTTTGATTTATTTCTGTGGTTCCATCGAATTAGCAGTAAGCCACGATCCTATAGTCTACGATTATTGCACCAGCCCGGTTCAAAGGCAGGCGCTAAAATACAGGGTGCCTAATGATTCACTGACTAGCGGTAAATTGTAGTAGCCTCATGAAACTGAACAACTTTTCCATGGAACCTATACAACTGGAGCAAAATAATTTGGACCCTTCATAGTAATTGTCAAGAACGTTTTTTTAAGATTTTTATCTTCAAATTATATAGGTTACTCAGAGAAAGTTGTACAGTGTCATGAGTAGCAACTGCGATGCTGTCTAGCCTTTTTTTTTAGGTTAAATTGTGCCATACGATAAGAAGAAGAAGAAAAAGCGAATAAAAGTCCTCCTGTATAAGGAAACAATAAACATTAATTATTATGGGCATTTAACGTGGCAGAACGTAGCCGAGTAGATTTTGTTAAAGTTTTTATCGAGGAATCCCTTTGTGAAGATCTTACGCGAAGCCTGGGAGTAGTTTTAATGGTTGTTAATGGTGAATTGTGTCTAAAGTTATACCATTAGTTTATCTTAAAATAATTGAAATGAATAAGGCAAATAAAAGCGCTGCTTTATAACTACTCGATATTTTGTTTGAAGATAAGATGAGATGAAGGCAAAAAATATGTTATTTTTCAACGAAAAAAACCCGTTCTTTTGTATAAAATATTTTTTAAGGGAAAACATTTAAAAAAAATGAATTATTAGTTAATTATTCGTTGTTGCGCAAAAAAGTAAAGAATATATATTTTTTTCAGTTTACAAAGCATAGACGGTGGTAGCCTGGTGTTGCTCTTAGCATTACCCGCGGTCACGAATATAGGGTATTTTCGACTAATGAATCTACCGGAGACTTCCCCCACAATATCCCCATCCCCCATCCCATTTCAAAATCGGCAACGCATTTGTGACTCCTCTGTTGTTGCGGGTGTCTATGGGCGGCGGTAATCGCTTACCATCAAGTGATCCGTTTGCTCGTTTGCCACCTATCACATAAAAAAAATATCTAAAATACCCTATATACCCTAATCTAAAGTATAGGTTTCCTCATAAGGTTTTCTTAAAATTTAATATGGGACGACTAAATGTTAAAACCCGACCGCTTGAAGTAAGGTGATGTTTTTGGAGTGACACAAAACGAAAACCAAGTAAAGGCCACAGAAAGAATTTCTTCCAACGGATATTTGCATGAAATCGTATACTTAAAGAGATGAATATTAGCATTTTGCATATGTTTAACTTAATTGTCCAATTACACAGAATACAAAACGATAGCAATAAAATGGTAGCACCTAATGTTAATGCAGGATTCTGGTAGCGAATAAAAGCCTCCGAACTAAAATATCCTAATTATTATTGACTTAAGTGAGGACGAGAATTCCCATTGCATTGGGCAAATACGTTGAGTGAGTTAACTTGAACAATAAAACTAAGTAAAATATTTTAGTGTAAGTTCATAGGTACTCATAAGCTTAAATTACGATAATAATATGATATTAAAACAAGTTTTCGGTATAAGTTTAATAACTTAAAAGATATTTTATTAACTCATAATTTTAGAATTGTAACTTTGTTAATTGTTTATCACAAATTCGTGTTATGGTTACTTAATAACTATTTTAACGATTACAGCAAAGTACAAAACTGTTCAGTTTCCTCAAGTCTGTCTGTCAAGTCTTCCTTAAAAAGTTTTATTTCTATTTTAAAGTTAAACGTCAGTCACCCTATTTCATACAAAACCTGGCTCAAAACTATACAAATACACACTATATTTTTACTGTAATTATCTGACAAACGTAAACGTTACAACTCTTTTTTTTCGACAAATGTAAATTGTATATTTATTTAACCATAACCATTATCAAGTAAGATTTTCAGTAAATTATAAGAATACTGTTTTTTTTATAACTGTTTTTATTTCAAATTATGTTTCGTTCAAATGTTTTTATACTTCTACACCTGTAACTATGGGGAATCGAACCCGAAACCTCTTAATGTGAAGCGAGTTACAGTCACTTCACCACGCAGGCCGTCCTGTGTTTTTGACCGACTTCCCAAAATGAGGAGGTATACAAATCGTCTGTATATTTTTTGATAGGGACCATAGATAAACACATCTATTGCAACCGGTTAAATGCAGAAGTTGTTAAGGGTATAAGCAGTAGGTAAGTAGTTCTTTGCAGAACACCCACAGCGGATTTATGCCTCCGTTTGGATCTTGGGTTGTGGTTTAAGTGGTAATGGATTGAAAAGAAAAGGTTTCTTTGTAGCGAAAGTTGCAAATATTGAATTAGAATTCATTTTCAGCTGAAAGCCAGTCTATAGAAATTAAATTAGTTATGTTACACACGATAGCGTGAACATTTCTGGCTGTATAAATTGGCTATGAGGAATATGGTCTAAGCTATACTTCAAACTTCTGAGACTGATCTGAGATTGGCCACAACCTCCACTAATCCAGGCTTGGCTCCCGTCTGTGGAGTAAGGCCTAACCTTCCCGAGGTATGAGAATAAGCCCATGCTTCTGCAGTGCTGGGGATGAAATGGGTTGTTAAGGTATCATAAATGACCTGCTTTGGCAAATCGCTTCTACCTTGAATCTGAAGCAATAAAAGCTCATGGACGGAGGTGATGTATAACTGGTGTTGTGTGCGCGTGCGCGTGCCCAACATTTGTACACGCCAGAGTATATCGGGCGGGTTCAGCGATTAGGACCACGAGGTATTGGAACGCGGTCCCAGTTGCTGAACCAAATTGAATAAGGGTGGACCTATGACACGAATAAGGCAAGTGTATTTCTATTAAGTTTTATTTATTTTGCTCTGATGATTAATAACATGGTAGTTTTTATTTGCTGAAAATTGGCAAAAAAGAGAAACTATAAAAAAAATATTGCTTCTATTGTTCGAGATTTCTAGAGAAAGTTGTTTCATGAGTAGCATCTACTATTTGCTGCTTTTCAGCGAATAACAAACCCTTCGTAAACGTATTTCCTTTTTGTAATCAAAGTAAAAATTGAATTTATGTGATATCTTTTAACATGACTGTCTTTTATTTAAAAGTTTGATCTGGATTTTTGTCATTAATAGAATCATTAAAAAGAGTCATCATCAAAACAAATTCAAAGAATACGAACGGGGTCCGAATCCCATTTGGTCCCAATAAGTTAAACGCCTTACAGACGGTCCCGGGGTCGGGTATTAGTCTCGTATCTCCAGATCTGGTCTGAATAGACACATCCTGCTAGATAGTGATATTGCCCACTGATTTTAGATTCTATCAGAGTCTTTTGATAGAGAGCTTTATTCATAGTGTATTTACGTATGGTTATAAGAACGAAAATCCATTGCTGAAGCAGAAAAGGCAATCTAGCTATGTAATATTTAAAAACACGAAACAGATATTATCCTAAGTTGTTAGAAAACACGAAAACTGAAAAAGGAAAGGAAAATTTGTAAGGGCATTAGAAAATCTAAATAATCTCTAATAAACATAAGATAAATAACTATAATATGTTGTAGAGAAGGGCTTCGATTAAAATCCGGCTCGAAGGACCAAAATGTGTGGTTATGCACAATTGCACATGTAATATGAAAGGGAGAGAGAGAGCTAGACTAGGCCCTACAAAGTCTAAGTCCCTACAACCCTATCCCTAACATATGTTTAATAAATACAAAAATAAGTAGTGCGGGATGCCTGTACCGTGTGACCTAAGGTAACAGACGGATGGTGGGAAGGATACAAGGATTCGGAAACGGTTTTCTCACTGTCAGTCGGGCAGACTGACTGGGCAGAAGCTGACGGCTAAAGGTGTCTTGGCCACAGTGAGAGGTGAGGTTGGTTACTGAGAAAGGAACGACGCGTAGTCTGGTTCAAGTATAAACTTTATTTACAAAATTTAAAACGATATATTCATAATTTACTTCATACACACAAATATACTAATTAATATCTTTGTATGTATCTTGTCCGTGTATCGCGCCGCTGCAGCAAAATCTTGCAGATTGATCTAGGTCGTTAGGCCAGCTGACCAAATGCTGAATCACACTGTTCAAGGTTCTTTGAACATATGTCTTTTATCCTCACGAACTCTAAGCAGCTCAAAGAGAAAACTTTCACATTTAATAGATACCTACTTACAATGCTCATTCTTGAGATAAATACCTGCCATAGTTTCTATGATCCCAGATATGCCATATAAGCGACGCTACGCGGGCGTCTCGGCATAATCTCTCAATCCAGATATCTGGATATACACCGGAAGATAGCTCCTTAACCCTCGTGAACTGCGACTACATCGGACGGTATACATTTAAATATCCAGAGCCGAATGTAAACAGCACATATCTGATTCAAGGCTCGTGCCTTGATATTGCGATTGGGAGGTTTACTATGAGTTCTCGAATGGAACTCGCTGAGATTGGTGGGAAAAGTATAGAAGTGAAAAACTGTATTACTTGTATAACTTGTAATACATACGTTGTCCCCAAACCCCGTACCAAAAGATATATTTTTTACATAATGCTATAAGGCAAAGAAAAATAAAGTACCTAAATAAAATAGTACGTTTCAATCAAAGAATTAAATAGTTAAACAGAAACTATCCAGTTAGATTTTATCGGATTTATACTAAACTTAAGTCCAATCCCGTATACGATATCTATCTTAATAAGCTTATATTATTTTTCACAAGCACAATCATAAAAGCATCGCATCGTTAGATCAAATCCATTGAATCCTTCGCAAGGTGATCGAAGTATTGACAAGAACATTTACTACTTTCTTACTCCGCTGGCTCAGCGACCTAAAGTGTCTTGCTTGGAGGACAAGAACATTTAATTTTTTAGAATTATATTTAAGTTTAAAGTGAGAAGCCATGGTAGGGTCCATGGAACGGACGCCGCAACCTGTTGTTATCGTATCTTTGAACTGATCCATTCGGCTGTTTAGCAACCACTTTCCCACTGCTGGATTTTCACGCAGGTCGCACGTAGACGGTAAGAGGTTTCATTAAAATTTTGCTTAGTGGTATATTTTTTTATAAGTGATGTACATTGTACATAGTACACGTATAAATGTATGTGCTAGTGTTATGTGCCAGGAAGAGACTATATTGTACGACAGTACTACCTATATTGTTACACTGTGACAGTACTAATATTACTATGCCGTGGCAGATTATAGGAATTGACCATACCATGAAATAACTACCCATATCTACGGTTGACGAGCTCTGAAAAACTCTGTATTAGGTTAGGTAGGTTGCTGGACTTGCTGGTGTTACCGTACCTGTTTTGTTGGAGTTCCTCCTATAATCTGGCCACGACATGTATGCAATGTCAGACCAAGGAGTTTTATTTTACTTGCTTTTAATCATAAAAGTTAGCTTGACATCTAGATGTGAAGCCGGCCAGACTGTTTGACTGACGGGCAACGTTTATCGTCAGCTGGACTGTCGCTCGTGTATTTCTTTCAGTTTATTTCTTTTTTTTGTATACGACCTTTAAAATTAATTAAGTAGAAGTTGTTTAGAGACTGCTGCACCCTGCAAAAAAAATGTGCCAGACATTTTTAAAATGAAATTAATCATTCTTTCTATATTTTGTTTGTCTTTGTTTTTCTTGTAAATTTTTAATGCAATGAAATAAATGAATGAACTGGAACTGAATTAATAAGTAAAATTCACTGGTATAGCGCAGAGAATTAGCAAGATGAGGTGGCAGTGGGCAGTCAGAAGTGGAATACTTTAACCCAGAGCCAGGAAATATAGAGTTGAACAGCTCTCTGCTAGAAGGATTGATGATATATCTGGAGAAGTTCATGGCGGATACCACTCAACAGCATGTAGAACAGAATAGTGTCAAGTGGAAATGAGGGAAACCCATTGAAAATGGATTGAACAGCAGTCAGCTGTGCAGGTCTTGTCTTCTAGCTTCGCTTATGGTGATGATGCTTCGTATATTCAGTAGTCAGAAGATTGTGGGTTCGATTTCCACCCGGGTTCATCTTAGCAAAACTATTTGCAAGAATTTTTTTGGTTGGCGGTAGGGCATTTTCTGAGCCCCCCTGGTAAGCTATCATACCATCTTATATAAATCTCGCTGCCAAACATCAATTTTAACAGCATCGATGTGTTCCGGCATGGAGTTCAGATAGCCAGTTCCCCTTTGCGCTGGGAAATCTTGGTAAGCCCGCTTCCATCTTTCGGTATCATTATTTAACACCAAAACAACAATTTCCTAATGTATCCTATATCAATCTGAGGAAAGAGACTTATTTTAAACCTAATAGCTTCCGTCCGTGACTTCCTTTGCGTGGACTTCAGAATTGGGTCCAGCAGAGAGAAATAATATGTTAAAGCAGCGCCATCTAGTGACAAAGTATAATTTCAGTTTTTAGCCATTTCTCTGGGAACCCTCGAGATTTCTGGGATAAAAGTACCCTATGTGTTAGCCGAGTGCTTCATCTATCTATCTACCAAATTTCATCCAAATCCGTACAGTAGTTTCGGCGTGAAAGTGGAACAAACAAACAAAGACCCATACTTTCGCATTTATAATATTAGTGAGAAGAGATAGTGAGAAGAGATAGTGAGATGAGATGAGATAAGATCTTGCACATCAATTTATAAAGCCAACCAAATTCTATGAAGCCTTCTATCGAGAGCTTGTATCAAAGAATCGGACGTCATAATCTACGTCATACGGACAATCTACATCCTCTAGGACAGCTCAAAGTTTCGGCGTACAAATTGTTGATTACTTATTCAACAACCTGACGTCTCACAAAGTCACCCGTCGCAAACGTTATCTACCACACCCGCCGCACCGATGTACGACGTCGAACAATTTATCCTACAAATTGCTCTAATTGGTGTCCAGTCTGCCTGGTGGCATGAAGGCATATCTTTTGCGCGACGTGAAATGATAAAGGAGTCTCTTTCTCACACGCCAACTGCATAAAAATACAGGGTGTTAAAAAAGTGCGTTCGAAATTTTAAGGGGTTACTCAGAATCAAGTGTAGAATACCTACAGAAAATAAAAATCCAATCTACAATTTTTTTTCAGTTCCCATACTAAATCTGAATTCTGAATCAAGAATTTAGAAAAATACCCACCTGTTCAGTCAACTGAACTAGTGGGAACAAAGGTATTCTATACTTGATTCAGAGTTAGAGCGCTTTTATAGTCACGCGGGTTTCTACACGCATGCGGGTACGGCCCGCATGCGTGCGGCGTTTCCAAAGCGACCCGCATGCGTATGACACGCATGACAATAAACGAGACCTAAAAAATGTACTGAAATGATAGGTTGCGGGCGGCACGCATGCGGGCGCGGCGCGGGTGGAAACCCGTGTGACTATAAAAGCGCTCTAACACCTTAAAATCGCAAACGCACTTTTTTAACATACTGTATAGTAACTAAATTGGGTCTAAAGAGTCTTTATTGCCGACCCCTAATAAAGGGATAAGGTATTGAAGAAGAAAGAAAAATAATTGATCAGCTTATTTGCCAACATTGTATGAGAAGTCAGATTTTTCTGCGAATTAATAGCTATAGGTTCCTTAGGAACTTTATTTACATTTCATACGAAAAGCCGCGACAAATATTTTTGACTAAAATGTTATCATTTCTACAGTAACGTGAAGTTATTTACTGTTAAGGCCTCTGACTCATAACTATAAGATTGAGTCAGATGCCAGCACCAGAAAACGGCTTTTGAGACAGACAGATGTCAAATAAAGCTATAAATAACGACGAATTAAATGTGCCCATTTCTGGCTAACTTGAGAGACATTTTAACATTTTAACTACAAGTAAATAGTATTTTTCATGGTTTTCTGCCCTCATAAGAAAGAAGACCGCAAAATATATGGAGTTTCCGTATAGGTACTTTGCGGCCTTCTTTATTAAAACGGCAGTTTCATCTTTTTTTGGGGATAGATTTTAGGGGATTTGACTAGAATATATCTCATCTCCAAACTGTAATACGCGGCAGCGGCACTATGCGACGCGACGCGACGCTGCGCGACCCAGTATTGTTTCTATAAAATCGTACGAGCTAGACCGCACTGCGCGGCAGCGGAACTGCGCGACGCGACACTTCAGTTTCATACGAATACGACTGCAGCGGCACTACGCATCGCGTCGCGTAGTGCCGCTGCAGCGTAGTGCGTTCGTATCTTTAGAGTAAGATAGTTAGGATATGACTATAATTAAATATTATAATATGTATATCTTCTTCTTATCGAGTCGATCGCAATCTAAATCTAAATCGTGCTGGCACAGAATTTAGTAGCTACGAGAACTGCATTTTCAGTAGCGTCCATAAGTTCTTTTTTTTATTTTTTTTTATTTAGTGTCTATAAAAAATATACATTTTACAAAAAACATGTGCAACGGAAACCCCTTTGGGTTTGTGTATTGCACAGAAGTCGTACACTGATATTAACCAAGTATAGAATTACTATCTAGAAGTTACAATTGCACGTATTATGTAACATGTTTACTGTGATTCTGTGAGAAGGATGGGTAGATTGTCAATGAGTGAGTGCAGCTAAGTTAATGCAGGTGTTTCTTATTGGGTGTACAGGATGATGAAATTAAGTTTTAAAATTGTAATAAGGTATGTAAAAAGGTATGTAATGTAAGGTATGTATATATTAATAATAGTAGTTATAAATATATAGGTCAAGCATACTATTTTGTAAATTATAATTTATGTATTTTGGTAGGTAAGAAAAAAATTGCTTTAATTTTGTTCTTAAGTTATTTTTGGTTATTTCTTGTTTTAGGTCTGTTGGTAGTTTATTGATTAAGAAAGGAATAATATACTTTAATTCTCGTTTTCCGTATAGGTTTAGAATTCTCGGCAGTTTTAGTGTCTCGTTTCTCACTGCACGTGTTTGCTTTTCATGGTGAGTTGGAGTCTGGAGTGATTTGTTGAAGAAGTTTTCGCACAGCAGTTGATAGTTTACTTTATTGTGGATCGGTATGATTTTACAAAAAGAATATACTTCACTGTAATCTGTTTTAAAAGTTGCTTTTATTTTTGAAGGGATAATTGTTTTGAGGATGCGTAACTGGAGTTAATATATGGTATCTAAATGGGATTTAAAAGTCCGGCCGTAGCTGCTGAGACCATAGGATATAATGGATTCACCTAATGCTACGTACAGACTTAGTAGTATTTCGAAAGGAATTTTCCTTGAAGATTGCTCTAAGTTTATCACATACATAAGAAATGTGATCAGTCCACCTCAGGTGGTTGTCGATTGTCCTAGATATGTTTGCTTGTTGACTAGTTCAATGGGATCACATTTGCAGGAGGGATTAGCACTATGCAGGCATTGATGGTCGTGTGCTATCAGATTTATTTGTGACGTTGATCTGTTTTGTGTTGAGCTTATGTACATATTTTTTGTTTTAGATGGATTCAGCGCCAAGCCTGCGTCGTGTGACCATTTGGAGAGTATGTCAAAGTCTTTTTGGAGGTCAAGAAGAGCTAGATCTATGTCTTTGTTTGCTGATAAGAGGCATGTGTCGTCAGCAAATTGGAACATCTCACAGTTTTTTATAGTTTGTGCTAAGCTGTTAACATAGGTTAGATAGTGCACGGGCCCCAGAACCGATCCTTGGGCTGTACCTTCTGATATCGGCACAGCGTCACTTAAGGAATTTTCAATTTTAACAACAAACTTTCTGTCAGATAGGTAGTTCTTACACCAATTCAGTAGAGGGCCTCTTATATCACAATCATCTAAACATTGCAAAAGCTGGTAATGTCGCAAAGTATCAAATGCTTTGCTGTAGTCTATAAAAACAACTAGAACATGCTTTTTGTTATTTAAGTGTTTGCAAATTGTGTCAGTAAACTGAGACAATAGCTGTGTTGTATTTTTATTTGGTTGAAATCCATATTGTTTAGGAGATAAAATGTCATTAAAATTGTAAAAGTTATGAATTTGTTTAGAAATATATTTTTCGATAATTTTGTCCGTTGTAGATAAGATAGTGATAGGCCTGTAGTTGTTGTAGTCGTGATGGGTTCATTTTTTATAGATTGGTCTTACTACTCCAGCCTTTAGATCGGGTGGATATTTTCCTGTAGAAAATTCTATTTTCCTTCCTATCTTCCTTCCTATTTTCCTTCCTATATCTATTTTCCTTTCTAGGTGCAGGTGACAGAAGGGCAAGAAATAAGGTAATAAGTTGTTCCGTAATTAGCGGAACGACACCTCACCTGCATCCCAGATTGGAGCCATCCGTGAATCCCCATGTTCGCCTTGTTTCGGCCAACACGAGCCCGAAGTCCAATAATATATGATTGTGGTAGCTACCTAGGAGGGTTAAAATGACATTTCCCTATTATCAATTAAACCAGTTGCCCTCGCTTGGAATCAAACCCTCGACCTCCCGTTGCCGAAATACCCGTTACTCTAATTTCAAATTAGCAACAATACTTTTCTCTCTTTAGTGTCATGTTTCTCTTGTTTAGCATTGAATTGGTCCGAAGCTAAACCGAAACAAATAAAGCAATCAAACAAACTTACAAATGGACTTCGATCATTCATAAACACCTCAGAAACGAACCCCGAAGGACTAAAGAGTTACGGCGGCCGAAGATATGAATAATAACAGTGATAGATACAGATCATCGCAACATCACTTGATTTTAATTCATTGCCGGTCGATGATTAACTGGCAACGAATAAATACCGCTCTGCGATCGTAAATTGTTTGGGCTAGGGTTGTGTTTTAATTAGGCAAAGAAAGAATGTATCCGAAAAAGAGAAATAAAGTAGAATGATAAATAAAATCGTGTTCGTGTAATCATAATTTTCTCATTATATTACACTGAAAAAGAAATTAAATATAATATGAAAAATGTTAAAATTTAAATTTTGGACATAGAGTCGTCGAGTTCTATGAAAGTTTTTTATTTTTAATAATCACTAATACTAATGTAAATGCGAACGAAATACTATTGTGAGATGTTACGGATTCGAGGTCTACAATCAATGTTCTGGAAACTTTTGTTGTCTCGATTTTAATGATTATAATTATAGTAAATATTCAGTTTGTTACGACTTGTAAAAATTGCTACTAGGCCGGATTGGCAACATGCGGATACTGAATCGGATACATCCGTATTCATAATGTCATTTTGGTATCATCTCTATAACTTACAGGTTGTACGGATGTACGGATGGGTTGTACTTTGTACTTACATATACAATTATATCGTGTTGATTTGAAATGATTTAACCTATTGTACCTATTTTATTGTTGATATTTATATAGAATAGAAAAATATATTTAATTAGGGTATTTTGAAGCCTTGAACAGAAAATGTGTACTGAGTATGTTCGATTTTTCGTGTTAAAAGCCATAAACGTTTCGCTTAGGAGTATCACAAGATAAGAACAATAAATAATATTTAAATTCGTCTACTTTAAGCATATGAGAATAATTTAGTCTTATTTTCCGAGAATAAAACCACTCTGAACTGGCACCTAAATAATAATTAATTAGATAATTTATGTTTTAATCTTTAGAGCAATCTGATTAAAACCTCATTCCGCTGTTGCATGTTTTGGCGTTACTCTAGCTTACTTTTAAGTGGTTTTTGGTATCCAGTGGCCTTTAGTGCTATCATTGTCATATCAGTAACGATTCCATATAACGTCAGAAAACTTCACTGAAAGACTAATTTTTATGACAGAAAGTTCAGTAGTAACAACTAAATCAATATTTTATACCCACTACCCAGCAAGCACATTCAAATAACAAACATAAAAAACAATAAGAAAACTGTTTTCTACAGTTTTCCGCATACTTTTTTTATACCACTGCTTGTCAAACTTACAAGAAGATTTTTAGTGTAGAAAAAAATGAGAAAAAAGATGCTGCGATATCAAAATTAAGTAATTATTTTGAAAATAAACTTAACAGTTAGGTGAAGCAATCACATATCATTAATAGTATTGTTTTTGTTACAAATTAACTCTAAACGTGTTGTTCAAATCTCTTTTCACGTTGTTTAAATCTTTTACTATATTTTGTGTTTTGTTTTTTCTGTTGTCATCATTGACGCCTTGTAAAATGTTACTTAAATAAATTTTCAACTATTAAAAATATCATGTTTTCATTCATAGTTGATTGAACACGTGTCACTTTTGTTAGAGACGAAAACTTAAGTAAAGACGGACTTTTTCCCTATTTTCGGAAAAACATCATTTATTGAAAACTAAACAGTTTTTATATATTAGCTTTAGCCTTATTGGTGGGACGTTATAGACAAGCTATCTAACATAGCAATTTGATGCACCCATTCTGGGACACTCTGTGTACAAAAAAAATATTGAATAAAAATAACAACAACAATAATTGGTATGTGTGTGTTGTAGTGTAAACGAGCAATACCTCTACCTTTATAGGAGCAAAAAAATATTTTCTGTCACCACCCGTGGTTAGACAAGAAAATAACCAAGGACATAGTAATTAATAAAAAGGCACAAAAATATATTACACCCAAAATATTATTTAAAAAGAAAAGTTTTAATGTCCTTATTAAGTTTTTTGTATATGTGTTACTTATTGTTAAAGAAGGACGAAATGCTACAAGGGGCCAAATGCAACTGTGTGCAGCTCCTAGTGGATTGTAATTATGGGTTTAATTATGGTGCTCCCGAGGTATTTTCAATTTAGCCAACTTTTGCTTTGCGGCTATTAATTTTCACAATGCACGAGTGTGGTGGGTGGATGCCGGTAAGCTAGCTTCGACTAAGCGGAATAATTTATACTTACAATATTATAAAAAATATATATATATTAAAAAATGGCCGAGACTAACTGATTCAGACTAATGAATTGACTAATTTGAAGGTCTGGCCGAATGAAAATGCGTTCTCTAGTCTTTTTTTATTGTAAAAAATGTTTTTTTTTTATTGGCTATGAATTGAATTTAGTTAGGTTTCTCAAAGACTAACAAATTACCTAAATTGATTTAAATATTTTAAAACGGGTTTATTCTATAAATCTGGGTTGACAGGAGTCAAAATATAATATACATAATTAGGCAAAACATGGCTTACTAAGAATATGGTAAAAAAATATTATACACATTTTTAAACGAATTTTGCAAAGCAAATGTAATAATAATATTTCGATACAGATCATAGTTTGCGACTACAGTTTCCAAAAAGGAGGCTACATACTACTTACTCAAACAGAAAAATATTACACACACCCATTATAATAATTTCGTTCGTTAAATATCTTATTTATTTGCACTACATTAAAATTTATAAAGCCTTAAATCCTACCAACCTATCTTTTCCTCCCATAAAAACAAAGCAAATCAAATCAGCTATCCGCAATCCCCCAGTTATGGGTCGCACGGTGGTCCCATAAAGGAGAACGATAATTTTCCACTGCACAGTGGTATGGGTCAGTCGTTAGACAAATGAGGTAGATAGGCCACAATGCCACAATTTGTATGCCCTACGGAGACGAGCGCTGATCTGGTAGCTGTTTTAGCGCACAACTATTCTTGCTGATGCTGATTTTGGACAAGAGTGGCGTGGAGAAGAAATGTGAAAGAACAAAAAGTTGTATTAAATACTAGCTACCTGCACGCAGTTTTGTTCGCAAACAACTTTTGATTATTCCATGGGAACTCAATTCAATTCAATTCAGTGGTTATATCGCTAAAGAGCGATCTCTTCCAGACGACTTTTGGGTGGAGGAAATCGCATAAAAACATATTTGAGAATTCGAGATAAAATATAGTCTAGGTTCGTCCAATGAGTTGTCTAAATCAAAGTGTAGGTAGAGATATTGTAGGCGGTACAGCTGTTTCGTGTCTCTCTTTATACCAAAGTTTTTTGTTATTCTAGCTGAAATCATATTTTTTCCCAACTTTACATGCTAAAACAATCTAAATAATAATAGGATTTAAATAAATTGTTTAATATTTATAAACTGCTTTCAACTATCTATCAAAACACGTAAGCTTTTAGTAATTGATTTGAATACAAGGCAGAAAAAACAGCTGGATTTAAAATAGCGTGAATAATTTTTAAAACCACAATTCGTGGCGTCTCCATGGATTTATGTTCCAAGATGACATCTATGGCGTGAAGTCCGTCCATTACCACATATCGACACTTCGTTAGTCCGACACATTCCCACTGCACATAAAGACCAATATCCTTTAGCCAATCCATGTTAAATACTTGGAATTATTTAACATAGCATTGGGAATTACTCAGAGGAATTTGAACGTTATTGCATACTACGATATTGGTAAGGTGAAATGACTGGAGATCAGTTTTAGAGATCCTTGTGTTCACACAAGGATCTCTAAAAGGAAATTCTATTTTTTTACAGGTGACGTAGTTAAAACTCTGATGATACTAAAGGAGACGTTTCACGGGACTATGGAGCTTGGACCTGGTCTGTGTACTAAACATCATAAATAAGTCATTAGAAACATAGTCTTTTCTAATTGTACATTTCCTTCGATTTACCTTCGTTGCGAGGTTCATCTAGTTCAGTGGTTCCCAACCTTTTCTTGACCAGGGACCACTTTGATTTCTTTGTTGTTAGCAGGGACCACATGTACAAAAAAAACTGAATCAATTTGAAAATAAACCTTAATCAAGAACTAATTGAAAACATATCATTTTAGTAGAAATGAATTAAATAAGTTTTGAATCAGTGTGATTTTTGACCTCGTATCTTCTTTACAAGTTCGGTAATCTCCTAAGATTACCGAACTTGTAAAGAAGATACGAGATTTGAGAAATAACATTAGCCAATCTTCACGCAAATCATCACATAGGCGGTTATCACATTGCACTGGAAACCGCTCCGGTGTGCGGCGCTGCGGTTTTTATTTTACCCGCTTACTTTCAATCGACACCTGGCCTTGTTTTTAATTGCTAACAAAGCAGAAAACCCTTGTTCGCATAAATAAGTAGTAGTGAGAAAGCCAAGGACAGCGCAAGGCGATTTCTCGAATTTTGGTTTAATGAATTGCTTTTTTACACCAAAACTTCAATTCTAATGCGTCCTTAGAGTTTCTATATTTTTTTTATTTAATTCAATGAGTTCTTCGTGGATTTCTTCTGTTACTTCACCAGCATCCGCGCTAAAAGAGTTGAGAATCAGTTTTTGATCAACTTTAGCTTCTGTTTCGGTATATTGTAGGAAGTAACTATTGAATTCATCAATCAACATTTATAGATGTTTTCTTGTATGTTTACCCTACTCGCGTAATACTTTTTGTCCTCCAAAAGTTTTTTTAATATCGTGAAAGCAGAATATTTGTTTTAAATCGTTTGCGGACCATATTTAGGCTCCTGCGGACCACTGGTGGTCCGCGGACCACTGGTTGGGAACCACTGATCTAGTTTCTCAGATTTAACAATCGCAACACATAAATCACCCAACATGGCGAAGCGAGCGCAATTTTGAGCATTTTACGTTCAGAAACTAGATTTTGTACATACCATTGAAATTAATAATTTAGTTGTCCGACAAGTAACTCGAAAACCAGCTGTTATGCCTGTAAAATAGGCAAGGCATATCCGTAGATTTTAAAAATCGTACACCAATGTCAGAAGTCAGAACAGAAGGGTGTTCAGTCAATCAGAGTCAGAGAAAGCATCTGAGGAATATGTGGATGAAGCCGTAATTTCTGAACGTGACCTACTATTGCAAGCTTCAGTGTTACCATTTATATTGTAAAAAGTGCTGACAAAACATTATGCTTGAACCACGCAACCCTGCTTCTAATATTTTTTTTATTATTTTTCCTAGAAAGCCAATATTTTTCTATATTTTTCGTACTACGTACATGTCCAGGCACAAAATGAAACGTGTCCTTTACCTAATGTTGTTTAGTTAAAAATCTGTTGACTATGAATATCAACGAAACCAATGCGAATTTTATTTTTTATTTTATTATTTATTTATTCTAGGCCACACTGATAGTCTGATAGTATATCCAGGAAAATCAGTTAAATCAAATAATTGTATGATTTAATCCATCTTTTCACACCTTGTAAATGTGTTAAACTCTTCTAACGAATTATTTTGTATTTACTTGATAACGGAACTAATTTTGTTAAGTTAAAAAATACAACTAATATGTGCAGAACCCACAACTGACTGGGCTTAAACTTTACTTATTTTGTTATGACTAAACTTGCATACATTGTAGTTTTCTCATAGGTAAAGTCACAGATATAGAAAAAATAAATTCACTTGATTAGATGAAAAACCTAAATGAATAATTTGATTTTGTTTCTTTGTTACATTTTAGTTTTATTAGTTGCTTTGTTTTTATTTTTGTTTCTGTTCCATTCTGTATGGTCATCTTAGGTATTATTGGTAAAGAATGTAAAGATAAGAAGAGCGGTGCCTCCTGACACAGGCATTTCCAACTTAAAAGGAGGCTCCAGCCACAGAAAAAAATGTGTTGGAGAAATAAAGATATTTTATTTTATTTATTATTTTGGTAACAACCCATATCGCCCCCAGTGCAGGGGCACGGGTCTCTTCCCATACCGCGGGAAGGTAGTCCATACTCCACACACGGGGGCCAAGACCGGATTGGTGGAGGTTGTGGGGCTAGTGGTCAACCCCAGTGTCAGAAGATTTTAAGCCACCTCTATAAGGCCTCCGACATGGCTTAACGACTGCAATCTAGTAATAGCAACCGGCATCAACTGTTTAACGTTACGAAGCACGGAAACTGTCAAGATTAATGCCAATCAACTTATTAGCAAAGACAATACAATTAATGAACTTCGCTAAATATCTTATTTCTACTTATAAAGTATATATGTTTTTTTTATAAATAAATAAATATCTGGGACAAATCACACATTGTCATCTGGCCCCAAACAAGGATTCCCTGTATTATGGGAACCAGAGACTAATATACATACAAATATACTTTTTAAATACATACACATATAGATTTAATACGCCCAGACACAGAGCAAACAAATCTGCTCATCACAGAAATGTTTGCTCTGGGTGGGGATCGAACTCACGACTCTCAGATTAGTACTCAGGATCACTAACCACTGAGCCACCGAGTCATTCATGTACATATATAATTATATTTATTTTTATATTGTAACTTTATTTTTCGTCTTACTTTTCGAACATCTGTGTTCCATTCCATCACGGCAAACCCCACAAAGCTGTCCAGATATTGAAGTTAAGCAAAAATACACTCTGTTACAGGACAACAAAGAGTCACTATGTAAATTTATGCGAAAATTTCATGCATTACCATTGCCACCCGCGTACTGATGGTGTTTGATAGGCAAAGCCAGAAATGGAGCTAGTTTTAAGTAAAATATGCAATACAGACTTTAACTGACGTCTATCACACTCTTCATCTTAAATGGAGAAAAAGTTAAAATTAATGGCGTTTCTTAGTCGCGACTTTTCTAGGATAAAGTAAAAAGTGAAGTGTGTAAACCATTTTAACCAAATGTAGAAAGTAATGTAACTTTGATGGCTGGTTTATTTATGTATGCCTTACTCATGAATAAGTATTGTAAGAAATTACTTCTTTTTCAGAATTGCTAAAGCATTTTAGTAGCGTTAAGTTCAATGATTATTCATTTCCAAAGACTATACTCACAATGGAAAAATAACGAACATGTGAATTTTCCATAAAAAAAATATCTATAGCTAATATTATGATTCGTGTGAAAAGTTATATGTTTTCATAGTGAACAAAATGTTTTATGAGAAGAATAACATATTTAATATATTGTTATAATATATTTATAATATTGTTTAAATATAAGTTTAATTAAATTAGGTTTATATTGTCTTGAACATAAATTATAATTATTTCATTTTTCAATGTTACTCGCGTTGTGCCTCTGCTTCTTGCCTTTTTTCCGGACTACGGGTTGTCTGGAAGAAATCGCTTTTAGCGATAAGACCGCCCAGATTGTCGATTTGTTTCTTTTTATTGTGTTATTATATGTTTGTATGTTTCTTGTATGACAATAAAGAGTATTTGATTTGATTTGATTAATTATTTCTTTATATTTTTGATACGTTTAAAGGCTAACAACATGCATGAAATACACGGTTTTTTAAAATATTACTTTTAATATAATTGACAACGTAAAATACCTTAGAAACGAATTCACTAGAATCCCATTAACTACGGTTTTGCTGCTTTTTTATATTTTTTAATTAATTAAAAATAAAATAAAATTATATGGGATACCATATTGGAGTCCATGCATATCTATCGAAAAAAAGTTCACTATCGGTGAATATTCAAAGAAAAATCATACATACATTTAAATGGGGACCTCTTTTAAAAAAAAAGCTGTGAAAAAACAGCTAACTGTCGTTCAATTACCGGCGGAAGGTCACTTCAGAAGGTCGCGGTTTCAATTACCGGCGGAGTCTAAGTTGTAGGACTTGCCGCCAAACATCAATGTTAATAACATTGATGTATTTCGACATGGAGATAAGACAGCCAGTTCCTTATTGCGATGGAAAATCTTGGTAAGATCGCTTCTGTCTTTCGGCATCAACATTCACTCACATTCACATTTAACGATTAGGTGAGAAAATGCCAAGTGCTATGAATAGTGGATTAAAAGGTATCCGAATCGACACCCCTGAACAGAATAACACCACCGTAGACCGGAAGTCAATAAAACCTACCACCAGCTTGGCTAGCTACCACCATCTTATCTTAGTCTTGCCGCCAAACATCAATGTTAACAGCATTAATGTGTTCCGGCATGAAGATAAGATAGCCAGTTCCCCATTGCATTGGGGAATCTTGTTAAGCCCGCTTCCATTTTCGACATAATCATCACTTACCATCAGTTGAGAGAATGCCAAGTCGTTACCAATGGGTGAGTTCCTGAGGGCCCCGATCCCCGAAGCATTCGTCCCGTAGGACCCCGAATACGATAAACATTACATTTTAATATGTATCCGAATGGACACCCGTGAACAGAATTACATCACCGTAGACCGGAAGTCCCTAGCACCTTTTTCGTTTGTCTTCTGTGAGTCTTCTGTCAATTATATCCTACAGCTTGAATGCTCAATCATTGTCCCCTATATAAGGAGGCAGGTGGTAGTCAGGATGAGGTGCATAGGCTAACAATTGTGAACGCATCCTTATTGAAACGTTGCGTATCAATGAAGCTGGTTTTGACTTCCGTTGGGATTGAAAGAGTGTGTTGATAAGTACAGTGACTTAGTAAGATAGAGAGCTTGGACACCTTCATGAAAGAAGACTTCTGGCCGAAAGGCGTGGTGTTTCGGCGGTTTCGAGGTCGTCTTCGGGACTCCAACACTGCGAGCATCGGCAGCGCAACAGCACAAAGAAAAGTGCCAACTTAGATTTAAAGTAGAATAACTTATAATTGTATTTATTTATAGTATTTAAGTATGTCCTTTTAATTGTAAAAGTTTTTATGTATCTATGGGCCTGTACTTAGTTACTAAGTTGCCTGAAAATAAATGAATTATATATATAGCTACGAGTATATCGGTAGCTACCAATACAAGGCGTAAAAAAGTTTTTTTTTACCCTCAATTGGTAATGCCCTTGGTATCATCTCAACACATTAAAAACAATGTACTTCAATTACATATAACAACTACATTTTTGCTTGGTTTAATTTTTGTTTTTGTTAATTTGTATAAAAAGCACTGAACCGATTTTAGTACAATGGACTAACTTGAAGTTATAATCTATCGAATAAAAAAATTCTCATGAAAATCGGTTGACATTAATTATCCTCCTTTTTTGGAAGTCCTATTTATGAAACCGAAAAAATTTTGTTCCAATACTTTATTGAAAATGTACAGAAAATGGGCGTTTTATACTAATCGATCGGCTGATTGGCCAAATTTGTATACCTAGGTAGTCCAAAAATATGATTCTAAACTCGTAGAACAAAAAATCTTAAAATTCGGTAATACCAAAATTCTATAGCACCAGCCCAGCACACACCGATAAAAGTTTTTGACTACAGTACAACAAGAACGTATAGTTGTTTAAAAAATAGTTATTCTAACAAAAAACTAGTTATAAGTAATAGAATCTTTTGCAGCATGTACTAACTTTATTACTTTTAAAATCTAGTTAAAACACAGATTGTAGTGTTTGCCACTGCATAGTAAGCATTAATGATGCGATAGTAATGAATACTGGAAAACGGTATTCTTTACAATAAGGTTTGTTGTCATTATAACCGGAGGCTCGGTGGCACTGCGGTTAGTGACTCCATCCTCCAAACTAGAGGTCCTAACCAGAGGTTCAAATCCTGGCCAGTGCACCAATGAGTTTTTCGAAACTTACGTGCATTTTCATATCGACTGCTTTAACGGTGAAGGAAAACATCGTGAGGAAAACTGCACATCTAATTTCTAGTTGTGTATGATGGTCGCGTTGCACACGTCCGTAGGTGTAAATCTTAAATGCCCTACACGTGACCAAGGGTGATGATAAGTGCAACACCAGGCAACCGCCGCCTATACCATGTGGATAGGACGGTTAAATTGTGCCACACGATAAGAGAGATTATAATCGGATTGTAAGGTGAACATGAAATGTTATACACATACCGATATGTTCTGTTATATTCACAAATTGATTTAACTACATTATGATAGTAATGAAATAGAACTAGACAATATCGTAAGTATAATGAGATTCTAGTTACATGTACCAGACATTTATTTTAGTGCAAGCTCAACTAGTATAAAACAACTTATAGAAGACATAGCCAAGTTACGTATAAGATTTTCTGTTCTTTTTACCTTGGCTATGAAACTTGTTCAATCATTATAAAAAAAAACGCTAAGGAACATTCCTCGTCGAATTCCATATAGAAAACAGAAGGCACTGTTAAGTGACCTTCTGTCAGACGGAAAGGTATAAAATAAAACGGTGATACCAAATCGATCGCTTCCATTCTTAACGTTGAGAGAGAATTATCCGTATTTGGGGCCCTGCGCGGGCGCACTCGGGTATCCATGCGATTGAACTTTTTTGGATCTTCATAATTATGTCGAGATACTTACGCGAAAATTATTGAAAATTCGCGAGAGGTATAAAGAAAATAGAATACTTAAAATGTTCTATATACTGCTTAAAATGAATTGCCGATGAATGTGGTAGTAGTTTATTTATTTTATGAGAAACAAATAGTCTTACAACTTGTTATAAGAAATCTATGGCCGAAATCGAAAAAAAAAGAGATTATTTTTCGTTCCATCCTAACCATAAGTAAATATTTTAGCTGATCCGTCGCGGCAAATACAACAGAGCGCTTAAGTTAAGAAAATAATTAATTAATTTAATAATTGTTTACTTAAAATGTATTTGAAATTAAAGGAAGAATAACAAAACATAGTCTTGTTTTGTTTCAGATTTTGTATTTTATGTTCTGTATAATAAAAACCATTTGTAATCGGTACTGAAATTATCTGTTTAACTGCGTACTCTTAAATAAATAAATATCAATACTTCCCGGAAGCCATGGCGACCCTACACGCTAGCAACTTGGCCCGTGCTCACATTGTAGTCGTAATGGTATTGTTTAATTGTGTTCCAGAGGTTGTAAAGAAAACTTATCGGCGATCGGGCGGGCTCTCACCGAAGTAGTCGCCTTATAACGAGAGACCCAGAACTAAGTAGTCACGAAATACAGTGTAGGTCTGTATGTAATTACAAAAAGGAGAATAATTATTAGAGTATCGAGTGATTTTTATCGTGTTCGCTAGCTGTGCAATCTGATTGTGGCTTTAAATTGTTAATTTGTTGATAATGTTCTATTGTAGCTACTTTATAAGTTGTTTTAATTATACTATACTTGGATCGAATTTGATTCGATGGTGGATTTTATTATTTATACACAGAGGGACAGAGAGATTGAAACGACTAAGTCCGGGGTAAAAGAATATTATTAGCAAATAATTTTAGCTTAACAGCAGTAGAAATCAGAGACGTGAAATATATACAGGGGTGTAACAGAAGTGTGTGACAATACTTCAAGGTTGGCTTTTACCCATCAAACTGAACAACTTTTGTTCTACAACTTTGTTGAAATCGCAAATTTTTTTTTGGACTTTTCATACAAATCGATCAGCTAGCGAACCAAGTTTGTATGAAAAGTCCAAATTTTTTGCGATTTCAACAAAGTTGTAGAACAAATGTTGTTCAGTTTGATGGGTAAAAGCCAACCTTGAAGTATTGTCACACACTTCTGTTACACCCTGTATAAATATCAGGAAATACAGTGTCGTTCTCAAATACCTGTAAAAAATTGTGACCACGGCTTCTATTAAAAAAACTGATCAACTTTGCCCAAAAAACCTATACTCAATTCGCAAGAAAAAATATTGGAATTCTCATACTTATTGATCAGGTGCTTCATCAACTTTTCGTCTAAGTCCCTACAATATTTTTGCGAACTGACTAAGGTTTAGGAATTGACTATAGGTAGGCACAGGACCGGTCGGTATGGAAATCCGGTGAGGCCTTTGTCCAGCAGTGGACGTCTTTCGGCTGATGATGAGATGATGATGATGACTATAGGTTTCATGAGTAGACGTTAGGGTTATTTAATTAAGGTATTTTAGAAGGACTCTAAGCTTGGAATAATGGAAGGTCTATCTTCGTCGAAATGTATGCATGTTTATCGGTCTCTGTCAGTCAAGGCAGGTGGAGGTTTCCCTTTGAGGTGTCGACAAACTTGGAGGTAAAAATATTTGCCGTATCGACTTTTTTCAATACTACAAAGAAACTTGCTGTTTTATATTTTCAAAAAAATATGTTTCGCTTATGAGTCCGAGTGAATATTTTATTCACTGCCTTGATCCAAATCGTATTACAGCGGTTTTCTTGAGCGAATCCACAGGATGAGTCTTTACTTTAAGGTGAGTTACTTTGCAATAGAATTATTCCTATATTATGGAGCTAACGACGCTCTTTGTGAGAGCGCGATAGATGTGCTTTTGTCCGTCTGTCCGTCTGTCCGTCACGAAATTACGGTCGTTTAATCGCTTCTACGTTCTATTCAGTCAGGCTATGTAGGTTAGACTAGTTTAGGATGTATGATCGAGGTTATTTTATAAGGAAGTTTCTGCGAGTGATCGCGTTTTAAAATTACAATCTCTTTGGTATAGTTCATTAGTATTAGGAAAAAATATATATTCCGCTGAGAAAAGAAACATTACAGCTATAAAAGAAAATCCAGCCTTAAAGTTTTGATGGTTGGGTGGGATAGAGTAATTTATAGTGGACACAAAATTTTTATTTTACACTTTCTTAAGTTTGTTATTATTGTATTCGCATAGATCAAATGTATCAGCAATAAAATGCTCTTAATAATTTTTTACATATTAGTAAAACAATTGTACAGATAATAGTGAAAATCAGTCCTCCAAACCTGGATTTCCTCTAATTACTAGTTTTCCGTTACGAAAAGTTTCACACAAATACTGCCATTATTTAAAAAAAACACGGACTTACAAACATACATATATACCTACTTATCGGACGTATGCAGAAGCTTCTTTGTTGAAGACGATTCACTACATAGTATAAAACAAAGTCGCTTCCCGCTGTCTGTCTGTCCCTATGTATGCTTAGATCTTCAAAACTACGCAACGGACTTTGATGCGTTTTTTTTAATAGATAGACTGATTCAAGAGGAAGGTTTATATGTATATAATACATTGCACCCGTGCGAAGCCGGGGCGGGTCGCTAGTAATAAATAAAAAAGGTTACAATTGTATATTGAAGTTACAAACTGACTTGTATTTTTCTAAACTTTGCTTGTAGTGCAAAGCAAAGATGTTATTAATTTAGATATCAGCGGCATGCGAACAATAAGGTATTCATTCGTAGATGCAATCTTTCGCTGAATTAAGGTTCGGTGGACATCACGGCTAATCTGAAGTTCAAGATGATTCTATTTGGTATAAATAACTATACTAGAAAAATATTACCTTCCATTTTATCAGTTGGGAAAAAACTAGACTACATCAAGACATGCTGCGTTTAATGCATTAACTGCTTGTTCCTCTCATTAACCAGCGAAGATCAATCTCAGTTAAGCTTGCTGTCAAATTAATGCTGTTGCTGTCAAGCGGTCAAACGCTCTAAGTGTTGGTTTAATTGATGCAATTTCCTCTACGCAGGTAATAACCAATGATGGTGTAGAAATTGAACTAACTAATGCGATTATCTTTACTGTTTCTCGTTGGCACAGGTATTGGGTCAATTGGTTTCAGATTGCTCATGAAAAGTGGATGATGCTCCTGGAGTCCTAAAAGCCTGTTTATGGCGTAACATAGGTTTTTCGGTTATTTAACAAACTTGACAAGATGCTGCTGCGAATAACGTAAAAGTTAAAAAAATCCGCCAAAAAACTACCACAAGTAATTAAAAAAGAACCATTACGCTGAAATTACCAGCAACAATGCTGTTTCACCGAAAATCGTAACAATAATTACCTACATCAAACGTAAATACGATTTATTACATATTTTTTTATGGAAATATTTTAAAATATAAATAATATTTTACCTAAGCAGTGTTCGTTCATATAGCTTAATTTAGGTAAACAGCGTTGAATTTATTACCAAACTTGAGAAGTGATGAATGTAAGATTTTTATTATAATTTGAAAACGTTAAAAAAAGATTTATATTAACTTGGACTCGAAGCTTTAAGGTCTCAGATTCTAAAGTTTATTCATTAATTTGCCTACTACCGTTTCATAGTTATTTATCTTTGAATAAAGTAAGCAAAGCACAGCGCAAGTGCGCAAGCGCAAGCCCATAAGCTCTCCACCCAGTATTTATCTCCCGAGGCGTTAATTTACAATACGCCACACTGTATTTACTAACCCCGCCCCATTGAGGTTGCTATGGTAACGCCTATGTCATAATAACTATATTAGGGGAAGTCCGCGACTTCGTGTATGAGATGCTTGAACTTTTCGTCTGTTATACAGTTTAAATACTTATATATCAACAAGCAACAACGCTGAACACGTCAAAAAACCGACTTCAATCGTAACAACTTTATAGTTGCAAATTTATATTTGCTATATATTTTTTATTTTTGTTGATTTTTCCAAAAAGCGCTGAATCAATTTTGATAAAATTTATATGGGACCACCTCTAAAGTATTATCTACCAAACAAAAAAAGAATCATTAAAATCTATCCATAACTGGCGGAGTAATCGCGTAACATACATAAAAAATATAAAAAAACAACATACAGTCGAATTGAGAACCTCCTCCTTTTTTGAAATCGGTTAAAACGAAAGCAAGCAAGTGTGAAGATATAAAAAAATATGAGATAGCCTAAAAATTTTAAGAAAAATGATTCCTGGGCCAAACTTGGGATCAAGAAAACTCTAACAATATACCCGAAACATATTACCTTTCGATTCGGTCATCATCAGCCGAAAGACGTCCACTGCTGGACAAATGCCTCCCCCCAGCGGCTTCCCGCAACCTTCACCAGGTCATCGGTCCACCGACTGGGGGGCCTGCCTACAATGCGTTTTCCGGTGTGCGGTCACCACTCGAGAACTTTAACTCCGAATACGCCTATATATTCGTTAATCAGGTACGAAAAAATGATATCCACGTAGATAAATTAAGGAAAAAATTAAGTAGAATACCTTCAATATACTGATTCTCAGAAAACAGACACACACTTAGCCTTTTATATGTTAGTTTAATAGTGAGACTATCAAGTAATAACATCATTAATGGGGGAAGCATGGTGGAAGTGTAAATGGACCACCTGATCTGCATTAATCTCGTAATTAAATCGTTTTGCAGTTTATGGTTTACAGGGTAAAGAGTTGGGATTACCATAGAGCAACAATGCAGATATGCCAGCTATGAAGGATTTCGCATTATGGTTATGCTCAAATTTTAAAATTTAGATTACGTTCCAGAACACTTTCGTGAAAGTAATTTTTTACTTGACACCAGGATGGACTATTGTAAATCCTTTAAGTGTGAAAGAGACAGACTCGTGTCAAGTAAATTTTATCTTGGACCATATACGGGACCTAAAGTAACACTCAAACATCTTTTATAAATTTCATAGTATTTTAAGAGGGGCTATATGAAGGTTGATCGATCCTAGATCATCTTAGTTATCTAATCAAAATTAAATATGTTTGGTATGTAGTAAGTACAATATATTTTCAAAGGGTTATTTAGCTAAAAATACATGATATTTTCGCAAGAAAATCTCACAAAGTAGGTGTGTATCTGTGTTTTCTGTCTGTGAAAATCGTATTTAGCTCTTCAACGGCCGGATCAATTCGAATGAAGTTTTTACATTTGAAAGACGTGTCATCAATGTGGTCCTTAGCTATGTTTGTTGAAAATAGGTGCAGTGGTTTTAAGTTATTGGTTTTTATTATCGGAGATGGCAAGATTTTTTATTTTGTTATTCAAAAAAGATACTTGAGAAGCTTGTTTTAATCCCTATTAATTAAAAATAAATGCCTATGTCATATCTGTCTGCATGTAGCTTAATCTACGATTAGTTATAAATGAAATCGATTCACTGGTAATCGGCGTTATTAACTATGATGTGGTGTGATGAACAACTGTCTATTTGATTGAGTTATCTGTATTCATTTATGAGTTACTAGCTTCCGCTCGCGACTTCGTCCGCGTGGACTTCAGAATTGAAAGAAAATGTTAAGATAGCGCCATCTAGTGACGAAGTGGAAATTTTGAGATTTTAAGCATTCCTACGGGAACCCTTAAGTTTTCAAGGATAAAAAGTATCCTATGTGTTAGCCGAGTGCTTCATCTATCTACCTACCAAATTTCATCCAAATCCGTTTAGTAGTTTCGGCGTGAAAGCGGAACAAACAAACAACAAACTGACAAACAAACAAACAAACTGACAAACAAACAAACATCCATACTTTCGCATTTATAATATTAGTGAGATTAATGTCTCTCCTATAGTTTTAACTGATAACTTTTATAAGTTAAAAGATGCAGCAGATTCCGATAACGTTATTTCCAATTATACGAGAAACTTCGCTATAGAAAGGACACAGTCAACCAACAGAAGCGTCGGTGGCGCAGCGGGTAGTGACTCCGTCCTCTTAACCAGAGTTCCTGGGTTCAAATCCTGGCCAGTGCACCAATGGAATTTCGAAACGTGCATTTTCATACCGACCGCGGGTGATGCTAAGTGCAACAGTAGTCAACATATGTACCTTCTCTATGTCAGTTAAGTGGCCGTGTCAGGAAATGTTTTGAAGATAATTTAATGGACTACACTGGACAGAATGTTTGTCGAATTCCATCACTACACAGGGTTTAACAAAGTTGGTGAAGGACCCGTTAACTGGGGATTCTACTCATCGTACTGAACAACCTAGTTCTACGACTTTGGTCAAATCGCAAAAAAAATGTTGGACTCTCCATACGAAAATGGCAAAACAGATGATCAATTTGTATGAAATGTCCAAAAATTGTTTGTGATTTGAGCAACGTCGTAGAACAAAAGTTGTTCAGTACGATGAGTAGAATCCTCAGTTAACGGGTCCTACACCAATTATGTTACATCCTGCATAGGTGTGTGTGAAGCTGATAAAATTGCACATTCACATTTCAAAGGTGGCAATTTCTGGTGTTGCGGGTGTCTATGGGCGGCGGTAATCGCTTACCATCAGGTGAACCGTCTGATCGTTTGTCACCTATCACATTAAAAAAAACACAACAAATATTTACTCCGTTCTCTTAAAAAACTTTAATTCAAATGTCAAAAACTACATTTTATTCTCAAAATGTTTGAAATTGTGAATTATTCCGTCTTTTCAGTAATTTTCGCAAATTGTGAATCGAATCGATTTAATTGTTTTTTTTTCGATGGATAATATTTCTATTTTTTTCTATTTGGCATTCCACATCTCATTCCGAGCGTGATTTTGCCAATGTCTAGTGAAAAATGGGAGAATCTTCAATAAAAAAAAATGGCGAAACGCCAATGTCAAGTGAAAGTGACGGCTCTAAGGGTGATGGGCACTTAAAGACGCTCCACGTGGTGGTTTGCTGCTGGAACTCGGAAAACGGAGCTGTCTCCTGAGTTAATCCTCTTCTTATTATCGCTTATCTCAAATCGGGATCACAGCTATTTCTCCATCACAAAAATAACGTTGAAACTATTCTAAAACGGTAATAATTGTAAAATTAACTTAACAGACGTGTGCTCGGTACAAGTCCCGGCAACCAACCCCCTGATGGATAATAACTCCGAGATGGTGGGCAGCAAATAATCAAATACAAAAATATGCAAAATGTCGTTTGTTAAGATTGATGTCCGTTGTTTTTAACGTGGTACTCGTATGCGTTGACAAAAGTAATAAAACTACCCAGATGGAGTGATCCGTGCGAATTGCACCTCCGGACGGAGATGTGGCGTCAGTGTATTGCTCTGCGGTTTTTGTATACAAATCAACATTGTGAAATGAACAAAGTTTAAATCCGGATCACCGCAATTCGTTGCGGTGTCCGGAGCAGTGTGATATCCGCCTTAGTGTCCATATTTAGTCCTAATCTCTCTTACCAAACTAACCACCATCCTGATTGTAAGTAATGAAACAGTTACTGAATGCCTTGAATTACATCCATTTACCCATAAACAGGGTGTAAGGGACAGGTTTCCGAAAACTTTAAGGGCTTGCTCAGTAGACGAAACTGAACAACTTTCCTCAAGAAATATTTTCAGGAAACGAAAAAAAAATCGGCTTCTCCATACAAACTGTCCAATCAAGTTTATAATTTTGTATGGAGAAGCCGATTCTTTTTTCGTTTCCTGAAAAAAAATATTGTGGAAAGTTGTTCAGTTTCGTCTATTGAGCAAGCCCTTAAAGTTTTCGGAAACCTGTGCCTTACATCCTGTATATCACCTGTATATCATACTCATGATGTCATGATGCAGCGTTTCACAGGTGACACAAGATACCTAGTAAAGGAGCTGCCTAGTAATGGAATTACATGCCAATTTAGCATTGTGGCCCTGTCTGACGTGGTAAAGAGCTTTGGAATGACAGACGTCAAGCAATCAGGTGCTCATTCTTAAGCTGAACTAAGCACTGGCTTAAGAACCGGATGGCTTCAAATGTAAAAAAAGCTAATAAAAATAAAACCTACATACAAGAACACCAGGCAACCACCTTCTCTACCTTGTGGATGGAGGTACTTGTGCCACGCGATAAGAAAAAAAATACAAGAAAACAAAATAACAGATATAAAAACAAGTAAAAAAAAAACAGATTTTAATTCTTACGCTGAACCAAAGTTGTCTTAAAACTAAAAATTGAAACTAGCTGTAGAGTTACCGGATTGTATCATCAGAAGTAAAAAAAAAGCAAACATAAACCGAATTAAATTAAATAGGCAAGTTCAATAAAGATATAATCGCGAACGATCGATCTAAATTGTAAGAGCTCATTGAGTGTTGATTGTATGATCAACGTTCAATCACTGACGCCTGACTTTTGTATGAATTCCAGTAAAATTACACTTAGAAATTGAGTGCAGCCTTAAAAGAGCTGCAATTCTGATGGCTATGCGGCGTGATATGTAATTTGGTCCAGGTGTTAAAAGGAACTAGGGCAGTAAGGTAATGTGAAGTATTTTATAAGCTGTATCCATATGAAGGTCACAATTGCAGGTTTGTATGGATTAAAATAAGTATAGCATTATTTAGGCCGGCAAAGCACTTGTGACTCCTCTGGTGTAGACACCCGTCTATGGGCGGCGGTAATCGCTTACCATCAGGTGATCCGTCTGCTCGTTTGCCACCTCTGCCATAAAAAAAGCAGGGTTCTGAGCTCCGGTATATGATCGAGACTATTTTTAAATGTGGCTATACTACGCTATAAGCTTATAAGCCACCAAAGGTCCTTTTGCTTCTTCGGATATACTCTGCGGTCACCTAAGCATAGTTTGGAGAAGTATAATTCTGGGTCAGATGGATGGCAAACGAGCCAGGAGTAGAGCATCTTCCCGATGGATAGATGTACGAAAAGCGAACAATGCTACATAATTTCAATTCTGATTAGTAACTCGGGTTTCAAATTTTCAAAATAGAAATAAGGAAGTATTAACATGCTTGTTTATTGTATGCTCTATCTTAAACGACTTCTTCTTCTTATCGTGTGGCACATTTAACCGTTCTATCCACAAGGTATAGACGGCGGCTAGTAAAAAACAACTTAATAATTTCGTGTTTCACTGCTAATGATGTTTTTTGGCGGATTAACGGTTGTCAAACAAATACTGAGCGCGATTGATAAGTGTTACTTAGCGGAAAGATTAAATCTTTCTCGTCCATTGACATGCCAATTCAAAACAGTTATCATGCCATACGAGCTCGTTGTAAGAAATTTAGTTTGTTTAATATGTTTCTAAAAAACAATGTTAAGATTTACTGACTAATAATAAGCTTGAATTTCCAATGGGTTCGACGGATTTTTTCATTATTTTTCCTTTATTCTATACATGATCCAGAGTGACCCCTTAAAATTTCTAACTTTTTTAACGGCCTGTATAAATAATTATATATCTGTCGCGGACAGACCATAAGAATTGGCCAGATCATGGATTGACTGGACACTGGACATATCGTCGAAGAGATAACAACAACGAACGAAACAGAGACAGCGGGCTCCTTTATAAATACCGTCACTTATTGTTAGAGTTTATTTTGGAGCTCCGCTCCTCGATCATATGGATGGTTATACTTTATTTGTTTAGGGACTTATAAAACGTGAACAATCTTGATATATCTTTTTACAGATACCTGCTTGTTAAAATTTTCAAACGAGTAAAATGTATTACGTGTTTAATAGAAATGCAAAAGAAACTTAAGTTTTTAGTACCTACGTTTGCAAAAAAAAATCAGAATTATAACATGAACATATTAATAAAAAGACATGTCAAGTTTGTTTACGTTTTTTTTTAAACTAAACAAAGGAAGTATAGTCATTTTATGATTTGGCCAACTCTACGATCTGGCGACGACATATCCGCTACTTACTTTATTTTATTCATTTTCTGTTTCATTCCCTAATCTACAAAACCAAGTCATTGTTCTGTATCTAAGTAAGCCGTTTTAACAAAATATTACTGCTTATGTGCAAATTAGATAGAAAGGAACCTTATCATAAAATATTACACATATTTTTCTTAGCTTTGCATATATTGTAAGGTTTTGGATTTAGCTCTCTATTATTGGTGCCACCCAACCTTTTTAGTAACAGAATAAATAGAAAAAATTTTGCAGAATATGTATGTAGACTATCTATCTATCGATATTTTTTTCTTCGCGGTACACATCGTCGTACCAATAGGCCTTAATAATTCACTGAACATTAGAAAATGATTCACTGCTTTGAAATAGCTTTTATATTTGAACAAAAGTTGCAATCTTTTGTTAAAATAAAAAAGCTATTTCAAATTTGCTTCAATTAATTGAACATATAACGTAATCTATATCAGTATATCGGAAAAGTTTTTGAAGCCAGATTTATTCGCAGAAAAAACTCGACTCATTTTGGCTTTTACTGATTTCTTTCAGTTCTGTATTAAAAAAGTGACACGCTACCGACATATCGTCCCTAGCACGACTAACTCTCCTATCTAATTTTTCTTAAGTTTTAAAAGCAACCCTTTTTCAATTACAGTTAGTCCAAACTCAAGTCTCCAAAAATTTGAGATAGGAGAGTTAGTCGTGCGAGGGACGATTTCTAATAGACAGATACTTAATCCGATAACAGGTATAAAATTATTCAAAGACCAGGTTTTTAAGTAGGTACTTCAGGACACTCTGAAGAGGAATTTATAAGTAATTTATAAGTAAAGGTAAATGATACAAAAGAAAATCAAGCCGAAATTAAATATCATTACCAAAACAATAAATATATTTTCAAATAAATTACATTTGCTAAAATCATCACACTCAAAATGTCTCGATAAATAATCACATCCATAACAATTTTTTAAATGATTTACACAAAATTTACGTTTCGCATGATATGAAAAAAGCTTAATCGTACTCTCAAGCCAAATTATTCAGGAAAATCATTTAAACTTTCAGTATAAGTATAAACTGTTGCTATAAATATGTTGTTTATGAAAATTTTGCAACTGAAAAACAGTTTATAGATAATTACTTACTTATCGCTTTGAAAACACTTCCCACTAGGTAGAAAAAAAGACGACTTAAAAGTATGTGCAAAACATCTACTTAAATAAAAAAACATTTTGATTTTGATTTTTGATTTAGACATGTAACTGCGCAAACTTTTAATAGTGATTCTAATAAATGGTATTTTTGCCCAAGTGGCAAAAATTTCATAGCTCTTAAGCCCTCTTATATGAAAGCTCATTTAATAAAAGCCACTGTTTTGCCGTCAACGCTAACAATGGGGAAGAAAACTGACAAAGCTCGCCGATAGAGGCGCTGATATCGCTTGACTCATACTAACTGACAAAACGTATAGAAAAAATTGTTTACAGAATACAGAATTTATTGATAAAATTATTATACAATTTTACATGTCATCTTAACTTAATTTTAACGTAATTAGTGAGCATTCATTTAATAACCTATTTACGTGAACTAAACATAAGATTATTAAAAAAATACCGCGTTGTGTGGCGATTGGTTGCAATAATATTGGAAATCATTTCTTTCCTAAAGATTCTCGGATGAAGAAGACGTGGGAAAAGTTACGTTTTCAATTATGTACTTTTCAACTTCGCCTTTAATTGAGGAACAGTCCAAGTTGCATACATTTTCCATTTAACAATTTTACAGACACAAAACTAATTTATAAGACCTCGATAATAAAAAACGCGGAACTAATTGAAAGTTGTTATGAGTCAAGCGTCCGTAGCGCCATCTGCAAATAGCTTTGCGTTTTCTTCCCCATTTTGCTGTCAATTCAAGATTTCTTTCAGTTCTGTATTAAAAAAGTGACACGCTACCGACATATCGTCCCTAGCACGACTAACTCTCCTATCTAATTTTTCGTAAGTTTTAAAAGCAACCCTTTTTCAATTACAGAAAGTCCAAACTCAATTCTCCAAAAATTTGAGATAGGAGAGTTAGTCGTGCGAGGGACGATTTCTAATAGACAGATACTTAATCCGATAACAGGTATAAAATTATTCAAAGACCAGGTTTTTAAGTAGGTACTTCAGGACACTCTGAAGAGGAATTTATAAGTAATTTATAAGTAAAGGTAAATGATACAAAAGAAAATTAAGCCGAAATTAAATATCATTACCAAAACAATAAATATATTTTCAAATAAATTACATTTGCTAAAATCATCACACTCAAAATGTCTCGATAAATAATCACACCCATAACAATTTTTTAAATAATTTACACAAAATTTACGTTTCGCATGATATTAAAAAAGCTTAATCGTACTCTCAAGCCAAATTATTCAGGAAAATCATCTAAACTTTCAATATAAGTATAAACTTAAAATAGCTATAAATATGTTGTTTATGAAAATTTTGCAACTGAAAAACAGTTTATAGATAATTACTTACTTATCGCTTTGGAAACACTTCCCACTAGGTAGAAAAAAAGACGACTTAAAAGTATGTGCAAAACATCTACTTAAATAAAAAAACATTTTGATTTTGATTTTTGATTTAGACATGTAATTGCGCAAACTTTTAATAGTGATTCTAATAAATGCTATTTTTGCCCAAGTGGCAAAACTTTCATAGCTCTTAAGCCCTCTTATATGAAAGCTCATTTAATAACAGCCACTGTTTTGCCGTCAACGCTAACAATGGGGAAGAAAACTGACAAAGCTCGCCGATAGAGGCGCTGATATCGTTGACTCATACTAACTGTCAAAACGTATAGAAAAAATTGTTTACAGAATACAGAATACAGAATTTATTGATAAAATTATTATACAATTTTACATGTCATCTTAACTTAATTTTAACGTAATTAGTGAGCATTCATTTAATAACCTGTTTACGTGAACTATTAAAAAAATTATATATTAAAAAAATGCCGCGTTGTGTGGCGATTGGTTGCAATAATAATGGAAATCATTTCTTTCCTAAAGATTCTCGGATGAAGAAGACGTGGGAAAAGTTACGTTTTCAATTATGTACTTTTCAACTTCGCCTTTAATTGAGGAACAGTCCAAGTTGCATTCATTTTCCATTTAACAATTTTACAGACACAAAACTAATTTATAAGACCTCGATAATAAAAAACGCGGAACTAATTGAAAGTCATATGAGTCAAGTCAAGTCAAGCGTCCGTAGCGCCATCTGCAAATAGCTTTGCGTTTTCTTCCCCATTTTGCTGTCAAACAAAGAGCATGCATTGCATATCTGAAAGCTGCAAAAAGAGCGTATATTTTAAGACGCAAAAAGACTTTTTACTCAGCTTATTCTGACAAGTTGCGATCACAAGACGACATGGCATGTAAGAAGTACTTGTAGGTACCTATGATTGTCACTGGCCACTGGCTGCCATATTAAAACATGCTCTAATAGGAACCCCGAGACATTTCCATACGAAACTGGCAATAATGCCCCGGTGGTCCGCAGAACTACCGCTGTTATAGGACGGTAAAGGCTTATGCCTCACGACCTGCGAATCAAATTTTATTAATATTCCCCTCAATGAAAATGATAAGACAGTTAACTAATAAAGTAATACGTACATATATCTGGGTCTAGATGTAATGGAAACTAGCAATATTTATGTGTTTTTAAGATAACGAACTATACTACTAGAAAATAACCACATTTTCGCTTTTATACCTAATTCGAATATTTTTGGTTGTTTGGCTAAGGTTAAACTAACAGCCTAAATTGCTTAACAGAATGTATACAACCCTCTATTGTAAACTTAAGAGGAAGGTACCCATACTAAATTCTCGAAAAAGTAGCTTTTCCGTAGTAATCTGTATACTTCTCAGATTCAACTATAGAATACAAAAAAAATGAGGATCAAATTTTTTGAACATTCTTCCTGTATTCTATACTTGATTTTGAGTAATCCCTCAAAATTTCAAATGCATTTTTTTACCACCCTCTAGGTATATTAAATCCAGCTAAGATTTTCATCAAGTTTATTAAAGCTTTTTGTTAAAAAGCTTTCCTCCTTTTTTGACTAACTCGGTGGCTCAGTAGTGAGAGCTCCTGGCCACTGATCCGAGGATCGTGTGCTAGGTTCTCACGCAGGGCAAACTTTTCTATCATAAGCAGATTTATTTGATATACATGTGTCTGAGTGTATGTATGTATATCAGTCTCTGGTTCTCATAATACAGGCAATCCTACATTGGAGCCAGATGACAGTGTGTGATTTATTCCGGATATTTATTTATTTATTTATACCCATCTCTAGTTTTTTCAAGAAAATTGCGGACGTAACTATCCGTATACCTACTTACCTACAAAACCATAAGCACTTTATTGAAATGTTTCAAATACCTATATACCCAATAGGGTTTTTCACCATTTTTTGAAAAGTATCTCAAATTGATCATTAGGTGGGAAAAAGTCCAAAATATTTTTTATTTTTTTTTGTGAAACCTATATGTACCCCAAAAACACATTTTAAATTACCATTCCCAATTAGCGCGCGAAAACGCTAGCCGCCATGATGTTTAGGTCGTGACGTCATTTCAGGAGTAAACAAAACAGCTCTGTACTAAAATTTTGACACATATTGCAAACAAAATGTCATTGTTTACCACTATTGTGACGTCACATGACAACCAGCATGGCGGCTGTCGTTTCAGATATTTGAAAAACAGATTAAAAAACTCGATTTTTGTAAATCAAAAATAAAATGTTTTTTCTCATTTTATTATATAGAAATCATATTAATTCGATTACTTATTACAAATACTACAGTAAATAAGCAGTTTTAGATTTTTTCTTGTATAGAGTAAAATACCCTATTCAAAGCCGGTCCAAAATGCTTATCACACTAGTCAATTTCCATTGGTTATGCTGTTTATTTTTTATTTTTATTTATTGTTTATTGGTTAACAAAACAGTTTCTTCTTATGTAAGTTTGAGACCTCCTTTTAGGTTTTAAGTAAACCTGTGCTAGGAAGGCTCGCTCTTCTCTAACATTAGCATAACTTCTTAATAAACAATGTATACATCAAAAGAAAACAAAACATCAAGCTGTAAGTTGTCTGTTAGTCAGTGACGGTCCCATAGAAGATTACTGGCAGCGCTAATTTAACGAGTTATTGCATACCAATTCATTATATTTATCTAAATATCTACGTAAATAATCGCATTTCAAAACACGTTTTATCTCTTCATCGCGCATTGCACATTGCATGATATATAGATTGTGGCGAATGCTTACATTAATTCATTATTTTTATATTAAAACCTACCTATTTATGTCATATTCATACGCCAGTAAATATTTATTTGACAATAGTTTGTCTCTTTCACACTGAAGAGTTTTACAATATGCTATCCTGGTATCAGGGTAATAATATCGTAACTCATTTGAATGTGTTTTTGAACGCCATCTATTACTTATTATAGAAAGAACGGGCTTAGACTAATAAATTGTACAGCCACGCTGTGCACACTTTCTCGCGAATTCCTTATATATCATCTAGCATACACAGGATTTTTCATCGCTTAACATAAATTAGCAATAAACATTCATAATTACTGATAGACTTCACCAATTAAAAATGTTGTTTTGTATGGGAGGTACCTTATCCTGGTATGGCCCGGAATAATTTATTACCTAGTACCTATAGTAGGCCGTATAAAGTTATTAAAATGTATAAAGTTTCATTAAAATCGTTATAGCTATTTTTGAGAAAAATTAACAAAATCTTATTTTTGTATGGAAGGTATCAGAACCCAATTTTTTCCAGACTAACGAACTATTTTTTGTACTAGGTTGTATAGAAATATGGTATTGTACAAAGTTTCATCAAAAGCGTTAGAGCCATTTTTGAGCAAAAAAAATAAAAGTGTTTTTTAATATGGTGGCAATCCTAAAAAATTACGATATTATAAAAAATAACGGCTGGAGATACACAATATTACCCTAATCCAAATTTCATCCAAATCCGTCCAGTGGTCTTGGCACTAGAGCCCGGGACAGACAAACACATACACACACACACACATACATTTTTAATTTTTTGTTTCTTAGGCTCTGTAAGTGCAAGAGAATCGATCCCCATCAAAATCTCAAGTTTGATTTTTTGCCATGACAATACTTCCTTACTCCTTCAACGCTCGCTCTTCAGTCGCTCGAAAGTAAAAAAATGCTTTATGGCGGGAATTGCGGTTGTCATAACAAAAAAAAAATGAAATCAAGATGGTCGCGCATCACCTGTCAAACTGACAGCTCGCTGCATAAGTTCTTTTTGGTCTACGTATACGATATAGTACGTAGTGGTTATATTCTTTTTGAATACGATTAACATTAATCTCGTGCATGTAATATGTCTGCCGTAGTCAGTCCAGCCAGCTATAAAATTAATTACGCCTAAGTATAAAAACCGCATATTAACATAATATTTTATAGAGATAACTTTTAATTTGTTTCAGAGATACCGACAAAAAGTAAGCATGTATTTTCTTCTTCTTCTTCATTTTTTTCTATTCCATATTAGGTAGGAGCCAACCGCTCTCTTAATTTTTCTGCGCCATGCCATTCGGTCTAAGGTTGTCGTGTCGGGTCAGGTAAATCCTCAAATCAAATCAAATCAAATACTCTTTATTGTCACTACAAGAAACATACAAACATACAGGGTGTCCCGAAACTAATGCGACAAATTTTGGCTGGTGATAGCTTTGATCAAGACCTATCAAAATAACGAAACATATGTTCAGCAAAAGTTTATGGTTTTCGGGTTATACCAGATTTTAAAAAAAGCTTTTGAGCTTTTGTTATAAAAAAAAAACACTGAATTTGTATTTTTTTTTGCACTTAAATATTTTCGATTAGTGTCTCTACCCGAATCTACTATTTATTTTACAAAACATTAAAGATGCCATCTGAAATACATCATTAATTCAAGAAAAATCTTTTAAAATATCCGATAATGAAACTTTAAACATTGGCGACGTAAAAAAATGTACTGAATAATTTTGTCTAATATATTATAAAAAAATTCTTGTTTCAGGCCCATTTTAGAAATGTATAATACTTGGAAATTTTCCTTGCAAACATTGAGTTAATTGCTATTTTTGACCTCAAGGTGCTCATTTAAAAAAAAAACTTATGTTCGAGGTTTTTCAAATAAAAATAATTAGATTGATTAAAATAGAAAGGAGATCATGTGTGTGTTCTACAAAGTCACCGTAACTTTCTACCTGAGATAAAAAAAAACCGGCCAAGTGCGAGTCGGACTCGCGCATGAAGGGAACATCCATACCATCGTACAAGAAACTCCAAAAAACACGTCTCTTATATGGGGACCCCTTTAATTTTAAAATATAATTTTATTTTACTATATTTTTAGCGACTATAGCAATATAAACTCTGGGAGCATTTCATTTAAATCGCAAGAGTGACAGAGCAGCGGCGAAACTGTGCCACAAAAGTACCCTAATCGGAGAAAACTGTACTATTAGATTTTGAATACACCCAAGCTACTGTTTGGCAGACTGCCTGGCCGAAGTAGACAAGACGAAGACGTTGTTTTGGAGAAAAGACGGAAAAGTGGCGGCAAAATGTTTCTATTTTAGGGTTCAAAGTTTAAAGGCCTATTGTACTAAGGCTCTGCTGTCCGTCCGTCCGTCCGCCCGCCTGTACGTCTATCAGCGGGCTGTATCTAATGAAACGTAATAGGTAGACGATTGAAATTTTACAGAGTGTGTATTTCTGTTGCTGTTATTACAAAAAACGACAAAAATAAATTAAAGGGAGCTCCCCTACTAGAAACGTGTTTTTTGGATGGTTTTGGCTCGATTTTAATTATAGCAAGAGGTAGACGCTTGATTGAAATGCTCACAAAGTTTGTATTACTATAGTTGCTAAAAAATATAATAAAATAAAATAATATTTAAAAATTAAAGGGGGTCACCATACAAGACACGTATTTTTGGAGTTTCTTGTACGATGGTACGGAACGCTTCATGCGCGAATCGAACTCGCACTTGGCCAGTTCTTTTTTTATTTTATCTCAGGTAGTAAGTCACGGTGAGGTGACCTTGTAGAACACACACATGATCTTCTTTCTATTTTAAATTAATCTAATAAATATTTGAAAAACCTCTAATAAAAGATTTTTAAAAAATCAGCACCTTGAGGTCAAAAATAGCATTTAACTCAATGTTTGCAAGGAAAATATCCAAGTTATTATACATTCATTATACATTTCTAAAATGGGCATGAAACAAGGATTTTTATAGCATATGAGACAAAATCATTCAATATATTTTTTTTACGTCGCCGATGTTTAAAGTTTCATTATCGGATATGTTTAAAGATTTTTCTTGAATCGATGATGCATTTCTGATGGCATCTTTAGTTTTTTTGCAGAATAAATGGTAGATTAGGGTAGAGACACTAATCGACAATATTTGAGTGCAAAAGAAAATACAAATTAAGTGGTTTTTTATAACAAAAACTCAAAAGACCCACCGCAAGATAGTAATTTTCATTTTTTTTTTAAATCTGGTATAACTCGAAAACCATAAACTTTTGCTGAACATATGTTTCGTTATTTTGATAGGTCTTGATCAAAGCTATCACCGGCCAAAATTTGTCGCATTAGTTTTGGGACACCTGTATAATAACACAATAAAAAGAAACAAATCGACAATCTGGGTGGTCTTATCGCTAAAAGCGATTTCTTCCAGACAACCCGTAGTCCGGAAAAAAGGCAAGAAGCAGAGGCACAACGCGAGTAACATTGAAAAATTAAATAATTATAATTTATGTTCAAGACAATATAAACCTAATTTAATATAAGTTTGGCCATGCTGGTTCTTCGGCATCATCATCATCAGGTGAGATGATGCCAAGGGCTTATCAATTGGCCGGCAATGCACTTGTGACTCCTCTGGTGTTGCGGGTGTCTATGGGCGGCGTTAATCGCTTACCATCAGGTGATCCGTCTGCTCGTTTGCAACCTCTGACATAAAAAAAGAGACAGGCTACTTCGAAGCTGCCTTGTATATATTCATTTCTGACCTTGTCAAATCTTGTGACACCTCCCGCCCATCTAAGCATTTTCGTTTCTGCGGTATGGAATTTTTGGATGTTAGTCTTTTTTACCGGCCAGCATTCAGCTCCGTACAATAATATCTCTTATAGCCATCGTTCTACGCGACAATATATACATCCCCATCACATAGATTGTTGGCAGTCCACAACTGTGCGTTTCACTAGAAACTTTCTGCCTCGCACAACCAAACTGTGGAATGAATTGTCGCCTGCGGTATTTCCGGACCGATACGACATTCAAACCTTCAAGAAAAGAGCGTACTCCCATATCTGTTGAATAAAATGCGTGTGTTACTTTCTACCATTTATTGCATAACTGAGACGGCCGCTGTACGCGACGCAGCGCGCATCGATAGAACTATATCTATATGTACCTAGCTATACACAATACGTAACACCTCCACCCTTATTATATAAAATAATGAAAAACTTAATTGTTTCGGCTATATCTATATCTATAAATCTATCTCGATACAATAGTTAATATAAGTAAGTATAAGTTTTGTATATAATTAATTTTCTGCAATAAAGAGTTTTCAAACAAACAACAAAACCTCAACTAGTAGTTATTACAAGAACTAGACTACAATCTTTATCGTAACATTTTATAATTAATAAGTAAGTATACTAAAATTATTATAACCACCTACATCCTCCCCCCATTAATCAAATTCAAACCCATATCTTTTAGGTGGTTTACGTGTTCGCAGTGGAAAACGATGATCACCGGCTGGCAGGCCCGACTTTGGTGACGACACCAAGTGAGACTGACTACAGGCCGCCCTCCGCTGAGCTGGAAGAACTCGTCAGAAGATACACTGGTAAGCGAACTTCTTTCATTATTGGTAGCGACGCGAACTCACACCACGAAGTGTGGGGTAGTACTGATACGAATCAGAAGGGAGAGTATTACCTAGATTTCTTACTAAAGTACGACCTCGAAATTATGAACATCGGGAGTGACCCAACGTTCATCACGAGAGCCAGGAGAGAAGTGCTGGACATTACATATGCAACCAGGGACCTCTGCAGTTACGTCAAGAAGTGGAAAGTGAACATGGATGATACGTTTTCGGATCACAGAATGATCACTTTCTGCATTGAAGCAAGTTGGGAGAAGGTCATGGTTAGAAACAAGAGGAAAACTGACTGGGGTAAGTTCGACTCGGAGTTGAGTAACTGGAAACCCACAACTCTGAATTTCACAACTGTGGAAGCCCTAGATAAGGGAGCTGAAGAACTGGAGTGCACGCTTATGGCTGCATTTCACAAGGCATGCCCGTTAAAAGAGATCCGCGACGGTAAGGGACAACCATGGTGGAACAAGGAACTATTCAAGCTAAGGAAGAAATGCAGGAAAAGCTTAAGGATCGCCATCTCAAGAGACGACGATCTAAGCTGGGAAGCATACAGGGAACTGAGGAGAGAATTCAACCAACTGCGCCAGAAAGAGGAGAGGAGCAGCTGGAAAGGATTCTGTGAAGGTATAAACAGCTATGCGGATGCAGCAAGGTTGATGAAGACTCTATCCAAAGACAGCACCTGCCAGCTGGGAAGCATCAAAGTCGACGGCAAGGATGTGTCTGACCCTGAGGAGGTGATGGATGCTATGTTGAAGACACACTTCCCAGGATGTGAGGAGTATATAGAAGAGGAGAACCGCCTAGACACCGAAACAGGACACTAGGACATGGCCCAGGAGACTGTTACATTAGAAACGGTGGAATGGGCGATAAGAGCCTTTAATCCTTTGAAGGCAGCGGGGCCTGACGGAATATTCCCAATGCTCCTGCAGAAATCATGGGAACACATAAAGGAACTACTGTGCAGCCTGTTCATAAGCAGCGTGGCTTTGGGATATATTCCTTCTAGGTGGCGAAAAGTCAAGGCTGTTTTCATCCCAAAGCCAGGGAGAAAGTGCTACCGGGAAGTAAAGTCTTTTCGGTGCATTAGTCTCTCGTCGTTTGTACTGAAGACACTAGAAAAGATAATAGATGGTAGCATACGCTCTAGGATAATGGCAGTCAACCAACCCCTGCATGGTAATCAGCATGCCTACATAGAGGGGAAATCAACCGAGACAGCCTTACACAATCTTACCCTTAGGATTGAACGGGCCATAGACAGGGACAAGGCCTATGCAGTCGGCTGCTTCTTCGACGTGGAAGGAGCTTTTGACAAAGCACACTTCAGTGCTGTTGAGAACGCTCTAAACAGAGAAGATATCCCATCAGCACTGGCGAGATGGGCCATAACCATGTTAAAGAATCGTATTATTACTACGACTCTAGGTGCGGAGACACGTACAGTTATAGCCAAGAGAGGATTCCCTCAGGGGGGGTGTCTCTCTCCACTCCTGTGGTGCCTTCTCATAGACGGCCTAGTGAGCGCCGTCAATAGACAGCATATATATATGCAAGCCTATTCGGACGATGGAGCTCTCCTCGTCACAGGGAAGGTGCTAAGTACTGTGAGGGCTATCACTATGAAAGGATTGAAGGTCGAGAACTGGTGTCAGGACAAGGGCCTCGGACTAAATCCGGACAAAACAAAGATAGTTCTCTTCACCAGGAAAAGGAAAAACATAAGCCTGGCGCCAATCGCGTTAAGAGGAACCATACTAGAAATCACAGAAGAGATAAAGTATCTGGGGGTGACACTGGACAAGACCCTGAACTTTAATAGTCACATAAGAAACCAAAGCAACAAAGCAATAATGGCTCTGATGCAATGCAGAAGAGCCGTTGGTAGGATCTGGGGGCTGAAACCGAAGGTCTGCCAGTGGATATACAAAGCCATAATACTCCCAAGGATTCTCTATAGCTCGATAATATGGTGGCACAGAGCCAACATCGGGCAGAATCTAAAGGAGTTAAGGAAAATACAAAGGGCTGCAACTCTTATGACCACAGGAGCCATGACCTCCACGCCAACAATGGCGCTAGACATGGCCTTGGGATTAAACCCTATCCAAATAGAAGTCAAAAGAAGAGCAGCAGAGCAATGGTATAGAATGAAAGCATGCAAGGAATGGAAGGCGAAGGACGCAGATGCAGGTCACGCTGCCATAGAGGAAGCACTAGGAAGGGATATGTCGTTACTGTTGACAAATAACGACCTAATCAAGAAACAAAGGATATTCAATAAGAAGTATAGAATACATATAGGTGACAGATCAGACTGGGAACTAGGGACAACTGATGCCCAGCTCATCTGTTATACAGACGGATCTAGAATGAAAGAGACGGGACAAGCAGGTGCCGGGATTCATATACCCAGTGACCCTAGCGCAGACAAGACTCTTTCCTTGGGGACTTACGCAAGCGTATTCCAGGCGGAAGTCTTCGCTATCAAGGAATGCGTAGAAGAAATGCTGAACAGTACCGAAGGGGAAGTGGACGGCACTATAATCTACTCGGATAGCCAGGCAGCCATAAAAGCACTCGCCAAAGCAGAAACTGTTTCGGAACTAGTCAGGGAGTGCAAGGAAGCACTCAATAAACTGGCTAATAAAATGGCAGTTACAGTAGCATGGGTACCGGGACACATGGGAACATTAGGCAATGAAAGAGCAGACGCCCTAGCAAGGGAAGGAGCCAGCACTAGGTTCGTCGGACCAGAGCCAGCACTTCCTATTTCTGCAACAGTCACCAAAGGGGTCATCGGCGAACTCATGAAACGTGAAACACAGAAAGCCTGGGCTGGGTGCGTCGGCTGCAGACAATCGAAGATGTTTCTGAAAGGAATTAATCGCCGAAGAACTAGGACATTACTATCATTAAGTAGGACAAGTCTAGGCACGGTCTTAGGCATCATCACTGGGCATTGTAGACTGAATCGACATATGTCCCTAATAGACGGTACCACCGACCCCTCCTGCCCTAACTGCGGAGCGCTGGAGACCAGCCAACACTTCTTGGCGGAGTGTGCATTATACAGCAGGCTCAGGTGGGAGACGTTTGGCACCGACAGCATCGATGAAGAAGAACTATGTGACCTGGACACTGGTCGCATAGCGGAGTATTGCAGGAGGAGCGCAAGGTTTATGGGGGGGACGTCAACGGGGACACAGTAACGCTAGCGTACCACCGGGAATAGGGTGTAATGAGTCCACCTGGCGACTTGAACACCCGCCTGTGCCCCGCAGGCGTCCCATCCAGTAATAATAATAATAATAATTGGTGACGAAGTTATCGGTACGTCCTGGGTCAAAGTAGGACTACGACCGCCACTGCCCGCGACCCTAGGGGACCGCGCCGACACCGAACCCGGGCTTGTTGTCGAACCCGTTCCCCGCTCCGCTGAGCCACCGGCCACCAGTGTAGGCTCAGTATCAGTCAATAAATGAGGATACACTAATCTGTTGCCTTCAAGGTTACATTCACTACAGTGTTTAATTTGGTCGACATGCCTATGAATGAACACTCCTTCAGCTGTTTCTAACTGATAATCAGTGCCACCTAAACACCAAACTATCCTGCCCTTCGCCCACTTCTGGTCCGGCCTATAGGTACGGTACCAGACCAACTGGCCTTCGTTAAACTCTCGCTGCACTCCGCCGGCGTGTGCCTCCTGGCGGCGCTGCGCGGCGCGCACTGCGGCTGCGCGGTCCGGCTTCACGCAGTCGAGTCTCGTGCGCAACGCTCGGCCTTGTAAAAGCTGAGCCGGGCTCTCTCCAGTAGTGCTGTGTTCAGTGTTCCTATATACCAGTAAAAACCTACACAATGCAGTATCGATGTCTTTTCTTTCTATGATAGCTTTCTTTATTACATTTTTACAAATTTTTACAGCACTTTCAGCTGCCCCATTCGATGAAGGGTGATAGGGTGCCGAAAATATTTGTTCCACACCGTTATTCCTTAAAAAGAACGAAAATTCTTCACTCGAAAATGGGGGACCGTTATCGCTAACTACCTGTTTTGGTATACCAAAACGTGACCAGATTTCTCTTAATTTGATTATCACTTCATGCGCAGTGGTCCTATTCATTTTAACTATTTCTATCCATTTCGAACACGCATCGACTACCACTAGGTATGTTGACCCAGCAATGGGCCCAAGGAAGTCGAGGTGCAGTCTGGCCCAGGCTCGATCCGGCCAGTGCCAGGAGCGCGGCGCATGGGCCGGCGGTGCGGCGGCAGTCTGCGCGCACGCCTGGCACTCGCGGCACGTGTGCTCGATGGCTTCGTCGATGCCTGGCCACCATACGTAACTGCGAGCGATGCTTTTCATTTTCACAATGCCCATATGTGACTCATGCAGTTCTTTTAACACCCTTCCTCTCAAACTGTTAGGAACAATAACTCTGTGCCCCCACATAACACACCCTAACTCCACATATAACTCTGTTTTCCTATTAAAGTAAGGCTTAAGCTCTTTAATTTCTATTTCGCTTGGCCAACCGTCCCTAATATAACTCAAAACCCGATTCAGTAATGGATCACGGCTCGTTTCCTTTTTAATTACAATACTATCCAACAAAAGGGCTTCCGATGCGAAATGTAAAAAAGTTTGTTCTGGGAACTCTTCGGAACCTTCATCACTACTACTCCTAAAGGTTGCTATCATTCGTGACAACGCATCAGCAGTATTTTTGTCTGTACTTATATACTCAATGGTAAAATCATAAGCTGATAAAATTAATGCCCACCGTTGCAAACGACTGGCAGTCATTGCCGGTATAGCCGCTTCTGAATTAAAAATACTTAATAGGGGCTTATGGTCCGTTCGCAAATGAAACTGCCTACCGAATAAATATTGGTGAAACTTTTTAACCGCGAAAACAATCGCCAGAGCCTCTTTGTGTATTTGACTGTAGTTCTGTTCGGCGGGGGTGAGCGCGCGCGAGGCGTACGCCACCGGCCGCTCGGCGCCCGCGGCGTCACGCTGCGCCAGCACGGCGCCCAGCCCGTGCGCACTCGCATCGCACGTCACCACTATTGGCCGCTTCATGTCATAATGGGCTAAAACTTTGGTACTCGCCAGGAGTCCTTTCACCGTTTCAAAAGCTTGTTTTTGTTTGTGGCCCCACGTCCAATCCATACCTTTCTTTAGTAATAAATTTAGCGGTGCCAGATTGCAACTTAAGTTTTTTATGAATCTACCATAAAAATTTATCATTCCTAGGAATGACCTAAGCTCTGATACATTCTTTGGTTCTGTCATGTTCAAAATCGGTTTAACTTTTTCACTATCTGTACTTATTCCGTTTTTGTCAACCACGTAACCTAAATACTTAACTCTTTCTACAAAGAAATTACATTTTTCTTTTTTAATTTTTAACCCTTTTTCCTGCAGTTTCTTCAATACTTTGTTTAAAGTATTAACATGTGATTCTATGGAGTTTGAAAATATAAGTATATCATCTAGGAATACTACCACATTGGGAATGTCCCCTAATAAATTCGACATTATTCTTTGGAAAATTCCTGGACTTGATGAAAGTCCATAGACAAGCCTATTGTACCTAAAAAGGCCTCGGTGTGTGTTTATAACGGTGTATTTCCTTGTTTCATCTAATAAAATCTGATTATACGCCTGTGATAAATCTAATTTGCTGAAATAACTACTGTCATTTAAATTCGCAAACAAATCCTCTATTCTAGGTACTGGATATTTGTCAACCAAAAGAAACCTATTCAATGTAACCTTAAAGTCTGCACAGACACGTATACCTCCATCCGCCTTAGAGGCGATCACCAGTGGGGTGGCCCAGTCGGAGCCGTCGACGGGCTCGATGACGCCGGTGCGCAGCATGGCGTCCAGCTCGGCGTCGACGCGGGCCCGCAGCGCGTAGGGCAGCGGCCGCGCGCGGCAGAACACGGGCTGCGCATCCTCGCGCACTTGAAGCGTGGCCTGCCCCCCGGTGAAGCACCCCAATCCACCGTCAAACAACCCTTCATACCTGGAATAAATCATTTCAATATGTTTATTAACATCCTCCACTTCGTTTTCTCGTATTTGGTTAATGCAAAATTTGGGTATATCTATACATAGTTCGGCCAACCATTGCCGTCCTAATAATGATGTCGTTCCCCTTTCAATTATATATAAATCTAACAATTTAATTGTTTCTTTATGTCTCACTTCTACTTCTATGTAACCTAACGGTTTTATTTTACTCCCATCATAAAAACGAATTGTCAAATTACATGGCATTAACGGTAATTGTGAAAACTTTTGTAAATATAATTCATTATTAATACAAGATAGGGCAGATCCTGTATCAATTTCCATTTTTAAATTAGTGTTATTTACTATTAATGTTAAACTAACCGGCTTATAGTCCTTTAATGACATTTGCATGACGGGTTCTTCGTCGATGCAGTCCTCCAAACCTTCATAATTGTAGGCCTCGTTCTCGTCGTCCGCTTCGGATAAAAAATTAGCCCGCGTGCCACGTGAGCCCGCGCGCGCGCGCAGCGAAGAACGCGCGCCGCCGCCACGTGCACCGCGGCCGCGCCAGGCGCCTGCCCAGGTGCCGGTACCGCCGCTGCCACCTCGCCTCGCGGCGTCCATGCCGCGCCCAGAACCACTCAGCTCCGGACATACGCGACGCAAATGTCCCCGTCTGGCGCAATGGTCGCACTCATATGAGCGAAAACGGCACTCGTTCCATTTGTGCCGCTTGTCCCCGCACACTATGCAGTTTGGCCCAATTTGTACCCGGTGTAAAGATTCCAAATGATTAACACTGCCATAACTTTCCCTTGGATTTAGCGACTGTCGGCTCATGGTAGTTCTTCTGCCGCCACCGTCAACAAAATGGCCGCCCGGGAATACGCTGCCAATTGCACCACCACGTTCTACACTAAGTGCATCTCTTTCTGCCATTTCGTAATTTGTGGCTATCCGAACTGCTTTTTCGAAGTCAATTTTATCCACTGTCATAAATAAATTTTGCCGCATGCTATCTTTCAATAAACCACAAACCAGTTGATCCCTCATATTTTCGTTTAAATTGCTTCCAAAATCACAAAATCTCGCCAATTTTTTTAATTCGGACACAAATTCCACAATAGTCTGCCCTTCTTTTTGACGGCACTGACGGAACTGATAACGCTCAGCTAGCACCGACTTTTTGGGGATTAAATGCTCCTCCATCAGTTTCTTAATTTCTCCAAACAGCATTTGGGATGGCTTCCTTGGACTGCACAAATTTATCATTAACTCATAGCCCGCGTCACCTATATTTGATATTAACGTAGGTACTTTCAACTCGTCTTTAATGGCGTTCGCCAAGAAGTACATTTCAACTCGATCACAGTATGAGTTCCAGTTTCCATTTATCACATCAAATTCCGGTAATTTTCCACTTGCCATTATGCTCCCTGTCCCCAGACGTATTAAAAAAATAAAAATAAACTTATAAGTTCCGTTTTTCCACAAAAATCCCATCCAGTCGTCACTGTTGAATAAAATGCGTGTGTTACTTTCTACCATTTATTGCATAACTGAGACGGCCGCTGTACGCGACGCAGCGCGCATCGATAGAACTATATCTATATGTACCTAGCTATACACAATACGTAACAATATCAAAGGCCGGCAACGCACTTGTGACTCCTCTGGTGTTGCGGGTGTCTATGGGCGGCGGTAATCGCTTACCATCAGGTGATCCGTCTGTTCGTTTGCCACCTCTGCCATAAAAAAAAAGTACGGGCCTTACTGCCGCCCTATAAACATTGCCTTTAATACGTACAGGCATTCGAACATCACCCAGTACTCCGGTTAAAGATATCGATATTTTCGTCATAATAAAACTTTTTTGCATCCTGTAAGTCTATACAGGGAGTAACAAAATTGGTGTAGGACCCGAAAACTGGGGATTCTACTCATCATATTAAACAACTTTTGTTTTGCGAATTTGCTCAAAACAAAAAAAAAACTTTTCATAAAAATCGATCATCTGTTTTGTCATTTTTGTTTGGAGAGTCCAACATTTTTATTGCGATTTGACCAAAGTCGTAGAACAAAAGTTGTTCAGTACGATGAGTAGAATCCCCAGTTAACGGGTCCTACATCAATTTTGTTACACCCTGTATAAAGCTGGACCTCAACTTTGTACACGTGCAAATAGTTTTGTTTGTGTTTATATAATTTTATTCTTCATCCTTATGGAGATTAGCATTCACAAACGCACAGAAAAAATCTAATTATATACGGTGACTTTGAATAAGTTCTTGATACAAAAGGCTATGCATGTGCTGCAAATTTTTTTTTCGATTTGACTATGGCTTCCTTAGGGAAAGTTGTTTGTTATCATGAGCACATGCATAGCCTTTCGTATCAAGAACTAATTTAAAGTCACCCTATATACTTATATATTTTTTTCATGTATCACTTGTATCATTTCATCCATGAATAGTATAGGTATTTAAAACACCTCAAACAAATATACTACGTATCAAAATTGACTGTTCCTTTACCAAGATTAATGAGTCCAACTAAGATGAGTACATCACGCCCACTGTATGCAGTAACTACTTACTTATCTCATTCCAACATTCATAGCCGAACATAAATTATCTACAATAAGTCATCGCAAAATCACCAATATAAATATAGTACCTAGTCCTATTTCGGAATCCTAGGTAGGAGCACGCGTCCCGGCCAACAATGGCAAACAATTTATTTTAATAGGCATTTATTAAGTTGACTTTGGATAGGGCGTTGCTCTAATGTTCGCTAAGATATAGCTACGAATTGTCTACGATAAGTCAATCTTTAGACTGTGCTTTAGAAATTACTTTTAGCACACTGAAATAATATAAAATTCGAAAGTCAGATAAAAGTCTGGCCTGAAGACTCACATAAGTAGGGTACCGTCGTCAGCGTATTTTACACGGTCATAATCTCTGTATCTTACTCACTACAAAAAAAAAAAAACTTACTCGGTCGTAATATTCTCTCTTGAGATACATCTTTAAAGCAAATGTAGCACAGGATATAGTTACTTGGTGGAACCAAGTGACAATTTGAGCAAAGACATTTGAATATGCACAGTGCAGTGGTGCGTCTAGTAAAAAGGCTGTTCGATGATGATGGACTGATGATGTTGATAATTTGATGAGTGAGCAACTTCTTATAGTATTGCTGAATTGGCCATAGTTATGCCATAACGATCCAAGGATTGGATCGTTATGGCATAACTATGGCCAATTGTAACCGTATCACAAGGGATAGATGGCGGTAGCATAGTGTTGCACTTAGCATCACTCGCAGATACGCGTAGGCATTTATATTTACACCTACGGACGAGTGCAACCCGACTTTCGTACCATCTAGTAATTCGATATGCAGCTTTCCTCACATGTTTAAGTTTATAGTTCATTCCAACCAAAAAAAGCAAAAGGTAAACAAACTTACTATGGAACTGACACATGTCAATGTCATCTGCATACTACCTTTGTTTACCTTTTGCTTTTTTTGATTGGAATGAAGTATACAGTTAAAGCAACCGGTATGAAAATGTTTTGAAAAACTCTTTGGTAACGAGTGGAGTAGTTCTATATTTCCGCTCCGCTAACACTTCCCGAATTGTAAAACGTACTCTTGTAAACGAGTTGTAGGAGCTTTGAATATGGTAGAAAAATTTCATATTTTTATATTAGAAAAATACGGCGATTAAAATTTTATCGCAAGCTACTAGCATCAAATGCTAGTGCTGGAGTAAACTACTGTCGCAACGTGGCTGTATCGGCGCTGCGCCCGCGCAGCAGGCGGCCCAGATTATCTACGTCATGCGCACGCCACAGATGCGTATCGCCACTATTCGGGGCTGCTCGGACCGTGCTCGGATGACGACACGTGCACGAGCTCCGGGTATAAGATAGGAATTTCCTGGTCCTTTTTCAAATGTCCGCGGAAGTGCAACGATAATCCTGCATGCCAAGTGTCAAAATTATTTCACTGGTGCACAGACTGACGGTACATAGACTCTAAATATTAGTCATGTGTACATACGACATTTGAAGGTAATAATAGATGTAACAAAATCAATATTTCTACGAATCAATCGATTTCTACTGATGAAACTGAAAAACTTTACTTAAATCGCAGCATCTCCATCACTTTTGCCGCAAGTCATCTTCGTTTTATTTCATTTTAAGTCTATCGTTAATTTTAGTCAGTTCTTTTCTTTGTATCCAATTGGTAAAAAGTTTGACGAATTTTCTTCAGCAAAGGATATGTAAACGCTGACGCAACTCTTGAGTTGAAACCGACGTTAGAGTATTGCTATAACTTTTTGTCTCACCCTGTAGACTTCTAATTAATCTGACGTTCCTGATGATAGAGATTCAAACACCTTTACAGATTCTCCGTTACTAAAATGATTTGTCTCTCGAGCATTTTTTTCAGAAAAGGATGCAAAGCTGTAAAACCCATAAATAATTGGCCTTCTCATATAAAGTTGGCCAATCAGCTGATTTTTAACATACAAAAACCAGAATGTAATATAACAAAAAACCGGCCAAGTGCGAGTCGGACTCGTGCACCGAGGGTTCCGTATAAATTCATAATCACACATGTCTTGAACTCTATATTTTTTATATTTGAGTTGATTGAATGAAAGGTAATTTGCAGTTTACGATTTATGACGTATTAAAAAAAACTACTTACTAGATCTCGTTCAAACCAATTTTCGGTGGAAGTTTGCATGGTAATGTACATCATATATTTTTTCTAGTTTTATAATTCTCTTATTTTAGAAGTTACGGGGGGACATACACACACACACACATTTTACTACTTTGGAAGTGTCTCTCGCGCAAACTATTCGGTTTAGAAAAAAATGATATTAGAAACCTCAATATCATTTTTGAAGACTTATCCGTAGATACCCCGCACGTATAGGTTTGATGAAAAAAAAATTGAGTTTAGTTCTAAGTATGGGGAACCCTCAGAATTTATTGTTTTTTTCTATTTTTGTGTGAAAATCTTAATGCGGTTCACAGAATACATCTACTTACCAAGTTTCAATAGTATAGTTCTTATAGTTTCGGAAAAAAGTGGCTGTGACATACGGACAGACAGACAGACAGACAGACATGACGAATCCATAAGGGTTCCGTTTTTTGCCATTTGACTACGGAACCCTAAAAAGCTGTATATAGCTTTTGTCTCACCTCATCATACTAAACGAGTTGTCTCCATGGACCCTTAGTTAATTTTCAAGAATTTTTTTGAAGACTTCAATTATATTGGCTAAACAGCTACACTATGTTTTTAGGGTTCCGTACCTAAATGCCAACGGGACCCTATTACTAAGCCTCTGCTGTCCGTCCGTCTGTCCGTCTGTTTGTCAGCGGTTGTATCTCATGAACCGTAATAGGCTTTTTTTTCTCAATCTTAACAATCAACAATCAAAAGGTAGACGCTTGAAATGCAAACACAGTTGGTATTTTTATAGTCGCTAAAAAAATAAAAATAAAGTTTCTTGTACGATGGTACGGCACCCTTCACGCGCGAGTCTGACTCGCACTTGCCCGGTTTTTTTGCATTTTAAGATATTTGTCTTGGGGAAGTTGTTCAGAAATATGTCGGGTCCCAGTTAACGGGACCTATTCCTATCCGTTTCTTAAAACCTTATTTATCTTACGTATGTATTTCACAGTCTGCTCCATTTAAAAGCACAAAAGCAGTAATAAACACTGCGCAAGGGCGTTTTTCCTCGCTACTATGCACAGACTAACGTGGCACTGCAGAATGGCGGTAGTGTGAATGTGGAGGTACGACTATGTCGAAAAGAGCCAGTACCGGATAAAGGGATGATGTTAGGGGCAGTGTAACAAAAAGGATTTTAAAATATTCTAAAATGTGTTAAGTTCAGAATACAAAAACAATACACTTTTCAAATTCATGGTGATTAAGTTTTCGTGTAGAATAATGGTTAAAAAATGGCAATGCGCATATCGGTAGGTAAGATAAACCGGTAGGCGAGTCCTTTGAGTTACTTTGGTTTGACTAATAAATGGGAAAACGATATTCTATAGATGTGTACGATGGTCGCGTTGCACACGTCCGTAGGTGTCAATCTAAAAGCCCTACATGTGACCGAGGGTGATGCTAAGTGCAACACTAGGCAACCGCCGTCTATACCTTGTGGATAGGACGGTTGCCACACGAGAAGAAGAAGAAAAACGTCATTCTGCTGTATACTTGTTTGAAAATATCACGTCATACTTAATTTAACATTGTAGTTTCCATACTAATTACGACATTCTTATAAATCAAAAATTTTTGATGTATTGCAAGTTTAATCGAGTAACTTTTAATGTAATTTCAAAGACTATTTTGTGGATATATTTTCATACCTTATTTTTGGTTTAATTTAACTGCTTCCTTTGGCAATGCTACCAAGTGAAAAAAGTAAGGCGATTATCACACGGGAGGCGGTTGGAAAATGTACTAGAAATGTATGTAGCCGCGGCGGCTACCGCCTAGTACGCGGTTGCCCGGTTTTCATACATTTCTAGTACATTTTCCAACCGCGGCGGTAGCCGCCGCGGTTGGAAACCGCCTCCCGTGTGATAATGGCCAAGAATACAATTAAATATTCAAATATGGGCTAAAGGTGATAATATTAATATTTACCCTACGAAATGTTATTATTTAGGGTTCTCTGAATACCCCTGATTCCGCCTCTGGCCAATAAAGAAATGGTGTAAAAGACAATAGTAAGACATTTGAAAGCGTGATATAAGGCGCGTCGCGTGGTTTTAGGAAGTGTTCTTAAGAATTTTACTGCTCTATTGAATCTTGAAGTATATGTATGCCTGCGCTTACAAAGCCAGAGATAGTTTACTTGAAATTATTGTTAGTGTTTCGTTTTGTGCTCTAGAATCTAGATCACAGGAAGAAGGGCTTTGTGTACGATAGAATAATGTATAGTAATTTATGGAAGATTAAAACAAGTCGGTTCTGTCTTTGGCAAAACTTATAATATATGTATAATATTTTGAAGTAGGATTACTCTGTTTATGGCTCGTGCCAGCAACAAATAAGTATGGGGTGTTTTAAACTTAGATTTTTTAATGCAATGGAATATGATGTAGGAATTGAAATTTCGAAAGCCGTCGTTACCTTTGTTGTCAATAATTATCAATAATAATATATTTCTGATGCATATACTTTTAAACTTATGTATTTTTTGTCTGTTTTTTAACCCCCGACGCAAAAAGAGGGGTGTTATAAGTTTAACGTGTCTGTGTATCTGTGAATCTGTCTGTGGTATCGTAGCTCCCAAACGGATGAACCGATTTTCGTTTTGTTTTTTTTGTGTCATAGATAATTTTATCCCGAGTGTTCTTAGCCATGTTTCATGAAAATCTGTTCAGCCGTTTGAAGATCATCAGCTCTTTTCTAGTTGATGAGGGGATCTGACTAACTTCCTTATGTCCGATCGATTCGAAATTTGGTACCGTGTTACTTCAACGATATTTAAAGAACATGGTAAGGCAAGCGTGAGCTGGTCAGCCGTTTGAAGATCACCAGTTCTTTAATAGTTGATGAGGGGATCTGACTACCTTCCATATGTCCTATCGATTCGAAATTTGGTACCGTGTTACTTCAATGATATTGAAAGTATATGGTAAGGTAACCATGACCTGATCAGCCGTTTGAAGATCATCAGCTCTTTAATAGTTGATGAAGGGATCTGACTACCTTCCATATGTCCTATCGATTCGAAATTTGGTACCATGTTACTTCAATGATATTGAAAGTATATGGTAAGGTAACCATGACCTGATCAGCCATTTGAAGATCATTAGCTCTTTAATAGTTGGTGAGGGGATCTGACTACCTTCCATATGTCCTATCGTTACTAACTCAACTAACTAATCATTATAAATACCTTCCTAATATTTATACCTACTTTAAAAAGGACAAAATAAAAGTAAAATTAAAATTTTAAAAACCCCCCGACACAAAAAATAAACTCTAAAAACTAACAAATAATATTTTAAACCTGTTATAATTATTATCGTCACATATATTATGTAAGTTCAAATATTTTTATTTTCCAAGCGTCGTCGCGTCGGGGGACCGCTAAGTGAGAAAAACAGGTGTAGTCGCAGATTGCAACAAAAGAATTTACTCCGAAAAATTCGCAAAATCGACACAACCGTCAACGACGTCTGCCCTCACGTGTATGCCCGTTCGGGTCGCCGCACTTGGTGACGCCTCCCCCGCGCCGCATACCGCACACCGAGCCCGCCGCGCGCGGCATTACGTAGTGCGTAGACTATGCATGAAATTAAAGATCGCTCGTACCTAAATGTAATTCTTTATAATTAATTAGCTGTTGTTGAAAAAATACTTTATAAACTTAAGCGGTCCCCCGACGCGACGACGCTTGGAAAATAAAAATATTTGAACTTACATAATATATGTGACGATAATAATTATAACAGGTTTAAAATATTATTTGATAGTTTTTAGAGTTTATTTTTTGTGTCGGGGGTTTTTTCTAACTTAAAACGGATGCTCTTTCTAACAGAATTTGAACCATAAAGAGGTAGGTATTTTTTGAATCATGGACGATTCGTATCTCAATCTGAACGTATCAAAGCCTTGTTGCATTGAGCAGCGTATGCGCAGAGAGGTACTAAGGCGCGGCGTGGAGGCCGTAATTTGTGGGCGATTACTGCTCGCTACTCGACCGCCTTTAGATAGAAGCTTAGCCTGAGGGTTTGACCTTATAGATGCGAAGGTTAGGCGTATGTTCCTTGGGAAAGCGGAAGAGGTAGCGGGAGCGATGAATATAATAATAACTGGCTTCCGCTCACGACTTCGTCTGCGTGGACTTCAGAATTGGGTCCAGAGAGAAATAAAATGTTAAAGCAGGGCCAGGTTCTAGTGACAAAGTAAAATTTCAGTTTTAGCCATTCCTCCGGGAACCCTTGAGTTTTCCGGGATAAAAAGTATCCTATCTGTTAGCCGAGTGCTTTATCTATCTACCTATTAAATTTCATCCAAATCCATTCAGTAGTTTCGGCGTGAAAGTGGAACAAACAAACAAATAAACAAAAAATATCCATACTTTCGCATTAATAATATTAATAAAACCTTTTTGACAGAGTCATAATGGAAACAGAGTCATAATATGTGAAACGTCTAAATAGCCCAGCCAGCTTTTACGGTCTTAGTACGTGAGAGGAGGAAATGTCAAGGTTTTCCTTTACGTGATTTACGTAATTAGTGGACTATTCGTATGTGCTGGGTGACACAAGCAGAAATCTTATATAGATCAATGTGTTTTTTTTGTAGTAAGTTCTAGTTTCATCACCATCAAAGTTCAAGCTATTTCCTTTTACACTTACACATGTCTTGTACTGTAAATGTAAAAGAGTTAGCAGTGTGTTTTTTTTTATTGAGCTACTTCGACTCGCATATTAGATTCTTACACGATTTAATTAGTATACAATATTCATATTTACAGATGAGTAAAGACGTATTTATCCGCATTGATTTATGGAAATTATTTCATTTTTCGAACATGGTTAGTATAGTATGTTTTGCGACATCAGGCTACATAAGTTGCAGGAGACTAGTACCTACCTATCAGTTTAATTAATTCCTCCTAAAAATATGACATCTCTTGGATTTGTTCAATAGTTCTCGACCTTCCGCTTCTTCTCTTATCAGCTACCATGAAGATTTTCTTGAAAACTATAAAAGAAGGAATTTTCCAAATCTTTGTCGCTCGCTATTTTTGACAACATGTTCTAACCCTTAAATTTTAAAGGTGTGTGTTCACCATCCCCATTACCACGGAGAGTGTAAAACGACTGACGATTTGTGACCATTATGCAGCCAGCGATTGCGGTTAATGTATCAAAATATTAGTCATATTCCTGATATAAATGTTGTTTATAATAATCTAGTGTTGATATTATAATGTGCGGTAAATCTTAGGATTACCTATCTGAACGGCTTCATGCTCTCTTATTTCTTAGATTTAAGTTCTTGTAGAGGTGGAGTTATGTTTGACCACCTGATGCGATATGAGGCTTATTTTTACAAAAAAAATTAACAGGACATTTTGGAAGATTCCTAGGTTAAGTGTACGACCAAAGCGAGCTAAGACTAAAGTACCTTTTGAAAAACATTTTTTTAAATGTATTTATGAATTCGCTCTTCAATGGCAGGGAAATCTCAGGAATTTAATTTGTAATTTGACCTGATTGTAATTTACTTGTATTTAATAATATTTACTTATGACAACAAACTGGTTAGTAAAAAGTATTTATTTACAAACTCTACATTAGCATATCCGTCAGTATTTATATTAAGTTTTTTCTTGATGAAGGTTTCTTAAACATAGGCCTCTATAGATTTTCACTTATGGTTAGTGCGGTTTTGAGCCACAAATATGCATCTGATGGATTCCCTGGTGTGAAGATTACATGTAAGACATACTACCCGTACGAGTTTAAGGTTTTATGTCATTTTTGAGAGGCTTTGTTTAACATTAGATGTGTTTCGGTGGATATGATTCTAGACGAAAAGATTCCTTAATTAAAGGCGCGTTAATTTCATAAGTACATGTTCAGATTACTTACTCTTACTACCCTTTTTATTGAAGCAACTGCTTAAATGAAGGTTATTATTTTGATTATACGAGTATTACTGATTAAACTATACTCATGGACAAAAATATCGACTCCAGGTTTGTGGCACGACTTTTAAATAAATAACTCTATCTAGCAAAAAACACTAAATCAAAAGTTCAAAATCTGCGTGTTTACTCTTTATGATTTTAGTTTAGTGATTTTCTAGTTTTTTCTATTTAGTAGTTTTGTAGACTGAGTTCTTTTTTTCAAAAGTCGGTCAACAGATTTTGAGCCCATTTTTTAGTCCACCAGTGTATATACTTAATAGATGGAGACACATAATATCTTTACAGGTGTTACAAAAATATATAGCAATACTTTGACAAATCAGGCCAAAGTGTTCAAATTATTTTCCCTAAAATTTCAGAAAATTACTACCAAGAAATATTTGTTCAGTGTCCTTGAGACACTTACCTTACTTACTTACACTTACTAAGAAATTAGCTCACTTTTGTCACACTCTGTATATGAAGTTGGTATCGAGGCTAAGTAATTCGATGCTGTCGGCCGGCACCACTGCTAGTACTAAACCCTAAAAACAGGTAAGTATAAGTACCCTATAAATATTAGGTAACCTATCACTCTGTAGAAAACAAGGGAAATCATGAGTAACCAAATACCTTTAGTAAGGTTCCTGGCTCAGGTTCGTGTTTCTACAAATATTTTGAACAAAAATTGTTCACTCTTATTGGTAGAAACAGCTCAGCGGTTTCTAGTTAATAACAAAACTCTGTAATACAGAATGTTATAAAAAAGTGCAGTGTATTATATGAGGTTGTAATTGAAATGCATGAATCTGAATATTTTTTTATAACTTTCTTGAAATCACAAGAAAATAGACTTACAGGGTACAAAAAAAATAGGTTTAAGACCCCTTAACTGGTGTTTCTATACATCATACTGAACAATTTCATTTCTAAAATTTTGCTAAATTCGCAAAAAAATTGCGTCTTCGTTATCCGTTCCTATAACTGTTTTGTTACCTGTAATAGTTACACCTATCAGCTGATTGAAAAATAAGCATTTTCATAAAATTCGTTTATTGGTCAATTCCGCTTGATATATGGTCTTTATGCAATTAACAAAGTCGTACACAAATTTTGTTCAGCTTCGTCCCACCTTAAAGTAATGCTATAAGTTTTTGATACACTCTGTTCAGTATTTCAAATTTTTAACACACTCTGTATAGTAAGTATTCTCTGAGCTCTGCGCGAGCGCAACAACGGAAACATCATATCGCAACCTAAGTTCATCACAGCCCCCGGCAATACCGCGTCTCACTCGATTTATACGCGTAACCGACTCGCACTTTATTGTTTCAAAAGTTAGGTTATGGGCCCAGTACTTGCACTATCGCCTAGAGACGCGGCCGATCTGCTTTATGAGATTTCAATACGAACAAGTTATAATTATTTCCTTGTTCAGTTATGATTATCTGGGTTAGGGCTTAAGGCTTTGAGGAATTTATAAGAGTTGTTATTGGCATTGTTTTATTAGGCTTAAAACCGTGATATAGGGTATATCACGGTTTTAAGCCTAATAAAACAGCGATTCAATCCTTATGAATTATAAAAAACCAAAACTGAGCCACACAGATGACATTATCATATGCATTGTAAAGTATGCATATCTAAAACCTATTCACTTGGGTTCAGTGATACGACCGAAATTCGGATAGGTGTATAATGGGTGTATACGACGAATGTAATTGTGTATTCAAATTTTAAATACACATTTTTTTCATTGTGTTGACAACTTATAGCGTCCCCACGTCCGGGGCACGGGTGTCTTCCCATAACTGGGAAGGGTAGGCGATACTTCACACACTGGGGCCAAGTCCGGATTGGTGGAGATTGTGGGGCTAGTGGCTAACGCCAGTGTCAAAAGTTTTCAAGCCGCCTATAAGGCCTCCGACTTGGCTTAACGACTGCTATACAGTGATAATATCCGGTACCAACGGCTTAAAGTGGCTTGGGAAGCACGGAAACGGTCGCGATAAATGCCACTAACAGTCAATCCCATCCAGGTTTTTCATTGAATGCTCTCAACCATCTCTCAACCCTCTACCATACATCTTAGGACATTTAACTAAACCACAGACCATACTAGCATAGTCCAGTCCAGCCTGGACAATAAACAATATAATTATCTGTCCGCATCAGTACACATCTATCGATGTAAGCGCAATCGAACGACATAATATATCTATCGGTTGATATAGATCCGGAACGCTTTGATACGCCGCCGCTTATGGCCCATAACATAACCGCTTGTTGGATCCTGGATATAATACAGATAAACGTTTCATCGAAAACGTTATGCAGAATGCTGTGTCAAAACATGAATGGTGTAAGTGTTATTTTGTGTTTATTTTTGAACGATGTAAAATAAATCATCTAATCAAATCAAATACTCTAAAGTTGAAGAACAAAACTTTACAGGTTTGCAGGTCAACCCGTAAATAATCATTCAAACTTTTCAAATTTTCAAAATTTTCGTTATCTTAGAAACATAACTGTTTAAAACCCCACATAGAAAAGTACATAATTTATTGAAATGAGGAAAATGGCGTATTAAATACTCTTTGCAATTCGATGCTCCTTTATTGATTTTTGATTTATCGTACATTCTGTCTTGCCATCGATACTTCCTGTATCGAGTAACCATTTGGTACTCTTTTTCGTTACAGGAATTATTGCATGATCTGCATCATAGACGAAACATCATTCTGTGAATCGTTATTCGATATTTCGTTCACAGGATCCCACTTGCTGGTTACTAGACATGTGACGATACTAGAAATGACAAGGAATTAGTTACTAAAGGGTACTGAATAAGTATATCTTCAGATAAGGCTGTGTTTGTTGGTGATGCATCGTGGGTTGCCATACATGGCTTGATACGCTTTTTGTACAAGCGTTTAATGGGCAATGTCAAATATAGCATGCGATATCTGAGTCTGTATTTTTAAGTCTCATATTTTTTAAATAAATAGTTACAGATTAATCTTTTTCTGGTAACAGATACTACAGATTATAGTTTTTGCAAAAGTTGTTCAGTTTTATGAGTAGCATCAATTATTTGCCGCTTGTCATCCTAACTATATATCATTGACTAATGTTCAGTATGCATGCTCGTTCATTTCTACAGCGCTGTAGCAAACTATGTCTCAAAATCTAAGTCCGTACGTTTCTTATTGGATCATCGTAAGCAATAAATATGTCGGCGCACACGCACAACAATTAAATTATCATTGCTGGGAACTCATAGCGCATAGCACGCGACCGGTAAGAGTTATAGAGATGGTACCGAACCAAACCAGTGCAGCGGGGAAGAGTGTAAGTCGTGAATTAAGAAAAATGTGTTCGGAAAATTCATAGGGAACTTTTTTATTGTTTCGCAAGTATCATGATAACTAGAATTAGGTATTATAGAAACATATTAAAAAGGTACAGACTTCGGCTGTTGGAAATTCAGTTTTCCACTGTAATTTTACAATCCCATTATACCCACCTAGGTAGTACATATTTTGGAAAGCCTTCTTACTCGGAAAGTACTTAGAAAGTACTCTTTTTCTTTTAGATCATCTAAGGAACGCACATGAACTGGATATGTTTACATTCATCATTATAATATCACCGAGTACAAGGTAATATGCCAGTTTTTAAAGAACCTATATCAAAAAGGGGTAGATAGATTTTTGAGTAAGAGGTGCCGTTAGATTAGTTTTAACCACTAAGTATCAATACTTTAAGTCATCGAGTTTTTTTGATACTCGTATTTATAATTGCTTAGGTTATTGAAATCTATAAACTCAAAGGTTAAACGTATAATATACCAACACAAACACAACAAATTATATTATTATAGTCTGGTATTATCTGTAAGAGGGTAGGTTTTCTTTTTTTTCCAGTTCAGCAGAGAAGGAAGTTGTCGTCTGCGATATTTTCGAACCGATACTACATTAAACCTTCAAGAAAAGAGCGTACTCCCATATCAAAGGCCGGCAACGCACTTGTGACTCCTCTGGTGTTGCGGGTGTCTATGGGCGGCGGTAATCGCTTATGGTGATCGATGATCCGTCTGCTCGTTTGCCACCTCTGCCATAAAAAAATCGGTCGTTACATTCAAATCTCCTATCGTCTTCACTGTAATGTCATGGGTCTCTTCCCACACCTTGGGAAGATGAGTATCTTTTTTCGTGTCTGCTAATCAAAAAACAAGTTATTTTAAAACAAAAATGCGTCAACTTAAAAACCACAAGTCTTGGACTTGTAATTTACTGATACAAAATGCATAAAACCCTCTAATTACGTTACTGATTGACACCTAGCTTAGAAAGTTTTAGCATCACTAAAACCACTGTTCAGACATAAAATAAACGGCGAAGCAATGAAAATAACAAAAGATCATTTTCTCGTTCGACGCAAACACACAAACTGTCAAATTAATTCCACAGTTTACACCTTATTTATTCAGTCCATTTGAATAAAATATTATTTATTGCTAATTTATATTTTGTTGTCATTTTAACTGTGTTCTAAAGTGCGGGTAATTTCACTTCATCTGTCAAGTGACACCCACCCTGGGCTACTTTCAAATTGTATCGTGTAAATCTATTGACAGAATACTGACAATTATTGAATTGAGAATGGTAACATTATAATTACAGTGAATAGAGTGCAGAGATTTAACTACGGTATAAATAAATTAAAATAACTGCCTATTCTATCTCTAATTACGAATGTCAATGGTACGTTAATTGAGTTCGGTACTTGAATCAAAATTTAAACATATACAGAGTGTAACAGAAGTGTGTGACAATACTTCAAGGTTGGCTTTTACCCATCAAACTGAACAACTTTTGTTCTACAACTTTGTTGAAATCGCAAAAATTTTTTGGACTTTTCATACAAATCGAACAGCTGGCGAACAAAGAGGAAAATTGTTTATAAGTACATGTAAAAGTGATTAACATAATGATAGTTGAATAAGTGGTACTTTTATTAACCTATCTTAATAAAGTTTCGAATAACTCGAATAATAAAGACCTAAGCAAGTAGACATAGAAACTAGTTTGAAACAACTTTTATTTGACGTTACTCAAAACTGAATTCTTAATACGAATTGATCATTTATTTGACCAGTTTTGTATGAAGGCTTTAGAAAACTTTTTATCATTTCAGCCAAGTCATACCCAAGTTGTTCAGTATACCGAGTAGAAGCCGAAGTTAACAGAGGTCCTATTTCAATTTTGTTACGTCCCAAAAATAGTTATATTTATTTTTGAAATTTGCGACTTACACCATTTTCAGTGCGACGTCCGCAATGGGTGGCGGTTGTCAATTACCAAGCAGCAAGGACAGATCGTGAGCTAAGGCCGTGTCGTTCGCGGAATGCATGTAAGGTGACTCCGACGAATCGAGCAGTTCCAGGATAAACCTGCTCGCTTTCGGGTCGAGAAGGTTATTCAGAGGCTTTAGATATTTAAAAAGTTTGGAAAATACCTTTTACTTGTGATACGGGTGGTATGTAGTTCAGAAGGTGAAGAGAATTCATAGATCTTATAAAGGTTTTGTACTTAATTATGATGTAAGTATTGAGATTTTAAAAATGAGTTATACCTAGATAAACTCGGTTTTGCACTCATTAATGGCCTCTGTGTCCATTACAGACAGATGACAAAATACAGTGACAAATAGGCGTAGGCTTATCTATCATTCTGATCTAATTTTGCTGTTTTAGTTTGCTGACATATTAAAAAAAAAGGATTTTTCGTACAAACAATATTATCAATATTTGATTAATTTTCTGTGAAGAGTAATGTTTTTATATACATGTTTTGTTTTATCTGTAGGGAAAGTTGGTTAGTATGCTGAGGGGAAGATACATATTTCGTGTATGTATGTATAATAAATTCATAGTCAGGTAGCGAAAACAATGTTGAAAATCTCCAATATAAAGTTGCCGATCGGCTGTTGTAATAATAACGCGGTATATGTATGGAGTATTCGGGGTGTGGTCATATTCTGCCCTCATAAGAGGCTGACTAAATATACGGAAACTACATAACCTAGGGTACCTAACGAGGGTACCGGATGCCCAACCTCCCCCCCCCCATCCCTCCTTCCCCCATCCCATTTCAAACGTCGGCAACGCGACGACAACGCAAACTCCTCTGGTGTTGCGGGTGTCTATGGGCGGTGGTAATCGCTTACCTCCAGGTGATACGTCTGCTCGTTTGCCACCTATCACATAAAAAAAAAACCTACTTAGCCACCTTCTTTCTTATCAAGGTAGTATTGTTAAGACTTTCCTAGTTACCAATTATTTTAACCGGAATGGCGCATCGTTAAGTCACGTAAATAACTCATACAATCGAAACGAGAAGAAAAACAATAAACTTACCAAACCAGGTGAAATTGATTATTGTTCTTGTCTCTTTCTCATTTGACAAAGTGTCTTTTAAAAAGAATGAAACAGCTACAGTTTTTTTGTTGTTATTGTAGGCTGTGCTAGTAATTGTTAGAGCGTTCAACCAGCATGCATGTCAAAGGTCGCTGTCGTTAAGCCCCGCCCACGATGCGTGTGCGCCTAATGGATCAAGCGGTGACGCCCATCCGTGTTTATGGATGCAGAAACAGTGTATACGTTACATAGAAAATTGTACGGTCTGTGGTTTGTGTTTAGTAGCTTATGTCTTATAACGACAGGTAAGTGTGTTGTATGTTGCTTAGCAGTAACGATTGTTTTCAATCCAGACATGCGAGTTCGAATCCCGTATACGAATTTATTTTTATCACCAATTTTCTTTGCTCAACTTCTGTTTTATATACCTATACAAAACTGCAACGTGATAGAATATACATATACTGTAACTAAGTATACTGTTATACACGCTGACTGTAGGACAATACTCAGCTAACCCAACCTAACCATTTAATTGATTTATTGATTTTATGGTTACATACAAGAATACAAGGTGTACATTCTTGTGACAGACTGCCACATAGACAGAGGGCATACTTACTGACTATACAAGGTGTAACAGAAAGGTGTGATAATACTTCAAGGTTGGCTTTTACCCATCAAACTGAACAACTTTTCTTCTACAACTTTGTTGAAATCGCAAAGAAATTTTCGGACTTTTCATACAAACTTGGTTCGCAAGCTGATCGATTTGAATGAAAGGTCCAAAAAATTTTGCGATTTGAACAAAGCTGTAGAACAAAAGTTGTTCAGTTTGATAGGTAAAAGCCCACCTTGAAGTATTATCACACCTTTCTGTTACACCCTATATAATCCTCAAAAGTTAATATCATCGACCGAAATCGAAATAACATTTTATAAAAATAAACCTTAAAAAATGGCAACACACAATGACAACACTATAAACGTCTTATCCATAAGACTTTCTCATGCTTTCGGTATTGTCCTGTATATCATAATCGGGTATTTCAGTTCCCTATAAAGCTTTTTACGATCCCAAAGTCGTAAACTGGGAACCTTACTACCGTTCAGATGAAATAGCACCTCCATGTCCGAACTATGGAATTAAATGCGTGAATTACGTCTTCATAATAAACTGGCGTGGCGGTACGTTTATGTAGTCTGTTTTATATTATCTATTCAAATCTTATTCAGAGATCGAAGTATTTAAAGTGTGGTTTTGATGGTTAAAGTTTAATAAAGACGTAAATTACAGAGTTCAAGTGGTCATAAATAGGCAAAATAGCTCACAGAAATGATACATAAATTTAGGGAATTAGGGTTTTCGATAGGGGTCGGTACAATTGGCCCCCATGTACAAGTGAATTTTAAAATTGTAACCATTACAGCATTGATTGGTGTTAACATCATTATTATCATCATATCGATACTTCTGGGCTCAAAGGGCGTATACGCCTAAGTTTGATTTAGCGTATACGCTCTTTGAGCCCAGAAGTATCGATATGCTGAACGCCTTTATGACAGACAATTCAGTCAGTGGTGTTACAGTATATTAGAAAAGATGTAAACGAATGTTAAATAAATACGAAATAAACGCAAAAATAAACACAAAAAAATATTTTTTGTAAACTGCACTACGAAATATGCATTAGTGAAAATGAATCTTCCTGTCACCATTTCTATGGATTTGAGAGATGTTATTATCTTTGTCATACATGCTGTATATCTAGTAGTGCGTAAAATTTTAATCAGTGTTTCTACTCCTGATTTTGATCAACTTTCCTTAAGGAACCCATAGTCAAACACCCAAAAAAGTTTTGGACTCTTCATACAAATCGATCAGCCGAGAGGCCTAGGTGTTGTCCTAGTATGAAGAGTCCAATTTTTTTTTTGTAAATTGACCATGGTCTCCTTAGGGAAAGTTTGATAACATGGGCACATGCACACCCTTTGGTATCAAGAACTAATTTTAAGTCACATTATAATGCCCTATATATGTAGGAAAGATAAGTTTGGCTATAGTTTATTTTTGTTATCTAATCCAGAGTAGAAAATAGTAATAACAGTAAGAACCTGTACTTACAATCGAATAGAATCAAACACCGGCAATTTAATAACTAAAACAATCTAAAACCCTTTACTTTAACCACTTTTAAACCCTTATAAGTAATGTATCGGCAGTTACAGTAGTTACTCTACTTACACTTACCAAACACGGGATTGTTCATAGAGTTACAATCAAATAGAAGTCGCATTAAACTTGTTTTACTGGTACATAACCTAGGGATTTTCATTTTTATTTTTTTTAAATCCTCCTTCCATATCCACCTTCATTACGTGAAGTCAGCGCATCCTTAGGTTTCGATACAGATAGGAACCTAATATATTTTTTTATCTTACTGATATTGGTTATCAAGTCTATGGTGATAAATGCCTAATATCTCTGGAAGAGAATCTGAGAGATTAAACTTACTGTAATTTTTCGTGACTTCACTCCTTCTAACATCTTATAATACTATGTTTATTATATATCTGGACCATTCTTTGACCAACACAATTTAATTGAAGAGTAAGTTACAGTAACAACAATGATTGGGCACAAAACCAACACAACATCAATCCGAGAGACCGTTAGTTGGACATAATCTGACACTAGTCCACACAGCTGAGGCGATTTATGGTGAGGAGCCAGTCATGAGAGTTAAGAAGAAGCAGGAATCCATTTTGAAATTTATTCATAGATGGAGTAAACCATTGAAAGCTTCATTTGAAGCCCTAGTCACACGCACGCTCGCGAGTACGCACGCGCCCGAAACTACAGGGTTTTGCAGGCTTGTATAATACTTTGGTATTTTTACCTAAGTACAATCTGTCCTTTCTACTGATGATTTACTATATTTTTTTATGTGGATTATATGGAGATGGATCGTCTTCATGGCTGGGTATGACACCCACACTGCACACATGGAGCCAAGTCCGGATCGGACTAAAATTAAAATCAATTGGCATAGGAACGAGAGGTCCATTAGCAACTACATACAATTCTGCGTTTAAACCATAACAAAAAAATTGTTTAATCTGAAAAGGACAGTTGCAAAGTTTTTTACGCGACAGCGACTAACTCGCACCATCAGTTTAATCTAAGATAATCGCTCATGTAATCTAGTGATTGCGCGCGCGCCGCCCCCTATCTCGCCCTCCACAATTTCAGCCCATAAAACCGAAGGTCGAATCTATTGGAATCGAAAATTGTCGGAGACAAAGAGATTCGTCAAATAAATTGATGGCTTCACGAATTCCGATGGAATATTTAACTAAACTGGGCCTCTGGTGGTTTGCAAATCTCGATGTTTAATATTAGTAAATTGCATTTCTTTGGTCATGGTTTGCTAGCTCGATAATAATCTATTGAAATTTAATGTCGAGTCTTATTATTATTATTTATTGCTGGTTCTGCTCAGTCTATCTATTATACATATATCTACATCCAGTCTATTTAATTTTGCCAATCTTCCCAATACAACCATCTGGTTTCATTTCCAACCCTGATGATTGATGTAAGTGTTACACTAATGTGTAAGTGACACCCCCTCACGACTCATTTTTGCGGTTCAGTAGCTAGACTGGACTTAGTGTGATTAGTGTTTACTCGGATAGGATAAAACTTGATAGGTTTATTGTGTTGAGGAATAATCTTTCTTATTGCTTCTCTATACGTAGGTATGTTCAAATTTTCAAGTTTCTGTCTCCTCTGGTTTTGGTATGACTTTGTTTGTCAGTTAGCTATAATACTATTATATTAAGTACCGGAAGGATTTTTTCGAACGAAACTTTATTGTAATTGTATGAAACGCAATGAAAACTACAATTTATTTTATTTAGTGTATGAAATGAAACACAAATAAAAATCACAAGCTAAGCTAACTTTAGAGCACCAAGTAAGAGTAGGAGGAATCCGCCCTATTACATCGGTCCATTTTCAAGTTTAAATCACGCAAAATCATCCATAAAGAGAATCTACAGCAAACCATAGCATTCTCTGACTTTGAGAAACAGTTATAGCCGCAGTATAAACCCACCGCGTTATTCAGATGCCTACATCTTTACAACCCGCGCATAAAATTATCGGGATATTTGTGTGTTCGCCATAGTTTTGAACTGAGCGTCTCATCTAGTTTGGTTCCTGAGGTTCTATACTAAGCAGATATTTGTTGAGATTTTTTTTGAGACACAGATTATTTTGAGAGGAGTTTACAGATGTCGAATGCTTAATAGATCTTTTTTAAAATAAAGAGTTTACAGAAAATAAGACGAAGTAGGTAGGTACCAACTAAGGAGAAGCAATAATAAGATAGGGAAAAAAGTAAAATAAATATGGATAAAAATCAAACTTTTATATAACGTTCAAAATATTATACGTACAAAACTTAATCACATGTTTTGCATAGTTTATTACAAATTATGCTGTCGAGAATTTTGGATTTTTTTTTAAAATTTTAAACTGGAAAATAACAATCAATTTATTTGTCAATTTATCAATGGATGCAGAAACAGTGACTAGCAAAAATATAAATAATTTAAAATGTAAAGCAATAAATTGAAGTGTTACAATTAAAATGACATAAAAATAATTTTCAAATTAACTATAATATTATTACAAAAACCGTTAAAAAACATGCAGAATAAAAATATATCTAAATGGAATTAAAAATTGAGTGAAGTTTCTGTAATCAGAAACAGTAACAATTTTATAAATATTATCATATTATAACACCAAAAGTACTACATAAGACTGTTACTAATAAAAATAACTTTCTGAAACCGATCATTTGGCCTGCTTATACGAGTCGACCAGGGTAGGACTGATTGTTATATGAACTTTCCCCAAAGAAATCCATTCTTATTTGCGAAAAGAATGAAATTTCCTATATTTAATTTGAAAGGTTTTTCGGTTGGAATTTCAAAGGTTTTCTTAATTGTTTAAATTCAGCGTATATTATGAAACCTTTTTCAGTAACATTAGTAAAAACTCCAGATTTAACAATGTAAGTACTTTTGCTTGACCCTAAACTCATTCTTGGCTAATATCCACAGCTACCGCAATACGAACCCATTCGAGACAAGTTCAAAATAGACGGGTATAGCTGAGAACCTTCGATTTCTAGCTATCTTCTCCTTCTTCTTGTCTTCAGGCAGGAAGTTCCAGATTATCAGGTCCTCATCTGCTGTTGCTGTAGCTGGAAATGGAATAGGTTCATTAACTCCTGAAATACAGGTTTTTACCTAGTTTAGGAGTTAAGGTCGAGGTTTTGTATCTTTCTTTGTTACAATAAAAGATTTTTATTATTATTATTATTATTAGGTGTAATTTCGAATCTGACTTATCTAATAATCATCAGCTCAGCCGGAAGACGTCTACTACTGAGCATAGGCCTTCCCCATAGAATTCCACTTAGCATTTCGAGCCACATGCCTGGTTACTTTCTGGAAACCTGGCTAGACCATCAGTCTTTCAGGTCCCCTCACCAGGGGGACCATCCAATACTTAATAGTTCTTCCAGCAAGCGGTTGCATTTGAGTCCCTTGCTTCCTCATGGGCTACCAGTTCTGTCTACTTATCTGATCTGATATCTTATATACTTACCAAGTTTCGTCCCATCAGGACTGAACACCATAGTCCTGATTCGGTCAAGGCCGACCCTGCCCTCTCCTGATTGGTCAACGACCGTGTAAGGATCACTCATCACTACTAGTTGAGAGATTTTCGGGTAGATGGATGCAACATCTGGGTAGGTATAAATAATAATAATATATATTATAATGTATATTTCAAATAATATCATTGTCCGTTTAACAAGCCATAGCATTCCTATTTTTAAAGCAAAGATGTATTGCTATTTTTATTTCATATTTATTTATTTATTATCACTTTTTTGTACATAAATCTACATATATAATTTTTAAGTAGTGTACATAATTATGGGATTAGTAAGCGGTCTTATTGCCATAAGAAATATCTTCCAGACAACCTTAGATAGATGGAAGCATAATTCTCTAAGCACTTAATATGGTTACCTATTAATTTATCTGATTCAAAAGGCGCAGAAAGACTACGCGCGCTGGCGTGTACCGACCTATCATTGTCGGCTCACACAAGTAGCTCGCTATAAGTCTAGTCATTGAAAACAATACAGAATCAGTCGCGTTGACCTTAGCTTCGATCCTTTTGCAGTAAGCCTATAATGGCGACTCGGCGTCATTTATCCACAAAAATTGGTGTTCTAACATGAAGGTAAGAGAGCCAGTTCCGAATTGCGCTGAGGAATCCGTTCAAAAGGAATGAGTCCGCTCCCATCTTTGGTATCATCATCACTTACCATCAAGTGACTGGAGGGACGACGTTTAGAGCTTGCTTGTAATGAAGTAACGTTAAAAATGAAACATAACAGAGACATGATGTACCAGAACTTTTCATTCTGTTACGGAGTCTTCCAAAACTATCCTACAATTTCCTATTAGGTACATTACTGGAAATATGGTACCACAAAGTCAGAAAAGTGATATGTCTGGGTAGACTACACAAACCTGAGTTCCACAAGCTCAGCACCAGCTCGCCAGTTCGTCTGCTGAAGAGCATCACATCCAGGGTGTAGTGGTTGTTTCCTAAGGTCATCTCTTTCACGCGTGATGATGGCGTATCCCAGAGAGCTACATTGCTCCCGAATTTCGTGACACCTCCCACAGCTAGGAGCGCTGGCCGCCATGGATGCCAGGTTATGCTCTGGAGATTAAATAAAGTTGCATTATGCGTATGTAAGCGTAAATTACATACGTACACATGGTGATTGAACAAGTTCCTTGTTCTTCTTGATCATGCAGGTTAACTCACCACAGACACGGTCATAACCTGGATGGGTTTGACTGTTAGTGGCATTTATTTATCTTGACCTTTTCCTTGCTTCGCAAGGAACGTTAAGCCGTTGATGCCAGCTGCTATCTCTAGCAGTCGTTAAGCCATGTCAGAGGCCTTATAGGCGGCTTAAAAACTTCTGACACTGGGGTTGGCCACTAGCCCCACAACCTCCATCAATCCGGACTTGGTCCCCATGTGTGGAGTATGGCCTAAACCTTCCCGAGTTATGGGAAGAGACCCGTGCCCCTGCAGTGGGGACGTAATGGGTTGTTAACAACAATCTTTATTATTTTGTAAAGACGAGCGGTATAATATTATCGAAGTGGAAATTAATGGAAGGTACAATCACCCGTAAGTAGAGATGAGGTCAAAAAATTAAATTTGTGATATTTTTAACTTCTACATTTACACAAGAAATAAAAACCTTCCAGATTTTTTGCGAATGACCTGAATTTTGCATATTTATTTTTGTAAGCGATATACTCAAAACATAAGTGATTTATAGATATTTCACCAAAAAAACTCATTCCCGCTAGAGTTACCTAATTTACAAAAAAGGTCCCAATGTAATTAAAGTAGCTCACAAGATCACTTAGCATATTTTGATAAAACCAGTTGTAATTACTGTCTTAGTGGGAGTTTTACGATTTGCCCATATTCGGTCGACGGCCTGTGACAAGTTATCTACAATATACGATCTGGCTAATGAATGCTGATTAGACACTTATTTACATGAGAAATTATCTACTTCGTGCTACGCCTAATAAATTGCATATTAACAAGGGGACATACGTGCAAACTGCTAAAACTAGGGTGCTTTACATCGATATAAGAGAACAATTATATCGATGGTGCTTAAGCAAGAAACTCGATGAGCTAAATATTTATTTACAATCCTTATAAAAAGCCTGAAAATTTAACCCCGGCTTCTACTTATGCAATTGAACAACTTTCCACAAGGAACCTATAATATAATCAATTCGCAAAAAAAATGAGTCCTCATACTAACTGATCAACTGAACCGCCCATTTTGTATGGGAAGTTAATTTTTTTTTTTCGAATTGAGTATAGTTTCCTTGGGGAAAGTTGTTCAGTTTCATGAGTAGAAGCCACTGTACATTTTGATTTCAGGTATTTTAGAAGGACCATATATTTTATAAATCTTTCTCTTCTCATATCAGGTGAAGTCGAAACATTAGATTTTAATAGGTCATAATCAGAAACTTTGAGAAAGTAAGTTCTTGGTCAAGTAAGTAGGTTCTTATGTTATGTTTATGTTAACTTAAAAATGATTTCTTACTCTTACACTAACTATTAAAGTAAATAAGTAAGTTAAGTAAATGTGATTTATTGCGCACTAACATAAACCTTGGACCTGGATAGAACTGTTAAATGTGCCACACGATAAGAAGAAGAAGAATATAAAAATAGAAAAATCAGTAAATAGTTCATAGAACTTGGTGGAAATTCAATTAACCTTCCTCCTCCCCCCCTAGTAAAAAAGGAGACTTGTTAAAAAGTTATCTCATGGATAAAGCACAAATTAAAGTGACGTAGAAACTCTACTTGATAACAGGAATCTTTATAACCTGGTTTTTCTGGTGAGCGATAGCGCGACAGAAATTAATTGTGCACTCAGCGTAGTGCTACAATTTTAAATCCTTAACTAGCATGAAGGCAAGGCTTAGATAATTTAAAGGATTTATTGAAATTGGTTAAATGGTTTCGATTGATATGAAGATGTCTTATCGATAAGAAATATGGGAAATAGAGGAAGCGATAATACGTATCTCAAATGCGAAAGTATGGATCTTTGTTTGTTCCACTTTCATGCCAAAACTACTGAACAGATTTGGATGAAAATTGGTAGGTAGATAGATTAAAGCACTCGGCTAATACATAGGATACTTATTATCCCGGAAAACTTAAAGGTTCCTGGAGGAATGCTTAAAAACTCAATATTTCCACTTCGTCACTAGATTCATTCATTTATTCATTCAGAAACAGACATCTGTGTGCGAACAATTCCTTAAATCTAATTTAAAAAATTTAAAATACAAAAAAATTTAATGTCATAATTCAAACAATAATTCATCAAGTCTATTAAAAAATATAAAATAGATGGCGCCACTTTAACATTTTCTTTCTCTCTGGGTCCAATTCTGAAGTTCACACAGATGAAGTCACGGGCGGAAGCTAGTCTATATGCTATATCTAAAGGCTAATTTTATAAGTTCAAATTATTCGTGCGGGCAACTGGTGACAAGTGACCAAACAATAGTCATCTATTTCTTTCTAATATGATTACTGCTGTATCTTAACCAGATTCTCAAAAAAAGAGAAAAAAGTGTTTTACCTTAACAATCAAATTGGATTTCAAACTGGAATGATACTTCAATGACGGCCAATCTAAGACATGAACTAAAGTCGAGTTGACCTTCACAATGGCCACGAAGCGGGTATCGGGAGACACCCTGACAGAGAGAATGGGCACTCGCCCTGAGTTCCTCCAGCTACTGATGAAGAGTGATGTGCGGTCAAATGAACTGACGATTCCTCGGGAGCAGCCCCTGAGAAAATAGAATAAATGGTATTGTGAACCATAGAACAACAATCGTGCTTAGTTGAAGTCTATGAAAGTGGTTTATATTCAGTAGGGGATGCCTTTCATTTGGTATGTTAGATTGGAGCACTATGTGTTAGGCTGTCAAATTTTATTTTGGTAATAAGTAGCTTACTATGATAGACTTATAAAATGACATTTGAAGTTTCAACTATCTCAACTAGAAGGCAAATTGTTTAAGTAGCAATAAAAGGTTTGAAGTCGGCGGATTAAGCTGTAGGACAGCAAGCTCACTAGGACAACTGCCGTGAATTGTTTGTGACAGTACGGTTAAAATAATTTAAAATAAATGCTGTATAAAAAGACAAAAATCGCGGAACTAAGGTAATAGTTTAAAATATCCACCACAAATATTTGGCCGTTGAAATGATGAACATGATGTAAATGGCAAGTCACGGGGCGAAACAGTTGTTGGTGGAACGCCAGTCAACTACAACGATGAAAAAGTAGTAGTCAGTGTACCTGCAGTGGCTAGCACTGGTCTAATTCTTCTGCATGTTAGAGATTGAAAAGTAGACGATAATACAATCAGTCCACAACTTCAATTAGAGACGCTTTGGGCTATTAATGATGAACGTGAAGATGATGGCAACTCACGTGACGAAAGAGTTGCCAGTGGGGCTCCAGTCCACGGCAGTGATGGAACAGAACTCTTCAATAATGTCAGTGCACCTGCAGCGGCCAGTGCTGGTCCAAAGCTTCAACATGTTGCAGTGGATTTCCACAGTTTTCATATCAGTACCTATCTGTAGGAGTAAGAGGTTCGTTATTAGTATTACACATTGAATCTTTCACATAGCTCACAGAATCGCTAAAATTAAGTGGCAGTGGGCGGGGCAAATAGCTTGTAGAACAGATAGCCGCTGGGGTATTAAAGTTATCGAGTGGCGACCGTGCACCAGAAGACGCAATGTGGGCAGGCCTCCGACTCGGTGGACCGACGACCTGGTGAAGTTTGCGGGAAGGCGCTGGATGCGGGAAGCACAGGACCGGTCGGTGTAGAAATCCATGGGGGAGGCTTTTGTCCAGAAGTGGACGTCTTTCGGCTGATGATGATGATGATTGAATCTCCATTACTGAAGAGCAAAATGTGATACTGTTACTGTGGTATTAAGCTTTGCTTTTCTATAATCTTCTTTTGATCTAATAATTGTTCTTCGGGATTCTTTATCTGTAGCCTTCTAGGTGATAGTGACGAAAGCAACGCCCATAATGTGTTTGGTACTGTTCTGTAGGACATCTTTACCATGTGATACAGTTAGTCAATACAAGTACTATCATAAGAATAACTGTAGCATAAATGCGCTATAAAACGCTATAAAAAATTACTCCTATAGAGATATCGAGACCTATAGAGATACCACATATGAAATATTTTGTACCTGATCAAAGTCACTACCGTATTTATATTCGTACCTAAGCCAATACTTACAAGCAGGAAATTCCCCCTAGGGTCGAATTTACAGCACTGTATCGGGTGTGTCGTTAGGCCCTTGCCCATGACCTGCTGGCTTCTCCACCCAAACATGTGGTAGTTTCTGCCCAAAGCTGCAACGAGGAGGTTTTTGCTACTCCAGTCTATTAATTCTGGAACTGAAAAATTATTCATTCTGCTATATAGATAAGACTCGGTAGCTCAGTAGTTAGTGCTCCTGACTACTGATCCGAGAGTCGTGGGTTCGATCCCCACCCAGGGCAAACATTTCTGTGACGAGCAGATTTGTTTGCTCTGTGTCTGGGTGTATTACTCGTATATCTATACAGGGTGTTAAAAAAAGTGCGTTTGAAATTTTAAGGGGTTACTCAGAATCAAGTATAGAATCCAGAAAAAATATTGAAAAAATTCGCTTCTCAATTTTTTTTGCAGTTTTTCATACAAATTCTCGATTCACTATTTAGATTTAGTATGAGAATCTGAAAATAATAATTGAAGAGCGGATATGTATGTATTTAAACCTATATGTTTATGTATATCAGTCTCTGGTTCCCATAACACAGGGAATCCTAGTTTGGGGCCAGATGACCGTATGTGATTTGTTCCAGATATTTATTGTTATCCATCTTACTCGCTAATCCTGCCGCTAAGCAGCAGTGCTTGCACTGTTGTGTTCCGGTGTGGAGAGTAAGACAGCCGAGGAAATTACAGGCACAAGAGACATTTCATCTTAGCCGTCTAGGTTGGCAACGCATCTGCAATCTCCTCCGGGGTTGCAGGTGTCTATGGGCAGTGGTGATCACTTACCATCAGGTGACCCACTTGCTCGTTTGCCTTCCTTATCAGATAAAAAAAAAAAAAAAAATAATAATAATATTATTATATATATTATAATTTCATAAACAGTGTTTGAAGCGTTATGGCTCCATCAGAACCATTAGTTTATAGAAGAATAGTTTTTCTAAGGGACGCAATTGGGAACTAAAAAAATGTGTTGGAGGGAGTTTCTTTAAGGCCCGACGTTTCTTCTCTCTCCGCAAACACTTCCCGAAACGTTGGGTATACGAGTTCCGAGCGGTAGGAACTTCGTATTAGGTAGAAAAAATATGATGTTCGAAAAGTGTAAAGAGATACCTACTTCGGATAAATATTATTTCATTTCATTTCATTTCAACTGGCTATTTCCATGCCAAAGCAAGTCAATGCTCTTAAAGTACTGAAACTGAAATTATGCAAAACATAAACAATGTTTTAAACGTCCGGTATTACAGAATCGATTTTAAAGGTCTAGAGAATGGCATAAAGATGTAGGTACTTGAATTAAACTCAAAAACATTTCTGATTTGATTTTTAAGGTACTTACATGCTGCCCAGCTGTACGTAGGAAGATCTAGTATGCTGTCAGCTGATGAGAGGAACGATTTCCTCCTCGGCACACACGGCCAGGTCGCCACCAAGTCTTCATCAGAACCTCGGAGAGGCTCCAGCCCGAAGGCGTCATCGAGATATCTTTTGTATTTCTTCTGATACCGATGTTTTGTGCTCTAGAAAAGATTTTTATTCGATTCCTACGTTTAGATGAAAAGGCCGCAAAAAAAGAGAATGTATATCCACATTTTTGTATTAATATTACGTTAGGACTTTGTGGTAGAAGCGGTCGTGACTCAGTGCGGCTTGCGTGGTTGCGTCGATCACGCAGGTTAACTGGCTACAGACATGTCCGTAACCTGGATGGGTTTGACTGTTAGTGGCATTTATCTTGACCGTTTTCGTGCTCCACAGGTAAATTAAGCCTTTTGCTATGACTGTATGGCAGTCATTAAGCAATGAAGACTTCTGACACTGGGGCTGGCCACTAGCCACACAGCCTCCAACAATCTGGTATAGGAGGAAACTCGTGCCCCAGTAGTGGGGACGCAATGGATTGTTATACACATGGTTATTGATAATAAAAACATATTATCGGTAGGATTACAGTAGTTGTATTTTATCGCTTGTGATATAACTCTAAATAGATATAATTTTATGAACAAGGAGCTTTACCCAAATGTCGATAGGAGCCTCGTCGTTCAAACTTCGTCGCCTGCGCAGCTCTTCGAACGATTCACGCGACATCACGAAGCGATCTAATCGTGACTGCTGCCAGGCCGCCTGAAAATGCAAGACTTTAGTAAAGACTTTTTCAATACAATCTTTTTTTATTGATTAAGGGAGATGGATTTTTATTAATTAATGTATTGTGTGTACATTATTAGTTGATAAAGCCCCGTGGTACCCCTAACACTCGAGCAGTTGGAACTTCTACTAGTACTATTATCTAATCTGTGCTTCTACAGACAAAGTTTCAGAATAGAAGAAAGAATACAGTAATACCAGTTTGTCTATTCATTTTTTATTTATTTTATTGTGATAGAAAATAGTCTTTTTAATATTATAATAAAAAAATAACTTTGTACAATATAGAGTTATAGTTTCCTATTTTTGTTTTGTGAAACGTCGAGTCCAAAAAAAAACATCACAATAAATTTTAATTGATAAAAGTACTTAATTTCTATTACAATTTGTCGCCGGTTACGTGGAAGAAAAAACTCAATTTAAAAGGGAAAATGAAACACCGAAAATATATAATATCTTCAGTAATACTACATTAATACTACGATTGAAGTATCAGAAGAAACCTTTTTTCCGCAACTTCCCAATATAATATAATTAATTGCAATGTACTTTTTAGAAATACTTTAGTTACTAATCAGAATACATCATCATAATCATCATCACCAGCCTGTATTAGTCCACTGTTGGACATAGGCCTCCCCCAATACAGAATACATATTGCTGCATAAAGCTGCATTTCCACCGGCGAGGCGAGGAGGGAAGAGAATTTTAAATTGTACGGAAAAAAAAACTCTTTTCGCCTTTGCTGGAAATAGTCTGGATGGGCGAGTCGAGGGTCGAGAATTTTAATTGTTTCTTATTTCCACCGGCGAGGCGAGGAGGAGAATTTTAAACTGTATGGGAAAAAATAAATTCTCTTCTCTCACATTTTCGGTGGAAATAGACCGACGCGATTTCAATTCTCTTCACTCCAGTTCTCGCCTCGCCTCGCCGGTGGAAAAGCAGCTTTATAGGTGACTTTTTGGTTTTAACCACTTATGTACGTTTAATTTATGGCTTTATTAGGGTAAATATATTTAAGTTGGAAACAGAATATAACCACTGCTGTTATTTCGGTAAAAAAAAAACATTTTGTATTGCAAGCTGCAAAAGTCAATGCATGTATATATTTTTTTTAAATAATCTTAATAAGCCTTTGTAAATATTTGTTGTTTTCATGCGTTTCTTATTATTACAATTTACGTATACCTTTATCATTCATCACCGTTATCTTGCCACAGTCAAGTGTTTTTACTTTACTTTCTAGTAAGTGGTACATTGTCACGTAATATAAGTGAATAATAGGATAATCATTATTAATCATTTTAGATCACGTTAGCAGATAAGTTTAGCCTTTTGTTTTTATTTCTTATTTATACAAATAAATTATGACATGAAAATAAAAGTAGTTACAATGGACTAAATAGTGTGATATTATTAAATTTTACGATAAATGTAATATTTTGTTGATCATAAGTAAAAATTAGTAGCAACTTACGTTTTTCTTCGAAAGTGCTAGCCTTTCCATGGGGATCTTTATAAATATAAAATTCAAATTAAAAATAACAACTGAAACGTACACTGATAACAATTTTATAGGTCAATAAATACAAAAATTATACGCATTTTACGATAAAAATATCTTTGAACTACCCTCAAACAGAATCTGTTGAAGTAGGTAAGTTTTTTCTTACCTTGTGGAAGGAGCTAAAGGCGTGTATGATCAACAGCCTAGACGTTTTCTTTATACGATACTTTAATAACCACAGACTATTAAATTGCCATGGTATATAATATAAGATCATTTTCTTCTAAGAGATCTGGTTGTTCTTATGAAATAAAATTATCGTGCATTTAGATACAATATGAATAAGCAGATTAGCTGATTTGAGGGTGAAAACCTATATGAGCAAAATCCGTTCTTTTGTGCAAATAAACGTTTACTTACTAACTTACAAAATATAATAATAACATACCTGAACAGAAATAAACCCAAATCGATTTAATTTATAACTAATAATAACATAAAATCTTCATACTCCTCCTTAATAAAAAATATATTCCAATCCATCCAACCGCACAGGGTCGACTCGGCCACATAAACATACAAAAAAGCACGTACAGCTAACACGAAAAAGATTACATTCTTGGCCAGTTGGGTCAAAACTTTTCATTGTATAATCCAAGTGCTCGTACTTTCAAGTAATAAGCGGAGTCTAGTCTTACAAAGGACGTTCGGTTCGTCTGTGGTTCCTATTTGGATCGAGTTATTATAAAACGAGGATAATGGTGCGGCGAAATGGACAGTTTCCGTCAAAACGATTATAGATGAATAAAATGTCGGCTCTGTTTATGCCCTAGTAGGAGTTTGAAGCCGTTGAGCCGTCTCAGTCCTTTAACTTCAACCGCTCGGGACCTTTAACACCATACGATACGATTAGGGTTTAGATCGTCGCGCAATTTTTGTGATGTTTTTCGTGAGTTATGGATCCTTGTGATTTTACCTTAGATATATTTTGCGAAAATTTTACAATTACATTCCATTTCAATATAATTTATTAAATAAAAGGATGGAGATCCATAAGAGGGTTTACTGGCCCTAAAAATAAGACAAAAATAAAGTGAATCGCGAGTATGATATTATAGCAATTTATTATTTTAGAATATATGTATTTTATGTATACATAAAAATTATTTATATTATTCCAGTAATTGTTTACTTCTTAGGGCCCTAAGATTCCCAGTTTTACACTTTTGGCCTAAATTCCACCGTTTTAAGAGATTTTATCGCTTGTTTTTATATGGGCGCAAGGGCGATCCTAATATTATGACGACATCTAGGACTACGACTTTTTAGTCGCTTTATCGTTAGAATATTCAAAGGAGACGTTTCACGGGACTATGGAGCTTGGACCTGGTTGTGTACTAAAACATCATAAATAAGTCATTAGAAACATAGTCTTTTCTAATTGTACATTTCCTTCGATTTACCTTCGTTACGAGGTTCATCTAGTTTCTCAGATTTAACAATCGCAACACATAAATCACCCAACATGGCGAAGCGAGCGCAATTTTGAGCATTTTACGTTCAGAAACTAGATTTCGTACATACCATTGAAATTAATAATTTAGTTGTCCGACAAGTAACTCGAAAACCAGCTGTTATGCCTGTAAAAGAGGCAAGGCATATCCGCAGATTTTAAAAATCGTACACCAATGTCAGAAGTCAGAACAGAAGGGTGTTCAGTCATTCAGAGTCAGAGAAAGCATCTGAGGAATATGTGGACGAAGCCGTGATTTCTGGACGTGACCTACTATTGCAAGCTTCGGTGTTACCATTTATATTGTAAAAAGTGCTGACAAAACATTATGCTTGAACCACGCAACCCTGCTTCTAATATTTTTTTCATTATTTTTCCTAGAAAGCCTATATTTTTCTATATTTTTCGTACTACGTACATGTCCAGGCACAAAATGAAACGTGTCCTTAGCAACTAATCTTCGAGATGTTACATTAAAATACGTAAGAAATCATACAAGATTTTCATAAAATAATCTGCGGCAACAAACAATGATTCATGGAGCCACTAATGAATGAATAAAAACTCCAACTTATACAACTTTATGCCATGAATATTCTGTTTTTTTTTTATAGGAACTGTTCTTTGCTATATTTATTTTGGACATAGAGATCTAGTAAAAAAAACTGAATGTCTCCGTGAAAATCTCCACTTGAAATTTAAGAAGCAATATTGTTATATAAACATAGTAATTAAATTTTAATAAAAATGTATATTACATAAAAAAGTAATTTTAGTTGATACATTCCACATTGTTTTAAATAGTATTTTTTATACCTAGTACACTGTTTCCACCAATGAATATTTCATTATCTGTCAATACAAATTTAAATTTAATTATATTTTCTTGCGAGGAAAGTGTTTTCAGTTTTTTAAGCAGACAGGAGCCCCGGGTATACAAGGTACTAAATAGATACTAATCTAACTGAATATACTGAATAATAATAAAAAATCTGGTTTTTTGCGACTCACTTATTCGATTTTGAATATCGAACGAGATTGTCGGACAGTTTAAAAGTACGCCACTTCTGTATAATTTGGAAAGAGCGCCAATTTACTTCCATTTTACAAAAATATATTTAGGGGATAATTCGTTGAATGACAAAGTCCAAAAATGGCTAAAATTACCTTTTGAATGACCTATTCTTAATGAAAATAATAATAATTGTTTTTCCCACATTATTCAAGGTACAATGATGTTAGTTAGAACAATAGTTAAAAAGTCTTATTTGGTTTTACCGTAGTCAAAATGTATAGTGTATGTTAGTACTGTATTAACCCTGATACTTTGTATTTCCAACAATGCGAGGAGTTCCAAACTGAAAAAGGATGAAGGGGTTGTATGTAGAATTTTGCACCTGTGTTACTTTGAAACTACACATGTTTACAGAAATCTAACAAACCTTAAACACAGATAAGTACTCGTTTTTAGAACATGTTTTTTTTATTAACTATTAATAAATTAGTATTTAAATAAGAATCAAGCTTCGTTTGTAGGAAATAACCAGTAGCGCACTCCACTTAACGAATTCACATAAAAAAGGAATCTTTATTTCCCATATACATAAAGACTTACGAATCGTGTGAACGATTAATATTCCTTTTACAATTTTCTTGTAAAGTGTATACAAGTTCCTTTGAGAAAGTTGCCATGTAGTTTCATGACGAGAAGTTTTTATAAGAACTCAATTTTCTTCATACGATTTTCTCCCTAGCCAGCATCAAAGCTGTTACACTTCCTTACAAAGGAGACTGTATAGCCTTTAGCTATTCTCAATGGTGCATTAGCCACCTGTTTTGCGGTAATAAGCTCGGATCGATGATCGGTGCCAATTGCTTGACAATTGCTACCACAGTTTTCAATAAATATAGACCTGGATTGGTCGGCTGCGCTGGTAACAGATCAATAGTTTGTAATGCATGGTTGCAGAATGACAGCTAATAAACGTTAATTTTATTTCATTATTTTATAATAACAGCTGTCATATGTACTTGCATAATTAAAAATAATATGTTTCTCTATTTGTTGCTATTAATATATCCATTTAAAAAACGATATATGTATTTATATTTTTCATCAAGCGGTCGAAGCGGTCGTGACCCAGTGCGAATTGCGTGGTCGCGTCGATCACGCAGGCTAACTGTCTGCAGACACGGTCATGGATGGGTTTGACAGTTATAGTAGCATTTATTTCGACCGTTTCAGTGCTTTGCAAGACACATTAAGACTTTGGTGCCAGCTACTATCACTAGATGGCATTCGTTAAGCCATGTCAGAGACTTTATATATAATAGGCGGCTTGAAAACTTCTAACACTGGGGTTGGCCACTAGCCCCACAACCTCCACCAATCCGGACCCCGTGTGTGCCCTGCAGTGGGGACGATATGGGATCTTAAGAGTTTGGAATTATAAAATTTGTGACATTTTAAGCCATTTTATTGATTGAAGTTTTATTATTGACAGCATTGATAAAAACATAAAAAAAGCAGAAATCACAAATAGTAAGCCTATTCCATCTTTAAAAACCTAAAAGTACATTATTAAACTTTTAATGCAGTATCCTATCAGATCTGTTTCACAATTTTTATCTTCAACTTCCATTCCGTTCGTAAACCTACAGCTATGCTTAATGACTTCACGCCTACTTTCCCCCACCGAATCACTCCACCTCTGGAGGTGGTACCAGCACGCCTCTTCGCGGTGTTGAGTATTGCAACTATAGACATTAGACATGCTTCTTAACTTTTTGCGCTGTCACTTGTTGCAATGTAACTTGGTGAAGCGGTGTTTGTACAGCAAGACACAGGCTTAACATCATAGATGAAAATGATTGAACATGAACATGAATGAGATAATTAAATTAAAAAGATGCATGATATGTGTGATTTTAAAAGCAAGTATTCTATTCTATTTTTCTGTTTGGCATTCCACATCTCATTGAAGGAGTGATTTTGCCAATGTCAAGTGAAAAATGGAGAATCTTCAATAAAAAAAATGATGAAACGCCAATGTCAAGTGAAAGACGCGGCTCTAAGGGTGATTGGCACTTAAAGACGCTCCACGTGGTGGTTTGCCGCTGGAACTCGGAAACGGAGCTGTCTCCCGAGTTAATTCTCTTCTTATGACCGCTTATCACTGAATCGGAATCACAACTATTTCCCCATCACAAAAATAACGTTGAGACTACTCTGAAACTAAAATAATAAGAAAAACTCAGCAGATGTGTGCTCGGTACAAGTTCCGGCAACCGACCTTAAAGCAAGTAAGTATGATAACATCCATCTTTATTTATAAGTTTTAAGGTAGCTGTCATCTGCTCAGAATCATTCGGTCCGATTCCAGAACCAAGCTAAATCTTACATGACAAAAATCTGTCCCTTTCACACTTAAAAGATAGGCTATTGTATCATGCTGTCAGGGTAAAATTAACTGTCACAGACTGATATGTTCTGGAAGGCTTTCTTATTCACCGGGCACATACATATTAAAGGTCAAAACGCACTAGGCGGAACTGCACTGCCGCGACGCGACGACGCGACACGTCGCAGCCATGTGTTCTTTCTATAAAATCATACGAGGATGAACTGCGCGGCGCGGCGCGAAGCTACGCGGCATTGCAATTTTATACGAAATATTTGGGGGTCGCGTCGTGGCACTGCAGTGCCGCTTAGTGTGTTCTCGCCTTTATTTAGGTAGCTAAGTTTGTAGTCAATAATACCTCAAGTTATACTCATAAAATAACCATAGATCAAACTATAAAAATACAAGTAGATAGGCCATATAATTATACATGTTCGTTAATAGCTCGTAAACAACATGGCATCGACTTTTTGCGACGCGACGTTACGTACGTTCAACGTCAGTGCGCACGCGCGTTCCTTTCCACCTCTCTTTGCTAGTAGTTGTCGCTCGTTTGCCACCTCCACGGCACCAAAAGGCGTCACCCATCTCTACGGTACACATCGTCCCCACTGCAGGGGCACGGGTCTCTACCCATACCTACATTAGGAAGGTTAGGCCATACTCCACACATGGGGGGCAACTCCGGATTGGTAAACTCTATGGTATAATAAATCATGTATAACCGCCTCCGTAGCCTAGTGGCTAGTCCGCTCGCTTCACATCAGGAGGTCGCGGGTTCGATTCCCGGCGGGGTCCTACTTTGTAGGACTCGATTTGGTTGGTGGTAGGGCATTTTCTGAGCCCGCCTGGCTAGCTACCACAATCTTATCTAAGTCATGCCACCAAACATCAATGTAACCAGCATTTATGTGTTCTGGCATAAATATAAGATAGCCAGTTCCCCATTGCTTTGGGAAATCTTGGTATTTGAAAATTTGTACTTTTCTAACAAGTCGGTCACTTGATCGGCCCAGTTAGTGTGGGAAGTCCAATTTTTTTTTCGGGAATTGACTATAGTGTTCATAAAATACCTACATCCATGAAAAACAACTTTCAATAATAGTAAAATCGCGAGAAAAGTTGACTTACCATATTGACATATTATATGTAAAGTTTTTTTCGCTTCGCCCTATCATATGATTTCTCTAACAAGCCGATGGGGTTATCGGTTATGTATTAATTGACTGGTTGATTTGCAAATCTAGTATAAAAACTCAATTGATATTTTGTTGCGATTTTATAGGTATTTTGGAAAGATTATCATTTTCGTGAGAAAAAGGTTAAACAGATTTTTATCGAATAAATAATTAACCTATACAGGATGTAACAAAACGATGTGGTGATACTTCAAGGTGGGCTTCAGCTTATCAAACTGAACAACTTTTGTTCCATGACTTTGTACTTTTCATACAAACTTCTCTCGCAAGCTGATCGATTTTTAGGAAAAGTCCAAATTTTTGCGATTTCTGCAAAGTTGTAGAACAAAAATTGTTCAGTTTGATGAGTAGAAGTATCACCACACCTTTTTGTAACACCCTATATACATATACGTACAAACCTTCGACCCAATACCTAAGTACTATAGTTATTGTATATTTATTGTATGGTGAGTATTGAGTATCAGATTACAGGCCGAACGGTCCGTATATCGGGTCAGGTTAATTTCCCTGATTTAGATGTCCTGCGCACGCGATCACCCTTTACGGTAAGAACGGTCATTTAAGCTTTTAGATCAGCCAGACTCGTATCATGTAGGAATTGAGATGAATGCAAATATATATAAATTTTAGTTTGTGACCGCGTGTGATGTTGAGTGCAATACTAGGCAACCGCCGTCTATACATTGTGGATAGGCGGACGGTTATTATGTGCCACACGACAAGAAGAAGAAGTTCGTGGGCAAAATGGGCGCCACAAAACGTGGCCCGTGCGCCACATGTGGTATACGAAAAGTGTCTCAAGCACCGCAACATACATTTGGTATACCAAAAGTTGCTCTAGTTTTCCAACTTGCTCCAAATTGGACCCTCGTAAGAGTACGATCTGGTGACAATCCACACAGTTGTCACTCAGTTACGTCACTTGCTCCTACGTGTTAGAAAGAGAGGTCGTAGTAGATAAAAAACTCGGACGATTTGTATGGAGAATTCATTTATTTATTTATGGCATAGCTGGCAAACGAGCAGACGAATCACCTGATGGTTAGCGATTACCGCCGCCCATTAATAGACACCCGCAACACCAGAGGAGGTACAAGTGCTTTGCCGGCCTTTGAAATGGGAGTGCGCTCTTTTCTTGAAGACTTGAATTTCGTATCGATCCGGAAATACCGCAGGCGACAATTCATTCCACAGTTTGGTTGTTCGAGTTGTAGAATATACGTATATCTTGACCTGAGAATCAAATTCAGTACAGCAAGGCAGTTACTTCCCCAGGTACGTTACGAACAGGTCTTCCAGCTCATCCAGATTGTGGCCACTTATTTGGTGTCCAATCCAGTGTCATCGTTGGGCCATAAATTACAACTCTTAAAAGGCGTAGGCGCCGACACTCCGCCGGTATTAGTTATAAAGATGCTTAATATGCTACTACACGCATGCAAAACATGTTGCAGCCAAAGTTGGAATTGGGAAACTGGGCATATCGAAAATAACTGTGATTCACATTGTGTGAACAGAACCTTACCGATGTATGGGAAGAGAACCGTGTCCCGGTAATGGGTTGTTAACAATTTGCAGTACTCGTACTGCCAAAAAGAGAACAGAAAAACCAGTTAGACAAAAAAAGCCGTTATATTTTGACCTTAGTAGATGATACACGTCTATATAATCTATCTATATTCATTAATAAAAACTAAAAAATAAACAGCCCATATTAGTCCTCTTCCTTTGCAAACCTTTTTAAGGCAGACTTCACATGAAACCGATCAATTTCCAATCATATCAGCTGAAATACATCCATTGCTTTGACCTCGACACTTTCCATAGACTCGAGGTTTTGGGAGACCATAGATTTACACTTAGCATGGTTTTAAGCTACGTGCTTCGATTGGCTTCCTGTAAGGCTGATGGATCATCGGTTCGTCTGGTGACTGTTCAATAGTACAATTTGTGGTTTGCAGCAACCTACATATATAGGGGTGACTTTAAATTACTTAAGGCTATGCAGCTCATGATAATAAATAACTTTTCCTAAGAAACCCATCATAGTCAAATCGAAAAAATATTTGGACTCTCCATACTGTCGAATCGATTAACTGACCGGCCAAATTAGCATGAAGAGTCCAATTTTTTTTGCGATTTGACTATGGGTTCCTTAGAGAAAGTTGTTTCTTATCATGATCACATGCACACTCTTTGGTATCAAGAACTAATTTAAAGCCACCCTATATAATCGGAGACAAAAAATGCTTTCCTTACATTTTTAACAATAAATTTATCAGTGTTTTTGCAATTTTTGTATGGGAAGTAAAGTTTTGTTGTTCCAATCGTATAGGTTTCTATAAGAAAATTGATCAATTCCATGAGTAGCATCTACCATTTGAATAAAAAAGCACCCTCTATTTATCAATTTCTTTATACCAGTTTATCAAGAGTCATATTTCAAATTTTAACCGCAACTATAATTTAGTGATGAGTAGATATCATCTAAACGGTCGTTTCGCCTCTTGTCCGATGATTATGTCATTTTGATAAAATTGCAACACTCCGTATATCATTAACGACCGCATGACAAAGTCATTTGTACCTGTCAGCTGTTCCACATGTTTTTTTTTTAATAACTTATCGATTATGTTTAAAGTTAGCAGATCAAATGCATTCTCCAATGCAAATGAAAAAAAATAACTTAACAAAAGTACTACAATAACAGGATAACAACCTAACGAATTAGACAAAATATCTGGGAATTAAACTAAACAAACGTATAGACTTTTGGTAAATATAACCCCTTTCTGGCACCGTCGGGCAACTATGATACTTATTGTAATAAATGTATTTTATAGAATAACTTTGTATTCTATAACCTTAATCGTGTGTTTCTATGTCTGTCTACATACGAGTAGCTCTCAAATGGCAAGATCGATTTGAATGCAGGTTTTTTTATTTGACAGCAGTTTAGTTATAGTGGGTTTTAGCTTTTGTTAGTTTATTCAAATCAAATAAAATTATTTATTTGAAAGAACCATCTTGTAAAAGATTGGGGTAAAAAAATAAAAACGTATAACATGGTATATTTAGTACCACAAGGAAAAAGTTGTATATCTACATACAACGCCCGAGGTACGTTCAAAAGACATCAACGAGACACACTGCATTCGATATTTTTGTACCGTAGACAGGTTGATTGATTGGTTCTGTATCGTGGTAAAAAGGTGTGCTAAATAATTTACCGATAATATTTATTTATAATCACCTGTCGTTTCACCAGCTGTTCTGAACACCAGGAGGTAGTCAGCTGCCAAATGCAGTGAGGAGTTTTCTTGAGAGATAAATCCTGCTGCAACTGCGTACGTCCACCCACGGATTTGACCTTCGATGTCTTGGGAATATCCCACAAAACCTGTCAAAGATCTGAAAACTAGCAGTTATACTGGTCTAACTAACGAATTCATAAAAATAATTGCATTTTTCACATTAAATATGTATTATTTATCATATTATTTTGTAATCATATGCAACTAAATATAATTATAATTAGGATGTTTAAAAGAATTATGTAATAGCTTAAGATTTTAATCGAAAAAATGTGTTGGTGTTTCTTTTGGACTCGACTTTTCTTGCTCCGCGAACTCTTCCCGAAACGTTGTATATACGAGTTGCAGTGGTCGGAACTTCGTATTAAGTAGACTAAAAATATCCTTCGAAAAGTGTACTGTTTTTTTGATCCCTCGATTTCGTAGAAATATTACATTTTGGAATAAAATTTTGTAATGCTATTTGAAATTCAACAACTGAAATGGAAATCCCTACAGTTTTGAGAGGACTTTTCTTCTAAGTAAAAATTGATTAATTACAAATATGACTGCGTGAAACAGCTTACCTCCAATCTATATCGATCGATTTAGATGCACGTTATATGTTAATCGATAACAAATTGAATTCGCTGCGCCAGAGCATTCATTTAGAGCATCCGGAGACCAAACAGGATGTTCATATATTCAGTCGATTCCGTTATGTGACTGACTACTCTCTTGTTTACAATTATAATTAATTAAATCTTAACTTGATTATAATGATAGCTGTCTTTACGTATAGAACTGAAGTGAAATTTTCGTTAATCGCGATTTCTTTATTTTAATTTGTTACAATTATAACCCTATTTAATTTTAACATGGTTATAATGACAACTGTCAAAGTAGAACAACAACAACAGTAGAATTGTCAAGAAAAGAGCGTACTCCCTTATCAAAGACCGGCAACGCACTTGTGACTCCTCTGGTGTTGCGGGTGTCTATGGGCGGCGGTAATCGCTTACCATCAGGTGATCCGTCTGCTCGTTTGCCACCTCTGTCATAAAAAAAAGAACTGAAGAGAAAATTTCGTCAGTCGAGATGTCTTTATTGAAATTTTTGGTTAGTTGTTTGGATAAATAATACCTCTATTACTCGTATTAGTGTATAGGATTTCGCTCGCTTTTGAAATTCTATTTTATATGCATTAATACTAATTTGTATTCGAACTAACTAGAATCATGTTAATATTCACTGGATTATACTCGTAGATTTTATGAGGTCAAAAAACATCGAAGATGATATTCGATAATTAAAATATTTAGATGGTGATCTTTTTATCGAGGCTATAATTCGACATAAATATGACAGTTGTTATAACGATATTTTTAAATGACAAAGTAATTCCATACAAATTGGCCGTCGGATCTACCATTATTGTATGAATAGTTTAAAATTGTTTCTAATATTTTTTTAATACAAGAACAAAAGTTGTCAAATGCCTGGATATGTTCACACCTACCATCAAAAAAATCATCTTGTATATTCTGTTGCTCAAGACATTGTAGATCCTTATTCAATAACTTATTAGGTTTAGTTGAAGATCTTTTCTTTGTCATATTGAACTGTGCATCCAAAAAAAGAGATCCCATTTTGAAGAAAATAAAAACATGCTGTATGATTATATATTAATTTTGTCTCATGTTAACGACAGAGCGATTTCCGTCCAACTAAGTCCGGTCTTAGTCTAAATGGCCTAAGTGCGCCCGGAGGCCCGTTGCACTGATAACTGGTGTACTAGGCTATCATCAGCATATAGGCGGTCATACAGTTATAGGCTCAGACTAAAAAAGGTTTTATTTCATAATGTGTAGGTGAGCATATAGGTGAAAATGTTTTTTAATACGTTTCAAAAAATGCTTCGCTAATACTGCTCGAAACGTTGAGTGTACAGGCTTAAAATGGTACGAACTTTGTTAGAAGAAAATAGTGTCAATTTAAAGAATGTGTAAAGTATTTACTTACATAGAAAATATTTTGAATTTCAGTATGAAGTGTTTTGTTTTACTTACAAAGGTTAGAAGAATAATGTTGCGTATTTTTAATGCCAACGTTAGCATGATAACGTCAGGTTGTGACGCTAAAAAACCTCAAAAGAAATTTAAAATAATATGTTTCTGAAGTAGAATAACAGCCAGAATTTTCTAACGTCTATCCAGCACTATCCTAAGTTCCTAACACAGCGAAAGGCAGACTAGAAAAGATGTTTGAAATAGTTCTTAGCCTCCTCATTCGTTGCGCGGACTGCGAGAGGCGCGCGCGCACCGTCCGCCAACCGCCACATTTTGAAATAAGAACAAACAAACAAAAAAACAAAAATAATACGATGCCAGTCCATTCACGCTCGAACAACCGCGGCTTTTCGGGTGCAACAACCTCAGCTTATATCATACTGACGGCGCTGTTGTTTTTTTCGGAACGTCCGTCCTTGCGAACAGCTGATCGAGTGGTTAATTTTCAAAATTTAAGTTTTTATCAAAAAGTTTTCATGTCGGGGTTTCTTTATTTGAATATTGGTAACATTTAAAGGTGTTTGAATTTGGAATAGTGTTACGTGAAGTGATACTGTGAAGTGTTTGTGTTTTTAACCTTTTTAACAATTTAAAGGCTGCTTCATATTATTTGTGCTGGTAAGTTTTTGTACAATGTAATTTCTTTTATTGTAAATGCAATTATAATTCTGCAATTGTGTTACGTCGATAAAGAGTTAATTTACGATATGCATCGGAGTGAGACCAACAAAACATTTTTAAATAAGGTTAAATGTTTAAACGTTTTCAACCAAAGTGTAGCTAATAATTGACTAATATAAAAACCTTTGACGAAAAATTTCAAAAGAGATTTTAAAACGTAAACTATTCAAAATATAACGTGTATATACACCTATTTTTTTAAGTAGGTAAGTACATGCAAATAGTACTACGTGAGTCTATAAAAAAGGAAAAATATATTTTAATTTACTTTTATGAGTTATACTTATTTTTAAATATATTTTTATAGTTAAACAATAATAATTCTTTGATTTCATCTATAAATAAATAACTGATTAATACTTTAAACATAGTCACCTTTTGTTGAAGCTGTCACCTTAATTCCGTCAAGGATTTAAGGTAGTCTAAGTATCGCTATACCTTTTAAGATTTATACGTACTGACTAAAAGTGTATTATGTACTTACATTTATTATGTATTTAGGGCAAACTTTTCTGTGATGAGCAGAATTGTTTGCTCTGAGTCTGGGTGTATTATATGTATATATGTATGTATTTAAAAGTATATGTGTATGTATATCAGTCTCTGGTTCCCAAGATACAGGTAATCCTAGTTTGGGGCCAGATGACCGATGATGATTATTATTATTTATTTCGCCTTACTACCGCATAAGTATACGTTTTTATTTAAAGGGCTCGCTAAAACATCACTAACTGATATGCAGAATTGCATTTTTTTTTTAATATAAAAGCGATCGCTTTAGCGAAAATAAACTACCTATATACCTAGTTATCAACACAGTTTGAGGTTCTAAAACGTTTTTTTTTGCATCCTGCGTATAGGATATGACACAAAATAGTTCAAAGGGCTTTTTACACATTCAATTTTGATCTAGAACTTCACTATCAAAATGTATTATAAAATTTTATTGTATAAATAGCATTTCTGTGAAGGAAACAAAAATATGACTATTTTCTCATTTTAACCTTTTTCGATTTTGTAATAGATATAGAAATATTAATAAAGAGAAAAAAAAAATTCGTCAAAAATATGACGTCACATACGAATGTACAACAAGAACAATTTCAGAACAAAATATCATTTTTGACAGCTCATAAAAAGTAACTGATTTGATTTCGTCGAACATAAGCTACCATATTGAATTGGTTTAAAGATATAAAAGCTAACTCTTACATAAAAGTCAACAAACAGCTTAATTTCCTTGGCGGATTTAATTGAGTTAGCAAATTAATAACATCAGTGGATTTGTTTTAACGAGAGCAGTTAATTTAATTGCTGCAACTAATTTTATTTCTCCCATAATAATTTCCTCAGTTTTATAGTGGTTTTGTCACTAAATCCCTGTTTTACTATTCATTTAATCCACAAGAATTAATGAAGTTATTATTTTTAGATTATTTTACCGGCTCCGTAGCCTTGTGGCTTGTCCGCTCGCTTCACATCAGGAGGTCGCGGGTTCGATTCCCGGCGGGGTCCAACTTTGTAGGAATCGATTTGGTTGGTAGTAGGGCATTTAATGAGCCCGCCTGGCTACCACCATCTTATCTAAGTCTTGCCGCCAAACATCAATGTTAACGGCATTGATGTGTTTCGGCATGAAGATAAGATAGCCAGTTCCCCATTGCGTTGGGGAATCTTGGTAAGCCCGCTTCCATCTTCGGCATCATCATCACTTACCATCAGGTGAGATGATGCCAAGGGCTTACCAATTGACGGTAAAAAAAATTGCACAAAGAAAATTGTTTATTTATGAACAGAGTAACAAATTAATAACTTAATCTTGATGCCCTAATATTAGATTTTCCTTTGCCAGGGAATTAAGTAGAATACACAACACTTTGCACTTTTGTTCAGCTAAATAAACAAGCATAAAAATATATGAAAACCACTACCCTACCCTGAATTAATCAAGCATAAAATTTAAAAACAGCCTTTAATAGACTAGCATTTTGTCAAATATGGCGGCGGTCAATTTCGGTTGTTTTATTATAAAGGTTTAAGTTTGATATTTACTTCTATTATGTTATCCTACCTATAAATTAATTAATAAATAAACATGTATTTTTCAGTAGCACCATTTGCACGAAATGTATAAAACGAAAACTAAATGTATAAACGGTATAAAACTAAAAGCAACGGCAAAAATATTTCATGAAAAAACGACGCGACGGCGCCACATGCAATGTTTTTTTTTTGGTATTTACAAAATTAAATAATTTACTAGTGATATTTTAAAACTACAGATACTATTTAAACATCCCTAAGCGAATAATAATTTATATAAGGTGCTACTTTATTAGTGCCCGATATTTTAGTCAGTGCTTCTGCTCCTGATTCTGATCAACTTTCCCCAAGGAACCCATAGTCAAATCATAAAAAAATGTTTGGACTCTTCATACTAATTTGGCCGCTCGGCTGATCGATTTGTATGAAGAGTCCAAAAATTTTTTTACGATTTGACTTTGGGTTCCTTGGGGAAAGTTGATCAGAATCAGGAGTAGAAGCACTGACTACAATATCGGGCACTAATTAAGTAGCACCTTATATATTTACGTACGTATATGCTTTATACATTATTTGAAATCGTCATTTTGTTTTCTACTTAGTACAAAGTCCCTACCAAGCGGAACTTCTACGATTACACATAACGTTTCGGGAAGTGTTAGCAAAGTGAAGAAGAAGAAACTGGCTTCAACACATTAAAAAAATCGATTACAATAGGGTATTTGGCGAGTTTTAGGAAAATACCTCAAATTGTTAATTATATCATAAAATATATGCAATCTGATTAATTATTTGTGATTTTTTCTTTTATTAAAGTTGTCAACATAGTTATGAGCTGGAGGATCTAAACGTTTCCATATATCTCTGTCATTTACGAGTACATAACCTATCGTTCTTTATTAACACTTAGAAAATAGACAAATTTAACATGCGATTTCAATTTGTTCTCTGACAAATAAGTTAAATTTTCGGCCTTTCAGAAACTCGAAATCTTCGCAAAAGAAAAAATAAAAGTTTCTTGAAAATTAATAAGCTGACTAAAATGAAACTTTTACAAGTATTTTCGGAAAACCAACAGCTTCATACAACAAAACTTAAATTTTAAAGACTTTTGGCAGACTTTTAAAAAGTAAGCAAATTCCTATTATAATCCTATAGACTATTGTATTATTTCAAAAATTTAAGGGTATTTTTAGATTGCTACTTATAATTACTTATTTGTATATTGTATTGTATACAAAATGTCATTATAATACAATAAAGCATATTAAATTAAATTCCTGTTATACATAAGAGAACAAAAATCTGTTGTAGCTCTCGTTGATGTCTTTTCTATGGAGAACCGTGGTATTAGATTACGTATAAAACACACACCGCGGACATTTCATACAAATATCGCGTCATTGTTTACTAGATAGAAATTTGACATATCTTCATGTTTCTACACGTATTAAGGTGTGTGTGAGTATCTAGAGATGCTTAGGCTAAGGCTTCCTGGCCGTACTGCCTTATCGTACCACTTCTATTTGTTATATTGAGGTTTTTCGCAATTGATGTTTCCGAAAACAGTAGAACTTTTAACGACAGATATGAAAATAAACGACAGACTTTTACAATAGACATTTTTAATTAAGTGAATACTGTATACACGAGACAAGGCTGTATAGCTTTAGAAGCAATTACCTCTTTCCTTATGAAAATAAAATTGATTTTGGTTTGTTAATCTCTTGACAACTGGTCACTTAGAAGTCACACAGGGGGTGAGGTAGTCTTCAGAGAGCGGCAAGGAGTGTCCATACTGTATAATGTCCTTATGTATAGTATGATTATAATATAAAAATTAAATTCCTTAAAATAAGAGAACAAAAATTAGCTGTAGCTCTCGTTGATGTCTTTTCTATGTAGAACTATGGCATTAGAGTAGGTATGAAGTTTATAAATGACGTTCAACCGGACGGAGCATTTTATAATGTGGTTTTGCTCAGCAATGGACGTCTTTTAGCTGTTTTTTTTACCCTCAGTTGGCAAGCCCTTGGCATCATCTCACCTGGTGGTAAGTGATGATGATGCCGAAGATGTAAGCGGGCTTACCAAGAATCCCCAACGCAATGGGGAATCTTATCTTCATGCCGGAATACATCAATGCTGTTAACATTGATATTTCGCGCCAAGACTTACATAGGATGGTGGTAGCTAGCCAAGCGGGCTCAGAAAATGCCCTACCACCAACCAAACCGAGTCCTACAAAGTTGGACCCCGCCGGGAATCGATCCCGTGACCTCCTGATGTGAAGCGAGCGGACAAGCCACAAGGCTACGGAGGTGGTGATGATGATAATGATAACGGATTCAAATTTTGTGGCAGTACGTACCTTCCAACTGAATTAAACTTATTTAATATTATTCTTTTGTAATTAGAACATTTTAAATGTTTGAATTATAATTTGTTTAAAATACTTATGGAACGGCCAAACGCGCGACAGAAAACGTTAGCTGGAGTACAACGAATTAAATTTCACGGAGTATACATGTAGTGTATGTATTATATTTCAGATTTATGAAATAAAACGTTTAATATTATGCGGTATTTGACAAATAATACCTATTATGATGAGAAAAAAATTATAGTTATAATACAAAAGCTCTTTATAGAATGAATTATACGTGAAAATATTATTTAAAAAGGCTTAATATTATAAATGCGAAAGTATGGATGTTTGTTTGTTTGTTTGTTCCGCTTTCACGCTGAAACTACTGAACAGATTTGGATGAAATTTGGTACATAGATAGATAAAACACTCGGCCAACACATAGGATACTTTCTATCCCGTAAAACTCGAAGGTTCCCGGAGGAATGGCTTAAAACTTAAAATTACACTTCGCCACTAGATGGCGCTGCCTTAACATTTTATTTCTATCTGGACCCAGTTCTACGCAGACGAAATCGCGGGCGGAAGCTAGTAATACATATAAATACTACTAATAAATGCGCATAACAAAGAACACACGGGGTCATATATCTAACAAACAACATGTTTATTCAAGCCCATAGGAATGTCGGGAACTATGTAGTATGGAATAACACTATTTCCCCTTTCGTTTGCATAACGGATAAGTTCAGTAGTTACGCTAATGAGACACCCTCGTTAGCATGTTACGAGTACATTACGTTGTTCATTGATATAAAATATATCGGAAATGCATATTTAGTATAGAGCTTTAACAGGAAAAATATCGGAAACGCCATGTCGCTTATTTGCTTTTTTGACAGAAGGTTTCATTTGAATGTTTTTGTTTGTATTTGTGGGGTGGTATAATTTTGATATTTTTATGACATATATTTTTATAATAATAATATCCGGGACAAATCACACACGGTCATCTGGCCCCAAACTAGGATTCCCTGTATCTTGGGAACCAGAGACTGATATACATACATATATACATTTTAAATACATACATATATAGATATTATACACCCAGACTCAGAGCAAACAATTTTGCTCATCACAGAAAAGTTTGCCCTGTGTGGGGATCGAACCCACGACTCTCGGATCAGAGGTCGGGATCGCTAACCAGTTAGCCACCGAGTCAGTAACATATATTTTTGGTGATTAAGATTAAAGATTATTATTGAACCAATAAAATTTTGCAATAAATTATAGTAATAAAAAAATTCATCTGCCGGGGCAGAGCTATAGTTTATTATAATGCATTTTTATTATTCTTTAACGTATGACACAATTCCTGCGTATAATCTTATGACATGTAGCAGACATGACATGACTTGACAGAAAAAAACTTTAAGGTTTTGCGACTGGTTCTGGGATTATGGGATTTAATACTAGTTTCTAATAAAATACGAGTAATAAAAAATCATTTATAATTATAATACAATATTTATGATGAGGGATCCATAGAATATTTTGTATAACATAATATACATTTGAAGTCCTCACGGTAAATGATGTTGTTTCAAAAGTTATATTAATCTACAACACTCTCTTCATATTTTTGTGTTACTTGTATTTTTAAATTTTAAACACATTATTATTCGAAACGGATATACATAGAAACTTACAATTGCCCACGGCTCCGCCCACGTGGAGGTCATTTTTATGACTGTCGTACGAGCATGGATATATGTTTTTCAGCTAACACTATTCTATGTTATTCCCCGCTCTCTATCTTATCTCTTTGCCTTTCATTAAAACCATATGACTACTTATAACAGATGGCTGTTGAGGCATTAAAGTTCTCAAGTCGCGACCGCGCACCGTAAGACGCAGTGTAGGCAGACCTCCGACTCGGTGGACCGACGACCTGGTGAAGGTTGCGGGAAGCCGCTGGATGCGGGCAGCGCAGGACCGGTCGGTGTGGAAATCCTTGGGGGAGGCCTTTGTCCAGCAGTGGACGTCTTTCGGCTGATGATGATGATGATAAGAAGTTATAGCAATAAATAACGTTGTTTTGTCAAATGGCGTTATTTTTGCGGTTCTCAGTCTGATTCCCAAAGGAATTCGATATTTTTGTAGGACGAAGTGTAGCCTTTGTCACTTCCCATCCCGTCAACCATCTCTGTGCAAAAAATCATGTCGATCCGCTTTGTTACGACCTGGAAGGACAAACAAACAAAAAACTAATTCTTTTTCGCATTTATAATATATTGTATCGTCTGCGCGGACTTCTAAATTGAATCCAGAGAGAAAGAAAACGTTAAGGTGGCGCCATCTAGTGACGAAGTGAAAATTTTGAGTTTTTAAGCTTTCCTCCGGGAACCTTTAAGTTTTCCGAGATAAAAAGTATAGTATTAGCGATAAGAAAGAAGGCCACAAAATATACAGAAACCATATACTTTGCGGCCTTCTTCCTTATGACGGCAGAGCTACAGTTCAATGATGCAGCAAAGATCGGTGCGGCTCGCTAGATCCACCGCTTGCGCTGTTGTGATCCACGCGCCGCGCCGTGTAAACGAGAACGTATAAGTAGGCTTGCGTTCGCGTTCGGGATGGTGTTATCACGCGTCGTTTAGTCGCACCCTAAGGTGGAAGGTTTTGTTGATATTGGAGCGGATTTAAAAATATCCGAGGGTTTTAGTGTGTTAATATTTATAACTTTAAGTAGATCTATTTTGCGTAAATCTTGCAATATTTTGAACCTATTTCAGTGTTATTTAAATCTAAGGAATATAACTTTAAGTTACTTTGTCCTCATTTGTCCTAAATTATTGACTAATAACTAAGAAATTACATTTACTTTGGTAGGAACTGTTTTGAGATTTTCACAAAATAGATGTGTCTTATTAAAATTTCGAATATAAAAGCTTCGTGACTATAAAACTTAGTTTTTTTTTAAATTTGCAATAAGTTTTATGGGAAACGTCTTTTAGGCCAGCCTGGTGCAGTTCCGAATTTGAAAAGGGTTATGCAAATGTGTAATGAAAGTGCTTGGCAACTTCCATTGCTGCGTAGGTTTCATACGTTCAGAAAAATATTTTTGAGAATTCAGTATGAGTTCCTTAGAGATAGTTGTTCAGTTTAGAAGTGGTCGCGGCTCAGTGCGGCTTGCGTATTCGCGTCAGTCACGTAGGTTAACTGACTACAGACACGGTCATAACCTGGATGGGTTTGACTGCAAGTGGAATTTATCTCGACCGTTTCCGTGCTTCGCAAAGCACGTTAAGCCGTTGGTGCTGGCTGCCATGACTAGATGGCAGTTGTTAAGCTATCTCGGACGGCCTGAAAACGGTAGGCTTTCAAGCTTGAAAACTTCTGACACTGGGGTTGGCCATTAGCCCCACAATCTCCACTAATCCGGACTTAGCGCCCGCGTGTGTATGGCCTAAACTTCCCGAGGTATAGAAAATGCCCCTGCAGTGGGGACGATATGGGTTGTTAACTAGTTGTTCAGTAGGATGAGAAGAAGCCCCTTCCAAAGTTTTCGAAAGATATCCTGCTGCACCCTGGTCAGTGCTACTTACATGCGGAGCTGCGCTTGCGTCGCTCTAAGTTCGAGCCATCCATCTCACACCGCGATCGCAATTTACATGTTTGCGGCAGTGTTAGGCATTTTAATCGTTCCGGTTAACGCTGGCAGTGGGCTATTCTCAACACTACACACCGAACACTGACTTAAAGTTAAACTTAGAATATATTTGCCAAAGGTTTTCTGGAAGAGATCGCTTTTTAGTGATAAGACCGCCTACATGTATATCTATTTTCCATGTATACAGTTTTATATTTTCCTGTTTTATGTTGTGCAATTGTTTTCATTCATTCAAGCATGAGGTTAACACATTCTTTTAAATCGTCATTTTGTACGCGGATATTTGTAAACTGAACGTTTTGGTAAGTGTTAACGAAGCTAAAAAAAACGTCCAGCCCAAAAGAACACATCATAACACGACACGCGTCAACACATTTTTTTCTTCATACTTTACAATGGTATATTATTACTTATGTCATAAAGTATGATCACTCCCTGCCTTTATGAAGATAACCTCACCCCCCTGTGGGTAAGATCCGGTGCCACTTACGTAGCATAAGCCAGACTACACATACATTTTCGCATGTACAAAATTGCTCGCATCTTCATCTTTCTGGGATTTGTGATTAGACAAGTAGCCTGTAAAATAAATATTATGGTAAATAATATATCAACTATTTCTAAAGGTCTACCTGAAGATAAAACTTTATTAATATAGGTTCAGCCGTTTTTACTGATTGAGCAATATATTTCAAAACTCCATCTGAGTACGCATCTTTTTTATGACTGACCGTGATGTGTAGTGGTTCTACTAACAGTTTGTTTATTTTATAGGAAACGTGTAAAAAGTTTTGGTCCTTATTTCTTTGTATAAGGTAGTAAAAAAGCTAAAACTTTTTCTAATACGAGTGGGGAATCTGAGAATAGACCCCCAGAGCGGTGCAGGTTGTGCATTCGTTCTAACAGAATTGCTGCTATTAAAGGGAGTAAAAATCTTGTTGACCACATGCATGACCACATCAGCTTCATATAAAATTATTTTGGCTTTTAAAAGGAACGACAGACGTATTACGTAGTGTTCGTAGTCTTAATTTTGGTTGATATACGACGGATGTAAGGCTATTTTTAAATGTTCATTTTCAATTTTGTTTTGTTTTTCGTTCCATCCCTAATTTTTTATTCATAGAAATCCCAAAGTCTTCGTGACAGTGAAAGAGTTCAAGCCTTGGTGTTTAAAACATTAAAAATATACTATTTAAATATATTGCTATTGACAGATGATAAAAAATGACTCCAATGACTAGTTTTGTTTTTATGTCATAGGTGGCAAACGAGCAGACGGATCACATGATCGTATGATCAACCGCTACTCTTTTTAGGGTTACGTTATCCGTACCTCGAAAGGACAAAAGGATCACTCGTGGGTCTGGACTGTCTGTTTGTCTTTCATAGATAATTTGCTCCGATTCTACTGGACCGATTAAGTTGAAACTTATTTTCTAGTAATAATCATATGTACTCTATTCAATGGAAGTTGTATACTCGCTCACTTCAAAAAGTCACAAAAAACATTAATTTTCCCTGAAAGTTTCAGTGAAAACAAAACAATTTTATTCACTGATTTTACTTTCTCTTAAATCCTTACATTTGTCCTCACTTTCTTTTGAGTTATTGGGATCTGCCGACAATGTTATCGACTTTAACAGAAAATGAAATGGCTTACAACGAGTCCCTCTGATCTGACGGTGCATTAGAAAAGCTTGCAAATACCAACACGAAAGCCAGTGTAGGCGAGATCGTTACTACTAATCGTCTGAACGAGCCTTAGGCTTCGCACTATTATAACGTTAGTAGGATTTCGTATTAAACATAGAATATATCGATATCGAAAGTCATTAGCTTGAATATTTTCATATACCTATCTTAAAATTGATTTTCGATCAAAAACCGTCAATACTTTTTTTCCCTACTTTGACAAAGTTGTTCAGTTTTCAGTCTATTTTCAAAGTGCAAATCATATATTATTTTTAGTGCTAACACTATTATTTTCGAAAGTATGTTAAAGTAGTGAAATTATGTATGAATAAAGGTACTTTTTTTATAGTGCCTTACAATTATTTGTTGTTTTTATTTCACATAATTTTAAAGTAAGTTTAAATACATCCCAAGTCACAAAGTTATTCTTATGAATTCTTATATAAAGGTGTTTTGTCTGTCTTTTGGCGTGTCAAAGACAGCGGCAAGAAGAGGCGCGTGCAATCGTCCGTAACAGTGAGTAGATATTGCGAGTTTTTGCTACAGTTACGTCACACTTAAGGGCTAAAGCATACAAAAGCTGAGCTGTATCAATTTGAGTTCATAACGATTGCATGAACGAACGAAATTTTAGTGTGGTCGTGTTATCAAAATTTCGTAAATTTTGTGTATGTAATTTTTATTTTAGTTTTTAATGTTATGGATGTTTATTATAATATGTTTTATTATTTATTGTTTATCTGAAATAAATAATTTATTATTATTAAAAATCAAGATCTATTTTATTTTTAAGTTTTTACCACGTGCGGGACTTATATTTTACTCAAGTTTAACTTAAAAAGAATTAGCGAAGCAAAGGAATCGTCAAGCGCAAAATAAATTAGTTTTTCAACACACTTGCTCATAAAGTGGCTCTATGGTCACCGCAATTAGGCACAGAATGACACCCATAATCAAACTGTGACTTTTTCATTGCTATAACTCACTAGTGAGTTATAGATTTTTTAAAAATTTTATTGGTTGAGTTGCTTTGTTCTTAAAAAAGTTTTTATTCAAAAAAAAAGATCGTGTTCAATAGAACAAATAAATTAATGTTCCTATTGCTTGCTCATTTCATGCAACTTCTTATTTAAATAGATAATTTTAACTCGTACGTGTTTTTAATAAATAAAACTTTCACTCAAATATAACTTTTGTTTTCTCTGTAATAAAAGAAAACTTTATATTCCCCATTTTGTACGTGGCAGAATAGGCGCAAATCCTATGCGCCGAAAATAAAAAAAAACCTCATCCCTTTAGTCTGTGGCCGATCGCAATGCGCGCGCATAGGAAAACTGATTAATTTTTCCCGCCATAGCGAAACATTTTTCACAACTCGTTTTCACTGTTGAAATAAAATGAGTTTTTATTGTTATTTTATTCACAAATGTGTTGAAAAACGTCGTATGATACTCGTGTGTATTGATGATTACCGTCCTTCAATGGCGCCTCGACGGTAATCACCAATGTTACACACTAGTACCATAATGTACTATATCGCATTCACATGAGACAAGAACGTGGCCTTTATTAACCCGTGGCACTAGTCACGGGAGGACACATACGGGGTAACGGGGGTAATAAGAACCCTTCCACACTGGGGCGATTTGATGGGCGAGTACGCGCCGAGCACACTGCTATATCGCGGTGATTTTAAAATCGCAGCGAGCCTGTAGTAGCGGCATTATCTCAGCATTCTCACGGCGAACTCGCCGCGTGTCTACCGTGTGCATCCCGATAAAAGCTGATTGAAACTATTTTTGGATATTCGTAAGGTTAAGTTTGTGAAAAATCGCAAAAGATTCAGTCTGTATTCTGTCTGCAGGATACTGAGAGTAACTCCACAGCCAACTAAAATAAGCCACAAGTTTTCGTATCCGGCTTCGATATCTAAAAATGTATTCTTATTGGAGTTCATTTTGTGAACGAAGTTTGGGTTCACGTTTCCGTATCGTTGCGGTAACTATCGCGAGAGATATCGCTGCGCGCTTATACCTGCACGCGTTCGCCGCGATTTTTAAATCGCCAAGAAATTCTTCATTATGAACGCCGTAATCTTGCCCCGGCAAGGAATCGCTCATAAAATCAATATTATAGAAGGGTTCTAACTCCTGCGGAAGTGAGGAACATCCTCCTCCCATCCGATGATTGTTTAAGAGCAGTAATCCTCAGTATATCAGTCAAAAGACATCTACTGCTAAGTTATACAGGCTGTAAGTGTAATCGTGCTTCAAATTTTAATCAGTGCTTCTACTTCTGATTCTGATCAACTTTCCCCAAGAAACCCATAGTCAAATTGCAAAAAAAAAAATTAGGAGTCTTCATACAAATCCATTATCCAAGCCAATCTTCATATTAATCCAAGTCGGGCCGCCAAATTAGTATGAATAGTCCAAAAATTTTTTTGCGATTTGACTATGGGTTCGTTGGGGAAAGTTGATCAGAATCAGGAGTAGGAGCACTTATTAAAATTTGACGCATGACTAGATTTACACCCTGTATTTAAATATTCTTTTTTTAATTTTAAGAATTCCTTAGCACGGTTTTAAGCCATATAAATCTAGGCTTATTTTTCGTACGAAAACCAAACTGTTCCCAATTAATCTATTCCTTCCGCCCCAAGCAACGAGACGCAAGTATTCCGCCAGATGGGGCAAGATAGCACGCTTACTAGCATGCGAGGCATTTCGTCTTAGCCCTCAAGGGTCGACAAAATGCTGATAACTTGGTGTTCCTTGATGCCCATGGCGGCAGTAGCTTTTTGCCAAATATGATATCAAAATAAAAGTATATTTGTTCCATTAAATTCGTTTCATGTCATGCCAAGCTTTATTTGTTATCATAACGTCCAGATGTAACATTGTAAGGCAACATCTACAGGGAGTCCCATTTTTAATAAGAGCGAACCTTTTTACGATATCTCTCTGGTTACTGATGTGCTCATTAAAATTCGCCTCAGTTATCCCGATCAACTTTTTGTCGTACGACTCGGAATTAGTTGTAAACTTTAATTGGAGCCTGATTACGTCCTGTATATGATAAAAAATGCAGCATTCCATGCACGTCTGCTTAGTTTAATTAAGTATTACCTAAATGGAGTAATCTTGATGTTGGTTAGATGTTAATCAGTGTGGACTAGTTGTGAGTGGCTTATTAAGACAGCGTTCCAGAACAGATCCGTGAGAGTTATTATTACCTTGACAGCAGTAAATACAGCAGTATATTTTAAGTGTGAAAAGGACAGACTCTTATCAGGTAGATACATCTTACCTTGGTTCTGGAACGTAACCACAAGATCTAGTCTTATGTATAATAGCTATACTTATAACTTATTCCAGTCAAGCCAGTACTGTTTTCGACCGCCTTCCCAAAAGGAGGAGATATGGAAGTCGTCTGTGTATATACAATATTTTTATAATAATATAGGGTGACTTTAAATTAGTTCTTGATACGAAAGCCTATGCATGTGCTCGTGATAACAAACAACTTTCCCTAAGGAACCCATAGTCAAATCTCAAAAAAAGTTTTGGACCCTCCATACAAATTAGTCAACGGACTGGCCAAATTCGTATAAAGAGTCCAATTTTTTTTTTGCGATTTGACTACTGGTTCCTTAGGGAAAGTTGTTTGTTATCATGAGCACATGCATATCCTTTGGTATCAAGAACTAATTTAAAGTCACTCTATATATCCACGCATAATATGTTTAAAAATTAACCCGATTTTGTTTTGTTTTTTGAGTATTCACTTAGTGGTTCCATTTAAATTTGGTCAGGATCCTATCATGGACTTGATCAAAAAACGGAAAATACTTCAAAAAGTGCCTCCTCGTGTCTCTTAAAAATATAGGGTGATATTAAATTAGTTCTTGATACGAAACGATATGCATGTGCTCATGATAACAAACAAATTTTCTTAAGGAACCCATGTATTAACAACCCATTACGTACCCACTGCAGAGGCACGGGTCTCTTCCCAACAACTATGGGTTCCTTAGGGAAAGTTGTTTGTTATCATGGCACATGCATAGCCTTTTGTATCAAGAACTCTTTTACAGTCACCTTTATTATAAATGTGACTTCAGATCAGATTCAGATCTATAAGTCTAAAATAATCAATGCTAAAGCGGACCAGACACTATCAGTCATAATGATAGAATTTTCAAGTAATGACAATATACTGACAGTGTAGTGGTTGGAATGATGGTCTGACGCATACTAAACAATGGAATGTCAGTATACTGACGTAAAAATACTGTCATTATTACTGATAGTGTCTGGTTCGCTTAAGAATGAAAAGTTTCGAAAGTTCGTATGTAAAATCAACTTTTTTTAATGGGTTTAACGGGCTGATGATATTTGAAGAGAGAAGAGTTACCAGACCAATATTTATTTTATTATATAATCATAACGGTAAAGATCCTTTTGAAACATCTATGAATCTTAGTCCGTTCCGTTCCGTTCCGTTCCGGTGGCTCACTGACCAGAAGTTCTTCTGCAGGGGCGTTGAGGTCAGAGCATAAGGGATCATGGGCGAAGTTGTAACACCTGAAGTGAGTGGCTCGAGCACCATGACGGTATCCAGCATCCAACCGGATCCTGAGGGTACGTGGGTGACACAGCCTCAGGTTCCGAGGCCATTTACTGAATCCTGCCGGCAGCACAGGAGACCGTTCACCTGGGGACGTATCAACTCTCGTCCTTGTGCCTCTATGCAGCTGAGATCTACCCAAGACACCAGTGGCCACGTAGATAGGATAAGGAGTGTAGGTGGTTTTTGCAGTCGGGATGGGGGCGGGGGATGGATAGGGCCGACAAGTATACCAGCAACGAGTCAGCATGTGGAAGATAGATACTATACTTGGTGTGTAATAAGTACAGGGAGGGAAAGTTGACTGCTCTTCTTCCTTTGATGATAGCTTCAGTCTTCTGAGGTTTCTTGGTCTGCGTTTTCCGTGCTTTCTGGTTCGGATTCAGTGTCAGTTTCTGGTAGTTTGTACAGTTTTTCTGCTTGATTATTCAGTATGTGTTTTTCTCTTGCTATGTGTTCCCAGTATTCAAAGGGCCTGTTTGTGTTCCTGAATATGTCTTGTTCCAGGGAGTTTTCCCATGTAATGATAGGTCTTCCTACTTTACGTTTCTTTTCTTTATATGCTCTTGCTGCGCGTAATATGTGCGGTGTGTCGCGTCTCAATATGTGTCCGAGGTAGGCAATCCTTCTCACTTTTATTACTTTAGTTATGGTTTTCCCATCAAGGACTTCTTTAATCTTTTTTCCTTTAGGGCTTTCTTTGGAAATGGCTAGGAGGTCTCTGAGGATGTGTCGTTCATAGCGGCGTAGACGTGATCTATTGGATTTGGTAAGGGACGTTACATTGAGGCCGTAGGTCGTGGTGGGTCTTATTACCATTTTGTATAAAAGATTTGTGATTTTCCATTCCAGTTGGTTTTCCTTTATGAATGGGGATATAATTTTTGTGTTCCTGGCCGCTATTTCGCATCTCTTTTTTACTGAAGAAACATCTATGAATCTTAGTCATCTAAATAAACAAATAAATATTTTTTTCCTTTTAAATGATTTTATATGTGCAACAGGGTAGGTATATTTTTCAACGTTTATATTTTAACTCAAGTAACTCATACAAAGCTTTTTGGAGCTTATACCTTGTACTTTTGGGTATTCTGTGCTAATACTCTGCCGCTAGCCGTTTCAGATAGTGTTACCTATTATAAGTGAGAAAAAAACATCGATGTCCCCAAAATAAATTATTTTAAATGCATTTTTTTATTGTCAGGAAACAGCCTTTTTCATAAATAAATAAATTTTTATACATTTCATGATCTAACAAAACCATGTAAAACTATAACATAAGCATCTCAATGTACTGTGTAAATATACCTTTTTTTAGTTTTTTCGTTAGTTTAATCATCTTCTTCTAACCAAGAAAGATCCAAACAATTTACAATTCCCACTTACCAAGTATTCTTTGCCAATACTGAGGTTCAGTAATTAACACGTAGCCATCGGGTCATTAGCGACGATTCCCTCATGAATATTAATAAGCCGGCCAATTAAAATGCACGCGAAATTGTTCGGCCACGTAGGTGGAGGCACGACATTCCGATTTTGCTCGATTAAATTAGGAAGGAGATTGTGTTAGGTCTTCATTCTATTAAATCAAGAATGCTATTATATGCTTTGTGAAAATAGAGTTATGTATGTATGAACCGAAGAAATAAAACTTCGTTGTTTCTGGGATCCAATTAAATTGTCTAGTGTATTGTATTGTTGTTGAATATTTTTTGCTAAAAATGGCGTTAAATTTTCCAGGTTTCAATTAAGTTGTCTAGCGCTCTTCTTTATTTTTTTTACGGAAAATCGAGTTAATTTTTCCGGATTTCAATCAGTTGTCTATGCGCTCTTTATGAATTTGTTTTTGCGAAAAATAAAGTTATATTTTCGGTATTTTAAAAAGTTTTAATCGGTATGCGCTATTATTGTATTTTGATAAAAGCTGTTATATACTCGTATTCCGCGTTTCAGTTAAGCTATAAAGTTATATGCGCTCTCCTGTGCTTGAGCCCTCAGGAATGTTTTATAAATTGCTCTTTCCGAAAATTCTAACTACTTAATGCGTAATCATTCGGTGCCATTTTTAATAAGCTACGATACCTTTTTGTTTAATATAGCTTAATTCTTTTGACAGTTACAGATAAGATTCGTCACCCTGGTGAATGTAACCCTTTGGATTCTGTTTTATATGCCTCTCCTAATACTTAGGGTTGCATAGGATCTACGGCCATAAAAAGTCTTTATGGGTATTTGACACTATTAAATTTGCATAGTATAGATTTTTTTTAATAAATTGTTTCATTTATTTATTTATATTTGTTTTAATAAATTTGTATTCTTCCCTCATGCAGACTAACGAAAGAACAAATTTTATTGCCAACCTACCCACAGTTTAAATCGGAATGTTTTGTACTATAAAATAATATTACTGGATGGTCATTAAAATAACGCCATTAAAATAGAAAATATAGTTGTGGAATTTATGTGTCAAAGTCACAGAAATATAACGATTTTAATGGTTAAAATCACTATTATAAGATAGATCTTTACAGTGTTTTAAAATATTTCTACTGACGCCCTAATGCGGAAATAACTGAGAGTGAGTGCCTAAAGTTGAGAAAGTCCTAAATTACGTATACATAATTTACAACTAATATTGATTTATACATGAATTCTATTGTAGATAAAAAAAAACATCTTTCGATAATTTTTTTCATAGTTTCTCCTTGCTTTTTCCTATCACTAAACCAGTCACTATACATATATGTACTGTAAAGTACTGTCTTTCGAATTTAATAAGGTTCAAATTTAATGCCAGTTTCTATGCTTTTGACATCTTACACAATATAAAAAACACTTCTACAGCTTGCAGCTTTAGCATTTGCTTTAGATTGAAGATGAATTCGAGCTCATTAAGAAACACAATTTTTTCCTAAAGGTCGGATTTCAACTCTATTCTTTTTCAAGATCCTCGCCTTTACTTCCTGAAGTTTACTTCGAGAACTTTTCAAGAGTGGATTGAAAAGGCTTTTGAGCAACGGCATTGGCAATGCAAATTCCTCAAGGCGATGGTAACAACTTCTATACGGTTAGTAGACAGCTTTTTTGCTCCCGTTTACTACAGAAAAAACTTGCGTAAAAGGAAAACAGATAAAAAAGTCACTGAGGGCGATGATATTCCATCAGTTCAGAAACACACTACGTGCTATAAACAAAATGCAAAATGGAACGTGTTCGACATTTTTTACGTTCCGCCAACTGGCTTTGAGGTCAATGTCTCGGCCGATTTCAATGTGATCGTTCGTATTAATAATATAAATTCAGTTCAATCGAACCTGGGAGGTTTTACTTTGGTACTGTTGCTAAACGATTTTGTTTGCTGACAAAATTGATTGAGTTTTTTTAAAAGCTTTGTTGGTTAAATACAAGTGGATCAAAAATGCTATTTTTAATAGGGAGGGATGACATGGCACATTCTGGAAATGATGAAGGAGGTTGTTGCTAAAGCAACATGAAAATGACTCAACACTTATTTGGATGTAGGAGTCGACGGCTGCAGTTGATTCTGCTTAATAAAAACTTATAAATTGACTGACAGAAAACCAGCTTAAATTGAAGGGTCTAGAAGCATTAAATTTTGCACAAAAGTTCCTTATACAGCGTGTAACAAAATAGGTAGGTGTAGGACTTGGTAACTGTGGGTTCTACTGATCGTTCTGAACAACTTTTATTCCACGACTTTGCTGAATTGGCACGAAAATTTTTAACACTCTTCATAAAATCAGCTGTTTGGCCAATTTTGTATGGAGAGCAAAACATTTTTGCTGTTTTGCAATTTTGATCTTCATAGGTCTGTATAGGTAGAAAGTTGTTCAGTTTCATGAATTGTAACTATAATTTGCTGCTTTCCTTAATATAAAAAAAAAATACCTATAAGATTCCCAGTGGCCATTCGCACCCAGAACTTACGTAGGTAGCATCCATTAACATACCGCACAGAGAAATATAGTCATTGTGTCTCGTAAACCACGCAATGGACATATAAATAAAGTTACGCGATTTCTCGCGCCATAAAATACGGATTATAGTGGGAGCTATCCATTTTTCTTACGGTTAGTCTTAGTGATAAGATAACTAACTAAGATTTACTTTTATAGAGCGTTTCAATAATTTATTCAACACTTAGTGATTCTTTATAGGTACTTATTTATTTATTTACACTTTTTAGCACACCAAATCTATGTTATTATAAGCAGTATAAATTAAAGGGCGATGGAACGTGCTATGCTTGGTGTTTCCCTACGTGACCGAATCAAAAATAATATAATATCTATAATATCTGGGACAAATCACACACAGTCATCTGGTCCCAAACTAGGATTCTCTGTATCTTGGGAACCAGAAACTGATATACATATACTTTTTAATACATACATATATAGATATAATACACCCAGACTCAGAGCAAACAATTCTGCTCATCACAGAAAAGTTTGCCCTGTGTGGGGATCGAACCCACGACTCTCGGATCAGAGGTCAGGATCGCTAACAACTTAGCCACCGAGTCAGTCAGATAAATGAGGAGATACGTAGGAAAACTAAAGTTACTGATATAGCTCTCAGAATCGCTAGACTTAAGTGGCAGTGGGCAGGGCACATAGCTCGTAAAACAGATGGCTGTTGGGGCAGTAAAGTTCTCGAGTGGCGACCGCGCACCGGAAGACGCAGCGTGGGCAGGCCTCCGACTCGGTGGACCGACGACCTGGTGAAGGTTGCGGGAAGCCGCTGGATGCGGGCCGCACAGGACCGGTCGGTGTGGAAATCCTTGGGGGAGGCCTATGTCCAGCAGTGGACGTCTTTCGGCTGATGATGATGATTAACTGATCCACCAATTAATAATAATAATAATATTGTAATAATATCTGGGACAAATCACACACGGTCATCTGGCCCCAAACTAGAATTCCCTATACCTTGGGAACCAGAGACTGATATATTATACATACACATATACTTTTAAATACATACATGTATAGATATAATACACCCAGACTCAGAGCTAACAAAGTATTTGTAGCAGTATTTGTATAGTACCAAATATATATTTAGTATTAGTATAGTCCTCGGCGGAGGACATATGGATCTCAGTTACTTTAAAAAATAGTAGAAGCTGCGATTTCCGTAAAATACACTTTTGTTCCATATATCTTTGCGCGGAGAATTTAGGTAATTCATTTAATACGCAACTTACGAACTTTACAGATAAATTATCGACGTTAGTAAATATATACCCCAATGACATGTTTGTAATCTTGGGTGATTTTAATCTAAGCAATGTAGACTGGATTTTCGGTTATGGGGTTCCTCCACAACCAATTGGTATATCTGGTGATAGTCAAATTTACTTTTTTGATACCCTCGCTCAAACTAATCTTAGCCAGTTTAATCTATGCAGAAATATAAATAATGCAATATTGGACTATGTTTTGTGTAATGGGGACCTTAAAGTTTCACACTGTGATGACCCCTTGGTACCTGAGGACGATCACCATAAATCACTTAATATATTAATTCCCTTAAGCTGTACTGAGTACCTAGGATCTAATCCTAGAATTAAATATTTTTATGAGTCAGCAAATTTTGATAATATTAAACTTTCACTATCGAATATTGAGTGGGAAAATGAGCTGAATCAAAAAAATTTTGATGCGGCTGTTGAGTATTTCTATAATATTTTATATGAGCTCCGAGATAGGTATGTTCCTCACAAACTTGTTACCCCTACTGACTTCCCCCCTTGGTACAACGCCTCACTTAAAAAGGTACTAAAGGAGAAGCTTAAATTTCTGCGTAAGTTTCATGTTTATGGTAATACTGCGGACTATGAGGCATTTTCTTTACTTAGGAGTAGGGCTAAAGAACTCGAACGTGAGTGCTATAATTTGTACATAAAACGTATAGAGGATGGAATCACTAAAAGTCCTAAGCTATTCTGGACGCACGTTAAAACATCTAGTAATGGATCCCGCTCCCTCCCATCTACCATGACATACGATGGTCAATCAGCTGACACCGGTGACGGAATTGCTAATTTGTTTGCTAACTATTTCCAATCAACGTTTTTGTCTAACTCCTCTAGTCATAATATTTCTGGCATTTGTGATCACTCGAATTTTATTAACTGCTTAGGTGACATCGAAATCAATCCTGATGTAGTTCATCGACTACTTAAGACGCTAGATCTAAATAAGGGTGCTGGGCCCGATAACATATCACCTATATTTGCCGTTAAATGCGCGGATAGTCTAGCAACACCTTTGACTATATTATTTATACGTTCTTTAAGAGAGGGGTCTGTTCCAGTCATCTGGAAATCCGCATTTATATCACCCATTCACAAAAATGGTAACAAAAATGATGTCACAAACTATAGGCCAATTTCAAAATTATGCCTATTTGCAAAAATCTTTGAGAAGCTAGTCTATTCGCAATTATTCTCTTCCCTTTCATCTAGCTTTATCCAAGAACAACATGGATTTTTTAAAAAGAGATCAACCACATCCAATCTTCTGTCATTTATAGACTTCACGTCATCATCTATAGATCTAGGTGGTCAAGTAGATGCTATTTTTACAGACTACAGCAAGGCTTTCGACCGGATAGATCATAAAATCCTGTTACAAAAGTTGTTAGCTGCCGGAATACATGGTAATTTGTTTAGATGGTTTACGTCTTACATAGAAAACCGATCCCAAGCCGTTGAGATTAATGGCTTTATTTCTTCATGGATGACTGTTCCCTCTGGCGTTCCCCAGGGATCTCTGCTGGGACCGTTACTTTTTATTATTTTCATAAACGATATAGGCTCCTGTTTTAAACACTCAAAATTTTTATTATACGCCGACGATATGAAAGTTTTTAAACAAATTAATAGCATCGAGGACTGCTACTTTTTACAGGAGGATCTTGGTAGATTTGAGCAATACTGTGAAAGGAACTTGTTAGATCTAAACGTATCCAAATGTTACTGTATAACATTTACTCGTAAGCCTAAATTTACTAAGTTTATTTATTCACTGAAAGGGACTTCTCTGGGTAAAGTTGACAGTATTCGCGACCTAGGCGTGATCCACGATAGGAAGCTAATATACGATAAGCACATAGATTATATTGCGAAAAAAGCAAATAAGGCTATGGGTTTTATTATGAGAATGAGCTCGCAGTTCACGAGCGTTAAGGTCATCAAAATTCTTTACTGCTCCTTCGTGCGCAGTGTACTTGAATACTCATCTGAAGTATGGAATCCTCAGTATGATAAATATATCAATCGCCTAGAGTCAATTCAGAAAAGATTTGTGAGGTTCTTGCAATTTAAATGTAAAAAGTATGATAGTTGTTACGAAACTAGGTGTAAGAGGCATCATTTATTACCCTTGCAACTACGACGCAAAATAGCTGATATCGTGTTTCTTAGTAAGATAGCCCAGAATCAGATTGATGCTCCACAACTTCTATCATTAATAAACTTAAAAATTCCATTTAGAAATTCTGTTCGGCATCCTGTTTACTTATCCGTTCCACATACTTTTACTAACTATAGGAAAAACACATTTTTTATTCGTGCACCAACTGAGTTTAATAAGCTTGTGGAATTCCCTGAGCTAGACCTATTCAGTTCGAAACCTATTACTCTGAAAACAACACTGTCTAAAGGCTGGTTTGATATGGTTCTCTAACTCTGTTTCTGTACTTTTTTGTTAAACTTTTTGTGTACTCTGCTTCTGTCACTTTTTATTGTCAGGCAAGTGTTTCTAGACTTTTATATGCGAAAACATATAAGTGGTTTATTGATATTATGTTTAGCCGTCTTATTAGTTAATAATAACCGTTTGTTTTCCGAAAAAAAAAAAAAAAAAAAAAAAAGAAAAAAAAAAATAGGAAGTCCAAAAAAAATGTTGCGAATTGAGTATAGATTTCTTGGGGAAAGTTTAGTTTTATTAGCTAGAAGCTACTCTTAATCTTTTTTCAGGTATTTTAGAAGGATGATAGTAGTTTCTTATGATTTATGCCATCTACCGGATTTAAACCGTTTTATCGTAATAATTGTCTAGGAAATTCGACACTTTTCGGTCTAGTTTAATACGTCCTATATGGCAAAGAACGCAAGAAGTAAATGAGCATTTGAGTTCCAACATTATAGGACTCTGTTTGTTTATGATCGTTTTCTAAGTCCACCTGGCTAGCTGCGATCTCTGTATCTTACTGTTGCTGCCAAACATCAGCGTTAACAGCACGTGTTCCGGCCATGATAGCCAATTGTCCATTGCATTAGGAACCTGGTAAGCCACTTCTTTTCTCGGTAAGCGTCAGAATGGCGAGTTACTAGTCGCATTTTGAATTGAAATAGTGCCCAAAAATTGCTTCCTTTTTGCTTCTATTTGTTTTTTTTTGATCCCGAGACATTTACTTCCTTCATATTTTGAGATATTTGTTCCCTTTATATTTTTTAAACATTTAAGTGTTACTGTTCGTTCATCATTTACATCAGGTGAGACACTCTAATAAACTGTCTCGTTGTAATTGCCTATTACAATCACATAAAAACATGACGTTTATACATGCGTAAGTTTGTGTTTCGTGGCTGTAAGTTCTTCTTTTCGTGTGGAAGTGACTTACAATATTTTTTGCCAATTTCGTGTACAACTGGATGCGCGTGGCCGAAGATAGGTATAAGTGGCGTACCTTGGGGGAGGCCTATGTCCAACAGTGGACTAATACCGGCTGATTATGATGATGATGTGCCACCTTGATCGATTCGAGTCTTGCCTTCATTAGGTCTTCAGTGGTGCATTGTGGGCCCTCTGGACAGTTGTCTGAGGTAGGCCACACTAACAGGATATGTTACTAATTGTAAGTAACTGGCACCAGATTTTATCCGTTTGCAGTCTCCTTTACAGTGGGGCGGGATTAATAAAGTTTCGCTGGCTCTACAGTAGTGACTTAGAGGTCTTGGGTTCATTGCCAATATGACATTTTCGACTATATACTATAGCGATTGCTTTAAAGGTAAAGCAAAACATCGTGAGGAAACCTTCGCATCTGATTATTAGATGTGTATGACGGTCACACGTCCGTAGGTGAAAATTGTGAAAATAAAAAAAGATTAGTGCAACACCAAACAACTGCCGTATATTCTTTGCGGTAGTATTGTTCAATACGGTATTTGACTAGTAGTCATTTGAGTGAGATTTTATCAACTGTTAAAAATGTCATTTTGTTCTGAAATTGTTTGCGTTACAAGCATGTGACGTCATAGTCTTTGACGAACTTATTTAGTTTTTTTATAAATATAAAATTCTAAATGTGTGAAAACAGCGATCAAGTAAGTTATTTTTGCAATTTTAGGAGAAATGCTATTTAGTGAATAATATTTTACAATTTATTATTGGTACTGTCAAATACCCCATTGTGTCACAAGATAAGAAGAAGACGAATATAATACAGGTGAAATTGAAACCGCGGACCAAATTTTAACTGTGATTTCTGCTCATGAAACTGAACAACTTTCTCTAAGGCATCAATTCAATCAGAGTAAAAAAAATCCAAGTTTTTTTTTGCTCCGTATTCACTGTGAGCATGGCGAGACATGGCTAAGGGCCTACCGTTTGCGAATTTTCTTAACTTTACATTTCACTGTATTACAACACTGTACGCTACTAATTCAGCGCTCAGTACATAAACTTAATTATCGATGCGACATAGCTACGCTGGACCAATACTTTAATGCCATTGAATACGTGGCTGTAACAGGCGTAAAAACTAATAGTTGGCATCATTGCACCCGCATCGGATGCCATTGCACCGTTTAAAGTGTTGTCGCCTAGCTGGCGGGACACACTGGCAAGCGGGATGGTGAATATCGCGTCGAGCATATCCAAATACTGAGGTATGAAGCGACTTCCTGTAAACGAAAATTCCAGTTTATGGCGATGTAAGAATACAAGCGAGCGCTGGCTGAGCAAATAAAGCATTCGAGTGAGCAAGTTGACTGTGAACATAGTGTCATGGGGGATTCTATACTATTTTTTTTTCTTATTTGTCTTAGTTTTTTAAATATTATAAAGTACCTACTCATCATTATTGAAGTTTATTTTTTAAAGTTTGAGTTTAATTCATAGAATTCGAAAAGCTCTTTATTAAGTTTATATAACGAACTTCGTAACAAGGTTTCCCAACTCTATAAAATGTCAATGGTAATGAGTACGCTATAATATTTTCAAAAATAAGACAAGTACGAAAAAATGTAGGATATACCTGAAATACGGTTCACTGTGCAAATTGACTATATCAATCTATCTTTTGAAATCACTTAAGATGATGCTTGTTTAATAACAAGTTACGAAGAATTTTCATCTTTCACCTTTATTAGTGATAAGATCTTATTATGCAATGCTGCGCAGGGCTCTTACACCTAAAATACGGCTTACTTGGCAAATTGACATTATACGTAGGTGTTTTAGATCCCGAATAAATCTTTTGTAGACTTGAGGGGAAACTACTCATTATAGCGCCTTAAAATTATTTTAGTTAAAAATTTAAGGGCGGAGAGTTACTAAAATATAAAGAGGAATGAAACTAGATTTTTAAACAGTTATGTATGTTATGTAGTTACTCATTTTACTTTACGACAATTTAAGACAATTATGCACCTTAACATGTGCAAAAATCAATTAAAGCAACAGTCTTGAAAAAGTTTATATTACTTTCTGTAACATGGTTTGTAATTTTTTCCTTTATTTTTACCGTAGTTGGTTAAAATACTATGTAGTTATACTTAAAATCGATTTTAAAGGAAATTGTTCAAGACGCTGTGTCAGACGCCTGAGAGCTACAGTTGTTATTTGATCTAGAGCAGGCGTATTATCGAAGAGACGTGCGCAGACGCACCTTGCTAAGTCACCGTACTATTTATCTTTTTTGAAATCATGGTCTTTCATAACACTTTTTAATACTCTGTGACTTCTTATGTTCAGTCAATGCAATAATTAAATCATTTCAATGAAAGGTTGTAAAAAATGCTATATTTAGACCAGTCGCCAAAAATTTCTTTCAAGGGTAAAAAATGACTGAAAATAAGTATTAACATAGTTGTTATTTATTGATTAAAACGAGACAGGTCTTGATCTAAAAGGTTAAGATAGAAAATACATACCGATTTTGATATCCATATGCAATATGCATAGGCTCTTTAAAAAAAAAAACACTTATCTTTCGAATGTCAAAATTGTCTTTATCAAATCACAAACTCGTGGTAGGGGTCACTGCTCTCGACTTCTCATAACAAGAATTACGCCAGTCAGAATCACTTACATTTCATCGCTCGAACGTCAGTGTGGGGTGTGCTTTTTGCTTAATATTGCTCCAACTAACCTTGGGTTATTTTATTGCATCGCAACGACCATTTTTTATTCCGACCGGAACTTTTGATGCAGGTATTAAGTACTACATAAAACGTCTTTAGCGGCAGATCACGCTCGACTCAAAGAATGCTGACAGAATAGATACTAAAAATTCCTGTAAATCCTAGTACCTATACAGTTTAGAGATGCAACTTGATGTGTTATTTTTAACCGACTTCAAAAAAAGGAGGAGGTTCTCAATTCGTCGGAATCTTTTTTTTTATGTATGTTCACCGATTACTCGAAGACGCCTGAACCGATTTGGATTTTTTTATGTTTAAAAGGCTATACACAGGTGGTCCCATATAAATTTTATCGAAATCGATTCAGGGGTTTTTGAGAAAATCAACAAAAACATAGCAAAATTGGAGTTGTTGCGATTGAAGTCGGTTGTTTTTAACGTATTCAGCGTGGTCAATTATTGCTACGGATACTCGTTATCCATACAAATTAGGACGAATTGTGTTTACTTTCAGATGGATTGTCAATGTTAAAAAGTTAGGCTGGTTATCTGGTTAAGCAAAATGCTTTTTTTTTGGATAGTGAATGTTTTTCGGGCGTTTTAAGCATATTTAGTCGAGTATATACAGGGTGTAACAAAATTGGTGTAGGACCCGTTAACTGGGGATTCTACTCATCGTACTGAACAACTTTTGTTCTACGACTTTGCGCAAATCTTTGCAAAATTTTTTGGACTCTCCATACAAATTGGTCATCTGTTTCACTATTTTTGTATGGAGAGTCCAAAAAATTTTTTGCGATTTGCTCAAAGTCGTAGAACAATAGTTGTTCAGTACAATGAGTAGAATCCCCAGTTAAACTAGAGTCAACGGAATACCGCTTAACGGGGCTCCCGTATCCGATAACATCAGTAACCGAACCTAGTTTTTCAGAGCTCTTTAAATAAGCCGTCATTTCGTGATCTATCCAATTTTACGATAAGGCCACGACATTATTGTATGTCGGCTTTTTATTACCATCTAAAGCTAAAATTGACTGATATATGTATTTTGGAGTGCGAGCTGCAAGGTTCGAATACTCAAGCACATTGGCGTCGATTCGGTATTCACGATTAAACTAATCTGACGGGATTTAACTTAATTTAAGTGTAAAAAAAAAAGAAAAATTTAAGTGTTCTGTCTTTTTCTTTCTATATTGAAAAGAAAAGGACTGGACGCTTAAATTAAGTTAAGTCCTGTCAAATAAGTTTAATCGTAAATACCGAATCGACACTGCTGGTTTAGTGCATTCAGAATCTTAAAATTAGAGGAAACGTCACCTATGGATCTTAAAGCAGCAGGAGCTTTTTTTTTTTTGACTTAACCATTTTAAGTCAATAATTTTCTACTTTAAATTCAGTCCAATCAACTATATTTTTACTCAACTTAGGCAAACTCAAAAGAAAGGGTTATGATTTCAGCAGTCTATGTAGCTATGTTTTTACGTTCTGTTTTAATGTACGCATGTAAAAAGAAACAGATTAGAACATTATCGATAGATTCATCTTAATCCCCAATGTAGTGTTAACTTTTATTCCTAAATTCATTAGATTATTTTACATTTTTCTACTTTGGTGCAACACTAGAATAGTAGATCCTTTTTTACGTGTAGATAGAGATGTTAACCATTTAGTAGCTAAGCTATGTTAAATGTTTTTTTAAAGAATTTGTTTATAGAGCAAGTTACAGCTTTTATCTCTATGCGTATTTTTTATTCTAACACTATGATTTGCTTTAGTCGCTTAAGTTTGCTTTTGTTAACAACCCATAGCGTCCCCACTGCAGGGGCTCGGGTCTCTTCCCTTACCTTGGCAAGGTTAGACCGTACTCCACATACGGGGACTAAGTCCGGATTGGGGTAGTGGAGTTAGTAGCCAACCCCAGTGACGGAAGTTTTAACCCGCCTATAAGGTGTCTGGCATTGCGTAATTACTGCGATCTAGTTATTTTTTGTTTATTATACGAAAAAAAAGTTTTGTAGTTTTAAGTGAATAATATATACCTACTAAGCAACCGCTGTCCTATTACTTTGTGTATAGGACGGTTTAATGTGCCACACGATAAGAAGAAGAAGTGAATAATATTTATAGTGCATTATTCAGCAAAGTGTCATTTTAATGTCTAGTGTATGTATGTTTTTTAAAAGTATGTAGACTGTATTTCAAACTGTGTACCCTCAAGAAGTTCACGAAGCACTTACATCAAGAACTTTTATTTAATATATCACACGGACGGTACAGTTCGCAAAAATTAAAAAAAAAAAAAACTATTTGCCCTTAAAAGTCACACTCAAAATTCATTTATTTGGGTTACACGTCCGTGTTTAGGTCACAGAAATCTACATTTACTTATATATACTAACTTTCAACTTAATCTGTCCAGTAGATTAGGAGCAAATTGACTGTGAGAGACGGACAGATAGATAGATACACGAGTGATCCTATAAATACTGATTCTTTTTTTCCATTTCAGTCACAGAACCCTATAAAATATATGTAAGTATTCACCTTCTACCTCGCTCGCGGTCCTGCTGTAGTGTTGGTCGAGTTACTACAATCTAACCGAGCGTTGAAAAGTGCATGTTATTATATATACTGTGGTTGATTAATTTATTGCTTCGTTAGAAAGAACATTCCATGTTTCCCACATGCACAGTTTTAGAGAACATGACACATTGACGTTCACAATTTTTTGAGTTAGTACCCTATAAATTATCTCTGTAATTTATGGTATGCTTATGCTTAATTAAATATTATTACATATTACTAGTTATTGTAATTGGTGTAGCAATTAAGAGTCAATGACTTTTAATGTTATAGTAGAGTAGATATAACCGGGGGTTTCAAAGAAATAATTTTGAAATGAGTTCGTTAAATTGTAAGAAATGGCGGCGATTGACATAAATCCGTGTAATTATAATCTCACTACCTATAATTCACGGGTTTGGCAATATTTTTGCGACATAAAAATAAATAAATATATAAAGTGACGGTTGATTTTATTATTCAAAGCAACAACATACATATTTACGCGTGGAAAAACATAATATTTTTAAGTAGTAGTAATAGTAGCTAATAATGACGCGACATCTGAATGGAGTGTACTGGGTGTACCAGCCCCACAATCTCCACAAATCCCGACTTCGCCCCGTGTGTAGAGTGCTTTCCGAAGTATGGGGTGTAACTGTAACTTGTTATTATATAATCTGTGGTAGGGGCAACGAGCAATCCGTGCCCCAGTAGTGCGCGGGCTGTGGGTGGTTATCTTACCGCGCATGAACAATAATATGCATAGTTAAGCAGTCTTCTTATTTATAATGTAAATCTTTTTACGCTATCAAGCAATACTTTTTGGTGCCACGGGAAAAAATCTTATTTCAATTTGTCGCATGTTTGGTGTATTTTTGTCAGTGTTTGAGTAGAGGGGCCCAGATGGAAGATTTTTTTGTGTTATACTTGCATGTTATTGCAGATGTTATACTTACTAACTGACTGAGCTAGCATGACTTCTCGACACCACATTGATGAATTGATTTATAGCCCGTAAAATTTTACAGTTACATACCTATTCCTTTGTCGGCATCTGTCGAATAAAACGTTGCATGCAACTCGAATGTATTTGCACACAACTCACACGTAGAAAGGTCACAATAAAATAGTTCTTGTAAATTGACATGCACAAGGTTAAAGTTACAATATTTATATTTTTTGTAAAACTTTTTTAATTACTTTATTAATATATATAGGTACATACGTGCAAAAATATAATTTGTTTTATTTTATACACAAAGTTTCAGCAATACCTATTTAGGTGATTTTGTGACTTTTAAATTACATGTAAAATTATCGTGTTGTTAGTTTGTTTGTAGAGGTAGATACTCTTTATTGTTCTTTCTCTTATACACATACCTTAGGTAATTTTATTTTAATTTGGTATTTGGAAAAACGTATCCATAGTTTTAGTTGGAGTTTGCCACCTGGCAAATACACAGAAATTGCAAAAAAGGTTTATATATTCTTCATAAAAAATGTTCAGTTGCCTGGCCAGTATTGTACGAAGACTGAAGAGTCCAAAAAAATGTTTTTGCGATTTTAGAAATCTTTTTACAAAAGTTGTTCAGTATGAAGAATAAAAACCCCAATTAACGTGTCCTGTCGTAGATGTAGGAACATCTACTTTGTTAAAGCCTGAGTAATTTAACGGCTAGTAAATATTTGAAACTGTATAGTTTTACTACTGTATAGTTTTACTGTATAGTGTTACTAGCCAATTATACAAATGAATTTTATAGACAACTTACGTAGGACAAGCCAATTTATACAAAGGAATTTTTTAGACAACTTACGTAGGACCATATTGTAGAATATGTTCAATGCAGGCAGTGGAAAATAGTACCGTCGCTAAGGTGTGACCCATAAAGATTGGGCGTAAAAAATGTGTTGCAGTGCATTTTTTGAAGTCTCCAACGTTTTTTCGACACTCATGTGTCGCAGTTAGGAGTACTGAACTAAGATCGATAAAAGACCGCCGATCTGTATATATATATTTTTTTATGTTATTATTAATATTTTTCTGTTTATGTTGGGCAATAAAGTGTTTTCATTCATACATTCATTCTAATAACAAGATAAGCTGACAATATTTAAACCGAGATAAGAACTCATGAAACCTTAATAAGAACAAAACTTTTAAAGTTTTTTTTTATATTCAAGTAAATTAAAGTGGTAGTCGTACCCATGGTAATAAAATAATACTAGGTACGGTCCTGGCAAAAGGCTATTTTTATAAGTAGATTAACATTTGTATATTTAACGTTTTTCTTTTCTTTGACACGATAAGTGGTTGATTTCACAAACGGTCAAATGGAGATGATAATGTATGCGTGATCTTCGTCACAGTGGCGATTTGAAATATTTTTATGCGATGTGATTTTAAGGATGCATCTGTTTTTCCCAACACTCCATTTTTCGAGGTTCAGGTTGATAGGTAATTAAAATTACATGCTGGTTTTTAGAGTGTGAGGTTGTAGTAAGAGTTATCTTGGTCCCTAGATTAACATTTGTTCAAAGTATTTATAAGTTCTTTGCATTGGGTGTATTTTTTTAATTGTTTATATTTACTGCATAGGCGACAGGTCACAGGGACTACCTGCGACCCCCGACTTCCCCTTAAGTTCAAGGGGAAGATATATAAAACTATCATAAGACCTGTCGTCCTGTATGGATCGGAATGTTGGGCCACTAAGGGAAAGGATGAAAGACGATTGCATGCTGCGGAGATGCGAATGTTGAGATGGATGTGTGGAGTAACAAGAATGGACAAGATTAGGAATGAGTATATAAGAGGAAGTTTGAAAGTTGCGCCAGTGATAGAAAAATTGAGAGGAAATCGTTTGTCGTGGTATGGGCATGTAATGCGGAGGAATGAAAGACATGTTACAAGGAGAGTGTTACAGATGAGTGTCGATGGATATAAGGGGAGAGGGAGACCAAAAAAGAGATGGATGGATTGTGTGAAGGATGATATGTGTCGAAAGGGTGTGAGTACGGAGATGACAGCTGAAAGGGATGTATGGAAGAAGAAAACATTTTGCGCCGACCCCAAATGATTGGGATAAGGGCAGGAGAATGATGATATTTACTGCATATAAATGAATGAATGAATGAAATTGCACAACAAAACAGGAAAATAAAAACATAAACATTAAAAAAAAAGTTATACATGCATATATTTCTTTTAATAATTTTTAACTTGTTAAAGGTGTTTTTTTCTGTCCGTCCCTGCTCGACAAAGGCCAATAACTAAATATTTATAAAATTTTTGAGCGAGAGATGTTAACTCCTATAAGAAATCAACAAATGGCAGATTCCCGCACTATTCCCTTAGAGCAGTGTTTTTCAACCTGTGGGTCGTGACCCCCTAGGGGGATAATAAAGTGTATACATTGGAATGAAAAAATACGATTTCAGTGAGAAGGCTGGGCCTGTTTATTTTTTATTAGTTAATTTGTCAAAACATGGTTCCATTTTGGAGATGCTAATAAGTAAATCATTTTCTAATTGGAGAAAATTATAAACGTAGTCTTACAAATCACTAACATTTTGTATGTTTATGGGCCAAGGGGGGTCGCAAGAATTTTTTAACTTGTAAAGGGGTCGGATATTAAAAAAGATTGAACAACACTTTTAAAACTTGTAGTTATACCCGTAATTATATTACTATGTTATTTTCTTTTCAATCGTGGCTACTGGCTCGCTCTATCTTTGAAACATTACACTGTTTTACAAACTGTAATTGTATTGAATCATACAACTCCTACACCCAGGTGGTAACCCGATAACTGAGCCTTCGGGCGACATTTCTCACTTTTTCCTTTTTCTCTCTGACGTTGATATGAGGCTCGTTCAGGGGGTCACGAAGACAGGAGAACGAAAGGTGCCAAACAACACCTTTAAACGTTTGAGCAGTTTGCGACGCCTAAGCGAAGAAAATATCTAGCTGTCTCTTTCATAAGTTAAGAGTTAGAACGAGACGAATGCGTTGTGGTAGCGAGCGAGTATCGTGTGGAATGTCTTCATGATAATAAGTAGTACTGGAGACGTGACTTCTTGTTAATTAGCTTAATTGGTTTAAGGTTGTCGCAAAAATAGGTTCAGTCAGTCAAAGAAACTGTCAAAGTGTGCGTCGGACTCGCCCATTCAACTTAAGTTTTACTAGAAAAAAAAGTTTGCGCGTTTTGTTTTTTTTCTTACAAAATTTGCACTTTACGCACTAGCGTACTTCTCTCCTAATTTATTATTTAATAGGTAGTTGCACTACTACCGTTGTATTCGAGTCGTACTTCGGAGTGAATTTTTTATTATAATTATCATACAAAATCCTGGCCTGAGTCAAGGAGTTCTGATCTCCTTTCCCCAATATTCTACATTCTTTTTAGTGAGTGAGTGGCTCAATGCGGCCTGTGTGGTCGCGTCGATTACCCAAGTTAACTGACAAAGAACATTGTTATAACCTAGATGGATTTAACTGTTAGTGGCATTTATCTTGATCTTTATCGTTTATACATCTGACAGCTTTATTAAAGGCGCTAAAACACCCACCTGAGCCCCTACGCGTCCCACCTAGTAATACAAATTAAAATAATTAATAGTAAGATTGTTACCGTATATGTTTCTCTCTCATTTCCCCCCTCGCTACTTCAACCAGCGTGCAACGAAGGTATGGTTAAAGTATCATTTAAAAAAATTAACCAAACAGTCATGCGTGACACAAATGTCCTTCTACATCTCGGACTCTGACACTTTGTGTTACTCAAATATGCGCGTACTGATGCTATCAAGTCGCGCAAATCAAATTCGCCAAATCATTCATTTAACATTTTTTTATCTCCGTTTTGTGACGCTATCTGACGTGTTTTCTAAGGACTGGCCACGTCTAGCTACCAAACAATAGTACCGGCAAGATGGTTAAAATGATTCAGTCCTGAGATACACAAATATCATCGTCATTAGCCAAATGACGTCCACTGCTGCACTGACGCTTCCCCTAAAGATAATCACGACAAGCGAGGCTGCCGAGGAGTGGGAGCCGTTTCCAGGATTTACAAATCGTTTAGGGGTTGGCGATCTCACTGTGCCGTTAAGGACCGCGGCCGGGTCCTTCCCGCGGCACGCTGCTGCCTATGCTCTGATTTTTTGGATCGCTTAGTGGCGTATTAAGATACCCTTGGAAATAGATGGAGTGGTACTATTCTAAGGCCGCACATGGAAACAGTTATATAGATGACATTTATGTCATCATCATCATCAGCCAAAAGATATCCACTGCTGGACAAAACCCTCCCCAAGGATTTCCACACCGACCGTTCCAGCACTGCCGCATCCAGCCGGCTTCCCGCAACCTTCAACAGGTCATTGGCTCATTCATGTATCAAACTTTAAAACGTAAATAATTTAAATGAAAAACTTATTATTAACCTTAATCGTTTTTCCAAAGACGTTTGACTCGACAGTTGACAATTGAAGCGTACTGCGTAACTGTATTTTCGAAACTTAACAACTATATTCTTATAGAACCCATACTGGATACCGAAAAATCTTTGAACTTTTCGTAGAAATTGATTGGCCAATCAGGCGATTTAACAGGGGGAGTCAAACTTTTTTTTTTAGAATTCGGTATGAGTTCTTTGGGAAAAGTTGTTCAGTTATATGAGTGAACCCCAGCTTTAAGTTTCCGAAAGTGGTATTATTACACATTTAAATTTTTACTGTACTGAACTACTGGAGATCGTTTTTTTCGACATAACGTAAAGGTACAATGACTTCCATTACTAAAAACTTCAATGCTTATCATCTGGATTACAATTAGTCACATTCCATGTAATTAAATTACTTATGGATAATATCCGGTAGCGGGCATTGTTACGTGTTACAACTTTGTATAGTTGAGTTTCATTACACTGGATACGCTATACTATAGAGCGGCTCGACTCCACCGCATGGATATAACTATCCTCGGGTGCGCGAGCCCGTTACAGCTCGTAAAGATGAAATTTGTGTTTTCATAATGTCTCTAGACTTTTTTTTAGATACATATGTATATTAACAGAGTGAGCAGTAAAGTTTTGGTAGCTAATCCTAGTACTTCAAAATTCATAATGCCATTTTGTTTGCAAGAAATCAGTAATAAGAAATCCTTTATTGTATAAGGTCATAACAAAGGTCGTATTAAATTAATAAAGTTCACTATGATATACCTTTATAGGTGTACAATACATTATATTAGCATAGTTAGTATAGCAAGCAGTAATAACTAACGGATATACATATACAGGATGTAAAAGGTACTTCCGAAATCCCGCTACTTAAACGGTGGGTTCTACTTGTGAGACTGAATCCAACTTTTCGCAAGGAAGAAAAAAAAAATCTAAAAAAATCAAATAAATACTCTTGAACTCTCCATACAAAAATCTCCATAATCTTCATACAAAAAAAACTTGGACTCTCCATACAAAATTGACGCATTGGCAGTTAAATTGTATAAAAAGTCCAAATTTTTGACGCATTGGCAGCTAAATTTGTATAAAAAGCCCAAATTTTTTTTTGAGTTCAATAGAAATGGTTGTTTAGTTTCATGTGTAGAAAATGAAAGCTTCCGGAAATGGTCTTTTTACATCCTGTGTAAAAAGATGTACATATACTCGTAAAATATTACCCTCCACTTGGCAGTCGGGTGAAAATGGTATAGTTTCATATAGCTTGCAGTTTACTCTCGTATAGCTTTTAGTGGTATTTAACCTCTATAATTATAACAGTAGTAGCATTAACATTAAGTCAGTATATGAAAAAAACGTCTAGGAGGCAGCCATGGTATGTCTGCGTAGCAGTCGATTACACAAGTTAATTAGTAGGGTATGACCTTATTATCTATAGACTGACTAGGACTGCCACTGCTCGCTCTATACCTGCCGCCAAGCGACATGTTGTGTTCCGGCGGGCAAGGCGAGATAGCCAGCGTAATTACCGGCATAGAGGCATTCCATTCCCTCTTAGCCCTGTAAATTGGCAACATTCCAATAATTCTTCTGGGGTTACACATGTTAATTTTCAGTATAAAAATAGGCCCTATTTGTTTTTATATTTAGCTTACTTTGTTCTTTAATGAGGAGGTTACGTAATAACGTTTGCCTTTTTTGTGTAAACAAAAGTTAATTAAAAGCGATCAAGTATGTATCAGAATAATTTCGAAATTGGACCATTTTTTAAAAGAATATTTTCTTTTTTGTAACGTTATTTTTTAGATCAGACTAAAGTGAAATTGTTTTTAAAATTAACGACTGGTAATATATAATTCGCTCAGCAAAACTAAAAAAAAATTAATAAACTAACTAATAAAGTGAAAAAATATGTATTTTTGCCAAGTTACATTTATGTGCCAATTAGTATTGAGACATGAGCATTGGGCTTGGGTGCTTACGCTTATGAACTTATCCTAGTCAACGTCCTCCCGACTGAACGTAAGTTTCAATTCAAAGGGGCAACGCAACGCAACGCCACGCCACCAGTGTTTTTTATTAACAACTCATATCGTCCCCACTGCAGGGGCACGGGTCTCTTCCCATACTTCGGGAAGGTTAGGCCATACTTCACACATGGGGGCCAAGTCCATATTGGTGGGGGTTGTGGGCCAACCTCAGTGTCAGAAGATTTTAAGCCGCCTATAAGACCTTCGACATGGCTTAACGACTGCCATCTAACGACAGCAGTCGGCACCAACGGCTTAACGTGCCTTGAAGCACGGAAGCACGGAAACGGTCGAGATAAATTCCAGTAACAGTCAAACCCATCCTGGTACTGACCGTGTCTGTAGTCAGTTAACCTGCGCGATCGACGCCACCACGTATGCCGCACTGAGCCACGACCGCTTCTAGTGTGTTATGTTACAGTATATTAAATACAGTAAACTTGGTTAAGTGGGACCTGGATAAGTGAGATTCCTCCATAGCTGGGACTCATGCTGGGGTCCCGACACTTTTGTACTTGATGTCCCAGTTATCCAGGTTTCACTGTAGTACTCATCTGTGTTCAGCCATGTGCATGCGCATCCTGCTTCTGTCATCAACGTTGCGAAAATAATTGCACCACGTAGCCGATCTCTTTCTTTCTACTCTGCTTTTTTCTTTTGTTTGTCTTTTGTTATTTGTCACGGTCGGATAAATGTAGTGTAAACAAACAAAAAATATAAATAATTCATAATTCATTTATTTCCGCAACACGAAGGATGGTAAATGGATATTTTTAGATTGTACTGTATATGCACCCTATAAGGTTACAGCATTTATGTTATCTAATTATTGTATTTTGTATTATTGCTAAATGTTATTTTTGTTTTCTTGTAATCATTTACTGTGGAATAGTTCTTCTCAATTAGGTATTCTTTAAGTTTCTTTTAGGCCATTAAAAAAAAAAAAAGTTTCTTTTGAAATAGCATATTTTTGTTTCCACTTCTTATTATTTTAGGCAATTTATTATAAATCAGTATTCCTCTGTAGAAGCGAGTATATTTTCACATTTATAATTTTGGTTTTGGGGTTACTACAATTTCTTTGCAACGTTCGCTGAAGCAAAATGTAAATTGATAATTATAATTGTTTGAAATAAACCCGAGACAGTCACACACGGTCATCTGGACCCAAACTATCGTAGATTGCCTGTATTAAGAGAACCAGAAACTGACATACATACTTACATAGATGGTACGTTTAAATACATAGTATATTAGATATATAATAATACACCCAGACACAGATCAAACAAATCTGCTCATTACAGAAATGTTTGCTCTGGGTGGGAATAGAACCCACGACTCTTGGATTATTTTATCAAATATTCTAGAAAATCAATCCAGAGGGACATTAGTCGATTACGTTACGAGTATAACGAGAGATTTAACCATTTTTGAGGAAAGGCCACGACCCGACTCCCGATACGCCACGATCCGCTGTGATCCGCACGAATTTGTAAGCGAGCATAGACAATATAATATAGAAAGTTACCTATATTTTTGACTAATGACATTTTATCAGTGAAATAGGATGATAAGGCACCGTTTGCCAAAGCAGAAGGAAGACTTTTTTGCATAGCAAAGCAATTTGATATTACGAAAAAAATGTATTTCATTGTCGATTAATTTTTAAACAATTTGATTTTATTTTTTTATAGTTTTGTTTAAATTTATATTTATTTAGTATTTTTATTTTTAAATTAATTTATGCACATTGTTTTTGGAATAAGAATTGAATTTGATCAAATATAGGATATCGAAACTGGACAAATGTATTTACAGTGGAATGGCATAATTACACCATCTGGTAATAATTGTTTTGACGCCATTATCCTTTCGAAAGTCAATACGCATCTATACTTATAGACTTTTTTCTACCCAACACATAATTTTAGCATATGCTTGTTACCTCGCCTTTTACATTATAATACCATAATTAATTTTGTTTTCCAGTTCTCAGAAATTATATTAATGTTGTATAATTTTATGGTATTTTCATCTTTTTTTGCTCTTTTAATGAGGAGGCTTGCAAGGTACGTATTAAGTTCGAAGCCAGGTCTTGGTTACTGGTCCACGATGCTTATCAGACTGGTTATAAAATTTTCTTTGTAGGAAGATGCTAATTCATTATTCCAGGAAATGACATATAGTTCTCCATCTTATTAAAATTCGCTAAAAGTAGGTACTATGGGAAGCAAACTGACAATTTTATAAAGTAACTTATATTTATGACTTATAATTACAAAAACAGAAACAAGACGTGTATGCTGATATTCAGCGAAAACACAAACATACGTTTACCTTATGATTATGGTATAGATGTCAGAAATAGATGTACATATAAATTTTACCTAAATTGATTTAGCGGTTTTTGAAAAAATCAACAAAAACAAAAAAAATTGTAGTTGTTACGATTGAAGTCGGTTTTATAACGTGTCCAGTGTTGTTGATTATTGGTCTTTTTGTCAAATTAAAAAAACATATATTGTTCTTAATTCAACAAAATGAGCTGTGACGTCATAATTGAATTTAGCCGTTTCTGTACTTATTACAAAATTACTTATTACAAAAAAAAAAAAAAAAAAAAAAAAACATATAAGGCTGGTGATGATAAAATGGTACAAGACTGACAGTCACCTGTGTTCCTTTTTAACCGACTTCAAAAAAGGAGGTGGTTTCAATGCGACTGTATGTTTTTTTTTGTATGTTATGTTTGTTACGCGATGTCTCCGCCAATTGTGAATCTATTTCGAAGATATTTTTTTGTTTGGTAGGTAATACTTCAGAGGTAGTCCCATATAAATTTTACCTAAATTGATTTAGCGGTTTTTGAAAAAATCAACAAAAACAAAAAAAATTGTAGTTGTTACGATTGAAGTCGGTTTTATAACGTGTCCAGTGTTGTTGATTATTGGTCTTTTTGTCAAATTAAAAAAACATATATTGTTTTTAATTCAACAAAATGAGCTGTGACGTCATAATTGAATATAGCCGTTTCTGTACTTATTACAAAATTAATAAAAAAATACACATGAAAAATTAAGCCAGTCCTTTTTTCTGCGATTTAATAAAAGAGCTATTTAGAAAACAATATTATTTATTTAGTAAACATTTTTTTTATTTTGAATATTCTTTTTAATTTCACTTTTTATTTAACTTCATTTGTTTTTTGAAGCAGTCCCCTTTTAAAGCCATACATAAAACAAAATTCTTCACTATGCTTTTACGTGTCTGTCTGAACCAAATGTTTTATTTAACTGCATCACGTGAGCTTTCACGTAATTATCATCTTTGCATTTTAAATGCGCGTGCGACAGACTAATCAACTCCTGTGGTAACCATTTCCCTTCTAGCCCCATTATAAGTGTGAATATGCATTGCATTGCAATACACATATAAATTAAAAATTAAAATTCCACAAATGCCCGCTGTGATACAGATGTAAGCGATTCATAGGTGTTTTCTATTGCGGTCTTAGAATCTGGTCCGCCGGGCTCAATTGAGTTCGGTCTCAATATACATAGCTGTTTGCTTGTTTTTTTATGATTTTACACTATATAAATATTTAAATAATCAGAGCAAAAGAGAATTAAATTAATGTATTTTTTCTTTTTTTTTAGCAATAGGCGTCATAATTCATTGAATTTATATCCGATGAAGAAGATTTTCGAACGGAATTTACAGCAGCTTCCTGTCACTCAATAAAAATTGAGCGAGATAACCGAGTGGCAACAACTACGCATGTCTTTTTGTCGTAAGTGACCTTAATAGCTTGGTAGGGGTAGGCAAGTATCGCTTCCTTACTTAGATAATTAATTTTAGATTTCAATAAAAGTAAATAAATATTATAGAAGACGTAAAAAATACTGTAAGAAATCTAGTGTGATATATTTATTTTTGCTACTTTTTATTAGGGTTCGAAAGTGTGAAATTTCCAAATTGCTGCAGAGTTAAAATAAAATCTAGTTTTAGAATCTTCGCAATAATTGTGTAATTTTCTTCTATACGTAAAACATTTATTGAATTTAACCGCCTCCGTGGCCTAGCGGCTAGTACGCTCGCTTCACATCAGAAGGTCGCGGGTTCGATTCCCGGCGGGGTCCAACTTTGTAGGACTCGGTTTGGTTGGTGGTAGGGCATTTTCTGAGCCCGCCTGGCTAGCTACCACCATCTTATCTAAGTCTTGCCGCCAAACATCAATGTTGACAGCATTGATGTGTTCCGGCATGAAGATAAGATAGCCAGTTCCCCATTGCGTTGGGGAATCTTGGTAAGCCCGCTTCCATCTTCGGCATCATCGTCACTTACCACCAGGTGAGATGATGCCAAGGGCTTACCAATTGTGGATAAAAAAAAAGAGTTAATCATTCTTCTTCATCACGCTTCATAATATATTTGACGGTGAAAAACTTAGGTATGCAGTGACGTCACTGCATAGCTACTTTTGTATGAACCTTTTTTGGTGTGTTGTCGGAATAATTCTTTTAAACTGCTTGCTTGCTTTTTCTCAGTGAATACTGGAGATAACAATAAACTACTTTTACAGATGTTTAAGTTTTTAAAATCTCTATTTAAATAAAGAAAACTGTGATTTATGCAAGTTCCCCATTATTTGATATTGTACGGTCCCTCACCAGATGATTAAAGGCTTGCGAGACGAAATCGATGAAAGACGCCATTGCCCAGCAGTAGGCGTCGACTGTCTGATGATGATGATGAAGCAGTGAAGAACATTAACTTTGTAGCGTAGTGGAATAAACTATACCACCCCTTTGCATGGAAAGTTATTAGACAGATGCGTCGATTAATAAAGGTCTCACAAAACATATTTTTATTGTTTAGAAATGGATGATATGCTCTTTATAATGATAACGAGATCCTTACTAATATTACTGGTTAGTACTTATGTAAATTAACATTAAGTACGTTTTTCCTTTAAAGGCTTTATTGATGGAAAACAGAGAATTGTTTTCGTATTTTTCTTTGAAGTTAATCGATTCGCAATTAAAGAAAGAAGTGCAATAATGTATTCGGTTTCCATAAACAAATGTATGATAATTTTAAAGAATTGTCATAAATAAAGTATTAGGACAATTTGTAAATGTTTTAAGTGAAATTCAAGTGTCAAATTATAAAAATGCCTCAAAAAATTACACCTATCTGAAAAAATCAATATCAAAAATTATAAAATACAACGAAAATGATCTCTTCTTATCGTTTAGGGTATTTTTAGATTTTTGATGCCAAGGGCTTACCAATTAGTACCAAGTACGGCATACCAAGTACGAGTGCCCAATCATCAGACACTGGAACACCATACATGTAGCCAGACCTATAAAATGTGCCGGATTTTGTTTTTGACTTGTGTTTGTAATATCTTCACATTTTATTTGGACAATTTTGACATGCCTGTATTGTATTTTATTTTAATTTTATTTTAATTAATTAATTAACTTAGTGTCTTAAGTTTTTACTAACAAAACTGTATTATTATGTTGTCTGAAGTAAATTAATTATTATTATTAATTAAGGGTTAAAATAAAACACCTACTGACGTGTGCAACGCGAACTTCATATACATTTTGTAATCAGATATGCAGTTGCAGGTGCAGTCAGATGATTTCAAGATTACACAACATAAGATCTCTGACGAGTCAAGGACTCTCGACGTAGAAATTATGTCTACTAACAGCTACGCCATCGCTACTGAGACAGTCCTAGTATTCTTAGTTAGCTGTTATAGCATTTACGTCATTAAATATTTTCCGTACATCATTTCCGTAGATCAGTAAAGTACGTTAAGCCGCAGCCATTGGTACCAATTGCAATCACTAGAAAACAGTCGTTAAGTCATGTCGGAGTCCTTGTAGGTGGCTTGAAAACATTTGACTTCTAGTTGGGGTTGGCTTCTAGTCCCACAACCTCCACCAATACGGACTTGGCTCCCATGTGTGGTGTATGGCCTAACTCTCCTGAGGTACGGGAAGAGACCCGTGCGTCTGCAATGGGGACGTTATGGGTTGTTAATAGGGTTGCCAAAAGTCTGGTTTTCGACCGGACAGTCCGGTTTTCCTTATGTCTGTTCGGTCAAGAAAACCTTGATAAACCGGACAAAAGATTTTAAGTTTTATTGTAATTTGGTAATTTTGATGGTCACAGATCGGTCACACACGAGGGATGAGGTATCATTCAGAGAGCGGCAGAAAGTATCCATACTGTTTAATGTCCTTAAACTATGGTTTTTATGTTTAATAAGTATCTGCCATTCTTCTAAGAAATATGCAACAGTGTTAAAAAGAGCAACAATGCTTATAAAAACTGAAACACGTTAAATGCCACGCTCGCATTCTTTTGTTATCTTTGTTTAATGCTCATTTTATTCATTAATGAATACCCGTTGCTGAAGTCAATGTAATGTTGACGTCCATGGCCTTATTAAGGTGTCAACTGAGGAAATTTGTCGCGAATTTACCCAAGTGAAGTCATTTGAAAACCGACCAAGTGCGAGTCGGACTCGCGCACGTAGGGTGCTATAAGGTTCTTTAGCAAAACACTGATACTTTTAACTATTTCGGTTTATTTCCAATTAAACTTATTAAAATATTTACACAGATGTTTACATCATGACGAACCCTTCGAGAATCTTCGGTTCCAAAACCATCAAAATCAGACAGCGAACGATTTAAATCCCTATTATTTTTAATAGAAACGTTCCGACGCCGAAAAGACCACAATGCGCGGCTGTAGAGATTCCATCACTACAGTACCGTACCATCGTACAAGAAACTTCAATAAACATAATTGCCTTCCTTATCACATAAAAAAAAAAAAAAAAACACGTCTCTTGTATGAGTGGGACCCCCTTTAATTTTTAAATACTTATAATTTTTTAGCGACTATAGCAGCACAAACTCTGCGAGCATTTTAAACGTGTTGCCATTATTAAGATCGAGCAAAAAAAGCCAAAAAAAACACGTTTCTAGTAGTGGAGCCCCCTTTAATTTCAAAAATTTTTTTATTTGTTGTTATAGCGGCAACAGAAATACACACTTTACGGTTCACATTACGGTTCATGAGATACAGCCCGCTGACAGACAGACGGACGGACGGACAGACCTTTGTGTACGGAACCCTAAAAAGCATGTACAAGTATAAAGGTGCCATATTTAATTGAAATTACTCGTACTTACCTATATTATATATTATAATACTATATACAGTATCACTCTATCACTCTAGATGAAGTAGAGTCAAAACATAACGGTACCTATATCGCTTTATCTTATTTACATAAAGAAATGCAAATTCAACATCGATATCTTAATTTTGTAATGTGTGAAGATGACTTTATCATGTCTGTGCATGTGTTTTTAGGGTTCCGTAGCCAAATGGCAAAAAACGGAACCCTTATGGATTCGTCATGTCTGTCTGTCTGTCTGTCTGTCCATCCGTATGTCACAGCCACTTTATTCCGAAACTTTAAGAACTATACTGTTCAAACTTGGTAAATAGATGTATCCTGTGAACCGCATTAAGATTTTCACACAAAAATAGAAAAAATGAACAATAAATTTTGGGGGTTCCCCATACTTAGAACTGAAACTCAAATTTTTTTTTTATCAAACCCATACGTGTGGGGTATCTATGGATAGGTTTTCAAAAATGATATTGAGGTTTCTAATATCATTTTTTTCTAAACCGAATAGTTTGCGCGAGAGACACTTCCAAAGTGGTAAAATGTGCCCCCCCCCCCCCCTGTAACTTCTAAATTAAGAGAATGATAAAAGTAAAAAAAATATATGATATACATTACCATGCAAACTTCCACCGAAAATTGGTTTGAACGAGATCTAGGAAGTAGTTTTTTTAATACGTAATAATAAATCGTAAACCGCAATTTACCTACAACGAACTACAAGAACTTTTATATTATGTTACTTGCTGCTACGGAACCCTTCATGGGCGAGTCCGACTCGCACTTGGCCGCTTTTTTTCTTTTCTGTAAAAAGCAGTAGTTTATTTATTACCAATATTATGGTATTTTCTAGTATCAAATATATATTTTAAGTAAGAGATAGCACTTGGGAAGACAGAAAAACATATTCGTTTACTATGTTGTACTTACCCATCGTGGTGTCACACTGAAACATTATTAGCTAGGCCAAATAAGAGTGCCAAAGTTGACTTCCTATACAAAGTTACTACCCAAAATGATCGATCAACTTTTATATTTACTTTCACTTTTATTTATTTTTTATTTTGAACATGTTTTGAACATGAAAATATTATAGTATTGTTTGTTTATTTTATTTTCAAAGGTGTACTGTGAGCAAGTTTTGTAGTTTTATGAGTAGCATACATGTACCATTTTTAGATTTTCGTCAAATAAAAAGTCAACCTGTAGAGATACAGATATTACTTTTATTGTACATGCGCTCATATGCCTTGATGCTTATCATGCCTCGATATATTCTTTAACTGTATAATGGGGCCATCCATAAATTACGTCACACTTTAAGAATTTTGAAATTTCTGTTTTCATTTATTCAATTCTGGCCGAAAAATTGCAAAATATGTGACGTCACATAAGAGGGGTGGTCCCACAAATGTGACTATCTGTGACAAGGACGGGGGGGTCAAATAATCATGAAATTCGTGTGACGTAATTTATGGATGGCCCCTAATGAACTTTAATACGAACCGTGTAAACAGAACATTTTTCATATCAACGTTTTGCATCAAAACACATGGTCGGCTTTGACATTCATAAAGCTAACTACTTCAGCAAGTCTCGCTTTTATTAGCAAAAATTATAAACACAGTTCATTATAGATATCCTCGAGGACCTCTAGGTGGTTTGAAGTTGGACTATTTGTTTTGCAAACGTCAGAATGTCACCTCGGGGATTCTGCATTTTATAAGTAATACACGATAGGGGCTTTGAATAATTGTTGCAATTTGTCAGGTGCCTGTACAGGCTGTAACAGATTTGGCTCAGAAGTTGTAGCTTGTACAAATGATACAATGTTGAAAGATGTTCCTGCATTAACATTTGATAAATAATTAATTTAACGAATTTATAAGCAACGAATAAAGCAAGATTTTATTACCACTAGTGGTAATTAGTTGTTGTATTGAGCTGACTGAGGAGAGATTCTAACAAACAAACAAGAATATACACAAGCAGTCAACGTCACGAGCGCAGACTTCGTCTCTATTACCACTGAGGTGTTTTAAGGTGCAATTCCGAGACGGGCTGCAGGCGTCAACCGCAGGCGACACTGCGGCCGGCCGCTGCGGTCGACCGCATGTCGCTGTCGCCGTCATTCCAAACGCGACTGCACTTCAGTCAGCTTTTGTACCCTGTCGTTTCCGTACCTTCGCGCGAGTCAGAATATCGGACGTGTTTATCAATAATTTACTGTGTCATTTTTTAGAGGAGGAAGATGACGACGAATTGTTGTTATTATATGCAAAAAAAGAAAATAAATCCGTGTAACCGCTCTGCGGTCGGCCGCACTACTGGTCCTGAGACTTGCAGTCGCTGCGTGTAGCCGCCGCATGTCGCCGGCCGCGACCGCAGGCGAAATGTCGCCGCGCTCGGAATCACTTTCATAGAGATTCATAGAAACCAGTAGTGTAACTTGCGGTCGATAAATGCGGTCTGTCGCCTGTCGCGTGCGGTCGGCGACTTGCAGCCGGTCTCGGACTTGTACCTTAAAAATTTAAACCTCTGTGCTATTACGGAACCTAAGTTATCTATCAGTGTTGGAGTACTTATTTCCGAGCTAGCTTCGCTTTCTCTCGCTTGGTTCAAAATTTGGACATGTAATATTCGGATGATAGAAACTTGTTAAAATTATGTTTATTACCTTCATGTTTGAATACAGTACATTTGACGCAGATAATATTATTTATTATTATTATTTAAATTTTCTAAGAGGTTTATCAGCTAATCGATCCTTGTAGGTATATTATGGAAAGACCAAAAGTCGGATTGTGATGGAGTTTTTTATAGAAAATCGTTCAGTTACATGAGTAGAAGCCCTGGTTAAAATACCTTCAGCTCACACGCAATTTTATGAATATCTCTAGATATAACAATACAGGTTCTTACAAAATAGATGTTGCGTTGCACAAAGTTTGTACAGAATGCTCTGTTCCACCTGCAGATAACGATCCTTTGTCAAATGGGAAAAATAAAAACTGTTTAGCGATTGAAATGTAACTATTAAAATAGACGTATATGTGTCCCCTTTGGCTCTTTGGTGTCTGTTTTAGACCTGATCATAGATATAGTCCTCTGCATGTTGTGACGTGGCCTCTGGATACTTTTAGGGTTCCGTACCGCAAAAGGAAAAACTGAAAAGGAGAAAAGGTCTGTCTGTATATATCTGTCGGTCTGTCGAGGCCCTTTTTCTCAGAAAAGCGAAGAGGAAACTTCTACGTCAACGCAATCAAAAGATATGGCCATTTATGCCGTATATTTTGACACTCGCAACTACTCACAAGGGCATCAAAATCTGTAGGGTACTTTCCGTTGACGTCGAATCATGAAATTTGGCAAGAAGCAATGTCTTATAGCAAAAGTAAAGAAAAATATCCAAAACCGTAAAGTAGTTGCATCATCAGTTGCATGCAGTTGGTAAACTGACCGTGACCTATGGCGATATATGAGGACAACAGTTTTCCAACGGCAAAGTCAAGTCTGTGCCTCAATTCCAAGTTTGAACGGAACTCTCGGTGCGCGAGTCCGACTCGCACTTACCCGGTTTTTTTATGTTATTATCTTTGCAACAATGCCCACTAATCTGAAAAGAAAACGGCTGGCGATCAGAAGCCTACAGGTCCAATTAAAATTAACTTTTCGTTTTACTTGCAATTATACAGCGGTAACAATTTCTTGCTCTCCTTTAATTATTTCGTTATTTCAGTCAGCATAGTGGTCATTCAAACATAATTAAAGAGTACTCACTCATTATACAGGGAGGAGCAAAAATTGAAAGTGACGAATGGGTTGAAAAATTAAAATATGATATTTGCATTGACATTAAAAGATTATCTATTTTTCTAATAGAAATCTGTGTTCAAACCCAGTGAGATTGCCGCCGCTATATCTGTTTCCCGCACGTTCCCCGAATTTAAACCATATCAGTTATATTCTCTGGTGTTAATTTAAAATGAAAAGGTTTTACATAGATAAAAAATCCAGGAAGAGCAAAATCAAAGAGCAGAAGGGATGATATAACCTAAAATACGGTTACTCAATCTTCGTTTTTCAGTAGTGAACGATTGAGTGATGCTCTCGAATAATAATTAAACCCGGGTAATTAAAACTGATCTGAATTGTATTTTACTGTCTTTGAATTTGAAAAATAACAATATCATAACTAAAGGCAACCTGTTTGTCACCCTATATGAATAAGTACACTATAAGCAAGCAAGTGGTCAACAACCAGTTTAAGTTAAACTGCTCTGTAATGAAAACGTAATACAAAGCGAGATCAGGTCAGGTGGATGTGCGTCGGAGCACATAAATAATTGTCACTTAAATATAAGTCTGGCTTGCGTGACGGATTCTGAAATGCCTGTTTATCTTTTTACAAAATTATTAGCATTTACCAAAATTAATATAGGCATATCTTCGACACCTCGCAGGAATATGTGCATTGCACAAAATTGCACGTGCATTCAGCATAAACAAATAGTATATAATTAACTTAATGAACTTGAACTCACCGGGCCTTATTTAAGTGTTATATTAAAATATGTATTTTAGCCGGTAAATACGATAAATACCATAATAATAAATTAAAAATTAAATGTATTTATTTTGAGTCAAAAAGACATAAATAGGTATTTGAATGAATCTTTTTGACTCAAATGTATATGTATTTATATTAATATTAATAGACATCATGATGACCATTAATTCAATTGCTTATCCATCAAAATTTCCAACCCAAAAAATTATTGAATTCAGAATTTATTGATAATTGATAAATTTTGATTTTTTTAATTGTGTATAAAAAATGTTTTTTTTTTTTTTTAATTTTATTATAATAAATATGACGCAGGTTTATGATAAATCAAGAACTGGAAGAAGACAAAATTATTACTTAATATTATCATAAACCTAAGAAAATTCGGTTTTTTGATCAAAAACCTGAACTCGTTTAAATCGTAGTATGATTTTAGAAATATTTAGAAAAAAGACGTGTCTTCAAGAAACACCAATATTTCTTATAATTTTAGAACCATTTAGCAAATAGGTACCTAATCAAAATTGTTCCTCGAACAAATATTTATACCTTATTCCAAATTTATACCACCTAATTTGACAGAAAAATGGTTCTAAAATTATAAGAAATATTGGTGTTTTCCGGATTTTCTTAGGTTTTTGATAATATTAGGCGAATCGCACACTGAGGCCTTTTGGCTACCGCCGCGGTTGGAAAATGTATAGAAATGTATGTAGCCGCGGCGGCTACCGCCTGGTACGCGGTTACCCGCCAACCGCGCTAGCCTTGCACACGGGCTAGCGCGGTTTCCATACATTTCTAGTACATTTTCATCAAAACCCTAGGTTTTTGATCAAACCCCTGATTTTATCAAAAACCTACGAGAAATATACGAATTTTAGCAGTTTATTACTCAATCAAAGAAAAAGGATTAAAATTCAGCACATACAGAGTTTATGATCAAATTCCGTGCAGGAGAAGTCAATTCCAGTTTAAAAATAAGCCACCTGCATAGCAGTAAGGTTGACAGAAAAATTAAATACAGACAGATATTTAAACTTTTTAAAAGCTTTAAAGAGATAAGTGGTATCAATTAATAGGATGAACATTCATGGTTTTAATTTAAACTTTTCATTCGTGTCAAGTGTTTTAAAATAATGCGATTAAAATTATCTGTGTTTTAAGTAGACTATCAGAATGATCGACGGTCAAATGTTATTTTTTAAGTAGAACATAGTAAAGGAGTGTCCAAACCGACGCTTTGGGGGTGACTGGGAGGAGCTGAATAAACTTACACAGGATGCTAAATTTTGGATACAGAACCTGGACATAAACTTATAATATTGTCATTGAAGCAAGAACTAAGAAAGGCCATACGATAATAATAAATGTAACGTAATAATAATATCACATTATAAACAAAACACGTAAAAAAGCGTCGGTGGCTAATCGGTATTGACTTCGACCTCCTAACCAGAGGTCATGGGTTCAAATCCTGGCCAGTGCACCAATGAGACTTTCGAAACTTACGTGCATTTTCATACTGACTGCTTTAACGGTGAAGGAAAACATCGTGAGGAAACCTGCACATCTGATTTCTAGGTGTGTATGATGGTCACGTTGCACACGTCCGTAGGTGTAAATCTAAATGCCCTACACGTGACCACGGGTGATGCTAAGTGCAACACTAGGCAACCGCCGTCTATGCCTTGTGGAAAGAACGGTTAAATGTGCCACACGATAAGAAGAAGAACAAAAGATGTGGTGTATGATATTATATTAAATGACACACTGTATATCAAATGGAGCCGGTAGCCTGGTGTGAACTGAATAACCATACAAGGCGTGGCAGAAAGGTGTAACAATACGTTAAAATAAGCTTCTACTGGTCAAACTGAACAACTTTTGTTTTAAGCCATTATTTGAAAGGCATTTTTTGTACTTTTCACAGGTACAAATTACTTGGATGATATGACAACTTTGTGTAATTTTTTTTGTGGGATTTCTATAAAAGTTGTTCAGTTAGATAACTAGAAATCGACAGATGTTACTCGGAATCGTGCTGAGTGGATATCTTAGGTGGAGGCCTCTATTCAACATTGGATATCTCCGGACTGGGATGATGACAACATGAAAATAGATATAAATAACATTTAAAAAATTATGTATACAAACGCCGTCTATATATTGTGGATAGAACGGTTAAATGTGCCACACGATAAGGAGAATGCTATCTATGTGATTTCGAGATACTCATACTGATTAAAAATATTAGACTTTCTTACAAGTTTCACTTTTAAGGTCATCATCTCAAAAAATGTGACTAAAAGCCTTTCAATATAACTAGTATTTCTCTCGCAAAAACGAGGTATCCATTTATTGGATACACATCTAACAGGTGTACTATAAATATCCGAAGCCAACATAATTCTCCGCGAGATATGTATGACTCTATCCGGGCCATCCACAGTGTACAGTCGACTGTCATTTTTGAATACTAAATAAATATCCGAAACCATTGGAAAAGAAAAAATCCGAAGAAAAATTGTCAATCCTACGATCGATTTGTATGAAAAGTTCTAATTTTTAGTAAATCTATGACTTTTACAAAGAATTAGTATTGAAGAATTAATACCTAATTTAAAGTGATTTAAAAATTTAAATTATAATTTTAAAATACGCATTTTAAATTTAAAAACGTAATTCTTAAAGTAATTCACGTTTTCTGTACATGTAAAAACTGTAATTACAGTTTACAATTTATAACAATTACCTTATTAAGTAAAGACCTTTTAATTTTCTAGATTATAGGTTTGTATGAGAGACGTATTAATAAAGAAGCCCTTAACAATTACATTTTGAGTTTGAATGGTATATTTATTTATTTAAAAACGAAAGAAAAGACAAAAAAAATATTCAGGCAAAGAAGTCATAAGAATATTTTTCTATTCCTGAAGCCAAGGGTTTACCAATTGAAGATTAAAAAACAACAACAATATATAAGGACACCCCACATTTATGCGCATGGAACTGTACATTCAAAACATTTTTCCCACTGCCACAGTATCTGACGGTAACGAGGTAAGATGTAAATCAAAGGTGGCAGAACTGGCAGACGACAGTCGATCTGCATACCGCCTCGTCTCCTTGGTTCATTACTCAGTACCCACCTAATCCACTTGTGGTGCAAGTAGACCCTAGTCTTTTCTTTTCATATTCGTTTTTTTTCTTACTCCGCAAACACTTCCCGAAACGCGGATAAACGAGTTCCAAGTGGTAGGAACCTCATATTTTGTAGACCAAAAGGTACTTACCTAAAATTAACTTTTTAAAAAAACGTTCGCAAAAAGTATGTAAAATAATAAATTGGAGGTTTTTCTTTTAAGTTCATTTGCGTCTTATGAAATGTTTATACAAATTAAAACCTAGACAGAGAGCAAACAAATCTGTTCATCAGATATAGGGTGAATTTAAATTAGTTCTTGATACGTAAGTCTATGTTTTTGCTCATGATAACAAACAACTTTCCTTAAGGAACCCATTCATCGCAAAAAAAGTTTTGGACTCTCCATATAAATTGATCAACTGTGGCCGACCAAATTACTATGAAGAGTCCAATTTTCTTTTTACGATTTGACTATGGATTCCTGAGGGAAAATTGTTCGTTATCATGAGCACATGCATACCCTTTGGTATCAAGAACTAATTTAAAATCACCCTATATAGTACTTCTCTATTTATAGCTTTCTTTTGAAAATCGGGTACGTAATTTCCTTAGGGAAGTTCAGAATGCAGTATAACGTAAGGTAAATTTTTATTAAACAAAAAAAAACACAGACCACATAACCAGGTGGACAAAACGGATGTACATACATACTTTCGCGTTGTTATAAAAGTTTTCCAGCAACCATAAATGGCAATTTTTGAGACATATTCATTCACGTCCAGTCACTTTTTTCTCTTGTTATACCAATAAAGCATGTTCCTGTAATTGATTGTATCGTTAACTTTACGAGCGTAACTGTATTTCAGCATTTCTTGGTTTTTGCTGCAAAATTACGAGTTTTTAATGCACTCGGAGACAACCCATAGATTGCTTGAGGGGAAAATATCACCACGTATTAAAGGTTAATGTTCCTGACTACAATAGGGTATTTTACTCTATACAAGAAAAAATCTAAAAATGCTTATTTACTGTGGTATTTGTAATATGTAATCGATTTAATATGATTTCTATACAATAAAATGAGAAAAAACATTTTATTTTTGATTTACTAAAATCAAGTTTTTTAATCTGTTATTCAAATGTCTGAAACGACAGCCGCCATGCTGGTTGTCAGGTGACGTCACAATAGTGGTAAACAATGACATTTTGTTCGTGATATGTGTCAAAATTTTAGTACAGAGCTGTTTTGTTTACTCCTGAAATGACGTCACGACCTAAGCATCATGGCGGCTAGCGTTTTCGCGCGGTCTTCGGAAATGGTAATTTAAAATGTATTTTTGGGGTACTTGTAGGTTTCAAAAAATTATAAAAAAAATATTTTTGACTTTTTCCCACCTAATGATCAATTTGAGATACTTTTCAAAAAATGGTGAAAAACCCTATTAAGTAATTTTATTTGATGATGACGTAACTTTATTTATTGGCTAACAAGACCGCAGTAAAATAACTCCTGATTACGCCCTGCGGCTCTTTAAGTACTCTAGGTGGTGTTAAATAAATAAAGAATAATATTTGTCAATTGTTTTCTTTACTCCACAGTTGGTTAGCTCTTGGCATCACCTAACCTGATGGTAAGTGATGTTTCGAAGATGGAAGCGGGCTTACTAAGATTTCTTAAGGCGATGGAGAACTGGCTATCTTACCTCCATGCTGGAACACTCAATGCTGTTGTTAACATCGCTCCTAACCCGTCCACCTACTGGAGTTTCCCAATGGTGGGTGGACGGGCACTTCATACATTGAAGTTTGGCGGCAAGACTGAGATAAGATGATATTGGTGGTAGGTAGACAGGCGGGTCAGAAATACCCTACCACCAACCAAACCGAGCCCTACAAAGTTGGGCCTCGCTGGAAATCGAACCCGTGACCTCCTGATGTGAAACGAGGGTCTAGCCACGGAGGTGATTAAAAGTTTAGTATAGGTACTTTTTGTCAGTAATTTCTCGAAAAAAGTGTTTGAGTCTGCGAAATAATACGCAATGTTATTTAAACAGTTTTTTCTGATTTTAACGGTAACATTGCAAGGTCGCGTAAAAAAGACTATTTATTACAAACTAGCTTCCGCCCGCGACTTCGTCCGCGTGGACTTCAGAATTGTATCCAGAAAGAAAGAAAATGTTAAGAGAGGCCATCTAGTGACGAAGTGGAAGTTTTGAGTTTTTAAGCATTCCTACGGGAACCCTTATGTTTTCCGGGATAAAAAGTATCCTATATGTTAGCCGATTGCTTTATCTATCTACCAAATTTCATCCAGATCCGTTCAGAAGTTTCGGCGTGAAAGCGGAACAAACAAACAAACAAACTGGCAAACAAACAAACATCCATACTTTCGCATTTATAATATTAGTGAGATGAGATGAGACTTTTCCATTTTAAATTATAAAATCAGTTGTTCATTAATAAGATAGTAAATATATGCTACCATATCACCTACATACTGAATGTAAGTATAACTGAATGAAAACAATTTATTAGTTATATTTGTGGAAAACTATACTACATAAACCTACATAATACAGCACTGCAGATGCAACTAAAATAAATAAACGTATATTTCCAATAATCTTCCAACTTACTCGTAATTCCACAAATTGCTACATATCGGTAGAATAGCATTATTTCAATGTAGCAACACTATGGTTTGCTTTTAATGACAGGGCTCGTCCTACCACGGGATTAAAATTCAAGTGGCAATCGATTCTGATAAAGTTGCATCGGTTGTAGGGTTCCGTTGTATCGAATAAAATTTGACATATTTAGTGATTGATTTTATGTATTATATTAGAGCTATCAAGTTTATTTAGAAATGATAATCGTAATATAATAAATTAATCATCGTTAGTCATCAAATCGAAATGAAACTTTATACAGAATGTAAAAAAGTGCGTAAGAAGTTTTGAGGGGTTACTCAGAATCAAGTATAGCGTACAGAAAAAATATTGTAAAAATCTGATAAACCGTTTTTTTTTAGTTTCTCATACTTAACCTGAAGTGAAATAGGAATTTGTGTGGGAAACTTTAAAAAAAATTGTAGATCTGATTTTTTCCATATTTTTCCTGTATTCTATACTTCATTTTGAGTAACCCATTAAAACAAACACAGTTTAACACCATGTATATTTTAAGAACTAACTGATCGATATAGATATACAGCACACCGAAAAGTTGGTTAATTTTAAGGTAATTTATAGGTACTAGGCTTTTAATCGGTATCAGATGCAACCACAACCGGTGCCATGGATGGATGCAACGAATCCTAATTACGCAATGCGTGCCGTAGGACGTTTCAATTAGATCGGCAGTCGAAGCTGTTATTACAGCAGTGCAGACTCCGTATTTAAGTGAAGCGCGAAAATCTTTAGCCAATTATTGAACGTATTTCGCCACGGGATGGAATACAGGGTGTTAAAAAAAAGTGCGTTTGATATTTTAAAGGGTTACTCAGAATCAAGTATAGAATACAGGAAAAAAATAAAATTATCCCATCTACATTTTTTTCAGTTTCCCATACTAAATGAATAATGTATCAAGAATTTGTGTGAGAAACTAAAAAAAATTGTAGATAATTTTTCCTGTGTTCTACGGTTGATTCCCCTTAAAATCACAAACACTTTTTAACACCCTGTCTGCATAGGCTTCTTATGACGTTTTAAGGTTACGGTACAAGATAATATGAACTGTTTGTTATTATGGATTACCAATCGGAAATTGTGTGCTTAATTCAGAAATCAGAAAAATATTTAAAAAAGATCATAAAAGTCGAAGTAACTTTGCACTAGGTAGAAGACATGACGATTTAAAAGAATGTGGACGGCGTCTACTGCAAACATTTTGATTTGATTTTGAATTTGTTTTTTTTTTTATTTATATCTGAGATAGATACAGTCACAGAAGCGAGAATCTTGGAAAAAACGTCGGTTGCTCAACTTCACGAGGAAAGTCAATAAAGTAATGAATTTTATGAAAATTAAATCGTGAGGTAACCTGTATATCTGTCGACGGAATGTGTATGAAGGTTACATTACACACTCCTACAAGGATAAATGTAAAATGCCATATGTACAAAAAACCACAAAGATATCTGAACCTCTCCGTAATACACCATGTATCACGAATAGCTTTAGTCGGGGTTCAGATATCTCTGCGGGCCAGTGTACACTTGACTTAGGGTGATACTATATGTAACAACGGCAATCGCCGTCATCTGTTTGAGATAGAACGGATGGTAAATTATTATACCACATGATAAGAGACAGAGGGAACTGTCCAATTCTTTAGAATTTTAGGCTCCGAGCATGGTGGCTTGACAAAGCATGTTTTTTATAACAAATGCACTGGTGGACTAAAAAATCGACTCAATATTTGTTGCTCGACTTTTGAAAAAATAACTCAGTCTACAAAACTGCTAAACACTAAGAACAAAAAACTAGAAAACCACCAAACTCAAATCATAAACAGTAAACAGACAGTTTTTGAGCTTTTGGTTTAGTTTTTTGAGTTAATTTTCCCCACTGCAGGGGCACGGGTCTCATCCCATACATCGGGAAGGTGAGGCCATACTCCACACACAAGGGTCAAGTTCGGATTGGTGGAGGTTGTGGAGCTAGTGGCCAACCTGGATAGTATCCTAAGTGGGTTTATTAAAGTGCATCAATCAATGCACAATGAAGATCACAGAATATTTTAGTCCAAAGTCAGTGGATGGCATACGCAGCTACCAGCCAAGAGTGAATCGCCCTCGATCAAAATTAACATGACGCTACATACACGCTAAAGTGAAACCAAACTTTAAAATAATTAATACCTTTTTTGTATTCAGATTTCATTATTTATCACACTCAAAACACATACTACTCAATGTAAAACGATACAAAATATTGTAAGCACGGGAAAAACTACATAGAAAAACGAAACAAAAAATTAAAAACGGAATTGCTACAATAATAACACTCAAAAAAATTATATAATTATAAAAAAATGTAAGAGAACAAAACGAAAAATATATATTTTTAGGATTCAGAAATTGGACTGTAAATTGCCTTTGACTCCGATTTCACCTGATGATAGATAAGTGATGACGGAGAAAAAAAAACAGTATTTAAAACATTAAATTTTCCATGATAGCGTGAAAAACAAGACACATAAAGCTTATGCTGTGTAAATCGTTGCGATCTACTGATTTTATCACTTCAAGTTATGAAGATAAACTCGTTCAGTCATGCAGGTACTAGATATTTTATAATAGCATACTTACGAGTATTAATACCTGGTCACATTATTATAAAATGTGATTGGTAATGTATATCATACATGCGACAATGTAAAGTACCTGTTTGTACTGTCGACGACACGTCGATTCTGTGACACTTATTCTCTTTGGAATAGGTTACTCTTATTAGTAAGGGCGATACAATTAATTCTGGAATCGTACTTGTTGAAACGTTGTCATGAGAGTTTTCAATTTTTATTTAGTTTATAAATATTAACTGCCTCTACTCTACTGATTAAATGAATGATAGGGTGAATACTAAAAAGAAACACTTGTCCTTTTTATATATTTTTCGAAATAACTATGAACCTATTTTCTCTTTTTTGGGAGGGTTTGAAATACATAAACTTTAGTAATTAGTAGAAAAAATAAATATTCATACTATTTTCGGCGAAAAAAATTCAAAGGACATAAAAATTGGCATTGTTATTAATCTATTATATTTTAATATGTTGCGTCAAAGTCTAGGTTTTCCTAAAATAAAATATAAAAATGTACTAGTTTTAAAACGTTCCATACTATAGAAAGTTTTTAACGAAAAGTACGTAAGTTCTCGTATTAGCACGGCACAAAACAACTAACTTGAGATTGTTTGATCCAATGTCATTCAGTTATAGAATTTAAAAAAATATAAAATAACTGTTTGTTTCTGCGTTTAGTCTGTCTGTGAACATGTTTTTTTTTCTGAAGTCTGATTACAGTCTCTATTCTTTATTTCGTTTTAAGCATTCGGTTTAGAGTTCTTGGGTGGGGTAGAATTTTTAAGCTAAAAATTTACCAATGCTGGTCCATAAGGGGCGGTCCATTAATCACGTGATATTTTTTAGCAACTTTCTAGACCCCCCTCTCCCCCCTGGTGATACGTGGTGAGGTTTTAGACTGCCCCCCACCCCCTACCCAAAATTACGTGTATTTTTTGGTACAGAATATTATCTTTAAGTACAGGTATAATATAATTTAATTCTGGCAAATTAGGCTCCGTGATAAAAAAATACAGACAGACATTAAGGTTGCAGGTTGCTTCTGACTGCCTGAAGCCATTTCGAACCTTAGGAAGAGTTAAAAACAACAGTCCCACGTTTGGAAATTACTCTAGAAATCGCGCGTTCAACGAAAAATAAAAACACGTGATATCTCAATACACCCACTCTCCCCCCTTGTGATATTTTGTGATTTTTTTTTCTAAACCGGGAGGGGTTTAGAAAAAAAATCACCCTCTTTTGAGCCTCACGTGATAAAAGGACGATCCCTAAAGTAGATAGAGAAAAGCCTCTGTCATTCTTATTATCTGACTCTTATGGTTATCTAGAGATCTTTTAAACACGAAATTCTTGTCTCTTCCCTTGAGTTTGTGATTGTCTATTTAGATTCAATATTTTACACTCTTTATTCACTGTAAGAACATGTCCTCTCAACAAGTATGTCCTATGAAAAAAATATCGATCTATGATATTAAAGCGGATAGACTTCATCCACCAGAATGTTTATCTTTCCCAGTTGTTTAAGTAATCTCTTGGAATCCTCTCACTTGATGGTACTGTCTAGTTACATAGTCAATATAATATTAAATCAAACGTAAAATGTTATAAAACAAACCGTTTATTTTAAAATATTTATTATTAATTAAAATGTGCAAATAAAATAAGAAAGGTGCTCACAATTGCATTAAAAGTGACACCCTGTATATGAGGAGTTAAGGTGATGCTAAAACATACATTTTCATATCAGATAAACAAAGCAACTAACTAACAAGAACACATTTATTCCCGTTTGCCAATGCCAAAATTATTTACAAGATATAAACAAGTGGGAATGGTCCAGGACGTTTAGTAGTCACATCCATATGGATGTGTCCTCAATTAGTACGCGTTATACTGATTAGAAAGCGTGTGTAGTGAGTGGTACTTATGCTTCGATTCATAATTAGATGAAAATTAAACACTGATGGATAGTTTAACAACATTTTTATAATACATGACATGTCGTCAACATAGCATAATTAAGGGATAAGTACATACGTATACGGGGTGTAAGGGACAGGTTTCCGAAAACTTTAAGGGCTTGCTCAGTAGACGAAACTGAATAACTTTCCGTAAGAATATTTTTCGGAAACGAAAAAAAATCGGCTTTTCCATACAAAATTATAAACTTGATTGGACAGTTTGTATGGAGAAGCCGATGTTTTTTTCATTTCCTGAAAAAAATTCTTGTGGAAAGTTGTTCAGTTTCGTCTACTGAGCAAGCCCTTAAAGTTTTCGGATACCTGTCCCTTACACCCTTTATAATTTTAAGTGGAACACTGGGAATTCATTATTTTAAATGTAAGGTACCGTCTAATAGTTGTTTATTGCTTTTAATGATAATGTTTTAAACATATTGCTATCCTTACATTAAGGACAAAAATATGTTTTTTATCTGACTATAAAATGTGTATCACATATTTTTTGTCGGCAGTTAAAAAGGAATTGTGAAAAATGTGTATGCTAACGAAAAGATTGACTTCAATCAAAATGAAAACCCGATCCTATAATCAAGATTAAGAATTTGTACATATTATTAAACGTAGAATATTTATAATCAAACGAACCCAGCCTTGCACTCAAAAATCCAATAAGCGGGCTCAGTTCTATTCTAATATTTAAAAACATTTTCTTCTTGTAAAAGATTTTAGCTAAATTCAAAAATTCTAGAACGACTTTCTTTTTCAAACTTCAACAGAGCGCAAGAATTTTAAAAGTGTCGTGCTCTCGTGGTTCGCTGTTTAAAAGTGAATCTAACCATAGAGTCGGCCATGATAACCATCGCCATTGTCTGTGGGCGATATAACTCATCTCTATGATATTTATGGTCGCATTATCACGTCGGGGAGAGGGAAACGGAATGATGACATGGTGTTGGGTCGACCATGGGAAATATAGACTATTTTGCTTTTAGTCTTTTAGTGTTGGTACTCGATATATGCAACTTATGTTTTGTTACTATGTCATAAAGCTGTGGGTTTTTAGTAGAACTTTTGCAAACTATAATAGAAATCGCGTTAAATTCATAACCCACGAAAAAAATACGAACTGATGTACGCTTAGAAAAAAAATTTTTGCTTTGGCAATGGTCTTTTATATTATAAGCCATTAAATTACTTTTTGTAACAATTAACCAAGGAGTTCATAATTCAACTACCTAATAAAACATGGACTTAGAAAACCAAGAGACGGAATTTTTGCTCGGAAAGAATAAATCGACCAAGTTTAGGAAAATGTATAAGAACGAAATGCAGATTAAAAAAATCTTTATTAACGGAAATACAATTTGAACAAAAAAATATCATCATGTCAATGCAACATATGTTTTTTATTAAGTTTGACTACACCTCATCTTCAAAGACATTTTTAGCCTGAGTCTCACCTCGAGAATGGTATACATGTAAACTCAAATAATGCCTCTTCACTCTCGCCTTGAAGATACCCATTTTACTTACATATGGTGCAGTACTCGATTCTTAAGTAGTTGTTTCACATTCCTGAAGTCTAACTAGGTGTCTGTCAGGATGGCGGGTGTATCTATGCGAGTTAAATATTTTTTTAGAATACCTGTACCAACAGTGCACCTTACTGTACCTTTTACGAACTTTAGTGTGCCTCTTTACATTCGCAAAAATGTTATAGTTACACCCACTATCCTGAACAAAGTCATATAATTCTAAAAAAAAAAACCATTCGAATCGCAGAGGTACACCCGCCATCCTGACGCACACCAAGTTAGGCTTCCTAAATTCAGGACAGTGTAATAGGTTACTATTTTACTCTCGTTTAGTTTACCACTTTGTGCCAAACCACATCCACACCCGAGACAAGCTACAGATTACCTAACACAGTGTTTGCAGAAACCGTGATTTACAACGTTTTCGCAGTAGGGTCAACCGCCACCGTGCTACTTAACCTCACAATTTATTCCTTTCCTGTCGTTGAATTTCTTGCATCTTACTAATAACTACAGTTAACATCAAAAGTCTCGTAACATTTGAAGAAAAGTTTCACTCCATTCCGTCTATAACTTTTCGAGAAAATCGCGAGTGACAACAGTGTGTAACACCCAGCACACATCTAACGTACACTTATCGACCAAATAAAGAAGCCCTTTTTGGAAGCTTAATGTTTTATAAACTGTCATTAGTAAAGAAAAATAAAAAAGTGCGTTTGAAATTTTAAGGGGTTAACTGTAGATCGGATTTTTCAATATTTTTCCTGTATTATACAGAGTGTAAGAGACAGGTTTTTGAAAACTATAAGGGCTTGCTCAGTAGACATAACTGAACAACTTTCCACAAGATTTTTTTTCAGGAAACGAATAATATCGGCTTCTCCATACAAACTGTCCAATCAAGTTTATCATTTTGTAAGGAGAAGCCGATTTTTTTTACGTTTCCTGATAAAAATTCCTGTGGAATGTTTGTGGAAGTCAGATTCATCTACTGAGCAAGCCCTTAAAGTTTTCGGAAGCTTGTCCTTTACACCCTGTATATTTGATTCTGAGTAACCCCTTAAATTTTCAATCGCACTTTTTAACATCTGTATAAAACTTTCGATGGCTCGACATTTAAGATAAGGGAAGCGATGAATGGACTATCAACTCTTTCTTTAGTATCTTTAGCTCTATAATATCTAAAGGCATGTATCCATTTAGACCAAGGAGTTTTAATGACTTATAGCGATAGCCAGGCAAACTGTACCAAAGAGTTTTAATGAATGAATGAATGAATGAAAACACTTTATTGCACAACAAAACAGGAAAAAAAAAAAAACATTTAAAAAAAGTTATACAGGTAGGCGGTCTTCGGCGGTAATTCTGGTCTGATGAAAAACTTTTTGGAAATGTGCCCATAGAGTGTTTAATCACTACGTTTTAAGAGTCGGCATAAACACTTTTTTTAGTCTGAGGAGTCGGAATCATGCTACGGAAATTTCTTCAATAAAATTTGATTACGTTCATAGGTACATTTTCACTTCTTTTCATATTCCCAGTTGCGCCAATCTGACTGTACCTATCATTGGCAACAACCACTATTGTATGCGGCAATGTTGTAACTCATCTCAAATGTTGTTTATAATGGTATTATCACGTCCAGACCTCGTAAATACGGTAAAATGTTTACGTAAATCCAGGGCTTAAATGGATTCCCTGTTCATCATGCTTTCCAGTTTGCGCAGGCACTGGTCAAAACATTTTGAAATCTGCTAGAAGTTTAGATGATATCTATTATTAAGACTATTATGTAAGCAACCCTTGTTTGTAGTTGTAGTATAACTTATCTTCCCCGTAATATACAACAAGCACTATGCGGCATTAGGAATGTAGGGATTGTAAGACTGACAAGTCGGTTTTAACTTTCACAACTTTATAAGTATATTAATCAATTGAACTTACAGATAGTTTTGTTTTGTTTCACCTTACTGATTTTCTAATATAATGGTGTCGATTCGGTTTTCACGCTTAAACTTATTTGACAGGAATTAAACTTAATTAAAGTGTTCTGTCTTTTTCTTTCTATAGGTATCAAAAAGAATTTATTCGTAAACACCGAATCAACACCAATATTTGTTAAAATAGCCTACAAAACAATGAAATTGTTATAGAAATCGATCTGCTATTGAATAACATTTTATTCTTTAAGTCGTAAAATAGAAGTTGTTTAGTTTCATGCGTATGGAGCTCACTATGAAGTTTATGTAAAGCATTTAAAAACTTCAATAAGACTATTCTCCTGGTAGCCAGAAATTTGATTCATACGGCGCAGGCGCGGCGCCACCGCTAAAGATAATTGCTCCAATCCTCCACTAAACAATCTGAGATTCACTAAATACTAGTGCTAGGCCGTCTATCGACAATTTCGTTGTGTCGATATAACTCGTCCTGAGTTATTTATCGACTATTATTGGCTGGAACGGGGTGCAACGGTAGCTTCGGGCGGAGAAGGGTTCGGAGTGACGCGAAAATTGCCGAGCAAAAAACGGATAAGCTCAACTTCTGCCTTTGCTTTGGGGTTCCGTAACTTAATTCTCGTTTCAGTGAATCGCATCATTATTATTATACATGAACGTATGCAAAAGGAATGGAGGTATGTAATGAATTGTACCTATCTGACTTTGTTATTTGAATCAGATCCTCATATTTTGTATTCTACTTTTTTATCTAATTTTGTGTGAAATGAGACGTAATTTTTTTTTGTAACTTTGGATAAATTCTTTAACAAAAAGTGATTTAGAATAAGAGCTGCTGCTGAAAATACCATGTTATCAGTTACAATACCAAATGTTTTGGATTTTTTAAAATATGCCAGTTGGTAAGCCCGCTTCCATCTTCGGCATCATTATCACTTACCACCGGTGAGGTGATGTCAAGGGCTAATCAATTGTGGATAAAAAAGTGAAGTATCTAAATATACGGTCTATCCTTCAATTGCAAACATATTTTCATATTTGTAATGCTAGATGTAATTTCTAAAATAATTTATAGTTTTTTTAACCTTTATATTGAACTAGCTTTCACCCGCGACTTCGTCCGCGTGGACTTCAGAATTTTGTCCAGAAAGAAAAAAAAATTAAGATAGCGCCATCTAGTGACAAAGTGGATATTTTGAGTTTTTAAGCATTACTACGGGAACCCTTAAGTTTTCCAGGATAAAAAGTATCCTATGTGCTAGCCGAGTGCTTTATCTATCTACCTACTAAATAAGTGAGAAATATATTTTTAGAATATATTTTATGTTAGTTTTAAAAAATAAAAAAATCTAAAACTGTAATATCCCTAATGCCTTCCCAAGATCAAATTAACCACTTTCTTACCTTCATATATACCAGAAAACCCTTAAAAAACAACAATTCACTGTCAGTTATTTTTGTACGAGTATATTTCTTTATTGTATAGGTATTTCACTAAAGAATCATAAAAACAAAATTGGTGCAGGCATCTGCCGCAGACTAAAAAAAGTCTGCAACTGTGTACGTGGCAGTAGATACATAACAATTTGTGTCACAGAGCTGTCAGACACCCAGTGATCTGTAAGCGCTAAATTAGTGAGGTGCTACTCTAATAAGTGGATTGTTAAGTAGCTTACCTTTGCTTATGCAACAGCAACGGAAACGCATACATGTTTTTTGAGCTTTAAAGATTGCAATACTATTTATCTGTAATTTCATATTTGTAAACAAACAAAACTGTAATATAATTTATTGAGGTCACCTGAAAGAAATCGCTCCACGCGATGAAGCTGCCTTATTGTTTGTATTTTTTTAATATATCATATTTATATTTACCTGGTGTGCAATTAAGTATATTTACTTACTTACTGACATAGAAATTGTCAAAAATGTGTTTTAAATAGTATGCGTAAGGCGGCTTAGCTATGTTTTTGATGTAATCGAAGTCCATAAATTAGTTCTTAACAATACTAAAAGTGCGCTATCTATTCATGAAACTAAACAACATTTTGTTCAAAGGCTTTGATGAAAACTCATTTTTTTTAACTTTATACAGGCTGTAAAAAAGTGCGTTTGAAATTTTAGGGGATTATTCAGAATCAAGTATAGAATACAGGAAAAATATTGAAAAAATCCGATCTACAACTTTTTTCAGTTTTTCATTCTTGATTGATTTTACTATTCAGATTTAGTATGGGAATCTGAACAAAAAAATTGAAGAGAGGATTTTTTAAATATTTTTCCTGTATTCCACACTTGATTCTGAGTAGCCCCTTAAAATTTCAAACGCACTTTTTTAACACCCTGTATAGGTCACTGTCATCATATTGTCACTGATTAGTAGATTTTATAGAAAGAAAGAAAGAAAAACGTTTATTCAGTAACACCATTACAAAACAAAGACGATAAGTACATAAATTAACTTAACTTGAAAACTAGAAAAAAACAAAAGACTTAATATAATATAAGCACGTTGCCGAAAAGGTCTGAAATTCAGATTATATTGGATATTGTTTTTGTAAAGAGTTGAAGTTTTACATTACGTATTAAGTATGTTCTCAATTTTATACTACAGTGGCACCTTCCTTCAATTTGTCGGAAGGGATAAATAGTGGCTGGAAATAACAAAGATATATTGGACATTTATTATAAAACTTCCGTCTAATACCTATACTGTTGAAAAAATACTAATAGAAAGTAAGTAAAAAAATATCTTGACACAAGTTTCTTTAGTGGTCGACGTTTCTCGAACAATTCCCGCGAGTAAACGATTCCGCGTGGCAGGAACTCGGTAAAAAAAAAAACAATTTAAAAGAATGTTCAAAGCATTTACTTAAATAAAATTTATGTTTAGTTCAAATAACCGCCTCCGTAGCGTAGTGGCTTGCCGCTCGCTTCACATCAGGGGGTCGCGGGTTCGATTCCCGGCGGGGTCCAACTTTGTGGACTCGGTTTGGTTGGTGGTAGGGCATTTTCTGAGCCCGCCTGGCTAGCTACCACCATCTTACCGTCTTGCCGCCAAACATCAATGTTAACAGCATTGATGTGTTCCGGCATGAAGATAAGATAGCCAGTTCCCCATTGCGTTGGGGAATCTTGGTAAGCCCGCTTCCATCTTCGGCATCATCGTCACTTACCATCAGGTGAGATGATGCCAAGGGCTTACCAATTGAGGGTAAAAAAAAAAAATTGCCTGTGTACTGCTTTACTACCTACCTTTTTTTTTTTATGGCAGAGGTGGCAAACGAGCAGACGGATCCTGATGGTAAGCGATTACCGCCGCCCATAGACACCCGCAACACCAGAGGAGTCACAAGTGCGTTGCCGGCCTTTGATTTGGGAGTACGCTCTTTTCTTAAAGGTTTGAATGTCGTATCGGTCCGGAAATACCGCAGGCGACAATTCATTCCACAGTTTGGTTGTGCGAGGCAGAAAGTTTCTAGTGAAACGCACAGTTGTGGACTGCCAACCATCTATGTGATGGGGATGAATATGTTGTAGAACGATGGCGGAAAGAGGCGGCAGGGATCAATCCGAACAATTCCTCGGAGCACTCCCCATTGTACATGCGATAGAGAATGCAGAGCGAGGCTACATCTCTACGCAGCGCCAGGGAGTCAACCCGATCTGAAATATCCTGGCAGTCGACGATTCGAGTTGCTCTCCGTTGAATGCGATCCAGAGGGAGAAGCTGGTACTGGGGTGCCCCTGCCCAGAGATGAGAACAGTATTCCATATGAGGCCGAACCTGCGCCTTATAAAGTTGCAGGCGTTGCGCCGCAGTGAAATACCGTCTCGATCTATTGAGCACACCAAGCTTCTTCGAGGCTAATTTAGCCCCACCCTCTAGATGGCCACGGAACTGGACTTCACTCGATATGTCGACACCAAGAATTCCGATACTAGCTGAGGCATTTAGGGGAGTGTCCTCAAAACGAGGTGATACGACAAATGGCATTTTATGGCGCCTTACATAATACTTTAAAACCATATGTAGTTTGTTGGATTTTTTGGAAGGAAATATGTACCTACTTATGTTTTCAAGATAATTACAGAATCTTACAAAATAAGTTTAGTGAAGACCCGTTAACTGGAGCTTCTACTCATCAGAATGAACAACTTTTTTCTGCGACTTTCCCTAAACCCTAAAAAATGTACTATTCGTACAAAAAATATCGATCAGCTGATCTATTTGTATATAGAGTCAAAAATTATTTCCAATTTTTACATAGTAGTATGTAGTTCAGTGTGATGATCAAAGGCTCCACTTAAGGTGTGTGTATCTACCTTAAAAATAGGTCAGTCCAATATAGATCTAATCGCAACCCTAGATCTAAGAATAGAAGTTTCAGACATTCCTGACATAAATTCGACATTCAACAGGCGTTAACAATTTATCACTCTTGCGCCGAACTGTATCGATATCGGTCTCGGCATTCCTTGCCATTGTTACACCCCTAAATCTACATCTTGCTCTATAAATAACGTACGTTCACAAATGAAGTGATAATACGCTGGAAACAAAGCCAGGCGTTAGATTATAGTGTTAGTGTTGGGATATTTATCGATGAATATCGTCGTCGGCTTATAAATTAGCCATTGTTTGCAAACACAACTGACATTTTAAAGTTATTTGGGTTTTGTTAATTTTGAGGCAATTGTTGTCCTTTTATAGAGAGGAGGTTAGAGTGTAATGGGTGATAAAATTAGTAGATTGTGTTTGGTGGTAGATTATTTAGTTGCCATTTGTATTCAAATAAGGTTTAATATAACCAAATTTATCTAATTTAAATTGTGCAACGTTTACTTATCTAATTTAAAATGGGGCTTGTACTTATGAAACTTAACACCTTTACCATTGTGACCATTTAAAAAAACTTTTCATTCTAGGTTACCGATTTGCTAATGTATTTTTGAAGTCTCATTTTGTCCTTAAAAATTCTAGAAGTTCTTTGAAGAATAAGTTTAAAAATATTATTAACAATTTGTTGGAATATATTATATTTACCTATTATTTTTCTAGGTAATATTTTTTGGTTCAATTTATTACTTACTCATGTTATTGCTATTATTTTAAGTATTCAAAATAAAGAAAAAAATGATTTGATTTTTAGCTACAAATGTCATTACTCCTTCTTCGACTTCTCCTTATTTAACTTTATTCGTCAACCTACTAATATCCTACAACCTACAAGTATCGACAACTTTCGGCTCAGATTTTCCTATCACTCATCAGCGACACGTTGATCGACCGATGATACATCATCGACGTTGTATCTGTGACAGGTACAACACTAGTGAGGGCGATTATTCGTGTTAAGTATTGTTTAATGAGGTCAACCTAAATAACTTTCTGAGACTATATTTTGAGAACGTTCCATAGAGAACTTAGTTTATGTGGCAACTAAAGAAGAATTAAATTATGTTATTGTATATTTTGTATAAACATAGCAAATATATTAGTGAACTTAGAACTAGGTAGAAAAAAAGACCATTTCATTGTGTTTAAAGATGTGTTTGACATTTAGTTTTAAAAAAAACGGAATAGCTGTCAATGTATTTTATATACATGCTAGTGGGTGCTCGGTGTGAGAGCTGCATCCCTAACAACAACAAAAATAGAAAAGTAACAATAAGAGGTAGAAATACTTTAAAACGTTTCCTCATGAAACCAAACAAGTTTTTTTCTATGAAGTCACAAAAAATATGTTACTCTCATACTAATCGGTCGTTGCTCAGTACGGCTAGCGTGGTCGCATCGATCACGCAGGTTGACTGACTACAGATACGCTCACAACCCAGATGGGTTTAACATTTAGTGGCATTTATCTCGACCGTTTCCGTGCTTCGCAAGGCACGTTAAGCTGTTGGTGCCGGCTGCTATCACTAGATGGCAGTCGTTTAGCCATGTCGGAGGTCTTATGGGCGGCTTGAAAACTTCCGACACTGGGGTTGGCCACTAGCCTTGGAGGACTTGGCTTAACCTTCCTAAGTTATGGGAAGAGACCCGTGCACCTGCAGTTGGAAGGATATGGGTTGTTAACCGAGCATAGTAATCGACCATTAACTAAATTATTTAGCATGGATAGTTCACAGGTTCCGTCAAAAACTTTGTTAAGTTCAACATACAGATTTTACGCCTTAACATATTGGTGCAAGTATTAGTTACACATTTCCAGATAACCTTACCCATCCTTAATATGCAAGCCTAGACGATGGCTATAACACAAAATACTTCCTCAATAATATAATACTATTAACACCTACTATATACTGCCGTAGACTATAAAACAGCAAAGGCATACTCGTAAAAGTCAGATACGCAAATGGTGTTGATTCTATAACCATTAATAAGGCACGTCTCACACGATGGAGTGAATGGGATTTGAATACAAACGCAGGACTTTACAATCACAATTTACAGTGAAAAAACACAGGAGGGTAGGTAGTAATCGAAGCGTATTTTAATTCATTCATTCAAGAAAATATAGTCAAAGTCAAAGTCAAAAATATTTATTTGCGAAATAAACCAATAAGGCATGCAAATACAATATAAAATGTCATTCCTTAAATAACACAATTCAAAAATAATAACAATAATTCATCTAAAATAAAAACGATCAAAAGTAATACAAGCTGTATTAATATAATTAAATAGAATTAAAAATACTATATTAATAAATAAATTTAAAAATAATAACAAATTGTAGAAAAAATAAAAATCACGGTTAAAGGTAACATCTTATTAATATTAAATATAACCCATATAAATAACTTCATTACAACAACAAAACAATAACATTACAAATTGTCAAAATCAAATTGCTTTTTGTCAAAAAATTCGTTAACACTATAATAAGGTCTATTACTGAAAAAATCCAAAGGTTCCTTTTAAATTCTACGAGGCTATCAGTATCTTTCAGATCATCAGTAAGGTTATTAAATATTTTAATGGCTATAAAGTTTATGTTATTTTGGTAGTTAGTAAAATGACTAGACGGTATTTGGAGCATATTCTTATATCTTAAATTTCTAGGTATGTCACTTCGCGTTAAGTAATTACTTTTGTTATTAAATACATAAATGCAAATACAATATAAATACAGTGAGACAACAGTAAATATTTCTTTCTTTACAAACAATGTCCTGTGTGTGTCAGGAATGTAGCTACACTTTTCAATAAGCCTCAGAGCCCTTTTTTGTTTAAATAAAACAGAGTTTATTAAGCAACCATTGCCCCACACCTCTACACAATATCTTATAATACTTTCAAAATAAGAGTAGTATACAGTTTTCAAAATAGCTTTATCAGTAAATTTGGAAAGAGTCTTAAGAGCATAACAAGCACTCGCCAGTCTGTCATTAATCTTTTGGTTATGCCATCTCAGATATGGATCAAGATCTACCCCTAAGAAACGTATACAATCTGATTTATCAATAGGTAGGTTACAGTGAAAATCAGGACTGTTCACATGATGCCTAAATATCATGTAAAAACTCTTACTACAATTAATTTTTAATCCATTAGCGTCAAACCATTCTGTAAGTTCCTCCCAACATTGGTTCATTATTGCATTAATTAAGGTATAAAAAGCAGCCTGAAGAATTTTGCTCGTGTCATCGGCGTACAAGTATGGTGAGCCACAGGACAGAGAGCTTGGTAGGTCATTAATGAAAACCACAAAGAGGAGTGGCCCTAGTACGGACCCTTGAGGGACGTCACATCTAATAGTGCCCTTATCTGAAAGGGTAGTGCTGGCCTCATCTAATCCACCTATCTCCACATATTGCTCACATAGTTTTCAGATCATTATTTTAAAATTAATTAAAGCTGTCATTTTTTGTCTATAAAATACAATTTATATCGTCCACGCTATAATAATCAGAAATGAGCAGCGTCGCGTACGCACTCCTCCTTCCCCCCACCATACATAGTACCTCCTACTTATTTGATGTGCATTCCCCCACCTTCGATCAGAGGAGGATTAGGAGGCGGTTTGCTGAATGCCATCAGTATTTATTGCAAGATACGAGGCATCAAAGTGTGTGCAACTTTTTATCATTCATTACCTACTTATGTGCATGAAGGCTACGTCATCTTGTATTGTAAAAATGTTCACCGTTATAATATACTAAATTGGAAAAAGAGCTGATCGATTTGTATGAGCAGCCAAAAAAAGTTCTTGCGCATGCTGTAAAGTCATAGAACAAAATTTGTCCAGTAAGTTAAGGCTATTAAGACTTCTTCTCTCTCTCTTATCGTGTGGCACAATTTAACCGTCCTATCCATAAGGTATAGGCGGCGGTTGCCTGGTGTTGCACTTATCATCACCCAAGGTGGCATGTAGGGCATTTATGCACTTAGACATTTAGGCACTTCTACTTCTTATTTGTTACACCCTGTATAAGTAGTAGTAAAATAATTTTAAAATTTGTTCTTGTAAGAGCACCTGCATCGAAATATTTGAAAACATAAAAAAGGCGTGTGCTCAATTATCTTGTCTCTGGTATTTTTAAGTTGCCAGATCCTTTTACTCGCCAACGTCAACAGGACGTCAAAAAGTCGTCAAAAAACAAGTTATGGACATGTTAATTAATTTTTTTTTATGGCAGAGGTGGCAAACCAGCATACGGATCACCTGATGGTAAGCGATTACCGCCGCCCATAGACACCCGCAACACCAAAGGAGTCACAAGTGCTTTGCCGGCCTTATTTTTTTTGTTTCAGAATAATATAATTATATATTCATAGATGTTTGGATGTCTGTTACTTATTATTTTAGATAAAATGTGGGCCATTATTGTAACAAAGTAATATCTTTAGACACCGTCTTACTCGAAAAGATAGCGACTTTTCTATTATCGTTGAGCTTATTTTAACATACCATGGAAGAATTACAAAAGCTACTCAGCTTACCTAACTGCCTAAATTTATAAGAATATAAGCTCTTATATTTGTCTTCGCCAATAGGTCAAATTAATTTACAAAATACGACTGCATAAAATAATATTATTATTATTATTATTATTTGGGGGTAAAGGAGTATAGGACCAAAGGAGGGCCCTAATGGATCACTGCGACCTGGGTAGATCTATTGTGATCACTGCCCCTGTTAAATTATATCCTCAAGGCCAATAGTTCTAATGAACTGTAGGATGCACTTGGGATCGAGTTCCCTAATGACCTCTGGAGTTACCATCGGTCCACCTAGAGATCGGCTTCTGGCTTGGACCAGTGCCTCGCACTCGCAGAGTATATGAAGAGGAGTTTCCTCTTCCTCGAGGCAGAATCGGCACTCGTCCGTATCTGCAAGCTTCATTTGATAGAGATGTTTGTTAAGCTTGCAGTGGCCAGTTAGACTTCTGACTAGAATCCTAAGTCCAGGCCTAAGAAGTCGTAGTGCTCTAGACGTGTATTCCCGCGAAAAACCAGATATGAGCGCTTTTGAATGCTTTTGGCCTGGGGCACTAGCCCAGAGTGTTCTACTCTGTTCCTTAGCCCATTCCTGCAGCATTCTTCTTCCAGTGCAACGAGGCACTCCCACTATTGGTTCGGGTCCAATAGCTGGTGCCTCCGCTCCGTTCCTAGCTAGCTCATCTGCTATTTCGTTCCCCTTGATGCCACTGTGCCCGGGCACCCAACATAAGGTGACTTTGTTGTGCCTTCCTAGCTGATTAAGTGCATTGGCGCACTCAAGGGTAAGTTTTGAATCAATCTCATGTGATTTCAGTGCCATAAGGGCTGCCTGACTATCCGAGCATATGATTATGTTTCTATTTTGATAGGACCTCAGAAGGTTTTCTTGTACGCATCTTATTATTGCGTACATCTCTGCCTGAAATACCGTCGCATGCGAGCCTAGACTGTATGACCGCTTCGTCTCCGAGTCTCCACCGCATACTCCAGCACCGGCAAAACCCTCTTTTTTGGAACCATCTGTGAACCAGATGAGGTCACCAGATTTGAGAGTTTCGGGAACCGCACAGTTCCACTCGTCCCTACGCGGTACGTGAATCGTGTACAGTTTGTTGAAACTGTACTCCTTTAAGAGGACGTCGGATGGCATGGCCAGTGCTGGGTTTACAATGAGTGCATCAAAGAGATCCCTCATTACCACTGATTGCCAGACTGTCCTGCCACCGTCCATAGCACGCAGCATGGCCATCCTGGCCTCCTTCTGTACATGGATGTGCAGCGGTTCGAGGTTTAAAATAGCCTCTAGTGCTGCAGTGGGAGTTGATGAGATAGAGTTTGTAGCCATTCGACAAGGAATTCTTTGTAGGCTGTTAAGTGCAGTGATGCATGTCGATTGTTGGGTCTTACTGTGCCACGCTGCACATCCGTAGGCAACCATCGGCCGCACTATGGTTGTGTAGGCCCACAGCACCGATTTGGGCTGCAGCCCCCACCGGGATCCCACCAGCCGACAGCATGCACCTAGCGCTATCTTAGCCTTCCTTACGATATGGTCAACTTGTTTGTTCCAGGTAAGTTTGTCATCAAGAATTAATCCTAAGTACTTAACTTCCCGTGAAAACGGTATGGTCCTGCCAAAAAGCGTTGGAGGCATTAAGCCCTCCATTTTCCTTTTCCTGGTGAAGGGGACTATAATTGTTTTCCCTGCATTTACTGAGAGCTGGAATTCGTTACACCACCGTTCTATCCTGAAAAGGGCCTGTTGCAGTTGTTCTGAAATAGCAGAGGGACACCCCCCCACTATTGACACAACCAGATCATCTGCATAGCCCTGTGTGTCCAGGTTTGCTCCGTTGAGCTCTTCAATCAGACAGTCAACCACAAGGGACCATTCTAGAGGAGACAAAACTCCGCCCTGCGGGCAACCTCGTGTTAGTCTCACTTCCAGAGTATCTCGTAGTAGTGTTGTTTTGACTGTCCGATTAGTCAACATTGACTTAACCCAGTTTATTGTAGTCAAGTCAATGTTCCGCATCTTCATACATCTCAGTATAACGTCAGTTGAGGTGTTATCAAAAGCTCCCTCAATGTCTAGAAAGGCGCAGAGGGCAATTTGCTTCTGATCTAGTGCTCTCTCTATTCTATCGGTAAGCTCCATCAGGGCCGTTTCCGTCGACCTGCCTTTCTGATAAGCGTGTTGTTTCGCATGCAGAGGTCGCTCCAATAGGTAAGATTCCCTAATGTGCACGTTAATGACCTTCTCCATTGTTTTTAGTAGAAAAGAAGTGAGACTTATAGGTCGGTAGGACTTGGGCTGTGACTTCTCACGATCTCCGGCCTTAGGGATATACGCTACTCTAACCATGGTCCACTTGTGGGGTATATGGCCCCAGGCAAAACTGGCTCTGAATATTTTCGTCACCACCGGAAGGACGGTATCAATGCCCTGTTGTAATAGGGCTGGGAAGATTCCGTCCTCCCCACCGGTTTTAAAGGGCTTGAAGCTGTCTATAGCCCATCTAACCCGGTCGGGTCTAAATACAACCGAGGCCATCCTCCAGTCCTCAGTCTTCGGTCTAGCGTTAGACTGAGCCGTGCTGACTGAGGTGAGCCTCGCGTTGACCACGTCCGACCCTGGAAAGTGCACTTCTGCCAGCAGCTGAAGGGTCTCCCTAGGCGTGGTAGTGAAATTTCCGTCTGGTTTCTTAAGGAATCCCAGATGATTAGAGGGAGTTTTGGCCATGATCTTATATATTTTGGCAACATGTGCAGCTCCCTTGATCTCCTCGCAGAAGCCGCGCCATGACCTCCTTCTAGCTTTCCTAAGTTCTTTATTAAATCCCGTGAGGGCTCTGCTATATGCATTCCAATTCCCATCTGCCTTAGCCCTGTTGAATAGGGCCCGGGCGGATTGCCTAAGTTTCTGTAATCTGCCGTTCCACCATGGTACGTTTCGGTTAGTAACTATGGTTTTAAGGGGACAATTGTCAACATAGGCATCGACAATACCGGCAGTTACAGCATCAACCGTGTATTCTAGTTGATCCCTAGTTTTGACGGATTTACTTATCGTACTGAGGTTCTCTTTTAGGTTGCGGTAGCCGTCCCAATTCGTAGCCCTACAGTTGCGATAGGATTCTACACTTAAAGTTTTAGTTAAGGTTAGATTGAATCTAATATACCTATGATCTGACATAGATACTGCATTGCTTACATGCCAGCTATTTATACGGTGAACAAGCCGATCCGTACAAATAGTGATATCTAAAACCTCCTGTCTAGCGGACGTTACGAACGTCGGTGCGTTGCCCACATTTAGAACCTGGATGTTGTTAGATATAAGAAAGTCAAATAGTAACTCACCCCTTCGGTTGGTATTGGTACTACCCCACGTGGTGTGATGGGAGTTGCAGTCGCAGCCAAGCAGCAGTTGTGTCTTCTGCTCCCGGCAGTATTCGACAAGGGGCTCTAGTTGCCATGTTGGATCCGATGTGTCGCCAGGCAGGTAAGCTGAGCAGACAACTACCTTCTCGTCGCTGCCTGGCAATGCTACATACGCTGCTACCAAGTCATCTGTGCACATACAAGGAATTGGTAAGAAATTTAAGTTTTTCTTAAAAATTATACAAGCTCTGGGTCTTACTCCGTCGGAATTGAACAGCAGCCTACCTGCTGAGTTGAGACCCGAGACCGTGTTCCCTTTGTGGACCCACGGTTCTTGTATGAGAGCCATGTCAAGTTTCTCTTCTGCGAAGGTTTGGCACAGGATGGTGCTCGCCGCTTTCGCGTGGTGTAGGTTAACTTGTATGGCTTTAAACATTTTAGGAGTGAGTATGGAAGGAAAATTGGGAATAGGAGAAGGATAGGATGGGTTGGACAAGTAGGACTGTTTAGTGTAAGTGTTGTGTGTGTTGTGTCTGTTGCGGTGTGTTACTGTTAAGTGTGTGGGGGAGGAGGTTGGTTGTTCAGGGGATTGCGCGCCGCCTTCTTGCTCGAGTGCTCGCTAGCTATGGAGGGGAGCTGCACTGGCCGTCCCCTCGCGAGCCCTCTCGCACCATTGTTCCCGGGCCTCCCCCTGGTGGCCCCCCGCGCTACTCTACTACCCCCTCGCGTAACCGGCCCGGTGGCCCGTCCAGCTTGGACCCTAGGTGCAGCCATGCTCCCAGTCCTTCCCCTGTTGTGATGACTCGCTGAGCCGGCCCTGGGGGCACCGCTCGGAATCATCACTTGCCTGGATGGTCTGGCAACGGGGTTGGTGGGTACGGGCTGCCTAATTGGCTCGGCCTGCACACTAGTGGAAGCCGCGGTTCCATTGGGATCCCGTGCTTGCGTAGTGGCGGGAGGAGTCCTCTTGTCCTGGACCTCAGTGGCTGGTCTTGTGCCCTTCACCCGGATGTGAACGAGCCCAGTCCCTATTGTTCCCGACGTCAGGTGTACCTCAAAGTTGTTTTCCTGGAGGATGTCCAACGCGGTCTGGTCAAAGGAGAAAGTGACCGTTTGCCCCCTTTCCTCCTTCTTGACGTTGAGCACCCTCCAGTATAAACAACCGAGGCTGCGATTCTGCCTGTGCAGCCGGTACAGGAGAACCTTAGGCTCTCAGGTCTCGTCCGGGATCCAGGCGACGCCCCTGTAAGGCTTGGGGAGGTCGGCCTCGTCCACAAGTCTAAGTTGGGCACCTTCCCACGGCTTTAGGTCCGATACGCGACTAGCAAGCCAGTCGCGCGTATCCTTATTGTAGCACGTGAGAAGCATCCACCCCGCCTTGAGTGAACTCCGCGTGATACGCGGCTCTATCTCCTCTTCCGGGGGGGCGGAGTCAATCGCATTGCCGATCACCCTCATCACCAGTCTATGTTCATCCTCTCCCATCGGTCTTTCGGCAGTGATGCCGACCCGAACCGACCCAGCTACCTCGGTATAGGTGGGCCCTGAGGGCCCGCGCTTTGCCGCCTTGCTCGGTCGTTCCCTAGGAGAGGCTTCTTCGGACCTGGGACGCTTTGTAGCAACTGCAGTCCTAGTTTGGAGTTCCGTAGCCTTGGCTTGAACCTCCGGTAAGTCCTGCAGTTGGTCGAAAGGCTTGGCACACAGGGCAGCCGCATCATCGACGCTTTTGCCCTGCTGCCGCCACCAGTTGAATCGTCTCTTAGCAGCTCCAGTAAGAGGCCTCTTAGCTCTCTTGCTCTGCTTCGTTGCGTCAACTCCAAGTTCCGTATGGCCCTTGTCGTCGGCGGGGTTTTGGGTATGGGCTTGTGACTCAATGTCTCCAAGCACCATAGCCTCGGAGGCACTTGACGCGCTCTCCTCGGTACTTAAGGCGTTCACTTCTGAAATAATTGTCGTAAGGTCGTCCATTTGAATCCCACGAGTAAGGAAGAAATAAAAGTCCACCTGCGGCAGTGCTCCGTACCCCAGGTAAGGCCTTCGACTGTCCCCGAGTCGGCCCAGCTCAGAGACCCCCGTTCGAGACTGAGTAACCCCTCAGCCATTCATCCCTCGGCACGGTGGAAACACCTTGGATTGGGTTGGTTGCTTTTTAGAGTCGAGGTCTGCTTCTCCAGGAGGGAAGGAATGCGGGAAGAGGTAAATGATGATGAAAAGGATGGGGATAATAGGTAGGGAAAATGAGAATGAGATGGAAATGAGGTAGTGCAGGATGCTATTGAACGGAGTTAAGTGGGGTGCATTCATATAGCAGCTAGAGGAACCCAGGGTCGCGTCCCCGTGCACTCCGGACAGGAGTACCCTCTGGGCTGTCGGTACTTAGCCAATCGCTAGTGATTCCCTGTAAAACAGGAAATAACTAACCATTGTTGTCCGGGGCGCACCAGGCGAGCTGCCTGTGCTTAGGAGGAAACAAAGTTCCTGCCCAACCACAGGAGTCCGCGCACGAGGAGGCGACCGACCTGCGTCCCCATAAAATAATATATCCCATCAGTTCAGTCCAGTCAGTCTAGGCATTGACATGTACAGTATGTGCAGTATATTGCAAATATTGTCAGAACATGTGGTATTTATAACTTAATTAATTGGTAGTTAGTTAATATGACTACGTTGCCTCTTGCTTCTTAAGACGTGATATAGTGAATATCTATAATTAAATCGAAAATTAAATTATTAATTAATAAATTATATTGAAAACAAACCTTCTGCAATGAGAGTACTTCCGTTCAATTTGCAGAACATTTTTATCTAAGTTATTTTGTGGGTGTTAATGTACACTTATGTTCGTGTATGTGTTACCGTTTATAACCAAAACGGCTTAACTGACTTTAGAATAAGAGGTGTTGTAAAATACTGTACATGTCAATGCCTAGACTGACTGGACTGAACTGATGGGATATATTATTTTATGCAGTCGTATTTTGTAAATTAATTTGACCTATTGGCGAAGACAAATATAAGAGCTCATATTTTTATAAAATTAGGCAGTTAGGTAAGTTGAATATATTTTTTTAATTACCTCCATGGTATGTTACAATAAGCCCATCGATAATAGAAAAGTCGCAATTTTTTTGAGTAAGACAGTGTCTAAAGATATTACTTTGTTACAACAATGGCCAACATTTTATCTAAAATAATAAGTAACAGACATCCAAACGTCTATGAATTTATAATTATATTATTCTGAAACAAAAAAATTAAGGCCGGCAACGCACTTGTGACTCCTCTGGTGTTGCGGGTGTCTATGGGCGGCGGTAATCGCTTAGCATCAGGTGATCCGTCTGCTCGTTTACCACCGATGCCATAAAAAAAACTCGCACAGATTCTCTGAATTATGGGAACCAAAAATGCTCAAATACATACGTATTAATAAATAAAATCTGCTTATTACATATTTTTTTGTGAAGATGGGGAATGACGCGACGACCCTCGGCATTGAAGTCAGAAGCGCATATCACTACGCCACGGAGTTAATCGAATTATTTATATTTGAAAGTAAGGAAACTTATTAATATTTGAGCGAAGGCTATCCCAGAGTTCAACGTCGCAATCCAGGCATTGCACTGCCTGATTTCCTCCATACACTAGGGTAAGGAGGAGCGTAATTCGCTTAATTAAGCGGAACACGTTCGGGCTAATTTCGCTCGGAAAGTAATGAGCGGATAGTTATCGCGAACTATGGCTCAGATTAATTCTTTGGGATGCCAGAGCTGGATTAAGGAAGGCAGTTTGTGATGCTGTTAAAAGTTAAAGACTTAAAGACCTACCTAATATGAAGTGGATATTATTAAAATCCCATTTCTGATAATTTTGAGGTCATATTTTGTCAAGCGTAATTTGAAAAGCCCCCAGGCTAGATGAATATGTTGATTACCAATTTTAAAGGGCCAGAGAACTATGCACTACGTCCGTTTCAATCTAGTGCCTTTTATATCCATGTTTTAAAAAGATGTAGAGAAAGAATAAATTGATGAAAAAAGGCAACTATGAATCCATGCCATAGCCACGCCCTATCAGTGCTTCTTAATAGACCTCCTCGCTGTAACTATATAATACCATATCAATAATAAACCAGCCTGCTGAAAATGTATCCTATTCTTATCTGTTATTTACCCTTATTTGGTTAGGCACTTGGCATCATCTCACCATCATATTGCTCGGGAATTCATAAAAAAACTATAGCATCCTAACTGTTGGATGGATATCATCCCATGGATTAGGAAGGCTAGGTTTGAATAATTGTACTTCCGAATTGAATTATGTACCGAAGGGATCTGATTTCTAAGATACAGGGTTACCCTAGTTTAGAAATCAACGCAACACATTGATGCAAGCTTACCTTTATTATCAATAAGTTGTTTTTGTTCACACAATTGTTAAGCCATTATAGACCAATAAAAATATATTCTATTCTATTGTATTATTGTCATACTCTACACACGGTGGCCAAGACGATAGATGTTGTGGGATTAAGATAATTCTTGTCATAAAGGTCAGCTTTTACATTCAAAATACATCTAAGCAATTTGGCTACCTCCCTGCCTGGTCACTACCCAAGATTAATTCCTCACTACCTCACTATAATCACAGCGGTTGCCGGTTTCATCAGCATCAGCTAATGCCCGCCGGCGTTTCATTATCAACCACCAGTGTGGACTGACCCTAATTGAGATTTGAACCGTTTACGCTAAGCGGAACGGTATGTCTGATATAGTGGACCGGAAGCCGCTGGTGTAGTGAAAGATACTTGTTGTGTTGACGAACCATACCCACTGCTGGAGTACGGGTCTCTTACCATGCCTCGGGAAGGTTAGGACATACTCCACACATGGGGAAAAAGTCCAAGGTAGGTGGAGGTTGCGGGGCTAGTGGTCAACCTCAGTATAAGAAGTTTTCAAACCGCCTTTGAGGATTTAACATCAACACATACCAAACGCCACCAACGGCTCAAAGTGTCTTGCGAAGCTCGGAAACAGTTTAAATGCTACTAGTTGTCAAACCCATCCAGGTTATGACCGTGTCTGTTGTCTGTTAACCTGCTCGATATCGTCGCAACCATGTAAATCGCATAGATAAAGTCACGTTGATTTTATGTGTGGTCTGTCTTATAGTTATGTTAATATTTATCAATCAGTCTCAGGTCATAACCGACAGTTCTTGAATATTCATTGGATTAAAATTGAATGAAGATGTAACGCGCCGTGTCACAATGGCTTTATATCGAACTTATAGGAGTTGTGATTAAGGGGCGGTGCTAAATACTACGACTTAAAATGTTAATTGAAGCGATCGTGGCTCAGTGCGGCTTGTGGTCGCGTCGATCACCCAAGTTAACTAACTACAGACACGGTCATAAACTAAATGGGTTTGGCTGTTACTGGCATTTATCTCGACCGTTTTCGTGCTTCACAAGGCACGTTAAGCCCTTGGTGCCGGGTGCTATCACTAGATGATACTCGTTAAGCCGTATCAGAGGCCTTATAGGTGGCTCGAAAACTTCTGATACTGGGGCTGGCTACTAGCCCCACAACCTCTACCAATCCGGACTTGGCCCCGTGTGTGGAGTATGGCCTAACCTTACCAAGGTTTGGGAAGAGACCGCAGTGGGGACGATTTGGGCTGTTAACTATTATTTGCAACTGCGAGTGCGACAAAGCTAAGAAATATTCAAACCTAACCTTCTAAATATTTCACGAGGTTACCCAACGTTAGGATTAAAAATAGTTATATATTAAAACATGTATTTGATACAATGATACATTTATTACTTTCTGCCGATAAAGTTATCTTTGCATATTAGTAGTATTAATACACTCGAGTTGGGAATCGCACTTTCTTCCGAGTGATACATAGTGTTGTATACTACACCTACAAGGAAAATAAAAAACATATGTTCTTTTTTAAAATAATGTTTGAAAAAAGCTAGTGGCCAGTATCATTTTGTGAACTTGGAAATAAAAACTTTTTGGCGTTTTACATTTAGTTTATCGACACAGTCTTACCCAAAATTAAAAAAAAAGCACGTTAGTAATGGATTTTCATACACTTTTCCCTCCCGCTCAGCGCGTTTTCTTCCCGCATTTTTGTACGATAGTAATGACGTACATTCTGCCTCAAATTCGATAAAGTATTAAGGTACTTTCTAAGTAGGTGTAGTATTTTTTTTTGTTCGAAATGAGGTGTACTTTCTGAGGGAAAGTAGACCCTGAAGAAGTGAAACGGTCAGTTATATCGAAATAACAACTTTGTCGAAGTAACGGCTGTCGAAGTAAAGTCCTATCGAAGTAGAAACCTGTCCAAGTAGTGGTCGGTAGAATTAATGGTACATATGTCGAAGTAGCGTTTTTCGAAGTAGTTTGCTTTGCGAGGTTATTATAAAACATTTTTTTTTTGCTTTGTCCAAATGCTAGAATCATAATCGCTACGCAAACCATCAAAATCTTAGTACCCACTAAACCAGGTGTCAAACTCCAAGCTCCTCTAACAATATCGTGACTAAAGACTATTTGATCTGAGTTCGGTGAACCCCGGTTCTATGAAAAATGAGTACTTGTAGCTGACCGAATTTCAATCACACGACGACGCGGCGACCGGCCGATCGGAGAAATAGGCTTTTTGTATTGAACACGAGAAACAAAATAAAATCGCACTTTTTGTACGTGGAACAAGAAACGGATGGAGTGGTGAGATTTTTAAGAAGATATTTGGCAATATTATTTTTAAACAAGGAATCTAAAACCACAGACACCTTTCTCCAATATTGTTCCCGTGAATTGGAAAAGAATTTCTGCAGTTTTGTAGGTTCACTTACGAGGTCAAATGCAAATAAATGTTTCAGTTCAATTCAATATACTTTATTGTAATAAATAACACATAATTATACAAAAGTGATGTTACAAATGAAAAAGAAGGAAATAATATGCGGCCTTATTGCTAGGTAGCAATTTCTTCTAGGCAACCTTTGGGTAGGAAAACATTTATAGAATAAGATGGAGGGAGTAGCAAAAAATAAATTATTATTATTAGATTAATGTTTGTACCTCTGATATATCAATTAATACTGAGACTGGCGTCCCGCTCCCCCCAGGAGAGACGATATGAAACTTCATTGAGTTATGTAATAGTTTTATATGAGAAGTTAATGAGAAGTTAATCAGTCATTATGATTTTTCCGCATTATTTATTTAAAATATTATAATATACAATAGTATACGTAATATTTAGGAGACGACTTTTTTCAAGCAGTGGACATTGTTTGGGTAATGACGATAAATGCATATTATTGTATTTATTATTGTACTTTTTAATTTTACTCCAATTGTTGCTTACATGTTTCCTAACAAGAACAATATAAAGTAATATATTTTCATAATAAACTTTTTCGTAAATGTTTGAAAAGATTTCCACTCCATTCCATCCTCTGTTTTCGTTGTCTCTTTTTGTACTTGTCGGCTGAGATGGCCGATACGCATTGCATTAAATCTTATAATTAAACTGAGATTGGGCCCACGAGAAGAGGTCGTCGATAGGTAACTACGAGACGTGGTAGTCATAATAAGTTCCTTGGTAAAGTGAGTAGAAAATACGAAGATTTCCTGACTACCTGATAAGTTTATTAAAGGCCAGAATATTTACTTACTTCCAAATTTGAGTAATTCCATTTCGAATAATAACAATTATGGCTAATGAAAGAACGTCTAATCTTTATACAGAGTGTAACATTCAAGGTGTACAATATTTACGGAGGGGATTAAGCTTCTCGAACTGATTACGAATCACTGAAAAAGTAGGCATCTTGAAAAAATAAAATTTTCGAATGATTTTCAGAATAGGTAACTTTTTTCTATCGACTTTCGATAATATTCCCCCAACAGCGCGGCTCCGACAAGGTCGTGCGACTGCGCAGTGGCCCGTGGCGTCACAGAGCAGACACGTTCAGTATTCTAATGCCACAGAATAGTTAAAATGGTACAGAAAAAATACGTTAATTAATTCAATGTAATTTTAATCATGAATTTGATAAATTATTCGTAATTAATAAATGCTCATACATCTTCTCAACAAATATTGCACACCTTGAATGTTACACCCTGTATAATAATAAATTATTTAATTTTATTTCAAATTGTCATATCCACAGCAAAGAGTACAATTAAAAAATGAAACCATAATTTACAATCGCAGTTTACAAAATTATAACTTTCATTTTTAGGGTTCCGTAGCCAAATGGCAAAAAACGGAACCCTTATGGATTCGTCATGTCTGTCTGTCTGTCTGTCTGTCCGTCCGTATGTCACAGCCACTTTTTTCCAAAACTATAAGAACTATACTGTTGAAACTTGGTAAGTAGATGTATTCTGTGAGCCGCATTAAGATTTTTACACAAAAATAGAAAAAAACAATAAATTTTGGGGGTTCCCCATACTTAGAACTGAAACTCAAAAAAAATTTTTTCCTCATACCCATACGTGTGGGGTATGTATAGATAGGTCTTCAAAAATGATATTGAGGTTTCTAATATCATTTTTTTTCTAAACTGAATAGTTTGCGCGAAAGACACTTCCAAAGTGGTAAAATGTGTGTCCCCCCTGTCACTTCTAAAATAAGAGAGTGATAAAACTAAAGAAATATATGATGTACATTATCATGCAAACTTCCACGGAAAATTGGTTTGAACGAGATCTAGTAAGTAGTTTTTTTTTAATACGTCTTAAATCGTAAACCGCAATTTACCTACAACGAACTACAAGAACTTTTATATTATGTTACTTGCTGCTACGGAACCCTTCATGGGCGAGTCTGACTCGCACTTGGCTGCTTTTTGGTATTATTATTAATAATGATACCAATCTAAACATTTACCTGTTAGTCTTCCTAAAATAAAATATTTGTAGATATCTAGAAACACCATAGATCAAAAAATATGGATGATAAAATAAAGTACTTCTTTAAATCATACAAAAAATTTAAGAGGTTAGACAAGAATAAGTCTATCTAAGATTGGACTTAAGTGCTTATCCCTTTATCGTTTACCAATTTTCATTGTTAAATAATTCAACGCCAGTTTACAAATTGCAGGCAATACCGATCTTGTCCCACCGAGATAGCTTCTACAGATATGTTTGAATTTCTTGCTCTGTTGCTCCTTTAAATTATTAGTGATCTCAATAATTCTTCTAAATACTTGAGTCACTTAGAAGAGAGTCACTTTCAGAGAGAAGCTTATAAAATTTAGGCGCGTGTCACGCGTGTCGCGTGCTACAGTGCTAAGCAGGTTTGAGACCTAGATATAAGTATGGAACGCGTAAAAAATGTGCTCGTCTTTTAAAGTTTATGTACTGTGCACACCGCAATAGATATACGTATTTTATCTACATAATGATACCGTCTCCACAAAATCACGTAAACCGTAATTTCACGAAAATACTCGGATTTTCATATAAGTCTGGAAAATCGCTTAACCGACGATTTATTACAGGATTAATCGTAGTTACTGGAAAAACATCTTAAATCTGTAAGATCACCTAAACCTAGGTCGCTCGGGAAAGATCGGTGACGTTCGGATATACTCATATTCGTTTAATAATATTTAACTGAACTTACTTCGAACCTTTTTTTGTGAATTCCCGTTTTATATTCCGTAATAAAGCATTTTACATGACTTTTCTCAATTTCATGAACTTATATGTTTCTTACCAATTACATAATATAACTTACTTAATTACCTAAATCCATGAACGAGGCAATGTTACTTACAATAAATACAGAGACTGGCTTTACTTTGCAATGGTAGTGCTCTCGTTCCATGCAATGGGGGTTTGTCACGAAACCTCGCCAAATTTATGATTGCCTGGTAACCAGATACAGGACAAAGCCATGATATCAAAGGAATCTTACCTAATTTAAATGCTTTCATGTTACACCAAGTGACCAGGCAACTTTAGATATATCTTTGTTTGTATGTAAAGTAATTAAAACACAAAAACAGAATTTCTTTTTTATAAGCTTTTATTTGTTTCAGGTCTTGTACGCTTTATGTGGAATAGGAGAATTGGATTTCATCCAAAACGGTGAGTCAAACAAAACAAGTAAGTGAATATAAAAGAAGATTTTAATGAAAGAAAAAATAGTATTGGGGGACCAACAGAAAAAATAAACTAAACCGACTACAGTCCACCCTAAATATTACATGTAACTTGTACCCTAAATGCTTGGTTATAGAGAAACACATCTATTATTATTCTTATAATTTCGAACACAACATATTTTCATTAATTATCTCAGTCGGTAGCCTCACGATCGGCGCTACGCCCCAACAATAATTCGTAAAGGTCGACCGAGATATATCGGAGCCATTGTTGCCAACCTGGCATTTGCTATTGAACAAAATTAGGCCAAACAAAACAATATTGGGAGCTAACAGGTATTAGTGGCATTTGGAAATTATATTTGCTAATAATTTTACAGTAAGTCTCATTGTTACACAACTTATTGATTCTTAAGACAAATAATACGATCATTTTAGAATGATTGTTTTATACTACAATAATGCCGTAAGTTTTAAATTTTCTTAGGATTTTTGTGAATTACGTCTCTTTGTGTTAATATTTATTACGTTAGATATATTTTTTATTTTTATTTTTTTATTTTATTGAAGAACAAACAGTCTCTTTCTTATATTATTACATATTTCTTGATATTAAAAACAGACCTATAGTTCTCTTAATTATTGATTAGTACGAAATACAAGTACAAAACAATAGGGTATTTCACTATATCACTAAGAAATTGCAGATTATTATTCACTAAATAGTATTTCTTATATAATTGCAAAAATAACTTACTAGATTGATGATTTCTTTAATAAATGTTAGTCAAATACCGTATTGCAGTTATATTTTTCCATAATCTTACAATATATTGTAAAATTACAAAAAATGTAAGGAAATATATTTTTGTCGCATTGTCCTCAAAATGTCTTAAATTAGCAGCTATCTCACCAATAACAATGCGAAATGCGAAAGTATCTGCGAAATGCGAAAGTGCGAAAGCATATGTAAATGCGAAAGAATGAATCTTTGTTTGTCTGCTTTCATGTCGAAACTGCTGAACGGATTTGTACTAGAATTATTAGGTAACTAGATCAAGCATTGGATTAACCAATATGATATTTTTATCCCAACAAATGCATGGTTCCCATAGGATCCCTAATTGAAACTTCTTTCATGTTGCAACGGAGAAACGGGTCGATGTGATATTTTGCACAGAGATATTTAATGAGAAGTGACACAGGGTACTTTTTATTCCGAAAAAAATTCGGTTTCCGAAGGATCGGTAAAACGTTCTTACGAGTATTTTATGCTAACACGAATTAATCGGTGTTATTGGGGTTCGGCATATAGCTAAAGTAAAGGCTGGGAAAAATGATCTGGAAAAAAGAACAATTCCGTGCTCCCATGAAGGACAGTCACAAAAAAAATATCCATCAGACGCGGGCAAATAATAGTATTTAATAAATTAAGTTTAATTAAGTAAGCAAAGAAGTATATTTTTCGCAAAACAGAATTGATGTAATAAATAATTAAACATGGAAGCGTAAATTACAAAACGCCTCCAAATTGTATACGCACCAATATCCAAACGTACTACACATAATAATAATAATCTAATAAACAAAATTGAAGCCGTTTTTTACTAGTGGTAGGACATAACAATGCTAGGTCCCATTGGTTTTGTACCAGTGCTCGCTCTATACTTGTCGCCAAGCAGTGTGCTGTGATCCGGCGGGTGGGGCGAGATAGCCAGCGTAGTCACCGGCATAAGAGGCATTCAATCTTAGGGCGAAACACATTTTTGAAACGCCACCCGACGTGATGACACCCGACCCGACAACACGCAAATCATATGCATACAAAGAATTATGGCAAGATTATACCTGACGTTTTAAAATGAATAAAATAAAGACGAAAACAAAAATAAGTTAAATATTTACTCTTGATTTTTAAATAAGTCAGTATGGTTATTGCAACCGGAGGAAATTAATTAATTCTTTTTGGAAGTGTAGTTGACTGGAAGTGTAGTTACTGGTCCCGTAGCGCGTTCAGAGGGTACGTTCAGACAGCACCCGTTCACTTTGTCAGCAGGATAGCCTAATATACATCTCGTAAGTGCGAAAGGGAAAGTGCATAACAACAACAGTTGCTCTCAGGGTGTACCCATTGAACGCGGCCCTGAGCAAAATGTCATTGATGTACTTTTAGTGTTGCCATTCGCTAGATACTTCACAATTGTAGAAGATTATTTCTTATTTCACTTTTAGTGTAAGGAAAGTATTCTCTTTATCTTTTTTCTCTGGTTCAGAGAGTCTTAATTCTTGAAGGAATACGTTATGGAGTAACACCTGAATAGTTTTTGTGTTTTTTATTTTTATACTTTAACAAATTTAATCCAGGTAAATTAATGTATGGCGGTTTATTCTTTCAATAATATGTTTCCGCCCTAAGCCTTCTAGGATCAACAAGGCTCCGATAAATTTTCTACTATGATTACAGATGTCCATAGATAGCGACAGTAATTTTTTGTCAGAATTGTCTTCAATCTTTTATCACCGTACACAATGAAAAAATGGAAACATTAATTAGTTTTTTAATAAAATCGAATTTTCCTTGTTTTACTACATTCTTAAGTGGTTTTTATAGAATCGAAGGTTTATTCAAATCGAATTTTCCTTGTTTTACTAAATTCTTACGTGGTTTTTATGGAATCGAAAGTAGGACAAGATGCTGACCTATCATCTGCCTCTCAAATCCTTTGGATACTACTCGGTTTATAATAATTCATAGATTTTTATACAGAAGTTTACAAAGTAGTTAGTATGTTTAACGGCTGATCCCACAATTTGACTAGGACATCCATATCACGACTACAGGTTGTCTAACTTTCAGATTTATTCTTATATGCACATTCCTTATAGTATCCGTATTCTAATCCTAACACAAACACATCAAAATGGATGCTGGCAATAAATTATTTTCCTAATGAGTTCACATAAATAATATCTAAAGAAACAAAAAGTGTTTCTTACATGACGGTGGAAGCTTAAATTGACACTTAAAAGAATAAACTTTTTTTTATGGCAGAGGTGGCAAACGAGCAGACGAATCACCTGATGGTAAGCGATCACCGCCGCCCATAGACACCCGCAACACCAGAGGAGTCACGAGTGCGTTGCCGGCCTTTGATATGGGAGTACGCTCTTTTCTTGAAGGTTTGAACTTGTCATAATATTTCTTGTGCGTCAAATGAACTTTATTTTCTTGTGAACCAATAATTTTATAATAATACCAATTGGCTCATTGTGACGACTATTGTTCAAAAATTAATATTGGGTAGGGCATAACAATGCGGAAAAAAGACAGCGTTATAGGTATTTTCCATCGCTGAAAAAGACAACGCGACGTTGCGCATTGCGTTTCGGAGTCACATAGCTTCATAATTGGTTAAAAGTAAACGTTTGTTTACCAAAAAAAACGAAAATCGAATGACGCTGATACTGATTTTTTTTATTTTATAAAATGCCCTAATTAAAAAGTATTTTGAAAGTGCAATAAAATACAGCTAGCAGTATACAATAGCTAAGTAATGATATTTTTGTGAATTAATTTTCGCATATACAGAACTGGTTGAGTTAGGTTCTGCAACACTTCAGTTAGGCCGTAACTTTACCGTTACCGACATTATCGGCCGCTATACTAATTAAATCTAGGTATTTGTCTAGTCATCTGATAAGCAAAAGTAATTATAGCTAAAACAGTTTAATCTACATCTCCAGTTGTGTAAATTTGAGAGAGCTTAGTTCGATCAGCGTAGAATGGAACGTTCCCTACAACTTTACTAGTAAATGTTTGTTACTACTTTGCAAGACTTTTTGAATGAAATTTTTAATTGTGAATAACTAATCTATTATTTATGTTACAAATAATTTATTATAATGCATGTAATTTTTTATTATAATGCATATCAAATTTTTTACTGAAATTAAAAATATATATATATATATATATGTGATATTGCATAACTTGGTCGACTGTTCGTTACAATGCCCTAGCAGAGTTTCACGTCAGAGCGGCCAAATTAGTATCCAACATTTTTTTTCGATTTGACTATGGGTTCCTTGGGGAAAGTTGATCAGAATCAGGAGGCATATTTCAATTTAATTAAACTCAATACATTTTAGTATACAGGTGTAGATTTAGTCGTGTCGTGCGTCATATTACGACACGACTAAATCTACACCTGTATACTAAAATGTATTGAGTTTAATTAAATTGAAATATGCCTCCTGTAATGTATACTAAAATGTATTTAGTTTACTTAAATTGAAATATGTATAGTCACATAAGCGCTTACAAGAATAAACATTCTATAGTTAAAATACTACACTGAAAAGCACCATTTTTCAAATACCGTTTCAATTTAAAGCATTAATATTCTGAATTTCCATCCTTCTCTATCGATAAGTCTTATCCAGTCTTGAATAACTTAATTAGTAGGCATTAAATCTGTCATTTGCGCCTTCCAGAGGGCATTATGGGGGCTTCGCCTTAAACTGCGCGTTTAGACCTTATCTAGGGCCTATTATATCACTAATGGACCCTGGTTTATGCTCCACGCCATAGGGCAAGAGCCTGCTGTAGTGGACATCGGATAATTTATAGCTGGACCTATAATGCTCCTGCACTTTCTCTGGAAGATTAGCTACAACAAATTCTGAAATTTAAGATGCTTCTCAGATTATTTTATTTTATTTAAAAAAACTTGAAAGGTTTTTGTTTTAAGTAAATATTTTACATATTTGTTTAAATCGTCTTTTTTTCTACCTAGAACAAAGTATAAAAAGAACGGAGTATAATAATAAGTGCAGAGTGATTTTGAAAATGTTAATATATTTTTTTTAAATATGAAGATGTTTTTTCGTGTTTAGACTTTCACGATACAAGCTAAGCCTAATGTGAAGTCAGTGAGATAATTAATGAATGAATCTTTATTTGTGCACGTATTTGTTCTAAAACTCTTTAATTAAACGTCAACAAAAGTTGTCATATTTAAAAAATACTACGTAGATATGTAAAAAAATATATTTTATAAGAACCTCTTTGCCAGCTAAAAGCGGTTGCATCTTTTTAGTTGATTTTGGATTTTATGGCACGACGAGTACCTCCGTACTACATATTCCTTGATACCACCTCCATCGTCTACTATTAAAAAAGGAATTATTTCGTCCAATAAAAGCTTTTTACTCTATGGCCATAATGCAAAATGGCCAATCGGGTGCCCGATCGCCCGCGGACGACGACGCAGTTTGCAGATCCATAGAGATTGTCTATGTCTAATTTAGTTGTGTCCATCGCTCTTTATCCAGACGGTACTCGATTATATGTATTGCATAATTATACTTTGAATTATGCACTGATTCCGGAAGTAGCGATCAAAGCTTGAGTTTACACCCCTATGAGGTAAGAATGATGAATTATCCTACTTAAAAAAACTTATCTCATCTCACTAATATTATAAATGTATTATAAATGCGAAAGTATGGATGTTTGTTTGTTTCACTTTCACGCCCAAATTACTGAACGGATTTGGATAAATTTCTGTAGGTAGTTAGACAAACCACTTGGCTAACACATAGGATATTTTTATCCCAGAAAACTCGAGGGTTCCCGTAGAAATGGCAAAAGAAATGAAATGTGTACTATGTCACTAGCTGGCGCTGCCGTAAAGTTTTGTTTCTCTCTGGACCCAATTCTGAAGTCCACGCAGATGAAGTTGCGGGCGGAAGCTAGTACTGTATAAAAAACTGCTTACTCTACTTAGTAGTAGAAGGCAGTATAATTAAGTTTAAGTAGGATAGTAAAATTATATTTAGTTTTACTTAATAGTACTAGTTAAACGGTCGCTTACCTTCTTATAAGTAGTTAGTTAGTAGTTACTTACTATAACTACTAACTAACTACTTATAAGAAGGCTCAAAGTCACCCAAAGGGCGATGGAGCGTGCTATGCTTGGTGTTTCCCTACGTGATCGAATCAGAAATGAGGAGATACGTAGGAGAACTAAAGTTACCGACATAGCTCTCAGAATCGCTAGACTTAAGTGGCAGTGGGCAGGGCACATAGCTCGTAGAACAGATAGCCGTTGGGGCAGTAAAGTTCTCGAATGGCGACCGCGCACCGGAAGGCGCAGTGTGGGCAGGCCCCCGACTCGGTGGACCGACGACCTGGTAAAGGTTGCAGGAAGCCGCTGGATGCGAGCCGCGCAGGACCGGTCGGTGTGGAAATCCTTGGGGGAGGCCTTTGTCCAGCAGTGGACGTCTTTCGGCTGATAGATAATAGTACTAGTAGTCACTTTAAGGACAAGTGTTTACTCTCGGCTCGTGGAGACATTATTATGTGTTTTGACAAAAATTCTGTACTTATGCTATTTTCGTAACCAAAATTTGAAATTGTACTTTCGAGGGCTGAATTTAAAACTACAATTTCGATGACGAGAGCGAGAAGACTTCTAACATAATTTGATATCATCTTCTGAAACAAACTACTAATTCAAAAACCCTTAATTTAAAAAAAATATATAAATATATATATATTCATATAATGCGGTCTCGACACTCGACACAAAAAGTATGAAAAATGCATAGTTGTGCGTCGCTCGTTGATGTCTTTTGAACAGGAACATGAATTTCTTCGCTCGTCGAGAAAATGGCTAAGCCTATTTGTTAAAAGGCGAATAATACGATTTGGCTACGATACATACGATCATAGCGACGACGGGTAGAACTTTGTTTTCAGTAAATAAATAATACTTTTGAAAATTGTATTTTACAATTAATAAATCTGAGGATAAAGTTCGTTTTTGATAAACTATGGAATTATGAGATGTACTGGGGTAGTGCAATAAAAAGAAGAAATACAAATACATATTACGTACTTACATAAAATATTAATATCGATATGGATCGATAAATATGGATTTTAACTAGCTAATACCCGCAGCTCCGCCCGCGTGGGATATTCTAAGGAACTACCTAACTGTTACCTATTTCGAATAAAAAATATTTTCATTTTTATTGATTTTAATTTACGACAGTTATTTAAATCACATACATAACTAACTTACTAATGCCGGAACCGAATCCATAACCATCATTCTTGCAGTCAAGTCTACCACTGCTCGGCCATCCATTTCGTTTCGCTATAGTCTCCATTCTAGATACTAAATAGCTACCATTAGGCTAAAATCATAGCTACTGTTACATTATTAGGTCGGCGCCTTAAGGCTGCCACAATATTTATGACTATTACCCTAAATTATGTATGATAATAAATAAATTGTAACAATTATTTAGCTATCTTGTCTTATTGCTAAGATAGGGTGGAATAATGAATTGAAAGTAGCCGAGAGAGTTTAGTTTAAGGTTACTTTGTATTGATAAAATGATGATACGATGCTAGAGAGATGAGAGTCTGTGAAACAAACATAATGCAAAATAATAGCAGTTGTGTTTCATTAATGAGCGTTTCTCATTTTATTATTATTTGATATTCTTAAAGTTGCAGTGATAGCGAGACGGTCGTTCTTTTTTTTTATGGCATAGGTGGTAAACGAGCAGGCGGATCACCTTATCAAAACGATAACCGCCGCCTATAGATACCCGCAACACCAGAGGCGTCACAAGTTATTTCATTTCCCGTTCTTTATTTCACATTCCTGTTTGTATTTCCCCAACTCCATTACAACTTCGGTCAACTAGGCGCATGGAGGCTTTTCATCCCTTTGTAGTTGACATTCCACCCATTTGCAGGAAGTGCTATGCTTCCTCATATATTATGCGAAGAGAAATGGAGTGGAACTCCTTACTTGCGATTGTGTTTCCCGATTCTTACAATCTGGGGATCTTCAAGGCGAGAGTGAATAGGCATTATTTGAGTTTGCGTATACTATTCTCGAATACATTATCATTTTTTATCAGGTAAGTCAAAAGCACTCAAATTTTTAATTAAATAAATGTTTTCCATTTATTTTTGTAATTTTTAACAGGGTAGTACCGTGCAATACATAAAAAAATGTGAAATCATTCTAAAAAGTAAAATTATAAAACTCTATATGTTGCATTAGTTGCTAATCTGGAGAAGACCACGAATCTTACGTTATTTCTTAACTCCAGAAAGTCCATCGAGCTGTTGATATTAAAGGCGGTAAATATGAAACCAACATTTTGATGTTTTTCCTTATGTGTTAAAAGTGTTACGTCCATACATACGAACATACTTATTCCCATTAGAAATTTATTCCATTCAACCTTCGTTAAGACAAAAATTTTATTTGATTCGCAAAGATCAAAAGAGCTGCGCCGGACCATACGAGCCTTTAATATCTATTGCAGGAAGTGCCACAGTATAAAAGATGTAGAAGGATACCTTGGTAAATTGCTTAGGGTTGTTTATTTCCGCTAACATGATTCACAGAACATGGCGCATAGTCGTCGCATTTTTAGCTGGAGGGTCTAATATATTTGAGATAAAATTAAGTAGATATTCTGCACTGACGTAGCGCATCGCAGCGAAGGAAGACAGAGAAATGCGAGCTGAAAATCGCTAGGCTTTAAAATGGGTTTATTGCTGACTACTAGCCGGCAAATTTTAAGACAGTTTAAGTAACATTGCAACATACTCATACATATTAACCATATGTACCAAACTGTGGAATGAATTGTCGCTTATTCACTTGCAACCGTCATAGCTAAGGTGTTCGATGGTCTGCTTGACGCTCAGTTAGAAAAATTTTGTCACCTAGAAGATGCGCAGTTTGGTTTTCGAGCTGGCTTATCGACTAAAAGCGCGATTTTGAGCGTCAAGCACACCGTCAAGTACTACACAGACAGGCAGACGCCGGTATATGCCTGCTTCCTGGATCTCTCCAAGGCGTTTGATATGGTAGCCTATGATGTGCTATGGGAGAAGCTAAGGGAGACCAAGGTACCCCCCGAAGTCATAGCACTATTCCAGTGCTGGTATACCCGACAAACTAACCTTGTTCGATGGGGAAATTCCCACTCCTCGGAGTATGTATTGGAATGTGGTGTGAGGCAGGGGGGTCTTAGCTCTCCTAGGCTCTTCAATATTTATGTAAATACCCTTGTCGCCGGGCTGAGCAGCGAGCATTTCGGTTGTCATGTAGACGGTATCGCAATGAATAACATCAGCTATGCGGACGATATGGTGGTAAAACTTATTCACAAGTGTAAAACCTACGCTGCGGCGCATGGCCTCATGTACAACGTCAAAAAAGTGAATACATGGTTTTTAAAGCGGGAAAAAAATGTCCAAGTGAAGTACCTCCCATCAAACTTAATGGTATTCCACTAAAAAGGGTATCTTCTTTTAAGTACCTGGGCCATGTGCTGAGTGAGGACCTGAGAGACGATAATGATATCGACAGGGAGCGAAGAGCGCTTGCGGTGAGATGCAATATGTTGATCCGAAGGTTTACCCATTGTACTGGAGAAGTTAAAATAATGCTTTTTAAAGTCTACTGTCAATCTTTTTATACAGGTAGCCTTTGGATTAACTATACGCAGAAATCGTTAAGTGCCCTTCGAGTTCAATACAATAATGCCTTTCGGATGTTGTTGGGGCTGCCTCGCTTCTGCAGTGCCTCTGGAATGTTCGCGGATGCACGCACGGATGGCTTTGCCGCTATTATTCGTAAGAAATGTGCATCTTTACTGTCCAGAATGCGGGCCAGCAATAACAACATCCTAAAGACAATAGCAGCGAAGTATGACTGCCCATACGTTCGCCACTGTGTGCAGGTGGCTATCAGGTAGCCTCTCCTGTGGTAGCCTGATAGACACAACTTTTTGTATTATTCTATTTTATCCCCTCTTTGATATGCCTACTAACATAGTTTGTAAGTTTTTTACTAACAAATATGGATTGTATTATCTGAAATAAAGAGAATTATTATTATTATTATTATTCAAGCCTACGACGACATTCAAGCCTTCAAGAAAAGAGCGTACTCCCATTTCAAAGGCCGGCAACGCACTTGTAACTCCTCTGGTGTTGCGGGTGTCTATGGGCGGCGGTTATCGCTTACCATCAGGTGATCCGTCTGCTCGTTTGCCACCTCTGCCGTAAAAATAAAAAATAAATGAGACGAAATAGACGAAATGCTTCTATTTCTCTATCCTTCTACACCGCTTTTTATTCAGTCGCGTTTCCTGTTTTTTTAAAGTTATTTTATTGATTGATCGCACCTCGTATTTCTAAATTCATCAAATCGTTTTTTTGTTTAATAAAAACACGTAAATAAATTCTAACAGCCGAAAAAGATTACACACCTTGAGCAGTTCGGTAAAACAATAGCGCTCATAGAATTGACATTAGTAAATTGACATCTTGAAATTAAAATCTATTTCATTTCTACCACCAACTTACTCTATTTTGCTACACTTTCCTATCAATCTCAATACAAAATGCTGGAGGGATTCCTAAGTAATTCCAAGCACTAATTTTTGTATTACTGCACCGACGTCGCTACAAGAATGTTCTCTCGTCCGTTCATCTGTCTCTCTGTCCTTCCTTACTCGGCTGTATCTCGAGCAATACAATGTTATGGTAAACCATTCACTTTCTGATTACTTTAAGTAAATCTTCTTGATTGTAGCAGTTTAATAATGAGCGGTCAATTGTTTGATGGTTTTAAGATACAGCAAATTAAGGATTTAGGTTTATTGGGCATTCATTAGTTCCTCGTAATTGCTTTTTCTTTAATTCTTAACCTAGAAAAAAAACCTATTTATTATATTAATCACACATGAAACTATGCAATTTTTGCCACACTTTGGGCTTCCCTCCCATACAATTTTGTAGAATTACTTGGTGAATGGTGAAATTAAAAAATATTTTTCCAATTTTTTTTTCATGCCTTTCGAAAGGATTTTTTTCATTTTCACCGCAACAGGTAGATGGCAAAACAGACTCAAATTGCTATTACAATAATTAACCACGCTGAATACGTTAAAAACAACCGACTTCAATCGCAACAACTCCTATTTTGATATGTGTTTGTTGATTTTCTCAAAAACCGCCGAATCGATTTCGATAAAATTTATATGGAACCACCTGTGAAGTATACCCTTTTAAACAAAAAAAGAATTTTCCAAATCGGTTCAGGCGTCTTCGAGTAATCGGTGAACATACATAAAAAAATATAAAAAAAAGATTCCGACGAATTGAGAACCTCCTCCTTTTTTTTAAGTCGGTTAAAAATAGAGTCATATTACGAATTAGATTCTGTATCTTGTTTAAAAGTGAAAGAGGCCATCCTTATTTTTGTCGAACGCGAAAAATGCCGTCTAGTCAAACAAGTACGAACAAAAACGCATTTACGGCAAAAATTTGCAACCGTTGATCGTTATCCATTGAATTAATTCGCCTTTTCATCTTGTACCATCAGCACAAATGCAAGCAATTTTTTGTCACTAACTTGTTGCTATCTGGCTTATTTCGCCCCCGGGCGCATTTAGCCAACCACAGAAGTTTTATTAAAGTGTACAATTATTAAGAAAAATATTATAGACCACGCCTGGCGCCTGCTAATCATAAATATTTTACTACTTATCATTATAAATTATTCTAAAACTACCTCGTTTTATCTGATATTACGGCTAATTATATTGGCGTACTTTTTAAACCCACAGTCTCTTTGCAGCTTGAATACCAACGTAAATATACTACTTTATTTTAAGTTTGGTATGTAAAAAAGTATAACAATAATTTACTTACCTAAAATATCGGCAAAGCACTTGTGACTCCTCTGGTGTTGCGGGTGTCTATGGGCGGCGGTAATCGCTTACCATCAGGTGATCCGTCTGCTCGTTTGTCACCTATCACATAAAAAAATAAAATATTTGGTTTAACCTAAGACTTTTTTTGTTGAACAAAATTATTTTGTTTTGTAAACATATGCACGAAGTTTGTCAAAATGAGCCAAGTGAATTTAAACGCACAGATTCTAGAAAACTCGCGGTCTTTTTTTTTGAACCTTTTATAAATATTAAAAAAAAAAAAAAAATTATTAATTTAATTAAAATTAAATGTAATAAAAGATCAATGATATTTTAACCAAGTTTTTTAGCGAAAGGTAATATTTTTCAGGTGAGTTTGAAATTAAAAGAGGTTACTCAGAATCAAGTGTAGAATACAGGAAAAATGTGTATTGAAAAAATCCGATCTACAACTTTTTTTTTCAGTTTTCCATACAAATGCTTAATTAAAAAAAAAATTGAAGAATGTATTTTTTAAATATGTTTCTTGTATTCTATACTTGATTCTGAGTAACCCCTTAAAATTTCAAACGCACTTTAACATCCTGTATATTTAACTTTGTATCCTGTTACTTTTATTATTGCCGCCGGCGCCACCGTAGCCAAAATCGGTTGATAGATTTTAAATTGTGAGGATTAGATTCGTCTCGATTTAAAAGTGTTCTCTATTTTAATATTTATTCTGACCTTACACTATCTTTACGGTCAACTTCAGCAAGTTGATAGTTATTTAAACCCATCATACAGGTGTTGACAAATTATTCATATTGCACCGTATATATTTTTTTTGTATAAATAAAAAACAAAAATGTCCTTAACATTTAATAATATATCTGTCGCCAGCTCACAAATAATGTCAATGATCGGTCATTTTACAAGTAAACAAACTTTGATACCGGATACTACCAGTTTTTAATTATAATATTGTTTATGTGTTACTAACCCGTTACGTTCAGTCATGTATTACTAACACTTTATGGATCTCAGACATCTGAAATAAACTATTTTTATTTTATTTATTTTATTTTTACTGTATAAATTATAACATAACTGCCTAAGGCCACTGATTGCGATGTATATCTTTAATGAAGCTATTTAACGCGGTAAATTTAAGTAAAGGTAATACCGCACTACGCTACGCAGCAGCACTACGCGGCAATATTTTGTGAAATTTTGTGAAAGCGTAGGAGCTATGCACTGCGCGACGCGGTACGACACAACGCGGCACTGCAATTTCATTAAAAAATTTTGGCCGCGTCGCGTCGCGCAGTTCTACTGCTGCGTAGTGCGTTCTTATCTTTTAGTGTTGTTTGAGATTGGCGATTTGCATAAACACAATATAGGGCGGAAAAAAGATATACTAAAAGTAGTACAATTGGCTACGCCAACTCTGCGACAGAATCTACTGGCCAGCGAAGAAGAAACACATGGTTGTCAGTGAAGTGAAAGACGACAAAATCAAAAAATCAAAATCAAAGTGTTTTTTATTTGAGTAGATGTTTTGCACATACTTTAAAATCGTCTTTTTTTCTACCTAGTACAAAGTTCCTACCACGCGGAACTTGTACACTCAACGTTTCATTCATTGGCATTCGTTTTTGAGTGTTGAATTATGTTGTAGGTATCATATTTTACTGAATATATAATTTAAGATCTAATTGCAGTCCACTATTTAACACCACCAACACAAGAGTATCACCAACTATTATCTAATCTGTGGTAGCAATCCTACTGACTATTTGCTACATTCGCCGTTTTCTTCGTGGCATTTTGTTGTAAATGTGAATACTCCTTTAATTCATGATTACATGCCATTATTTTTAAATAGAATAATAAGTAAGGGATGTTCGGAATTATAATGTATTTTTTTCACGCTCCGATAAAACATTGTTGTTTAAAACAAACTGGATATTGGCCAATTACCGATGGTAAATTTAAAAAAATGAAATTGCCTCTAATGTCTTTATTAGAATATAGAAATGTCAGTTAGTAGGTTATTTATATTTCTCATTAACATTAAGTTTATACTTTTTATATGTAGGTAATTTCGAAAATAAGAAAAATATTTAAAACGGTTGCCGTTGCCGGTGTACAAATATTCCTGACTGAGTCGCGTGGCTCAGTGGTACTGCTAACTGATCCGAGAGTCGTGGGATCGATCTCCATCCGCGGCAAACATTTTGTGTGATGAGATTTGTTTTCTCTGTGTTTAAGCTACATCTATATATACATTTATTTAAACGTATAAGTGTATGTATATCAGTATCTGGTTTGGTATCCTAGTTTGGGGCCATATGACCGTGTGTGATTTGTCTCGGATATTTATTTATTATTTATTATTCCTCGAGGACTATTTATTTTTATTCGTTAGGGTTTTCTAGGTTGTATCCATATGTAAGATGCCTATATCAGCTGTTAACAACCCATATCGTCCCCACCGTAGGGGCACGAGTCTCTTCCCATACATAGGAGCTGGATGGAAACAAATTTCTGTGAACTAAATATTACGAAAAGGCTTCATACTCTATACAACCCAAAGAAGAGAAAAGTAATTAACTCGAGAAATATTGTATTTTAAGCTATCGCCGTTTTTGGCTTGTACACACCACACAATTTGTTCTAACACTGATATTATTGTATACGCATAAAAAAATATTTCTCACAAAATCAAATACATAACTAATACATACAATCAATTGATTGATAAATATTATTTCTTTCACAATAAATCAATTCAAACAAATTAAACATAAAAAGTAAATCGCTGGTTAGACGTAAATACTCGGTGAGTCAGCCTGATTGCCATCAATTGCTCTAAAATGCAAATCGCCACTGAATTCAAGTGATATTACTTCAATTAGTCATTGCTAGACTGGAATTATGCAGTATTGCTGTGAATTTATCTGCTCAGAGGCTTTAGCTACATCGTCAGCTAGGATATGTCGGTAAGGCTTTACTGCGCCATCAGACGCAAGTCTTAGGTCACAACAGAAAAAGATTATTTAACCAAATTAACAAAAAAATCCTACTGAAAATGTTTTTTTGTGTCAATCTAGGGATTTAGACAACAATACACAATACAATTATTATAAGAATTATAAAATTACATATATTAAAACAATAAAAAGTACCTACTTGGAAATACAATAAGTGTTACTTGATTTGATTTGAAAACAAAGGAAACACTTATTAGTCGACTGAAATTTAGTAAATAATAATAATAATAAATAAATATCCGGGACAAATCACACACGGTCATCTGGCCCCAAACTAGGATTCCTTGTATTATGGGAACCAGAGACTGATATACATACACATATACGTTTAAATACATACATATATCTGCTCATCTCAGAAATGCACACCACGACTCTCGGATCAGTAGTCAGGTTCACTAACCACTGAGCCACCGAGTCAGTGAATAAGATAGATGTATCGTTTTACCAAAGTTGTAAACAACAGAGTGGCAGCGCACTATTTTTATCCTTAGCACCTTTTAGCCTTGTCGGAATCCTTATACGGTTTTAAAATTTCTATCACTAAGGTCGGCCGCTAGTCCCACAAACTCAACTAATCCGGACTTGGCCCCCGTGTGTGGAGTATGGCCTAACCTTCCCGAGATATAGGAAGAGACCCGTGTCCCAGCAGAGGGAACCTTAAACAACCCTTAAGGTTCCCTCTGCTGGGACACGGGTCTCACAACCTCTTTACATCTCATCTCATCTCATCTCACTAATATTATAAATGCGAAAGTATGGATGTTTGTTTGTTTGTTTATTTATTTGTGAGTTTATTTGTTTGTTTGTTTGTTCCGCTTTCACGCCGAAACTACTGAACGGATTTGGATGAAACTTGGTAGGTAGATAGATAAAGCACTCGGGTAACACATAGGATACTTTTTATCCCGGAAAACTTAAGAGTTCCCGGAGGAATGCTAAAAACTCAAAATTTCCACTTCGTCACTAGATGGCACCACCTTAACATTTTCTTTCTCTCTGGACCAAAAATTCTGAAGTCCACGCAGACGAAGTCGGGGGCGGAAGCTATTCCTTTATAAAACTAAACCCATAACCAGTGTAAGCTCGGCTTTAACTGCTAACGCATAGGATTTAAACACCCATTAACCCGTTAGTGCGACTGTACAGAGCATCTAGCCGATATTCAGTGCGGTTGAAACCAATGGATCATTGTATAATCGATGTTACACGAGGTAAGAGTAAATAAATGTGGTGCTCGCCATTGGATACGTTTTATTGATGTAGGTATGAACTTACAATAAATTGTAGAAACAAGATTGGCTACTGCAGTTATTCCATGCTATTAAAAGACCACCCAGATTAAATACATTTTTCTTAGTAAATAAATGAGAGAGATCCTTATAAAATTGTTAGTGTATCGAGCTAACATTCTTCATATTCAGGAAAAACTTCATTTGACATTACATCACCTCTAGAACTGATATTCTAACACATCCCGCAACGTTAAATTAGAAAAAGAAATTATGATTTAATAGAATGTGAAAGCATATAGATACTTAAAGAAAATAAAATACTTTTAGGTTCTACGAAGCTCCACAACTCATATCTAACTGTGAGCGTCGTTTCAACGCAAATACTCAAAACCTTTTTTTTTTTTTATGGCAGAGGTGGCAAACGAGCAGACGGATCACCTGATGGTAAGCGATTACCGCCGCCCATAGACACCCGCAACACCAGAGGAGTCACAAGTGCATTGCCGGCCTTTGATTTGGGAGTACGCTCTTTTCTTGAAGGTTTGAATTTGTTTGAAACCTTTTTTATTTTGTATCCACCACTGATAATCCGTTGGCATTATCTCACCTGGTGATTTCAAGATGGAAGAGGAATCCTGCATTATAAATGGGGGTGCATTTTATGTTTGAATATGACAATATTCAAGCATATTCAACAAATGAAAATTCTGAATTTTCAATTCTAAATTAAAACGAAATGTGATTTGTTTAATTTAATACTTTTTTGACAGACTGTACGTACACTTAACAATAATAAATTATGGAAATGTCTTGTCGATACTATCCTCAAGCAGCCACTTCAATCTCAAAGCTAATAAACCATAGATTAGAGACATGCAGTTCTTTGGCAATTGTAGACTAGTCTGGTCTAAATGTGGACGAGCCCGTAAATTTGCATAAGAGACGCGTAACTGTCCCTGCGGCATTAGTGGCCTTTGCCCCATGCTGAGAGGTAGGGTGACCAGTATACCGAAATCGTCAATGAGTAGAAATATTAAAATAATAATAGGAAACTTACACAGATTTTGGATTTCAATAAAAGTGAATAAACATGACATTAGATGTTAAAAAAGTGACTGGGAAATTTCCAAAATACTGCAAAGTGTAAATAGATAAAACTATTTATTAGAATCTGTATTCTTTTCAAACTGCCATATCTCAGACAATAATTGATATAATCAAAAATGACTTTCACACATTTATGTATTTCTAATCTTCATTTAAGTAAATAAAGGGAAACATTTTTACGCAATTTCTGCATTTGGCAAAGTGTTTTGATCTTAAATGTTAAGGATTACATATTTATGTGTGATTTGAGCAGTCCTCCCCACGAAATGGATTGATAACCTATTCAGAATTGTATCCGGAAGCCGCTTGATGTACGAATAGGGGTCTATGAAGACTAGTCCTCTCCACAGGGAGAGGTCTTCGTTTGACAGTGGTCGTGCTTTGACTGATATTATGATGGTATGACAAATGAAGTTCTCAAATGGGTGAAGACAATCCACTTACAAATCTATAAACTCCAACTGAAAATATTATATTTGTACACATTAGATCAAATTAATATTAGATATATTCACAAAACCTACATAGGTACGGTCTGATCATAGACCTTGCTTCAGAGATATGAGACGTCTACGTATAATATATTCTATGACATAGAAATATTTTTAAATCCCTACACATTATCGATGGGACATAATTTTGACGATCTTTTTAAAATAAAAAATGGCATCTCTCGACTTACATACGAACATACAAGTAGATGTTTTCACAACAAAAAAAGTAAATAATAAAATAAATTTAATTTCTCAAAAATATCTTACGCCATTGCCACTCCGCAAACTCTACATTCATCAAGTTTATCAGGGCCCGTTCAACGATTCCTATAATCAGAATGTCTCTGCGAACCAATTACATACTGTGTAGCTATTTGCATATTTTCCGCCGTTTATCTGAAAACAGACTCGCCAATCAGCGGTCGGTCTCAATCAAGTGAGTGTAGTTTATTACTCTGTCACTAGATGGGGTACCTGATAAAGTTGGAATCAAAGACCCTAGCAGAGTATACTACATACCTCTATATAACCTCACATAACCAATTTAATAAAATAGAAACCAGATTACGTAAAAATGTATTGGCTAATTTGGGGATCAAGATGAATCTAACGATATCTAGTACATGATAATAATGAAATGACATGTTTTCTATACAGGATGTAAAAAGAATGCGCCCGAAAACTTTAACGTGAAACTATTCTATTAAGCCGAACTACTTTTAAAAAAATGTGGACTTTTCGTTCTAATTGATCGACCAATGTGCCAATTTAGTATGGAGAGTCCAAATTTTTTTTAAGATTGCAGTATGGGTTCCTTCCTTAGAAAAGCTGTTCAGTTTCATGAGTGGAAACTGTATTTTCGTACATATTTATTTTATTTTATTTATTAAGGAACAAACAGTCTTAAATAAACATAGTTACAAATTTACTTAACAAATAAACCTATAGTCCCATTAATTTAAATAAATTAAACTTTTATTTTAAGAGAGTTGTACACAAAATATATGAATAACATTAATGAAAAGAAAATAAAACTGCTTCGTTTCATTTAAACAACACTTATGTTTATATGCATATTATTATGTACATCCGAAAAACTAAAAAAAGAAATAAAATCCATCAAAGTTACTGGAACTTCCACTAGACAGGCCAACCGTAGTAGGGTAATGTTTTTTAAATATCTGTATAAATTATGTATGTGCATATTCCATACAAGTTTCAAATGCGCATTTAACAAACGTTGACTTGCCACGCTGAAGCGCCGCCACTAGGCAAAAAAGGGTTTTTCATTTCACGCATAATATCGTAGACGGGTAGCCCACATGTAATGCGAATTTTTGGTTACAAAGTACTTCATTAACCTATTTAATGCCATTATAGTATCATTCCATAGATTTATGGCGTAATTATAAGTCATACATAATAAAACATTAATGTTGAAAAAAAGAACTTAAGCGTTTTGACTTTCAAATTACATATGTTCTTTCTTTATAAAACATATTATGTTCTTCAGATAATGTATTTTCCAATAGATAAAGCAGGTAGATAGACAGATAATTTATTTATTATTTCACCAAATCTACCACAGTGCAATTGAGAGACTTTGTAAGACAATAAAATTAAAGAAAAGAGAAGTATTGTACTTTTTACTATGTCAATGCTCTTTCTTTGGACGTCTTGGTCCAGGCTCAGCATAATTAATGCAAAAAAAGGTTTTCTTCTAGTAACTGAAATTAAATTGAATAAAAAAAAGTTTATTCGAATTAGCTAGCAGTGTAAAATTTTCAAAGGTCATTTTTAGGGTTCCGTAGCCAAATGGCAAAAAACGGAACCCATATGGATTCGTCATGTCTGTTTGTCTGTCTGTCTGTCCGTCCGTATGTCACAGCCACTTTATTCCGAAACTATAAGAACTATACTGTTGAAACTTGGTAAGTAGATATATTCTGTGAACCGCATTAAGATTTTCACACAAAAATAGAAAAAAAAAACAATAATAGGGGGTTCCCTATACTTAGAACTGAAACTCAAAATTTTTTTTTCATCAAACCCATACATGTGGGGTATCTATGGATAGGTCTTCAAAAATGATATTGATGTTTCTAATATCATTTTTTTCTAAACTGAATAGTTTGCGCGAGAGACACTTCCAAAGTGCTAAAATGTGTGAATCCCCCCCCTCCCCGTTAACTTCTAAAATAAGAGAATGATAAAACTAAAAAAAATATATGATGTACATTACCATGCAAACTTCCGAAAATTGGTTTAAACGAGATCTAGTAAGTAGTTTTTTTAATACGTCATACATCGTAAACCGCAATTTACCTACAACGAACTACAAGAACTTTTATATTAGGTATGTTACTTGCTGCTACGGAATCAAGTTCATTTAATCATTCATTTTTAGATCATTTCTTTTTTCTTTGAAAACAAAGCTAATATTTTCGATTGTTTTGTGTGGTTAACGAGACTTTTGTTTGTGATAATGTTGACAAATGGAAAACATATTTTCTTGAAGACCCCTGCCAACACGCACTTGTGACTCCTCTGGTGTTGCGGGTATCTATGGACGGCGGTAATCAATTACCATCAGGTAATCCGCCTGCTCGTTTGCTACCTATGCCATAAAAAAAAAACAACAAACTTATCAATCGTTTAGTGTTTCCCGCATAAAACATACTCCATAATCAAAGAATGCTTACTAATATTATAAATCGAAGTGACTTTGGTTATCCTTCTTTCGCGTTGCAATGGTGGAACGGATAAGAATGTGTTTTTGCACAGACATAGTTCATGAAGTAGGAAGTGACATGGATTTTTCCATGTTGGTGCATGATATCTATGCAGGCACCGGAAAACGCAGTGTAGGCAGGCCTCCCACTCGGTGGACCGATGACATGGTATAGATTGCGGGAAGCCGCTGGATGCGGGCAGCGCAGGACCGGTCGATGTGGAAATCCTTGGGGGAGGCCTTTGTCCAGCAGTGGACGTCCTTCGGCTAATAATGATAATGATGAACTATGTAAGCGGAGCCGCACGAAAAAGCTAGTTGGATATATGCCCTATAACTCATCTCTCACCATATTTAACACAATAGTTAATCTACAAAATGACCACATTTAACAATCTGAAGTAAAAACTAGTTTTAACTGCCGGATTCTAATTTAATCAGTACCCGACTACTGACGACTAAATTGTTTGACCACCATCAGTTACAAGCTAAATAAATATTACTTATAATACAGCATGATGGTTTTATAATTGCAAAATTGTTTAGAAACAGCAGTGAAATGGTAATAAGGTGATCTGGTATTCCAGATTGTAGGTTTCACCAGGTACCTAACTATATACTTACTATTTTATGATTGATTGATAAATGTTCAAAAGTAACTTTGTAAATTGGTACTTTAGGTTTTTGTGTAAGGAAAAGAGGCAAATATATTATGTTTAAAAAGGCTTTTAACATGCAAAGCTCCTGAGTCTGGCCTTTATGAAGAGTACAACAATTTAGCGCAAGAAGAAAACAAGCTCAAAGTTACTGTAAAAAACTTAAACCCGACTATTGTTATATTGAAAGTAACAAAAAACTTTTTGTACCAACGAGTTACTTATAAATTTGTTAGAATATATGTAAAGCCGGAAAACAGAAGAGTTTTACTCGACTGCCCAAATGGAAGGTGTTGTTTTTTGGGTGTATGATGTTTTCAAGGCGTAGGATCCGTTTACTAGTTACTGAACCTATTGAATATCTATTGACCTACGACTTGACTAAAATTGATTTAAAAAAAATTAGACTCTCCGTACTAAGTTGACCAATATGATCAAATTGTATGAAAAGTTCATTTTTCTATAATTTCAGCAAAGTCGAACGTAAACAGTTGTAGTTCAGTACGTTGGCTTTATTTACCAGAAACACGAAAAGAGGCAAAAGGCAAGCTCATGAAACTGTTCCGAGATCTGCAAAGTCTTAAAGAACTGCTATTCATTGTGCGTACAAATCTATAATAAGGTCCCAGAAGAAATTAAGGAATCGCATAATGTTAAATAAGATATGTTAGGATTAGTATGGTTGCTATGAAGTATTTTAATGTATAAAAGAGTTTTTGGATAAGAACTCGAGGTAATTTCTAGTTTTGCAATATTTTTATTTTTTTAATTGGATAACTACTTATTTGCATGTCATCAAATAAGACTGAATATCTGAATACTTATGTTATTTTAAATTTTTATCTTATTATCTTATTCTATTTTTTCTTATTATATAATCTTATTATCTAATATGTAATTCTAAGCAAATAAAAGAATAATTACTTACACCGAAGCCCTAGTTAACGGGCCTTACCTTGGCAAATAAATATTCATTTCATTTCATTTCATTTCATTTCTCATTTCACATATTTTGTTACATTCTGTATAAGTATGTTTGTCCGTTTTATTGTTATAAAACATAATAAATATTGATATGTAATTTAGTATTTTTTGTAGTATAGAAAAATAAAAAAAACATAGTGAGTTTACAGTTGATTCTGCAAACTGATTCCTGTACTACCATAGCGGACTATGAATAATTTGTAAATGTTTTTAAAAAAGTGTTAATAACTGAAGTACATCTCTATGCATAAAATCAATAACGCTCTCTTGTTGCTATAACTTCCTTTGTTTATAGTAACTATGACACCCTAATGACAAACATAACATCTATCAACAAAACGTAAAACGATATTACTACTTCTTTTTAGCTGAGACCGCTGAACCTCAAACTTAACTTTAACGATATCAATTCACTTAAAATTTCACTTCATAAAAATTTGAACATATAGTCTTCGCTTAATCAATTAAAATATAAACTGTATTTCTACCAATATCAGAAAAGACAAAAATACCATAAATATGAAAAATTTAAAAAGTGACCTAAAGTTAATAGAAATTACCCAGGGCCGAGCCTTGGTGAACACCAACTATAAACGGGAATAGATAAGTTGAATATCATCAAAGTTGATCCTAAGTAAGAATTATGAGACACATTTTTCGGATACTGTCAATATAGCTATAGGCACGTTCTTCGCCTTTAGGGTCCATGGGTTATAGATTGCGAGATGGAGTCAAAGGCCTTCTACGGGTCTAAAAAGCCAATTTTCATGAATTAAGCTTAAGATCTGTAACTCAGTGGTTTCGCATATCCTGTTCTAAAGCTCATATTGGAAACTAGATATTTAGTAGCTAAGACATATAATCTAAAGACAGGGCTTTCTGGATATTTTATCTAGAATATAAAAAATACAGTAGAATTCTGATGTAGTTGGTGAACTATAAAACAGTGCATAAGGCACAATAACCTACCTCAGACTGCTTTTTGGCAGTAACTGCTTGCTATATTGAAATGAAATGAAAAAATGATTTTTTTATATTTATTTGGAACCAAAAACTGAAAATTTATATATGTGTGTTCGATAACAACAGCATTTGCTTTCGCTGTGTCGCTGCAGTTAGCACCCACCGCTGGTTATATAAGCGTTCCCACATATTCTTATATAACAAAAATAAAAAACACATAGTTATTATTTAATTATCATTATCATTTAATCTCCAAATAAACACAAAATCGGCTCTACCATTTAAATGGTACCAATGTAAAATCCACGGCCCTATCCTTACGAATTAACGTATAGGTATTGGTTTGTAGTCAATTTGACGTATAAATACAGTGTCATCGTCGCATCACGCCGCGGGCTGTGTGGGCAGAATTAAATAATTTCCTTGTCGCATGCAAATGTGACCGGATCACAGTTTTATGGCACTAGATGTTCCGGTTAGTTAAGTGATGCGGTTAAGATGGTTCACACGATCTTATGAAGTTTTTCAGTCAGCGTTTGTCAAACTTTTTCTTCCGGACTCGAATATTTTCAACACCAGGTTGTGGTGATGCTTAATAATACTACATCTGCCCATATTTGGATAAAAGCGTACCTATCAAATGAGCGTTTTCTGTTTTTGGATGGACCATCAAGAATTATTAGTTTGATTTTGATTTGATCTACCAAGTTTCGAACACTAATCCAATACTCGCAGTTTCAGTAGAGATTTATAATACAATAGCATGTGTTTTGAGGACCAGATGCCTCCCACTTGGTGGATCGATGACTTGGTTGTTGTGAAAGTCGCAGGAAGCCACAGGATGCGGAAAGCGTAGGACTATTTGGTGTGGAAATCTGTGGAAGGGCGTTTGTTCAGCAGTCGGCGTTTTTCGGCTGACATGTCTGGTTAATGATTATGTGTTCTAAGGGACTTTTTGCCATTATGCTCATAGTGCACTTCTACCACCAAACCTCACCAGTGGCTTATAATTGGAAGTGGAGTTCATTCTTATCAACTGAAACCCACTTAGTCTTTTATCGGTCCGGGTTCCGAACTCCAAGAATGAGGTACTTTACAAGATTTTCATTTATTAATATCTATCGTATGTGATACTCAAAGAAAAAAAGTTTTTGTATCAGAAAAGTACTGAAAGTGCAGCAACGGTACGTTGTAAGGTACTTCCCACTTACTGTCAGATCAGGTAGATCATTATATCTGCTACAATTACAAGTCATAGCATCCCAAATGCTGGGTCACTGGAGTGTACCAACCATAATAAAACGTAATATTATTTATTAAAACCTTGACTAATTCTATTGACATGTCAGTTTGAGAAACGCTTATCAGATTATCTGGAACTTCTGGAAGTGATTTTCGATTCTCCTCCTTTATGAAACATGTTTCAAATAATAATAATTCTTAGTGTTATAGGTGGGCGATTTTGACATGAGTTTTCCCCGACTTGTTTCAACTAAACCAAGAAGTTCCTTATAGAACCATTCTGATTTCACTTGTTCAGTTTAATTTTAAAGCCCTAGTCAACGTACAGCTATTTTGTTTCACCCTGTAAAGTACTTACTTATTCTATGCACACTTACTTATTATCCTTAATATCTGGAGCCATGCCACAAATCATGGCAGCTTTCATGGCATTAGAGCCGACAATTCATAGAACCAATATTAATCGCCGCATATAATGGCTGGCAGGCAATTGGCGCAGCCTGTATTTACATAACTTGATGATGTGGCCATGTGTAAAGAGTTTCCTAAACTGGGGGGATATGTTAGACAATAAATAACTTCACTTTATTGCAAAAGGAACATCTTCTTTCTTACTGTCGTGTGACTTAATTAGCAATGCCTCCAAAAATATAAGTAAAATAACCAATTTAACGAAAAGTAAAAATCTCGCCTGTATAAAAAATATTTTATGGTTAATATATACAATATACCATCTTCACAATCTAAATGCTTTTTTGTTTTTACAGACGAAAGTACAATAATTAAATAATCTTATCTAATTTTGGAGTAAATACCGTATTTGGGAAATCATAGCATTTGACAAGGTTGGTCGAAGCAGCTGAATGAATCAAAGAATTTCACATGATATGCATTCGCAAAGGACTTTCCTATCCTTTCATATACCGAACATTTTGAAGAATTATATCATTCCAAAGGTAAAGGTCTAACAGATTTTGAATACCTACTATGTCCAGCCTTAAATATTTGAAAGAGTAAGAGGAAAAATTGCCGTGTAGAATGGCAACACGGAAAAGTCGCAGCAATAATAAATATTCACCAGTGGGTTTATGAATGAACTCTGGAGAAGCCCGGAGGTGTCGATTCATAAAGTTGGTTGCATCGCTTGGTTTTCTGTGCCCACAGTCCAAAGTGCTTTATTGAAGTTCGATTTTATTCCGGTGAAATTGGAATTAATGAGCAGCTCTTTCTCTAAAAGACCAACTACATATTTACCAAAATTAGCTGGAGAACTACGATACTTAGTATTTTATCATTTATATTGTACTAATCTAGACAGATCGTCCGAGAGTCTGACATTACTGTGTTATCCCCAAAGAATAGGCGTGGCGGTTGTCCGGAGTAGCACTTAGCGTCTCTCGCAATCACATATGGTTACACATGTACATTTTAGACTTAAATCTGCGATCATGTGCAGTGGGAGTTTATTTCATATTTAAAATATAGATATGCAGATCTCCCACCACTATTTTCCTTCAGTTTGCAAGTAAATATCCTTACGTGAATTCCAAAAAATCTTTGAGCGTCGGTCGTTGCAGTATATGCGGTATTTGAAAACTCTGGTTAGAAGGGGCGCGTCACAATCGTGTTACCACGGACACTACGCTAGTTTTTACTTACAACAGATACTTTAAATTCCGGATCCGAGGAAAAATTGTAAAATAGTCTATAAATATTTATCTCATAGTGTTAATTTGTTTTGTGTTTTTTTGTGTTGAATAAATGATTTGTCTGTCTGTCCGACTCTATCTGGTCGTCATGAGACGCAAGTCTCTGAACTCTAAACATCAAGCTTGATGTAACAAGTGACTGCGTATTGTCATTTCTCTTGATTCGTGTCACGTTCACTTAGCACCATGTCCAACATTGCTAAGGTATCATTATCTCTAGTAGTTCCAGAGAAAAACTTGCAAAAATCTCACGTTTATCATTATCAGTTACACGTAAGGCGGCGCTGATCACAGGCTCAAGCCGCCATGTTGGATTCAACACTTTTTTGTGACATCGCATACTGAAGTGACGGAATCTTATAATTGCTAGAATCGATGTAAGTAAGAAAAATCAACCCATTGGGACATTCGTTTCAAATGTTTTTAGAGTCATCCGCATATCAATGGTAACACCACATGAGCTACGCGAAAAATTCTTACACAATGAGACCATTTTAAACGGGTATAGTGGTATTCATAACAAAAAACATTAAGATCAAGCTTACGTGTCCCAATTCCGAAATGCTAAGGTTTAATTACAAATGACAGATTGGCTAAGAAGAGCAGATCAAATGGTATAAGAAATTCATATGGTAAGATCTTTATGCTACGTAAAAAAATAACTTTAAAAAGAATGTGTCAAACATTTACTTAAATAAAAACTTTTTGGATAAGTAAGTATCAATAGAACGGTGACATTCTCAAACTTCTTTAACGAGTAAAAAGGGTTCAGTCAGAGCGGTAATAGGGAATTTTCCACGGCTTTCACTAAACTCAACTAGATGGCGCTGATCAACATTGGGAATAAGAAAATCTCTAAAAAATCGTCAAAACTGATTGATATTACTGACTAATATCAGAATAATGATGAATAGCTTTCGAAGATTACTTTCCTTTTATTTATTTTTTGTATTTTGATCAAAAAATACTTTTCACAATGTTTGATGCACAAAGCTTGTTAGTATTGTTTTTGTATTTCTTAAAAGTATTCTAACATGATAATGAGTTATAAATTGCATTTTAATCATAAAAATGTATTAAAATCTATTTATTTTTGGTTCGGAAGAGTAAATTACATATAACAGAGAAATCGGAACGCACCCAAGTCATCCATACTTGACAAAGTTGGAAATTTATCGTTCTATGTTCATGTGGCTTTTTATATATTTTCAACTATATTAAATCTATTTTGATACCGTAAATGCTTTTAAAAATACATTTCTAAAAATTAGAAACGCCATCTATTGAGAATCTTATGAACAGTGTGACATACGTCATCTGAAAACTCCCTATTTCACGTGATTGTTCGTTACAGTTAGTTCGTTTTATGGTAATGTTGACAGCGCGATACCTATTAAATTCGTCATAAAATATCCTCACACTTACAGGTGATTTGGCAAGGGAAGGCTGGTTTTTATTTATTTATTTTATTTAGAAAACAAACAGTTATATATTTACGTTGCTAAAACTATTTAGTACTTATAGACCTATAGTTCCATAATTTTTCTTACTGGCTTTTATCTTACCGGAAAACATAATAGCAAACAAAAGCTTATTAATGCATAAGAGTTATATTACTAAAACATTTTTGTTACTAATTATGCGTAGGTAGCCTAATATTATTGGTCCTAATTTTTAAATAAATAGTAGAATTTAATACACGTCTTCTATTGTGAGTATTTTATTTACAGTTTTTGGACACTGATCTTTCTACTAATAATCGTTTCTACCTGTTTAAAAAAGAAAGTAAATAAATAGTGTTTTATCTTAAAATAATAAAAGTTTTCAGGTAAATAAGTCAGTTCTATAACCAAAAAACCGGCCAAGTGCGAGTCGGGTAGGCCTGAGAATTTGATATAAGGTACAAGACCTGTGTGATTATGAATTTATACGGAACCCTCGAAACTTAGCTCTCCTCATAAGTAACGGTGAGTTGTAGTTGTAATCCATAGTAGATGAAATTTGTTGAATCGACCCGTATATTTGATATCGCATGACATGTTACTCTTGTTGAAAAACTCATGTAATTTCAACCAGGAAGTAGCGGCTACGACCGATCACAACTATTGTCACTTTAGAACGAGTGAGGCATCTGTGTGATTGCAAATTTCAAAACAAATATCTAGTGTATTTCCGATAGTAGAAACAAAGAAGTTTTATTTCGTCGTTCCGGGGAGCAGCGGACTGCAAGTCTGTGCATAGAACATTTTTTATTTTATTTTGTGCCATTGAGCTCGGCGGGACACAATTTTAATATTTACTCTTTTTTTTCGTAGTTCTCACATAGAGCATTATTATACTACTTGAAAAAAAAACTTCTTTTATCAATTCAGCGTATGTTCCTTTGGAAAATTTGTTCAGTTGTATTTTATGGGTAGAGGCCACAGTTTAATTTTCATTCATATTCTAACTGTCGTCAGTGGTTAGCTGTGAATTGCCTGTCTCAATCACAAAACAGTGAAAATGAAATTACATGAAAATCAAAATTATATTAATTTGTAGAAAATTGTTGAAATAAGTGACATATAATTTCTTGCTATAATTTCTAGTTGAAATAAGTGTTTGAATAATTATAATATACTTATGTCAGTTATCTTCTTCTTCTTTTCAGACGTTTAAAATAATTTCTTACCAATTAAAATACTATGCATTTGCTATCGCACTATATATGGATACTATGTTTGCTTGTTTGCATAATTCAATCGAATCAAAAGAAAACCGACAAAATTAAATCTTCGTGCAAGAAGTCGAAGTCGGATTTTTGTGGTAGCCATCAGGATATTGTGCGACGGTATTTCGAAAAACGAAAGGTTGGTGGCCGAAAAGAGATGACAGGACATTTTTTGCACCTGGATTTTAAAAAACTTCTCGATAGAAAGTCACTTAGGACAGTAAATTTCTCGAGTGGCGACCGCTCACCGGAAAACGCAGTGTAGGCAGGCCTCCCACTCGGTGGACCGATGACCTGGTAAAGGTTGCGAGAAGCTGCTGGATGCGGGCAGCGCAGAACCGGTTGATGTGGAAATCCTTGGGGGAGGCCTTTGTCCAGCAGTGGACGTCCTTCGGCTGATGCTAATGTTGATGATGAGAAAGTCACTGTAATTGCTTATCTTTTTTGGTTGAACGCTCGGTCAGGCTAAACCCCGTCGAAAGAAATGCGCCTTATTGAAGTCTAAGTCATTGGATAGGATAACAAAACTTTACCTACAGGTAACTTGCGTTACCATTTATGTAGCATAAAGTACCTAAATTTTACAAAACATATAATATTATACATATGTGACAAATTAATCAATGTACGTAGATCCATTTAAAAATCAATATAAATATTATCCAAAAATATGAGCAACCTTCAGTGAATCATGCCTACTTGGAAACATATATTTTTTTATTGAGATGTAGTGTTTTGACTGAACTATCCACACATGAAATACGTAGTTTTTTTAAATTTTTTAAGTAGGTGGCATATGAGCTAGCCTAAAAATGACCTCTCCTTTCTCATTTTTAGGTACAGTCAACAAAATACAGGGTGTTAAAAAAAGTGCGTTTAAAATTTTAAGGGGTTACTCAGAATCAAGTACAGAACCCAGGAAAAATATTGAAAAAATCCGCTCTTCGATTATTTTTTTCAGATTCTCATACTAAATCTAAATATTGAATCGAGAATTTGTATGAAAAACTGCAAAAAAAATAATTGAAGAGCGAATTTTTTCAATATTTTTCCTGGATTCTATACTTGATTCTGAGTAACCCCTTAAAATTTCAAACGCACTTTTTTAACACCCTGTATATTAACCATTAAGCACATAAATCAATTTCAGGCTTGGAAGACATCCAATCTAGGCTCTATATTATTCAAAAATGTCCCATACGGAAAATTCCGTCACAACTCTGTGAAAAATAAGACGTATGTCGTACTAATATGGTCCCATTTTAAATGGCTAAAGAAACGGCACATCGAAAGTTTCAGTAAAAAAAGGTATGAAACTTTTTTATTTTTCTATTTCAAGTTTTATCAACTTATGTTTTATTCACTGATCACTGACTCAGTGACTATAGACCGAGGGTTACGGGTTCGATTCTCAGCGAGAGTAAAGGTTACTGGATAAAGCCAGTTTGTTGTTCTGTATATTTTGAATGCATAGGTATTCACTATGTGTTAAGTAGAAGTCTTGGACGAGGTCTTTGTCTAACAGTAGACACCTTCAGGCTGTTATAATGATGATCATGTGTTTAAGAATCATCAAATATAAATCATTAAAGGTTTAAAATAGGATAACCATGCCAGTATCTGATTCCCAATTCTTTACCTGGGTAACAAGATGACCTGATAAGGGTCATGGGCAGTGCAAGACCGGTCCATGACTTCTCCTTGTTTAAGGTCTTAGTTCAGTAGTGGAAATCTTTAGTTTATATTATCCACAATTGGTAAACTCTTGGCACGATTATGATGAAGATGGATGAAGGTGTGTGTGAGTTATACAAAAAATCTGCAATCTCACTCAATGTTAAGGAGATTCGAAGGTAGAAAAGATAGTCCTAAATAAAACCCGTTACTTCCGCTTTAGAAGATATCTTACGACTATAGTTATTCATCTTACAGGGCAGATCCTCTAAAGCATTGCAGTGTCAAAAACTGCATATTCACAGGAAACGAATCTCAAATGAGCAGGTCGGATGCTGTAGTAATCCACATACAGAAAGGAAAATTGCCTCACGTGAAGAACAGGACGAGAAATCAAGTATACGTTATTTTGAATGATGAATCACCAATGAATATGTTTTCATTAACATCTGGCAAGCACCCAACTTTCAAAGACTTGGCCAATTTCATGTTTAATTGGACAATGACTTTTAGGTATGTGTTTGTAATAAAATATTGAATAAATATTTATTTGTAGACCTTTGCTCAGCAGCTCAACACTGGCTAGAAAAAATAATATTTCTCTGTAGAGCTTTTGCAACTTAAAAATGGCCGCAAATAAGCTAAAGCCTTATTTTAATTAAAAAAATAAAAATAGAATAATTTATGATAAGTCATAGAATGAGCTTTTCTTAATGATAAGAAGTTATAAGTAGGTTTTCAAATTGTCGATAATTTATGGAAAAAGTAAGTTTCAGAAAGCAATGATAACAAATAACATGCATTGTTTCTTTAAAAAAAAACTAGTTTTTTTTTTCATTTGTCATATTTTTTTATGCGTTATGATCTAACAATTCAAGTCTTAATAAAACAAACTTATTTTTTAAAAACAGTAACTTCAAAGAATAACTTGATAAGAATTATGATCAAAGTTTAAGAAATATAAAATATGTTAATTTTAGGGTTGATGCCGACATCCCAGTTCCCTACGGCAGGACTATTTCTCTGAAAAAGCCACTGATGCCTATGAAGAAGTTCAATACTGCACCCCTTGGCAAAATCATCCCTCACTGGACCAAAAAGAAACTTGGCGTGTTGGTTTACGTCCTAATGTCAAATTGCGTACGATACCGCATGGAATTCCTACGGAGCGTACAAAAGCATTTGAAAGTCGATATTTTTGGTGGGTGTGCTGCCAACCAAACCTTAAAGAAATTGTAAGTCTTCTCTTCTTGTCAAACCACTGAGGGAATTTAGGTAGGGAATTTACTCATAAAACTGAAGAACTTTGGTTCTGCGACTTAGCTGAAATAATAAAAAAACCTATATATTTTTTGGAGGAATCAACATATCGATATGTATGAAAATCCAGTTAATTGCGATTTCGGCTAAAGCTACCCATGACCAGTCTAAAAGGTTTCGATTTAATAGGGTATTTGACTATAATAAAAATATAGATCAAATTGTTGTTAGCTTAGCAGTAAACATTATTTTAAACCAATTTAGCCAACACATTATTTAAAAATATGTGTGATTTTTATAAAAATCATTAAATAAAATAATTAAATTTTCAAGTTTGACCACGCGATTGAAAACGCACGGGATTGGCGGAATCTGTTGTGACGTCACCTGCCTGTAAACAAGTAATGTCAGTCGAAGTTTTGTATGGGTCGTCGGGTGTATCAGTGTTCCTCTTCGTTTTTAATTCATATTCTTATCCAATTCTTATCTGTTATTATTCTAAAAGTGAGATATTATCTTTATAAAGTACGATGGAGACCAACTTCGATAAAGCTGACAATGGAAACCTCCCTAGAATAGACGCGATTATGGTCGGGTTATTTTTCAAAAATAACTCTGATTTTTACGCTGCCGAATTAAAGAACGTGAAAACAGCACTGTAAGTATTACCCTAAATATCACAAAATATACTTTAAACAACTAAATGAATAAACAAAGCATTAAAAAAGTTGTAACTTACTTTACTATTGTAAACATTTTAGGTTATGTTGACAAACTCACTATTGGATACTATAAGTTACAACTCGTTTAAAATTATTAAAATTGAAATGACGTATGTATTTGAACCCCTAAGGATACCCTCTGACCGAACGTATATATAAATGTATAATTGTTTACCAAATTATAAATTTGTGAACAAAAATTAATAACATAAATCTACTGTAAGAATACTTACCTACGTCTGACATGCAAAAAATACTCTATGATTTCTCTATTTTTACAGGTCCTCAAGGGAATCTTACGGAGATGATGCTGTTGGTTATGTTCAGCTACTTCGTCAATCCGGGATTTGTACAGTAAAATGTAGAATGTGCCCTGAACACAAAGTTAGAGCTAAATGTTACTCTGTGACTCTTGTGGTTGATGAAAACAATAATCATATCATAAGTTGCCAGTGTCATGACTGTGCAGCTTCAGCTGGAGGCTGTAAGCACGCAGTGGCCTTTTTAATGTGGGTTCATAGGCGCAGCGAAGAACCTTCTTGCACTTCAATTGAGTGCTACTGGAAAAAACCTACATTATCTCAAGTAGGAACAGGTTTAAAGTATATTACTGTGGACCAACTAATTAAAAAAGAAACTACAAGTTACAGTAGTGATAATGGACTTCTCTCAGAATTTCAGCAAGAGGCAAAGAAAAGGAAAATTGAAAACTGTGAACTACTGAAATATGAACCCGATTATGTACATACAGATCTTAAAAGATTTTCATTGCATTATTTCATCCTCGAAGAACATAATAATGCCCATAATGATGTTAACAAACGGCTGCATTTGCTGAAGGCACAGCTAGATGAAAATAATATATCTTTAATTGAACAGGCAACAAGGACACAGAGCAAGAGCCATTTGTGGTATGAGCTTAGATATGGCCGAATAACAGCCTCAAAGGCATATGAAGTCAGTCGCTGTAAAACTACAGATGGAACATTAGTAGCTGCAATAATGGGAGCAAAGACACCAGATACAAAAGCAATGAAAAGGGGCAGAATTTTAGAAACTTCGGTCTGTAAAACAGTTGAAGGAAAGTTGAATAAAAAAATCAAGTCCTGTGGACTTTTCCTTTCCAAAGAATACCCCATGATTGCGGCTACACCTGATGGAATAATGAAGAATGCTATCATCGAGATAAAGTGTCCAACAAGTGATACTACAAAAAATAATTATATAAAAAATGGAGAGATTACTCCAAAATACTTGGCACAGGTACAGCTACAAATGTACACAAGTAAAATAGAAAAATGTTATTTTTGTGTAGCTAATCCAGATTTTGAGACATCACATCATGTCAACATCACTTTAGTAGCATATGACAGTGAATATGTAAGTAAGCTGTTAAATTCATTGTCAATATTTTGGGTAAATCATATTTATACATTATTGTCTCGTACAATTGATATGTAATAAGGTGGAGATAGATATTAGTATTGAAAAAAAATATGTTGTTTAATTTGTCATTGTTTTATTTTCTTACATAATATGTACACATTTATTCATACAAATCTCATGGGCTAACAAACAATAAATAAGTCCAGCATGTTTTGGTCATTTATTTATTGTCTGGAGAAACAAATTAATTTTAAAAATATTACATACATTGATGATTAAGTATAAAATAAGATAGGTACACAGAAAGTGAATTAAGTACTCATGTGAAATAATCATGTAAAAAAACTAGAAGTAGGGTGCTGGGGGGTAATTCCGAAAATCGGGTAATTCTGATAATGCGTAATTTTTTCCAAACGCGGCAACATTTTTTGCACTGGCAACATTAATTTGACGGCCATTTCAATTTGATTTCCGCTCTAGTGTAGAGATAACGTTCAGTGCTTCTATAAGCGAGACACATGCGAATTCCCTGGTTTTCGGTTTCGAATTTACCGCACATCAATATAAACAAACAAATTATAATATTAATTGCATATACATGTGTTTATGCATTTGATGGTCAATATTGGAAAATATTTTTGTGGGAGGTCAAAGCCCATTGAAAATGGAATATCTACCTACATGCATTTTGCATTTTTTTGCGATTGACTATGGGTTTTTAGGGAAAGTTGTTTGTTATCATGAGCACATTCATAGCCTCTCGTATCAAGAACTAATTAAAGTCACCCTATATATCGGAATTACACTCACGCAAATAGACACCGTATTAAATATTTAAGCCGTTCTGTTTACAAAACCTGTAGGTTCTCATAGACCTTTTTGATACAGAAATTTAGACTATACAAGAAGACACAGTAACATTATTATTATTATTAAATTCATTCGGAATTACCCCCCAGCACCCTACATAACTCATTTCTTTATTCATAACCATAAGATTGCATTTATCTCGACTGACTCAGTGGCTCAGTGGTTAGCGCTCCTGACTTTTAATCCGAGAGTCGTGGGTTTGATCCCCACCAAAGGCAAACATTTCTGTGATGAGCAGATTTGTTTGCTCTGTGCCTGGGTGTATTATATCTATATACATGGTGTTAACAAATTAGCTGGTACTATTTAAATCGGGGCTTCTACTGAACAACTTTCCCTAAGGAACCCAAGTCAATTTTTGCGAATTGACCTACACCTACACCTATTATTACTTTATTACACCTTATAGTATATGTATGAGGTTGAGGATTTAAATGTATATGTATATATGTGTATGTATATCAGTCTCTGGTTCCCATAATACAGAGAAAATACTAGTTTGGGGCCAGATGACTATGTGTGATTTATTATGTTTATTATTTATCTTATTAAGGAATTCTGTAAGTTTATTAGAGCACTAGCTATAATAATACAATCATCAATTACTCTAATTATATTAGTATTTATTACTGCATGTTGCTTTAACATGTGAAACTCTCTTATACGTCTTATGACTCTTTCTACATGTGTTCGTAAACTGGCAATAATTTTGGTTTGACGAACTTCTGCCTTTGATAACTTGGAACCTGCCATTACACTAGGTGGTCTAAGTAATTTTATACCCTTTTGAGCTAGCACTTGTTCCACATGTTTAAAGCCTCTGTCAGCTAAGACAAAAGTTCCAGGTTTTAAAGTTTCCAAAAAATTGCAATTTTCTATAATAGTAATGTCACTTGTTCTGCCACCAAAGCCAGGTGAAATAAAATTAATCAAACCATTAGGTGTGCAAGACACTAAATATTTAATAGTATTTGCTTTTTTGTAGTCTGACCAAGTTAATGCTTGATGAAGAGCTTTAGATGGTTTCTGAATATCAATCTCTAAACAGTCTAATATACAGCTTACATTATAATAGTTGTGTCTAAATGCAATGGGTAAAGTATTTAGAGTAGAGTGTTTATTTAAAGTCACTAGGAATGGACGTAATACACTGGCTATTTTAGGTATATTTTTGACAAATATTTTACTCCCATATGATAGTGATATACCAAAATTATCTTCTAATTCTGAAAAGGTACTGTTTAATCTGATTTTTCTTAAGCAAAGTAAAATATGCTCTATGGGTATATTTGTATGCTTATGTATTAGCTGGATTATAAAATAACAATCTTCAGGGATTCCTACATACATCATTGGTTTCTTGGTTATTAGACGCAAAGTATTCTTTAAGCACTGTGCTTTTTCTATATCTACATTTGTCTCTGTGACATTAGTGTCAGAGTCTGAAATCGTTGATGATGGAGTTACAAACGATGAATCCTGACTCATGACTGTCTCAGTGAAAGAGGAAATATCACTGTCAGATCTTTCTTCATTAGGGAAACCTATTTTTCTCTTAATTTTGGTAACCTGACCTGACAAAGAAGGTCTTAGATGACATTTTGTGATTTTATATGGAGATGTCATGGTCGATGTACTAGGCACTTTGTAAGGAGAAAGAGAAACATCTCTTGTAGTTGTTTTTGTCTGTAGTGCTTTGCTTCTAAAACACACTTTGAAAGTAGCTTGGACCTGTTTTTCAACACTAACAGTCGGTTCAGTTGATGTTCCTTTCTCACAATATGTTTGTAATGGTTCTGAAAAGACAAAATATTTATAACTTTTTACACACAAGTAGATTATTATAGCCCTTACCTATTACCTATATAAATCATATTTTTTTTATTTAAGTATTTATCTAAATTAATTCCTAAACTACTTTACATACCTATGGTCTCCACAGCAGTTTCAGGCATTGTATCGTCATCTTTTAGTTTGCTAGTTCCAGGCATATCCACTGCAGTTAGAGTTTCTAGATCAATATCCGTTTTTAAACGCTTGATATAGGCTGTTCGATACATGGTAGTATTTGACAGTCTTGTCCTGCGATCTACCTGGCAATCGAACTTAGATGGCATTGCTCCTTCTACCATCAGTATAGTCTGGCTAAATCCCATTTTATACTGTATATAGTTTGCCATATCTTGTTCATTCTGCAATAATAATTTTATCATTGTTATTTCTCTAGCTAATATAATACGAAAATATTATATGAAACAGTTATTACAAGTGTGTAAGAAATAATTATGATAATAGAATAACTTATTCACTTACGTTAAAGTGATCTTCGCACATGAAAACATTAGTACTTGCTGCTATATCTTTCGGGTTTCTACGAGCGAGCACTAACCACTTTTTCCGAATCTTAGTGTTCTTTGGAATGCTCACAAACATTTTCTCCGGTGTTTTTATAGATGTGTTATTACATTGTGGCACTACACACCATTTATAAGCCATTTTTTAACAGTAAAGTTATCAAAGTTTAATAGGTAATTACTAAGCGCGCGTATTACGATTTGACAGCTAAAAGTTTGTGTACAAGCAGGTGACGTCACAAGATCACGTGACCCGCATGCATGGCGTCTTCAGCGTTTTGGCGGCTTTTTTATTTATTTAAACTTTGATCGCGATTTTTATAGAAAATACAGAAATACACAAAGAATTAATCAACTGGCAAATGTTTTATGCTATAATGAATAATTTAAGATATTTTCCTAAAACCTGTCAAATACCCTATTATAATTTATCCGGTACATATATGGAGGTTTGTTATCATGTCGCTGAACACTTTTCGGCTGGAATACAATTACTTCATAAAGAAACTCAGACTATTATGCGTTTCAAAGAATAGTTCCTATGCCGTTATGTTGGCTCCCCTGTCTATCAACGACATTACACGCAAAAAACGCTTGTACAGATTTTGTTAGTACGAGTATGTGTCTGCGTTCTATGTAGTGTGTGTCTGAGTTCTATATAGTGTGTGTGGAAAACATTGCTGCCAACATAACGGCATAGGAACTATTCGATGAAACGCTCTATAGTAAGAAATATGTTACAATCACCAAAAGAGATGTAGTTACGGTAGAAACTTTTTTATAGGTACAATAATCATCAAAGAGTTTTTATTTTATTATTTTATTTTCAGCTGTCGAAAAGATTACGCATCGGAGAGTTGTAATTATGTTAACCAGTATTTGTTCTATTTCGTCATAGAGAACTCGAGATGTCACCAGTACATTTCTGAGAAAGCATTCGCACATGCCTACACGAAAGGCTATATTCCAGTAATCTTGGGACCACCTCTGAAAGACTGCGAGAAGCTGTTACCTCCGCAATCGTTCGTTCATGTCAACAGTTTTGATAACGTTGAGAAATTAGTAATATTTATGAAGAATATAAGCGAAAATGAAGAGGTTTTACGAGATTATCATAGGTGGAGGAATCACTTTAAAGTGTCCAATGAACATGGCTATTTCGGTTCTAAATCGTACCACTATTGCAGAGTGTGTGAAGCCCTTAACTATAACGATAGAAAAGAAAAAAAATATGGTAAAGACGATTTAGAAAGGTTTTTGATAGACAATTAAACTGTATCTCTTCTAAAAGTAAAATATTTGATAGTTACAAGATGAATAAGAATATAACATTTCTTTAAAATACGTATATACTTTATTAAAGTACCGTATTGTTACTTGTAATGAACTTGTTTAATACTCGGTAAATAAAGTAAGTAAATATTCTTGCACACAAGACAAATACTTAAATTATATCATGTAAAGACAATGAATATAATGGTAATGAATGAAGCGGCCATGGCCCAGCGAGGCTTGCGTGGTCACACAAATCACGAAAGTTATCTGACTACAGACACGGTTATAACCTGGATGGGTAAACTGTTAGTGGATTTATTGCGACCGTTGTGGTGCTTCGCAAGGCACGTTAAGCCGTTGGTGCCGATTGATGGCAGTCGCAAAGCCATGTCAGAGGCCATAAACGCTCCTTGAAAACTTCTGACACTGAGACTACTAGCCCCACAACCTCCACCAATCCGGACTTGGCCCCCGTGTGTGGAGTATGGCCTAACCTTCTCTAGCAATGGGAAGAAACTTGCGCCCAGCAGTGGTGACGTTGTGGGTTACTAACGATACTATAATGAAATCTGTTAGGTGAGAAAACAGCCCAGCGCGAGTTAGACACGCACACTGAGGCACAGAATGGAGGAAATGTAATGGATTGTTGGTTGATTGGATTCTCAATACAGAGGGTTTTGTGGTACCGACTCACACTTGGCCGATATTAATTACTTACCTCTTTGTTTTGGATTATTTAATTTTGGACTCTGCATACAAATACGTCAGCTGGTTGATGAACTTTGTATGTTGTTAACAACCCATTACTTCCCCACTGCAGGGGCACGGGTCTCTTCCCATAACTCGGGAAGGTTTTAGGCCATACTCCACATACGGGGGCCAAGTCCGGATTGGTGGAGGTTGTGGGGCTAGTGGCCAAGCCCAGTGTCAGAAGTTTTCAAGCCGCCTATAAGGCCTCTGACATGGCTTAACGACTGCTAGCGATAGCAGCCGGCACCAGCGGTTTAACGTGCCTTGCAAAGCACGGAAGTGGTCGAGATAAATGCCACTAACAGTCAAACCCATCCAGGTTATGACCGTTTCTGTAGTCAGTTAACCTGCGTGATCGATGCGACCACGCAAGCCTCACTGAGCCACGACCGCTTCACTGGACTCCGATGAACATTGAATGGGAAGTCCAAATTAATTTTTTGCTTTTTTAACGTGAGTTTCTTGGGGAAAGTTGTTCAATTTGATGAGTAGAAGCTACAGTTAAAATATTGTCGGACATTTTTTATCACCCTGTATAATCGCACCCACTGTATGTAACTACTGTATATTGTCACTCTGTATAATTGCACCCACTGTATGTAACTACTGTATATTTCTATGGAGATGGTATTTTAAATTGGAATGAAATGTTGAAATCATTTTTTTTTTGCTTTACAAATTCCCTTAAATCGTCTTTTTTCCCCTACCAAGCGGAACTGGTACAGACAGCCACAAAGATATCTGAACCTCTCCGTAATACACCATGTATCACGAATAGCTTTAGCAGGGGTTCAGATATCTTTGTGGGCCAGTGTACACTCAATATTTCGGGAAGTGTTAGCAGAGAATTTCTCAGTTTCATTTTGTTCATTGTTACAGTTTGTGCTCAGAATGATAAAAATAACTAAATGTTACACTACATAGTTATTTTCAAACCTCCAGTTGTCAAGCGCGCACGCAAGATATCGTAATCCCGCATCGATATGTTATTGTTGACACGGGCACCAATTGAAATGTCATCGTCCCTCTCTTTCAGTCCCCTGACGTGTGAAGAGATAGATAAATAAATGAAATATATATTTTAGCTTTCAGTCCATTCAGTACCGCAGTATGAATGAGGTTGTACTTTATGTCAATAGTTTCTTTAGATAAATAAACATCTTTAACATACGTAGAGGTGCTTACAAGTATTGATCAAGCGTTTTATAGAGTTATTTTGCGGTCTTACTATACGGGGCGTTAATAAAATACTTTTAAGTTGTATGGGGTTTCAATTTCTTACCTTATAGGGAAATTCTACAATTCTAAAAATGAAATGGCATAAATTCTTATACTTCATTTGTTTAGGTATTGTAAAAAAACGTAAACAAACTTGACATGTCTTTTTATTCGTATGTGCAAGTTTAAATTCTGATATTTCTTGCAAACGTAGGTACCTACTGAGTTTCTTTTGCATTTCTATTAAACACGTATAATATATTCTACTCGTTTAACAATTTTAACAAGCAGGTATCAATAAAAAGACATATCAAGATTGTTTACGTTGTTTTCAAGTACCTAAACAAATTAAGTATAGCTACTTCACCGTTCCCAGCTTCTATATATAAAGCAATCTTATGCAATTCTTACTATACGTACTTAGCAATTATAATTCAGTATAAAGTACCATATCGTCAAGGCAATACATCATAGAACAAAACCTTAAAATTATGAGCACCATCTATTTCTGACGTGGACGCAGTATAAGAACTCTTTGCTGGATGGATGCAGGCTGCGAACTGCAATATTTATCGCTGTACGATAAGTTTGACAAGTGGCGAGTGACATCCGCGCAGGTGCGAATGCGAAATCCAGGCTTGCCTCGTTCTACTGGTGATAAGAGAATTCCTCAATACACATGTAAGAATGAACACGATCGAAGCGGCGATTTTATAGCAAGGTAAAAGGGAATTGAATTAAATTCGCAGCCGGACATATCTTTGAATTTCCTTTAGACATACTATGTTGACAAATCGCCACGCGGCAATGTGATATGGTCCTTGAGGTGCTTGTATTGCATTCATACAAAATGTTTGTCTTAGTCGTTTTACCAAATCATTTAACTGGGATGGAATGGAATATACATATATGTATATCCCTTTGGTTAGAAGGGTGAATTAAAAGACTCGATTTATTTACTAACTACCTATTATATTTATTTAACTAAGATACAGAAAGTTATTGTAAAGATTTTTTGATTTACGCACACATTACAAGATATATTTTTGTGTTGAGTGTAAAGCAATATTAAAATTAAGTATAAAAAAAAACAAGCCTAGTCTTCTTTACGGCAAAAATAATATATTTTTAACAAAAATGACCTATTTAGCGAGTACTATTTAATATAAACTTTTTACACCTACTAATAATGTTTTTCTTTTTGTCAAAATAAGTTTTAATACTTAATAAATATTTAGTCTTGTCAGTTTTTCTTTATCCTGTAGAAACGAGCTTCTACAGTAAAAAATAAACATATCGTCTTTTATAATGTACGTGCCATTGAAGTCAATTGGTTAGATATTAAAATGACCGATCCAAGATAAACTCACTCCGCAACACACATAAATATTTACAAATATACGTCCATAAATATTGATCCAAAAGTTTGAAATTTTCATCAAGAATTTATATGGACAGCTCTCAATTGAAATAAAACATTTACGAGTACTTGAAAGCCTCCTTTTTGAGGTCGGTTAAAATAAAAGTGATTTTTCTTTTTAGGGTTTCATGGAATAAATTAAGAATTCTTGAAGTTTTTTCGTTGATATTTTAAAGGTCACATCTGAGCTACTCTATATAGACTGGTAGTTAATCGTATTTTTTGTATGATGATTACTATAAAACTACGCTCACACTTTCCGAAATAAAAGAGATACGAAAATGTGTAAAACATATAATAATAACATCTATCTTCCGGCTATCTCTATGAAATGTACAGCCACCAAAAATATATTGTATCCGCGAAACTGACTTAATCGTCTGCCACAAACTTCAACTGCCATTTCAACTTGCTTATAATATGAACCATACTCTTCGGTGACTTTAGCTCTTCCACGGATCTCCTTCAATTTGATCACGTAACTTAACCCCAAGCAGGCAAAGTACAGTCGCTGCTTTTGAAAAATCTGTGAGTACAATCAAGTAATACGTACGGATTTTCAACCTCCCCGAAACAAGCATTGTTTTGCTGTAAACGCCTTTACATTTAGTGTCTCATAATCTAAGATTGCTATCGTGTGAGATCTTATCTGCTGAATACATCAACGAGGTGGTATCTCAGATGTGGCTGCATTAAGTTCGAACTTAGGACAATTTACAAAACTAAGCTGAAGAAAATAATTACAATTAAATAATTTCTTGATATCTTTATAAGCATCAACTCGTCATTATCTCATCGTAATTAGCATCCTTAATTATTTATTACATTATATGTTTTTATCAAGCTTTCAGAACAAATATACTTATATGCTAAAACCTATCGTATTTAGCTTTAGCAATGACTGTTTCCATAATTCATCACAACAAATGTAGATTAAACTAGTTTTTAATTTTAAGCCTTACATTCAGTTAAAACAGTTTATAAAAATAACAAACCTGTCATTCAAATTCTGTATTATAGGATTTAAAAGGGGTAGGGGGAGGGGGAAGGGAGGTGGTGGGGTGGTCTCAAAATCAACTTAGGGTCTACTGAACACTCCCACAAACCGTGATTGCATAATCATTCTGTGCAGGGCGGCTGTCGCCAAACGAAAGTAAGTGAAGCTCGATAACACAAGAGGCTTTTGGATTCCGGCTTCTTTCTAGTCGTGTTCCACAATTTAACCATACTATCGCAAGATCCAGATGGAGCTTGTCATGCAGTTTCCTCACAGTCTTTTCTTCGTCATTTTAGCTCCTCATCATCATCATTGGCCACAACATCTATTGCAGATGATCGTTGCAGCACTTGTTCATTTACAAGGGGATTGTCCACAAACAAGTAAGCTGAATGGCTGCACGGCATTTCTTGCCACACCTATCGTAGACAGACGAAACGTGACTCTTGAGGTGACCCTGCAGCATTTTAACTATATATATGTAAATCCTCGTGGGTTTAAAAAAAAACATAACAAAAAAGACGTTCCAAGATTTGAATCTCTGATTTAGGAAAACAAAATCACTGTTTTGATCGCTTTTTCAAAGTCGCTAGTATCAGTAGTCTTCGATTGTAAGCCCATGTGGTCCATGTTCCTAGCTACAGCAGCAGAATACATTGTGTGTTAATGTATTCAGGTGTTTGTTAACTCGTCCGCTGTTGAATAATTGGAGCTGGAAGGAGCAGGCTTCCGCGCTTTGCATGCCTATCGGAGAGGCCTTGGAGTATCGCGCTTGATATATCGATATTCATTATCGGTGCGTAGAAATCTTTAAGGGTCTCGAGATGGTCAAGTGGTCTGATAACTATCACGACCAATCAGATAAATCTACTTTGCCTACATTTTCCTGAGCTAATAATGGTCGGTTAACAGGCTTCGGCATTCCTATTTATCATGGTCCTAAATAAACCTATAACCTATATTTACCCGAATATACCAGATATATAAGTAGTTGTTCAGTGATGAAGTAGGTATAACATAGCTAAAATAATCCATTTCACACGGATATTACTTTCAAATGCCACAATTCAGGGTAGCAGAGATCCTACCCCAAAACTGAGTTTGGCATTCCGTGTATAAGCGATTAATAAAGAAATATGTAAATAATCAAGTAATACAGCATGTTCCTCTGTTAGGGTTGATCAAAGAAAAAGCGAACTATGTATTTCCTTAACTGACTTATTCGATTGATCTCCCAAGATTTAATGAAGACATTTGAAATCAGAATTCGCCATATATCGTTAAAATTATCACACGAGTACGAGTAAGTATATTATTTTATAGGAATTTAAAGGGTGCTTCGAAAGGTAATAAATTTTTATTTCCCCACTCGCGGCTTACCTGTGCATTCAAAGAAATAATATGAAATGTTCTCAAATAAAAATGCTTCACATTTAATTGGTATACTTCAGTATGTTTTTAAAGGGAAGCCATCGCCATCGCATACCGCCTCTCCTTTTTTAAACGCAATATAGCAGTTGGTAAAATTGACACATTAAGAAGCTTTTAAAGATACTTACTTATTCACTTAAACGCTTTCATAATACCTTAGTAATGGGTTTATAAAAATATGAAAGCGCTTATCTTGAATAAAAGTTTTTAATGGTTTCATTGATGTTTTTTATTTCGAATTTTAACATATGGCTGACACTCAATAAGTGGATGTGTGCCGCAAAATGGATTCCGCCAAAATAGTGCATCTTTAAAGATTTTGCATGCTTCTTCTTTCTTCTTTTTTAAGGCCTACATAAAACCTGATACGGAAGGAGTTTGCGGTTGTAATGGAACTAGGAAAACTTCTGATGATCGCTTGCTACTGAATATTTCGCCATCACTAAAATAACTTTGAAACTCTTCTAACGCGGAAATAATCGTAAAATTATCGGTTTAGAGTAAGAACCAACCTTTGTCTGTAGATTAAGTCTTCAGAAGTACTCGAAGGATATAGAATAGACGTACATTGAACGTTCTCTATTTCTGAAGATGCAAGGTAAACCACACATGCATGTTGTAGTCTGCTACAACATGCATGTGTGGTTTACCTTGCATTGATAGGCTTAGTAGACTCTCCCTCATTGTTAAATCACCATATTAGTTTAAAGTGTTCATTCGTGAGCGAAGTGAAGGAGTTAATAGAAGTTAGTCATTTTAAATTTTCATCACCCTTAAATATAGAAGAACTACCATCTTGTATTTAAAGACACGCTCTTGTAGATTTCTGTTAAAAAAAAATTAAAAAATTAAATTAAATTACATATCATAAGGAACATACCAGTAGGTTAACGTTAGAATTTAATTAAAGAATATTACGACTTATGTGAGTGAGACGAAGAGTGGAAAGTTAACACAATCTTAAAATCACTCAAATCGGTGTTTTATCGTACTTAATCCCTTGGTCGGCTCGATTCCGATAACTGATGCTTTTGTACTGCTCCCAAAAATGCCTTTTGAAAACCAATTAGATTTGATTTCCTTTAGCGATATACATATACAGATTTTTCCTATAAATATTTTTAAAAAGTCAGCTTCTTTCTCTTAAGTAAATTCGTAAATATATTTTTTTGTTTATAAAATTATAGTTTTCCAACTGCATTATTAAAATATGTCATGTTAATGAACAGAAGTTTTGTTTGAAAGGATAATCATCAATAAATGAGATACTTTTATAACTTTTTTATTTCAGTTTTTATGAAGCCGTTATAAAGTCTGTCTTAATTATTGCAAGTACTTAGTCATGCCACTGACGTCCTACTAATGAGCGCGGTGGTTCCTAATCAAAGTCCAGGGTCCGAGTGACGTGATTTATTGACACCAAAGAGGCTTTAATTGATCATCAGTGACTAGCTTTTCATTAAGCCTGTTACGGATCACATACCATAGTTGTAGTATAGTGATCTGCGCTTCTGAATACATTCTGATCAGGACAGCGTCTGGTTCTAATTTTGCGTATTTATGAAAACATTTTGTTCCAATGGTGATGATATTTTAACATAGAATAAATCAAAAAATCAATATGTGTCTATACTGTGTCTTCGCCAAAATTGTTTAGTCGTTATACGGCTAGCCACTTTGTAAACGATTCGGAGGATGGGTAGCCCAACTATCAAAGTGACCTAAGAACGCTTTTATAGTCACGCAGGTGGTTTTTCACTGTGGCGTTTCCAAAGTGACCCGCATGCATGTGATACGCATGACAATAAACGAGACCTAAAAAATGAACTGAAACGATAGGTTGCGGGCGGCACGCATGCAGGCACAGCCCGCATGCGGGTAGAAACCCGCGTGACTATAAAAACACTCCAAGGGTATGTTGCCATCGTAAAAGCAAAGATCCGTCTGACTGGCCTTTTATTCGGAGTGTTATACCCAGTAGAAGCCCTGCCCTGTAGTTGTGTAAAACAGTTTTGGTTGATTGTGAATCGGATAATCATGGAAAATGGTAGAAACTGAACTGATTCAATTGTACTGCTACGTCAATTTGAAGTGTCGTCGGTGGCTACACGGTAGTGAATTGATCCTCCTAACTAGAGGTCTCGGGTTCAAATCCTGGCCGATGTAGCATTGACACGTAACTGAAACTTTCGTACATTTTCATATCGATTACTTTGACTGTAAAGGAAAACATTGTGAGGAAACCTACACACCTGATTAATAAATGCGTAAGCAAGTCGCATCGCACACGCCCGTGATGCAAATCTAATGCCCTACATGTGACTGAATGATGTTAAGTCAACACCAGGCAACCGCCGTCTATTCCTTGGACATAGCTGGTTACTTTTGCCCCACGATAAGATGAAGAAAAATCGAAATCCATTGAGTTTTTTTTGTTTTTCTTTCGCAATTAGCTTTCTTCGAGCATGTTGCTAAGCTTCATGAGTAGGGTCCTACCTTAAAATAATGCTACCATTTTTAGGCCTATAGGTACAACGTGCTTTACTTTCGAGCAACTTAACAGCACATTGAGCATCCGTGAAAGCCTGACCGTTTATTTGCGTTGATTGATTCGCAAATAATTCACTTCGCTCTGGGAATGTGGTAGATTTACACATCTTCTGTCTAACGTAGCCACATTTGCTGAAACAGATGTCTGTACAAGAATTTAAAATGAAACTTAAAACTATTTCGATAAACAAGAGTTATTATTCCATCAGAGAGGCTCTTTCAGACAAAATAACATTAAACAATGAAGCTTGAATTTTAAATTGTCTTTAATAACTAATTTATTTGTGATTTATTTTGTATGTTTTATTTTTATTGACAATAATATATATTATTAGCTTTAATTATTGCAGCAGCGTGGTGTTGGTGGGTCGGTTGAGATAGATCGGTATAAAAGATATTAGCTATTTTTATTTCATGCTTTATTCAGTATTCAGAACAGTTCTAATCTAAATTAATATTTGGTATTATGTTATGTTAACAACCGATATCGTCCCCACTGCAGGGGCATGGGTATATTTGGCATTAAAACCCAAAAAATACTCTAAACATTTTCACCGTCCTATAGAAAAATCATTTGGTAAATCCACCAATGCACAGCATACCGCATAAATTCACGCACAGACGCCAAGTAGTGCACAGTGAGGGAATTATGAATGCCAGGCACTATTGCTCACTGACCACGCCTGTCGCCTGGTCACGCCTGGTCACGCGAGATGAGACTCGTTAGTAGAAGAAAGGTTTTGGCTTTCGCTGCTCTGAGGTTGGTGGTGTAACTAAATAAACAACCATGTTGTTGTATCCTGGTCACGGCACCGATTTTCAAACTGCAGAGGTATCAAATGTATACTGACTCAACATATCTTCGACCGACATTAAATAAACCCACATTATTCAGTCCATTACGAAGTCCAATGTAACTTATGTTAGTAAAAATAATGTGTTCAAAGATATGGCCACAAGAGGAAATCTAATGAAAAAATACCGAGTAGATATTAGAAAAACTGGTGATGATCGATAGAAAAAAGAAGAAGCGTAGTATTTTTTTACCCGACTGCGCCAGAAGAAGGATTATGTTTTTCGAGTGTATATATGTATGTATGTATATTTCTTTGGCATGCCCTGTAGCCTAAACGGCTTAATAGATTTTAGCTTGAGAATTATCGTTGGATTCGTCTTGATCCCGAGAGTGACATAGGGGTACATTTTAATGCAGTAGGGTTAATTTAAAAAAATTGTTAGGTTTATTAACTTACAAATGTTTGTGTGTCAACGTTAAATAATACTGGACATTTCTTACCCTATACATTCATCTACGAGGAAAAAAACAGCATTCTTCTTCACACCTGAGAAATAAACGGTGACAGCTCTACTCGTTAAGTCAAGGGATTTATGCACCTGAACGTCACTGCATTCAGGTTTGTTACATTATTACTAGCTGAAGCCCGCGGATTCACCTTTGGTGAGTGAATTCAAAAAAAAGAACAGAAGAAATATACAGGGTGTAACAGAAGTGTGTGACAATACTTCAAGGTTAGCTTTTACCCATCAAACTGAACAACTTTTGTTTTACAACTTTGTTGAAATCGCAAAAAAATTTTTTGACTTTTCATACAAACTTGGTTCGCCAGCTGATCGATTTGTATGAAAAGTCCAAATAAAATTTGCGATTTCAACAAAGTTGTAGAACAAAAGTTGTTCAGTTTGATGGGTAAAAGCCAACCTTGAAGTATTGTCACACACTTCTGTTACACCCTGTATATTTCGTGACTGTTTATGAGAATAAAATATCTTATTTATTTTCGTCGTTATGTCTATAAATGTTGTATGGTTAACAATTGAATATTGAAAGTTTCCTAACTACTTTAATTTATTTAATTAAAGTGTTTTTTTTGTGTGCAATGAACAGTATTTATCTTATATAGCATTTCTTTGCGCACAGAGACCTATCAAATTTTGTATATAACACTTACTTAATGTGATTTTCATATTTTTAGCCTCTATCTTAGACTCTAACTAAAGCAAAACACTTTCTGTCTGACTTATTGCTCTAACTTAAAGTTTAGTTTTGCTTTCCATCCTTTTCGGAAAATCTGTAAATTCAGACGTTGTTTTTGCGCTACTTAAATGCTCTCCTGTTTTTTTCATCATCGTTTATATGAACAAAAAACGAATTTTGCAAAAACAAATATCGTGAAAATCTCGAGTACTTTGTATTAATTTCTAAACATTGACACCAGTGTATGATATTATAGAATTGGCTCTACCACGGCCTGATTATGATTATTATCTGGCAGAACGCTAGATTTCTGCTTTCCCATTTCCTCCTACTGTACACGTCTTTCCTTGGCACATGACTTACAATTATTACACTGTAACTATATATCACTTTTTGTTGGAGCGGTTTGCAATTGATTCAGCTTTTACACGCGAACGAGATTTCCACAAGGCATCGACAATTGCATCGCAAAAACGCACGTACCTATTTACGCGGCTCACCGCGTCCGTTGGCGCCTTTATTACGCACCCATCTCTGTCTCTCTCTCCTTAACCAACCAATCACAGTAATCTATTCGAAATTAGAACTTCACGCGCGATTACAACTGCTATCCTGCGCACCGCCATGTTGGTTTTTTACAAAAAAACGTGGCATCGTTAGCGATCCGAATCGAAATAATATTTCAAACCTCAATTACGCCATCAGTCAAGTAGCTCTTCTGTTCAGGGAGCGATTTTGCCATTCAAAATCGTTGCGACTGGTCTATGACCTGTTATGGGATTAATTAATGGTGGAATGGTAGCAGTGTTGCCATATCTCGATGTAAACTGCGCTCGCCTGTCGCGCCACAGTAAGAAAAACGTTGGAAGCGCGTGCTGAACTGCTGATCGTGACTACATCAGTCAAATCTGCGCTTGATATGCGGGGATAGCAGCAGCATTCGTTACTATGGCTCTCATACATAAACTCTAACGATATGAAATGCTTTTAAGTGCAAAATTTGTTTAGGTTAGTACTTACGTCAGTAATAAAAAATATTGAAAAACAAACGAGGAAATATGCAGAGTAAGTGACTTATGTATTTATCTGTTTTTTTTTTACAAAATACATACTGTGTATACTTAGTCGATATACGCTTATCCTAAGAATCAAAGGATACGGTGATTAGGCAATAATAGCAAAAAATCTCACCTATTTTGGTACCTATTTGGGAATAATATCCCAGTTAAAAGGTTTAAGATAGTGGAGCCAAATCAAAACATTGCTCCTTCCTCTATAGACTTTGTACATTCCAAAGGCAATGCTATGGGTCTTTATTAATTAAGCTAGCAAGGGAGCCTCCAAGACAATCAAGCTCTTTGTCGCCTATTACGTGACAAGCTACCTTACAATAACCAACCCATCTGCAAATGCCTCTAACAATATTAAACCTTACCACTTTGATTTAGAAGCCAACAATCAAAATTAGATCAGCAATGCAAAATGTGTAACATCAGTGCAAAGATGGTAGGGACATTGTGGAGCTTCCCAGTAGAATATAGTTGATGTGCGCTAAGCTAAACTAAATCTTCAGCGTTTCCCAGTTATCTTTTACCAACCTCTTTTATTCAAATCTTACTAGTTAATTTTCGCTCGTAGCTTTTTTTAGAATAAAAAAATATTATTTATTTAATATCAAGTTACAAAGACTCAGTGGGTTACTAAATCCTTAACCTAAATTGAAACATGAAGTGCACAACAATTAAGAATATATTATATCATTCTCAGTGCACCCCAGAGATGCGGTGTGCGTGAATTTTACTGAAAACATTCTACTGAATAAGTGAAATAATAACGACATTATATTCTTTCTTAAATAATTGTTCTTCTTTAATTACAATGGAATTATAGGCAGCCATAGTCTAATAACCTATCTAATAACAATGTCATAAACAACTGTTGACCATGGGGAGTTTTTTTTATTAAACTAAATGTGAACTATTGGGAATAAATTTCTGTTCAACGGCACAACAATGCTAATGGGACAAGCAAGCGGCAGGCGTCGCGAAATCGGACGACGATCACAGCTCACAATGAGAATTGTAAGCAAATTACTCTTCCTGATTTTACTAATATAATTATTGATATTATTCCTGAGATTACTAATTTCCTAATTGTATATTATTATTGGAAGTCACTAGATAAATTGATGATCTGGTCAGAGTTGTAGGAAGCCGCTGGATGTGTGTGGTTTATAAACGTGCTAAGCACAATAAGTCTATGGGGAGGCTTTATTTTGGACAGTGGACAACTTCCGACTGATATGATGATGAGGGTATACGAGTTCTAAGTGGAAAGAGCTTTGTATTAGTAAAAAAAACCTAGGAAAGTATATAGTGCCTCTAGAGAAGTGTACAAGATCCGCGCGATAGGAAATTTATGCGAGTACGTACTAGGTAGAAAAAAAGACGATTAAATAGAATGTGCAAAGTTTGAGTGTGATTATAATAAAGATATTACTATTACAACATTGCCAGAAAATCCTTTTCTTGCAATATTTTCAGTGCTGAGTTTAGACCTATTACAAAATCAGTTAATGTTATCTTTTAATAAATATTGATAAATTAGTTTATCTCTATTATTGTGGAAGTTTAGTAACGTAAATTTCTCAAATCATCAATCCGCAGTTCACTGTACACAGCTATATACATCAGTCTTTTGCTTCTGTTTTAGATGATCACGACGGATAATCTCAAATAGTTCACTCATATCATACTTAACCAGTACTTACGAGTAACTGAATCTGTATAACCTGTTTCCGTTGTGTTTTGTTTTATTTTTATAAGTAAGAACTAGATGAATCAGGTTATGTTCGTGAGTACATCGTCTTCATCAGCCAAAAGACGTTTACTGATAAACAAAGGCCTCGTAATTACATACTCCAAAGTAAAAAAGAATGTTTTAAGATAACTACACCACAGGGTGTTAAAAAAGTGCGTTTGACATTTTAGGAGGTTACCCAGAATCAAGTACCTATAGAATACAGGAAAAATATTGCTAAAATCCGATCTTCATTCTTTTTAGTTTCCCATGCTAAATCTGAATAGTAAATCAAGAATTTGTATGGGAAACTGAAAAAAAAAGTAGATCGGTTTTTTTTTTAAATTTTCGATACTAGATTCTGAGTAACCGCTTAAAATTTCAAACGCGCTTTTTTTAAATCCTATATATAATAATGTACCTAAATATTATGTAATAGACGTTACGTTACCAGTATTGTCAATCACAGCAGTAATATATTCCAACTGAAACGCAGTAATCGCGACATTTACCACACGACAATGCTTTATAGTTCGCGCGAGAGCCTACATTGGCACTCGCTGCAATAAATTTAATACGAGCAATATTAGATAATATTCGCTTGCTAGATTTATGTAGACTGAGCCCATACAGTTCAAGCTAAGCTTTACTATGTGAAAAGTTTCAATCATCAAATTGAACATCCTGATAAGGCTTATTTTACTCTTAGCTTGTTAGAAAATGTATTTAAAATAAATTATTTTTCCTTATCAAACTACACAAGGTACGGCCCCAAAATATAAAGAGGCACTCATAATTTTTATTTTATTCATTTTCATAAAGTGTATAATATTAATATGTTAAGTTTGTCTACAAAATGTGTGCAAATATGTACAATCATACCATGCATAAAAAAACACTTTTTTATTAGTTCAAATCAAACATACTATATTTTAAGGTAACGTAGACACAGAAAAAAATCTATTCAAATTATTGATTTAAAAGAGTTAAATTCGTGATGATATAATTGACTTTCTATCGCTTAGCATAGCATAACATAGAATACAACAGGTGTGTCGCCGTTCCCGCATCGTTACAAGTTACAACCCAGCCCACGTGCTTGACGCACTTTGCATCACAAAAGGCGAAAATTGGACACTTGTAAGTCATGTAGACCTGGTACATAGAGATGTGTGTGTACTATTTGAAATTAACTACTTTTTTATTTTATTAGGCACATAAAACTAATTAAGATAATGACAAAATCAGTAATACATAGTAGCAAAGGTATTTATTAGTATCTATCACTCACAATTATTGCTTACTTTGTTTTTTCTTTTTTTTCATATTTAATTAATTGTCATTTACTGTTTTATTTTATTTCCTTTGAACCTATATGTAATGATATTTATTTTATGGATGTGATAACTTTCATTGTGAATATTTGATTTTAGTTTTGTTATACAGGGTGTTACAGAAGTGTGTGACAATACGTCAAGGTTGGCTTTTGAAAGTTGTTCAGTTTGATGGGTAAAAGCCAACCTTGAAGTATTGTCACACACTTCTGTTACACCCTGTATATTATTACCAAATATTTTAAATTAAAATTGCAATTAGTTAACATCAAACCTATGTGATTCGTTGAGTGTGAAAATACATGTTTTCTCAAAACAACCAACTATCTTTTCGCATTCATTTATCACTTACAGCGAATTTCGTACCATTTACAATATTCCTAGAAATATTTTTAACTGTTGCTCACTGGAATGGGATCAAAATTATCACCACAAAATCTCACTGTCCATAAAACGCTTCCCACCTCTCTGGATAGACGAACAACAATGATGAAGGTGTCTGCAAGGGACACGGGGCCACACGGCCATAAACCACGCGGGACGGAGCGGGACACACCATGTATTGTATGGAAACAGTGCCAGAGTTTAAATGATTATCGCCCTATATAAGCATTTCGTGTATATGGGGCTCCACGCCTTCGCATTCCTTATTTGATTGATTAGTTTGCTCAGAAGTTTCAGATTAGTAAAGAAAGTGAATAAAATAAATAAACAGGCTAATAATGAGTAAGATTCGCGCACCCAGAGTTCCGTACAAAAGATCACTCCCAGAACTGTGGGTTCAACTCATGAAACTCAACTTTTCACAAGGAACCCAAACTCAATTCTCAAACCCGTATGGGTAAAGAAAGGGACTGCCATTCCTATCTCCCATAATTTTAAGCTAAATAAATACTGAAGCATTAAGGAAATCTAATTTAATGTACTAGGAACACATACTGGGATACCAATGTTCCATTCATTCCGAAATTGTCTTCATTGTTGTGCGTATTGTCCGAGCCGAACAGTGCTATTGTTTCGACCGCATTTGAACAAGGTGAAATCTTCAAATTGAATGCCATTGTTGAATTCTTGCCAGGAGGCGTTTGTGCAGGTTGCTCATTGGGCATATACAGTGTGTTCAAAAACACATATGAACATATTCATTAAAAACCTGGTTCTACTCTGATGCATTTTGAAAAAAATTCGAAACTGCACAATTTTCGTCAAAAGCAAAAATTTAAAAATTGGCTTCAAAATATTGCTTTCTTGGCCCCAAACTTTGGATGGCTCGAATACTTAAAATAATAATTGAAAAGTTAATTTAAAGGGACATATGTCCCTTTAAATTAGCTTTTCAATTATTATTATATACACTTCGGTCATACAAAAGACATCAACGTGTGATTCATTGCTTACTATTTTCTTCTAATACCGAAATATTGAAAACCACTATCTTAACTATAAGATCCTTGAACACAAGATTTCTACGGCAGCAACCTTTCCATTAGACAAGTTTCACTTGAAAATTGATGCCTCGAGTGAAACTTATATACAGTTTCATTAATGTTTCTTTTTTTTAAATAATGATTTAAATTATACCCCGCATAGAGATTATTATTATACAATATTTAAAGTTCTTCTAATAAACTTCTGATCTTGAATAACAAAGTGGGAGAAACAGTGACCATAAAAAATCACCTTCCCGTAACATAATAATACCGTGGCAAAAAGTCGCCATTTTTTCAGTTGCTACTCAAAAGATCGTAGGCGTCTTCGTTTTCCGTAGTCGGTTAATTCTGCCTTTATTAATTGTAATTATTTAACACCCGTTATAGAAGCTACAACCACAAGAGGCTGTGTACATATCTGTTATTCCCACAATGGTCTACATCTGTGCGTAAACGGTATCATGAAACAAAGATAGGTTAGAGGTCCAATTGTAATGTCTAAGCCGAAAGGTTTGTTAGGATTGCGAAGAGACTTCTAGGATTTACGATATAGGTAATGAGTTAAGAGGATGTAAACACATCCACATCATGAAGTATAAGCGATAAAAATACAAACCGTATACAGTGTGTGTAACAAATAGATGTATGACTTATTAACTGAGTCTTCTACTCATCACACTGTATCACTTTGGCTTTACTACTTTACTAAAATTGCAAAAGAATTTAGACTCTCCATACAAAATTGGTCAAACGGCGGGTTTTTATGAAGAGTCCAAAATATATTCGTAAAAACAAAAGTACCTAGTGGCTAAACAGCTTACCAACCGAGTCCAAAAAATACATAACAAAAGTTGTTTATAAATGATAGCCCTGGATAATGGATCCTTCACCTATTTTGTTACACCATTTATATATCTGACTGCAATGAAGAAATTTTATTTATTATACACTAAGAATCACTAAGAAGTTTGTGACCTGAAAAATAACACAGCAACAAAATAATAGCTTTGCTCTACCACCTAAGCAAAATATATATTTTTGTAATCTTCGTAGCCAAGGTATAAACGCACGATAAATAAAAAGTCGGAGTTAGCGCTTGTTTTTTAAAAATATTAATATATATAAAATATTAATATATTTATTTTAACTAAAAGAATAAATATTTTTAAGGCTGCCTTATTTTGTGGAAAGAAATTAAGAAGTTATTGCAAAATGTGTATTTTTACGGATTTTTAAAGATCAGTGAGACAAAAATATGAAGCGGTCGTAGCTCAGTGTAGCTTGCGTAGTTACGTCGATCACGCAAGTTAACCGACTACAGGCACTGTCATAACCTGAATGTGTTTGATTGTTAGTGGCAATTATCTCGACCGTTTCCGTGAACGTTGAGCTGTTCGTGCCGGCTGCTATCACTAGATGACAGTCCTTAAGCCATGTCTGAGGTCTTATTGGCGGGCGGCTAGAAAACTTCTGACAATAGGGTTGACATCTAGCCCCACAGCCTCCACCAATCCGGACTTGGCCCCCGTGTGTGGAGTATGGCCTAACCTCTCCGAAGTATTGAAAGAGACCCGTGCCCCCTGCAGTGGGGACGATATGAGTTGTTAAAGACACAAAAATAGCATTCAGTAATGTGATATTTTTGTTCACGCCAAATGACCGGTTTCGGAGGCGACACAATTTTTTTCTAAGACCAACCAAGCAAGTTTTACAGCATACATGTGGCCCCCATGATTTATCTAGATTGGCAACTAATTTTAAAATATGTAAACACTCTTCAGTAGGTATACGGAGTAAAAGACTTTTTGGCTATCTGTTGTGAACTTTCCACACGCGTAACAAAACTGATCGGGAGAAGTTATGCAGCTGCGTGACATTTTTGTACCCTACTGTATTGCGTTTCGAACACAAGTGAATTTGTTCCAATTGTTTGCTTATTTTATAAAATATCGCAATGTACAAAATGCGATATTTTATAAAATTGAGAATTCTTGCAAGTCATTTATTTCGGAGCTAAACAAACGTAACCATTATTATTTCTGTGGTTAGGTGTAGGATACCTAACAAAAACAATACAAATCGCAGGTGGGAGAACCCTTGTTGACTAGTGTAAATTGTCAGGGCTGATTCTCACCTTACTTATCATGATATACACTATATAAAATAGTAGTATTGGTGAAACCAATTTGCTGAGTATATTTACATACAGCGTTTGTAAGTTCGTTAGATTGACTTCTAGATACTGCACGAAAAAGAATAGCGGTTTACATTATTTTGCCAATGACAAAATAGAACAAAGCCTAAAGCAAAAATTATTTCTGCTCTATCATATTGTATTATGAAACTATTTTGTCTTATATAGCTGCATTAAAAACTCGGTTTAATCTCTCTGTAACGAAGATCTGCACCACCCACTGGGTTAAAATTAAAATCTCAATCATCCGAAATGTTCTTCATTTAAGAATATAATGGGTTTAATTATGAATCTTTGATGGAGGTAAAATTATTTCTTATAGTAACCTGCCTTTATGAAACTCTTAGAGTACTTGTTGGTTGTCCCGTTACTTATTTACGACGATTATCGCCATCTTGATAAAGTTATTAAATGTAAATAGTTTCACATACAATTTGGGTCTTACGTAATTACGTAATGCCTGCATAAAGTCGTCACCCATAGAAAATTTTATTACAAATTTAAGTCGTACAATAACTAGAATTAAGCGGTAAGCTAATGTATATGTATAAATACGAGTATATTCTTCTTCTTCTTTTAATCATCTTTTAAGAAGAAGAATACGAGTATAATAACTTCTTAAGGTATCTACAGATTTTAAACGTGCCTTTTTTATAGTTTAGACATGTTATTTTGCATTAGTCGGGGGAAGTGGGGGGTGACATTAATATTTCGAAAGTAAAGGCAATTATTGTTTGAATAAAGATTTTATTATAAACTATTTTATACGAAACTCTTTTGAGCATTTCTATCGTAAGTTTTAATATTGTTTCTGTATTTATGTAAAAGATAAGAGGAAAGCAACCATTTTAGGGAACATACGAAAAGCTTTTCGAAGTGTGTGCATTTTGTCTACGTCTTTTCCAAATGACCATAATATTCCACTTTTAAATAATGGTTTAACGTTTTATTTTCCACGCAGGCACCAAAAAGCTATAGTTAGCAAAATTAACCTACTAAAATAATGCGATCGTATGTTATTTTTTATTGATAATTATTTTTACATATATTAAATCACCAGTTGACTTACTATAATTACATATCCACTACTTATGACTTGCACATGCTTCAATAAATATTGCAATGACAAGACAACTCCAATTAGATGCAGTTTTTAACCTAACAAATTGTAATTAGTTCGTAAAATTACTGCGTGTACCTAATTCTCAAAACGTCAATTTTAAATAAAACCATCGCAACTTGACGGCTCCTTTATCATATCACTTATCGGTTGATCACCCTGTATGCATCTGTCAGTCCTGACGGGATTGATTAATGACAGCAGCATATATATACAGGACGTGTCGAAAGCCGGCGTTCGCCGCTACACGCTGTAGATGTGCATGTAATTGGCAGTCAATACGCGGAGATAAATTATTGCGGGGCCAATAAGGAGGCTTCTGCCCGTTTAGTCGTGGTTAAAGCAATAATGCGCAAAATGACATAAAAGTAAAACGTCCGATTTACAGAATGTCTGATTCTCAAACTTGAAATACGTATATATATACTTATCCTAGATAACCTCTACTGACTATTTGATAGAGATTCCTTGGCCATAAAAGTGTTAACAAGCCCATTTCTTTCACTACTAGACTTCGTAGTGAGTACTAGAAATGTATAATGTAAACGAATGTTCCATCTGGAACATTTTGCTTTATTCCTCAGACATTACCCGGTGAAAAAATTACAATCAACCTTATTAATACTGATAATAATTTAAGGTGGCTTAAAAACTTGACACTGGGGTTAGCCACTAGCCCCATAACCTCCACCAATCCGGACTTGGCTCGCTTGTGTGGAAAAAACCCGTGCCCCAGCAGTGGAGACAATTAAGTTGTTAACCAATTCTTAATTAATTCTTCTTTCGAATGCTAAAATCAATTCTGAGTCAGTGAGCCATCGAAATAAGTGAAGTTTTAAAAACAGTAAACAGAAACAACTGCCTCCTTTTCCGCTAAACAGATCTGAATGCGAAGGCAAGATAAAAGAGCACTTAAAACGTCGATAATCTGCTGAACGTATCGACAGTTTAGAAACACACCAATAATTTATTAGTTTCGCTTCACAGCGCTAATTGCAATCTTTACCAGAGCACGATTAACTTGCTTAGGGCTCAAACCCACAGGAGCCTAAAACTGAAAGAGTTTTTCCAGTTAAAAGATTTGCATTTTTTTTTGTTAAAACCTTTGACCCGATTAAGGTGTGATTCTACTTATATATAAGAAGCAGAGTTTAACAAGAAACCTTATACAGGCTGTAGATCTAGTCGTGAGTCATATTTTAATCACTGCTTCTACTCGTGATTCTGATCAACTTTCCTCAAGGAATCCATAGGCAAATCGCAAAAAAAATTTTGGTTCTTCTTACATATCGATCAGCCGAGCGGCCAAATTAGTATGAATAAGAATAATGTTATTAGTATGAAGAGCCCAAAAATATTTTGCGATTTGACTACGGGTTCCTTGCGGAAAGTTGATCAGAATCAGGAGTAGAAGCCCTGATTAAAATTAGACGGACATGTAGATTTACAGTAGTTGAACTCGATCTGAGTAATCAAAATTCAGCACCACTTTGACAGCATCACTTTCGCTTAAGCTTTTAAGCTTATGTTTCTGGACTTTTCAGTTTTAACTTCTTTTTCCATTAAAACTAATATCGTCCCGCTGATTTATGAATCATCATCATCATCACTCAAAAGACGTCCACTGCTGAAAAAAGGCCTTCCCAAGGAATGTTAGCACAGTCCCGTGCTCCTAAAAGGCCTTCCCAAGGAATGTTAGTACAGTCCCGTGCTCCTAAAAGTATACAGGGTAGCCGTGGCATCTAGTACTACTTGCACTACTTGGTGGCGTATGGTGGCGTATCGGGAGCCGCGGCTTCCCTTCCCTTAAATATGGTTGAGGGGAGCGATAGCTGACTCTCGCGTTATACTCGCGATCTGGTGCTGTCCGTGTGAACTGGCCTGCTCTTGTCATTGGTTTTTGTAACTGTTAGCCATTAGCTACATATAAATTAGAACCATACTTTTAGTTTCACGAGACTGTACTACTGTAAAAAGCTCATCATACTTAATACTTTATCTTACATACGTCAAACATGAGGTGAAGATCGAAATCACTCGCTCTTGCAAGGAAGTGAGTTCCAGGTGGGTCATGCCACCTGAGCGCGTGAATTCCAGGCTACTTTACGCTGCTGACAGACAGGGACGTAGAAGACGGGCGTATAAGCCGTATCTACCGGTATAAGCCGTTTACTTGTCAATTGTTTAGTAGATATGAAGCCTAGATAATGATAACTTCAACATCCCAACAGAATAAATGAGTAATCGAAAAATTGCAACTTTACAGGAGAGCCAAGAGACAGAAAAACGGGTCTAAACATTGTAATATTTATTTTGTGCTGTAATGAGATATGTAGTAAGGTTCATTAAAAATAGCATTCAAGTCATTAGAATAGCATTATTATAAATTCAGTAAATTAAGAAATAAGAACTAAAAACCACATCACTCGATTTGTAGATAAATAAAAAATAAAAATACTTTGAGATAAAAAACAGATGACTTCGTTTTGTACGTATTATTCCCGTTTGATTCTTGCTCTCAGTACAAAAGACATCAACGAGAGATACAGTATTTTAATTTTTCGGCGCCAAAAAGAATATGTATAAATAAAACCACTACACTACGAGTATTTACCTTTGATTTTAATGCTTTGTTTCAGCGCTCGGCCGCGTTCGGAACCGGTCGTGTACGCAGCTCACGGAATCTCGATCGTCGGTCGTGTGTAATCATGGCGGATGTACTGAAGTGCAATACGTGCAATATCGTAGTTGACGAACTTTTAGCGTTTATACAGAATAAAATTGATGTCATGGACGATGAGACAATGTGTCGTATCTGTGTGTCAGCTTTCTCGGCGGAAGTAATTGTCAAGTCTAAGGATCTGTTGTTTGAATCAATACCCACAGAAGCAAAGAAGATACGGAGAAAAAAGAAAGCCGACAAGGGCAAGCAGCATAAAGACATTGAGGATATCATCTCTCTCTACAAATCAACAAATCCTGAATTAATTCCGGTGTTTGTGGCGCGCGATCTCCATCTTTTGCCTCCGATCACGTTCGACCATCTAGATGTCACCGCAGTTCTAAAGAAAATCAACGCATTAAGAGGGGACCTAGACGAAATTAAAGCATCATGTGTAACACAGGAGCAGTTCAAAGACATCAAATTGAAACTCGATACGCTTGGAAGTGCTGAAAATCATCAAAAAGCCTTGTTTTCATCACCATTCGCTAACGTTAATTATTTGAAACGAGGAGCATACCTAGACAGTGGACCAATAGCGTTTTCGCATTGTGGCTTGTCATCAAATCAAGCTGAGCTCTCATTGGAGGAGATTAAAAACGGGCAGGAGACCCGACGACAGGGTGCCCCGACAGACGTTGGCTCTGATCGTTTACATGAGCGGGAATCGGCTGGCGAGAGCGAGAGCGAGTTACGGTACCGTGACATACAAGTTACACACCAGCCCGCCGTCGTCGCCGCGGCGGCGCCACCATCCTCATTCGTCATCAATGCAGAGATCGATGCAACTTCGCGGCAATGTACTCGTGATGCGCTGTCCTGCTCGCACCTATGCAGGAAAGAGATTACCTTATTAGCGTCGTCGTCGCCGTCACACGCGAAAGCTGTGGGCATAGACTTCTGTGACCGAATGAATGAGAATGTAGACACGGTTCACTCACAAATAACCGTACGTTCGCCGGTCAGTCCAGTCACTGTCAATGTCACATCATCGATGCGTAAACAAAATCAAGACAGAGAATCTTCGTTAGACTGGGTTAATTCGAAGTCTCCGATAAAAACACCATCAAAACATCATCGTTCGCCACGGGCGAAGCATAAAACCATGGCGGAAATAGCACAAGAAGGCGAGTGGAAGACTGTGGAGCGCCGGAAAGCTAGGAGAAGTGAAAACTGGATTGACGGTAAAACTGGAACGGCTAGCTCAGCGCCGGACGAAAAATTCAGGGCGGCAGACGTCAAAGTACCGTTATTCATAACAAATGTACACAGAGACACCTCAAAGGAAGACATTGTGCAGTACATTCGCAAAAAAACCATGGAACAGGTTACCTTGCAACAAATAAACAGTAAGGACACCAGAAAACAGCACAATGCCTATAAGATATACGTGTGCAAGCGCAAGTTGTCTGTATTTCTTGATGAAACTCTGTGGCCGGATGGGATAATTTTCCGTAAATTCGTGCCCTACAAGCCCGCGAAAGCGGAGTGTGAGCCGACTCTCTGAATTTTAATAAAGTTAAATGGTTACAAACCCACTTAAAACATGTACCTTTGCCAGTTTTAACTGTAAGAATATAAAGCGTTCAGTTGAACATGTAAGAGAACTGTGTACACAAGCACATGTAATTGCAATCCAGGAAACGTGGCTACATGCACATGATCTGACATTCCTTGGCACCATCAGCGACGAGTTCTCATGGACCGGCACCTCTGCAATTGATCCTGCAGTGGGATTACTGCGGGGCAGACCTCACGGTGGTACAGCTCTGCTATGGAAGAAATGTGTTTTCCCTGCGGTTTCAGTGATAGAGTGTGGAAATCCGCGTCTATGTGGTATAAAAGTGTCGCTAAATGATAAGGCAATCTTAGTATTCAGTGTTTACATGCCAACGGATTGCACGGATAACCTGGCTGAGTTTACACAGTGCGTAAGTACATTACATGCTATCATAGAAGAGAACAATGTTGAGTGCGTTTACATGCTCGGTGACTTTAATGCGCACCCACACGAACCTTTTTGTGATGAACTAATTAGCTTGTGTACAGATCATGACTGGGTATGTGCTGATTTTGAGATTTTAGGCATTGGTTCAGACACATACACCTATGTGAGTGAGGCTCACGGAAGTAGGAGATGGCTGGACCATTGTGTACTATCTAGAGCAGCCATGGAAACGGCTGTACATGTAGTGGTTAATTATGATGTTTATTGGTCTGACCATTATCCGTTGTTTATCTCTTGTAACTTAGATCTAATTAAACAAAAGTGTTATAAAAGTATTGTTTCTCAAAATAAAACTATATGGGGTGTAAGAACTCAAAAACAAATTGATGAATTTAGCTATGAATGTAATAAACTTCTGCGAGATATTGACTTTCCTCCACAATTGAATAATTGTTGTGATAAACATTGTAGTAATTTTGAACATAGAAAAATAATAGACAAATTGTATGGGGATATTGTAAGCTCTATTAGTCATGCCTCACAGTTAACCTATGTAAATCAGAAAGCCAACCAAAAGAAGCAGATTATGGGATGGAACAAGCATGTTGCTGACGCTCACAGGGAGGCCAGACTGAAATTTTGTATCTGGAGGGAATGTGGTCAACCTAAGACGGGGCGGGTGTATGAGGAGATGGAGGATACTAGGAAAACATTCAAATCCAAACTTAAATGGTGTCAGCGCCATCAGGAACAAATATTGATGGATAGGATTGCAGCACAACATGATAAAAACGATTTCAAAGGATTTTGGAAAAGTACCAAGAAACTTAACAGTAAGCCTGGTCTTCCGGTGAGCGTTGACAATGTCACTGATCCTAAAATGATTGCAAATATGTTCAGGGAGCATTTTGTTGTTAAATCAAGCCTGTCATGTATAAACCTGGAACGTGATGCTGGGCCATCATCCCCGGGGGATACCGAAGTTAGGTTCTCGGCGAAACAAATCTCTAAAATTATAAATGGTATGAAGAGGGGGAAGTCCCCCGGGTATGATGGCCTCAGCATTGAGCATTTGCAAAATGCTGGCCCTCATCTGCCCAGGGTGCTGGCCATGCTGTTCGGTTTCTGTGTGTCTCATTCATACTTACCGGAAGGCATGCTCAGAACCATAGTTGTACCTATTATCAAAAACAAGACTGGGGATATCTCGTCCAGAGCGAACTATAGACCAATATCTTTAGCAACGGTGATAGCGAAGGTGCTCGATGGTCTGCTTAATGCTGAGCTTGATAAGTATCTTAAACTACACGACGCTCAGTTTGGGTTTCGGCCCGGACTTTCTACAGAAAGCGCAATTCTCAGCCTTAAGCAGACTGTTGAGTACTACACGCAAAAGAAAACGCCTATTTATGCGTGTTTTTTGGATTTATCCAAGGCATTTGATCTGGTTAATTATGATGTGCTTTGGGCTAAGCTGGAAAGTACAGAAATGCCGCGGGAGCTAATACGAATATTTAAATATTGGTACTCTGGTCAGATAAACTCGGTCAAATGGGGGGAATCATTGTCAGACCAATATGTGCTTAGTTGTGGGGTTAGACAGGGAGGGTTAAGCTCTCCAAAACTGTTTAACTTATATGTAAATGCACTGCTCGAGGAGCTCAGCAGCATGCATGTCGGATGTCACATAGACGATGTTTGCGTAAATAACATTAGTTATGCAGACGACATGGTGCTGCTGAGCCCTTCGATCGGTGGTTTATTAAAACTGTTAAATGTTTGTGAAATGTATGCTGCTAAACATGGGCTAAAATACAATGAAACCAAGAGTGAGCTACTTGTTTTCAAGGCAGGCACCAAATGTCCTTCTCATGTTCCCCCTGTACTTCTAAATGGAACACCTCTTAAAAGAGTGTACACTTTTAAATATCTGGGGCATTTGGTTAATGAAAGTTTGCGTGATGAAGCTGACATTGAGAGGGAGCGCAGGGCTCTGTCGACTAGAGCGAATATGATAGCTCACAGGTTCCGTAGATGTACAGCATCGGCTAAAGTAACATTGTTTAGAGCCTACTGTACATCACTGTACACTTGTAGCCTGTGGGCTGCATATTCGCGAAAGTCGATCAGTGCCCTGCGTGTCCAATATAATAATGCGTTCAGGGTGCTGTTGGGGCTGCCGCGCTGGTGCAGTGCGTCGGGTATGTTTGCGGACGCGCACGTAGACGGCTTTCAAGCCGTAATCCGCAAAAGGTGCGCCGCGGCGCTCGGCAGACTGCGCGGCAGTACTAACGGCATCCTGGCCGTATTCGCCGCCAGACTGGACGGGGGCATTGTGAGGCACTGGATGGGGATGCACTCAGCGGTTGCCACGTACACCCACTGAGTCTGCATTCCTGTCTGGTGACTTAGTTATATTTTTATCTATTGTATCTATTTTTATTTATCATAATTTAATTTAATTTTCTATTTAATATAATATAATTTAGTTATTTTTGAAATTGATAGTACTAACAATTAGATGTAAGTTTTTAATTTTACTAACAAATTATATGGATCCCTGGGTCTGAAATAAAAAGATTTTATTTTATTTTATTTTATTTTATTTTTATTTTTTTTTATTTTGTTGTAAGTTTCTATACTGTACAGGGTGTTAAAAAAGTGCGTTTGAAATTTTAAGGGTTATCAGGATCAAGTATAGAATACAGGAAAAATGTTGAAAAATCCGATCAATATTTTTTCATTATCCGTAAAAATCTTGCTTTTGATTAATTCAGATTAAGTATAGTAAACTGAAAATATATATCCTTTCTATGGGGCTAGTACCTTACAATAAAAATTATTTCGATTCAATTCAATATACATACTTGATTCTGAATAACCCCTTAAAATTTCAAACGCATTTTTCTAACATTCTGTATATTTTAGTTTTACTGTAGTATTAAAACTGTAAACTTTTAGTATAAATTGTAGCTATAATTAATTAGCCGTATTCTAGGTGCTGCCGAATCCGCATTGTTGCCCCAAATTGGCGATGCGCAAGCGACCACGGCGTGTAGCCACACTCCTAGTTTATTTAAGTACTTATCTCGATTAAAAATGCGTTGATAAACAAACTGTTAAAACTAACAAAATCTGTATCTTGTTGCAGGTACAACATTCCTCTCTACGTCAGGTGTGTATCTGCGGATTTAGTTAAGCGGTGCGCGGGCGCACTGCACGCGCTGATGCTACGCCGCGTTCCGATACGAGTAGAGTTCATCCTTGCACTTTAAATATAAGGACAAAATTTTCATTGATAGACATTTCAGAGTAATATAGTTTTTATCAATATTTTTTATGCTTTTATCAGGTTTCCTATGAGAATGCTAATGTTTATCTTGTATGTGTATGTATGCTTGTTTGACTGAGCATGTAGACTAAATAGATGAGAAAGATCATCAGCACTGCTTCTGCATGTAGACACAATAATGACGCTTACAAAATTTTTGAGTTCGTGGGGCTAAATGATTGGCCGTGAACCCTTGATTGAATTAGGATTCAATTGTGCACTTTTTATTTCTTGATATAATTTTAATATTGTTAGATGTGAGGACAGACACGAATTAAACGAGGCTCATTGCAAACAGACTTTATTCGGAAGTGGAGGGGCGACTGCAGCCGTCTGTTTATACTAAGACAAGAAAGTATCTAAGAAATATTAATTTATTTTTTCAGAATTTTTTGAAGAATCTAATTAGATCCTTGTACCCCACTCGTTTCGGAACGGTCTCCTAATGGCGAGATCACGTGATTCGATGCAAGCAGTGCAGCGCCCGCGCCTCCCGCCGCGAACAGAGTGCGCAATCTTAACTACCAATAAACACAGTTGTAAAGTAAATGATACTCCATTAGAGTAAGAGTTTTGAGGTTTGCAGTGGAGCTAGACTAGATCTTAATGGGTATGCCATTAAGATATACAATACAGATGGAGCGGCGGTTTGCTCAATTTATCTTGTTAGAATGATTAAGAATTAATTTGTAATCATATGCGTGGAATTAACGAATCAATAAATAGGGACAAATCACACACGGTCACGGTCATCTGCGCTAAGTCAGTCATCTCTAGTTCATAATTAGAAAAACAGCTCTAATGGTACGCGCCACAAAACTCTTTTACTGAAACCTTAGAAAAAGTTACTGGCTTGGATATTCAATTTTTTATTCATAATTAGAGAAACAGCGGAAACGACTATATCAAGTTATGTTGTTCTTACAGTTCGCTTTTCAAACATTTTTAGAACCAATTGTCGTTTTTGACATTTAATAAAAAGTAAGTCGGATGACTAGAAATCAACATCCCTATTTTGAATAAAGACTCTTTAGTCTCAGCTATTTGGACTTTGATTTTCAGCACGTAATTTAACTTCCGCGGGCCGGAAGACGTAGTGGTGGATTGACTGACAATGAAGTCAGATTTGTATGATGCTGATATCTATGTTTTTTTATGTGATAGGCGGCAAACGAGCAGACGGATCACCTGCGATTACCGCCGCTCATAGACACCCGCAACACTGAGGAGTCACAAGGAGGCCTATTTTCAACGGGAGACATCTTTCCATTGATATACTGATGATAATTTGTCTAAGAGCATACTAAACGTGGCTCTTACTTCAATTATATTTAGTGAAATAAAAGCCTTGCCTAATTTACATTAACTCACCCACTGTCATAAGCCTAAAGTTTTTTTTTTTATTTAGTCCTATGAACGTAATGCACCGTGTCCTTTACACTCATTTAAGAGACGTACAGGTTTTGTCACAAATATTTCCCTTCAACATCATAGTAATCGAAATGTGCTTAAATGAAATAAAAAACGATTTGGTACATTAGTTGACAGACGCAAATCGAGTCCTCCAAAAAAATGTTATTGTTAATTTTTTAAATATTTTATTTCCCCAATTCTCAGATCGGAGTTTTATCTGAGCCTCAAATGTAGCTTTCATCTCGAACTCTGTTGCCTCAGATATTATCCTACTATTCCTTAAGCAATCTTAAAGCAATGTTAAAGAAAATTCATCGTAACTTCTATGTCACAGACCATTAATAATGAATACATACAAATTCAGGTTTTATTACGGACAAGGATATAATGGCATAATGAAGGCGGGATTTTCCAATGAATAAATTTGCGGCGGATCCATGTAGAAGCGCGCAGGCGCAGGTTTGCATTCAAAATGTGAAGTGGACTAATTTGTGATTCGATATCGAAAGACCGCCAATAGCGTGGGCAATAAATTATTCAAAAATTCAAGCCTAATCAAGCTTATTTGGATTTATTTCATAAAAATGATTGACCTAATTAATTCATCATCTTCATAAGGTTGCCTGGAAGAAATTGCTACCTAGCAATAAGGCCGCCTATTGTATCTCTTTTCCATTTGTAACCTCACATTTGTATAAGTATGTATTCATTACAATAAAGTATATTAAATTGAATTGAATTGAATGCATTTCAAGTTAACGAGCCATACCGCCCGCACTGCTGGGGCACGGATCTTGTCCCATACCTCGGAAAGGGTAGGCCATACCGCACACACGGGGACCATGTCTGGATTGGTGGAGGTCGTAGGGCTAGTGGCCAACCAACCCCAGTGTCAGAAGTTTTCAAGCCGCCTATAATGCCTCCGACATGGCTTAATTTACAACTGTCATCTAGTGATAGCAACTAGCACCAACGGCTTAACGTACAGAAACGGTCGAGATAATTGTCACTGACAGTCAAACCCATCCAGCCCATGACCGTCTCTGTAGCCAGTTAACCTGCGTGATCGACACAACCACGCAAGCTGCACTGAGTCACAACCGCTTCTTAATTAATTAGTTTAGAGTTTATTTATAATTAGGACATAAAGCAATGTAAGGATGTGAGCGTGATTAGTACAAATAGCTTGAAATCATAACTTTATTTCTGGAGCTGTCGGGTTACGACAAATTGCCATAAGCTACACTTTCTTAGTTAGATTTTTTTAACTACGCCTTCTGTTCTGGTCTTGAAATGGAACAAATTTCCCCCAAAAAAAACTAGAACGAAATCGCATGTACAATTTAAAAAAACTTCAGCCGGTAATCGCGATTTCTATGAGAAGACAATTTCTTTGCGATTTGATTATAAGATTATTATTTTCTTGGTAATAACTTTATATTCAGTTTTGCGAATAGAAATCACAGTGTTAATATTGCCGTTCATTTAATCACACTACATACATATTCAGTACCCAATTAGATTTTCTTCGTTAATACGTCAAATAAGGTAATTAGCAATGACATTTATAAGTTGCATACCTAAGCCAAGTTTCCCTCATCACAGCCCCTCAGATCTAAGCCGACTTTTCCAATAAGCGCTCAACACATACATTCCATATACGAATCAAGCAGTAGCTCCAACTTTTTCACGCACAACTGTATAGGTAGAACATTATTTACAAGTTTTTTTACATCACTGCAACGGCTTCATTCGTTTCTGCTCGGAACTTGGTAATTGCCTTTTGCGTCAACAGTGTTTACATCAGAAAAAACCTAGCGATCCAAGTTGCGCTGTATCAAAAAGGGTATGGACATAAGTTCTCCTTTTTTGTAGTGTGAAAAAGTGTCGCGCATTACTTTTAACTTGTTTTTTTTTATCTGAGGGAACTGTAAAAAAGATTAATTGTTATGTCTTCACTGCCGTACTGGCAGCTGACCGCGCAATGGCGATGTCTCTGTAAAATGAGAAGTTATTCGTAATGTACAACTACAATATTAAAAAAATAAAGCTCTAAGCGCAACTTCCTTTACATTATTTTAAAGAACTTGTATATCTACTATAACAGGTACTACATATAAATTCCTTGCATTATTTATTTAATAAATCAGCTAAAATTTATTTAATAAATTTCTTGCATTATTTATTTAATAAATCAGCTTTAGTTCTTCTACGATCTTTTTACTCTCGAGCATTTTTAGTGACCATAGAGTTTTTATGCATTAATTTATCCTTTTTTTTATTTGCTCATATGTTGGGAAGTGGTTAGTTGCTACCACCGCCCCACTGATAAACTAGAAGAGTATCCTCTCAATTGAATGTTGTATCTTACTTAACCTATGAGTTTATTAAATAAATGACTCTTTTACGAATGTCTTCATCTTTTATTTGATATCATATAGAAATCCAATACATAGCTATGGATAGCTAATGTCTCCTGAGCGACTAGCATCGAGAGTTCAACTCCGCTATACTTGAAAGGCGTCGTGTACCTCCCAAAGTAGGAACAATCTAAAGTGCTCAGCGCAATAAGATAGCCACCCCGCTATGGAGAAGAAAACCCCCTTATCTCATTGTTTCGCAAAATTGCTATTCTAACTAATGGCAGGTTGTAAAACTGAAAATATTATCTTATAAAATAATGTATTCCGCAATAACTAGCAACGATACCAAATAGAATTTTCCATTGTTTTGATTACGAACCAATAAATTGATACCGCATCGGTACTGCACTGAAAACGGCATATTGATGAAAAAACAGATCTTAAGTTGAAAGCATAGAGTTCCATTTCGCTGAGACAATTTGTTATTGTTTCCAAAATAGTGTTGGGAAGTTATCGATTATAAATTCATAAGACTTTACTAGTTACCACAGACAATTTTTTTTTTTAATTATCCTCTTTAAAGATCTACTTTAAAATTTAAATTCTGACAACTTTGGATGAACGGCTAAATAGTTTGGATGGAGAGGCCAACATTTTTTCACAGGTTTCTTGGAGAAAGTTTTTAATCAATTCCGTCTGCTTATTCATATACTTACACTCACAAAACTGGAAAAAATAATTTCATTCTTTACATTTCTCTAACTCGAAACTCTTCTCATACTTTTAGACCTTTGAAAACATAATTAATTCTATCGATAAACGTACCCCATCTCTACCGCTATCTAACAAGGAGTCTGGTTAACAAAGAGTAGCCCGCAGGCTTTTCTATTACCTCCCATATCTGCCCCAGCAGGCGTAATGATAGCTTGTGCGACCTTTGCTGCCAGGATATTGGGGTTAGACACACGGACGGACGTTGTGGAACATTGTGGCATTGTGAACGTAGGGAATATTGATAACCTTTTCCGCGGCTATTTTCTAGCAATGGTATTGAAATCGAAGAGCAGACAGAGCGTTTAGAGTGTTAAAATAAAGGCATAAACAGGGCGAAAGCAAATCGGAATCTTAGCCTTAATGAACGGTACTGACCTTTCCGAGATAATTGGAAGAGACTGATGGGTACAGTATATTAAATAGTTTTACATAAATATGGACACTCCCTGCCGCTCTCTGAAGGCGACCTCAAACCTTCACAGTAATTTTGAAGTACAAAGCTTTCTGTTTATCAAAATATTTAGTCTTCGTGCTATCACAGGAAAATGACGGTTATGTGTTTGTAAGACTTAGGCGCTAAAGGGTTAAACTACGGACGTGTAACGCGATCTTCATACACATATAATAATTAATTTGATTTTTAGGTTACGTCACGTATTTTTCTTAAAAATCAAAACAAATGGTATGAGAATGTGGGTATAAGATTTGAAAAGCCCATTTGTATACATATTGGCCAGGATTTGAACCCGGGACCTTCCATGGAGCCACTATGGCTATAAAGACCACCTACACCGTTATGGCGATAAAAACACACGACCAACCAAACTGGGTAATGGGTGTAGGTAAATACTAGTACTTACTGTAGGTAATTGATCTTGCCCTAGGCGCAAAACATGCCTCTAAGGCGCCTGTCGGTATGTTTTAACTACGATTCGACAAAAACACTACATGCGGAGGTAAATTAAGCTAAAGCTCGTACCTGAGATAAATACTTGTTCGGTTCTTAGCTGTGCGTTTAATACGATAGCAGAGAAACAAGTGTTTTATCCGACTATACAGGTATGTCTGTTTCTTTCTTACCTATCTGATGACAAATTTGACTGATGGATTTTGAAGTCGGTTTTTTGAATACTTATTCAAAATTTTAAAGTTGTCTCTCGAAATACAAATGTCAAATTCTCATTTAGAAATGCCGTACATAATGGTTAAGCATACCTAAAAAGCTACGACCGCGACGCGGGCGCACTTTCTTAGCTAATATAAGGTATTATAAAACTAGAGAAAACTGTTTATACTCAAAACTGAACAACTTTTCTCAAGAAACCCATATTCAACTCCTATTACAAAAGTCATCAAGTTCGTTATTTCCATAATCTCCCCAACCATCTTGTCCCATGCATTGTATCCCTAATAACTATAGGATAATACATAAAAACACTAACCCTGACACTGAAAGTCGAATAACCCAAACCCCACCGAACCGATTACCACCAAACATAGTTTAAAAGCACCGCAATTAAATCTACTTTCTAATGAAGAAAACCTCATTTTAATCTGCCTACCCGTTTCAGAGCTACGATGGCACAGATAGACACACATAAGCTTCAAATTAACAATCTTCTATTGCGCATGGGCACGAGTATCTTCCACGAACACATAACGTGAGCACATAATGCAAATCCGACGCAATTACCATGTAGTGTCTAATACATCTAACGGAGATTTAATGCTGAGATGATGGGACATAGAAAAAGTACGTGGTATTAGGTACACTCAGTTACACAAAAACCTAATAAAGCCGAAACTTAAATCAATACAGACTTATGCGTAGTATAAATAAATATAGCCCAGATAAAAAAAAAACAGATGCATTTCTTTAGCAAAAACTCATGTACAGGGAAGTTGTTTACTGTGAAAGTATTGTATTTTTATTTTATTTACGCTCGCGTATAAACGCGCGTTAAAAGCATCTCTTTTCTCTATACAAGATATTCCTGTACATATATTGTAAGTATTAATTATGAACGTGTGTATTTTACTGACTGTACCTAAGTAAGTAGGAGTAGGAGTAGCTGTGGTATGGCCTGAGGCATAATCTTGTAATCCCAATAAGATCTAAGTAAATACAAGCAAAAAACTGGCTAAGAGTGAGTTGAACTCTTGCACCGATGGCTGCACATATCACCAAGGCAGAGGAGGTAGCACGGCGTAACCTCAGTAATAGGGTCCTGTGGACACCATTTGGCTAAAGAACGCCAAAAATATTTAAAAACACTAGTAGTTTTTTTTTAAATGTCGTTATTCGGTCAACTTGTCACCTCGCCTGAATGCTCGAGACATGAATATTATTAATTTTCTAAATGACTGGTAATAACTGGTAATAAATTTAATCTCTTGCTTGACATGTACGATGTAAGTAAGTACAAGCGTAAATAAATACCTCTGTACCTAAAAGATTTATATTATTATTATTTTGTTATGTAGTAGTATTACACTGTAGTATAATATGTAATATATATGTATAATATGTATGTATTTATATTAATGTATTGTATGTATTAATAAGTATATATTTTTAGTATGGTCTATGTATATTAGTAGTTTCTTAAGTTCAGTATTTACTTATTTAATTTTGTTTTTTTTTTTTCATTATTGTTATTGCGCACTACCCTATATAATATTTTTACGCGATTTCCTTCACCTAAAGGTTGTCTGGAAGAGATCGCTCTTTAGCGATAAGACCGCCTACCTGTATAACTTTTTTTTAAATGTTTAATTTATTTATTTTCCTGTTTTGTTATACAATAAAGTGTTTTCATTCATTCATTCATTCATTCATTTTTCTATGTCGGCGCAGGTAAATAAATACTACTTAAAACCTTTTCCTATGACAGCGTAAATAAATATACCTAAACCTTTTTTTATGTCAAGTACCAAGTTAATTTGATTATGTTGTTCGTTTTTTTGGTTTTTATGTTAGTATTTTTTTTTATCCGCAATTGGTAAGCCCTCTTGGCATTACATCACCTGGTGGTAAGTGACGATGATGCCGAAGATGGAAGCGGGCTTGCGAAGATGCCCCAACGTAATGGGGAACTGGCTATCTTGTCTCCATGCCGGAATACATCAGTTTGGCGGCAAGACTTAGATAAGATGGTGGTAGCTAACTAGGCGGGCTCAGAAAATGCCCTACCACCAACCAAACTGAGTCCTACAAAGCTGGACCCTGCCGGGAATCGAAACCGCGACCTCCTGGTGTGAAGCGAGCAGACTTACCTCCAGATCACGGAGGTTATATCTGCTTAACAACAAAATTGTATCCCACAGCACCTTTCGTGTTAATCAGTCTCTCGGGGAAGTAGCATCGGGCAATTTATCGTTATAGGTAGTAGTGAGTGGGGCGGACCGCTCGCACGCCGGTCCCGGGTTCGAATCCCGGCCGAGCCCCCATTTGAACTCACTTAATGGGTTAGCTTATTTGCTGAGGTAATTGAAACACTAATTGATTTTGCAAGTTTGTTATTAAAGCTGTGTTTATTAAATTAGATGCTTAACTATATTTCTAAATGTTCAAATTCAAAGTATGAGAAACTGGTTTGGCCATAATGTGAAATAATCATTTTCACCTATCCAGCACGAAAAGGGTACCTTTGGTCCCTAAAAACTCAAAGCAAAAACGCTTTTTGCTGCGAGCGTGAGAAAAAGTGATTGCGCGGTTCTGAAAAAAATATGGGTGAAAGTTCGTTCAGAAACTCATTTTGGCCTAGCGATTTAACTCATAGGCACAAAATGTTGTCTGTTATTTAATGAAATTTAAGTTTATAAATTGTGCTATTGCATTTTTAAAGACGTAATATTTAAAATAAATATGTACAAGTAAACATGAATATCACTTACTTAAAAATATCATGTTTGGTTTTCATTTTAGGTTTTCATAAAAATGACAGTTTCCGAACGCAACCTCTACGTTAAAAACATTATAATAAAAAACTATATTGTCTCCAAAGAGAATTTAATCAACTACGGGATCGAGGTGAAAATTTGTATGTTTAACACGAGAGCAAGTTATTTTTATGTCTCATGCCTTTAAATCACTCACTGTGCTCAGTAGTCTATATTAGAATCATTCGCTCCGCTCGTGATTCAATTCTAGACTACAAATAACTATTGTAAGTTTTGTTTTTTATTGCATAAGGCAAATATCACACTGTTCCGGTATGTGGTGCTGCGGTTTTTTACTATTTTAAGTAAAAAATCGCAGTACCGCACACCGGAGCGGTTTTCGGCGCAGTGTGATGTCCGCCTAATTTAGTAATGACAGTAGTGTATTTGGTAAGATCGTTTACATGTACTAATCCACGCGTTATTGTTACCTACCATAGGTCCGTACTGTATGTAGTACTAATACTGAGATGGAGATTTTTTTTAATTTTGTTGCCTTCATTATCGTGGATACTGCCAGTTAGCCTGTAAAGTGGGTTGTAGACCAAAACAACATCCTATACATCATAGGTCATACTAGTAGTTGCTATGAAAATGTATCCATCCCTTCACTTGTATCCAGTCCCAGGTGGACCCATATGAATGGATTGTGTTATTTTTTATTTTTTTGCTATCAGTATCCGATATAATCACCGTAATTTAATAATTAAAATCTTGCCAATACATTTAAACGCAAAATCTAATAATTTACACGTATACGGTCCAAATTAAACAAGATACCCGGTACGTTCCGACATATTGGACAAGAGCAGATAGTATCTGGCATAGATCGTATCGCGAGATGCGCGTGCGATGGGCGCGCTGATAGCGAGGCGTGCATGCGTACATTCATGCACATATAAGTACATGTAAGTTTAATCTTGTAGTGTTAATTAGAGTTTTTCCACGAACCTTACCGAACTGTTGCGCTGGACAAGGCAGTTTGTCGCGTGCAGTGCGACAAAAATGTGACTGTCTCATTTTTAACAGCTCATTAGGCCATAGCTTTGCCAATTCAAATAGTGCGCGTGAAACGTTTTCATACTACCAATGAAGAAAATATTTAGGGTACTGTGTTACAACATATTTTATAGCAAAACTTTAAGATGGGCTTCTGAAATTTGCTTATGAAAGTTAACATCGTTTGTTCTACGATGTTGGCGGAATTTTTAAAATCCAAGGCAAATCTTTATATAGCGAGAGATTCATTGATGTGAGGTTTTTTTTATACCTCACCTGGGCATACGATATCTAAGTATGCAAATAAGATATAGCACTATTTTGCTCTAAGTGAGCTAATTGACTAGTCGTACTAGAGAAAAAGACTGAATAAGTACTCGATTTTTTTGCATTGATTGTATGGGTTCCTTCGGGAAAAACGCTCATTTAAATCAAATCAAATCAAAATCTCTTTTAAGTAGATGCTGTAGCTATTCTTTTGCTGTGCTCTGAAATTACCTGTCAGGGCTCAAAGTGAGGCTTCTACCCATGAATCTGTTCAACTTTCCGTAAAGAATAGTGATGTCAACCGATATTTAACAATTAAATCCTCGTTTTCATGAATAAACAGAGTTAATACAGCGCAAAATTCTACAATATGTTCTTTTTTGATGATAGAAGCTCAATGCCAAGAACATATGTTTGGAAGGTACAGAATTTGCTAGCACTGACAGGTTTTTCAAAGAAATTATAATCAACGTTGGCACCAAATGCATGTTATTACTCTAATTAATGCAAAGAATATAAATATTGCCAAAGAAATCGGATACATCGTGTATTTGTTGCTGCCAAAAAGTAATCGGTTCTTTTTAAAAACAACCGGTTTTTACCGGTATTGCAAAAAACCGGTTTTATTTAAGTTTTTTTAAAACCGGTTGACATCACTAGTAAGGAACCCCAGTGTCAAGCACTAGTATGTTTGTACAATCGAAATTTGAATGCTCATTCAGTATAATCACATTCATTAGACAATTTTGTATGGAGAATACACATTTTGCTCCAGTTCTTTAGAGACTTTTGATAAGTTACATGAGTAAAACCCATTTTGAACGGGAACTTAGCGAATCAAACACCCTTATACAAGGACATTTCCTATCAATAGATTGCAGTTGTTTGGCCATGTCGGTGGTGAAAACTTCTGACACTGGAGATTAGCCCCACAACCTCCACCAATCCGGACTTGGCCCCGTGTGTGAAGTATGATCTAAATTTCCAGAGTTATGGGAAGAGACGCGTGTCCCTGCATTGGGGACGCTGTGGGTTTTTACAAATTTCCTTAGAGAAAGTTATACGAATAGGACAAGTTTCAAGGTAATGTTTGCGACAGGTCCAGTACCTACCTCTCTTAACTTATACAGGGTGTAAAAAAGTGCGTTTAAAATTTCGAGGGGTTACTCAGAATCAAGTATACAGGGTTCTTCTAAAATACCTGAAAAAAATAGTGAGTTCTACTCGTGAAACTAAACATCATTCCCCAAGGAATCTATACTCAATTCGAAAAAAAATTTGAACTTCAATTTTAATTTTTTTTTAATTTTCCATATAAATTCTTGATTCACAATTCAGATTTAGTATGGGAATCTAAAAAAAATGGAAGAGTGGAGATTTTCAAATGTTTTTCTATAGGTACTTGAAACAAACGCACTTTTTTAAAATGTTTACTCTGATTTTTGTCTTTGCATTTGATATTTCAATATTATTTTTATATTGTGGTGAATTTAAGCAATTTATATTTCTTTTTTCGTAACTTGCCTCGCGTCCTCCACAAATAGCATCTACCGTTTGCCGCTTGTTGGCAAATAAAAACCACCCTATATTTAGAATCAAGTCTCCTCTATACCATAGGAACAACACATGTTCCTCGTGACACTATCGGCTACATCGCCGCAGATCGGCGTGCTATCGACAATCGAATCTCGCGCACTATACCGCACCGCATATTTCAGCATCCATCTATAAATCGATCGATTCGGACCTTTATCATCCGATATCGATGTTGTAATGTATCGAGATATCGGAACATCGCCGTCGTGGGCGCAGACGTGAATTAAGGTGTACAGGGGTAATAAGGTATAATCAAGCAGGTGAATTGTGCGAGACAGTTGTAGTGTCAAAGTCAGGAACGTAACCTTATTAATTTACATGTAAATGCGTCAAATAAGGAATGAATAAAACTTTATAATATTTCACGATGAAAGTCGAAACCTGTTTATCGTTTAAGTTTAAACTATCCTATGTATTGTTCTCTTCTATCTAACTTTGAATAACGCAAAGGAAAATTTATGGCTTCGCTAGGACCCGGAACAAAATGAAAAGGTGAATCAGTTTGACTGTTACATTTTATTTTAAAATCAATCACCTTGAAAGTAATTTTGTACGTAAATTTTTGTACGCTTACGGCAAAGTTCCCTTTCCAGCTTAAAGCCACATGCAGACAGTGGCTTTCTCTAAGCTCCTCTAAGTACATACATGATTATTGAATCTTAATTTTACATTAGGAGGTCGCGGATTCGAGGTCCAATTTTGTAGGACTCGACTAGGTTTTAGTGCATTTTCTGAGCCGGTCTTGCTATCTACTACCATTTTATCCGAGTCTTGCCACCTAATATCAAATGGTGTGTCTCGGTATGAAGATGAGACAGCCAGTTCCCTATTGCTTTGGGGAATCTAGGGGTAAGTCCGCTTCCATCTTTCGGCACCATCGTCACACTCCATCAGGTGAGATAGACCAAGGGCTTACCATTGTGGATTAAAAAAACAGTCCTAGGGGGAGCTTACCTAAACTAGGTACCAATTTAACTTTACAGTCACCACTACTAGTACCTAGCTATACAAAATAATTTTAGATTTAAATCCAGAAAAAAAAATATTGCATGATACACGCGTGGAATTCGAACCACCTACGCCGCTCGACGCAGACCCGGCGTCGCCTGCCTGCACCCGTGGGCGGGCCAGGTGACATCTATCACGTTGACAGTTGACAGCACTGACCGCGGCCAGGCCTGCCGAGACGCTCACCGGAGTGACATTGACAGCACCCTGATTGTAATATGTGGCTTCAACTTTTAATGTGTAGGAAATGCGTTGGGTAAAAGTGATTTTTAATTGGAGTGATTCAAGGAGTAAATGTTCAGAGGAAGATTTATGAGTTGCATTTTGTACATAGCTATTTAACAGTTATTTTTGTCCGACAGCATTAAAACCAAAAAGAATCTAAAAGTACTTAAAAGTAAAGTAAGATCTCGGTTGCTGTGTATTTAGGTATGTAATTTCTACAGCCGGAATAATAAGTCATTTGATTTACAATCACAGTTAAACATAGTATGATCGACGACTTTAGTCACATCACATCATATGAAAATAAATAAATAAATATCCAGGACAAATCACACATTGTCATCTGGCCCCTAACTCGGCAGCAAACGAATCTGCTTATCATAGAAATGTTTACCCTGTGTGGGGATCGAACGGACGACTAGTAGACAGGAGCACTAACAACTGAGCCGTCGAGTCAGTCAAAAATAATATCTAATGGCCCTTTTATATTTAGCATACAAACATTTGAACGTGGACAGAATAAAAAAAAAACTCTTTAAATTAATTTTCTATGCTAACCAATAAATGCTGACAGTCTCGTTGATGTCTTTTGTTCGAGAAAATATGTGTCAACAATAACCTCCTCAGTCGTGAAGCATGATTTCGTTTGTAACACCGAAAAAAATTACTTCGACGTAAAATTTTTTTGTATCTAGTCATATGCATTACAAAATATTTTTTATTCAAAAGATCGCCAGGGAAAGCCCCACGGAAATGTCCCCTATCCCCACGTGAGGACCAAGGAGGATAATTTAAAAAAATATCTGGCGTGACTCCATCCTCGTGTGTGTATCATCCTCGAGGATTGGAGCACTCACACTCTCGTCATTAAAGCCTTTGATAATATATCTATACTGCATACAGAGTGTTGAAAAAGTAATTTCAAACGCACTTTTCTAACACCCTGTATAAAAGGGGTACATAAAAGGTTCTGCCATTTCGTGATTACGAAGAGGAGAGAGGTCGCTAGTTACCCAATAAATTGAAACAAAAGCAATACAAAACCTATCACCTGTTGCCACAATACCGCAGCGGCAATAAATAAATCAACTGTAGCCCGCGCACGCGCCTCACGAGTACAGTCGGCAAAACAGCGCGACAATTATGCGCGGTGGCCAGCTTGGTTTTTTACAGTACGATACGATATCGGAGCGTGAACTAAAAGAGGTCTTCCATACTTTACTAAGGTTACTTTTTATTAAGTGACAAGCGACAAATGGTAGACACTGCTCATGGAACTGACCAACTCTCGCTAATACACGTATACATATGTAACCAGAGCAGAGCATAAAAGCTATCGCGATTTCCGTACATTCTAGCGCATTGAGAGACTTAATACTGATACTCCTAAGAAGTAAGCTAGTCATGGTTTGTCCTAATAAGTTAGATAAAGTTTATTATAACCAGCAGAAACTATTTAAACTGGGGCTACTCATGCAACTGAACTACTTTCATAAGAACATCTTGTACTTTCCACATTAAATTATTCGATTAGCTGATAACATTTTAGAGCAGTCGAAAAATTCGCGAATTGACCAATATGGGTCTTATGCTGTTCGTTTGTTTGTGGTTGTTTTATCTCACTCCGGTTTAAAAAACTACAGCTGATAATGTTAGGAATTATTTTACAATAGAAACCTCACATCTTCCAATGTAACGAACTTTTAGCAACCTTGGCAATTTTCCCGGTGAACGTTGAATTCTCCAATTTCGCGAATCATGTTTTGCCTAATCGTATCAGATAGTGTAAATGGTAAAATCGGTAACTTCAATACGGTGCGGAGTCGTGTCGCGTTTTAATTGAGGTGACGTTTAATTAGAGCGACGCGTGGGCCGCTGCGCCTGCGCCCCCGCGGCGCTTTTGTTCGCTGCAGTGTAGCGTCAGCAAAAAAATAGTTACAAAATCGACATATGCAAAAGAAATGATGGTAAAATAAGATAATATGGTATGTATTACGATTAAAGGATAAGAAAAGGTAAACGACTTTAAAAATGGCTAAAACATTTGATCTTCTCTACGTGTAACTTAATATTTATTTATTATGTATTTAATATACAGTCTGATTGTCGACTGATACTATGATATGTGAATGTGTGAATTATTAAGAAATGTGCAGGTGATTTCAAAAGCACTAATTTCATTTTAAAGGCCCGTTCATTAACCCGTTAATATTTTGAAAATCAGTATGGTTTCCTTAGGAAAAGTTGTTCAGTTTCATAATAGAACCCACTATTTCAGTTTCCGGCAGTGGTTTTTTACAAAGTATTTTTTTTATTTATTTCTTACCTACTTGTTTTATTCACGATTTGTCTGATACACTTAGGTACGTATGCATAATTTAATCACGCAAAAATAAAACAAGCAATGTACAGAACAAAGAATGAGCAAATAATAAGAAGTATAAACAATAATTGACCACGCTGAATACGTTAAAAACAACCGACTTCAATCGCAACAACTCCAATTTTGCTATGTTTTGTTGATTTTCTCAAAAACCGCTGAATCGATTTCGATAAAATTTATATGGGACCACCTGTGAAGTATACCCTTTCAATCAAAAAAAGAATTTTCGAAATCGGTTCAGGCGTCTTCGAGTAATTGGTGAACATACGAATTGAGAACCTCCTCCTTTTTTTGAAGTCGGTTGAAAAGAAGAAAATAACTACGAAATTAATTACTTAGGACATTCAATACCTTCGCGAAACCCAATTCAATTATTTTTCTCAATTAACCATTGGAAGCTGGAAGCCTTTTCTCTCACTACTCCCGAGCTGAGTCCTGATCCCCGGCTTCATCTCACAATACTTTGTTCTAATTGCAAAGTCGGCTCCAGTCGGCTGAGATTTATGGCTGCTACTCATCTCTGGTTCCGGTAGTGGCGGTGGAAGCAGTCACGACCGTTTAATGGCTAAAGAAATTCCTTGGAGCTAGGTTCAACAAGTTACAAACAATAAAGGTATAGATAATAAAAAAAGCGGCCAAGTGCGAGTGGGACTCGCCCATGAAGGGTCCCGTAGCAGCAAGTAACTTAATATAAAAGTTCTTGTAGTTCGTTGTAGGTAAATTGCGGTTTACGATTTATGACGTATTAAAAAAGCGGCCAAGTGCGAGTCGGACTCGCCCATGAAGGGTTCCGTAGCAGCAAGTAACATAATATAAAAGTTCTTGTAGTTCGTTGTAGGTAAATTGCGGTTTACGATTTATGACGTATTAAAAAAACTTCTTACTAGATGTCAATTAAAACCAATTTTCGGTGAAAGTTTGCATGGTAATGTACATTATATATATTTTTTTAGTTTTATCATTCTCTTATTTTAGAAGTTACAGGGGGGGGACACACATTTTACCACTTTGGAAGTGTCTCTCGAGCAAACTATTCGGTTTAGAAAAAAAATATATTAGAAACCTCAATATCATTTTTGAAGACCTATCTATTTCTTGAGTTTCAGGTCTAAGTATGGGGAACCCCCAAAATTTATTGTTTTTTCTCTATTTTTGTGTGAAAATCTTAATGCGGTTCACAGAATACATCTACTTACCAAGTTTCAACAGTAAAGTTCTTATAGTTTCGGAAAAAAGTGGCTGTGACATACGGACGGACAGACAGACAGACAGACAGACATGACGAATCCATAAGGGTTCCGTTTTTTGCCATTTGGCTACGGAACCCTAAAAAACTACTTCCTAGATCTCGTTCAAACCAATTTTTGGTGGAAGTTTGCATGGTAATGTACATCATATATTTTTTTAGTTTTATCATTCTCTTATTTTAGAAGTTACATGGAGGGATACACATTTTACCACTTTGGAAGTGTCTCTCGCGCAAACTATTCAGTTTAGAAGAAAATGATATTAAAAACCTCAATATTATTTTTGAAGACCTATCCATAGATACCCCACACGTATGGGATTGATGAAAAAAAATTTTTGACTTTCAGTTCTAAGTATGGAAACCCCCTAAATTTATTGGTTTTTTTTTCTATTTTTGTGTGAAAATCTTAATGCGGTTCACAGAATACATCTATTTACCAAGTTTCAACAGTATAGTTCTTATAGTTTCGGAAAAAAGTGGCTGTGACATACGGACGGACAGACAGACAGACATGACGAATGAGTATTCCGTTTTTTGCCATCTGGCTACGGAACCCTAAAATATACAAATATCTACATAAAAATAATGTAAGGCAAAACAGAAATAAGTTAATAGGCAAAAATATGGCGGTTTCAAAAACACATGTAAAAAAACATCTACTCAAATAAAACGAATAAAAATTGAGTTTGTAATTTTCTGCGCTGCTTTGTTGCAGTTCAATTTCCGGGTGTACAAGACGCAACAATGAGAAGTAGACGATTTTCACCCTTTTTCTTACATAATAAAATAAATTTATGTCTTACAGAAACAGGTTTGTATACCTTATATATTGCTATAGTTTATATTTTTGTACAATAGATTAAAGAACAACATCAACACGATTACTCTATACGGCTCAGTCAGAGTCTCCGCTCCGCTACAATTACGATTACTAGCTTGCAGGGATTCTCTTGGTTTTTACAAAAAAAAAAAGAGTGCATTTGACTACAACCTCTCGTTTACATGCCAGATTACAAAGTAAGTACTTAATATTTGTTCTGTTTGAAATTTTGCATGCTTTTACCAAAGCGAATCATGTGAGACTACATTTAAGACGATACAACATTTATACCATGTATTCATGCAAATAAATGAATTGAAATTGAAATTGAATTTATATTGTAGGACATCGTTACGATAATTATTAACTATGATTTAAATCAGCAGCTTTAACTTGTGATGAACTTAGCTCCAAAGAGCAAAGCACTTTTCTTCCAGGTGGCTTTTGGATCGCGATGTCGAAATACGGATTGTTTCTGCTTTGGGATTGTTTTATGACCACGACACGATGTTATCTCATTAGGTATGTATGTACATTGTCTGTTCAAGACAAAAATCTATTTTAATAAATGGAGTTATCATAAATTATTGAAAAAGTTCACTTTAGCTATGTCATGTCAGTCACACACAAAGGAAAATTAAAATAACAGCTTTCATCGAAAGAGAAATCGGTTACATCACGTTTGATTGATTTAGTATGATCAGAGATATACTTACGTAGTATGAAATTGATATTGGTACACAAATAAATAATTGATATATGTTTTTGTTTTAATTCATATTGTATTTCATGTAAAAAAAAATGCATTTAATTTTGATTTTATTCCACAAGATGATAATAATTTATTTAAAGATTATGTGAAATAAAATAGGTATACAAATTCCAAAATAAAAAAAGTATTTCTTATTTTAGCCAAGAAGAGAGAGATTAGCTACAACGTGTCTCAAAACACGTAAAGGACCCGATAAGTGAAACATCTAATCAGCATACCGAATAACTTTAGTTTTACGATTTTTTACGACTGAATTCGCAAAAAGAGGTTGTATTTCACTTACAACGTTCGCAAATCCACCACTATAAAGTTGTTAATCTTAAATAAGAACTGTCATGTTTTGTAAGAGGCTTAAAAATAAAATTATTATTATTAAATCAAGTGATCCATTTGTGCAGAAAGTTTAACCACCTCCGTGGCTCAGTGGCTAGTCCGCTTGCTTCACATCTAGAGTCTAGAGGTCACGGTCCCAATTACCGGTGGGGTCTAACTTTGTAGGACTCGATTTGGTTGGTAGTAGGGCATTTTCTAAGCCCACCTGGCTAACTACTACCATCTTATCTAAGCCTTGCCGCTGAACATCAATATGAATAGCATTGATGTGTTCTGCCTTGAAAATCAGATAACCAGTTAGGGTTGGAGAACTTGGAAAGCCCGCTTCCATCTTAACGCATCATCATCACTTACTATCATATGAGATAATGCCAAGGGCAAAGACCATCTCAATGCCCTACACGTGACCGCAGTTGATGCTCAGTGCAACACTAAGCAACCGCCGTCTATACCTTGTTAAATGTGCCACACGACAAGAAGAAAAAGATGCCAAGGGCTTACCAATGTCAAAAAATAATTTAAAAAAGTTCAGCAAAATCGTGGAACTAAAGTTTTTCAGTAACGAAGAAAACCTAACTAACAGCTTCTACACTTATTTTGTTAGCCTGTATAATAACAACGAATATGTCCTATCTGTATTCAAAACCCATATTATCCTATTTCTAAGATAGAATAGGACAGGGAATCTTGATAGATAGAATCTTGATAAACGTACTTCACTGTAATATTATTACGTTAATCATGATTAAATACAGTGTGATATCTGATCCGAAGGTGATTTAAGTTGTCGGACGTTATAAATGGACGTTGGATTGCGCGGGGGTGGAATATGTCGAGTAATTTGTGAAATAAGCCTATGCGATACAGATTTTATTCAAATTGTTGTATATTCGTAGTATTCACTATAAGATTAAATTATATGGTGTGTTGTTATTGTGAATAACTCCGAGACGTGTAAAATGTCTAAGACGGCTTTTATTATTTTTTATCCACTTTTGATAATTGGCCTGTGACGTTTATGGCAGACAATTTAGTCAGTACTCTACACAGACACTGCGTCGCCTAGGAAACAATTATGGAAGCGCAGGGTTGCCCAGGACCTGCGCCACCCTCTCGACCTCACTGACTGAACCCGAAAATAATTATCCACTATTGATAAGCCCCTGGTAACATCACGTCTGATGGTAAGTGATAAATGCCGAAAGATGAAAGAGGAATTAACAAGAGTCCCCAACGCAACTGGCTATCCTATATTCATGCCGGAACACATCAATGCTACTAACATTGATGTTTGGCGACAAGACTTAGTTAAGGTGGTGGTAGTTAGCTATAGGAGGGCTCAGAAAATGCTCTACCACCAATCAAACTGAGTCCTACAAAGTTGGTGCCCGCCTGGAATCGAACCTGCACACTCCTGATGTAAAGCGAGGGGACTAGCCGTTGAGCCAGGCAGGCGGTTAAGTAGAATTGTTTGGAGCTTCTTGCAAAGTGGCTACGACCGTTTATTTTTGTGCGTTTGTTTAAATCGGCTTTAGCTCAATGAGGCTTTAGCTCAATTACACGTTAACTGACTATAGACACGGTCATAAGCTTAACGGGTTTGACGCTTAGTGGCATTAATTTCAACCGATTTGGTGCTTTAAAGGACAGGTTAAGCCGTTGGTACAGCTTGCTATCACTAGATAGCAGTCGTTCAGTCATGTTAGAGGCCTTATACAATACGCGGCATAGAACATTTTGATATGGTTTAGCCACTAGCCCCACGATCTCCACCAAAAAATGGCCTAAGGCCTATGTTCTCGAGGTATAGGAAGAGGCCCGTTCCCCAGCACTGAGGTCGATAAGACTTGTAATACTTGTTAAGGTAACGTAAGACCTTTTCTAAAACGGGAAAAATATACACCTATATATTAAGTAAAGTATTGGTATACTTCCTTTATGAATTTACAATAACTATTACCAATCACAATTCATATCGCGCTTTAGTTAGCCCGAGAGAAAGGTACAAGAAGGTTAGTCCCTAGCAACAACCAGTGCAACGTCTGTTGCATTAGTCATTAGAAGATTACCGGCGCTGTTAGCATCGCACACATAAATAATGTATCAGATATGAATAGCTCGACCGGTCCAGCGATAACGAGCCGGGAAGCCGCTTTTGTTAACATCGTAAGGTATTTAAAATATTGGTCCTGCATAAAAGGTGTTTGAGCTTAGATATCTGCTTTGGTTAAGAGGTCGAAGTCGCTACCGAAAAACGAAGAAAGAAGAAAAAGAAGATACTTACTTTTACTACAGGGTTAAATCGAGATCGCGGACCAAAGGAGACGTTTCACGGGACTATGGAGCTTGGACCTGGTCTGTGTACTAAACACCATAAATAGGTCATTAGAAACATAGTCTTTTCTAATTGTACATTTGCTTCGATTTACCTTCGTTGCGAGGTTCATCTAGATTCTTAGATTTAACAATCGCAACACAAAAATCACCTAACATGGCGAAGCGAGCGCAATTTTGAGCATTTTACGTTTAGAAACTAGATTTTGTACCATTGAAATTATTTAGTTGTCCGACAAGTATCAAGTAACTTGAAAACCAGCTGTTATGTTGTAAAAAAGGTATTGCATATCCGCAGATTTTAAAAATCGTACATCAATGTCAGAAGTCAGAACAGAACGGTGTCAGTCAGAGTCAGAGAAAGCATCTGAGGAATATGTGGACGAAGCCGTAATTTCTGAACGTGACCTACTATTGCAAGCTTCATTGTTACCATTTATATTGTAAAAGTACTGACAAAACATTACGCTCGAACCAAGGAACCCTGCTTCTAATATCTTTTTCAATATTTTTCCTAGAAAGCCTATATTTTTCGTACTCTGTACAGTGCCAGGCACAATATGAAACGTGTCCTTAAACTGTGGCTTCTAGTCATTACACTGAACAACTTTCTCTAAGTAACCAATTCAATCGGAGCAAAAAACATTTGAGTTTTTGTTTTCCATATTTTATTATTGAGTTTCCATACAAAGGTATTCAGCTCATCGATTTGTATGAAGAGTCAAAACTTTAGAAGTTGATCACCTTTATGAGCAGAAAGCACAATACAGAATCTATATAATATTGTATCTATATAAGAATTTGTATGGAAAATATAAAGAATAATTTGGAACTTTTTGTATACTTTTCCTGTATTTTATACTTAATTCTGAGTAACCCCTTAAAATTTCAAACCTACTTTTTTACGTTTTATGCAAAGATATGACTTTTTAGGACTTTTTTAATTTATTTTTACGTTCGGAAAACGAACAGCTATAACATATCACAATCAAATTTTCAACAGAAATAGAAAGCTAATAACAGGTCGTCACTATTAGCGCTTAAGTAAGAATCTAATAACAGTAGTAAAATAAAATAAAACTTTTTAAAAACAAGCTTTTATTTACAAAGTCAGATTGATTATAGGTTGTTGGACGTATGGACGGGAAATGCTTACAAAAGTATTATGAAAATTACCAATAAAAAAAAAACAACATCTTACAGATCTTGACGAACAGACTTAAAAGCGTGTCGCGAGATTTGCCGTAAGCCGTTGAGGAGATCCACTTTGAGAAGACGACCCTGGCTGCAGCATCAGGTCATAGATACTTAATAAAAGTATTGTCATCGGAATTTATGGCACTGGGGTTGGCCAAGACCCAACAACCTCCACCAATCCGGACTTGGCCCCCGTGTGTGGAGTATAGCCTAAACCTTCCCGAGTTATGGGAAGATACCCATGCCCCTGCAGTGGGGACGTAATAGGTTGTTAACAAAATCGGAATTGAACACGTCTACCAAATTTCAAGTCAATGCATGAAGAGAAAGTGGTTCAACATTAGTTTGAAAGATTTGTACCATACACACAAGTGAAGTTAAATAAAAGCTTGTATAATATACCACGCTGAATACGTTAAAAACAACCGACTTCAATCGCAACAACTCCAATTTTGCTATGTTTTTGTTGATTTTCTCAAAAACTGCTGAATCGATTTCGATAAAATGTATATGGAACCACCTGTGAAGTATACCCTTTTAAACAAAAAAAGATTTTTCCAAATCGGTTCAGGCGTCTTCGAGTAATAGGTGAACATACATAAAAAAAAAGATTCCGACGAATTGAAAACCTCCTCCTTTTTTGAAGTCGGTTAAAAATAATAATTCTAATTACTTGAAACATATAGCAACACGCTGGTACAAACAACAGCGACAAAAAAGAGAATAAGACGGCAGTAAGTCTGTGAAACTCACTTTCCGACTTTTCGTCACATTTTTGAATTTTCCGAATTGTTTCCTTAGATTATTTTAAATACAATTTCTAAAATGTGTAGCTCCGATTCAGTATTTTTATACTGTGTTATCATACTGTCTTATTTATTTGTTTTTACATAATTAAATGACGAAATGGATGAAGTTGCTGCTTTTATAAATATTGTAAGCACGGCAGAATAAATGGAGCTGATATTCTTTACATAATTTATTGAAATTATTGCTTGCTCGCCACAAATATGTATTCTGCCTGAAGTTAGTAGACACTACGGGAACAAATAACAAGGGTTAGGAAATAACAACTTATACCACCTGAGTTTCTTTTTTTTTTTTAATGATACAGAAGCCTATTAATTCAGGACAGTCAATGTGGCCTGATGCGATTTTCAGTAGAAGTATTTAATCTGCTATTTCGGGAAGTTTATTGAGTGGAAGTGGTGGAAGCAAGTGTTGTTTTTTAAAATTTTAATTTTCTCTTGTACGAAATAAAAGATGCCGTAAAAACGTTTTTGTATGTTTTCAATGCGAGACATAGTATGTTTCATACATAGGGTTCCAAATCTCAGAGGCTTATTCCAAATGACTTCATATACGTATACGACTTCACATATGTATACGTTTGAATTTTTTTGAATTTCGAAGGATAAAACCTAAAGCTCTTGAAGCTTTAACAATAAAACTATTACACTATTACTACTATTTTTATAAAATACACAAAAGTGGTGATATCTCGAAAACCAGCGAACTTTTACTAGGGTCTTGTGGATATTATCTGATAGACCTGGAGCTACTCTAATAGACCTGGAGCCAGTGTCACTCTGGCGTGTCCTTTCTGGGACACCCTGTATGGTTATCAAAAAGTAGCTATAAGCAGTAGGTTGGAATTTCATCACGTCAATTTCGTGATGAGTATAGTAACGATGACACTAAAATGTGAGGACATTTTACAAAATTTTAAAATATTTTTGAACAAATTGTCGTTTTTGACATTTTGATAAAAAGTAACTCAGATGACTAGCAGTGAACGACCCTATTAGGAAATAAAGTTTCTTTCGTCTGGGACCCTATTGCTTGGCCGAAAAACCGTTCTCGTCTGCTTCCTGGTTTCATGACAAAGCTTTTTGAGAAACTAGAGGAACGAAAAGTATTCTGTCTGTCTTGCTCTCTTGCACTCTGTCAGATTGTATTACAATAAAATAATCGATATAAACATGAAGAACTAAAATAATCGATTTCCATCCCGATGCTGTCGCCGGCCGAATCCATGACTATGTATCGAACTCTGAATCACGGCTGACGGTTTCTATTATACTACCCTCATAAGAAAAAAGACCGCAAAGTATACGAAAACTTCACACTCTTTGCGGCCTTATTTCTTAGGGCAGTATACACAATAATTTTCTATTCTCATGCATTGCGTAGCTCCGGGGGATGTCTGCAGTGTTTATTGTGATTTGGGTGTCATCTTGTATTAAAGTCTAGAATTTGAATCAGGTGATGTTATTTGAGAATATGGTAAAATTGTCAAGGATAAAGTCAGGTTTGACTGTTAGTATTATAGCATTTGGCTGGACCGTTTTCGTGCTTCTTTTCTAGTTTGGAAAGAGATCCGTGCCCCAGCAATGGGGAAAGATATTGTTAAAATTTTTAATGTACTAACATTTCTTCAAATTATTTAAACTCCGCCCGCGTGGATGTCGTTTTTATGATAGTCTGAGGGCGCACAGTGCGCGAGTTGAAAGCGGCACGGCAATGAGTAATGAAACTCAAACTCAATTTTTTTTTTATTTAAGTAGATGCTTTACACATTCTTTTAATTCCTATTTTTTTCTACCTAGTAGAAAGTCCCTACCAATAGGAACTCCCAAAGTCATAGGAGTAGGAGGGAATTATTTTTGGGACTTGCACGACTCTGACAGCTGGAACCTTAACAAGATGACAACTTCTACTTTTCTTTAGCCAATAATTTATTTAATTTTACTATCATATCGAACCAACCAGTTATTCGAACCTCTTCGCAACCGAAGCACAATAAACTCGCTAAATTGCTAATTTATACCAGCCCAAACCAAACAGCGCGCACGATATGCGCTCAGATGATAAGTTGCTCGCTCTCTCGCCCCCAAGACCTGGCTAACGTATTGGACAGACCGAGATTGTTTAGGGGTAGACTGCACACCGCAAACCCTATGGCGATACTGTGATAGTAATTAATTCTGATACTTCTAACTCCTGTGATCGCAACTGGCGCAAGTTGCGAGGCCAATGTGTTTGGGCACGCAATAATATGAATGGGTTGACAATTTTGCTTCTGGCCTAACTATAGAACAAATGTGAACTTATTGTGTTTGCGTGTTAGGTAGCCGGTAATGTTGGGAAATGGTAAATAATCTTGGAATACATTTAATACGTATTTATTAGTGTTGATTATTTCTAGAGGCAGTTATCTGTATAAAATTTACAATATTATGTTTATGAACCATTAGACTTAATTTAATTAGTAGTTTCCTTAAGGGTGCGCTGAACTTCACGGTGAAAATACTGTTTCGTAGTCTTGCAATGTTTTGTAAAATATATAGTCAATTTATCTTTGTTTTAATGAAAATAGGCCATAACTATAACCAATGTCAGTAATAACCAATACCAATAGAAAATAACCAAATGTCAGTAACGCAAGGATTTTTTCTAAGCGAGATGGAATAGAACGAACTCGATGAACATGACTAGGTTTAGCGTCAAATCTGAAACACAATTCTTCTAATTATTAACAGATTTCAGTTCAGTTTTTCAGAAAGGAACATGGTACTGTTATATAGATTTACGTAATCTATTCGGATGTAATCACTTACATATATATGAAATTGTTTTAAAATCAACCGGTTAGTTTCTAGTCAAATAAAGTAAAATTCAAAAATTAGGTTTTTTACGAATTTCAGGACCTTTTAAGGATCGATAGGCGCTCCGTGAAACGCGGTATTGTGTTCCCCTAAAAAACTATCGTAAACACTTATGTTTCTCAGTATAATTAAAACATATAGCTTGTCAAAGAGATGAAGTAAACGCAATTAGGAAAAAACAGTTTAAATTTAGGAGCACATCAGAAAATACCTAAGTAAATAATTCATTTTTAATTAATTTTCAATCTGAACAAGAAGCAAATAACCGCAATATTTCTTTTTTGCGTGATTCTCCATCGCTTTGACTAGCTATGGGATTTATAACCGTACATGTTTGCTATCGTTTCTACAACGCCGAAACCAGTAACACCCCTAAGACAATTTGCAACCGTCTGGTGAGGTAAAGATAAAAAAGGCGTTGGATTATCTTTTCGCAGCTTGACTAACCATAAGAATAACACCATAAATCTACTTATGTTCAGGATCTGACTATGGTATCATGTTAAATTCCATGTAAGTATTCCGTTTAAGAGATAAGAAATAAACGGTGCACTTATTTAGGTATGCACCAATATGGATTGCGAAAGTTTCATCTTTCTATCATCCATTCCTATTCCTTGTGTGCAATAAACCATTAACATACATACATCTACCCAGGTAAATGTTCTTGTAGAAATAAGACCAAAGCTTAGATGAAAAAGAGATTTTATAGCCGTTCTGCGTATTATCTATGGTTCTATGCAACACCCAATCCAACACCCACCTGAATCGCTTAATACGAATGCGTTCGCGACCGCCGCCAGAGGGCAGCACGCGGCCCATTGCTCACCTGCCGACCGAGTTATGATTTATCATCCTGTATATAGCCTGCAGTCATAGGCATAGAACGTATGGCGGTTGGCTATTGGTGTGCAAATACGATTAGGCTGCTTTCCGTTTTTGAATTATGTCCTCTACATGTATTAGTCGTAGATCAGAAGCCGATACTGCTATTATTTATGCAATTACTTACTAGACGTAGAAACGATGTGACGGCGTTGCAGTTATGTAAAACTTAACATGTCAACCATACAACAATAACTTCTACAATTTAAGAATTCGCATTCGTTTACAGCGTAAGAATTATTTAATAACTTCATTTTCAATCCTTTTATTAATATCCTTATTCGTTTTGTTTCAGATTTGATCTTTGTATAAGTATCCAGAAGTCCAATGCTCATCGGTTTATAAGTAAGAAGAAGCGACCTAGTGCAGCTAGGTATATCTATTCCACAGTATATTAAATAGTATTACTTACAGTACAGTATGGACACTCAAGGTATAGACAGAAGTTGCCCGGTGTTGCACTTAGCATAGCACTTGCAAGAAGATCGCTGATACCACAAACTAAACTTGTACCCACATTTGTACCTTAGCATTCTCATTGTAGCCTTATCAGTATTCTCATATTAGTGATTCTGATTTATATATATAGATTTTTTAAAAACTTACGAAAGACGAAGAACAAGAAGCAAAAGTCCTCCACGGCGAGGGTCTTGGCGGTCTAGTCGGTGTGCCTTTCCTACTGGCCTGCTAAGTCCCAAGCCACGGGGGGCGTTCTACTACCCTGGCTTGAAGATACTGCGTTGGACAATGGAGCACTCCCTGGATTCATACCGTAAAGGACTTTGAATATTTTAGTATGAAGGCTGGCGTACTATCCGCCATTTTTTTTTAAATAGCGACCGCTCATGAAATGCATGAATCAATAGCTGGCAAAAATATTTCAAACAAAAGTTGTATAGACCAAAATATTTAGAGTCCTTTATTGTACATAGTCTTTATTACTGTTTAACTATTGACTGACATTAAAATAACTTAGAATAAATTACTGTGTATGTACCTAATACTTGGAATTTATATTTTTATTTTTGACTGAAAATTCAATAGACTAGTATGACAAAGTTTTAAAACAGACCATAATGTTCACCACTAATGCAGGAGTTTCAAAGGTTGTAAATTCGCAAACAACTGTAGGAATTATACTGTTCCGAGTCGGATTACCATGAATGACATCGCGGATAGTTCCGCGATTCATAGATATCATTCACTATCAGAAGTTTCAAAATTGTTTATTTTCCAACAGAGTGCTTGAATTTTATTTCAATACTTATCTTTTTATTTGCAACCATTACATGCTCCACTCAAACAAGTCCTCTTGGTCCATAAGGAACTTATTCTCCCTTTAAGTCCGACTTCCCCATACCTCAATGAATCCACTTCAGAAGAAAGTATACTTATTAATAAATATGTATTTGTATTAATAATGCCTATTGATTGTTAATGTCATCTCGTAAAAAGACGAGCTCGATCTTGCTACTGAGAATGCTGTCACCATTTCAGAAAAAAGTGGCAACGGCGTTTACATGGTTTTCAATCATCTTTTGTATTATTTATGTTCATCACTGCATTCCTTGACAAGCACGGAAACGGTCATAATAAATGCCATTTACAGTGAAACCCATCCAGTTTATGACCATGTCTGTAGTCAGTTAACCTGCGTGACACTTGACCTATTAGTGCCGATCGCTCTTCATGAAACAACAAAAAATGTTTTACGACTTTTTTAAATCACATTTTTTTTTAGTTCTTGCCACTCACTCAAGTTAAATTTAATCGTGATTGAATAGTTTTCATACAATAAGGTTTTTCATTTCCATATGAGTAGAAAGCCTTCCTTCAAGTATTGCTATCAATACTCTTTGTTACATATATTCGCGGCAACCGACGACGTAGGTACCTAGGTACTGACATTACACTTTATTTGATGGATAACTTGGCTCCATTCAGTCCAGCATCTCTCAGCTCAATCCCAAGATAGTGGCGCGTCGTGATCTATTAAACGAAACAATCAGGCCCCCGGACAATGGCGGTAGTTGGTAGATGCGCGTGCGACGGCGGCCGCCTCAGTCCCGTCAGTCAGCTGGCCGGCATGTACCGGCTTAATTAGCTACGGAGACATTGTATGGGACAATCACTGGTTACTGTGGTCAGTCTGTGTTAGGTCGAACTTTGATGTTTGTTAGTGCCGAAGAAATACTTTATGAATTAGGTTAGGATTCAACGAATAAAAACGAAACGAATAAGTGTTTATGTTTATTTAGTCACAAAATATTTTTTGAGTTTGTTTTGTGAAAAGAAGTTGTAAAAGTCCTCTAGAATCTATCGACTAAACATATTGATGTAAACCATATGTAAACGCATGAGAGTAAGATTATAAATAACTGTAAATAATAGATAAATAGATCTGTTGTTATCATGGAGTTACTATTATTTAAATTAAATATTTGTCAGCATTCGCTTCAGCATCGATTTCATCGATTTTACGTATAAATAAATCTCACTTAGAAAATATTATTTATTTTTAAGAGTTTTAGTTATAATTGTATGTATTAATTCACTTATTATATATACGAGTATCATAAAATTAAACGTCTTAGGCCAAGATCAATTCGCAATAAACCTTCAAGCTCGTACAAGGATGATGTAACTATTGAGGAGCCGTTGAGCTTCTATTCATGTGTTAGAGGGAGTTTCTTTCCGTCGTTTCTTCTCACTCCGCAAACACTTCCCGAAACGGCGGGTTTACGAGTTCCGCGTGGTAGGAACCTTGTATTAGTAAAAGAATGACGTTCGAAAAGTTTACACTGCTACATACTTCGAATGGACAATTTTTATTTACAACTTTGCTGAATTTGCAAGACAATTTTTTGACTCTCCATAGAAATCGATTCCTAGCTATTTGGCCATTTTATATGGAAATGCAAAATTAAATTTTTTTTTTTGCGAATAAGGCTCAAATTTAAAATATCATAGTGACCTGTAAATAGTTTTAAATTTTCTAAGTATACTGGTGGACTAAAAAATCGACTCAAGGTGTGTTGCACGACTTTTGCAAAAATCTACAAAACTGCTAAACACTAAAAACAAAAAACTAGAAAACCGCCAAACTTAAATCATCAACATAATAAATTTGTTTTTGAACTTTTGGTTTATTTCTTTTGCTAAATTAAGTTATTTTTTCCTTTTTCTTCTCAGGGATACTCTGTTTTGGCGTCTCTTTCTCTTCTGTTTCGGAGGTTTTCCGACGTCCATTCGGCATCAAGTCATGCAACAAACCTTGAGTCGATTTTTTCGTCCACCAGTGTAGTTAGCCATAGACAGACATAGCCGCAATCACCACCACCTGGAAGACAGTCGCCGTAGAGCTGGGGTTTCAAAGCGGCAAGTGCCTCCCCTATGCAATGCCCTTGGAAATCCCAAACGTGCTGGCGACAAGCTACCACCACGAACAAAGAAAAACTTCAGCAGAAAAATGACATCAAATATATAGGGTGACTTTAAATTAGTTCTTGATACGAAAGCCTAAGCATGTGCTCATGATAACAAACAACTTTCCCTAAGGAACCCATAGTCAAATCTCAAAAAAAATGTTGGACCCTCCATACATATCGGTCAACGGACCGGCCAAATTAGTTTGAAGAGACCAATTTTTTTTTTGCCATTTGACTGTTGGTTCCTTAGGGAAAGTTGTCTGTTATCATGAGCACATGCAGACCCTTTGGTATCAAGAACTAATTTAAAGTCACCCAATACAGGGTGCAACAGAAGTGTGTGACAATACTTCAAGGTTGGCTTTTACCCATCAAACTGAACAACTTTTGTTCTACAACTTTGTTGAAATCGCAAAAATTTTTTTGGACTTTTCATACAAATCGATCAGCTGGCGAACTAAGTTTGTATGAAAAGTCCAAAAAAATTTTGCGATTTCAACAAAGTTGTAGAACAAAAGTTGTTCAGTTTGATGGGTAAAAGCCAACCTTGAAGTATTGTCACACACTTCTGTTACACCCGTATATCTAGTTGTCATCGGATACCTAGCTTTTTTAGTTATAACTTCTGGACTCCATAAACTTGGATTTAAACTTTGATGACGATGATGTTGATTGATGTTCTCTATGATTCTCTATATTTTTACTACCATGCTATTCAATAAATAAATAGTTTATAAGATTTAAAGTTTCCATCGTGTATTACCTACAATTTGATTTCATTTATCCATAAGTTAATATGTATATTTTTTCCAATTTCAAGGATTCATTCAGGATCGCCTTGAGTCACCTAGAGTGAGATTTCATGTAATATGAGTCTGGAAGCTGGTTGAAATAAAGGTAAGCTTGCATGAAGGGTGGTTCCCTTTATGCAAGCTTTCATTTCAACCCGTCGTCATTACGATGCAACTGCTGCGGGTGATCCATAGTTTAAAGATACAGAGTGCAGAAATAAAACAGTACATTATATTAATTATGTCAACATTTATTTTTATTTCATTGTAACTTAACCTAATCCCAACTATCGCTTTCTTTAAAAGCCGTTACGCATTTCACCTTTGCTTCGCTATCGAATTTCTCTACGATTTTTATCTCCTTTTTCTTCTCAGGGATACTCTGTTTTGGCGTCTCTTTCTCTTCTATTTCGGAGATTTTCCGACGTCCATTCGGCATCAATTCCCCTTTTTTTCGGGAGCCATCGGAGTCGGATCGTGTAAGTTCGGATTTTTTCGGCAGAGGTTCAGATTCATCCACCTAAGAAAATAAACTTATATTTAGATAAGACGGTAGAAGCTAAGGAGAAACTCACAGAAAATTGTTTACTGAACAGATATCTAAAATGTTGGACTCCGACGAGAATCGAACCAATTTGCTCATATAGTAAAACTAGTTGACAATCACTCCGCCTGGCGAGTTCAAGGCGTAGCCAAATACAGAGTTTCACAAAATAAGTGTAGAACACTGCTTATGATACGAACGTATAGCAAAAAAATGCTTGAACTCTCCATACAAAATTAGCCAAGTGCTTTTTTTGTGATTTTAGCAAAGTGGTAGAAAGTTGATCAGTGTGACGAGTAAAAGTACCAATTAACAGGTCCTACTTGGTTTTACCCTATGGTAAAATGTGTTACTGGGCTCATACAAAAAAAAATGTTTTTTATCCACAACTATAAGCCCTTGGCATCATCTCACCTGGTGGTAAGTGACGATAATGCCGAAGATGAAGCTGTTTTACCAAGATTCTCCAACACAATATATGGCTACGTTATCTCTGTGCCAGAACACATCAATTCTATTAACATTGATGTTTGGCGGCAACACTTAGATACGATGGTGGTAGCTAGCCAGGCGCGCTCCGAAAGATGCCAAATACTCCAACCAAACCGATTGTAATATCAATTTCAATAGTACCTGGAAGACGCCCGAAGAAGTCCTCTTCCTGTTGGTTGCGGGTGGCGCGGGCGCAGACACGCTGTTGGAACGTGGTCGCTCCACCTTCTCCGGTAGTTGCTGCTTCAGCGGTGAGCTTCGAACTCCTACAGACATTACACTTGTTATAAGAGCTTGCCATGCTTTAATTGTTACTTTAGATTTATTTATTACAAATCACAAATTCATCAAATATATCAGGTTCTTCTTCTTATCGTGTAGCACAAATTAACCGTGCTATCCACAAGGTACGTTATAGACGGTGTTAGCCTGATGTTGCACTTAGCAGATACGGATTATAAGCTATGTCAATAGTACAGTGATCGTCAAAATTTTATAAAATAAATAATAAAGTAATGTCATAGTAGTTAACTACAATTTTTGATGATTAAATCAAGTAAAAAACAAAGGTCAATTATAATTGCAGCAGCTCTAATTATAATGTGGAATTTAATCTGCTATAATTCCATTTATGATTCTACATTAACTTCCCTAAGGAACCCTAGAGTATTTTTAGGACTCCGTACCCACAGGAGAAGCCCTTTTGATATCACTCTGTTATGTCTGTCCGTCGATACATAATAATAATATCTGGGACAAATCACACACGGTCATCTGGCCCCAAACTAGGAATTCCTGTATCTTGGGAACCAGAGACTGATATACATACACATATACTTTTAAATACATACATATATAGATATAATACACCCAGACTCAGAGCAAACAATTCTGCTCATCACAGAAAAGTTTGCCCTGTGTGGGGATCGAACCCACGACTCTCGGATCAGAGGTCAGGATCGCTAACCACTTAGCCACCGAGTCAGTCGAGGAATCCTGAAGTTATGTTATTCTCTAATATTGACCATTTACTGAATTTATTTCTTTTTTACAGTTCATCTGGAGAAAGGTGTCTAGGGCCGCATAGCGACATCTGTAATCCCCGAAATGTGTAGTAATTCTGTAGCCCTTGCCAATCACAGAGATCGAGATGGAGTGCCTCTTATATCTGTGATTGATTACGCTATCTCTCACCAAGCGCCGAAACACAGCACGCCGCTTGGCGTCAAGTAAAAAGAGAGCAGTTTTACCCACCAAAGCGAACTAATAAAATGGTCGTAAGTATGTTTGCTCAAAGGACATTGGTAGAACTTACCTTGAGTAACTTTTCCGGCAGCTTCAGGTGTGCCCCTGAAACAAACACAAATATTATTTTTTGTTCAGACCTTAATGAGACTTTCAATGTGGATAATGAAGACTTTACGTTTACAAATTAAAGTTACGTTCTCCTAAAAAAAAACGAATCAGAATTCAAGAAAATATTCAGTATTTTTTTCCGGACTACTCCATTCTCTAGCTTTTGTGGCATATAATCTTTTTTCATTTTACTCAAGCACATCGAAACGGTCAGAGTTTAATTGGTACAGGACAGGAGTTAAACTAATTGCGTATGTAAGGTGTAAGCTTACACCGCGGACTTCTAAACTCTTTAGAGCCCTGTAGTGTTACTATGGCAACCGACCTTAGCGTCTGCCTCGCATTCATCTGTCCGACGACACGACTCGCAGGTTAGCGACGCCAAATTACTTGAACAGTCACGACTGGCCAGCACATTTTTTATTTCATTTTGTTCAGAAAAAAGTTTCGGCAAAAAGAGAGCGCAAGCTTAAAGCTTCGTAATCGGTTTTCTGAGAAATTCTTTTCAAAGCTAAACGCTTCGATTTATTTGTACTACCTAGCTGCAAAGTTAAAATTTTCTCTATTATCGAAAAAGTTTTTTCTGGTTCCAAATATAGATAATTTAAAGTTATATTAACAAATATTGTATATTCTGTGTTTATAACAGTTTTTCTCCTAATTTAATAGAAAACAAATAAATTATTATAATGTGTGATGTCATAAATGTGTAAAGAGAATATTTAAGAAGTCGTTCCAAAACCAAGGTAGGGTGAGGTAGAATTTAACTCGGAGAAATGAAAGAGACGTAGCTATTTTGAGAAAGAGAAAAAAATATGATTTTGGAACGCTTGCGAGTGATTCCAGAGTGACAGGGTAACAAACGTCATCGAAAATAATTCAGAAAGGTTTCTAGCTTTTTTGGGTAGTGTTCTGTCTTATTTATGGCTTTAACACCTTAGCAGATACAAACAATCGTATTTCAAAACAATTCCGAAAATAAAATGTTTGTTTGTCTTAGTCTGTTTGACATTGACTACGAACTTCCCGTCGAATAAACTGTCAGGCGAATTTTAACGATAATCAAACAGCGTTAAAAATCGCACTTGTCAGAGTGAAAATCGCATTCACGAAGGCGTTCCAAAATCCCGACGGAGAACTGTCAGGCGATCATTCGGTTACCCTCGGTTTCACTCGGCTCGGTTTTGGAACGATTTAGGGTAAAATTCGCATCACCCCGAGTGAAATCTTTGGTATTGGAACGCAACCTTAGAATAAAAGTGACTTTGACGGATGATAAAAGTTACTGATTTGACTATGTAGTTAGAAAAACCGTACCGTATTTACACAAATTATGTGACGCGGGCCGAAAGAAAGCCTGAAACTGTCTTTCATAATAATAATAAACTAGCAATCATTTTACAAACATCGCCCCATCTAACAACACAGAAAGAAAACGTCAATATTTCATACTTTCCCATAAATCCGCCTCATAAACATTAAATATCTTAGATTATTCGTTGTTAGGGTATCTCAGCGGCGGTAAGGGGCCATCCATCAAACACGTGATGCCTTATAAGGGCCCAGACGCGACTCGAGATGACACTGTGAAAAGTGGTCCGTTTGATTGACTCGTTACTTATAATTCTAGCTTTTTTGCCGAAGCATTCGTTAATAACTAGACTTTCCGCATTAAAAGCTCGCCGCTTGAAGCTTCGTAATTACAAGTTAAAAGCGTTAAATCTTATTACATGTTCGCAGGCATTACTCATAGAAATAGAAATGAGCAATTTAACGCGGATTAAATAATGCATTATGGTTTACTGTCAATACATGTGTGACAATAATTTAAAATTAAAGATAACCGTCGACTCTAGTTTCACTCTTATTTGAGGTTGTATCCAATGGCACAGAATAGCCAAAACTTCAAAAACACCAAAATTTTCTTTTCCTTTTTATCTTTGCCCTACTTCTCTCCCATTTAGACCTTTAAGCCTTATATGATTATTTTCCGCCGTTCGAGGCGTCACTGCGTCACAAAAAGACGTTGCCTTCTTTTCTCAGCGTGACGTGACCATTACAGCGTAAAAAATCTTTTTTTTATTTGAAATGTCCGTTACGTTGAAAAAGCCTTGCCTGTATGCTGATTTCATACAGAAAAACAGATATTTACTATTACAATAATATTAAACTTATTTATGACAATTATTAATCGAATTTGTTTAAGTTACCGCTTTTAAATATGAACGAACTTACATTTTTAAATATAACATCCAAAGTTTTATCATTTTAAAATTTTATCAACAAACTAACATAAATCAGCGTTTTTTTTTAAATAAAACCCTCAAGGTAATTAGTACCGTCGTAAATTGCGATATTTACAAAATCTAACAAAGATTTACCCTTCTACAACTGCGTAATAAATATAGGCATCGTGTCTCTTCCCTTCGTCTTCTTCCCCAGATTTCAAAAGCCCTTCATTGAATGGTTCTTCTTATTGCGTCAGACCTCTAGACTCAGGTCCCTTAACAAGTCCAAGTGCCTTGTCTACGACCCATCGATAAAACATAAGACTGTCGCCTTCACAGATTTAGGATCTCTTTACGCCAGCCGACATGACATGTGAGGCTCCAAGGCAGGTTATCATGAGCCATCTATTAGCTGTTGTTTTCTGATGAGGAGTTCATCATAGCATTTTACGATTCAATGTCAATCCGTTATTTATAGATAACTCGGAAATATTGATTATTTATCTGTTCTATTGAGCATATTATATAAGTTTGCTGCTAAATATAGGCTTCTTCTAAAACCTATATGAGGTTGCTGCTAAATAGTCCTCGTAAAATAAGAAGATAACCTGTTTTTTTTACTGTAGCTTCTAATCATGCAAGTAAACAATTTTTCTCAAGGAACCGGTATTTCCCATTTAGTCACGACAATCACTTTCAAGATCTTTTCTTGACGATGATGATGATCAGGATATTCTATTTTAATAATATTAATAAATGTACTCACAAAAAGTAATGATATCGCATCAAAAACATAAATGTGAAAATGGGAGCCAAGTTCAATATTATGATATGGTGTGGTTGTCAACTTTACTGAGAAAAGAATTGAGATCTAAATGTATGCCAAGTTCTGTAGATAATCCTGAAATTTATTTATAAGAACGTATAACATTCTCAAGTAAAAAAACACAATTTCTTGTTTTTTACTGCTACATTAATGTTTGCTATTTAAAAATATGACTTTCTAAATTTAAATAGTAGAATTATTTACACAAAGCAAATAACTTATGATCTGTTTAACCTCATCATTGACTTGGCTAGTTTTTACCAGCACATGAAATATTCAGAAGAATAGAACCTTATAGTATAAAAATAAGAACTTGCGTATAACATAAAGATGATACGTTGATAAACCAAATTTAAGATGACTAATATGTGAAAACTAGCCAAGACAAAGTTGAGGTTAAACAGATCATAAGTTATTTGCTTTGTGTAAATAATTGTACTATTTAAATTTAGAAAGTCATATTTTTAAATAGCAAACATTAATGTAGCAGTAAAAAACAAGAAATTGTGTTTTTTTACTTAAGAATGTTTTACGTTCTTATAAATAAATTTCAGGATTATCTACAGAACTTGGCATACATTTAGATCTCAATTCTTTTCTCAGTAAAGTTGACAACCACACCATATCATAATATTGAACTTGGCTCCCATTTTCACATTTATGTTTTTGATGCGATATCATTACTTTTTGTGAGTACATTTATTAATATTATTTAAAAGTGATTTACTAATAATAAAAAAAATCTGCGCTTACGCTGTCACACCCCGGACACTTCATACCAATTTCGCGCCATTGTTTACTACATAGACATTCATGATTGTACACATGTAAATGTGTAAAACTTTTAGTGCTTGATCTGATAAGTGTACTTAGTAGGACAATTTCCATGTTCTACCGGCAGCTGTAGGAGCCTATGTATTGTGAGTTTCGTCTTGCTATTTTCCTGTTTTCCATTTGCTAAGTTGTATAATATTATCTTTATTTCACCAATGCCATAACAACCTCAATAGCTCACTTAATATAGGAGTCGCACATGTAACGCGCAGGTGCGAGTTCGAGCCCCGCGATAAGTTACTTTTTGAGCCCTTTTTTAACACATGGTTTTTTAATTTTTTCCGTTATCAGTACATGAAATACTAGCCGAACACCAAATTTAAAGCTTGTAGCCTTGCTAGAAGTACCTTAGCTTTTTGATGACGGTGTGGTGAGTGTGTCTTTAAATCATAAAAATATTATATTGAAAAAAAAAAATTTCTTAGAAATTCAGTGTTTTCTGATTTTTTCCTTTGCATACACACAATTACCTAACTTGATGCAAAATTTGAACTTTCTAGGTCATCTGGAAGTGGGTAAGCTTTTTGATCTATATGTCATAAAAATGTCGATTTTCGGACGTTAAAATCTATACCAACACCGTTTGAGCTGTGTTTATAAAATTTTGAGTGCTCGTTTATCTAGGAAGTCTTAATACATAAACCAAAGTTAGTGTGTTTATGTTAAATAGATTTTGAGTTATGAAGGTGACAAAAGTGGCTCCAAATGGTTCGTGTAATATTACAACATACGGAGCTACTCGCCAGTTCTTTTTTGGCGTGAACTTGGCTGGACACGCTCCGCGCTCCGCGTGTCTAGATTTTATACCTATCGATTTTATAGTGGCCTGGATTTTTTAGGAATTTATGAGTCTATTGTATTATTAATTATCAAAGCTTTTTGCAAAATTATGTACCTACCAAGCTCGACTAAGTCAATTTTGACTGGCTAGCAATCAAATCATACAAATTTAATTTAAAAATTCAAAACTTGACGAATAAAAAATAATAATTACTCCTATTGTTATATCCTAAAATGTATTAAAACGTACTTATACTTCAAAATTCATTATGCCTTTTAGGCTACACACTCAGCCAAGAACAGACATTACAATACATACAATTCACTCGAAAAATATACCGCTCTTTCTGCCCCATTATGGCAAGAGTTCATAAACTGACATAATGTAGCAGAGCTTTCCTTAAGACCGTCAATAAATAGGTTAAAAATAGCCTTAACAATGTACCTCGCTTAATAGGTGCTAAAAACTAAACGTTGTACACGTCTGTAATCTAATACAGGTGAAGGGCTGTAATTCGGCGCGCACGCAGCATCGTTTATGTCACTCGGCGCCGCTACCCGTATTTATTGTGTGCGTACACGCCAACGACCATGTAGCGTTAGATACTTCAGCGTAAGTGTTCCGTCTTTTTCTTTCTATATCGAAAAAACAAGAACAGGGCGCTTAAATTTAGTTTAGTCCTGTTAAATAAGTTTAATCGTAAACACCGAATCAATACCACTGTATGGTGAATGATCGTAATTCTTTTGCTAAAAAAAAAAAATATTTTATTATTTATTTATATATTATTAATTAAAAAAATAGTCGTATTATTGATCTCCACGAGACAGACATAGCCAAATTTTGGGTCATTTTAGGCTCACTGTGTGTGGTGATTTCATATGTTCTTGCAAATATACCGTTTTTTTATAAATAAATCATTATCATTGATAACATTATATATTTTATACGTTTAAAAATATGCTAAATACATAGATTTGTATTTTGTTATCGAAACTAAGTATTTGATAGTTTTATTTTTCGCTAAAGATTTGCCACTCTTATTATTTTACTATCGTTCATGATAAACTAAGTAATAAATCCCATGTTGCAAAGCGCAAACTATATAAATCAATTTCATAATTATTCCAAGAAAATAGTACATTAGAGTGGCAAATATGAAAAATCGGAATGCCCCTAGTTTTATGGTGTAACAAAGTTATTTGAAAATCTACATGTGAATATAATTATTTCAAGTTCAGCTGCACGTTTCTAATACTGATAAGACTCAATAGGATCTAATTACTACCTCTAGTCCCTTACACGGTCTGCCCAAACACAGCCTCTATCAGGCTACGTAGTCTGCGGACACCATATTTATTATATGCGCAGGCGACGCGGCGACACGTTCCCGCCGCGGGTAAATCACTGTAGTGCCGCCTTTAAGTTTCTGATGGTAGTATCGAAAGCCGTTACATCGAAAATACTAGCATCGAATTTTCAATAACTTTAACAATTCGGTGCGTTATTGATAGCAATTTGTGCTGAATGGACACTAATGATGGCTAGTTGACAAAAATCATCAAAAAGGAAATAGTGTCATGAATACATGATAGAATTCATGAGATTCTTCTTTTTATTGCAAAAGCAATATAAGCCTTGTCAAATTGGAGGTTCAATAATACAACAATAGTTTTGTGTCACCGAATTTAAATAATTGAAATTATTCGGCAATGTTGATGTAATATTTTGCTTTGGCGATCTTTAAAATGTAATTGAATGTACGTTAATAAAATGAAGATCAATAATAAGTTATTACTGACCTACTGTGTGTTATTATTAATAACACAAAGTTTTATGAATCCTCTGTAAATACAGTTATGTATACGCCCTTTTCGAATCGATTAAAATTCGATACGCGACATTCGATGTCACGATATTCGACACTGCGTAAAGGAACTCTTCTTACATGGCGATAGCCGGCTTTGGGCATTGTTGAAACGCCGAGAAAATTCATGTAGACAACCATTGTAAGCCACCAATATGGAAGCCATGAAAAGGCCTCGTTTAGCACCTAAATGCTATATGATAAGGGTAACAATAAGCATTAATAATGTCAGAGAGTAATGGCGGTGAATGTAGATAAGTATCGGCAGCAAATTATTGGTTATAGATATGATCTGTTTTGTTTGCTGACAATATACGTATATAAATTAGATCCTTATAAGAAATTGTTTCATAATATTGTATTTGAAATGATTGTACAATCTAAGCAATTAGATTACAAGGAATGTTACGAAACAGTTATTATTTTGCTAGTATGGAAACTAATATAATTTCATAACTTATGCGGACAATTCTAAGCCCTACTGCTGTAAACGCACAAAAATTTATAAATGATACATTCTTTTTTCTTTAAAATATATGGAATTATTAAAAAAAATATTTTACTTTGATTTTCGTTTAAATTTTTTTTCATAAAACTTTGCTAAATTCTCAAAATTGCTGATTGGTTAATTATGTACGGAAAATCAAAATCCGGCAAGTAATTTCGCCCTTATGTATCTGTCTGTACATCTCTTTTTATGATGCAGCTTTGTTATTTTAGTCAGCACCTATTTAAAAGCTACTCTTGATACTTTAACAGTAACGCCTAAATGCGCTTTCTATAGAGACTGTGAAGGAAAAATTACCCCCAGAAGATTGAAGGTTCCAATGTAAAGGCCTATATTTGCATAAAGCACGACCAGCCCATATTTTCATCTAACTAGCGCCATGTCTTGTCGCCATGGAAGCATTTCCATCACGGTATAACTTTAGTTACCTTCAGTATTCTCTGGTATGTGAGTAAAGAGATCTTATATCTGCCTTGCCAGTATCAGAGTGAAAAGAGATCCTAAATCTATGACCTGCACAATAAGTTACACGGACTAACACTAACAACGCACTCTTTTACCGAGGTGTCGACACGGTGTCGACTTGCGTGAAAAGTTATAAGGCAGTGCCTTTACTGACTGCCTTGTAACTTGTAACTTGACACCTTATCACATTATGGTTTATTTGTATGTATATTATGGTTGTGCCTACAAGGTTTTCAGTAGGCAGTCGACCACACCTATTGAAGGGGATGAAGATGAGGTCAAATGCATTTTTTATGTGTTTGGTCAAGTCGAGAGTTATGTTTTTAATCGACTTCAAAAAAGGAGAACGGTTCTCAATTTATCGGAATCTTTTTTTTATTTTTTATGTATGTTCCCCAATTACTCGAAGACGCCTGCACCGATTTGGAAAATTCTTTTTTTGTTTGAAAAGGTATAATTCCCAGGTAGTCCCATATAAATTTTATCAAAATCTGTTCAGCGTTGTTCGAGTGTAGTTCGTTAAAAACCCATCTTCCCCACTGTTGCGGCACGGGTCTCTCTTCGTGTGTATGTTTGTTGGTCCGCTACATTATTACCTGTAGCCGAGATGGCTCGACGGATTTTAAAGGACCAAGCGTCATTTTATTCGTCTAGAATCTAGATTTACGCTGTAAATCCTTAAACTAACCTAATACGAGTATATTGTACATTTTGTGCAGTCGGGAGGTTTATTTTTCAATAAACATGTTTGTTTTCGGCTCATATTTTGTGCTAGATTCGGATTTTGCACGCTATTTTCAGAATCAAAATTAGAAGTGACTTTGACTTAGAATAGAGGAAGAATTAAATAATCTGAAAGTTGGTTGCCGGGACTTGTACCGAGCGCACGTCTGCTGAGTTATTTTTTTAATTATTTCCGTTTTAGAGTAATCTCAACGTTATTTTTGTGATGGGAAAATAGCTGTGAAACCAATTCAGTGATAAGTGGTCATAAGAAGAGGATTAACTAGGGAGACAGCTCCGTTTTCCGAGTTCCAGCAGCAACCACCACGTGGAGCGTCTTTAAGTGCCCATCACCCTTAGGGTCACGTCTTTCACTTGACATTGGCGTTTCGCCATTTTTTTATTGAAGATTCTCCCATTTTTCACTTGACATTGGCAAAATCAGAGAAGTGGAATGCCAAATAGAAAAATAGAATCTGAAAGTTGTATTTCGATAAAAGAACCCTACTTAAATAAGTTTCATCCTAACCTAAACGCATTATAATGTCATCTATAGAAAAGTTTTATTTAATGCACAGTTTGATCAAATTTTCATACAAATCTACCAATCACCCTATATTATTGTGTGCCCATAATGGATGATACATATTTGGCAGATGCTACAAATATATCGTTGTATGCCGAGAGAAACCAGCCAAATGCTACATCCACAAACATCAAAAACCCTGAACCTGACATTTCTAAGCCCCATTAATTGCCCCCTGACGCCGGAATCTGACGCGTTACCAAATACACCTGGCAATTTGCCCCGGACACGTCAGTCAGTGTAATTGGCCGGCATTAGCTAATGAGATCGATTCGATAGCATCGCGGCGGCGCGCGCGCAAGGCCTGTGATATCGACGCCATCACATCAGTCCCAAAGACCTTACATGTGTAGGAACTGGTGCTGATTGCTCTTCGGTAAGAAGAACGTACGTGCGAAAGAAACTTCGATATCGCGTTCTAGCTTAGTTTGTGGCGAGTGCGATAGATGTCGCCACACATGTATATTATTTCGTCAGGCCGAAGGCGTTATCGTTAGATATTTTCATTATAGTGGAATTTTGGTTCTTTTTTTGTTGGACTGAATTTGCAGCTCGTATATATCATGCAATCAACAGTGAATGTAAATAATGCAGGCTGTGACTGTCAACAAATCAGACTTAACACAGTTTTGCGTTGTACCTCTGGTGAAATTGTAAGTACCTTTTAAAATGTTCGTTAGGTCTCGTGCAAGGTCTTTGACCGACCCGTTAGCCGATGATAGGCAGGCGACAAGACGAGCGGTGTCCAGATCGGAGATAGTATGTGCGAAAAGATCGCGGATTTGAAATGCCCTTACGTGTTTGTAGCTTTCACAAATGGGGCAGCTGGCTTCCCAATTTGGCCGTGTTCACAGGTCCACAGGTCGCAGACGAATGTATGTAGGTATAATGGTGAGTCACAATTTATAGATCAAGAGAGATATTTTATCGTAAAATAAAATATAAAAATGATTTGTGTAAACTATTTCTTCAACTGTACCTTTAAGCTGTAGCGAAACTGAACTGAATTGAAATATTAATTTTCGCCAAAAAAAACGCCGCATCAAGATATACAGGGTGTAACAGAAGTGTGTGACAATACTTCAAGGTTGGCTTTTACCCATCAAACTGAACAACTTTTGTTCTACAGCTTTGTTGAAATCGCAAAATTTTTTTTGGACTTTTCATACAAATCGATCAGCTGGCGAACCAAGTTTATATGAAAAGTCCAAAAAAATTTTTGCGATTTCAACAAAGTTGTAGAACAAAAGTTGTTCAGTTTGATGGGTAAAAGCCAACCTTGAAGTATTGTCACACACTTCTGTTACACCCTGTATAGCGAACAGTGAGCTTATTATAAACCAATAATATAATATGACTACTACGCCGACTTCTTCGAATATATAAATAACAGCCCGTGAAAGCCGATGGGAATGCAATTATACAAAAAAAACTGTATTTTCAACCGCCTAGAAGATGATTTTGTTACAATGCAAAAGTTGTCATTTTATTTCTTTTGACTAGTATATTTTTAGAAATTATCTTCATTGTAGCTTTTAACCATATTAAAAATAAATTAAAACCCGACTGCATTAAAATGTACCTATCCTCTATCCTAAGTCAATCTTTGACGACGAATCTAACGACACCTCTCAACTAAAATCCTTCAAGCCGTTTAGGCTACCGACGCTCGGTACAGCAAAGAAACATACAAACATACACTCGAAAAACACAACCCTCCTTCTGGCGCAGTCGGGTAATAAGTCTTTATGCACACTTTTCTCCGCCCTTTCAGCTCTTTATATAGAACTTATAAATACTTTCCAAGAATATCAATATTTGTTCCAAAGGAGAATGCCACGGAAGTATGAAACGCTCGTACCATATTGCGTCTTGAAAAAACCTTCTGAATTGGATAGGGGATAACATATTTAATTATTATACGAAAAATTACTATCATAGCTACTGTAACTCCAGAGCTTTTTCACTTTCATTTTATGTTTTGAGGTTATTTTTAAGTACTTTATCTACGCTCAGGCGTACACGAAATTCTTAGTTTTAACCAATCATTTGATAGCTAGTTTTAGTTAATTATGGTATGGTTCAGTGATGCTAACGAGTAATATAAAGGAGCACCACAAACCGAACGCGGCACTGTATGTATATTGTAATGATGAAGTGCAGTCGACGAATAAAACGAAGTGCTTTAATATAGAAGAACGCTCACGCAAAAGCATCACTCACGCCTCGCACTCGTGCATGCAATTCCTAACGCATGCTTGGGCCTTCACACGTACGCCTCAAGCACACACGTAGGCGCCTGTATCCAGCAGTGGACAGAGCAGGGCTAGCAACCGCTGGCATATTTCAGTAGAAGACTTAAGCCCAGCCAAACCACCTGGCCCGCCTACTACAGGGAGTTGTTGGCCGTGTACATTTTCGGCATATATTGGAGGCGCAACACTTCATCATATATACCGACCACAAACCACTACTGTACGCGTTCTCACAACGTCGCTAAAAGTTGCCTCCCGCACAGCTGAACCAACTGACGATCATCTCGCAGTTTACTACGGAGATCGAGTACGTCAAAGGCGAAGACAACATCGTCGCGGACGCGATTTCCCACGTCGAGTCGATTTCGGTTCTTCTCTCAAATTGGAACCGACGCTAATTCCAGGCACGAATATTACCATCACGTGCAACGTGTCGACGGGGCGGCCGCTGCCGAACCTGCCGGCGGCGCTGCTGCGCGCCGCGCACACGCGCCTGCACGCGCTGAGCGACCCCGGCGGCCGCGCCTCCGCGCACTTCGTCGCTGACCGTTACGTGCGCTCCGGCGTGGCGCGCGACTGTCGAACCTGGGCTGTCACTGCCTCCACTGCCAGCGACGCAAGGTGACCGCACCGCTCGGTGAATTTTCCCTCCCATCTGGGAGATTCAGCCATGTCCACCTCGAAATCGTCAGCCCCCTGCTGCACTCTGAGGGCTACACCTATTGTCTCCCGGCAATAAACCGGTTCTCGAGATGGCCCGAAGCGTGGCTCACGTCATCCATCACCGCCGAGGATGTTGGCGATACCTTCGTACGCGGCTGGATCGCGCGATTCGTCGTGCCCATCACGGTCACCGTCGATCAAGGCCGCCAGTTTGAGTCAGCGCTATTCAACTGATTCCTCGACCTAGGCGCTACCAAATGCGTACGAACTACCAGCTACCACCCGCAAGCGAATGGCATGGTGGAGCGCTTCGACCGCCATCTGAAGGCTGCACCCATGTGCCATCGAGAAACCTGCCACAGAGCCCAACCTCTTGTGCTTCTTGGTATCAGATTGGCTCTCAAGGAGGACCTCAAATGCTCTGCTGCAGACCTCCTGTATGCTTACAGGGGAGCTCCTGGTACCTAGCGCTTTCACACAAAATGTAAGTGAGGACTTCGTGGCACACCTGGCCATGACCGACATGCGTCCCGAAGTCGTTCGCTTTTAAGGACCTGGCAGACGCATCTCACGTTTTCCTTCGCGACGAACACTGTACACTGGCCCCTATAAAGTCCTCAGTCATTCTCTGAAGACTTTTACCTTAGATGTTTCACGTAATAAGGTACAGGTGAGCGTCGATTGGATCGAATGGAAGCCTGCACACATCGCTGTAGACCCCGAGCGAGGCGCGGTCTCACCGAGCGCACAGGCGCCCGCGATCCCCCGGCCTCGCAATGCAACCACATGTCCAGGTCCTACGTCTGCCCCACCAACAGCTCACTCTGCACCAAATCCTCCCACCGTCACACGATCAGGTCAGGGTTAGATTTAAGGATATTTTAGATTTGTGACCTAGTTTTAATATATTTTTTTTAATTATTATTTCGTGTTCTCTAGTTTATAGTGTCTTGTATTTTATTCTATCATACAGCTACACTGTATTCCTTTCCGTGAGAGTGGGGAGGAGGAGGGATGTGGCGGCATACACTATTTGTATTAAAAAAAAGGGCAGATTTGCGACAAAAGCTGTCCTGTCACAGACTGTAATTTGTGATTAACACTGCTTGAAACTTGACAAAACAATGAAACTATAATATACTAGGTATACTTTTTTAAATATCGTAAAGTGCAGCGGCGTAACATGACGTAACGGGGCGTGTGTGCGATGCCGATTTGCAACGTACTGTGTGGCATATGTGGATTTAAAAAAATGCCGCTCCGCAACGTGACTATGGCCCTACGTTACGTCCAAACAAAAATTCTTGTACGTCTGGCAACCCTGGGACGCACCAATGTGATCAAGAATCAAATCTATAAATCATCGTCTGATAGTCAATCTTACCAGGAGTTGAAGAAGAGGGCGCGGGTATAGGAAAATGGTGGTGTAATGCGAAGACATCTCTTAGATTAAGAAGAAGAAATATGTGGATGAAGCAAAAAAATCTCGATACAACCATAATGTAGTTTCGGAACACATTTTATGAATCCAGGGCCGCGTTCCGAGGGTGCACTTGACAGCAACCGCTTTGTACCCTCTCTTTCACACTTAGGCAATTTATATTATGCTATCCTGTTGTCAGAGTGAACGTTTGCTGTCAGAGTGTACAAAATGTAGGGGATATATCAAATTAAAATCTTTTTTCATACATTTCTTTCCTGCAGTTCGAATAGGTCTAGAAAAAATTAAGTGTGCTTAATAAATTTAATTACGATTTTTGACAAATGTCTGGTTAAGACGCAACATGGTACGAAATCGGGCAATCTCCTTTCAAATCGCTGCGTCCACCAGTTTAGGCTGTGCGTTCTTCTTTGCTCAGTTGTCATGGCTCAGTTCTAGATAGTCTTTCCCACACCGCGCTCTGCCATCAAAGTCCTTGCCGTGTCATAAAGTATGCTATATTTAACATGCCCCATTACTCTGTCGATAGTGATGAACAGTGTGACTTATACACTTGCACGCTGCCGCTATCCGAGGAGCCATCTTAACGTTGTGTTCGATTTGTTTCGCTACGTTTCAACCGTGAGAAACTATTTTAGAATCCTTAAAAGAAATTCGTATTTAAAACTATTAATTTTTTTCTGAAAGTATTTAAACCTTTTTCAAAAGAACTTTAACTACATTTAAGTTTGTAGTTAATTTACTTTTTCTAAAATGAATAAATACATCTCTAATTTCCTTGAAATCGACCAATCTATACTAAAGAAAAATAAAACTTAAACTTATAAACTAATAAACTTAACTTAAACTTTTTTCTTTCTTTCTTTCTTCTTTCTAAAAAAGTTCAAAATTATTATTTTCGCGTGGGCGATAAGTTTCCGTTATTTATTTTTTAGTTACAAATGAACATCATATATTTAATTGCTTCGATTTCAAATTGATACCCTACCACAAAAAAAAATCTCTACACTTTACAAACCTTTATTTCTAACCATCATCTCGAACGGAACTCGAATACTTTCCGTGCCGTTTTGGAAGGATTTGCAAATGAGAAAAAATATCAAAACGAGCATATAAGGTAAAATAAGAATAGAAACCTGTTAAATTAATCTTAGCCGTCGTTGTTTTAAAAGTAAAAAAAATACAATGTGAAAAATGCTTACAAAATAGTAAATAAACTTTCTTCATAGGTCTTAAAGGATAGTAGGTATTTATTCGCGCATCAATACTACTTGCACATAAAATTAACAAAATTTTTGCAATTTGCAAACCTAACCTATAGATGGTAAAATCAATTTTTTTTTTTTCAGTGCGATCCAGTATTTTTTGATGGGTGATTACATATTTCCCATTCTACAAGAGGAAAAATTATTGAAATACTAGTTAACCTAAAATACTAAAAACAGACTTTCTCAAAAGCCAGACTTGTTCAAAAGGGTGTATTCCAGTAATTTAATTTCATTCCTTTTTGCCCTTTTACTTCGTTATTTGTACAATACATATACATATATATAAACAACATTTTCAACACACTTGCTCATAAAGTGGCTCTATGGTCACCGCAATTAGGCACAGAATGACACCCATAATCAAACTGTGACTTTTTCATTGCTATAACTCACTAGTGAGTTATAGATTTTTTTTAAATTTTATTGATTGAGTTGCTTAATTCTTAAAAAAGTTTTTATTCAAAAAAAAAAGATCGTGTTCAATAGAACAAATAAATTAATGTTCCTATTGCTTGCTCATTTCATGCAACTTCTTATTTAAATAGATAATTTTAACTCGTACGTGTTTAATAAATAAAACTTTCACTCAAATATAACTTTTGCTTTCTCTGTAATAAAAGAAAACTTTAAATTCCCCATTTTGTACGTGGTAGAATAGGCGCAAATCCTATGCGCCGAAAATAAAAAAAAAACCTCATCCCTTTAGTCTGTGGCCGATCGCAATGCGCGCGCATAGGAAAACTGATTATTTTTTCCCGCCATAGCGAAACATTTTTCACAACTCGTTTTCACTGTTGAAATGAGTTTTTATTGTTATTTTATTCACAAGTGTGTTGAAAAACGTCGTATGATACTCGTGTGTATTGATGATTACCGTCCTTGGCTCTCTTAAGACCCTCGCCTACGGCTCGGGTCTCAATGGCGCCTCGACGGTAATCACCAATGTTACACACTAGTACCATAATGTACTATTGTACAACTGAAATTCCAATGCTTTTCAATGTTATCTTGCGCGATCTAGCGACGAGCAAACTCAAATGGACGTCAGTTTGTCATGGCTCATTTCGTTTTGATCTTAAAGCCCTTATACGGAGTACAGGAGTAGTTGACACTGAGTAGATGAATGATTGACTGTACTACCAAGGAACATAGGAACATATAAGTACATAGGTTATATTACTTTGGCCTAGTGGCTTGTCCCCTCGCTTCACATAAGGTGGTTGTGGATTCCATTCCCAGCATGGTCCAACTTTTTAAGACTCGATTCGGTTGGGGAAGGGTACTTTCTGAGGCCGCCCTACTAACTACCACCGTATTATCTAAGTTTTGCCGCCAGACATCAAACTTGGGTAAATATGTTAAAAATACTTTATAACGGAGATATGAAAACCCAATAAAATATTGTTGTTTACCTTAAAGACTTTGCAAAAAGTGATTGGGAAATTACACTGGAAAACGATTTAAAAATGACACCATGACACCTGTTGTATGCATTTGACAGCTGTTATTCTAAACAAATGAGTTTCACTTGAGTGGAAAGCATTGCGTTTTCAACAGTGTAAGAGAAGAGCAAAGATAACATTACAGAGACACATTTGACGCAAAATGTTGCGATTTCGAAAATGACACCATGACACCTGTTGTATGCATTTGACAGCTGTTATTCTAAACAAATGAGTTTCACTTGAGTGGAAAGCATTGCGTTTTCAACAGTGTAAGAGAAGAGCAAAGATAACATTACAGAGACACATTTGACGCAAAATGTTGCGATTTCGAAAATAACACCATGACACCTGTTGTATGCATTTGACAGCTGTTATTCTAAACAAATGAGTTTCACTTGAGTGGAAAGCATTGCGTTTTCAACAGTGTAAGAGAAGAGTAAAGATAACATTACAGAGACACATTTGACGCAAAATGTTGCGATTTCGAAAATGACACCATGACACCTGTCGTATGCATTTGACAGCTGTTATTCTAAACAAATGAGTTTCACTTGAGTGGAAAGCATTGCGTTTTCAACAGTGTAAGAGAAGAGCAAAGATAACATTACAGAGACAATTTTGACGCAAAATGTTGCTATTTCGAAAATGACACCATGACACCTGTTGTATGCATTTGACAGCTGTTATTCTAAACAAATGAGTTTCACTTGAGTGGAAAGCATTGCGTTTTCAACAGTGTAAGAGAAGAGCAAAGATAACATTATAGAGACACATTTGACGCAAAATGTTGCGATTTCAACTCGTTCGTTCTGCAATGAATTTTACACATTTAAATTTTGCACTTGACTTACTAAATCTTGTAATAAATGTTGATTGAAAAAAGGATATGGCAGCATCATTCAACTATAACCCCACAGTAGACTAAGCCTCATTCGTCCCAATAATCTTCATATATATTTTTTATAGACTATAAACTCCAAAATGACCTTACAATTCTGAAATTTCAATTCATAGAACCGCCTAACAGCTATCGATTTTACTGAATTATTTATTATTAACAAAGTGATTCAGTAAACTAGAAACTACCATAACATTGGCCGTTCAGCCCTTAGATCTTCTCACTGAATCGTAAGCTACAGCAAATGGGTGGGAATCGCAGATCTATGCTCTACTTATTTCTGATTTGTAGGGTCCATGGACGTTTGTCACACATTCCGGGGACTTTCAAAAGGAGACGCATCTGGCGGTTGCAGTTGCAGTTACCTTAGTATTTAAATATGATTGAAGCAAAGCACTTAGATAGTTACATAGAAGTCAGTTTCTTGAGGCGAATGATGTAAGCGCGTGTTTGGTGTTCAGAATTTCTAAAGAAAGTTATGCACTTCATATTGTACAGAAGACACACACAGCACGCTGCTTGGTAGCTGACTAAGATAACCTATCTAATTTAACAAAAAAAATAACACTTAAACATTTCAAGAAATCACATACGGTCACCTGATCCCCAAACTAAGGCACCCTGTGCTATCGGAACCCAATAGAATATATTAAACCCATGAACCTCTCTGTTCTTATTCTACCTATCTGTTCCTATTCTACAATCTCATAAACAAATACATAAATAACATAACAAAATAATGTCAACAATCTGCCATCTGCGCGTACATAGGCAACACTGACTATTTTAATGCAAAACATCGACTCACTCGAACTGACAATCGAGAAACCGAGGAGGCAACTCCGAATAGCAGACAATCGACAATCGAGGAGGCCACATTGTCAATACGGGGGAGCTGAAATGTCTACCAATAATAAGCGTTTATTGTTATATGTGAAAGTGAATCGTTTTGTATGTTTGTTCAGCTTTGACTTGATGCCTAAACCATGAACAGTTTGTTCTGATTTGACGATCGGCTTCAGAACAGCGAGTACTTCTAAAACATTTTAGTAAAAAGTTATCAGATCTATGCCTTTTCTAATTTAGAAGCAAAGGAATAGGAATTTTGAAGTTAAAAAAGGATTTTTATTTTAAAGCTACTTTATTGAAGCCGCGAGGAGTTACTATGTTAAGAATTAACAAATTTTTGATTGGTGTTTTTATTATTATTATTATGGATAGATATGATAGAGCCAAATTGTAGTAAAGGATAACCCATTCCGGAGTAGTCTTGATGATTCATAATTGCTCAAGAATTTCAGTTGTTGGCCGTCCGCATAATAAATGATATAGCAAAACGATTTGTGCAATAATTTTTGGATCTCAAGGACTAAAATTTTCATCAACAGAAACGATGGATTGATTCAAACATATATTTCCAAAATGACGCCCGAAGTCACGGGCGGGCGCTAGTAACAAAAATAAGGTACACTCAAGCCAGTGGGCGACAATCGATGAGCTTCGACATTCGAATGCTAATAGAGTCGGTGGGCTCAGTTTATTTACAAGTGTTATTGCTTTGTACTGTGGACAACCCATCGACTTAAACGTAAGATCAATCCCATCGGATCGACGTTCTATTAAAAAAAATGCTTATCGCAAGCCCTGGGATTATCGAATGGTATGACTGGCAGTACCTACTATTATCTTCTTCTTCTAAAAGACTAGAAAGACTTACTTTTCTACATCGCTCAAAGAAGACCAGATATACTGCCAGAAGAATCTATGACATGAAGAAAATTTCAACAAAACTAAGGCTACACATTTATTGTTTTAGTCAAGCAAGCACTTACCAAAAAAACTAAAAAAAAAAACAAACCCGCAAATATTGCAAACCTTCAACAATTCAGAAAAGCAATAAGGTATTTGCACACGTAAGACAATCTCCCAAAGCTATAAACCTTTCCCAAGTTCAAACCCTCGATTATCGCACTATGTCCAATCCCAGCGAGCAACCCCGCGGCCAATCGCAACTTTATTATAACCTTAAATCAATAAGCAACCGTGAAAGAGTTGCCTTGAATTATTTCGTCGAGCCGGCCCGGTCCGTACGGTAGATTAACATTAATCTGTACAAATAAACAAGTCCAGTCAAAAACAATTGCCGCTGTGGCGTGGATGCGGAAGGGCGGAGCTACACTGGTAAACCTGAGAGAAGCTAAGAAGCTATTCTGAGTATATTGCAGTGCCTGTAGTACCACATCGTTAGATTAAACGCATAAGTGTAGCGATCGCTACCACTCAACTAGTAAGTACATTTTCACAGTATTAGGTTTTAACAAGTTGTAATGTTAGATCGGTTCTAAGAGTAATAACAAAGATATCAAGCGAAAAAAATTTTGTCCAACATAATGAATTCTATGCCTTTAGCACAAGTTTAAGCACTACCGAATTTTCTTCTCTGTGGGTCACTCAAAGAAGGTAGGAATGTGGGATTATAGATATATACTCGCAGCGCATAGCAAACTCGTTGGAAAACCGCTCTTACTCGCGAGCCCGTAAACCTTAGGTTTCATCGCTCGTGCCGATCGTATCAGCGGGCGTTGAGTAACGTCGCGTATTGTGGCGGGTGGCGTGTGCGACTGTAGCTTTAATCTTATAGCTTAGTTGAGCTATTGTGACCGGAGGACAAGTATGCGATGTCATCGGTGTATTGGTGACGTTTGGAACCTGTTTTTGTTCTACCGGCCACCAATTTTACCAATATCAACCTTATGGCAGAGATTTCATATAGGGTCTTAACTCTTAACAAAAGACTACTGCTTTCCGTTTAAAGAGGAGCTTTTCGTCGTGAAACGATCATAGTTTCCTAATAATCACAGAATATATGCCAAAAAAACTTTTAATATAAACCTTTTAATGATATACCTAGAAACTATCGGTAGAAGTATAAGTTAGTTATCGTCGTATTTAACTGGCTAGCTGTTACGGTAAAATACACAGCACTGTATTCGTAACACTCACACATTAAATACTTGACTATTTTATTTTATAGAATTTATTATAGGCACAATACATGCCGACACTACTTAGAGAATTAGTACACTGAAGTGGCAATAGGCCGGACATATACGTATGTCGAAAAACTGACACCCGCTGGACAAAGAGTTCTACAGCTAGATGGAGCGATGATTTGCGCAGGATGGCTACAGGGTGGTAACAGGATAAAGAACACTTAGAAGCTTTCGAGATGTGGTGCTGGCGTAGAATGTTAAAAATAAGCCGGACAGAAATGAAAACAAACCAGGAGGTTTTGGAACTTGTAAAGGAGAAGAGGATCATCTGGAACACGATAGAAAAGACGAGAGCAAAATGTTTTGGACACATTCTACGCCATCAAAATTTAATTACACAAGTAACCGAAGGGAAAGTGAACGGTAAAAGAGAGAGAGGAAGACCAATAACCACTTACATTCAACAACTAAGAACATGGTCTGGTAGTCAGTCGTACCAGGAGTTGGAGGAGAGAGCGAGAGATAGAAGGAAGTGGGGGCTAATGCAACGACAGGGGTCCTCATTAAGAAGAAGAAGCTGGTAACAGCTGCGCGTGCCTTTACTTAACTTTGACTAACTAACTTTGACACCATTTTGACACAGAACTCTATGAAAACATCTAAACAACTAAAACAATTTAACTATAACACCGTTAGCGTTCGATAAAAACCTAACGGTTGAGTTAACATTGTTTCAGTTGCGCTCACGATTTATTTTATCAAAGGCGGGCAGAAGCTCCGTTAATCTGTGTCTATGGCGCGGGCGCACGCGCGATGCGGTGTTGTTTGCTATTCGCGCTTCCGAGCCTGACGGGTGCACGGCACAGCTGATTTAGAGTCCACCTCTTAACTCTTATACTCGCGCACACAGAAGTAAATCAAGATGGAATCGTCAGCTTCCGCTTCAACCAGAACTGCCTTAAAGGGCGCTTCAATTTGGCTTCAACTGCCGTTGTGCAGTAAGAAATGCAAAAATTGATAAGAAACTACATGATATGACAGAAAAGTCATTTGGAATGGCATTGTTTCGTCAAAGGGACCTTTTGGAGCTGGTAGGTATCGTCGGTAGCAACGACGATAACAATAACAATAAATTAATAAATTTAAAAACACAGATAATAAAAATATTAAAACATCGATGCACGTGAAATTGTACGTGAGCGCACGTGTCGTTGCCGAAATATTTCTGAAATCTTCATTTTTTGATAAGCTCATAAATTATGATTATATTTTAGACACAGTTTGCAGATAGTATGAACCATCCACATGACCCTTCTATAATTATTTGTTTCTGTGGCACTCGAATAAAATACTGACTCGCCTTGATAAGAACTCTGAACGAGTGAACAGTAAAATATTCAGATCGTGATTGAAAAGCAACGGAAACCCTTTTATTTATATCTGCATATTCTGTGGAAGGTAATGAGTACGTGATGTGCGTTGATCTCACTATCATTCTGCCTAATTAGCACAGACTATTACCGTTTAAATATTTACATTTCTTGGCTTGTGTTTGCTGGACTACTTCAGCCTGCTTCAGCCTAATTGAATCCTTTATGTTATGGATCAAGATAAAATTATTTTCTTTAATCAATCTTCTTCTTATCGTGTGACAAAGAAAGAAAGAAAAGATAGCAATTGTCTAGTGTTGCACTTAGCATCACCCGCGGTCACGGTCTTTATTAAATGCGATCAATATTATTTTTCTTCATGTCTTTTTTGTTCTAGATATAAAGCAAAATACGATAGGTGTAGAACCCGTAAATTGCAGGTACTACTCATCATATACATTCTAAACAACTTTTGCTCTGCGACTTTACTGAAATTGCAATATATTCATCGCATACCTTGTGAATCCATATTCAACTTAACCCTTTCTCTCCTAAGTAAATGAGATTACTTGTATTACTAGCAGGTTGTAAGCGCACGCGCCGCGGTATGCTAATACCAGCGTGCTGGTCGCATTAAAATGCAAGATGGCGGAAGCGCGCACGCGAGGTCGCGGGGTCGCGGTATCGCCACGTGCTATTGTCAGGGCTACTAGCTAGGGTGAGCATCATTCTAGAGATTTTCGGGATAAAAATTATGCTGTATGAAACGCTAGATGCTGTGTAATTTTATTAAATTCACAGATTACGTAACGCAATTCGGAGGGCGTGGATTGTTTGATAACGGGTTAGTTGCAGAAATGATCATTAGCAATTAAATAATGCATTCAACTCATTTTTGTTACAAAACATAGCATGGATGTATCCATTTTTTTTTTGTGAAAATAACAATATTTTCGGGTCCTGCAATCTTGTTCGATTCTCATCGCACAGGCTTTGCGTAGTATTTTTTTTTATATTTCGTATATTTATTTGTCAGATGAATATGTTAATTTACTAACCTTACATCATCGCCAATAAACAGTAATCTGTTGTCATAATGAGATGACGCCAAGGGCTAACCAAGCAATGTTACAACTGATTCCACCAACTTAGCAATCAACACTTAAACCACAGGCAAGCAAAAAGTTTACATGCTTTTGAGCTTTCGTCTTTCCTTTCCCCAAAACAATGAACACCCTACAGATATTCAGGTACGATACGCGGCCGCCACTTCGCACGTCCCAACAATAGCGGTAGGAACCCACCGGTGCACTGTGGTGCACACCGGCTTAGTCCACCGTTGGACAACGTGGACAGTGGACGCTCATTTGAATAAGTAATGAGGTAAATGAAGATGTTGGAATTTATCGTGCTGTGGAATTCGAGAGGTTAACTGTTATATTATCGGATAAAGGAGAAAGCTTCTTCTAGATTCTGCTTAATTTTTACCCGACTACAGTACAGGTAAAGGAGAATTGTATGTCTACAGGATCTATGTTTGTTTTCCTCGTGCTGTCTCACTAAGATATTAAAGGGATCTGGGGACGTTGGGTTCGTCTTGATTCAAAAAAAGTTCTTCGAGTAATTCAAAGTGTAGGGTGTTAAACGTCACTATCAGCAGTCGAGTTCAAAAGCGATTTTTTTTTCTGGATTTTATACAAGACACACACAGATGCAAAAGTATGATTAGTGATTTTATGGCAAGCGTTATTGATAAACCCATTCCGAATACGATATCCAAGACCAAAATAATGATATAGGTTGATAGAAGATACGTAAGGATCCATGCACATCTAGCATAGAAATGGCTACAGTTCGCCCGTTAAATGTGTACAGAGCCTTAAAAGTTGGAGTAAATTTGAACGTGTTTACAATTTGCAAACGTTTCCTTACAAAAGATTGCAAATTGTAAATATATTCAACAATATGACTCCAACGCAACGGAGACAAAGAAAATAAAACAAGAATATTTTAATTTGGAAACAACTATTTTATTTTTTATTTGAATATAAAAATACTTAAAAATTAAGAGATCTTAATTCGTACAGTACTCAAGTCTTAAAAAAAAGGAACGTTAAGAGTCACATTGTTGTTTCAGAATAACTATACGCAAGCAAACGAACACAAAGGGTGTAGTTACACAAATTCGTACTTCCTTTAAAATGAGACTTTACTCATGCATGAAACAGAATAACATTCCCCAAAGAAAGAATTCGCTAAAAAATCTGACTTATCATATAAAGTGGCCAAGCATTTGATCAATTTGTTAGAAAAGTTTTTATTGTCATGAAAATTAACTATAGTTGTTTTAGGGAAAGCTGCTCTATTTCATGTGTAGAAGCAACTTTTTAATGAAAGTACGATTTGCAGTCACCCCCAGAAAAACGTGTAACAAAAGCAGCGCTCATGCAAATTTGATAACATCCATGCGATGATATGAACAGGTTGTAAACAATGATGAATACTTTCAGGTAGGCTCAAAAATGAAAAAACACAGCTTTAGCGTATACCTAGTGTAAAACATAAGTTTTTTTTTTGTAATTTCGCGAATCTATAGTATTATCGCACAATTTTACCGAATCCCATAGATTCTTTACAATACATTTATACAATTAAATATGCTGTTTACACACCTATCGTTGTGGAGTTTTCTTACCTAATCCTAATAATAAAAAACACTAACCAAGTAACCTAGGTATTCTAAAACAGAAATACGTATAGGAGTCGAGACTGACTCGGACAAAAGTATTGTGTATGTCAGGTTTCAATTTTAAATCCGCTCCTAGAACGCATTAAGAAATACAAAATTGCAGAACAGACCATACAAAAAACAAACAAAATAGTTAGGTCAGTTTGCCATGTGTAACGTACAGGACATGTCGACTTGAATGTTCATTTCGCTGTGAGCTAATTCGGATATTGCTCTTAACTTATAAACAATAAAAGAGGACAATAAACTAGAACCTACTTAATCATAAACAAGAAAACAAGCAATAATAAATGCACATTTAAGAGAAAATTGAATTTTTTCGCATGCATAATCAGCATAGCCTCGTGATAAGTATATTCCTAGCATATAAAGCCCGTTACGTATTTCACAGGAATACGCAGATTTCAAGCGCCCAACATACCTTTAAAAATAACGCTTATTTCTTTTTACAAACGCTTACGAAAACGATTAAAATATATCGTCAAAAACATGATCAGAAAAAATCGGACTGTTTCTGTTGAAAAAAATTGATAGAAGTAGAAAACGTACGAACATTTTTGATAAGCATATCTAAGAATAGTTAAGCTTTCTGTATCTTTCCAAATTTTATTACCTTTTGACGTAATAAACTTTTTTTCATTCATTCATCTTTCAAGACTAGTTATAATAACCAAATTTTTAACAAAATACAAAGACCAAAATAAACGCTCATATTTTTAATACTTGTTTCATAAAAAATCCTCTTTGCCTACTACCACCCTTGCCGTGAAGGGGCCTAACAAACCAAACTAAATGCGCTAGAGATTCTTTCATAATACTTTATAGCGTAGTGCGCTGCCGCTATTATTGCGCACAGTGTAACAATGCATAGGAGCGCGCTAGCCATTACGCGTTTGTCAAACAGCCTACCGCAAGGACTGTGGTATACACATACAAGTATTATATGGACTAGCAGTAATACGCACGCGTATACAACGATGTTGGTGATGGGTCGCTCGTCCTTTTCTTTGTGTACCTGGTGACAAGCAATTAGCAGTTAATTAAATCTTTTTAACACATTTTTTATGGTAAGTGATGATGATGTCGAAAACGTGAAATGGGTTACCAAGATTCCCCGATGGAATGCAACTCTCTACGTTATTTTTGAACACATTAATAAATAACATTGGTGTGAAATGTATATTTTATATGTATATTTTGTACGTATGATTTTTTTATGTATATATGTATATTTTTGTGATTGTTGCTACAAAAAAATCATTTTCTGTTCTATTCAATTCTAAATTCAATCACACTGAATTATGGTGGCAAGAATTATCTTGATGTTACGAAACTGCTGTAGAACTCGTTTACTCGTTCTGCTTATAATATTAATAGAATAACAAATAATATCTGAATTTCTACTACAAAGTTGGCAAATGAACTGATGGTGTTATGGTAGCTATGATAGCTGTTATGGTAACTCTTAGGCGCGCTTATAAAATATATAACATAATGCTGCTGTTATCGAACACACATATCTAAATTTTAAGTTTTTGGTTCCAAATAAATATTTTTTTCATTTTTCCATACCACCATCCAAACCGACTCCTACAAAGTGGCCTCCATCATTGTGTACTACACAATGTGTGTGACCAGTTAACGTGGATTATTCACAGTAAATATTTTTAAGAGCGAGTGAACATACCTTTAGTATTAACGCAATTAGTGCATTATTTGGCACGATACTAAATCACATGCGTTTGGCTGCTTCTGTAAAGCCACCCTACTACGTTGGGGACCCTCAAACTCTACAATTCGAACTAAAATATACTACTATTTCTTTGTACTTCTTTCGTTTATGTTTTCTGGGAGAAACACGTATTTTGCTGAGTTAAGAGTTGCTCGTTATCAACATTGCGAATATAAAAGTCACCCTGTTTAGGTATACTTACATATGTACAGTAGGACACAAAAAATAAGGCGGGTCGGTAATCTTCTTTCGCGCACACAAGAACAAACTATCGACGGAAACACCCGAAACAATCAACGAACGGTGTCAGCTTTGGCAGCTAACGATTTCATTGAATCACGCGCGAAATCAATAAACCAATAGCGGCAGAGATTTTGGGAACGTGTAATGGCGGGTGACAATGAAGCTACTCGATTGGTCCATCAGTTTCCCGCGTAATTAAAATTTCATCCACTGCGCAGGTTTTTTTTTACCCTCAATTGGTAAACCCCTTGGCATCATCTCACCTGATGGTAAATGATGATGATGCCGAAGATGGAAGCGGGCTTACCAAGATTCCCCAACGCAATGAGGAACTGGCTATCTTATCTTCATGCCGGCACACATCAACGCTGCACATCCGTAAGCCTTATTAAATGTGTATTTTTTACAGCTCACCTTAGCTGGTTGCTTGTATCTCGCGTAAGGCACGAGTGCGACCTTCCCGTGGCTGGACAGCAGCCGCTGCACGTCGCGAGCCTGTTCGCGGCGGGACAACGCTATTAACGCCGACGTGTCATCCAAGAACTGTACTGTTATGGGTCCTGTAACAATGTATTATAATAAATAAAATATAACACATTAATAAAGTAACACTACAACGAAAATAATACTAGGATTGACGCATCATATCACAAGATTAAATAGAAATACAAAATAAACAGCAGTGATATAGATGTTGCAGTTACATGAAGTCTCTGTGTTAACTTTTAGACCCACATTTGAACTACAACTGTACTGCAAAATACTTATAAAAATTATTTTATTGATGCCGTACCAAATTTTAGATTAAAAAGAAAATAAAAGTCGAAGTTATCGCTGAACTCATCACAGATCTCAAATGGAGTTGGTCTGACCATTTGTGAAGGTGGGGCGTGGATTAGAGCTTTAACAGAGTAGCAACCAAGACCAGGGCAAAGATCAGTAGGTAGACCAGCTGTTCGATGGTCGGATGACATAATTAGCGCAGCATTTGTAGCATGACGACATTTCTCGCGCATCACGCTACGCGATAAAACGACCATCTCGCTCTAATGTCGAGACAGTGACAAGGACAACGTAAACGTTTTCTCTCGCTGAGCGCAACAAACGGTTGTGTCTACGTGCTGGATTTTGCGGGGCGAGACTGACGAGGGACTGAGACAAATGTTGTACACAAGAGGCCTATACCCAGCAGTGGACAATTGTGGACTGATAATTCTAGTATTTGTAAAAAACCCGCTTACCAAATGGACTGAAAAGCTGGTTTATGTCATTCCGCTGCCATTCCTTTGGGAATGTAAGGTGGAAGACGTGATCCCTGGAAGGCGTAGCTGTGAACAAAACCACTGATATTAGTAACCTTAATATATCCACCAAAAATTTATCGTGAAAGGATTTCATGCAAAACAGACCCAAAAACCCGTTCAGTCTGTATTATACACACTTTAAAGAAAGACTACAAAAATATTAACTACTAGCTTCCGCCCGCGGCTTCGTTCGCGTGGATTTCAGAATTTTGTCCAAAAAGAAAGAAAATGTTAAGATAGCGCCATCTAATGACTAAGTGGAAATTTTAAGTTTTCAAGCATTCCTACGGGAACCCTTAAGTTTTCCGGGATAAAAAGTATCCTATGTGTTAGCCGAGTGCTTTATCTATCTACCTACCAAATTTCATCCAAATCCGTTCAGTAGTTTCGGCGTGAAAGCGATACAAACAAACAAACAACCATACTTTCGCATTTAGGTATAATATTAGTGAGATAGTGAGATGAGATGAAATATAGAGGTGTGTAAATGATGCTTATAATATCACGCAGGTAATATCACTCAATAAAGTAATGTTACATTACGTATCACGCACGGATAGCAAGCATCACTCATCACTCATTACGCTACAGCGCTACATGTTCTATCTAGCTTGTACGAACAGAGCGTCCGCCTCGGCTAGAGTGATATGATGATCGATGAAAGAAAAAGACAGTGTGATACATTCATGGACATACAAGCCAAACTGGACTGAGTACTCTGAAAATGCTTTTAATAGAAACTAAACCCTAACCCACAGTAATAAAACACATTATACTTGTCATGTGCCCAAGCAGAGAAAACGTGCCAAGTGAAAGGATCAAACTAGAGCCCTGTGTCCCGCTCGCTCAGTTGCTATTACGCAATAAAATTACGGAATGGTAGATTAGGTATATCATAAGATCAAAAAAGCTGTCGCAGCTTATTTTTATTGGTTTTAATAATTAATATAATAACTAATTTCATTATGTTTTTAAGTGCTTAATAAAAACATAATTAAATATACTTGATTTCATTTAATTTATAATATTTTCATTCATTATCATCACAGTCAGTAATAAGTAGATGGTAATTCAATGGCGTGATGCTAAGTAATGCGTAATGCCCCCGAGTAATATCACTTGATGAAGTGATGTGATAAGTATCACATTACTTTTCAAAGTAATGTTTTGCGCATCCCTAATGAAATATCTTACAATTAGATGACACACTATGGATTAAAGATGCTGTGACGGATTCTTTTCCTCGGAAAAAGATATAAATAAATACGTCAGTTCAACAATTTTTTTCTTAGAGTTTATTTTTTACGTGTATAATTTGGGCTCTTACTTGCACATCCATCACAGATGCACTGTTTCTGCCCAAAATATTTGATTCAAGATCAGCTTCAATGCGACGGAATACTCAGCTGACACTGGTCAAAAGATACATAATAGTTAAATGCAATACTTAGTAATTTTACAAGGGCTTTTTTTATGGCGGATGCGAATATATCCATGTTAAACCTGGGATCAAATGCAATAACTTTTTAATAAACCTTAAAAATTTTGGGTATCATGAAAGAGAAAGAAAATACATTTATTCAGTGTATAAATTCATAAAAGTAGATAAAATATATAATAATAATGGGTAACAATCACCGAAAAGGGCTAAAACTCAACATGTGCTATCCTCATAAGATGATAGCGCTGATTTTCAAGACAGTCTGTCCACCTCTGCATTTCCTTCCACACCCACATATCCTAGGATCCTGAGGCTATCACCAGTGACAGCCACCCTGTCCTCAAAGACCTTAAACATTATGAGAACTAAGGTCTTTGAAGACAGGGTGACTATCAATGTTTTTTTATGTGATAGGTGGCAAACGAGCAGACTGATCATCTGATGGTAAGCGATTACCGCCGCCTATACACACCCGCAATACCAAAGGAGTCACAAGTGCGTTGTCAACCTTTGAAATGGGATGGGGATGGGGGAGTTTGGAGGGGGAGGTATAAATAGTTTTGACTTTGACGTGTCTGTCTATCTATACAGATAGAACGGTATCTTAGTGTCCTGAGCGCATGCAATGATAGCTTATGTCTTGTCTTGGAAGCACATTGCATATTGCCCTAAGCTGTAAATTGGATGGTAGTCCTTAGCATAAACGCCTGCCTCTTTGATTCATCTATGGTACTAGAGTATTCGGTCCTTGTTGTTGCAGCCCTCTACTCCATTCCTCCCTTGTTGGGACATGAGACCAGGTTTCTGAGAATATTTAAGTTAATTTAAAAAAAAAAACGAAGAAAATATACAGTCAGGTCTCGCACATGGAAAACTGTCAAAAATGTCTAACCATTTTAATTAATTTTTACTTAAATACTTGCCAGGTTTCTGAGACATTGACTGTCCGTAGCACGACCTTTCCAAATAAGACTGAACTAGCCATGAGTGCCGAAAGAAGAGGTGTTTTTCTTTGTCTCCTTCATATAAGCAAATCAAGGCGCTATAAGGTAACGTCTCTCGACATTCAAAACTATAAGTTTCACAGATTTTGAGTTTGTCAGGATAATGATAAAAAAAATTGAAAGAAAAAATTCTGTTAAGTATTTTTGGAAACTTTTATATTTATGAGTCTTTAGAAAAAGAAAAATTATGTAAGTTCAATATTTAGGCATCAATTGTGGCTAAAAGATTGATTTAATAAATAACACGATGTATTTGATAGGTTTTTGCAAGAGCGACACGACCAGATACTGAGAATTTGACTCTTTTATTATTTTAACAAGTTTCGACAAGTAAATTATATTTTGATATACTATAATATTTTTAACCAACTAAAAAGCGGAGGCCACGCATAACTTTTTACAGAGTGGTCCGATTTTGATAATTCTTTTTTTATTGGAAAGGGGTTGAACCGAAGTTGGTCCCATATAAATTTGAAAAAATATTCCAACCCTAAGGGTAGTAAAACAGGGCATGATTGCTCACTGACTGATTGTAATGTATGACCACGCATAACTTTTTACAGAGTAGTCCGATTTTGATAATTCTTTTTTTATTGGATAGGGTACCTATACCTCGAAGTTGGTCCTGAATTTGTAAAGAAAATTCCTACATTGGGGCGGGAAAATAGGGGTGATGTAGGGTAGGTAGCCATTTTAAAAGTAATCAAAAATTAAGCATGTAATAATTAGTAGATTATAGCCACAAAAAATATAAAATAAAAGTTTTTTAACAAAAAAATAAATCGCCGAAAAAACTGAAGGCAAAAAATAATAATCCTTTTTTATTTAACCTTAATAACTAAGTTCTTAAACGAATGTAAGTATACCTAAGTAATTTTGAGTCGGCGCCAAACAATCAATGAACAAAGATCACTAAATTACCTTAAATTTAAAGAATAACCAAATCCAATTAACAATGCAACGTGAAATCTCCAGCGATAAACATTAACATTCCAAAAAATGTGCTCTCCGCACGACCACTCGCAGCGACGTGTGCCCTCGCGCCGCCGATCCTCACGCTTTACGTAATTAATTAATCTGCTTGTTTGGCGCCGACTTAAAAATTACTTAGGTATACTTACATTAGTAAAAGAACTTAGATATTAAGGTTAAATAAAAAAGGTTTATTACCTATTTTTTGGTTTTGAGTTTTTCGGCGGTTTAATTTTATTGTTAATTTGTGCCCAATAAGAAACCAATAAGATAAACAGTTTTTAATGCTAAGAAGTTATATACGAATCTAAGTTTTTGTGATATGAGCTGTGTCGCGGTAAAAACCCCAATTTGTAGTACCAGCCTTATCCCTCCACAGACTGAACTCAAACTCCAAATTTTTTACTTAAGTAGAAGCTATATACATTCTTTTAAATCGTATTTTTTGTCTACCTAGTAGAATGTCCCAACTACGCGGAACTTGTATGCTCAACGTTTCAGGAAGTGTGAGGTTCTTATCTTCGACAAAGATTTTTTTTATTCTCCCTCTCCTCACAAATCTCATTGTAATCATCACACAAGCGCGGGACGCCCATAAATAAAAAAAAATCGTTCTAAAAAGATCCTAATACTCACGGTCAGCGCCAGCCAGGTTCATGTACGGCGAGTCCTGATGCGCCGTCTTCGCCAAAAAGATTTTATTCAGGAACGGCTTCAAAGCGGCCGAGTGCTCCCCCGAAACTCTCGCGTTGGCTTCCCCGCGCATGCGCGAGAGATGCGCATGCATCGCTAAGAAGCAGAGACCGGTGACGTAAGCGTCGTAGCCGGCTTCGTGCTGCTTGTCGTCGGCCTGGCAATAGCCTCGGCCTTCTTTGGATTCTGGGTAGAAAACAAATAAATCACGATTGGTAGATATAAAGTTGTACGCAGAATATCTGGCAAAATAGAATAATTTACTCGAAAAGCCCCTGATTGATGGAAAAACTGCAACTTTTTACCGTGGGAGAGCCATGCTTCGGCACGAATGGGCCGGCTCGACCGGTGTGATACCACGGCCTCACAGAAAACCGGCGTGAAGCAATGCTTGCGTGTTTCGCCGAGTGAGTGAGGGTACCGGAGGCCCAACCTCCCCCCCCCCCCCAATTCCATCAATCCCCCATCCCATTTCAAAGGTCAGCAACGCACCTGTGACTCCTCTGGTGTTGTGATTGTCTATGAGCGGCGGTAATCACTTACCATCAGGTGATCCGTCTGCTCGTTTGCCACTTTCACATAAAAAAAAACTTTTCTTAACTTACATATAATGAAACTAAGAATGCAGTTTATTTGATTGACTTTTAAGAACCATGAAAACAAGCAGGATATTCTTCTTCGAGTAATTTTCCATTAAGACTTTCCCACTTTCTCTTCTCGAACACGAATCACTAAGTATATGAAATATTATCAATATATTTATATCAGAAAAAATGTATACAGGGTGTCCACTCCAAATTCCCAAATTACTTCCCTGACTTTTCCCTGACTTTCACTGACCATTTTGTAAAACTTCCCTGATACTTATAATCCATTTTAGAACCGTTTTTGAGTTAATTTTTTATTGCTGGTTTGTTGTTGATTTTCATGTGGAGACAGCGCAAAAATGATTCGCAATCTGCCATAACTGAAACGTGCTTTTAACAAGGGTATTTTCATTGAATGTCGTCAAGTTAGTGACTGTGGATTTCTAGGACCGTGTTATCTATTACAAACTGGCTCATCTTTAAATATATTTTTGTGCTCTTTCAAGAACAGTATAATTTTTCAACCATCTTACTAAGGTGAATTTCTGTGTTCTGGAAATGAAGAGCCTCCAGTGATAGCAGTATTAGCACTGTAAAGAGCTCAACATGCTGGACTGTCTTTGAATAGCTCGTACATAGATTTCAATACATCGTATTATCGTCCCTCGCACGACTAACTCTCCTATCTCATAACCTTGATTATTTGAGTTTGAACTTTACAGTAATACCCCGCTTTACGCGACCTCGTTATGCGCGGTTTCGATTTTACGCGAATTTCAAATTTCGCGCTATAATGCCTCTCTTTACGCGGATTGGTTACATATACCTACATATTTAGTAATGTAAGTAATTGCCTAACTTGTCTTTGGTTGCGGGAATTCCCACTTTCTCTGACCATTCTCGTAAATAAAAGAATGGGGAATCCCTTCAGAGTAGGACTTTTTGGGGATTCCCTTTTTTGTTTCGTTCGTCTTACGTAAGTACATTACATATTTTAATCTCAGCTGGCAGTCGTGTTCTAACCTTTGGTGAAAATAATTCAAAGCTACGTTAAAAATGCCGCCGAAGAAAAAGGAGCGCAAAAGCTTAACTTTGGAATTGAAATTAAAAGTCTTAAGAAGAATGGAAAATGGAGGCAAAGCAACAATAGTTGGCAGAGATTTTGGACTCTCAGAATCGACTGTACGATCGATTTTTAAAAATCGGGAAAAATTAAACTTTCCAGTGAAAGTTCGACACCTATAAGTGCAACAATATTGACTCGTTCGAGGCCCGCTATCCTAGAAAAAATTGAAAAGTTGCTAGCAGTCTGGATCGACGATTTAAATAAAAAGAACACGCCGCTGAGTCAAGCTCTCATATGTACAAAAGCAAACTCTTTGTTTGAGATGCTAAAGTCACAAGAAGGTGAAGGGAGTTCCACCCCGACTTTTAATGCCAGTAAGGGCTGGTTTCACCGGTTTAAACGGCGTTCAAATCTTCACAATATCCGCATAACGGGTGAAGCCGCCAGCGCAGACACTCAAGCTGCAACAGAGTTTCCAGACGAGTTTCAAGAGTTTGTAGCACGAAAAAAAATTCCTGCCTGTGTCATTTTCAACGTTGATGAGACCGGGCTTTACTGGAAAAAAAATGCCTTCTAAAACTTTCATATCTAAAGAAGAACGTCAAGCTAGCGGTTTCAAAGTCGCGAAAGATAGATTGACTTTACTGCTGGGTGGTAATGCCACTGGTGATTTTAAGCTTAAACCTTTACTGGTGTATCAATCAGAAACACCCCGAGCAATGCGAGGTACTAATAAAGCAAGCCTACCAGTTGTGTGGCGATCCAACCGAAAGGCGTGGGTTACACGAGAAGTTTTTCAAGATTGGTATTCTAACAGTTTTTGCCCCTCAGTCAAATCCTACTGTGACAGAAACGGACTTGAACGTAGAGTTATACTACTCTTAGACAATGCCCCATGACATCCAACCGTTTTAGATACGCCCAGAGACTTAAAAGTGTACGTAAAGTTCCTTCCACCAAACACTACGTCAATATTACAACCTGGTCCATAGGACCAGGGAGCAATAGCAAACTTCAAAGTTTATTACCATCGCCGCACATTTAGCCAGCTGATTCATGAAACTGACGGCGAAGGAAGACAGTCTATGCGAGAGTGGTGGAAATCATACAACATCATGAAGGCAATACACAACATAGACCAGGCCTGGAATGAAGTTAAAAAAAGTTGCATGAATGGTGTGTGGCGTAATCTTTGGCCTGATGTAGTGGAAGCACCTAGGAGAAGTGTTCAGATGCAGAGACAAGTGCTTGAAGACATTGCTACAATGATTGAAGGCTCTGAACTGGAAGGTGTCACAGTAGAAGATCTCGAAAATCTTATAGCGATGGATGACGAACCTCTCAGCAACGAAGATTTAATCGAGTTACAGAATAATCCTTTCAATAGTGAGGAGGAACAAGTAGAAGAGAGAGTTTTATCTTCAAGTGCAATACAAAATGCTCTTTATGCTACATATTGCAGAGCATAGACAGTGATGATGACCGTGTTTTAACAGTGTGTCAATCAGTAAAAAGCAGTGTCGCGTGTTATGAAAATATTTTACAAGATCGTAAACGAAACGCAACCCAGAAGACAATAGATACATTTTTCCGTAAAAAAAATGTATAATGTAACGCTACACAATGTGGTTTTAGAATTAAAGTATTGATTTGCATTTTGTTATGACTTTTGGTTATGATTAAACGTGACCCCCTTATACGCGAATTTCACTTAACGCGAATTTTTGCGGAACGTATCCCTCACGTAAAGCGGGGTATTACTGTATATAATTAGAAATATATAATTATAAATATATAATTATAAATTAGATAGGAGAGTTAGTCGTGCGATGGACGATATGTTCCACCAATTATGTTGATGGCCTGTCTAACAGCGCTATTTACTGTATTTAGACCACAGACTTCAGTTCGAGTAGAGGTTTCGCGCTCTCCTACTATGTGCCAACAACCTGGAAAGTTGCAAATGTGCAAACAGTTCCCAAATCGGAGGATAGAACTGACCCGTCGAATTACAGGCAAATAGTTATTATCTCACTCCTTTCAAAGGCGGTGGAGCATGTAATTAATACACAGCTCCTAGCATTTCTAGAAGATCGTGACCTTATCCATGACCGCCAATACAAGTTTCGTCATGGCCGGTCAGCTAGTGATCTTCTAGTATGCCTAACACACCACTGGGCCGAAGCCATTGAAAGTCGAGGGGAGGCATTGGTGTTTAACCTGGATATAGCTAAGGCGTTCGACAGGGTCTGGAATAAGGCACTTCTATCGAAATTACCAGCATACGGCCTACCCGTGGGATTGTGCAATTGGATCGCTAGCTTTCTGTGAGATAGGAGCATTAAAGTCTTCTGCGACAACTGGTCCTCTGACACTAAACATTAATGCTGGTGACCCGCAAGGTTCTGTACTCTCTCCAACTCTATTCCTCCTGCATATTAACAAATATCTTCAGCAAATACGTGGTATTCATTGCTATGCAGATGACAGTACGGATGATGGGCAGTACACAGGCCGAACAACATTCCATAGGCCGAAGTAGAGGAGAATCGTGCCAGGATTGTGTCTGAAGTCAAAGACACTTTGATGCAAGTCTCCGATTGGGGGTAGACTATACTTAGTCCGTTTAACCCCACTAAGACGCAAGTCTTCACGTTAACCGTGTTAACTACTTTTTACTGTAGCGCTTCCATTCCAAGGAAAAACGCTTGCTGTTGCTACGAGCATCGGGATTCTAGGTGTCGAGATTTCTAGCAACGTCTAACTTAGGGTCACCTCGAGGGCAAGGTTACCCTTGCAGCGAAAAAACCTAGAGTGCTCAATAGAGCAAAGCAGTACTTTTGACCTAGACAGCTATACAAATACAAAGCTCAAGTGAAGCCGCATATGGAGTACTTGGCAGGAGCACCTAAGTATCAACCCCGTCGATTCCACCGAGCAACGCGCGATCAGAATTGTCGACGACCCAGAGCTCACAAGCGGTCTAGAACCCCTCATCTTTTGTTCTACCAATTATACAACGGCTTGTGGCCGAGAACCTCTTCGACATGACGCCTACGGCACAATTTTATCACCGCAATACTCAGCATCGGAATGGAATTCATCCCCACCAGCTAAAGCCAGGTCTCGAACCGTAAGGTTTTAGAGGTATTTCTTACCTAGATCCCTAAAGCTATGGTACGAAGTCATGATGTAGATCACTAATATAATCATCATAGATCATAAATAAAAAAATGATTCAAAAGTCCGGGTTAAATAAATATCAGCAAAGACAAGGAGATATCAGATTAGAACATCTCCCTCAGTAACGATCATTGGGAAAAACTCAAATATCACTGATTTTTCCAGGTCACCAGGTCATTTCCCTGACTTTCCCTGACCACCAAAAGCTTCCCTGACTTTTCCCTGACTTCCCTGACTTTTCCAGAAAGTGGACACCCTGGTATAGAATAATTGTTTACCTGCTTTGGGTAGAGAAAATGGCGGCTCTGATAAAGTGGCCAACAGGTGCTGAAGAACGCTGGAATTGACTTTATCCTTGAACGGCGGTAAGCTCGACATGTACTTCGTATCTAATAACCTGGAAAATATTTTCTCTTAAGTAACTTTTCGATCGTTTAGTATTATTATACTTCATCATATCAGTCGAAAGAAGACCATTGCTAAACAAATTGTACATATTTAAAAAAAACCATAGCTTCTGCCCGTGACCTCGTCTCCGTGGACTTCCGAACTGTCCTTTACTAGGAAAAAAGCATATGTCGAAATATATTCGGCGGCCCGGCCGCTGTGCCGTCAAATGTATTTGCTTGTAATTGACGAATATATTTTGACCCTTACGAATATTTGATAAATCCAGGTTATAAGCTATCTGTGTACCAAACATCGAAATCGTAATTGAATAACAAACATCCAAACTTTCACATTTATAATATTGGTAGGATTACAGATTACGAATCAGTATTTGATATCCGGGGCGCTCATAAGAAAAAACGATGACATGAAGTAAACAGTACACGCGAGGAAGCATATAAAATGAAACAAACAGATTAATTAATTAATTAATAAAAACTATGAAATGCACTACAGTTGTTACCTAGGGAACATGCAGTGCGCAAACTCCTTGAATGTGGCGTAATCGGCGGGCAGCGGCTGGAAGAAGTGGTTCAGCGTATGGAGGACATCCAATAGCATATTGTGTCCGATAACCAGCTTCTCCTGCGAACAGGGCACAGATGTTTTTTTATCGGCGGCACTTTTTGACTAACTCGGTGGCTCTCTGATTAGCCGCTAACCGAGTCAGTCAAAAAATGCCTCTGATAAAAACGTCTATTAGCGCAGAAAAAAGTACGGATATATTGGCGGCACTTTTCACTGATTAGCGCAGAACAGTGTACGGATATATTTGCAGCACTTTGAACTGACTTGATGGCTCACTGATTAGCGCAGAACAACGTACGGATATTTGTATATCGGCGGCACTTTTTGACTGACTGGCTCACTAATTAGCGCAGGAAAAGGTACTCGTACGGAAATATCCCGAGGTATGGGAAGAGACCCGTCCCCCTGCAGTGGGGACGATATGGGCTGTATAAGTATCGGCGGTACTTTTTAACTTGACGGTGACTTACTGATTAGCGCAGAACAAATTTCGTATATATCGGCGGCACTTTTTTACTAACTCGGTGGCTCAGTGATTAGCGCAGAACAAGGTTTGGATATTTGTAAATCGGCAGCATTTTTTGATTGACTCGGTGGAGCCCATTGGGTACGGATTACTGATGTGCCGTTCTCAGAATATTCCCTAAAGACAGAGACCGTGCTCTATATTAGACATAACACTCTCCCTTGGGATTATTCCAATGGCATTTCCAAGCATTGGGATGCCACATCGGTAGAATGCTTACGGATCAACGGCACTTATTGACTGACTCGGTGGCTCACCGATAAGCGTTGAATAGGGTATGTATTTAGGGCGAGACAAAAAAAATTTTTTTGATGTCACAACACAAGTTTCCTAGTGTAACGGACACGTATATTATATAAGCAGGCTATAAAGCTTTATAAGCTAAGATTAGAATACATATCGCGTGCAAACTTACTGACTGGCTGATCATGCGGGCCACCTTCGAGAAGCCGACCGCATCTTCAAACTCCTCCCATTCCTTCTCTTTCTTCTGCGTGTCGCGACTCTTTCCGTCCTTCTCTGATGTTATCCGGGATACTTTTAGCACTCTGTTAGTAGAAGAAAAGTACAATAAAAGCTAGCTAAAATTTTGTAATAAACCACGAAATAGTGTTACCTTGGCAGTAAGGACATGATCAAGTCAGGAAAATATCATAATAACATTTAGGGTATTTTAAGATTTACACCTACAGACACAGACAGATTTGCAGATGTTACATTAACATAAATACTTATTTTCACTGACCTGTTCTTATTTTCAAGCACCTTCGTCTCCACAAAGGCTTCATTCTTGAAGCGCGTGCCAAGCTCCTGGAACAGCAGTCGCCTGATGAACGCATTGCAGCGGTCGATCTCCATCTCTTCCGATTGTTTCTCATCAAGGAATTGACGTACTTTCTTGCTACAAAGATAATTTAAACACATAAGCTCTTCTAGTATAATAAACAGAATAAGTAAATTGATTTTTCTTTTGAAATAAAATTGAAAATTGCTCCAAATTCTTTTTTTGCTACACAATTAATTTAAAAGTTTACATTTCACTAAGACTTAGTATTTGATCGCATCGCAGACAACCCTTAGAGCCTTTTATTAGGGATGTAGGGATGTGTTGTGTACAACCTATAATGAACATTGTAAATATCTTGATATTTTTCACCAAGGTCTTTACCAGTATACTGCCACTGTGCAAAACGTTTTATCTTTTAACAATTGATTAACTTTACATTGCCTCGTTTTTTTTTATGAGATAGATTTTAGTTGCATGTTGTGTGTAGTTGTCATTGAAGTACAAAAGTATTGTTTTTTTTTCTTAGTGAATTTGTTATAGTTAAGTGAATTTGTTTATAATAAAATAAAATAAAAAATAATATAAATAAGAATACAATTCTTTTCTTCAGAAATAATATTATTTTGAGCCCAATCTTTATTTTTCTTTGGTAAAATTACACTACTACATATAAACTTTAAACAAACTTCAATAGACCCATCTCTTAATAAAATGTTTCTTACCAGATGTCCTCAATCTGTGGTTTGTTTTCATCGGGAATGGTGATCGTGGACATGTCATTTGAGTACAATTTCTGTCTCTCTGTGAGACTCTCCCTTAGCCTGGTCTCTGTTGGTTCCGTCATATAGGATATTCCTGGACCAATGTTTGCAGCTTGTAACTCATAATTGACTATGCATAGTAAAATCATCACCAACTAACTTACATATGAGCCATTTTATGTGACTCATGTGATTTGTAGGACCAATAATAACTACGAAAAAAACTTATGAAGAAAGATATTCTTTGACTACCAGTCTAGCTGGCTATTTTTGTGACTGTATACATGGCTATTTTTGCTTACATTTAACATAGTTTTTCATATGTTATGTCCAAATAGAGACCACAACATTCTTCTTGATATATCTTAAGAGCAAGTCTCTTGTCGATGGAACAACCACCATTCTCTCCTAGGCAGCTACCGCAACATTATGCACTCAAAATATTATGAACTAATAATATACTTTTAGATTATATTTGACATCATTTGACGTCCTTGGTGCAGCAGAACAATTGACCTAAGTAAGGTAGTCATACACGTCTTTGACGCTTGAAAGGTTAAAGAACTTGGCCAGAGTGTATCCTTTATTTATATACTTTATACAGTTTAATTTGAATATGTAATTGTATTAAAAGCTTATGGCACACATCACTTACCTTCTCGTATAAGCTTATTGAAGTCAAAGCCCTGGGATGCCAAGAAATCTAAACTGGAACTTTGACAAAGAAACATCTTCTCTGGACCAGGTCGTCCCCTTGGAAACAGGTAGAAATTATAAGCGTCATTCATATAGTGTTTCTGTTTCTCATCCCAATAGAAAGCGCACAGCCCATATTGTATCAAAAGGAACTCCGTAGAACCGTTCAAGAGGCGAGTATAGTACTCTTGTGGCGAATCGAATATAGACACATCCCGGCCATTTATGAGACCGGTGAACTCCGCGTCTATGACTAGAAAGTCAGCTTTATCGATTGAATCAGCCACAAGCGGTAATGTCTCTTTGAAATCTGGAAAAAGCAACCAAAACCTAAAACACCTTGCGCTCATAAAACAAAACATGGTATACGCGAGTTTCGATGAATAACATACTTTTTCTAGTCACTTCCATGTTTGGAAATGAATTGTAATAGTTATTATCTCACTTTTGTGTCACATAAATGGAGGTAAACTATTTACTGCTTAGAAAATTCATAAAAATCACAAACACAACAAAGCAACAAGCACGAACCGCACCGGGGTCGCACGATGCGATGACAAAAATGACGTTTGTTTGACATTACAATATCGTTGCCAGATTATAATCAGTGTTACCAAAAATAGCGATCTAAGTTTCTACCAAAATAACGGAATTCAGTCTTTAATGAATAAAAGGGGCTAAGGCTAAGGTCTTCACTATGTTATTTCATGGGATTATGTGATGATAATAAAACTACAGTTAAATATATTATTATTACTTTATTAAAACAAAACGTCTTCCATGGTGCAGACTAGCACTTGGTTAACACAAACGTGTGCAAAATCTAAAACAATATTAACTTAAAACAAAATAACCCATAATTAACTAATTACGTACATGGTAAGATAATTCGTGAAAAAAAGCTAGACTAGAAAAAAACTACTGAATTATCTTTTCTAAATGACTAGAGAGCCGCTCGTAAGCTGCCTTGTTCCTATAGAGATGGATGTTCGCTTTCACTTTCTTCATCAGCAGTTTAGGGTCTATTTCACTGAGCATCATGAGGGCAGCTGTAAAGTAAAAAAAAAACATTACTTATAAGGCATTCATTAAGAATAAAGAATATTTCCCACTGTAACTCTTTTTCTTATATTCATAAATTGAATACATTTCTAATGTTATAAAATAAATGTTAGTATATTATACAAATACGATTAGTAAAGAGGCATTGCATAATTGAGTTTGTTTTCCCAAAAGTAAGAGACAGCGAGATATAGCGGCGTCCTTTCAGAATATTATATTCCCAAGAGACAGCACTACATCTAATATAGAGCGCTGTCTCTGTCTTTCGGAAATGACACATCAGCAGTCACGGTACCGTTAAATGTGTTTTGACGCCAACCGACCCATCATCACCCACATATTTGTCTGACTCGGTGGCTCAGTGGTTAACGCTCCTGACTACTGACCTGAGAGTCATTGGTTCGATCCCCAGCCAGGGCAAACATTTCTGTGATGAGCAGATTTGTTTGCTCTGTGACTGAGTGTATTTATCTATATTGGTATGTGTTTAAAAACGTATATGTGTATTTATATCAGTCTCTGGTTCCCATAATACAAGGAATCCTTGTTTGGGGCCAGATGACAGTGTGTGATTTGTCCCTGATATGAAATCAAAGAACTTCAAAGGGCCGTTAGGGCAGATGACAGCCATAAACCACTTACCCAGCATCTCCTTTCTGAAGCCCTCATCCGTATCATCGAGGTGTATTAGCATAGCGCTGTAAAGAGCGTCTATGTGTGCGCCGAACACGGTGACGTCATACGGCTCGGGACGGCTTTTGAACAACGTGCACAGTGTGTGGACGGCGTAAGAACGGACTTTGTCACTGCTGTCGTCCAGGCGTTTCAGGACCACTGAAGAAGGGTAAGAATAAGAAAGTTTTTAATGCCAAGATAAAGGAAAGAAGAAAGAACGGATGAAAAAACTATTTAAGAAGTTACCTACGGAGTGGCATTATCATTTTGATAAAAATCCATATGGAGCGGTCGTAGCTCAGTGCAGCTTGCGTGGTCGCGTCGATCACGCAGATTAATTGACTACTGCTACGGTCATAACCTAAATGGTTTTGATTGTTAGTGACATTTATCTCGACCGTTTCTGTCCTTCGCAAGACGCGTTAAACTGTTGGTACCGGCTGATATTACTACATGGCAGCCGTTAAGCCATGCCAAAGGCCTTATAGGCGGCATGAAAACTTCTTACACTGGGGTTGACCACTGCTCCACAACCTCCACCAATCCAGACTTGTGAGAAAAACGGTGGGTGTGTGAAGTATGGCCTAACCTTCCCGAGGTCTGGGAAGAGACCCGTGCCCCTGCAGTGGGGACGATATGGGTTGTTAACAGGTTGTGCAATAAAGAGTTTTCATTCATTCATTCATTACACAGTGTATCTACGCTACGTGATCTCCGCGCTCACTAAAATACAGCAGCAACGTCGAGTTGTCGTCCACGAGACCCGCCAGCAGAGCGGCACCATAACAATCTCACATACCTCACCAAACTCACATCCATCCATTCATTCATACGATCATTCATTCACTCACTCATTTGTTCACTATACAGTCAATGGCTCTCACCAAAGTAAAGCTTGTGCAGACAGTCGGCGGTGAAGCATTTGCGCGTTGCGGCGAGCGCGGCCAGAGCGCACGCGGCTCGCAGCGCGTGCTGCCGCGTCAGCGCCGAGTTGTCATCGACCAGTCCAGCTAGCAATGGCACCATCTGCTCCAGGAATGGCTCTAGGGACTCCTTGCTGGGGAATAGGTTCACTCGCTGCGAAGGAAAATGTTTTATTTTCAGTTTTTAAGATACTGTATAAGGAACTTGTGCATGGAGAATTGGAGGATGCTTATCGATATAGTAGGATTTCACAAAAACTCTCTGATCGCTGCTAATAAAAAACATTTGTTCGAAGTACTGAGTCAGACACTAAATAAATAATTAAATTATAAATATTAAATCTCTCTCTCCTTCCGTCTATCTTTAACCCTTCTACTCTTGTAGAAGGGTTAAAGATAGAGTAGAGGGTTAAAGAAAAAGTAAAGGCTTAATTTGTTCAAACTTTCTCACATTGTTCACCTGATCGGCGCGCACATTTTATCGCACCATCTGTGCGATAATCCTAACGAAAGACCTTTTTAACAGTAGAAAGACGGATAATTACGGAAACGTCGATGTTAAGCAATGGACAAGCACCACCATTCCTCCTTCATCACCAAACCATTCACAAGTAACAACTCACCGTATCATTCTTATCCCCGTCACCGCCGCGGTCTACGATCAGCTGGTCTTCGGCGGGATTCTCTTGCAGCGCGGAGCAGAGGCAGGCCACGGCGGCGGTGCGGGTCGCCTCGGCGGTGCGGCCAGGCGACCACACCAGGTTCGGCATTATCACCTCTTTAGTTCGGAAAAGAGATGAAATGAAAAATGGTGGAGACATCTTTTCGTTTGTCTCTGGTAATGGCGGCGGTGCGGATCGCCTCGGCGGTGCAACCAGGCGACCACACGAGGTTAGGCATTATCACTTCTTTAGTTCGGAAAAGAGTGGGAATGAGAAACGATGGAGACATATTTTCGGTTGTATCTGGTAATGGCGGCGGTGTGGATCGCCTCGGCGGCGGTGCGGATCGCCTCGGCGGCGGTGCGGCCGGGCTACCACACCAGGTTCGGCATTATTACCTCTTTAGTTCGGAAAAGAGATGAAATGAGAAACGATGGAGACATATTTTCGGTTGTCTCTGGTAATGGCGGTGGTGCGGGCAGGCGACCACACCAGGTTCGGCATTATCGATCACCTCTTTAGTTCGGAAAAGAGATGGAATGAGAAACGATAGAAATCTTTTCGGTTGTCTCTGGTAATGCCGTACGGTAAACAGGGCGTTACACATGGGTACCAATATTATAATATATCATATTACGGTATATGAAGTTAAAATGATATTACAGTATAGCAAGGTATCACACACGATGGCGATACGATAATGTATATTTCAACACCCCGTGCGCCGGCTATATCCCGCGCATCGTAAACAAGTACATACAAATCAGATCTTAAGATATCATTGTAAGCTATATTTCCGTATCGCGCTATACCATCGTAGTTAAATATCATAGTAATTAAATAACCTTGATGTGTTCTGTCCAACATAGAGATAAGATGGACACTTAGTTCCCCATTCTATTTGGGAATATTGGTAAGCATACTTCCTGCTTCAGCATCATTTTCACTTACCACCAGATACGACGACGCAAGGGCTTACTAATTGTGGATTTTTAAAAAAACCTGGAAATAGAATTCACCACTTACCCTCAATGACGATTTTCAGGAAAGCCTCCAGCTTATCAGGGTCACACTTTCGGAAGTTGTCTTGCCTCTTAAGCAAGACCGTAGAGAGAGTGGTGAACACCTTCAGTTTGACCTCAGGGTCCACTTTGGGGGTCGCTAAACACTCCTTCAATAGAGGCGCTATGAGATGAAGCTGGGCACCCATTGCCGATCCTTGAGGGACAAAATGAATACAGTTGTTCAACTACTCCAGTCTGGGATAACCAAATTTATATGGTAGGTCCGTTGTGCGACTCGCAAAGAGCCCACTTAGTGGATACTGGGTACTACCAGGTAAAAAGAGAGAGAAATTGTTTTCTAAGAGAAAAAAAATGATAATGACCTTAATGTTACATTACATGATTATCAGACAGAAGTACGTATAAGGCTCAATTCATGCTAGCGCTGAGTCGAAGTGAATCGAAAGGTTAATCTAGAAGTCGTTCTATAACCAAGTTAAGATTCACCTTACAAGAGTTTGTCCCTTTCACACTTCAAAAAAATATAATAGGCTATCCTGCTGTCAGAGTGAAAATTACTCTAACGTAACTAATTTGGAACGCTTTCCTAAAAGTTAATATAGCAAATTGACACTTATCTCAACAATGTAATCCTCATATTTCTTCTGAGATAAAAAAGACGTGCGAAATGCTACGGAATACGCACGTTTGCGCGCAACCAACGCTGATTGGTGCGCGCGCCTTCGCACGATCCCAAGCGCCTACTACGCGAACCAACGCGTCGTCAGTCGGAAACTGACCTGCGTCGGAGTTGATCACGGGAGCAGAGCGTGTGAATTCACGAGAATACGCGCGCATTCGTATAACTTCGCTTTAATTGTGAAGAATTTGACTCTTCGACTCTGCACTAGCATGAATTGACCCTAAATCCAACTGAAATTCTTTTCATCAAGTTGAGAGGGAGATAGAGAGAGAGCAATGTCTGCATAGTCGCTTTCGTAGTAAATCGACAAAAGCCTCAGACGGTTAAATCATACGGTTGAAAAGGTATCGAGACCCCTATTCCATTCCTTAACACGTTCACAGTCCAACCAATAAGTCCATGCAATACTTATTCAACCAATAAGTTCACGCATACCCATGGAGTCGCAAGACATATGCGTCCTCCTGGAGTCGTGGACTTGTGGTTGAAGCAAAGTCCACGACTCCATTTGGAGTCGTGGACTGTGAACGTGTTTACATCAAGAGGTCGCGTGTTCGATCCCCGTACAGGACAACTTTGTAGGCCTCGGTTTGATTTAGGACATCTGAGACAGCCTAACTATAGGTCATATAGGTTGGGCGGGCTGTTTTCCGCAACCAGGCGACCATTGCGCCCATTTTGCATGATAGGCAAACTGGATCATTGCCAGCCCAGCTCCTCCAGGAAGTCCAGTAGAGACCTTGGAATGCTGACAACTTCCTGAAGTGACGTCGGGGACAGCCTGACTAGCTTCCACAATTGATTTCATCACTGAAAAATAGAATTAGCTTTATCCCAACGCAGAAAAGAAATGTGTCGCTTTTGATACCAGCTTTGTGTTTGTCTACGTTCATGATATATTGACCCAAAAAAAGGTCGGATGTTTCTCATTTTCAAATTGCAGTGTTCTCATCTCATCTCAGTATGTTTGTTTATTTATTTGTTTGTTCCACTTTCACGCCGAAACTACAGAACGGATTTGGATGAAAGTACTGAAATTTAGTAGGTAGATAAATAAAGCACTCGGCTGACACATAGCCTACTTTTATCCCGGAAAGCTTAAGGGTTCCCGGAGGAATGCTTAAAAACTCAAAATTTCCAATTCTTCACTAGATGGCGCCACCTTAACATTTTCTCTCCGGACCCAATTCTTAAGTTTACACAGACGAAGTTGCGGGCGGAAGCTAGTAATAAAATAAATAATATCTCACCAGAGTGCAACAGTACGCATTCCAGCAGACAGCGGTCGGGGGTCATCAGCGTCCAGGTGAGAGCGTCGCTCGTAATGTCTGCGAGAACGCGGCGAATGTGTCTGTCGTACAGCGTCGTTAAAGTACGTCCACATTTCTCCAGGAAACGGAGCTTGTCCAGATTTGCTAAAAAAAGAAAAACTTGGTGCGCTTATGACCACACGATAGAGGTGAAAACTTATATGTGGATTAAGGATACATTCAATCTTTATTGAGCGCGATTCAGCGTCAACGACCGACTGGAGCCGAGCATACCCGATTCGGCGTCAACGACCCGAGCGTGGCGGTTCGTTTACTGCTTAGCGAAGTGCACATAAAAAAGTTTTCTTTCACTTCAAAAACAAATGCCTACAAGTTTTTGAAGCAGATACCTTTACTTTTGTTTCAATCTACAAGCATTTGAAATTAATCTACATTACATCTGTTTGAATCTCGTCTGGGGAGCCTGTTCAGAAATTCTGCTTCCGGAAAACAAAATAATGAAGAATCATTTCATTAATTAAGAGAGCCATTCACTCACAGAGAGCTATTTACTCATAATGAGCTGTGAACAGTTAACAATCTACTCTTAAATGCAAAAAAAAATGCATAAAATTATCATTACGAAATGTAGAGAAAATTGAAAACAGTGTAATTGTAAGTCGTCAGTGTAAATGTGACTAGTTTGCCAGAAAACAAATTCAAATTGCACGTGAAAAATTGTTTATGCTCTAAAGGGTATTACAAAATACTAGATTATGTAAATGACAATGATATATGGACATGTCCAGCTCACAATTTTATTGATGATATGAATTGTAATAGAATTTAAGATTTTATTTAAAAAATGTGTTGAAGCGAGTTTCTTTTGGGCTCGACGTTTCTTCTCGCTTCGCAAACACTTCCCGAAACGTTGAGTGTACAAGTCCCGCGTGGTAGGGACTTTGTACTAGGTAGAAAAAAATATTGACGATTTAAAATCATGTGTAAAGCATCTACTTAAATAAAAAACATTTTGAGTTTGAGCCATTCCTTTAAAGAGAGCTATTTATTTAGAGCGAGACATTCGTTTAAAGAGAACCAATCACTCACAGAGTGCTTGTCAGTTACAGAGAGTCATTCACTCACATAGAGCCATTAACTTATAGGGAGCCATTCACTTACAGAGAGCCATAAACTGTATCTTCTCGTCATACGGCATGGCGTAGACGGTGTAGCTGATGATGAAGAGCTCCTCGAACACCGGCTCGCAGCCCTCGCCGATCACGTCCATCAGAGCCTCGGCCACGTGGAGGAGATTCGTTTGGTGGTTTGGCTAAAAAATATGTGGGTGGAAGTAATATTATATTTTGCGGGCGTGATGTCAGATTCTTTGTTACCGTCTGTGACTAAAACAACTTTACTGATTTAAGAAACACAACGGTATATGTTCTATAGGAACAGTGTAAAATAAATCACACAGCGCATTTCTATCACCGCACGCCATCGAAGTGGTATTCCCTCTTACTTGTGGATCCAGGGGCTGACCTAAAACGTATTGACGGGTCATTTTATTCACCATTATATCCCCATCAGGTAAAACTGAACTGGCTCGAACTGCCTGGTCACAGAAGTGTATCCAGCCTACACGATATCCTTTACAAAACTGAAAAGTAGGTAACTAAGAAATAAACTTATGTAAGTATTAGAACACTTTTTCTTGTTTTTCCCACTAACCTTCCTAATCCTACACCGATCTGGATCCGAGAGCTCCTTACAGATCTCCTTCATGACCTTCTCCTTCAGGAGATCAGGTCGAGAGCCCCGGATGATGTTGGCGATGACCATCAGAGCGCTCCACGAGTCCACCTCGGCTTCCAGCAGCGGCCACCAAGTGTCTGGGATTATGAAATAGCCGAAGATCTCGGCGGCGCGTTTGATCTGGTGAGCAAGGAGATTATTGTTCTCTGAATGTTTATTGTAGGGAATATATGCGTTAACGAATTAATCGGCAAAAAAGGCTTTAGTTGATCAGTAATATTCGTGAACTTTGTAGGTAGGTACTGCCTTGCACACCGCTTCCTTTATAAAATCTTTGTTTTTTATAGTAATCAATTCGCAATTAAAAAAAAAACTGATTTTATAAATACACAATTGGTAAGCCCTCTATATATCGTATTCGTGACCTCTGGGCAAGACAACAATTCATTCAGTAAGTATTATAAAAATTAATAAATATTGAAGTTAGGTTACGAATAGGCCAACCATTTTATCTAATGTACAAATTGGTGTTTTTTTCTTCTGCTACTTACCTCAGTAACGACCCGTGGATCGTCATCGCCCGCCCCTCTATGCAGAGTGCGCACTATAGTGTTCGCGTGTTGTGTGCTGCCCTCTTCCGCGCACAGCAGCAACCAACACAGCAGCTGCGAACAACGCAGGCGAGCGTCCGCTTGCCAGCCTTCCATTTCTGTTAAAAGTTAACAAGCGGGAAAGGTAATACGAGATAGTGAATTGAGACAATTCCGCGGTATCTATTCCACGGTATAAATATTATTCCAGTAGTGTCGTATAGTATGGCAAATTCGTGCTCCTCACCTCCCCCACATCCCCTCATCAGCCCCCCCCCCCCCCCCCCGGGGTAAGTTCCGATGCCAGTTGCTTAACACAAGCCTCGCAACACACTTTACCCGTGCACAAACGTAATTTTTTATTTATGTTATAGTTATATAATAGTTTGTTGGAGTGTACCAACTACCAATGAAATTCTCTGGATCCTTGTGCCGTATTCTTAAACAATGGTTGCCTGTGTAATAACGGAAATCTCTTCTTTGCAATTCTGAAACATTAGGTATATAGGTTTCGAGAACTTTGATGTTGTGAATCTGAGAGCTTTAACTGTACTTGAGTGGTCTCCCTTAACTTGTCACTACATATAGCAAACTACAACGTTTTCAACTATTTACGTCATGGCATTTTGAGTTACGTGGACATAAAACTAACATAAAAACGTATTTATAGTATAGAGGAAAACACATTATAGTAAGTTATTATTATGTCAGCTAGCATGCAAGTTCCAACATTCAAAGATTTAAACAATTACCTACCCTTAATTTAGAAAATTTGTTTTCGATTTTTCTTACTTTTAAGAAAGTCTTATACCATTCTTTACCACACATTTACCTCGCCAAACAGCAGGAACAATCTTCCCAATATTGCACCCAACCAACACCCTGCATCCAAGATTCGGTCGCTTTACATCAGGATAGTGGCTCGGAACATCCTTGAGGAAATCCGTTTTCTTCTTGAGATCCTCCTCATTTTCGTCCATATATTGAAGCCCCACGTCGTCCCAGAGTTTTGTGGCTGTCTCTCTGATGTCTGCCATTACGTCGCTCAAACTGTGAAGAATAAAAAAGGTGCGCATATATATCGTCGTATCCTACGAATAGGGGCGTAATTGCAAAATGACAACTTTTCAGGAGGAGGTTTTAACGTTCTATTTTCAACAGAAAGTGGCATTTTTGAAGTGTTAACATTCAAAACATTGCTTAACTATTCTAGAGTTGTATTGAAATCTTAAATAAGCGATTTTATTAAATATTTCTATTAAATATGTTGCTTATTTCTTTATTCGCTGGAGTAATATGTTATTCTAGTAGACACAAGCGACATTACGCCCTTTTTCTTCGGCATATACCAGGTCGTAATGGCGTTTAGGGCTTTTTATCGTTTTTATCTCTAAATAATCTTAAGAAATGCAAAGGAACAAGAAGTGTTTTAAATCAAAATAATAGACATATGGGACACTATGGGACTATGGGATATTTGTTGATTCTATACTCAAATATAAAAACAGATTGTTTTATTATTGAAGTAAAAACAAATAAACATATTTATGTTTTTACCAAGGGTTTTTTACCAATTTTAACTTAAATAATAAATAAAAAATATTGTGAATTGGGTTACTATTTACGATTATATGTGATAAAACAATTCACTCGTAATAAATACTCTTGTAATTCCTGCTCCTCTACAGGTATTTCATTTTTATTTCATTTATTCAAAGTTTAAAAATACCAAATACGGGTTTGCACACCCAAGACGATAACATAGTAAATTGTACTTATCTCGGGAATATAATATAAGAAATCAACTTAAACTATTTAATATACAGATTACTTATATAAATTATAACTGTTTCTGTGATCCTCGCCATAGAACAATGAAACAAATCAATATCAAGAGAAATTTCATTTAAGATATGCAGAGCTGTTAAAAGAGGAGCATGGAAGAGCAAGTTAGTATATTATGTTATGTACACAATTTAACTCATTCGAGATCCTGATCAACAATTAAGTGTAACGCAATGTAGGCAGGCCTCCAACTCGGTGAACCGTCGACCTGGTGAAGGTTGCGGGAAGCCGCTGAATGCGAGCTGCACAGGACCGGTCAGTGTGGAAATATTGGTCCAGCAGTGGACGTCTTTCAGCTGATGATGATGATTACTGCAAACTTCACGAATACAGCCGATACGAGTATAAAAACTATAGAGGTATCAAGGTGATATATCAAACAATGAAGTAGGATGATCGAGCGAGTCATAGATATTTGTAGTCGACCTAGCAGGGAATGTTCGCTCTCCAGACACCCGAGTTTGTGGTAGGTCTGTAACTGTAGGCCAATTTCACAATCGCCATGATTTCTGAAGAACATAGAGCAAAACAGGACCCCTTAATTGCCTTTCTCTTAGACATGGGAGTAGTTTTGCATTTTATAGTGTGCTTTGAAGTACCTGGACTTTCAGGAAAGGAAATATTCTCGAGAAATACATTATCGCTTACATATACGAGGTTGTCAGGTCTTTAATAAAAATAAGTGTAAGACAGGCTACGTATAAATCTATCCCACTCACAGAAGGGCTCCATCAATGTTGAGTCAATTACCTTTTAATTTAGTATTGGTATTGGAGTCACTATGCCGAATATATAATAAGGAAAGGGCTTGAGGGCTGGGCGGAGGCGTAACAGTGGAAGGCCTAAAACTCACTAACATTAGGTACGCCGATGATACAACGATTGTTACATCCAGCGAGATAGAGATGGCCCTTTTACTGAAGAAAATAGAAGTTGAGAGCGCCAAACTCGGTCTTAAGATCAACCATTCGAAGACCATGATAATAGTTGTGGACCGAGCGAATTTATTTCCGCTAACCGATGCACTCGATGGTTATGAAAAGGTCCATCAGTTTGTATACCTAGGGTCACTAATAAAGAGTGAGAGTAGCTGCACGGATGAAATACGCCGTAGAGCCGGGGTGGCCAAAAGTGTAATGGTGGCTCTAGACAAGATTTGGAGGAACGGTGGTATTTGCCGGATTACTAAGGTGCGATTTGTATGTGCCTTAGTATTTTCAATTTTCTTGTACCTATGGGGCGGAAACCTGGTGCAAGAGCAGTAACAGCAAGAAGATCGATGCCTTCGAAATGTGATGGAGAAAGCTTCTCCGAATTCCATAGACCGCCATGAGAACTAATGAATCTATCCCCCAGGAGCTACACATCTCAACGAGCAATATGCCGCCTCTGCTTCTTCGGACATATTATGCGTTTTCCTAGGCATAGTTTAGAGAAGCACATAATTCTGGGTCAGATGGATGGCAAACGAGCCAGGAGTAGAGCACCTTCCCGATGGATCGATGTGGTGAAGAAACCTGTAGGAGGAAACATTCAGAGCAGTCAGGCTGTCCATAGCACCTACAACCGCAGCCAATGGAGAGACCTAGTTCGTGGTTGCGATCCTCAGCGTTGAGGGACCGAGGAAGAAAAAGATTGGAGCCACTAATAAAAAAATCTCAGAAAAAAGGCATCATGGACCTTCATATTTATACGCCGATGATACATAGTAATCTCCTCTTCAAATCGACAAGACTGAGAAGAGGCTCTTAATGCATGGAAAGTACTACTACAATCAGGAAGACCTAGTCTCTTAATATCAGTACGGCATTGTGGCAGGTCTATCCACTGTAGGCCAATGCTCAAAATCACCATGAATTTTGGAGAATATGAAGCAGGGAAACAGAACAGAATTCCTGAGTTCCTTTACTAGACATGAAAGTAAATTATTAGAAAATATTGAGGAACATTAGTAAATTATTATTATTTTATAAGAAGTTGGTAGCAGTGTACACTTTTCGAAGGTTATTATTTTTGTTTCCTACCACTCGGAAATCGTATAAAATAGTAAGAAAAAAGCCACAACCGCCACAAGGGCCTTTTACAACTCTGTTAAACAAGCCATAAAATATGTATTTTTCTGTATTTTATTAAATTGTTTGAATCCTTAATAAAATGGAATTCAATAAAACTAATAATTTCATTGATACAAACTGTAAAACACACGAAAAACTTACTAAATAAAATTTGTTTGTAGAATAAAGACACAAATGCCATTAGGCCACCCATTATTCATACCGATACCATGAAAAAAATTCGTGGAATATAGCCACAAATGCAATAGTGTCTTTTTTCTACGAGGATGTGAACTATAACTGTTTAAAACTATCCGGGGGAAAAGGGCTGAGTAGCGCTTGTGCCCCGCCCGCCCGCCTCGCGCAGCAGGAAAGAAAGTAGCCCCTGTGGCTGTTGTGGCTGTTTTCGGCGGGTATTTCAGGAGAAAGCAATAGTGGCATTTTTTTAACGCTTATTTTATATTCGATAGAGATCGGTTTTATGTGATTTTCTGATTGAATATGATGTAAAATGGGTACCAGATTTCAATTATGCAATAAAAATAAAAAGCCACATCAGCCATTGTGGCTTTATTCGTAGGATACGACGATATGTATATCTCCATTTGAGTGACAGACTCGGTGGCTCAGAGGTTAGCGCTCTTGACTACTGATCCGAGAGTCGTGGGTTCGATCCCCACCCAGGGCAAACATTTCTATGATGAGCAGATTTGTTTGCTCTGTGTCTGGGTGTATTATATCTATATATGTATGTATTTAAAAGTATATGTGTATGTATATCAGTCTCTGGTTCCCATAATACAGGGAATCCTGGTTTTGGGGCCAGATAACAGATGTGTGTTATTTGTCCCGGTTATTTAATAATTGTAAATGAAATAATATAATCCAAATCTGAGGGTCATGTGATAAACTTTATGTGTGTTATTTGTCCCGGTTATTTAATAATTGTAAATGAAATAATATAATCCAAATCTGAGGGTCATGTGATAAACTTTGTTGACCAAGAGTATTTTAATTTTTAAAAGAGAAGGAAGTAAAAGGTACTAAAGTAATGTCTTTCTATCTAAAAAGTATTTCTCTGTTCTCTGCAACATGCCATTATTTTGTGTTCGAGTAGTCTATAATTTTAAAATATTATTGCAAAAATTCATTTTTCAAATAACATTAGCATATTGTAACTTATTGTCTGTCCTGTGCATTTTATCCTACATAATGGTGATATAGCTGACTTCTTAATCCTCGTTTACCACATAACTCTATGGGAAGCATCCTCAAATGCAGAATTGACAAGAATATAGAGATGTTCCTTAATAAAATTTATTAATAGAGACGATAAACATATCATACACAAGTTTCTTACCATTCAGTAGTATTACCTTGTCAGCAGCAGAGGTATCATCCGATGCCAGAAGGAATACCGGTCTCTGTATGTCAGCATCCAATTACCAACCTCCTGTGTCACCTGAAGCCGTACCTGGGTGTTCTCATCAAAGAGCTTCTCAGCCATTGGAGTAATGGACATTTCGAAACATTTGGCATTTCCTGCTATTACTATTGCTCCTGGAAGCAAGAGTAAATATGTGATTACTGATTTAAAAAAAGTTATGAAAATATTTGTAAGGTGGCACTCAAATAATGTTTATTTACTGGCACATTAATCACTACAATGGATAGATAGATACACTATCACCTTATTGATCCTTTAGAAGAGCAAGATTAGTGAATATACATGATTTATTCATTTATTTTACATAAGGATTTATATCTGTATATCAAATATTATACCTATTTAGTCAAATGTAATCCAAAGTGATAGACTGTTCTGATAGTATGTCACATCATGTTAAAGCTTTTTAGAGAACCAAAGCTGCTAAAATACAGATATTCTGATACACTCAGGTGTCTACGCAAATTGGCACTTCTAAATTCATCAAATCATGTATGCTAGAGTCAGCCCAATCTGATAAACATTACCGTCTTCCAGAGGTATTCAGGTATTAAGTCTATGAAAATCTTAATTTACACACAAATGCTTACCAATAGCTCTTACTGCTGCAACTCTCACCCTAAAGTGTTGATGAGCAAAATTCGAGAGCACTGGTTTTACGTAACTTTCCGATTGGAAGTGGAAATCCCTCTGTAACACCTTCGTCAATTTTATTATACATTCACAAGCTTCCAGCTTCACTTTAGGATATGGGTCTGCAGCCGTTTTAGAAAGAATACTTGTAAAGTCATTTATGAATGGACTTAACAGATGTGTCACTTTGTATTTGTCTAAAATCTTTTGTACTAAAACAATGAGAACTAGGCGTATTTCTTCAGATTCCTCAACGATTTCTGGGCAGCCAATACGCCGGACTATTACTGGTAGAATATAAGTCAAATAGTAGTCATTTAGTGGAAGATGTTCGATGAAATTGGAGATTATTGTAGCAGCGACATCTCGACACGCTTCTGCGGGATCTGAGAAGCTTTTCAATACATACGCATAGACTTCAGGGAAGACCTTCGTAAGGTCACACTCTTTGTTCTCTGGGTTCTCGAATATTTCCTCGTTTATCTTCAGAAGAGCCTCTTTTCGGACTAACTTCGATTCACTCTGTAAACTTGTAATATACTGTTCTAGCGCACCACGAGGGTTATCCTGTAACGTAACCTTCATTGCACTCATTTCGCGGCACCGTATAGAACCTTGAGAAATAATAAAAATGAAAGAAAAGTTGAATTCTATCGACAAAACGTGAAATCTGAGCGATATTGATAAACAAAAAAATGTTTCCATAGCAACTGTCATTTTTTTTTTTTGTTTGGTTCTTTCCTGCTTTTGCAAGGAAAAGGCAAAGGCTTCTCTGGCCATACAGCCTATTCTTACGTAGTTTGCTCTTCTCTAAATATTTTTCTATTTCATTTGAGTTCTCATTTATCAATTTCTGTCGTCTTTAAATTTTTCTCTATTCTTCAACAAAATGATAGCACTTTTGATGAAGATTTCATAGACTTCTTGAGAGCACTCGAAACACAGTTTACACACTTTTATTTCATTATCCTACATATTAGACACTTAAATGGCACTTTATTGAACAATACACTATCAATATTATGCATTAAAAACCACGATATCTATTTTTTCGGATAATAAAACAAAAATGAGAAACTCTTGCCGCGAGTTCCCGCCAAAAAGTCCAGCAACCAGTGTTGCCAGACCGGATTTAAATAAAACAGGAGGCGTTACAGAAAAAAACAGTAGATGTATAGAACGAGCTGCAGGAAAAAACAGGAGATATTTTTTTAAAATGAAATCACGGATTTTAAATTATTGTGTTCACATGCTATTTGTGTTTACGACACAAAGTCACAAACCGCAATCCAGCCGAGAAAAAAGTAAACAATTGTCGATATAAAACAGTAGGTAGTAGCAGCCATTTACAATCCGACACTTATGAGTCTTTTAGGAGTTTAGATTTAGTAAAGAAATATCTCGGGAGCAATCACACACGCTCATCATGCAATGGCCAATGGTCAATGGTGCCCCGTGTGACGTGTTTTACGTCCTATTTCTTTCCACATATTTCCATTACTTTGATTTTAAAGAAAAACAGGAGATTCATGTAGAAAAACAGAAGAACAGGAGATATTTGAGAAAAACAGGAAATCTCCTGTAAAATCGGGAGATCTGGCAACACTGCCAGCAACTGTCAATGTCAATTTGCAGTATTTTTTTCTTGGTTGCGTTCCAGGTTGCGTTCCAATACCAAAGATTTCACTCGGGGTGATGCGAATTTTACCCTAAATCGTTCCAAAACCGAGCCGAGTGAAACCGAGGGTAACCGAATGATCGCCTGACAGTTCTCCGTCGGGATTTTGGAACGCCTTCGTGAATGTGATTTTCACTCTGACAAGTGCGATTTTTAACGCTGTTTGATTACCGTTAAAATTCGCCTGACAGTTTATTCGGCGGGAAGTTCGTAGTCAATGTCAAACAGACTAAGACATACAAATTGCTTGTATCTGCGAAGGTGTTAAATAAGACAGAATACTACCCAAAAAAGCTAGAAACCTTTCTGAATTATTTTCGATGACGTTTGTTACCCTGTCACTCTGGAATCACTCGCAAGCGTTCCAAAATCATATTTTTTTCTCTTTCTCAAAATAGCTACGTCTCTTTCATTTCTCCGAGTTAAATTCTACCTCACCCTACCTTGGTTTTGGAACGACTTCCCAATACCAAAGATTTCACTCGGAGTGATGCGAATTTTACCCTAAATCGTTCCAAAACCGAGCCGAGTGAAACCGAGGGTAACCGAATGATCGCCTGACAGTTCTCCGTCGGGATTTTGGAACGCCTTCGTGAATGCGATTTTCACTCTGACAAGTGCGATTTTTAACGCTGTTTGATTACCGTTAAAATTCGCCTGACAGTTTGTTCGGCGGGAAGTTCGTAGTCAATGTCAAACAGACTAAGACATACAAATTTCTTGTATCTGCGAAGGTGTTAAAGCCATAAATAAGACAGAATACTACCCAAAAAAGCTAGAAACCTTTCTGAATTATTTTCGATGACGTTTGTTACCCTGTCACTCTGGAATCACTCGCAAGCGTTCCAAAATCATATTTTTTTCTCTTTCTCAAAATAGCTACGTCTCTTTCATTTCTCCGAGTTAAATTCTACCTCACCCTACCTTGGTTTTGGAACGACTTCTAAAACCGGTTTTGTAGAAATAGAAAGTACTTCTAAATCCTACCCTGTGATAACGTTCCTATACTTCTATATCAGAATCAGAATACGCCTATCTATCAGAATACGCCTTGTACGCCAGTCACCGTAGACATAAAAATCGCGTTAGGTCGCATTGGTTGCAACAGTTCTGATTTTTTAGTATGTTATTAGGGTTGATAACAGTAGTGTAAAACTAATTTTTCAGCTTCGAAAGACTTGTGCTAACTGCGTGGCACAGTGTTTTTTTTGCCTCAAAAAAGTGACATCTTTGTTTTTTTCATTCATTCGATTTGGCTTTTTATAACAAATGCAAGAGTAAAACTCCCAGGAGTCCATTTTGTATAGTTTATTTTTAAAAAAATCACAAAGTTTTGTTGACCTTCATGTTAAAAATATGGAAATTAATTCATAGAAAAAAAACTATTCGCAATTAAGTATTATTTGTTTTGCGGGTATATAAAGATAGTCTAGGCGCATATTATCCCCTTTTAATTTTATCAAAAATGTTGGAAAATTTCTCAAAAAAAAATATTTTCTGAATTTTCAAATGTATTTTTTTATATTTTTTCTAGGCCAAAGTAGAGGTTCTGTCTAGGACAGATATATTCCTCATACTTATTAGTATCTCCCACAAAATTAACACACTCTACTTCGGCGGAAGTTTGGTAAAATATATTTTTATGTACTAAGGTCAAAATTTTGGATTTAGGGTTGACACAATAAGGTCATTTCTTTTTTTCTTCCTTTATACACAATCAAGTTTATTTTAAAGACTTTAATTCAAAACGTACTTGGATGTAGTAAACTAAGGAACTAAACGTCTTTTGCGCATCAACTTCGCCCAAATTGCGAAAAAGAAAATTGGTCTTACAGACATGACATTTAACTGATTAAATAGGTATGAAACGCCGGAATATTTTTGTTATTTCGCCAAAGTATTAAAACATATGTAGTGCAATTTCATGAGTAGAAATAATCCACCTTATTTTGTTATATCAAAATTGTGAATCAAGAATTTATATGGGAAACTGAAAAAAAGCGGCCAAGTGCGAGTCGGACTCGCCCATGAAGGGTTCCGTAGCAGCAAGAAACATAATATAAAAGTTCTTGTAGTTCGTTGTAGGTAAATTGCGGTTTACGATTTATGACGTATTAAAAAAACTACTTACTAGATCTCGTTCAAACCAATTTTCGGTGGAAGTTTGCATGGTAATGTACATCATAATTTTTTTTAGTTTTATCATTCTCTTATTTTAGAAGTTACAGGGGGGGGGGACACACATTTTACCACTTTGGAAGTGTCTCTCGCGCAAACTATTCAGTTTAGAAAAAAATGATATTAGAAACCTCAATATCATTTTTGAAGACCTATCCATATCCTACCCACACGTATGGGTTTGATGAAAAAAAATTTTTTGAGTTTCAGTTCTAAGTATGGGGAACCCCCAAAATTTTTTTTTTTCCATTTTTGTGTGAAAATCTCAATGCGTTTCACAGAATACATCTACTCACCAAGTTTCAACAGTATAGTTCTTATAGTTTCGGAAAAAAGTGGCTGTGACATACGGACGGACAGACAGACAGACAGACAGACAGACGGAAAGACAGACATGACGAATCCATAAGGGTTTCGTTTTTTGCCATTTGGCTACGGAACCCTAAAAATGTGGGTCGGATTATTTCATAGAATTCAGCAAAAATAGTTGAAAAATCCGATCTACAATACTGATCAGCCTGTATAAGGATACAAGTAGACACAATTCGTACATCTAACTCACACGGACGCCATATCAGGTCAGAGAAATTTCGAACCGCGAACACCCCCGGATTTCAACGGTGTTCGACAGTTCGGAACTACGGGATTTCAGAGGTTAAGAGACAGAAGTTAACTTCGTTTTCACAATTAAAGGAAGAAACAAGCATTCGATTTAGCTTTCAAAAAATAATACGCAATTAATAGAAAGGTCAAATTAGTGACAACCTTAACACGTATATTTGAAAATCATTTTCTCTAAACTTCCGCCGAAGTAGAATGTAGTGATTTTGTGGGTGATACATATTAGTATTAGGAATATATCTGTCCTAGGCAGAACCTCTACTTCGGCCTAGAAAAAATAGAAAAAAATAAACCTAAAAATTCAGAAAAAAATTTTTTTTGAAGAAATTACAAACATTTTTTATTAAGTAAAAAGGGAATAATATGCGCCTAGACTATCTTTATATACCCGCAAAACAATGAATACTTAATTGTAAATATTTTTTTTTCTATGAATTAATTTCCGTATTTTTAACATGAAGGTCAACAAAACTTTGTGATTTTTTTTAAAATAAACTATACAAAATGGACTCCTGGGAGTTTTACTCTTGCATTTGTTATAAAAAGCCAAATTGAATGAATGAAAAAAACGAAGATGTCACTTTTTTGAGGCAAAAAAAACACTGTGCGTGGTGCTCCAAAAACTACGAAATTTTCGGTCTTTTTTGAGATTTTGGCTTATAACTTCTAAAAAGTGCATCTTACGGAAAAAATCATTATACACACTTATAAGAAGACAAAATGTCCTATAATTTAAGTGCAATTGCAGCTCTGTAAATCTTATAGAACCCAAGATACAGCACTTCAAACATTGGCAATTTTCCCTAAAAAGTTCGACATTGTAGTTTTGCCGCCTTCCGAGCAGAATATCGGCTATAATACTCATTCTACGAGGAAAGTCATTAAAAAGAAAGTTATAGAGCAGGTATTTATCTTAAATTTAAGCAGAAACTGAAGTTTGTAAGACCAATAGTTCCCTTGTAATCTGGACAAAGTGAAAAATTAAGGAAATCAGATTTTTCAAAAAAGGGAGCCTGACAAATTGCAGGACTTCTGTAAAGGATAAGAAATACATAAATCGGTGTAAAATAATCTATACTGATATTATAAAACTTCAATTATATCACTTAGTGATGGCGGGAACTCAGCTGACACCTGCTACAGAAATATAGAACAAAATGTCAATTAATATTTATTATAATTAATTACAACGAAGGGGCAGGTATATAATATTAGTTTTACCTTTACGCACTTAGTGATGAAACAATCGTGTTCTTTTGGAAGGTCTAAGGTTCATCTGACAGCTCTTCCTGGGGCTCCGGAGACGTCCTCTTCATACTACTCAGTCAAGGCTATGGACTGAGTGTTGAGGCAGGTCTTCCCCTGACAAACTTTGCAGAGAGTTTCACCCTCTTATCTTGCAGGAGCATCTTCCTTTTCCACACCCATTCCTACACCTGCATGACAGGAATTTCATAAAAACATGTTACAAATAGTTTAATTCACAGCACAGGATAGACCTACAAATGGATTACCTTACTTGCATGACAGTAATTTCAGCAGGGTTTCCGACGCTGATTTCTTCGTTGATGTCACTAGTGTCTGACCCTACTGGCTCCTTGAGATGTTGTCGCAATTACTGAATGCGTGAAATGACAACTGTATTCCAGGGGGGATTAAAGCTCTTCTTGAATGAATGATGTTGATGAGAACTTCTCGCAATTGGCACTTTCCTGGAAAAAAACTTTGTTTACGTTGGAGCCTAATCTGTTAAGAGAGGATGTCGACCGCTGATGCTCTTTACCAGCATAGACTGATAGATTGGGCTCCAACATATACAATGTTTTTCCAGCAAAGTGCCAGTTGCGAGAAGTTCTCAACAATATCATTCATTCAAGAAGAGCTTTCTTCCCCCTCTGGAATACAGTTGTTCTTTTACGTATTTAGTGGTGGAGCAACACCTCGAAGAGCCAGTAGGGACTGCCACTAGTGACTCGACGAAGACACCAACGCCTGTCATGCAGGTAAGGGAATCCATTCGAAGGTCTGTCCTGGATCGTGTATTTATTGTAACATGTTTTCATGAAATACCTGTCATGCAGGTGCAAGAATGGGTGCGGAAAAGGAAGATGCTCAAATTCAAATTAAATATACTTTATTGTAATAAGTACATACTTATACAAAAGTGAGGTTACACACGGAGATAAGATAAGATAATTTATTGTGCATAGAATTTAAGTATACAAAGATGGAATTATAATAACATAAGTAGTTTCATTAAATTCTACCTAATCAGGTGTACACAATATTTAAAAATTTAATGTAATAATTATAATAATAATAAAGTAAAAATTATATAATGGAAAGGTAAACAATCAGTAATTCATGCTTCCATTTAAAAACAAAAAAAATAAGACAAAAAGACAATGGACATTAAGTATTAGGTTCTAATAATTCTCTTATGGAATAAAATATTTTTTCCTTTAGCCATTTTTTAAGATTGATACGAAAGCGGAGAAGAGATACAATAGGCGGCCTTATTGCTAGGTAGCAATTTCTTCCAGGCAAGATAACTAGCCCTGCTAGATAACAGGGCTGAAACTCTTTGCAAAGTTTGTCAGAGGAAGAACTGTCTCAATACTCCATCCATAGCCTTGACTGAGTTGAATGCAGAAGAAGACTTCGACAACCTCGCCTTTACAACAAGCAACAGAGCAGTCTCCGGAGCCCCAGGAAGAGATGTCAGATGAACCTAGACCTTCCAAAAGAACACGATTTTTTCGTCGCTAAGTGCGTAAAGGGGTTAAGGGGTATGTAATATTAGGTTTACCTTTGTAAACCTAATATTACATACCTACCCCTTCGTTGTAATTTTTAACAATAAATATTAATTGACATTTTGTTTTATATTTCATGTATATTTTGTCGCAGGTGTCAGGTGAGGTCCCGCCATCACTAAGTTATATAATTTAAGTTTTATAATATCAGCACAAATTATTTTACACCGATTGATGTCTTTCTTATCCTTTACAGAAGTCCAGCAATTTGTCAGGCTCCCTTTTTTGAAAAATCTGATTTCCTTAATTTTTCGTTTGGTCCTGATTACAAGGGAACTATTGGTCTTACAAACTTCAGTTTGTGCTTAAATTAAAGCTAAATAACTGCTCTATAACTTTTTCTTAGTGAGTTTCCTCGTAGAATGAGTATTATAGCCGATATTCTGCTCGGAAGGCGGCAAAACTACAATGTCGAACTTTTTAGGGAAAATTGCCAATGTTTGAAGTGCTGTATCTTGGGTTCTATCAGACTTACAGAGCTGCAATTGCATTTAAATTATAGGAAATTTTGTCTTCTTATAAGTGTGTTTAATGACTTTTTCCGTAAGATGCGCCTTTTAGAAGTTATAAGCCAAAACCTGAAAAAGGACTGAAAATTTCGTTGTTTTTGGAGCACCACGCAGTTAGCACAAGTCTTTCGAAGCTGAAAAATTAGTTTTACACTACTGTTATCAACCCTAACAACATACCAAAAAATCAGAACTGTTGCAACCAATGCGACCTCCGATGTCTTGTACGACTGGCCTATTGTTGTTGTCATGCATGACGCAATATGACTCTTTCCTTTGTCATTGAATTATCTGCGTGGAAAGGAAAAGTGGCGACGTCTGCCAAAACGTGCACCAATCACAGCTCGCCAAGTAAATCTGTCAACGTCTCCACATGAATGGTCGAGATTTTTATTTCAATTATTTTTTCATTGCAGACTGAGGCTACATTCTCGATAAAGTAACCTATATTTAATTTCTTGATTAACTTGTTAAAAACTGTTCAAAATGTGCAGACTAACAGTGTTTCATTTAGTATTTTTCGCGGCGTTCGTCCACTTCAGCACCGCACTAAAAGAAGGCGAATGTGAAGTCTGCGTGAAGACGATCGACAAATTCGCCGCCACGTTAACAGATGACATCAAAAAAGACCCCAAACTCATAGAAGCTGAGTTCAAGAAGTTCTGTAAAGGCTCGAAGAACAAGGAGAACAGGTTCTGTTATTACTTAGGAGGATTGGAAGAGTCCGCGACCGGCATTCTCGGAGAGCTCTCGAAACCGCTGAGCTGGTCAATGCCCTCCGACAAGATTTGTGAGAAGCTGAAGAAAAAGGATGCCCAGATCTGCGACTTGAGGTTTGACAAGCAAATCGACCTGAACAACGTTGATTTGAAGAAACTAAAAGTGCGTGATCTGAAGAAAATCTTAAATGATTGGGAGGAAGGTTGTGACGGCTGCATCGAGAAGACAGACTTCATTAAGAGAATAGAAGAGCTCAAGCCTAAGTACATGGGTAGATCTGAGTTGTAATAGTTTAATTTTAGGTGAGTCATAATCTTGTCTACAATATGGTTACCTTTCACTACATAGGTGTTTTAAGTCTAGGGGCTTTGTGTGCCCCACATGAAATCTGATAAAGGCCAAGAAGGCTGATGGCAGAAAGTCTAGGAGCTGTTGTGCGATAATTTTGATACGAAATGTACTTAATGGGGCTGGCTTGTAAAATAAAAATTCTATAAAGCAGCCTTCTTAAGTGCACCCCAAACCAATTTTCAAATTGATGTCAACATGTCATAATACTTACCCATTTCTTGAAAGAAATAATGATAAGTTATTCATTTTTAATATTTTTCTATGTTGCATCATACTACTTTAGATTAATCTAATTGTAATTTACTACTTTAAGAAATGGTCAAAAATTCAAAGAAATTAAAGTTGCTTTATGAAAATTCTGGAATTTGACAAAACAATCTCATTTACTCAACCTAAGAACGGCGGAAGGTCTTGAACAGTTAGCACCTTTTAGCTAAAAGGTGATGATAATTAATGAAGGACTGATGTCTTTAATAAGTACAAAATTAAAGACATATTTTGGTTAAACTGATAATTTCTGTCTTCTAGGCCATGGTGGTGACAAACATAAGTTATGAGGGAACAACGGGTGGATAATACCCCAGTAGTGGGGACGGGACTTGTTGGATTGTTAGCAAATGCTTATTATTTTTTATGTAATAGGTGGCAAACAAGCAGACGGATCACCAGATGGTAAACGATTATAGCCACCCATAGACACCTGCAAGACCAGAGGAGTCACAAGTCCGTTGCCGACCTTTAAAATATAATTGGGGGGAAGGTTGGGCCTCCGGTACCCTCACTCACTTGGCAAAACACAATACAAGACAGTGTATCTTCTGATTGAATTAAATAAATTCACATTTTATTTGAACGAGATAATGTTTTTGTTCCAGCACAATTAGCCTCACGGCACATCAATGTGATAACCCGCTCAGTGAGGTGGGGCAGTGCACCAGAGACATAGTGGTCAACTGATTATAGCATTTGCTGAAGACGCCTGAATGAAGAGTGCATGTGTAATAAAACCTAACAAGTAAAATAATTTAATGTAAATTATTTAGTAATAAATATTTTTTTCTAGATAATGCTCTTATTTTAGTAAAAATTTTTTGTACCTCTGTTTGATTAATCTAAGCAGTTTGATCTGCGGACAAGAAAAAAGGAACAAATAAATGCCTATCATCAAATTAAAAATGGGAATATAATAGTATTATAAATAATCCATTTGAAGTACTTGAAAGAAATGTGCTTTAGCTGCTATCCTAGAAACTGAAAAACTTTCCAAGGAATCGGATACAAATTGATCAGCTGGACCTCAAAGTCTGCATGGGTACCTAGTCAAGACTCTCATGTTTTTTTTACAAGCTGAGAATAGTATCTTTTCTCATAGTTGTTCAGGTACATCAGTAGAATATTATCAGGTAGTTTAGGAAGACTAAGTTTTTTTATTAATTACCTACATAAACATCTAGCCAATTGTAAAAATTTAAATATTGATTTTTTTAATGCTGCTAGTTGCTACCAGTATATACAAAATAATGGCATTTATGATTGATTGGCTACAAGTAAACTGTGAATAAAATCTCACTTAATGAATTAGCACCAGTAATGAAAACAATAAGACCAATTAGACCGTTTATACAATGCTGAACTTACACTTTATATGAAACTATTGATGTTTTATTGCATGTTAACATAGTACATATTTATTCACACTTTTATAAAACAGAACTCCAAAAATTGGTATCAATAACGACAGGTACAAAAATACCTAAATCAACCTCCAATCAAGGGTTTCTGGAAGAGGTAGCTTCCTATCATGTTCTTTCTCATACTTATATATTTGTATATATTTTTAAATGTAATTCAATGTTACCTACACTAAATAGAATAGAATTACAAAATAGAACTTTGGAACAAAACACTATCAAAGTGTAGTTTTTATATGCATAACTTTACTATAAAAAAAAATAAAGGATTGGTGAAATAAAAACAGTTTTTTTTTCACACTAGTACTTTTATTTTCCCAACTTAATGGTATGTAAACTATAACATAAGAGACAATAATGATTTTCCAAATAAATACATGATTACTTTGACAACAATATCTTTTATACTGCCACTGACTTGAAAATCGATTAGTGGTACTTGTAGTTCCTGTGGTGCTCTGAAAAAGATTATATATTTTTATATTTTAAGTTATATTCTAAATAAATATGAAGTTTATAAATAATTATGAATTTAACATGTACACTGTCCACCTATTTAGGGTGTAACATTCAAGGTGTGCAATATTTACGGAGGTGATTAAGCTTCTCAAACTGATTACGAATCACTAAAAAAGTAGGCATCTTAAAAAAAATATTTTTCGAATGATTTTCAGAATAGGAACTTTTTTCTATTGAGTTTCGATAATAATCCCCCAATGGCGCGGCTCCGACAAGGTCGCGCGACTGCGCAGCGGCCCGTGGCGTCACAGAGCAAACACGTTCAGTATTCTAATGCCACAGAATAGTTAAACTGGTACAGAATAAATAGGTTAATTAATTTAATTTTAATCATGAATTTGATGAATTATTCGTAATAAATAAATACTTATACATCTTCTCAACAAATATTGCACACCTTGAATGTTACACCCTGTATAAGTTTGAATTCCTGCTCAGGAGTTCATTAAAAAAATACGTAAATAAAAAAAATATACAGGGTGTAACAGAAGTGTGTGACAATACTTCAAGGTTGGCTTTTACCCATCAAACTGAATAACTTTGTTCTACAACTTTGTTGAAATCGCAAAAAATTTTTTGGACTTTTCATACAAACTTGGTTCGCCAACTGATCGATTTGTATGAAAAGTCCAAAAAAATTTTGCGATTTCAACAAAGTTGTAGAACAAAAGTTGTTCAGTTTGATGGGTAAAAGCCAACCTTGAAGTATTGTCACACACTTCTGTTAATCCTGTATATTTGCAAGAACACATTTTATTTCATTTCATTGAACTTTTATGTCAGTTATTGAATTTTCTATGGAAATAATGATCATTTGTTGCTCTACGGTAAATTCAAGCTCTATTGCCCGTAAATTACGTAAATATCTTGTGACTCCGTGCGGAGTCACGGACTCCTGGGGCCGTCATATTTGTAACTTTTTGGAGTCATGGACGTGTTCAATTCAAAACCAGTTTTATTTATTATATTCTCAGTCAAGTAGTTTTGCAATGTAATAAACCTTTAGTGATAATTATTATTTTATTAATAATCATCATTCTATTACTTTCAATAGTATTGTTTGTATGGGTATAATGACAAGATAACCCTAACTAAACCAGCACTTTTGAAGCAATAATGCTGTAATTATTTCAGAATAACATTTCAATAAAATATACTAAGCACATTATCCTATTTTAGTCAGCTAAGCAGACCTTCATTTAAATAATAAATGAACATTCCGGGACAATTGATAAAGGGGGTATCTGGCTTTGTTCTTTTATGGTATTGGACTTCTTTAAGATACTTACTCATTTTACCGTAGTTGATGACATAGAAGAAGGTCATAGACCCAACCAGAAGCTGGAAGAAAGGGGCAATGCCCACACGCTTCGGCTGCATGTACTTGTGCTGCCACCTCCACCAGGCTAAAAATGAAAGACAGTATAAGAAACTGATCAACGTCCAGTCATAACCTCAAATGTAATAACAGGTTTAGTAAGCATACCTCGGCTACAAGCTCCGGCAAACGCCTGGGGGCTCTTGTTCCTACGAGCCAACCACGAGCCAATCTCATTTAGTTTTACTTGACCGAAAGGAGTATCAGCTGTAAAGGAAAAATAAAAATTACATAATCGAAATTCGTTCACTACACAGAATTTTTTTTTGCACGAATATACTCACGCTTTCCATAGTAACGAGCTGGGTCGTAAGGTCCGTGAACCGCAGGATTATATTCCTTTGGATAATCTCCAAAAGCCATGTTTAGATCTGCTTTAGACGTGAATTTTATAATTTTTGTGGAAACTCGATTCGGTCAAGGAAGCTGTCAATTTCAACAGACCATAGACTAAAATATTTTTTTAGTTAGTGCTGAACATGTGCTGCAACTTGCAACTTTACCGGAAACCAGAAGTAACTGTTACTTTTATGGTTACTAACAGCTATTTATTTAATTCGTTTTTTAAATGGCAACACTTGTGATATTTGATGACAGTACTATTCTATCTAGTCTATGGATTATTAGACAGCAATTTCGTTCTGCTACCGATTGTTTTATTATTTGTAAATCACCTAAAATCTAGAAAAAATGGTCCTGGAAAGTACTATGATTTGTGTGGACAACAGTGATTATATGAGAAATGGTGATTTCCTACCGACGAGGCTTCAGGCACAACAGGATGCAGTGAATCTGGTATGTCATTCCAAAACACGGTCAAATCCAGAGAACAACGTCGGGTTACTGACTCTGGCGAATGTGGAGGTCCTTGCGACACTGACGAGCGACGTCGGCAGGATACTGTCCAAGCTCCACCGCGTACAACCGAACGGTGACATCAACCTTTTGACTGGTATTAGAATTGCTCACCTGGCACTGAAACACCGTCAAGGGAAGAACCATAAAATGCGAATCGTTGTTTTCGTTGGTTCCCCTATAAATAGCGACGAGAAGGAACTAGTTAAGCTGGCTAAAAGATTAAAGAAGGAAAAAGTCAACTGCGATGTTGTGTCGTTTGGTGAGGATTCTGAGAATAATCCTTTGTTGACTGCATTCATTAACACTTTAAATGGCAAAGACAATACGTCTGGTGGCAGCCACTTAGTCTCTGTGCCAGCTGGTGGCTGTGTTGTGCTTTCTGAGGCTTTAATTTCGAGCCCTCTGATTGGTGGAGATGGAGCTGGTCCATCAGGTTCAGGTTTATCTCCGTTTGAATTTGGAGTTGATCCCAATGAAGACCCAGAGCTTGCATTGGCGTTGCGTGTGTCCATGGAGGAGCAGAGGCAACGCCAGGAGGAAGAAACTCGCCGTCAACAGACCACTACTGAGGGAGATGCTGCCAAACCTGCAGATGCTGAAAATACTGGTGTGGAGCGGGCTCTAGCCATGTCTTTAGGCCGGGAAGCCATGGAGCTCTCTGAAGAGGAACAGATTGCTCTTGCAATGCAGATGAGCATGCAACAAGATGCACCCCCTGCTGAAGAGCCTATGGATGTCTCGGAAGAGTATGCAGAAGTTATGAATGACCCAGCTTTCCTTCAGAGTGTACTGGAGAACCTCCCTGGTGTAGACCCACAAAGCGAGGCCATTCGAAATGCTATGTCCACCATCAAAAAGGACAAGGATGAAAAGGACGAGAAGGATCAGAAAGATAAAGATGGAAAAGGATCCAGTGGTTCAAAGGATGCTTAAATAAATCAATTGATTTCCAATTTTTTTATTGCTCGCAAACTTGAACATTACACAACACTGAGTTCAATATATAATTTTAGCATTATAAGAATTTAAAGAAATAAATAAAAACAGAGATCCATATGCAATGTTTTTTTTAACTCATGACTTCCAGGTGATCCAGTTCAAACCTTCAATTTTGTCATATTCTGTAACAAAACAAAACATTTTTATATTTTAATTGCCAAAATATGCCTTTCCCATACAATGTCATCAATTGATGTGATCTAATTTAGCTTCTTGGGTCCTGGGGAAAAGGTTTTCATGAGTACCAGCAGAAACAAGAAATAACTTTTACCTTATTTTTCCCATTGAACCCATTTTCCGTTCTTCTCATATTTCTAGTGAAAGCTAATGTATTTGATTTTTTTTTTTAGTTTAGAAAATAGAATGTAATCCTTCTAATTTTGCACCTGAAGGCGCGACAGCAAAGAGAGGATTTTGTTTTGAAACAGAAATCAAACTAACTTGCATCATGTAAGAATCCTCTGCTCTGAAACTTCTTCTTGGCTTCTTCTAGCATTTGTCTTCTTTCGCATTCATTGAGTGGTCTTGGTTTGATGACTGGTGGTAGTGGCTTTGAATTGGAACCTTATAAAAAATATGTTTTATAATAAATATCTACCCTTAGTTCAAATAGTTCTACCCTCCAACCAATTAGTTACAATATTTATATTCTCATGGTGACGCTACCCATGCTGGAGGATTTGATTTTTTTTTAATGTTCAATGAGGTATCAGATTAATAAATATTCTAGAGTTACCAGTTTTGTTTAGAAGAATTAATGAACTCTTTATATCTTCCAACTGAGGCTTAAAACTTCTATTTGCTGCTGCTGCTGCCGCTGTAATAAAAATTGCTGTAACTAATGGATCCATTTGGGTAAATCATTGTAATAAGAATTCAAAGTTAATAGCCGGAACACGGCATAGCTGTAAGATAGCCAGTTTCCTAATACGTTGGGAAATTATGGTAAGCTCTCCTTCATCTTCGACATCATCAGACTTACCATCGGTGGAGATGATGCCAAGGGCTTTGTGGATTTGAAAAAGTTGTTTACTTGGTAAGATTCTAAAATCAGCAACCATAACAAAGTTTATTCGTCTTATAATTTCCTTTCGCGGTCGTGCTTCAGTGCGGCTTGCGTGGTCGTGCCGATCACACGGGTTTACTGACTACAGACACGGTCATAATCTGGGTTTGACTGTCAGTGGCATTTATCTCGACCGTTTCCGTACTTCGGCACGTTAAGCTGTTGGTAGGCTTATAGGCGGCTTGTAAACTTCTGACACTGGGGTCGGCCACTCAACCCCACAACCTCCACCAATCCGGACTTGGCCCGCTTGTGGAGTATGGCCTAACCTTCCCGAGCTATGGCAAGAGATCCGTGTCCCTGCAGTGGGGACGATATGGGTTGTCAACGATAATTCCCTTTGTTAAGAGCGCTCTGTGCTAACTTGTCACCTTATTGGTTTGATGGTTTGCTATTAATATTACTCACAAGTAGGTCTGCTTGCGAATGCAGAGGGCCTGGCGTCTTTAGCGGCTTTGTTCGGCGGCTTCCTTAAGCTCTCATTGCTGGCTTCCCTATGATTGGGAAGACAATTTTTAGGTATTTCTAAAAAAGGAAATTTCAATATTTGAAATATCTTAAATACACTTACAATAACAGAACTGGCTGGAGTATGGTTTAAAATTACCTGATTCTCTCCTGAAGGTTTGCTTGGTATCTTGTTTACAGTTATTCACGTTATGTCTAAAGGGTGGCCGAGTATCGGGTGTTTCTTGTCCGTGAGTTGGTTGAGGTGTTTTTGTCACATTTTTATAACCACAGGGTGTTTTGGGCGTCGTCGGTCTAGTCAGACTGTGCTGTTCTGAAATATGAAAAAAATGTTTAATCTTTCTATCTGTTATATATGCGTGCGTTGCGACTTGCTACCAGGGGTTTACGTGTTTTTGAGTGTATCTTTGTGAGGTTTCAATACTTTCTCAAGCGGGTGCAGGTTTGTACGATATGTATGCTCTCGATTTGGTGATCTTTGAGGTGTGAATATTTTTGTGAGATTTAGATGTGAACTATTTTATTTTAATCTTTTGAAAACGATAGAAAGTATCCGTAATTACCTGGACGTAATGTCTTTTGATCTCCTATATTACTTGCAGACTTAATTTTTGTGTACGATATTGTGTCCGGTCCTGATCTCGCTTTTGCGTCTAGAACCAATAATTTTTTATCACTTTAGCATATTGACCATTTTTAATAAATGTAATAAATATACTACAGTTTGGACTTTTCCACAATCTCAAAATAGCTTAGCGGCCTATAGAGACACCTATTTTATCGGAATTTCTTTACGAAGAGATGCATAGAGGAACTAAATCTCCTGTAATAAGCAAGCTGAAATGACAACAGGTAGGACGTATAGCTTGAAGAACTGATAGATAACTGACGAGGAAAGAAGATTCTGTAGCGGTGACTATATAACGTAGTGTTGGACCGTTCCTTCCATTGTACATCTAGTGAGGCCACTGTATGTATGCGTTTCATAAACATGCTAAGTGAAGGCCTATGGCTAATATGATGATAACTGAATGTTAGTCTTAGTGAAACAAAAGCTTTGCTAACTTACTGTTCAAACTTCCATTCGGACTCCTTGTTCTGTCTTTAGCAGACGCGTTCGAATTGTTCTTCCCAGCCACAGAGCTTATAGACTTGGTCGCTGTCCAAAGCAAAAGAGCAGCTGCTATTATCGGCATCAGCCACTTGGGCTGCGTGTCCCACAGAAGGGACAGAGTGCAGTAGAACCTCCAAAATATTGCGTACAAAATAATGTTGGCCACAAATCGTTTTTTTGTAAAACACGTTTCTGGAACAGAACGCGACTTTGTTATAAGGGCCGTAGATAGAGGCTTTACTGACTATTCGTTTTAGTCGGTTCTATGTCGGTATGTATTTGTACGGTATAGTAATATTTTGGAGGTCTGCTTTCAGTCTGTCCTTACCTACGGCCTTGTTTTGTATTTGAGATTATTTATTTTACCAAGTAATTTCTTCGGGAACATCGAAAACGTATATGAGTATATGTAAAGAGCGCTATTGATAAGCGAAGTGCCAACAGCTTACCTTAATTTAGGATAATCCAAACAAGGCCTATCATCTTTATCGACTATACAGGGGACGGTGACTATTTAGTTGAAAAGTGGCAAAAAGTAAGTCAATGATTATTGCAGTGGATTTGCAAATTTTGTATGAAAAGTCTAACTTTTTCTCCGGTCCTCGGAAAAAATCCAGTTCCATGAGAAGCTAAAATTATCTATTTTCCTGATAGAAAAGTATCGACCATTTGCCACTTTTCAGTAAATAAAAACCTACGTTTTAACAGAGATTTTTTTATTTTTTTATTAAAAATTTGAGTGCGTTATACAGGGTAAGTAGGTTCTAAAAGGGTTGTTTTTATAGATAAATAAAACTACTTACGTGATTTAGATTTTCCAATATCCAATTTACTGCTGTTTTGGGTTGCCGTGGGAGAAACTTTGTTTTCGGCTATAAAAGAGGCAAATTATTACAACAATTAAAACAAACATATTTTTTTATTAGGGATTGAATCAAAAAAGCTAGGTGTGTGCAGATTCCTTTCGTTCTTTCTACGCGGTAATGGGATCAAATACCACAACTCAAACATTTTGTAGAAATTTAATAAAAAGATAAGACTTACGTTTCTGTCCAACTGTTTTGTTTATATCGTTACTCGCATTTATGATTTTCTCATTGATTACAGCTGTGAAAAAAGGTTATTTCAATTAATGTATGTTTAAAGATTCTATCTACTTTTACTTAGCGTCATATCGCCCTGTGGTACGGTAAAATCATCTATTTGACATCCCCCGGAATTAAGTCATCCTCTCTACTTACTCTTTTTCAATAATAAGTTATAAGTCAAGAGAAAAAAAAAATACGTACAATTACTTTGTACAACTTTACACAGAATGTTAACATGCAATTGAAAATCAACATACACACAGTCACACAGTTAGCGTAAAAAGTCGAAACTGCTAGGAAGATATATCGCTCTGTCAACTGACATGTCTGAAACACTTTTTTCTGGGCTTCCAAAACAAATTCACTAACAAATTATACAAGAACAAAACAGGTGTAGAGCCTTTCAACTCGGGGAGCTCCTTATCATAAAATATTTCAGTAAAATCTTAGAAAAGGGCCTTTTACACAAACTAAGATATTTTAAAAAGTCCTTTTTTTTCGAGATTTTAGGAAAATTTTGAAACAAAAAATGATGTGATGAGTAGACGCCCAAATTAACGGGTCCTACATCAGTTTTATTAATTCTGCACATTCCATTTCATACGGCTAAGAAAAACTTACGTATGTGCGAAGTTTTCATGATTGTAAGTCGTTTATTCTGCATCGGAATTATGGGTTTACCGTAGCCGTGGGTAACATGCTCCGCTGCATGTAACAAACAATGAGACTATTGTAGGAAAATCCTGAACATCTGTCTTAATTATAATTCATTCATCATCATCAGCTGAAAGACGTCCACTGCTGGACAAAGGCCTCCCCCCAGGATTTCCACACCGACCGGTCCTGCGCTGCTCGCATCCAGCGGCTTCCCACAACCTTTACCAGGCCGTCGGTCACCGAGTGGGAGGCGTGCCTGTGGTGTGACCTTAGAATAGCACCACCCCCACTTCCCGAGGGTGTCGTAAGAGGCGACTAAGCATTAACCGAAGGATGTGCAGCAGCGTCCTTTCCGCGCTCTATAACACTAAACTGCTACCGCCAACCAGCCTGTCAAGCATGGCGATTACGGCAACACCCTCCGAATGATTTGCAAATTATAATTATCTAGCATTATCTTATTATTATTATTATTATAAATCAGTAGGTTCAAACACCTCACTATTCAGGCCCATGCAATATAACTATTGGCCCGGGCGAAGTAAAGAAAATAGTGACAAGTTATCATAGGTGGTTGTGGTACCCTCAGACCCACTTCGCTTGCAGTAACAGTACCCGACTGTCCAAAATTCAGGCGTCTAATGTGGCAGATAATCGTCTAGTTCAGACAAAACCACGGGTTACAGTAACAACTGACCCATAGTGTGTGTATAGGGCTAACGATCAACTCCAGCATCAAGCGGACCAGATACTATCAGTAATAATCTGGTAATAATGACAGTATTTTCAAGTAATGACAATATACTGACATAATACTGACAGTGTAGTGGTTGGAATGATGGTCTGACGTATACTAAACGATGGAATGTTGGTATACTGATGTAAAAATACTGTCATTATTACTGATAGTGTCTGGTCCGCTTCAGAAGTTTTTAAGCCCTCTGCGTTCTGCGGTTTCAACCGATATGTCTCAACGACTAACGTTTAGTGACGACAACCTGCTCCCACAACGTTTTTACATGAGAAACGGTCACAGCTCACGGATGATGGTTTTGAGTAGTTTGTTTTTAGGACAGAGTATTATAGTAAACTAACTATCCGCCCGCGTTGACATCGTTTATGGTGCTTGGCACACGCATCATTATATTTTTGTTACTCCCTGCCAAAGGTTATTCCACGGGAAACGTGAATAAACAGAAGAATGATTTCATTTGATTTGTTTGTTTGTTTGTAAACTCTTTATTGTGAAAGAACAAAATACAATACATAAAACAAGGACAAGACATACAAGGGCGGACTTGATTTTGGTTTGACTAAACGCTAATTACCGTATTTCAGAAATATTACCTATTTGTGAGTATATCGAATGAAGAAAAAGGCGAGCTCCATAACTATGTTAACTTTCATATAATTCTTATCCCATATTTTAACTCGTTGGGGGATAAATTTTTAAAAAACCTTTCTAAGTGATTAACTATGTCAGCAAAAGTATGTACTATGTCTGTTAACGACCTTTTCCCAATGCAGTGGCACGGATCTCTTCCCATATCTCGGGAAATTTAGGCCATACTCCACATACAGGAGCCGAGTCCGGATTGATGGAGGTTGTGGGGCTAGTGGCCAACCCAGTCTCAGAAGATTTCAAGCTGCTTATAAGGCCTTCCAACTTGCCGTAACGACTGCCATCTAATGATAGCAGCCAGCACCAACGGCCTAACGTACCTTGTGAAGCATGGAAACATTCGAGATAATTGACACTAACAGTCAAACCCATCCAGTTAATGACTGTGTCTGTAGTCAGTTAACCTGCGTGATCGACGCGACCACGCAAGCCGCACTGAGCCAAGACCAATGGCTTAACGTACCTTGCGAAGTACGGAAACGGTCGGGATAAATACCACTATCAATCCAACCCATCCGGGTATTGACCGTGTCTATAGTCAGTTAACCTGGATAATCAACGCGAACACGCAAGCCCACTAAGCAGAGACCGTTTTTACATTTACAGCGTAGATATATGCAATGATATTTATATCCCTAACTTGAGAAATGATGTAGTCTATGTCCTTCCCCAAAGTCCCCTCTATCTCTGCACCAAAATTCATCAAAATCAGCTCGGCGGTTTTGGCGTGAAAGCGTAACAGACAGACAGACAGACAGAGTCACTTTCGCATTTATAATATTAAAGTAAGTATATAAGTATGGATTACCCTGCGTGAGTAACAAGACGAACTGAGCCATATACTCTTCTATCAGCTTTAGGTATTAAGGACAAATACCTCTATACACTTTTTCGGTATGCGCCGTAGGACTGTGTGAAGCATTGTTGGCAGGTTGTTTATTATGCAAATTGGTCGAGTAGTTCCTTATCGGCTGCTTCTTAACGTCTTTCACTTCATTCGCAGAACGATTTGAAGAATTCGATGTTTTTGAACGAGCTGAAATTCAAATCAGAGAAGCGATAGGGAAGACAAATATTTCCTGCATAGGCAAATCAACGTTTTTCTCAAGTCCATTGTACAAAGCCCTCCTATTCTAAATAATAATAAAAATATCCGGGACCAATCACACACGGTCATCTAGCCCCAAACTAGGATTCCCTGAACTATGGGAACCAGAGACTGATATACATACACATATGTTTTTTATTGTAAATACATACATGATATAATACAACCAGACACAGAGATATAAATACAGATAAATTGTGTTAACAACCTATTACGTCCCCACTGCAGGGGCACGGGTCTCTTCCCATACATATCGGGAAAGTTAGGCCATACTCCACATACGGGGGCCAAGTCCGGATTAGTGGAGGTTGTGGGGCTAGGCTAGTGGCCAACCCCAGGTTCAGAAGTTTTCAAGCCGCCTATAAGGCCTCCGACATAGCTTAACGACTGCCATCTAGCGATAGCAGCCGGCACCAACGGCTTAACAGATTTTCTATATTTAATAGAGTCATAAACACATTAAAATATTTTTTGTGTTAAACATTAACACTGAAATTGGTACTCACAGTTGACAACATGAGAATTGTTAATTTTATTATTGTTATGCTTCTCTGGAGCGGGTGTAGTGCGCCTGTGGTTTTCAGGATTCGCTGCGGTATTTTTGCGGTTATCTGAAGTGGCTGGCCCGTTTCTATGGGCAACTGAAGGTGCCTCGTTACTTGTAGGATGGACTAAACAAAGTTTTGATATTATACGTATGCCTATTACTGAATCAACCTCTTAATTTGTACGTTACGGTTATCTTTTGAATCTGGCGGAATAGCGGATACTAAAAAGCTCCTAAAATCGATAACTGATAGGTAGAAAGTAAGATTCTAGTAAAACTGGCAGGAACTCGTGTATAGCACTGTAATTTTATAGAATTGTAATATGTATATTGTATATTGAGCAGAATCAACAATATCGGCATCGCTTTTGAATTTTGATCATCAAATAATATTTAGGCATATGTTTGTCTTAAGGTTTGCCTTAGAATTAGTGACAATGTAAGGGAGACACTTGGATCAATGCAAAAAATGACCGTCTTTATTTGTGGTCCATGGTATGTTATACATACACCTGTGGTGATTTTTTTACTTAGCTTTTGATGGTAATGATTGATACATTAATATGTAAAACATAATTCATAAGGCGCTCGAGTGGCGGCCGTAGGCCGGAAGATGAAGTGTTGGACTGCCCCCCACCTGGTGGGCTGATGATCTAGTCAGTCTTGCAGGAAGCCGCTAGGTGCAATGGTTTAAAATTATGCTAAATATAAACCTATAGGGGAGGCCTACGTTCGACTGTTTTTTTTTATATTAAAAATTTGAGTGCGTTTGACTACATGTCACCTGATGGAAAGTGACGATGTAGTCGAGGATGGTACACGCAAACTCAAATAATGCCTATTCACTCTCGCCTTTAAGACCCCCAAATTATAGGAATCGGGAAACACGGACGCAGGTAAGGTTCCACTCCTTCACAGTTCGCATAATAAAAGAGGAAGCATATCGCTTCGCTTCGCTGTAGACGTATCCCGGCTGTTATTTTCATATTAAAAACACATTATTGGATTATTCCATTTATCACTTAAGCGCCAGCAATAATTTTGAGACATGGGGGGATAAAACGACGATAGGAGTATACCTACTTGTGTTAATAACTGTTTCTGTGTGTTTTTCAGGTGGAACAGACTGCGGCTTCGGTGTGCATGTTCCACTATTCGGACCTATTAAAACCATAAAAATAAAAATAAATATTATTAATGCCGAGACCTTCCTCATTTTACTGTTTTATATTGTTGTATTTGTTGTATCATCGAGTTTCGACTAGTTAACAAAGAGTGTTGTACTAAAAGAGATTAATTTGATTAAATTCATTTGATAAAAACAGAAATATATATTTTAGTATTCCAAAATAATTGGAGTCTGATGGTTCACATCTGGAAACCAGGCGATACCGTCACTCACACATATCTGTAACGCCTGGATATCAGGTATAATAGTCAGGTATTCAATTATAAGCCCATTTTAAGGTACTTTTTGTAACACCTTGAGCATCAGATTCTTAATGATAAATAAGTGGATAATAACATTTGACTTACTACTATGTCTTGAGTATTTCTTCACCGGTGACACGGATTTACTTCGTGGCGTACTTGCCCCTGAAAGACTCCGCACTTCGTGTCTTGTGTCTGAAACGGTAGAAGTATGATAGTGTCCGAATCCTGTGACTGATGAGCAAGGTTTAAATTGAAAATTAGAGTTAGACTTGTGTTTACATTCTTTTTTGCTAAGATTATGGTTTCTTATACTATAAGTGCGAGTGTAATAGTCACTATTCATTTGGATTTTAAATTGTGTGTATAGGTACCTAGAGCTGACAAAAAATATCGGCAATTTCATAAACGCCAAATAGGTAGACAACTTTTTCGAGCGAATCCGCGGGTTGAAATCTTGTCACTAATTAAATATTATAAATGCGGAAGTATGGATGTTTGTTTATTTGTTCCACTTTCACGCCGAAACTGCTCAACGGATTTGGATGAAATTTGGTAGGTAGATAGATAAAGCACTAGGCTAACACATAGGATACTTTTTATCCCGGAAAACTTGAGGGTTCCTGGAGGAATGGCTGAAACTGAAATTTTTACTTTGTCACTCAATGGCGCTGGCGCTGCCTAAACATTTTATTTCTCTCTGGATCTAATTCTGAAGTCCACGCAGATGAAGTCGCGGGCAGAAGCTAGTGTAAGAATAAAGCATAACATTAGATTCTCCATACCTCTGACCCGAGCGCTCGGGATACGGGAGGTAGATATTCCTCGGTATCCAGAAACTCCGGACAGGCTAGAAACAGTGCGGGTCGAGTTTTCATCTACACTCGAATCTGAAAGTTACAGGTCATCTTGTTATTAGTTGAGATTGAGTCAGACCCAAAAAAGAACCAAAGTTCAAATGATTATCTACTAGGTGTTATAGGTAATACTTGAAGGTGGGCTTCTACTCATCAAACTGAACAACTTTTGTTCTACATCATCATCAGCCGAAAGACGTCCACTGCTGGACATAGGCCTCCCCCAAGGATTTCCACACCGACCGGTCCAGTGCGGCTCGCATCCAGCGGTTTCCCGCAACCTTCACCGGGTCGTTGGTTTACCGAGTCGGAGGCCTGCCCTCGCTGCGTCTGCGGTGCGCGGAGTTTGTTCTACAACTTAGCAGAAATCGCAAAAAAATTTTTGGATTTCCCATACAAAATTGGCTCGCAAGCTGCTTGATTTGTATGAAAAGTCCAAAAAATTTTTTGCGATTTCTGCAAAGTTTTAGAACAAAAGTTAAGTTTGATGAGTAGATGCCCACCTTATAGTATTACCACACCTTTTTGTTAGACCCTGTATAGTGTAGTACCTCAGGGAGACCTTACAATCCGAGTAAAGGCTAGATCGCACTACGCGGCAGCGGCACTACGCGACGCTGCGCGGCCAAGTATTCTTTCCATGAAATCGTACGCGCTATACTACACTGCGCGGCAGCGGAACTGCGCGACGCGACGCTGCAGTTTTATACAAAATAACTGGCCGCGTCGCGTCGCGTAGTGCCGCTGTAGCGTAGTGCGTTCGTACCTTAAAGATATACAAGCTTAAAATCAACGCAATCAGTTTGTAGGAGAGTAGAGTGACTACAAAAATGTTTAGGGTCTTGGAAAAAAAATTGCGCCGTTCCAAAATCACGGAAAGATTTACCTGCAATGTCCCTTAAACATTTAAAATATTTTCAATAGACTATCCTGTTTCTCACGGATGTGTTCTGGAACACTTTCTAGGTTTCTGTTGGTCTAGTCGGTGTATATTGTGCAGAAGTTTAGGTACCTAAAACCGCACTACGCGACACTGCACTGTTGCGACGCTGCACAGACAAATATTGTGTATGAAATTGCAGTGCTGCGTCGCGCCGCGCAGTGCGATAAAGCTCGTACGATTTCATAGGAATATTGGGCCACGTAGCGTCGCATCGCGGCAGTGCTGCCTAGTGCGGTTCGACCTTTATTGGTAAAGCTTCTACTGCACCTGTGGCGCCTTAAATAAAAGACTGAATAAACTTATCTACATAGGTATGTAATGTCAAGACTTTTTTTCTAAACTAAGATCTAACCGGGATAGCAAAATTTGGAATTTGGAAGAAAACTACAGAAATAAACTTTACGTAACTTTATTTAGCCAATCTTAAATATATGCCAGTACTTCAACAATGGTACTTACAGTACAATATGTATTACACATACATATATTTTTTTTTAATCGAGATCACAATCGGAACAATAGTATGTACCTATCTTAATATTATAAATTACAAAACTAGCAACTTTATTAAATCGTTACAAAAAATAAAATAAGCAATCCAGTTGCATTTAAATAACTTACTTCAAGTATGTACATATCTATCTAAAAAAGTAAAGACTAAAATAATAAGAATAACAGCTTATTTATTATTTAAAACTTACCAGTAGAAAATAAAAGATTCAAATTAATCTTAAAAGCATATGAAAACTTATTGTTGTTTATCCAAATGACTACCAATGAAACCCAATACCAATGTAAATTTCACTAAGTCTATATATTTGACAGCAGAGCTGTCATTCTTATTACTATAGAATTCACTTGAGCATTATTACTAACACGCACTATTCCGATTGCAATCACAAGGCACATTACTTAAACAAAAACAAACTAAATATATTATCTTTTGACTACCACTTTCTACTCTTTTCAACTCACTATCTATTCAACCTTATATTCAACTGTCTCTTTCTTTGAAGAGTCCTGTCTCTGTTTAGTAACCTCTGCAGTCTTGTCAATTGTCACTTCGTTATTCTCCACTGAATCTTGTTTAGTCGTACTTTCTATCTGTGCCGCAGTGTCTTTACTCTCTGTATTCTCTGTAACCTTGTCAAGTCGTTTGCCTACGTCATCGCTAGAGAGAGAGCGGCTGTGTTTGCGTTTGGTACCGGCATTGGTGAAGCGTTCCCTGTTGGCGCGATGGGCTGCCTTCAGCTCCATCTCGACGCAGTGTTCGGCGAACATTAGTTGCAGCGGTGGGTACATGTGTGGTAGCAGTTCTAGGTCGCTCATTGTGATCTGTGGGACAAACGGAAAAATTGAGTACTAAAGACTATCATAACATATACATAACTTGAGTGTAAAATTTTGTTCATTTTGATTTCTTTAAAGGTAGTTTCAACTCGTGAAAATGTAAAATTTGCTCCAAGAAACCAATACAAACCGAATAAAAACTGTATAGACCTTCCGTAAACACGCTGTATAATTATATAAATATATTTATATATTCTTATATAAATATTCACGAGTTTCAGAATTAAGAGATTAGCGGCGATTGCGGAGTTTTAGGTAGAAAACACCCACAGCCTCACCTGTCACCTCGCTACTAGGGGCTTCATCATTATATCAACATGAAGACGGCCATTGCTGACCATAGACTTCCCTCATAGAATGAGCGGGTTTTAAGCCACATGAATCCAGCGGTTTCTTGCAAGTCTGAGTAGATCATCAATCCACTTATAGAGAGAGCGTCTAGCACTTTATCTTCTGTCACTCATTACCATCCACAGCTAAGTAATAAATCACCACAGACTTACATATGTATAACATACATTTTACACGCTATCTCAGAGTCTCCCTTAAATTGTCACTACTTCTGACGCAATCATCAGCCGAAAGACGTCCACTGCTGGACAATGGCCTTCCCCAAGGATTTCCACACCGACCGGTCCTGTGCTACTCGCATCCAGCAGCTTCCCGCAATCTTCACCAGGTCGTCGGTCCACCGAGTCGGAGGCCTGCCTACACTGCGTCTTCCGGGGCGCGGTCGCCTTCTGACGCAAACCTCGACCAATCAACTTACAAATATCCACACATACCTGCATATTATCAAACGCGATGCCAACGGTATTGTTCCCGCTCAATATATTGGAATTCAATCTCGGCAGTCTCGCGTATCTCTGGCTGAAGTGTGTCAGTACAGTGTAGCGCGCTCTCATCTGTCGTCCGATGTCTATGGCCTGTGTGGTCGTAGAGTGCATCTTGTGGCGAGCTTCGTCTGCTAACTCGTCTTCCATTGTGGCTTCGTGGATCAGGAGTGTCGAGTCTTGACCTGGAAGGGTTGAAATGCGTGATTGCAACTAGTTAAGTTTTTTTTAGCTAGGAAAAAGACACGTCTGTTGATCACCTGTCAATAAGAACCCGCTTTATTCTTTTATTATCTCCACTATGCAACTTCACTATTGCTGCCTATCACATAAAAAAAAACTAACTATGAAATGAAATCAAAATATGTTTATTCGAAGTAGTACATTGTACATTTTTCGAGGGTCGTTTTTTGTTTGCCTAATACGAAGTTCCTAACATTTCGAACTCGTATTCCCAACGTTTTGGGTAGTGTTTGTGGACTTTGCGGAATGAGAACAAACGTCTTCGGGTTCAAAAGAAACTCCCTCCAACACATTTATCAAGTGACCAATAATGGATTAAAACGCGTTTAATGTCTTAGTTATAGAACGCTTGCCTCTCATATACTTACCTAAGTTAACCAGATTATCGCACGGTATCGTGTCCCCGGAATACGTGATCCTGTGCTGATCTATATCCAGGCACACGCCGAAAGCGTTAGGGCAGTGCGACACATAGCACGTCCTTAGCGCGGACAGGCCGATAGACGCGAGTGTCGCCGGCGATATCTGAGTGGCGTTGGACTCTTGTTCTGGCGATGACTCAGCTAGCTGTAACCAAAAAGAAGGTTAAACTATAAAAGAATATACGAGTTTCGAGACGGAAGAGCTGATTCCGAGATGAAAGAGCTTATTGACGTTTCCTGTCTTTATTTTTAAGTGTCAGACATCGCACGGGATAGGCCATAAGCCAGACGCTGCTACTGACAGTTTACCGACAAAGCTCAACTGTAAAAGTTTAGATTTTTGAGCATATAAATGCAGTGATTGAACTTCTAAGGGGATACAGAGAAAAATTTTATTGAATTTGATGAGACCACTCGCTAAAAAGTAATTTAACAGCTGTAATCTCACTTTACTATTATAAATGCGAAAGTATGGATGTTTGTTTGTTTGTTCCACTTTCACACCGAAACTACTGAACGGATTCAGATGAAACTTGGTAGGTAGATAGATAAAGCACCCGGCTAACACATAGGACACTTTTTATCACGGAAAACTTAAGGGTTCCGGGAGGAATGCTAAAAAAACTGAAAATTTCCACTTCGCCACCGTAACATTTTCTTTCTGAAGTCTGAGTCGCGGGCGGAAGCTAGTTCTAATCATAAAATTCACTTAAGTATAACAGAACGGATGGCTCAGTGCAGCTCGCTTGTGCGTATCGATCACGTAGGTTAACTGACTACAGAAACAGTCATAACCTGGATGGACTTTTACTAGCAATTATCTCGACTGTTTCTGTGCCTCGCTAAACACGTTAAGCCGTTGTTATCACTAGAGTTGATAAGTCACGTTAGAGGCCTTATATGCAGCTTGAAAAACATTACGGATCTGGATTTGCTGCCAAAATGACTTAAGCCTTTCAATGTATGGGGAAGACATCCATCCTCAGCATTGGGTATGATTTGAGTTGTAAACTAACTGAACTGCTAGCTAGTCTGTGAACAGCGGCTGAAATAACAAACCAGGCTCTGGTTTTCACCAGGTAAGAAACTCACCAGGGTCTGGTTGGGCACCAGGTGGAAGTCTTCCCGCAATCGCTCGAACTGGTCATCGTACATGCTCAGCCAGGTGACGATTTGCCCGGGGGCGAGTAGCCACGCGGGGCAATATTCCGTGCCGGTTTCTTCAAAGGCCTCGCGACGCGCTTGTAGCACGCCGATTAGACCTGCATTCAATGATAGCATCAAAGAAGTTTTATATCGTCGCTCCGCTGGGGGGAGCGGAATGCATGTTTGTGGATAGCATTTACGCTTAGAGAGAATATTCAGTGAACCAAAGGATCCGACATTACTCAGAGAATGGGGGAGATGACTCAGCATCATCAGACATCTGGCCGAAGATAAGTATAAGTGGCATGCCTTGGGGGAGGCCTTTGTTCAATAGTGAAATAATACAGGCTGATACAAGCAGATGACTCCATGAAAAATAGATTATGAAAGAATGAAAACACTTTATGAGCATACAAAGAACAACTAGACCACATCGAATGAACTAAAGGTTCCGTTCCCGAACTAAGGTAAGATTTACCTCAAAATAATCTATCCTTTTTATAGTTAGAAGATTTATAATGAGTTATCCTGCTGTCATGGTAAAAATTACTCTCACGAAAGTGTTCTCGAACGCTTTCTTTTTATTATCCTCAATTTGGTTAGCCTGTTACATATTTTTTTAGGTTATAGGCTTGGGATACAAGTCATAAAACAGCGAATAGCTACGTTACAATACCCCCCCACTCAAAAGAATTTTCCGAGGAAATACAGGAAAATTCGAGCTGGTCCTCCAGCTCATAACTAAAACACAAAACCAGCCACAACACCAAGGGTAACAAAAAAGGAAACCAACTATTCCAAGCAACCCTCAATACCAACTTGTCGTCAATCTGACGATAGAGACCCCACAAACAATCAGGTGGCATACAGTATGAACGTAGTTCAACTGGTGGAGTGTCCCCCGTATCTATTTTACGTGTGAGGAGACTCGTACGACCCAAACCGGATTGGATTTGGCGTTTTTCTTCAGCCGTTTGTCTCTGAGATGCCGACGAATTGTCGAAAGGCTCTAAAGTCCTTATCTCAGACACCACATCAAGCTGAATCAAAGACTTATCCACAAAAGAGAGATCTTTGAAAACGCTGGGAGCCAAATTAAAAGACTTCCAGAAATCAACACCAAATATCATAGGCGAAGTGACGTCGGGGATGATGTAAAATTTTATAGTGCGTGTTTCAGCCTTTAATTTTACAGGCAGAAACACAAACCCACGAACTTGAGACTGTGTACCATTCGCAGCAGAAACATAAGGGAGTTCCTCAGACGCATGCAGCCGAATTCCAGATTCGAGAAACAGATCCCCTGCAGAGCCACCCAAAATAGAGATGCTGGACCCCGAATCTAAAAGACCCTGGAATTTTTCATTGAAAATACTCACAACAAGATGAGGACGAATGTCACAGCCAAAATTTGAAAACCGAACCGTAGCGATATTATGAGAGAAGAACTCGTGTAAATGTTTTAAATGGTTATTCCAATCATCTTTATCAAAATTTGGATGGTTGGAATTGCCACAGTTCGCTTCAATGTTTTTTTCCGAGACTGGTTTAGTAGGTGGAGACACCGATTTCTTACAGTTAGGGCAAGTAACCCGCGTGAAACCCTTGTTCCCACATGAGAAACATACCAACTCCTTAGACTCACACTGGTTAAGGGAGTGGCCAGAAACACGACACCGCATACAAAAGACTTTTGAGGTCTCTACGACATCCACCTTTGGTACAGATTTGCCCTTATATGCGAGGTCCACAGCCAATGTTGACTCGGTAGGCCTGGGAGGCTCCTTATACTCGGAAGCGCGGATAAAACTATATTCCAGGACCTTGCATTTACGTTTCAGGTCTGAAAACGTTTCAAACTCCTCCAGGGCCAAAGCTGTTACAAAATTCGGTTTCAAATTGAAGCGAACAATCTTAATTTTCTCACATTCCGGTACTGGTTTTGTTAGTAAGTTAAAATAATTTTGCATTTTAGCAAGTTACAGGGAAACTGATTCATGAGCTCCCTGAGTACGCTCACGGATTTCACGGAGGAGACGATCATCGTAATCGATCGGTAAAAATTCCTCCAACAATAAATTTTTGAGGGAACACCAATCAGACAAACAAGGTTTCACACTGCGGAACCAAGTCAACGCATCCTCAGTAAATAATTCAGCGGAACCCTGAAACAATCGTTCCTCAGTAATACCGCGAGTCTCACAAAGCTCTTGTAAACGCAAGAGGTACATACGCACACAGGTGCGACCATCATACTTGTGGTTCAATCTGGCAACCACTTCTCCAGGGCTACAACCACACTGAACAACAGTCATGGGTTGGGAACAAACCGAAACAGAGCAATCATCAGTAATTCGTTCCATGATCAAAATATTGTGCACCATAAAAAAAAACACTGAGTCTATTTGGCACTTCACAGATAAAAACTTAAAAATAATATGTTTACAGACTTAACCTTAAACTAAGTATTAGTTACAGAACTATTCACTTAAAAAAAATTTTTTAATAAAAATTTCCCTACTTTTTTTTATACACAGCCTAGAAACAAGTGCTTCACTGTAGCTAAGACGACACAATGATTTCCTAAAGTTTTGGCCCCACGTTGGGCGCCAATTGTTACATATTTTTTTAGGTTATAGGCTTGGGATACAAGTCATAAAACAGCGAATAGCTACGTTACAAGCCCTTGGCATCATTTCACCTAACGGTATATGAAGATGATGCCGATGATAGAACCAAGCTTATTAAGATTATAGAGAACTGGCTATCTTGTCACAACATGTCAATGTTGTTAACATTGATGTTTGGCAGCAAGACTTAGATGTAGGTGGCCAGACGGGCTCAGAAAATGCCCTGCCAACAACCAAACAGAGACTCACAAAGTTGGATCCCGCCGGATTTCGAACGGTCGGGCCGGCCAGTACGCTACGAAGGCGGTTAAATTTTCAACAAACAATTTTTTTCTTTTACACATGTACTATTATTGAACATCCTGTAGTGGGGACGATATGGCTTGTTAAGAGGCCTTTCTCGAAACGCAATGGCTTGTTAAGAGGCCTTTCTCGAAACGCAAGCGCTCAAGTTTAGGCATCGACACGGATCGACGTACGCTTGTTTGTATAATCGCTTTACTCCACGCACACAAACGTATCGCGCGACGGACTAATAGATTTTGATCCTTTTATCCGCTCGTTCTAAGCTAGCCGTGAAATGAAACAGCCGTTGCATTGTTTTGCGTGTATTGTTTACTGTAATTGCCAAGAACGTGTTTACTATGACGTTTATAAGATATCGTTATATTTTGACCTTACTTTTTACGTTATATATATTAAGAGGCCTTTCTCGAAACGCAAGCGCTCAAGTTTAGGCATCGACACGGATCGACGTACGCTTGTTTGTATAATCGCTTTACTCCACGCACACAAACGTATCGCGCGACGGACTAATAGATTTTGATCCTTTTATCCGCTCGTTCTAAGCTAGCCGTGAAATGAAACAGCCGTTGCATTGTTTTGCGTGTATTGTTTACTGTAATTGCCAAGAACGTGTTTACTATGACGTTTATAAGATATCGTTATATTTTGACCTTACTTTTTACGTTATATATATTTTTTAAATTTAGTTCCATGTTTAAGCTACATTGAACATTAAATCAGTTATTAAGGGATAAAAATAAGTAATTCAATATGATGAAAATAGTATTAGATATTATGATTAGTAGATTTAAAAGTATGTGTACAATATCTATTTATTGTAAATAAAAAGACATTTTGATTTGACTTTTTGACTATAAAATTATTCTCACCTAGTAACTAACGCCCTATATTTATCCTATATTGATGTGTATTAGTTAAAAATACAGGTGTAACAAGGCGGTAGCAGAATTTTAAAAAAAAAAACGTGCTCTTAAACAATATTGAGATTTTTTATTTTTTATCAACAACTTATACTTACAGGATTATAAAAACATGCGTTTTTTTTCTGAGGTGAAAAGAACGTTATAAAACACGTTTTTTTTCTGGCGCAGGTTTTTTTCAGGTGTATGAAAATTAAATAAAATATAAGGTGCTACTTTATTAGTGCCCGATATTTTAGTCAGTGCTCCTACTCCTGATTCTGATCAACTTTCCCCAAGGAACAAATCGCAAAAAAAAAATTTTGGGCTCATTTTTTTTTCATAGTAAATGTACGTATCATGTAATACACGCCTTTTGTTAACCTTTTCAAATTTTCTGTTAGATTTTCGATATATTTCACCTTTTCCCAGATATTCGCAGTTTTTGCAAAAAAACCGTTTTTTTTTATAAAAAATGCAAAAATTTCTGAAACGGTAAGAGATATCGAAAATCTAACAGAAATTTTGAAAAACTTATATAAAAGCAAATAATACACGAGACGCATGTTGACTATGAGAGAAATGGCCTAACTCATTTTTTTTTTCGGATTTCCCATACTAAATGTGAAAAGTGAGTAAGGAGTTTGTATGGGAAACTGAAAAAAAAAATTGAGTTTGGCTATTTTTTATACTCAATATGCGTCTCATGTATCATATGCTTTTACAATTTTCGTTTCAAAATTTCTGTCAGATTTGCGATATCTTTTACCGTTTCCGAGATATTTGCAATTTTTGCAACAAAAAAAACGGTGGTCATGATATCTGAATAGTGAGTAAAGAATTTGTATGGGAAACTAAAAAATAGTTTAGCTATTTTTTTTATAGTCAATACGCGTCTCATGTATTATTTGCTTTTATCTAAGCTTTTAAAAATAGTTTAGCCATTTTTTTTCATAGTCAATGTGCGTATTATGTAACACACGCCCTTCGTTAACTTTTTCAATTTTTTTGTCAGATCTTCGATATATTTTACCTTTTCCCAGGTTTTTGCAAAAAGAAACGGAGGTCGAGATCAAATGTAGATCGATTTTTTTTCAATATTTTTCCTGTATTCTATACTTCATTCTAAGTAGTGATGTAAATAAAATAAAAAAAATCATATTTCATAATCTTAAAAAAAACACAGATTTCTAAAGGTTCTTTTTTTCTTTCAGAGAACAGAATATACAACTGAAATGTAATAAACATAAAAAGTGATGGGTTTATTCTGATTTACTTAAATTGATAAAATAAATTAAATTCTTCATTTATATAAGATCTAAAACAAACAAGGATTGCAGAAATTCTGTCCCTCAGTAAAAATTAAACATCAGTGAGTGCCAACTATTTCGAGCTATTTAATTACTATAAAAAACAAATACGTTCGTTTCAAATGTTAAAAATTAATAAACTAAACAATGATACACTTATTTAACGATAACCACCTAAGTATATAAGGTGCTACTTTATTAGTGCCCGATATTTTAGTCAGTGCTCCTACTCCTGATTCTGATCAACTTTCCACAAGGAACAAATCGCAAAAAAAAATTTTGAGCTCATCATACTAATTTCGCCGCTCGGCTGATCGATTTGTATGAAGAGTGCAAAATTTTTTTTACGATTTGACTATGGGTTTCTTGGGGAAAGTTGATCAGAATCAGGAGTAGGAGCACTGACTAAAATATCGGGCACTAATAAAGTAGCACCTTATATACTTAGGTGGTTATCGTTAAATAAGTGTATCATTGTTTAGTTTATTAATTTTTAACATTTGAAACGAACGTATTTGTTTTTTATAGTAATTAAATAGCTCGAAATAGTTGGCACTCACTGATGTTTAATTTTTACTGAGGGACAGAATTTCTGCAATCCTTGTTTGTTTTAGATCTTATATAAATGAAGAATTTAATTTATTTTATCAATTTAAGTAAATCAGAATAAACCCATCACTTTTTATGTTTATTACATTTCAGTTGTATATTCTGTTCTCTGAAAGAAAAAAAGAACCTTTAGAAATCTGTGTTTTTTTTAAGATTATGAAATATGATTTATTTTATTTTATTTACATCACTACTTAGAATGAAGTATAGAATACAGGAAAAATATTGAAAAAAAATCGATCTACATTTGATCTCGACCTCCGTTTCTTTTTGTAAAAACCTGGGAAAAGGTAAAATATATCGAAGATCTGACAAAAAAATTGAAAAAGTTAACGAAGGGCGTGTGTTACATAATACGCACATTGACTATGAAAAAAAAAATGGCTAAACTATTTTTAAAAGCTTAGATAAAAGCAAATAATACATGAGACGCGTATTGACTATAAAAAAAATAGCTAAACTATTTTTTAGTTTCCCATACAAATTCTTTATTCACTATTCAGATATCATGACCACCGTTTTTTTTGTTGCAAAAATTGCAAATATCTCGGAAACGGTAAAAGATATCGCAAATCTGACAGAAATTTTGAAACAAAAATTGTAAAAGCATATGATACATGAGACGCATATTGAGTATAAAAAATAGCCAAACTCATTTTTTTTTTTCAGTTTCCCATACAAACCCCTTACTCACTTTTCACATTTAGTATGGGAAATCCGAAAAAAAAATTAGTTAGGCCATTTCTCTCATAGTCAACATGCGTCTCGTGTATTATTTGCTTTTATATAAGTTTTTCAAAATTTCTGTTAGATTTTCGATATCTCTTACCGTTTCAGAAATTTTTGCATTTTTTATAAAAAAAAACGGTTTTTTTGCAAAAACTGCGAATATCTGGGAAAAGGTGAAATATATCGAAAATCTAACAGAAAATTTGAAAAGGTTAACAAAAGGCGTGTATTACATGATACGTACATTTACTATGAAAAAAAAAGGCTAAACTATATTTTTTTTAATTTTCCCTACAAATTCTTGATTCACTTTTCAGTTATCTCGACCACCGTTTTTTTAATAAAAAATGAAAATATCTCTGAAACGGTAAGAGATATCGAAAATCTAACAGAAATTTTGAAAAGCTTAGGTAAAAGCAAATAATACATGAGACGCATGTTGACTATGAGAGAAATGGCGTAACTCATTTTTTTTCGGATTTCGCATACTAAATGTGAAAAGTGAGTAAAGAGCTTGTATGGGAAACTGAAAAAAAAATTGAGTGTGGCAATTTTTTTGTAGTCAATATGCGTCTCATGTATTGTATGCTTTTGATTAAGTTTTTCAAAATTTCTATCGGATTTCCGATATCTTTTACCGTTTCCGAGATATCTGAATAGTAAGGAATTTGTATAGGAAATTGAAAAAAAAAATGAGTTTGGTTATTTTTTTATAGTAAATATGCGTCTCATGTATTATATGCTTTTAGTTAAGTTTTTCAAAATTTCTGTCAGATTTCTGATATTTTTTACCGTTTCCGAGATATTTGCATTTTTGGCAAAAAAAACGGAGGAGGAGATTTAACAAAAAAAAATAACCCTGTCTTGGAGCGAGCTTCATAAATTAAAAGGTTTTTGACATGGACGTAAAGTAGCCTTATTGCACTATTAGTCTATTAGGAAACGGGCTAGCCGCTTTGTAAACAGGTACCATAAAGCAAAATTGTTTTTTTTTTAATATATCCTATATCACTCCCACAATCTACGAAGAATCTAATTAAATTTCATGTGTGGAAATCACGGTTAAGGTTGTACAGCGCACCCTTTGGTGCATAAATACATACATTCGAAGCAGGGTAAAAACATGCATCTTTTTTCACCCTAGAACACTACATATTATCATACTTTTTTTATTTCTTGTGTCGAGAACGTCAGGTATGCAAGCTACTGATAATCAACGCGAGTAAGCACTGTAGCGCTAATTTATAACAAAGATACACCTTCTTCCTTTTTTCTTCCGTGTTAAATATACGGGCTGACATGAACTTCAAGGATAAAAAAATTACAAGCATGTATGTACTTTGTATATTCATATGAAAACGACAGTGAATTTTTTTCATATTATCTAATAAGAGCGACCACCCTAGAAAATATGGAAAAATGACAATGTTATTTTTATGTAAATATAATATTCAAAGTACCTATATGTTTAACATTTTTATGATTAAAGTAGATGTCACTCAGAATATCAATTTAAAAAACATATATATTCACAATGATCAAAACGTTGCGGGGCAGCGTATAATTAGTACTATCGGAGCGCGGCAAAACTGACACATCGGTCCACGCGGAGGCAATGAAATATATCGTAGATTTCTGGTACAATTTAATTTATTGTATTTTTGAAACCTTTTTAATTAATGCAGATATATTTATTGATTTTTATTGGGAAAATAACACTGTTTAATTTGATGTCAGTTTCAATCAAAAATATATTGGTTTTATTATAAAAAATCGCGGTTAAATATAGACGTATTTCGCTGAAATTGATGTCAGAAATATATTTTTTTACTAGAGATTGTGACGTTTAATCGAAAAACGAGAACATTAACTAACAATAAATGTTTTCTAGTTAGAAAATTAGGGGCTTGAAAATGACCGTGCGAACCTTTTTTGCGAAAACATGACTGCGTGTTATTTTTTATATAAAATAATGGAACAAATGTTTAAAAATATGAAACATTAACTTACAATAAGAAACACGAATCTACTGAACACATATTTTTTTTAATGTATAACTCTTTCCGAAAGTAGAAAATTACGAGCTCAAAAAGTGCGATTTCTCGAAAAAAATGTGAATGGGCCCTTAACGACGACGACGACGACATACTATTAAATTAATAGCGGACCAGACACTATCTGTAATAATGACAGTATTTTTAGATCAGTATATTGACATTCCACCGTTTAGTATGCGTCAGACCTTCATTCCAACCACTACACTGTCAGTATAATGTCAGTGTATTGTCATTACTTGAAAATACTGTCATTATTACTGATAGTGTCTGGTCCGCTAATACAGCAACACCACTTTCCTGCGACGTTGCCTACACTTGGTGCCAAGGTTACGCTGAGGTTTTTGACCTACTAACTCTGTTGTGCTAAAAATCTTTTGTTATTACCTGTGGAACATAGACTAGAATAGAAACGTTTATTTGCTAGAATACATATTATGTATACATATATACAAAGGTCTTATAGTAAAGTGGTAAATGTATTCAGCCGTATTGTATTAGTTCTTAATACTTCTACATTTACAAAGTTCAATAGTATATGAAATTAACATTAATATTAATCGAGTGCTTTAATTTAATTTGTTTTTATAATTCATAAATTCATTAATATTATAAAAGCAGTGGTGCATAAGCCATTCTGTTAATTTTGTCTTAAATATAATTCCTTGCAATGAGGAAGAAAACGCAAAGCTATTTGCAGATGGCGCAACGGACGCTTGACTCATAACAACTTTCAATTAGTTCCGCGTTTTTTATTATCGCGAGGTGTTATAAATAAGTTATTTTTTCTGTTAAATTGTTAAATGGAAAATGTATGCGACTTGGACTGTTCCTCAATTAAAGGCGAAGTTGAAAAGTACATAATTGAAAACGTAACTTTTCCCACGTCTTCTTCATCCGAGAATCTTTAGGAAACTAATGATTTCCATTATTATTGCAACCAATCGCTACACAACGCGGCATTTTTTTAATAATCTTATGTTTAGTTCACGTAAACAATTTTTTCTATACGTTTTGACAGTTAGTATGAGTCAAGTGATATCAGCGCCTCTATCGGCGAGCTTTGTCAGTTTTCTTCCCCATTGTTTTATATAATTTGGAAGATTATTAAATATTGTAATGCACATATTAAAAATGTTTTATGTTCACTTCGTAAACATGCAACTCAGCAGTGCAATGACCAGACCGAAATTGTTACAATAAAGTGCTGTGTAGTGTATCAGCTAAAACCCACAAAAATAAATGTATGTTTATTTACGCACACATGTAAATAAGATTTGTATAAATAGTTTGTAAGATGTAAATAGAGTCTCTTGGTATCCAGACTCAACGCTGTTTCACTATCGACGTGACGACGCATCATCGACCCTTTCCACTATCCTCTCACTGTGGCCAAGAAACCTTTAGCCGTCAGCTTAGGCAGCTGATCAGTCGTCGTTGGTGAGTCTGCCCGACTGACAGTGAAAAAACCCCCGACCTCAATCCCATTTCCTTCCCAACTCCGCCTGTCATCTTAGGTCTCGTGGTGCAGGCATCCCGTACTTATATATATATGTGTATATATTTTATGGTTAGAGCTAGGGCTGTTAGGGCACTAGGGTTGTTAGGACGCTAGGGCTAGTAGGGTTGTGTAGGTCTTAGCTCGCCCTCTCCATTCTCATGTACAGTCAGATAGCTTATACGTACATACGACACTACTTACAGTAACTCTGACACATTACCAGACACATAACTATACTACACAACGACACTAGTTAGTTGACTGTACATTTTTTTTTCTTACGTGTTTGTAAATATCATGTATTTAAACATATGCTTACTTACCGATATGATGATCAGCATGCAGATGCGAGATGTATATAGCTTTCAGAGTCCTAAGCATGGCGTTGACTCGCTTCGGCCCGTAGAACCGCACTAGCTGACTGAACGTGCCTTCGCCGCAGTCGAGAAGCATTGAGCTGTGCTCACTAGAGGAGAAGCGAGATTCCGTTATGAAATAGTTTTTTTATGATATCTTATAATAAATAATAGCTATAAAAATCCTGTGAAAACGTATATGCTTTTGATCAGGAACAAACTAGCCACACATTGATTTATTCTACGCCTTTTGGCTAGTTTTAGGGTCCTCTTCAGTCTGAGGGTTCTTCATCAATCCATCCTCAGCCGATTTCGGCCATGGCGACTGCTTACTACTCCTAGGCCGGGTTATGGCGTTCATGCGCCCTAATATGGCTAACATAGCCGATCTTAGCGGCAAACTCGCGTGCACAGAGAGGGCATGTGAGAACACCGTTAACAAAATTGTAATTTATAGCCGCTGGTGGTCGGGCTTTAATTTCGTCGCGTTTGGTATCTAGAGCTAGCCTGCGACGCTCTTCATAAGAATCGGTTTTAGCCTTCACGAGGGTTCTATACCTACTGCCAAGCAACGTACTGAACGCTTGTGTATAGGGCAAGATAGGTAGCGCGACTACAGAAGGGCTTTCACCTCTTCTAACTATACAGGATGAAATTGAAATCGTGGAAAAAAACTAACTGTGGTTTCTGCTCATGGAACTGAACAACGTTCTCTAAGAAACCAATTAAATCCAAGCAAAAAAAAAATTGATTTTCCATAGAAAGTTGGCTACCAACGTCACCGATTTGTATGAAGAGTCCTTTTAAGAAGGATTAAGAAACCAAAAGCACTCACTTGACGTGCACCACAATGGCGCTAGTATTCCTAGTTTTGCTCGGTATGCAAGAGCCGGTGCCCAAAAACACGACCTTGGGGTACTCCTTATTGCCAGCCGTCCGCGCGTATCGCATTCCGTCCACTAGATGGCGGAACTGTTCCAAGCTGGAGACGAAACCGTCGACATCCATGGTTTCTTGTATGTAATCTTGGATGTGGAGTTTTGGTTCTAGTGTTCTGTAATGTAGGGATACATTGGAACGATCTTATCGTGAATATTTGAGGAATTGACATAGCATTGAGGAGAAGATAGACTTCGTTTGCAATAAACAAAATAGGAACTTAAGAACTAGTTATACTGTGACATAAAAATACGAAATAGTTGAGTTGCTGTAAAATATTTTAAAAGTGGCACACCCCGAATACTCCACATAAATCAACCGAGTTATAACCTCCCATTCTCACACGTAGGAGCGAGCGAGATAACCGAGTAAAGACTGTATGCCAGAACGAAAATAGTTCTTCAATCAAAGAAACTTATTTCAGTCAAGAGATTTCCAGTTTCCTATATAAGGAAAAAATAAATTACTCGGATTAAGACACAAAATGTTTCAAAGTTTATCATTTAAACGAACCAACTAAATACTCGAAACAATATCATGTGGACTCTTTTTTTTAAAAAGTATATTACTCATTCCAAGAGCGTAACGATTTTACATCACACAATTATCAATCAGGTGTAATTTGATACGTTCTTCGATTAAACTATATTATTTTTAGTTTCAACATTTGTTGGTACTTAGATGGAGAAGCAGACGTTCTTGAATCAAGAGGTTTCGGTTCTAAATTAGAAAAATGATATTTGTTGAATTGAAATTTAAGGCTTTTTCTAAGATTACGATGATTTTCCGTCCAAATATTTATCTACATGACACCAATAACTTTATTTCTTGGATTTAATATGTTTCTGATTCATGGTAAGATTGACTATTACTCTCAGATAATTATCTGTTATTTAAGCTAAGATCTTTAAATCTTTTGTATTAAAGTGAAAATTACTTGATATGAAAGATTCGTATATTTCAATTAAATTTTATAATTATTTAAAGAAAATTTTATTTTATACAGGGTGTTAATTTGGTCGCAGATTTCCGATCTAGGGATTAAATTATTCAAAAACTGAAGAACTTCTCAAAAAATACTTTTAACACAAACTTTGACGGCTAGTACAACTAGTTTATGTTAAAAGTATTTTTTGCGAAGTTCTTCAGTTTTTTGAATAATTTAATCCCTAGATCGGAAGTCTGAGACCAAATTAACACCCTGTATAAAATAACATTTTCTCTAAATAACTATAAACTATAAAATTAGTGTGTTGATTATTGTGCAGAGTGTTGAGTGAGAAGAAGTTGTTCTATTTTTTGGATAATATCACTACTAAATAGGAAGTCTGTAACAAAATTAACACTCTGTCTTAAAATATACAATTATTTTTCACAACAATTATCGTGTTTATATGATCAGCACTTTCAACTTGGCAAATACAGAATCTTTCACTTATATTTTTTCTAGGACTCGATAATTTTATAGTTAAAAGTACTTTAAAAAGTTCCAGTTTTTTATTTATTTATCAAAAATAATAAAACTTATACCTATAAACATAACAAAGTAAGTATCTACGAAAGTATACAATTCAAAGACTACCAAATCCACAGCCAGCAGTAAGCTTAAAATTAAAAAGATAAATTGTTGTTCCGTCAACTGAGCTAAGTGACATAGGCAACTGGTTACAACAATTACATAGAGATACCAACTTTACTTCATCACTAATTTCGACGTGATATGTTTTGAAATGGTTATTATAGCCACAGATTCGTAACTTGTAGCATGAAAATGATATCGACTTTAAATTTTTGGTTTTGATGAAAAAAAATATTACAAAAAACTTTTAGAAAGATGGTTGCTCCATTTATTTTTGAACCTTATTATTGCTTTGTTCTTTTACAGTTCTCAGTAGGACATTGTAATACATAGTTATTAATTTTATGAGCTAAATCAAGATTCTAGATGTAACGCGTATTTTTAACATTTTTATTTTCTTTTGACACTCAGGACAATGCATTTCGATAGCTGCTTTGAATTAAAGTAAATGTCCAAAATAAAATTACGATTAAGATTAAAACAAATATAAATATACGCTAACTTAATGAGGGAAGCGTGCAGACAACAATGACTTAACAATAAAAATGACTGCCTACAGATTTAGGATTTATATAACATGAGCTGGCATAATGTCATAGCAAGTCGTAATACCGTTTTTGTACGATAAGGTACAAGTGTGACGTTGCTTTGGGTAATTTACATGAAAGACATGATTAATTTAAAAGAAAGTCGAATCCCTTTGCGGTGGTGCTCTGAAGCTCATATTTGCCAGATTTCTCCTTTTGTTTTTTGATGACATTGTGGATCTCCAGCGTTCTGAAAACGATTAATTTATTAGCCATAATATGATAAATTATCTAAATTCAATCAAATCGTAAAATAGAAGAGCATAGTATGTATGAATTTATAATAGATTTTTAAATATTCAGGTAAAAATTGCTTACATGTTTTTGAACAATGAGTCCTTCTATAGATTCTGAACTTGAAAATTTTATTTTTCCTGACAGTCTTCTCCGGGGTGGAACTAAGTAGTCCAGTTGTACAGGGTAATTTGAAGAGTGATTTTTATCTGAAATCAATAAAATTGAATATAATAAAAAATACCCTGGGACAAGGAGCCCTTGGCAATACCGTAAGTAGCACTGTCAAGGGCTTCCATGCTCCCTCATCTATATAATTATTTACCAAGTAGGTAGGGTAGACGATATTAAAAAATAAAAACAAAACAAAAAACGACAAAAAGGAAAGGACAAAAGTACGAAAAGACAAAAGAGAATCAAAAAGTTTAAAATATGTTAGATTCTCACCATGGTCTTCAATGTTTCCAATATTTGTAATGCATTTTCATTTGTAAGTTGACTTTGCTTCAACTTTAGGAGCTTGACAAACAAGGGTTCCCAATGTTTGTAAAAAAACAAAACCTGTTCATTGTACAAAGATAAATCTGAAATAACATTATTAAACTTACATGGGTTTGATCATAGTTCAAAAGAAAATCAAAATTTAAAACTCTTCATACATAATCAGTCCTGATGGATGTATAAATCTTTGGTCATCACAGGGTGCATGCAAACTGGGTAGGTATACTAACCCCTTCACTACAGTAGCAGTTTAAGAATATCCTGTATTCTGTATATTCAGACACACATTTTGCAACAACGCCTGTATAGTGTTTATTACCAACATAAATGACCTTTCACATTTTTATTCGTGAACTGTTGAAAGTTTTGAATTGGTATTTCAGTTTTTTTTTATTTAGTTACCACCTCTTCCCAAGGCTCGTTATTTGTATTCAGCCATAATACATATTCTGATGTATCTGAAATTACATAAGTTGCATTAATAAAGTCAAAGAGTTGATAGACGGTTTACATTGAGCTGTGTTTAACTGTACTAATATAATTTAGTTGATTAAATTCTCACAAGTTCAGAGGTTTCATCACTTTTAGCATTTTTTTTTTGATAATTTAAAAGTCAAATATTGTGCAGCAGCTGATGGCTTATGATTATGATTGGCCGTCATACGCTATACAGCAGTCAGGTTTGACTACAGCCTGGCTTCGTCCAGGGGGAGTGATGCACTAACAACTAGCTACATAACGATGGAACGGTTTCTTCGAAGTTATTGGTTCAGCACAGGATGTATGACCAGGAATTTACTTGAGTATAAAACTGCAGTCCAGACACTGCAACACAGTCCGTGCAGTATGATGCTCTTGCTCCACCTGGGTCTTATTTCGCTAATACTGTATTCGCCCTGCTCGTGGTTCTGCCTTGAAAGCATGGTTCTATCTCCGTTTGAGCAAGACAAATACATCATAAGCAGGACAATTTACGCGCTAGGACGCAGGTGGAGCAGAAGCATGACTGCATAACTTCCACTGCAAGTGGATGGACAGCTGTCTCAAAGCTCAGGAGGCCACATCCCCGCAGATACGATAGCTTGGTTAGGGTGTAGAGTAAAAAAGGGGCCCAATGATGAAAATCAAAAATATTAAGCATACCAGTTACCAGCGGAGTAGGTAGCTTTTTAATCAGTAACTGGACTTACCGCGAAATCTTTCAATTACATCTTGGGGAGTATCCCACGACGCAAGCAGTGTATTTAGAAGTCTCATCCATTTTCTTCAGTGAGGGTTCTTCAATTCACAATTCACTTCAATCTATCAATTATTAAACTAATAACAAACTATTACATGACAAATCAAGTTTACCGCCTTGGACGGACGAAAAGCGCGCGATGCAGAGTAAAGGGTTGCCAGTTATTTTATCTTTATTTTACCCATTTTTTATTTTGACTTCAGAACTCTATTTTTTACCAGCATAGGGCATAGCCAAAAGGATGGGTTATTATACGTTATCTCATACCCTATGTACGTATGAATGAGGAAGAAATCGTTCATTGCCCGCGGCAGCTGAATCTACTGAACAAATTTTGGCAAATGAGATGTCGAGATCGAAAGTTCCTAGCTAGGCTTTAAACATACAGGATGTTTAAAAAGTGCATTTGAAAATTTCGTAATAATAGTGACTCATGAAACTAAACAACTTTCCCCAAGGAACCTATACTCAGTTCGCAAAAAAATTTTGGACTTCTCATACAAAATTGGCGGATTGGTTGAACAATTAGTACGACGAGTCAAAAATATTTTTTGCGAATTGAATATAGGTTCCTTGAGGTAAGTTGTTCAGTTTCAAGATTCGAAGCCGTGGTCAAAATTTTTTCACGTATATCATAAGGACTCTATATATCATCACTGTGAGTGAATTTCAGAATGGTGGAAGGTAAGCGTCATAATGTAAAACCATTAACCCAAAATTTACTCAACGAAATCCTGATAAAAGCGAAGATGGCTTGATGAGTGGGACAGGTTTGACGATCAATGGAAGGAGGTGGCTTGGGATAGAGATGCGTGGTGAAATTGAGGGGATGCCTTTGCTCTAGTGTAGGCTAGTGAAAAAAAAATGAAAAATCATATGGACAGAGCTCGGCTCATTCTTGATATTATCCGTTAGATCTATTTGCACTTTTAACATTTTGCTCTTTTAACATATTTTTGAACACTTAATCATTTTGCGCTTTTAATTACTATTTAAAAACAGGCGCAGCGAAAATGTGTTTTTATATGTAGTTAAAATTTTTACCTCTGTCAATATTCAGGTATTGTTTAATAAATAAAAAAATTAACCTTTAATAATTTAGTTATTATGAGAATTAAAAGGAAAAATATATAATTAATTTACATTTGTTTAATCAAAAATCCCGAACAACGTGGAGGTAACGGGGACAGTACAGTACATCTGCGGAAAACTGCTGTCATCGACACAGAACAATCCAGACTGAACATCGCCTGTTGCGCTTTTTAAGAGACCAGACTCCTGATGAAGGATCTTTTTAGAAGGAGGCTTCTTACACATTTTTTTTATGTCATAGGTGGCAAACGTGGAAGATTTTTCTGGAAGAGCAAAGATCCGCTGCCGTGCGTGAGCACAGAGTTGGCTGCGCTGTCAGAAACGACTTACTGAAGTCCATCGAACACCCTCGTGGCATATCGGAACGTGTAATGGTGTTGGGTTTAAAAAGCAGTTGCAGTTTTGTCACGACAATATCCGCCTATGCTCCAACAATTACATCAACCGATAAAACTAAAAAGCAGTTATCGCGAAAAGTTTACTGGAAGCACCCGCGTTCAGGACACTGGCATCAACTGGATCTAGCCCTTACCAGGAAAAGGGACTTCCGCGAGATTCTCCATACGCGATACTTTCACGGTGCCGATTGCGACACCGATCACTCTTTGGTGGTGACGAGCGTCAGTTTCACTTACAATAATATCCATTCGTACGAACCACCCGGCAGGAAGAAATTTAACTTTAATCATGCAGGTCCAAAAGTTTGAGGAAATGGTAAGAAGTGAAACAGCGCATCAGTTACAGAGGAGTGGAACAAAGTTAGAAAACTCCTAACAGACACGGCAGGTATGGCTTTCGGATACCAGGAGAACAGAAATCAGGACTGGTTTGCCGAAAACTTTGACCCCGGTCTCGATACGCAGCAAGAGCTTCGAGAGGCCAAAGCGAAGCATACGTTACTATGCTAACGCGTATTGGACTGGGCTTTATCGTAGGATACAGTCGTGTGCAGATACCGGCAATCTAAGCATAAAGCGGGCTATAGAGCCTATTTCCAAACAAACAGCCCCTATAAAGGAAGTGGATGGCACGGTTATCAGTGACAACCGTCGCAAAATGGAACGCTGGATAGAGCACTATACCAGTCTATACTGTCGGAGGCTGTCGAAAGTATGCCCAAATTGGCTACCTAGATCGAGCTAGGTGACTAACCTACCATTGAGGAACTATACCAGGCTGTTGAGCAGATGAAACGCGGCAAGAGTCCTGGCAGTATCGGCACCCCAGCCGATATAGTAAATCTCAAGTGCTTATTGCCAATCCTGCACAATCTGCTGTGCAAGTGCTGGGAAACGGGGCAAGATGGAAAGGTGACCGCGGCGATTGTAACTGTCACCGTGGAATTTCTGTTCTAAGCATAGTCGGAGAATTATTTGGACGTCCTATCTTAGTATGGCTCCAAAAGCTTGCTGGACACGTTTATCCTGAGGTTCAGTGCGGTTTCCACCCCCAGCGCTCCACAGTAGACATGATTTTCACACTTCGTCAGTTCCAGGAGGAGTATAGAGAGCAGAAAACCCCGCTATTCATGGCGTTTGTGAACCTCAACAATGCCTTCGACGCCGTGAGCAGAGAGGGCTTGTATCCTGCCATTGAACGCATTGGGTGTCCACGGAAATTCTTGAGCCTTGTGAAATCGCTTCACGCGGAAATGAAAGGCATAGCAAGACAGCAGTATTTGACGGTGAAACATCTGAGCCGTTCGACATGCGTAGAGGTGTTCATCAAGGCTGCGTATTAGCTCCTACCCTGTTTGGTATTTTATTTTCGATGCTTAAAGATAAAGAAACATTTATTTAACAAACAACACACAAAAAAAGAGAAAAATAACTTAATAAAAACAAGCACAGTCAAAAGAATAACACAAACAAACAATGCTTCTGAAAACTGCTTTCGGCGAAGACCAGCAAGCTATTCACCTATATCCGACGGCCGGCGGAAAGCTTTTTAATATCTCCCTACTCAAATTTTAGAGGAACCGTGAATATCTTTTCGTTGACAGCCTTTTGTTTGCTGACGATGCAGCCTTCACTGCGAGTACGGCGAGCGAGCTCCAGTGTATCATGAACAAATTTTCCCAAGCCGTTGCTTTGTTCTCCATGTCCATTAATGCCAAAAGACGGTAGTGCTTTTTCAAGGTTGTGAAAATCCGCAAGCTATTTTGCTGACAAGTCTTGGTACCTTGGATCAACCGTGTCAAACAATCTCTCGCTCGATGTGGAGATCGACATTCGTATTAGCAAAGCAGCGACCACGTTTGGGTAGCTGAGTGCAAGAGTATGGGACAACAATTATCTTACAGTAAGACCAAGATGGGTGTTTATCAGTCTTGCGTACTCATCATACTCTTGTAGTTATGCAGTTGCGCACGCGCAAAAAAACGTTGGGAGACTGCTATTGCGCTTCAAGGATTGTGTGAAGCGTGACATGATAGCGTTTAATATTGATCATCAAGGCTGGGAAAATCTTGCTGAGGAGAGAGATAAATGGCGCAAACGCGTGGACAACTTGTGCGACGAAGCTTGTTTTGAGGTTTTGACCGACAAGAGAAATCGCAGACATCAAACCGCTGCTAATCCGTCGACTTCCACTAACTTCCCCTACCATAGCTGTGGTAGACTATGGAGATCTCATATCGGGCTGTGTAGTCGCCAAAAGCAGTACAGTAATACACATTTAATAAGGCTTGCCAATGTACCTGCGCAGTAGACAATATTTTAATTACGCGGGAAACTGATGGACCAATCAAGTAGCTTCATTGTCACCCGCTATTACCCGTTCCGAAAATCTCTGCCGCTATTGGCTGATTGATTTCGCGCCTGATTCAATGAAATTGTCAGCTGTCAGAGAGCTGTCACCGTGCGTTGATTGTTTCGGGTGTTTCCGTCGATGTTTTGTTCTTGTCTGCGCGAACGAAGATTACCGACGTGCCTTATTTTTTGTGTACTAATGTACATCCGCAACACTGACTAAATCGTCTGCCATAGACGACCAAATATTAATTTAAATATTCGGAAAATCAAAGTTTTTAAATGTATTTTTCAGAAGTAAGTCTTTTTTACAATTAAGGATAAAAAAGTATTCTAAATATTTATGAAGATTTGCAACCGTATATGCTGAATTTACCAGGTACTCAGGGAGAGTTTTTATAATGGCAACACTTACATACTGGCAAGAAAGATTTGAATGTAATTGTTTCGTTTAACCTTTCCCATACCGTAGTTCCGAACTGTCAAACACCGTTGAAACCCGGGGGTTTTCGCAGCTCGAAATCGCTCTGACCCGATATCGTGTCGGCGGGAGCTAGAGGTACGAATTGTGCCTACTTATGTCCTCATACAGGCTGATCATTATTTTCTTGTTGCACCAAGACCCATCAGTATGTAGGTAATGCTTCAATAACAAATGATGGAATAAAAAACTACTTTTCTAGTTTTTTTTGGGCTCTATTAGTGTAAGACAATCAATTCCCATTAAAATCTCAAGTTAGATTTTTTTACCACAAAAATTCAAATTCCATTGAAATTTCAATAAAATATTTCAAGTTCTTCATTATCTATAACGTAAACGTAATTTGGTTTTCATAAATACTATTTGGGACATATTCCCGTACAAAACACAAAAAAAGAAAGACAAAATATAAACATGCTCTATGTGAGTTACGGCGCCAAAATGGCGGCCACTGTTGCTTCATACATTTAGATGCTTATTTTGAAGCTCGTTTTCTAGGAATTCCAGTGTTATTTTACGTGTATTTCATCAAAATTATGCCTGTCATGTAATATTTTATTAGTAAAAGTAGTTTTATTTACAGTTTATTTGATATTTTACACAAAATGTCACTGTAAACAGTCACAACCCAACGCGCGCGAAAGATTTTCGTCGCTGACTTCAGTGTTATTTTTTAGCAAATCTGGACCAATCAGTGAACATTGCTAAGCACCAATAGAAAGCCTGTTTTATCCTCCACTCATTCGAACTTCACTCTAATAAAAATATACCATACATCAACCACAATATTGAAAAAACTGGAACACAATCTTATGACTCGATATCGCGCCGTCGGTATGCAGAGGAGAAATATTGGAGGACGCGATATCGCGACTTCGGTACTCCAAAGGTTAAGAGTGTCTGTTTCTTGACCGGAAAACGAATACATGATACAGTTTTAATTTAAAATCTACACATAAATGTAATATTGAGACAAGAAAGTTTAAGTTCTTGATGCAATACACATAGGTATTTTTGGATCTAGCTTCAAAAATCTTGAATGAAGCCAAACTCGATGATATTATAAAAATTATGTTTTCATCTGACAATGCCAGCATTCTCCAAGAAAGATTACTGTAGTTCTTAATTTATATAGATTGCGATAGTTTCATTCAAATTATAATTCTTGGATCAAGTGGGGATTACCAAGACTTTTCACTTTTAAACTAAAAATGAGTAACATTTTTATGTAAGCAATTCTTTTTTACTTCAATACTGTACATTTTGTACTAACAATTTTTCAAAATCTATGAAAAAAATTATAATTCTTTAAGGATGTCTTAGTATCAATTTAAGCCAAGTAAATTATTTTCGATTAAGATATTTATAATTTGATTTGAAAAACATGGTGCAAGACATATTTGCGTCTTAAAGTAAGATATCTTTTCTATCTGTGTGGACTGTCACCAGATCGTGCTCACTTTAATGTCGTCTTAAAGGTTAGACCGCACTACGCGGCAGCGGCACTACGCGACGCGACGCGACGCTGCGCGGCCAAGTATTCTTTCTATGAAGTCGCAGGAACTATACCGCACTTCGCGGCAGCGGAACTGCGCGACGCGACACTGCAGTTTCATACAAAGTAACTGGCCGCGTCGCGTCGCGTAGTGCCGCTGCAGCGTAGTGCGTTCGTACCTTAAGAAAGCGGTAGGGAGTGTCCATACTATATGTAATACTATTTAATATACTGGAGCAGTACAGTAATTACCAGCAGCTAAAAATATATAAACAAAAAACTTAAAAACTCACCTATCTAAATGCTTTCTGGGCCTCAAATGGAAGGTAGTCAGAGTTCTAGCGTGTATGAATTCAATTTTGACAGCATCCGGTTCCTCGATCCCCGGGTTCGGAGGCCTATAGTCGCCTTTACAGGAGCCCTCCATATTAATTATATTCTGGAACTGCGCGAAGGCAATCTAGAAATTATTAAATGCTCGTTCTAGGGTTGTTCAAGCCATGCAAGTGATGTTAGCAACTTAAGGTGGAGTGTAAGTTAGTTTTGTATGGGACTGTTAAAAATAAGAAAAATTTAATGAAGCTAGGTAAATGCTGTTAGTAAGTTAAGGTGAAGTGTAATTTAGCTTTGTATGAGATTGTTAAGAAGTGAGTGAAGCTGGGTAAATGATGTTAGCAAGTTAAGGTAGAGTGTAAGTTAGTTTTTATATGGGGTTGTTAAATGAATTGGCAAAACAATAAGCATTAGAGAAGTTATGCTGTTAGCAAGTTAAGGTAGAATGTAAAATAGTTTCGTGTTGTTAAGCTATTGTATGAACTTATTTATAATCAGCATACATAAAGCATTGGCGACGCGTCACGAATAGCGTACACTTAATTGAATGCAGTAATTGAATAAAGGTTCACACGCAAGCTTTATAGACATTTGGTCATCGTTTTATCGTGTAAATACACTGGTGGACTAAAAAATCTACTCAAGATTTGTTGCTCGACTTTTGAAAAAATAACGGCTACAAAACCGCTAAACCCTAAAAGCAAAAAACTAGAAAACTGCTTAAACAGTAAATCATAAACAGTAAACACACAGTTTTTGAACTTTTGGTTAAGTTTTATTTTGCTAGATTGAGTTAATTTTCTAAAAGTCGTGCATGAAACTTTGAGTCGATTTTTTTGTCCATGAGTATAGTTTGAAATTTCTGTTAATAACGAGATTTTGTCCTAAAGTGTATGAAATTAGCAGCGATGGCATTGTTATTGATCTTTCAACGAAATAAAATAATTTACACAGGCCACAATTACATTGGAAATAATAGTAATTTTATCCTCTAACGCGTCACACCCTAGGCAAAGTGCACAAAGTACTGACGGCATTGTCTCTTTGCCCTTATTTTAACAATATCATCTGTAATAATAATAATATCCGGGACAAATCACACACGGTCATCTGGCCCCAAACTAGGATTCCCTGTATTTTGGGAACCAGAGACTGATATACATACACATATATATTTAAATACATACATATATAGATATTATACACCCAGACTCAGAGCAAACAATTCTGCTCATCACAGAAAAGTTTGCCCTGTGTGGGGATCGAACCCACGACTCTCGGATCAGAGGTTAGGATCGCTAACCACTTAGCCACCAAGTCAGTCATATATCTTTGACTCTTTATTTTTTACAAATAATTATACTTACCATTTTTTGCCCAAGATTATTTACGATTATTATTGTTTTTATGTGATAGCCGATATGGCAAAAATTAAGGAAATTGAAAAGTTTATTCTAGAAATTGAAATGTTAGTAGCAAGCAAATACTGGTAAATCAGACATTAGTTTCTAATTAGCGTACCTTGTTTTTGAGCTCCTCCATGCCCTTGAGTCGTATAGGACTGTTGATTTTGGGAGTGGGCGGCGTCGCTGTCCACACGGCTGGCACACTCACATCCTGACATAACAAAACAATAATTATTTCTACACTGTAATACTCATCATGATCAGACAAAAGACGTCCACTGCTGGATCTTTATCCAGCAGGATAAAGGATTTAGGCCTTTGCCTCCCCCAAGGATTTTTACACCGACCGGTCGTGTGCTTCCCGCATACAGCGGTTTCCTGCGAATATCGGCCAGGCACAGAATAAAAGGCCTGCCTACGCTAGTCTTATAGTGCGCACATACCATTATAAAACAATCGATAAAATATGTAGGTTCTTTTTAACCGACTTCAAAAAAGGAGGAGGTTCTCAATTCGTCGGAATCTTTTCCTATAACAGAAAACGCTTTACCTTGAGCAAAGGGAATATATCAGGATCTAGCAGATGCAGCTTATGCTGAGTCCGATGGACCGCTTCCGAGCCGAGACAAGAGTTCTGCCCGTTGAGCACTAGATGGCGCGTCGTGCCGCCGAATCGTCTTAAAAACGCTTGATACCTAAAGTAATGACATCGAGTAAGTAACCAGGGACAATAGTCTATCCCTTGGAAGAGATACTAGGCCTGGAATATAAGTCTGTTAGGACTAAAACAAAAGGTAGTATAATGTAGTCAAAATAGATAGGTAACCTTCATAATGAAATTCGTATAAATATTTTCTTAAATCAATCTTGATGGTGCCAGGTAGTTTAAGATCGATTAAAACTAGAGGATGCAATGAAATAATCCGTTTTTTTGCTTTAAAGTACACAATTTCGCCTCAAAAGTGTGTAAATAGATACTTTTTTTATCAAGACCCAGTTTAAATGTGGTTATAACGCCATTAAAATTTGTTGAATCCAAGACCTACGGATAATTCAATAAAAACTTTCAAAGGTCATCCAATAGATGTTGCAAATAAATTAAGTCATGCAAGTTACTACAGGGAAAATCTCTGCATTGTAGTGTTTGGTACATAAGCCTTGAATGTGACATAAAGCATGTAGGTACTACAACAAGAATATCTTAATTTTGGCCAGAAAATATCCAATGTTGAACAGACATTCAAATGAATTAGACCAGCAGCACAGTCTTTATCATGTGTTCGCCACAGAGTCCCCATCTGTTATCGGCTTTCAGAACTACGTGGTCCAATAGCTATGTATAAATAAAGTTATCTAGCAGAGATCAACTTACGCTGGTTCGTGGAACACGTGTGGAGGCGTGAAGTGCACTACGAGGCTCGGAATGTTCTCGACGGGGTTGATGCCGTCGTCGTAGTGAGCGGAGAACTCGGACTCCTTGAGATACGACAGTTCGGGTACCTCCAATACTGTGGACATTGTTGAGAATGTTATCTGACGTTGTAAATCCAGCTTCTTTAGTAATGGTGTAATGGAGAATAGTATTAAAAAATATATATAATAATGACAACGGTAAACATGTTAAAATTAACAAATTCGTAATAACCACAAAATCTTTTTTACTACAAAAGATTTGATACAAATTGGTCAGCTGGATTGACCTGGTTAACCTTGTATGAAAAGTCAAAAATAATTTTTATACAGGACACATGTTTTTTATTATCATGTATAATATCACAGCTATCTTTATTAAACCCACGAATCCGGACTTGGTGGCCCCCGTGTGTAGAATATGGCCAAACCTTCCCGAAGTATAGGAAGAGACCCGAGCCTGCAATGGGGACGTTATGGGTTGTTAACAACCCCATTATTTATATGAAAATGAACCTAAAGTTTTACCAATAAATACTGGTCCAGGATCGTCGGGCGTCTTCACATCGGCGGAGTGCACTATCCTCCCGTCGGGGAGTACCACGTCGAGGCCAGCCTTAAGTTGTCCCAGCATCGGGCCCGGCTTCACGCCAAGCTCGACGCATTTCGCCAAGTCCAGGGTGCCGAGACGTTTCTAAGTATGAGTATAGGGAACGAGGGTTACGAGTACTCGAGACTTAAACAACGTTTGTCAGCTCATACTTGACACATAGCACATACAGCATTTTTTTCATTATTTAATCAAAACTTTCAAAAACAATTTACAAAAAAAAAGCAAAGCAAAAACGAGTATAGGTTTATCAATATTTTTGTATCTGATGTTTTTTCTGATAATTCACATTCAGGTGCGTTAAGAAAAAAAAGTAAAGATGCTAATTCCAAAATAATATCGAGATTATATCTTTATTAAAAATACGTAAAATAATAATATTATTATTTTTGTTTTATCAAAATTACTTCTTGTCTTGATGACTTCACAAAATAGTCGACGGAATGCAGATTCAAAAAACAGCATAATAGTCCAAATCCAAAATTTGGAATCACACACATCATTGAAAAAATTTTCACAAAATACATTTACTCTAAATTAACTACTAAGTATATCTCCTATCTATAAGCAACTAAACCATAAATAACAATGATAGACAAATAATTTACCTTCAATGTACAAATATACGCAACAGTGGCTGATTTAGTATTTTGCTGTAAAACTTGCAATGCTTTCTCGGTTTTCTTCTTAAAATGGTCGGGGGCTGTAAATATAATTTAAAATTTTACCACAAGATGAATACATATTTATGACTGCCTGCGAAATCATGCTACACTACACAACACTAGCACAGTTTTCTTTTTCTCTTATTATTATATGTATCAAGAACAAACCAATTGTGATCAATGAGAGATAAAGGATTTCATTACAAAAAACGATAATTTTTTGTTCTCCATTTTACAAAATTAAGTCACAAAAAAATTTTGTTTATTATGTACCTTGATAAGTGCATTTCGGTTTGTTCATTACACGTTCAGTCTTCTTCTTATCTGGAGATGTGGGTCTCTGGCTATCACCCCTTCCGGGGCCTTTGTAGTAATCAGTGTCATCATTGAAGAATTTTTCATAGTCCCTCTTGAGCGGGTCTTCCACTTTCATCTTCTTTGTCGCTGGTTTGATGGTTTCACCAACCAGAATTTCTTCATAGGGATCTCTTCTGCAAAATAAAGCCCATTCACATTTAATCTTTCAGAATGAAGTGCATAATTTGACTCATTTTGAATCAATTAACTCCGGTGAGCAACATGATTTTGACCAAATTCTTTAATAATTTGGTAAATAAACAAACCAACTCCTTCATTTTCAAAACTTTTTTGAAATATTATAAAAACTTACAGAAAAACATATTTGACATTCATGGTTCCATCCTCAAATTCTTCATTGGGACAACATTTTGCCATTGTCACTTGCATGTCCTTCATAATGACGAACCTCTTTGTAGCATTATACAGAGTGTCCTGAAAAAAGTAAACTTTCTTTAGGTATGCAGCGTAAAGGGATAGAAAAATATGCTAGAGAAAATATCTTAATAACATACATAACATAGTCTATAATTTAGCATTATAAACTGAGTTCTGGTGGAGCAATTGTGTTCAAAAGTTAATTAACGAGACTTTCGAATTGGAAGTGAACACTTGTCAAGTTAAGAGAAAACATTTTATTTTTATTTACACAAATGAAACATACCAATCCTTCAGGTCCATGAAGAGTGATGTTTGGAACCCCGACATCCTGCAGCGTCAAGGACAGACCCGGCAGCCCACCTATATTCCGCCATGTTTTGTTTGTGATGAAGATATGCTCCAGCTTCGAGAGCCGCACTTTGTGCTCGTGTGCGAGCCGCTGAGTGCATTCTCCACAGTTGAAGAGGTATCTATAGATGAATATTTCTATTCAACAAGTGTTAACCTATTGACTGCCACCTCACCTGATACCACAATATTTTAGGGCTTATCAATTGTGGATAAAAAGTCATCTTAGTATGAATGAGTAATTTTACTGCAAGAAGACCTCATACCTATTATGATCGCCTACATACTAATCTTAAAATATTGATTGAATTCTAATACCTATGTTAACTGTATCAAACAACATATAAAAATAGAATTAAAAACAATGCAATACTACCTTACCTTATGTTAAGGGAAAATTATTAATGATTGCATCCCAAATCAGGAAATACAAGTGAAGAGGTAAATGCAAGAAGTTTATCTGTTATTTAAGTTTTTATTAAGTTCAAGCATATGAAAAATAAAAGCTGTGGTTGGGTGCACTTAAAAGGTCTGTGTACTGGACATATTCTGTCGTCTTGATTCCTAGGGACCCTACATACACCTGACACAATGACCGAACCTACTCTAGTCTTATGGGCCGCGTGTCACGTCAGCCTTTTCGGGTGTACTCCAACTAAAGCTGCCTATATTTATCTCACAAAATCTGTATATAAATATCTGAAATTGAACATTACCGTTTTTGGTCAGTAAACAGATACAGAGTGTTGGGGGCTCCTCGTGTTCCGGAGCCCAGCACTTGTAGATATACGGTGCTTGCTCCATACTTTTCAGACTTCTTCGCTATCTGCTGCCGCTGCTTCTGAACATCCGCTATGCGACCGGAGTTCCCTTTAGGCATGTCGGCTAGAAATTCCAACAGTTTCTTAGTGCTATCCTTCTTATAAGACCGACAGCTACTGATTCTAACTACTGGGCTAAAAACACTTCTAACATACATGTGTTTTGAGGTTATATTTTTTGTTTTCCAAGTTCACGAGCATTCGATGCCGATATCATTTGATGTTATTTTTTGCATAATTTATTAAGAGTTTTTCGCCTATTTTTTGTCACTGTCGCATTTTTAGATTTAGAACCAAATCAAAATTAATTTTTATCAATTTTCTTTTTCCTTCATTGAATTTTTTTAGCATTGACACTGAACTGACAGTGACAGCCGGCTCGACTACGGAGCAAAGAGAATGCAAGGAAGAAGAATAACAAACAATTCGCTGTACATTGCTGCGTTTGTTCCGCCGGTTTCAATGAACTATAAATATTTTGTATCCAAAGTCGTAAAATCTATTTAAAAAAATGTCTTAAGGCGGAAACATATTAACGAAACGCCACCCGACCGACGACGACGATCGATGGCGTGGCGTTTCGTTAGTATGTTTCCGACTTTACTGACGTATACAATATTGTTGCCATTATAAAAAAAGATGTTCAGTTAGTAGAAAGTGTGGGTGTGTTTTCTTTGTGTTTAGTACAAAACCAATCAATTATTTGTGAAATGGCCACACTGGCTAATAAAAATGGCGTTCTGTACAGCTGTGGGTTGCGCAATTTTCCAGTAAATCTGCTCGAAATTATTAGTAAATTTCAATTCCCAAGTTAAAAAATTAATCTGGACAGTTGGAATGATCCTTGTAAATCATTCTTGGTATATAATTTCTACGGTGTGTCCAGTATTTTCATCAAAGTGCAAACCTGTCATGGACTGTGTATTTTTTGTATTGTGAATTTGTGATGTAGAATGACGATAAATAATGTGAGGAAAAACAATCCGGCTGTGCAAATAATGTGACTATGATGGGTGTGATATGGGTGGTGATATTGGTGGCCCTCGCCGGCTCACAATCGGGCGGGGGTCTGCCTCTGAGATCGACGCCGGAAGCCTACCCTCACGGTAATTTATCCTTGCTTTTATTTTACTGCCCTTTCCTTATTGGAATCCTATAGTTTTTATCATATTATTGACTACTCGATTATGCAGAGCTAGTGCGCTATGCTATATTGGTTTCTTGGAAGCTGAAAACCACTCGGACAAAAGAATTGTTTTTCTTTGTAAAAGAAAAGAGGGTAGTTTTTATCCCACTGTCCAAGCGAAAGGTAATGTTATAAGACACTACTAGCGCAGTAGGATTTTTCGAAAAAATGTTGAAAGCTTTTACACTTAATTTATTTTACTAGACCTTATTCAAGTAGTGACACTACAGCCATTTGTCTTATCACTCCTATTATATTATAAATAACATTAAAATAACCATCAAGAAAAATGTTTCTGTATAAAATATATGTACAAAAAACAAAAGATGCTCCTCTATTACAAACAGTACTTCACACACTTACTTAAATACTAATTTTTGTACTAAAATTATACCTAAGTGTTTATCAAAATGACAAATTATATGTATTATTAATTTATTTCTTAAAAATATCAAGTATTTAAGTACTTAAACTACAGCCATTTGAATTTTGGTGCACGAATGCACGTTTGTGTATAAAACATATAACAGATATAAAATACAAATACTTCTAAACATAAAAAACAAAAGTTACAAATTATTTGTGCCCTATTTACAACAACAACATAATCGCAAAAATATGGAACAAGTTACCTCAAGACGTGGTTGATGCCCCCTCCGTTAATAGTTTTAAAAACAGACGACAAATGGTGCAAAGACAATCCCATTTAGTGTATCCTCAATGTGAACTTGAATTTTTTTTTTTTTTTTTTTTTTTAATAATATACAATACATATCATATAACACCAACACAGATATAGGCATATCAGCTATTAGCTGCTTGCCTATTACTAAATAATAATACTTATAAGTTTTTACCGAAATGAAAAATTATTTTATTGATTTATTTATTAAAAGCGTAAGATACAAATCTTGCCAGGAGAAGGACCTGGGAAATTTATTTAAACCTGACTTCTCTCACCTTAAAAGTTCAAACTCAGCTAAAAAGCAGATTCAACTTTATATCTTATCCCACTACTTAAAATGCTCATGAAATAGAAATACAAATACTACTTTCTCAGGTCCAGACGCCCCATCACTGGAAGTATGGAGCAACAGTGGATTGTATGCACTGCCGGCTATGCTGTTGGTCCTCACGGCAGTAGGGCTCCTCTTTGGCTGCACCTGGTGCTTCAGACACAAGGACTGCAAGGTAAGGAAACCAGTTATATACATCATACATACATCAGGATGGTTAGGCCATACTCTACACAAAAGGAAACCAGAACTTTCAGAATTACAATGCTCCACAAAGTTAATAATAGAATGAATTATTTGAAAATTCATTAAAATTTCCCTTTATTTAAGATTTGATTATCAAATCTGCTAACCAACTATCTGCTAAGTCACCAATAAAATAGCTTACGAGGCAAAGACAATTTTTTTCAGGTCTGATCGTTATCCTATACAGATGTATTGAAGTTTGAGTTCTTAGTAAAGTTTGTGGTGCAGATATATCATCTACTAGATTAAAAATGGAAATTCTAATGGTAATTTAACTGGTATGATGAATGATTGATTGATATGTTATGAAAAGTGTATTTTTGTCTCCAAGAGTCAACTCAAGGTCATGAAAATATTATAAGTTCTATGACTGACTGATAGACAAGGCACAGTCTAAACAGTTGAAAATAGCAAATTGAAATCCAGATACAGAGAGGAAGAGTTTTCGAAAACTGATTCCTAGAGGAGTGAAACTGGGTTTCAAATAGAACAAAGTATGAAGAATTATATTTTCAACATTGCATTCTAACTCTATACAGTCAAAGTTATGAGCACACCGCTTTTGAATAAATAAAACTGTGTGTATCTATTATACTTTTCCAAGCCTCATTCTTATCTGCCCATTCACTTTGACGCGGTGGTGTAGTGGTTACCAATCCTGATTGGGTTGTCGGGTCAATCTCCACCAGGTCCAAATTATGTAATGAGCAGATTCGTTTATTCGTTTTTATTTATTCTTTTTTTAAACTTTGAAAATAGGTAATTAATATGCAAATAAAAAAAATACGTCGCGTCGTAGTTTACGATAGCGAAGTTTATTTTCCATGTCATTTGCGATATATACGTTATCTATCTGCGACGTTCATTCATAAGTTTTCTGTCAAATATTTCATACTGGTCGAAATTAATTAGATTATACTTTACGTTTTTACTTTTTCACTAAAAATTTCCATTTGATTGTTGTGTTTGATTGTTCGAGATTAGTATTTCATGGTTTTTTACGATGCTCTAAGTTTATTTTGAATAATAATAATTATTTAAGAAAAAAATGTTCTTTACAGTTTCAGAAGATATGCTACGATAATGTGTAACAAAAAAAGTTACATGCTCTCAGTAATTCCCATGAAAGGATATAGTCCAACTAGGTATAGGCAGCACTTGAATCTCTGTTGATTTCAATATAGAAAAAGAAGAAATAAAATAGGTAATTCAATCTTAGCTCAGTACATCCATTTTCCCGGTCACTTATAATTATAATCCAAGAAAGAAGCTGCCGGTAAAAGACAAGTCATCAAGCAAACTCGTAATACCCATCCATTTAATCGCAATACCAATGATATCGTCGTCGGCGCGGGTGCGGAAGGGTGCGGTCGTTCCACTGTGCCCTCTGTGAGGACACACAGACGGACGGACGGATGCCACGTCTATTGTTACTTGCGGATTTGTCACAGTGTTCGATCATAGATTCAGGCGATTTGTGGGAATGTCAGTAAAATATGAGGGAAGTTTAAGTATGTGCTGGATTTGGATGGAGTTTTTGTATTAGGTTATATTCTTATATTATTAATCGTAACTAACTATACATACTGAGGAGTCAGTTACTCCGAAAATTACTGAACTGATAAGGAGGAATACTGTCGAAAAAAAATATTAAAGTAGAAACGGATTGGCATGGACTGCCTTTATATTGCAAATGTCTACATCCTTTGAGCCAGCTGTTATAAATGTCAATAAAAATAATACAGGTTGTCACTGTGGTTTTCCTAGGGATGTTTGTTTGCGAGTTGGGAGTTCTTCGGACAAAAGCACAAAAAAATAAGTTTTACCAAATTTTGTTTCCGTATTTTTTCGGGACTATCTAGTCAATTTCAGAAGTTTTCCTCGATATGTTATCACGGACAATTTTGACTCATAAAACAGTATATTCTTCACGACTGATTGAATACTTAGACAAAGATCGATTGATTGATCTAATTCGGTATGACAATAATTACAACATAACGTGGCCAAGGTCGTATCTTATTTATACTATTAATACTATTGTGTACCGTGTACAATTGCATTCACCTAGTCTTACTTATCTTGAATAAATTGAATTGAATCTCCATTATATTATATACAAGATTCATATCTAAAAATTTTTTGCAAGCTTGTATCAGACAAAACTAAATCAAATCAATCTGTTTGAGTACGATGTTTTTATTAATGCTGTATTTTATGATTTGGAAGAAATCATACATATACTCAGCAAATGTAATATGAATTTTTTTACACTGTTATCATTTTGCTCGATATTCCGATCAGACATCAATTTCTTTTTTCCACTTTTTAAAAACAAATTACGAATTATGTTTTTAATAAAAGCCGTACCGTACGTGGACCCTTATATTTTTACTTATCGCGATGATACGAGTAACTAATTGGCCTTACTTAACCGTGCTGTGATGTGAATCACTAAGCAGATGTTAGCCCGCATATTCTACTTTAAAAAAAATGCAGCGAACTGCAATAATCGCGCATCAACAAGACAAAGAAAGTGCTCTTATTTTTGCGATCCCACAAGATCTTATTACTGGGTGAGTCATCGTCAGATGGTATTAAGGACAGCCTCACACTGCGTCACAACTTCGACAGTTTGGCAGAAAGACAGGTCTTTTATACGCCGTGATGTAGTCAACTCGATCATGAATTAGGTATATTGCCTATTGGCAGACTGGGAAGTCCTTTACCATACCTCCTTTTTGTGGCATATGTTGTTCTTTATCTCTTATCGCGTGAAACCGAGATATCTCAAGAAAAAGACAGCGGGTGTCTGGTGTTTTCAATATTTTGTATTTCCTAAGAAATATAAAGAAAAAAATATTATTCTCTAAGGAATGATTTTTTTTTATTTATGAAACATATGTCTTGAACATCCTGAAGTAGAAAATTTTGATCCATGGTGTTTTGTTATATTTGCTAATTTTCTTATCTTAGTTACATTGAAAATACTTAACGCACGAATTTTCTTCTAATTAATACGGCTGTTGAGAACGGGCGCGGGCGGTAATAACACGGTGGCAATCGCGCTTAGATCAATTACCGATTTTAGATGTTTTTTGAATTCGATACCATTCTTAAATTTCAGCGCCTAATAAATTACTGAAATCATGTGGTTTCATCTTCATCATTATCTTAACAGATGGTATTTTATTATTGTGTGTAAAAAAATTGGGATTATATTATTAGATAAGTCTAAATTCTGCACACAATAAATCCTTTCATTTTACCTTTTTTTATTTTATGTTTTATTCATGATTTCTCACCTAATGGTAAGATGGTAAGAACTTGTAGTCAAATCGCGTTTTTTTTTTTTTTTTAAGTTTGTATGAAATTTTACAGATAATATATTGGTTACAACCTGTGTATTATTGTTAATATTAATTTTACATTGTTATGTAGTATAAAATCGTATATTTCTATGGACCTTTTTCCTGAAATAAACGGATAAATAAAATAAAATAAATACACATATGTACTGCTGCGAACAGGAAAATATGTAGTTGCTATGACACTGTATCAATAAGCTTCATACTGTGTCATCTCTGGTACTATGATGATGTGACAGTCACATGATATACATACCTAGCGCGGGTAAACACATAATAACTTCAATTATATGTATGTGTGCATTAGTCATTGGAAGTGTTTATTTTAGGTTTTATGGTCCACAATGTGACTTGGATGACGTAAATTATGGTATTCATATTCTAAATCTATAAAACATTACCGTCACATACTGACTGATAATTTAAACTGTTTATTGTACAAACTTGAAAATTTGAACATACATTCTGTAAAAAGAGTAAAGTGCACTGTGCACATTACTCTTTTTGCACATTTTTTTTAACATAGGGTTGCCGTCTCCGCACTTTGAAATCCAAGATTTGAAGATAGAAATACCTGGACATTTTTCGGTTTAAAGCCAGGACTATATAGATAACAGAGACAAGATGACTATAAATAAGAATTTTTCAAATATTGTTTCCTGAAACTAGGTGAAATATGTATTGAAAATCGAATTTCCATCTGGTTCGACAGGTTCTTTTGTTTACCGGGCACTGCATTAGCACAGTAGTACTACATAGTACAGTCTCGTGCAACTAAAAGTATACAGCCAAATAGTGCAAGTAGTACTAGATGGCGCGGCTACCCTGTATACTTTTAGGTGCACGAGACTGTACATACTACATTATAAAGTAAGGACACTCCTTGCCCCTGTCTTAACCTGACCCGCGGGTAAGATCCGCTGACGGTCGTTTAACGCAATCCAATATCTTCCTTATAACACTCGTACATAAATGTAATAGGGTTATTGTACACTAACAAAATTTAATTGAAAAATATTATTTTCTAAATAGCATTTGTCCTAGAAAAGCGAAAAATATTACTCGACTGATGTTTTTATTCGCTTTAAATCAGAAAATACAATTGCATTACAATCAGAAAATAAGTTCGTCAAAGACTGTGACGTCACACGCCAGTAACACGAACAATTTCAGAACAAACGGTCATTTTTGGCAGTTTATTAAAAGTCACTCAAACGACTAGTAGTCAAATACCGTATTGTCAGAAACTCCAGTTGTTGATGCATCTGATGACTTTTATTTTATTATACCTTTTATATTTCTCAAGTTCAGCTAAGATAAACTGTCCCGTTTAGAGAAGGCCACCCCGTTTTAAAGTAAAGCCTTACCTTTCCTAGTTATAGGAAGATGCCAGTAGTTAGTAATAATAGCTAACGTGACATATTATCTATATTATTTTAATCCCTGACTCCATGCGAACGTAAAAAATAGCAATTAGTTGATAACTCTCGATTGGTCCTTGACTCCAAGTCCCTCACCTTAACTGTAATTTCTCATAAGACTACGATACTCGATTCGTCACATTTCATTCACTTTAGAGACATGAATCAGTTTAAGTGACACAAAACTTGCGATCGCGTGCTTGTCCTAGAACCAAGACACGAATTGCAATTATCTAAGTGCCAATTAGCCGAATTGTAAGCTGTTTTCGTGCAACCTCACTATACATTACATAAAAATTGAAAAGCAAGTCTGAAATGAGTGAGGGTGATTAAGTAACGACTCCATTGAACGGGAAACTTTGCAAAACTTTATTTGACTTTTTCGACTACTTAAAGTCAAAGTTTAAGGAATGGATTTTTTCAAAATTTTGCAGGCATTTCTGAAGCAATCCTTGAAAGTTAACTAAGCTCATGTTTAATTAATCGTAGAAGCTATCACTTGAAATTGTTTTCAGGGCTTCTATACTTATATAAGTATAGAAGCCCTGAAAACAATTTAGCTTAGTGTTATGATGACAATGAATTTTTATGGCTGACAGTGTAAGGACATTTAGCTATAACGTTTGCTGTTGTTGTTGTTTTTCTCATTAACATTGTTCTTGCATTAGCATATGGCGCTAGTACTGAGTTTAAACTTTTTTTTTTATAAAAAACTGCATTTGACTTCGGATACGTAGGATGTCTTGTCAATATCTCGTAGATAGGTTCTGCAATGTTTTTATGGTGTTAAATTCAAGCCGTGATTTTCCAAGGAATGGCAGATGGTAACCTAGGTACTCAGTACAAATACGCAATGAAGATTACTTCGGGGGATCGTTTCTTCAATAAATTACTCTGCGAAATAATGTCCATTAGATAATCGTTAGTGCGAAGTAGACTGATCGACAGAATCCTATTATTACGACGCGTGTAAGCAATGATCCTTCAAACCGATTCGTCGCGCGGTTAGTCCTATTCGCATTGGTAAATTATAATAAAAAAAACGGCCAAGTGCGAGTCTGACTCGCGCACCGAGGGTTCCATATAAATTCATAATCACACATGTCTTGAACTCTAAATTTTTTATATTTGAGTTGATTGAATGAAAGGTAATTTGCGGTTTACGATTTATGACGTATTAAAAAAAACTACTTTCTAGATCTCGTTCAAACCAATTTTCGGTGGAAGTTTGCATGGTAATGTACATCATATATTTTTTCTAGTTTTATCATTCTCTTATTTTAGAAGTTACAGGGGGGGGGGACACACATTTTACCACTTTGGAAGTGTCTCTCGCGCAAACTATTCGGTTTAGATAAAAATGATATTAGAAACCTCAATATCATTTTTGAAGACCTATCCATAGATACCCCACACGTATAGGTTTGATGAAAAAAAAATTTTTGAGTTTCAGTTTAAGTATGGGGAACCCCCAAAATTTATTGTTTTTTTTTCTATTTTTGTGTGAAAATCTTAATGCGGTTCACAGAATACATCTACTTACCAAGTTTCAACAGTATAGTTCTTATAGTTTCGGAAAAAAGTGGCTGTGACATACGGACGGACAGACAGACAGACATGACGAATCCATAAGGGTTGCGTTTTTTGCCATTTGGCTACGGAACCCTAAAAAGTGCAATTTCGAACTATCCTTCATCACATATAATAATTTGTGTTTGGAACTTTTGTTGTGGAAACCCCCGATACGACGAAAGAGATGAGTATTACAAATTCGCAGCCTATTTACGTCTGTGTGTCTGTCTGTCTGTGGCATCGTCTGTCCTAAATAGATGCAGAGATTTAAATGCGGTTTTCTTTATTTGAAACTAGGTTTCGTTGTTGTGGCTCTTAGCTAGGCTAGATGAAGTTCGGTTCACCATTTTTCAAGTTGTTCGAATCTTATGGTCGAGGTTGGTTACATACAATCTTTATTTTATCACCAGTTGTCAGGTGCAACGTTGCTAACATGTACGTGTTACATTCCGATGTTTTCACTGTTTACATCCTTTCCTTTGGTAGGTAGAAGACCCTCTAATTCGAAAATCTGGATTCAGCAGAAGTCTTACTATTGAGCTACTTATACTTCTTTTTGTTTTTTAACCAGCTTCAAAAAGTAGGGTTATCAGTTTGTTTTTATATCTGTTCAAAATCTGTAACGTGAATGTGTGACCGAATAGTTACCAAGTTTTGTTTTTTTGGTCACTATTGTATGAATTTTCCCAGCGTTCTCCTCGTTTCTTCAGCCAGTTAAGAGTTTTTATCGGAATATACGCGTATTTTTCAGTTTTTGTGTGTTTGTTTACATAACGAACTCTTCTTCCTTTTAACTTGCTATTCCGTGACCTCCGAAAAGGTCACCTCGAATTATGTAAGTAGTAGGTACACTGCCATTCATTCACGAACACAAAATTACATAATCATAAAAGTGTGTTAGCAATCTGTGGTTGTTATGACGGCCACAAACGGCCAAACAAACAGTCTGATAATGCTATCTGTGTGACTCAGAACCGCCCACCTGGTTAGTTGATGAGACGCGCAAACAGAGTGAACTAAATATACTCATAGAAGTATGTAGGTATGTAGATACGTACGAAAGATGCTTACTTTGTTTAGAAAGTGTACAAAACAAAAATAATTTTAAATCTATTTCTTTTTCTTATTAATTTTGAATTCTTGACGGCAGTATATAATCAATCAATGAATGCTAAGTTCTTCGATAGAACTCCCAACTCTTTTCTATTGTAATTCTTAACCTTCTTCGGATTTACTGTGTTATTTTATTGAAAATTATACTTCCTTCTCGACATTTAAGTAATTTCATCAAGGAAACTACTTTCCTTCCTCTGTGGACGTAAAGTAAGTGACAAGTTGTGTGAACGGAACCACAGCCAACCAGTGAGTGCTGTTGAAATTTCGATTGATTGTCGTTCCGTTCCAGTAAACTACTTACTGTTTGCGGTGCGTTGTCCGGTTCCAAATGTTACTTACTAGGTACTAACTGTTTTACTAATAATAACCTGTTTATTACTGTAGGGTGGGAACAGCCTAGGCCTATAAGTTATTGAGCGATCGTACACATCTAGAAATCAGCGATGCAGGTCTCCTCACGATGTTTTCCTTCACCGTTGAAGCAGTCAATATGAAAATGCACGTAAGTTTCGAAAAACTCATTTGTACACTGGTCAGGATTTGAACCGAGACCTCTGGTGAGGAGTATGAAGTCACTACCCGCGGTCGCGTTGCACACGTCCGTATAGGTGTAAATCTAAAATGCCCTACACGTGACCGCGGGTGATGCTCAGTGTAACACCAGGCAACCGCCGTCTATCCCTTGTGGATAGGACGGTCAAATTGTGCCACACGATAAGAGATTGAGCGATAGGTTTTGTTTACTTCATCTTTCATCATATGGATTGTCAAGGCTCACCCCTGAACATTCCATACAAATCGTCCAGAGTTATTTACCTATTACGACCTCTTTTTGTAACACGTAGGAGCGATCGAGATAACTGATCGTACGTAAAATCGCCTTCAGAGAGCGGCGGGGACTATCCATAATGCATGTAATACTATTTAAAATAGCTTGGTGCTGGAGTGTGTTCCCCGATTCGAATAAAATAGAAATCTGCAAGGTCAGAGTGAATAGGCAGTATTTGAGCTTGCGTATTACATTTTTAGCAGCAACATCGCTTACCATTAGATGAGGTGCTGACAAACATACTCAACTTTTTAATATAAAAAGTAGGCATGATATACCCTCAGTCATCACTTAAAAAATAAGAGCAATCGGCAATCACTCAGTTTAATTGCTGATTAAATATTGATTAAAAGGCAGGTAGGTAGGGGCAGAAACGCTTTTCCTGTCATTGTAGTTTTTCTCAAAATAATCAGAAACTTTTATTGAATGATGCCAAGGGCTTACCAATAGATGATAAAAAATAATACTAAAGGAAATTAAGAGGAAAAAACAGCTCATGATAATTTACTTTGATGATTTCATATAGTTTAATAAAACGTTAAATTATGTAAGTTTAAGTACGTTACATATAATTCATTATTTAATTTTAGTTCAATCAATCATTGACAGTATAGGTTTAATGCAGTAATTGTGGGATGTGTTAGCATAGTTTTAGGAAAAGAGTGTATACCTATAGCATCTAGGTATATATTTGCGACATATAAGTGAGTAAACGCGTCACCTTTATGATAATAACAACAATTCATATTGTCAAGCTCAAGGGAACCGTAACGAAAAACAAATGGTGCACCAAAAATATACGACTCCCACGGCACCGAATACAATTCCACGCGAATTCCTTACGTTACACGGTGGACTTTGAGATGCTTGACATGAAAAACCCTAGACTGCGAACGAGACATTCACACGAGAGAAAACATTTTTACCCCCACACATGTTGCTTTTCAAAATGAGCTTTGTCACCAAAGAGCACGGTTGTCCTTAGAGAGATTTAGATGCAACTACTATTTGGTTAGATGACGATGCAGTGGCGCTAGTACTTGGCAGGAAGCCCGAGGTGGCTCGCCCCGCCTTTATCACCGCATTTCTCCACCCCCATAGCTGCACTGATTCATACTGTAATACAATATTCACATGACAAGCCAGCAATGTATTACTTAGTGTAGAAATTCTGCCGTGTACTTGAACAGTCATGCAGACACTCTTGGATCGCTTGATATGTGGCGAGTAGACGCTGTTCCTATCTGTATTCATATTTATTTATTGCCTGATGATTAATATGACGGACAGTGGCTCGATTTATTATTTTTAGATATGTACTTACAAAGTTCATGATCATGGCCAAATATAGGCAAGATTTTGTGAGTTTTGTAACCCCCTTTTAGATGTCGTTGAACGTCCTATGCCTTGTCAAGCCTAAGCAGGTTCGTTAAAGATACACGCACCAAGTATAAACATAATTTCTAAGGGTACCGTTTTATGCTGATTGGCCGGCCAATTTTTATGAAAATTATATTCTTTTTTTGTGAATTCAGTATAGGTTCCATAGGAAAAAACCGGCCAAGTGCGAGTCATACAGAGTCGCGCACCGAGGGTTCCGTATAAATTCATAATCACACATGTCTTTTTTTATATTTGAGTTGATTGGATGAAAGGTAATTTGTGGTTTACGATTTATGACGTATTTAAAAAAACTACTTACTAGATCGCGTTCAAACCAATTTTCGGTGGAAGTTTGCATGGTAATGTACATCATATATTTTTTCTAGTTTTATCATTCTCTTATTTTAGAAGTTACGGGGGGGGGGCACATTTTACCACTTTGGAAGTGTCTCTCGCGCAAACTATTCGATTTAGAAAAAAATGATATTAGAAACCTCATATCATTTTTGAAGATCTATCCATAGATACAAAAAAAAAATTTTGAGTTTCAGTTCTAAGTATGGGGAACCCCCAAAATTTATTGTTTTTTTTTTCTATTTTTGTGTGAAAATCTTAATGCGGTTCACAGAATACATCTACTTACCAAGTTTCAACAGTATAGTTCTTACAGTTTCGGAAAAAAGTGGCTGTGACATACGGACGGACAGACAGACAGACATGACGAATCCATAAGGGTTCCGTTTTTTGCCATTTGGCTACGGAACCCTAAAAATCAGTCATTTATAACTAGAACACCCTGTTAAAGTTATTATACACTCTTTGTACGCGTTGTACTGTTTTTACAGTCTGTATATTATCTTTCGTAACTCCACAGAGAAATGAAAGCAACAATGTAAATTAATTGGTACATTTCAATTAAAATTATAAATGCATCATTATTATCGTTCTTTAAAATATCCATCCTTTAAAAATGAACTTTTTTGGGATCGTCCCAAGACGTATGTACGTACTTTTGACGTACCTACTTCGTGGCTATGGTATGATTCAATATTTATTACCTGCTCGGGGAAAATCAGTTCGGCCTTGACAGCCTTGTTAGCGAGCGGTTGCTCAGACGCTGCACGTTGCTTACAGTGCTTACTGCTTATTACATTGATACTCGAATAGAGAAACGAATAGAAAGATGGAACAGATAACCTAGAATTAGTTAATGTAACAGCCCTGCTTACGGATAATTTGCCACTTATGGATAAAATTAAGGGATTTCTAATTTTGGATAAACCATAAAGGCACCCTAGTTGATATGTTAATGAAATGGGGTTCAGAAACAAATTTTCGTCAGTTTCGATAAATTTGATGACGAAATTATAATTTGGTGTCAATACTACAGAAGATTTGAAAAAGTGCAAAAGTTCTTTGTGAAAAAGATGTTAAAGAAACTCCAGCTACGAATCTTTTTTTTTTTCGCCAACGAGCTGTCCTAGTAGGTGAATAGATTGCTAGTTAAAGTGTACCAGGTACTGTCAAGTACAAAAGTTAAATTGATTCACTCGTAACATAATGCATTATAATTTAACATGCAAATTATTGTAAATAAGCTACCAGTCACGTCTTCTCACAGAATAATTATATCGGGAAGGGAATCGGTGATTAGTTTGTACTTGAATTAAAAGATAAATATCTTAGTGCTTTAATGCTTGGTCTGTCTGTCTGTCTGTACTCAAGCGGATAACTGGATAACTCATAAACGGATTTGAGTACAACAATAACAAGGAGTATTTCCATATCCGGTTCATTCTATATGTGAGTCCTATAATATCAAAGGCGGCAATATCCACTCCTTCTCAAAAATTATCTATGAATACAATATTGTTTGTTTATGAACGTAGAATCCATAACAAAAATAAATTCGTAACAAAATTGGTAGTAACCTAATCAAATTGCCCAACAAAACTAGCAGTAAATTTCAAACGCGGCATTATAATTTAATTTATTAACTTAATTTGCCTTTCCTTAGAAAACATATTGTTTGGATATTGCCGCCTTTGATATTATAGGACTCATGTACATAAATATACCTATATTGTCTTTTATTAACGAAAAAATAATGCATCTTTGTAGCTGTAGCATTAATAGGTAGATTCCTACTGTTTGAAACGCAGTTGACCAATCATGTGATCGATTTGTACAATATGAGATTAGCTTTGACGTAGTAGAATAAAAGTGATTTGGTTTCATGAGTAATTGGATCCTTAAAGGATTGCTCTTATACCTTTTTGCTAAACCCCGTAGGTACTTCAGTTACTTAAATAAAATAAATAATAACGGTGCACCGTCATGAAACCACTTAAAACGAGGTTTACGATCTCCGGAAAATTAACTCGTAATTCATCCAAGAGAAATTTCGAGACCTTAAATTTTTAATTACCAATTTTAAAATGTGTCGGCTCCATTTACCTGCTCTTAAAACAATTCGACGGATGTACGGTATCCTTGTCTGCAACCGTACCTTGTACCTTTGAGTCAGTATAAATTCCTAGAAATAGTTTAATTAGTTTTCTCACAAATCGATTGACACAGTGTGTGTTTACTTTAAATTCACTTGATTTCCACGTAGTAGGTGTAAGGGATTGAATCATTCATCTCATCACCCATAATTCTCGTGGGAACCTACCTATAAGCTACTGAACTACGCTGCAGTTCGGCGGGATCAGAAAACAGCCGGCCCAGCCATAAAGATTGTCTGATTTTCAAAATTGTTATTTTCGCAAAACATCTTCCGTCTATATTGTGAAATTATGAATACTTATGAAATGTTGTTCGTGTTGCATATGTTATTTTTTTATTTTTTTTATATTACCACGGTCACATTATACATATGTTTAGGCATGTACAAACTACAATCAAATTGAAGTAGTCGTAGACAATTCACGCAACAATTTGTGGGAATGTCGCGGGTGTGCCACGGTTGGAAATACGACTAGAATCGTAGGTGGAAGATTATCATAAAAACTACTTTGACAAATGTAATATAATTCATTAATCCATTATGTTGTATCTTCTTTAAAAACAAAAAGCTTGGTCTTAAAATTATCTTATACAATACTGAACACGATTTGTCAAAGTGGGCTTACTAAATTGTAGGCCGGAGATCAGTAGTGTATTTTGCCTCTCGGACAATATGCCTCTAAGAACTCCGGTGGCATCAGAGTTTGCTGATGATGTGACGAAGCTTCCTGGTGGCTCTTGATTGGCTGCGAACTGCACGCGCGGTATAATGCGCGTTTTATACCTATGTAGTTTTATTATGCGAATGATTTGCCCATCGTGACTCACGCGCACGCGCATCTCGCTGCGATTAGGGCAGCTACAGTGTTGCGTTTACTGACACGTGACGTACTCTTAGTTTAATTGACTAATTGAGATTAGACTGAAATGAAAAAGATGATTTGAGGTTGGTTTGGATTGAGAATAACAACTACTATCCCCTTCGATAAAAGTCTCTAAACCAGTATTTTTCTTAGAAAGCTTGTTCTAGATTTTCGATACATTTTATATAACCATCCAGGGCCAGGCAGAAAAGTCTCCTTTAACTGTTCACGTATAGTGTCTTCAATGTTGGGGCATACATGGGTCATCTTCCTTTACCTCAGGGGATAGATTTTTACATAAAAATTACAATAATAATAATAATAATTTAAAATACAATAATTTTAATTTTTTACATTTTTTATTCTGGTTTATAAGAGTCCAAACAATGTCAACGAATCACGCCGAAATGCCAAAATAACGAAAGTAATCTGTTAATTTGGCAACAAAATTATTCCATTCTTTCTACTTGAGTGTAGCTGAAAAAATAAAAGCAAAATTTCCATTCCGAATGTCGTTAACTTCGTAAATTGTTCGTGAAGCAAAATATCTTGGCGACAGAAGGCCAGTTATAACTTTTCATTTAATCAAGATTCATAGCTTCACAAGAGAAATACAAATTTAAGTGTCAGTCACTTTAATACCGTAATGAATAAAATGAATCAGTTTTGTCTCCATTGTTTTATTGTAATCTCAGCGGAGCGGGATAATTAGTTTGTTTGTATGCCAAGCAACAATTAAATTCTGAAGAATTAGCAGGTAACGCGTAGGTATTGTACGGATGTAACCGATTATAAATGGCCAAGCTGAAAACATTATGTATTTGTTTACAGTTAACTGTCACTCTCTCCTTTCGTTCTGTATGTTGATGTGGTGAGTGGGAGGAGATCATATTTTTAAAGGCCTGATATCATGAACCTGATTCTCTTCTCGAGGTGCCATATCCTAGCGGATGCCGGCGATCAGCATGCGGAACTCCTCTCTCTCTTTAGCTATCCTGCAGAGTGGCTGCGTCTTTATTCCAGTCCATTTCTTTATATTGTCACACCAGGTGGTGCGTGGTCTGCCTCTTCCTCCGCTATTCCGAAAATTCCATCGAATTTGTAGAATTTTAGCACATAAAATATATTGGTGCTTAGTACTGCGTTACCAATTTTAGACATTTTTGATCAAGCGATAAAATAATTGTCAAACAATTAGCCTTTCTACTCGTGGCTCCGCCTATAATTAAATAGCTATAATTTTGACGGTCAGTTTTTGTAAATGATAGCTGCCATAAAAATACAACAGGTCCAGAGGTCATTTGGTTTTTTGTTCATTTGTGCTCATGCTCGATTGGTTTAATTAAATCGATCAATGTTTTTTTTAAATCATTTTTGTATTTAGAAATCCTTAAAGAAAGCTTTTGTTTAGCGGTGAACGTCATTCGGCTGATGATGATAATTTGTAAAAAAATTATTTCAATAACTTTCTTCGTCTTGTCGCGTCTACTCCTCTAGTGGATTTTTTTTTAGACTGTAAACCTGATAAGTGCAATTATTTAGAAGTACTTATTAGATAGGTATCACATGTTACCTAGCACATCATACTATACAATGCTTGTTTATTATCATCACAACAGCAAAGGCAATTATTTTATTGATAGTTAATAAAACTTCATTTATGTGTTTTCTTCAGAAATTACCCGAGTGACTCATATACGTAAAATCTTGGAGAGGTATCACTATAACTACGACACAACATACATCATTTTAAACCCAGATAAAGTTGGGGAAAACTAACATGTACCGTGATAGCCTCAGTCGATTTCGTATGCAAATACTTTGCAATTGCAACGCAGAGAGCAGGGGCGTCAGAGATGGTCCCTTAGCGTAAATACGCAAACATTATGTTACTGCATCGTATTTTCCTTTATATGTCGTCATATTGCGTAGTAGCATTGTTTATTCGGTAGCAAATAGATATGATGAGTGTGTTTTATGATGGTTTTATGCTAGTTTTTACTAATTATCATTAATTGGAGTTGTCTTTTTCCATGTTCAAGTATCAAGTAACTTTTATTTGTTAACAAAATTATATGGTTGTGTTTTAATGTTTGCGTTAAAATTATAAGTTTAACTTGATCAAAATTTCAACTATGGAAAAAAATAAAAGAATACGAAAACAAATCATACGTCATTCCTTTAATTTTTGCACAATTTTTATTATTACACCCATATATCTGCATTATATTTTTCTCCTACTTAATTCAGGTAGATACTAGAGGCACTATGTCCATTTGTCTTTGTAGTACACTTTGATAAAGTTAAATATTCTGGTATTATTGAATAATATATGTATGCTCTTGGTCCTTCCTGTGGGCTTTTGATATTTACTTTATTATTTCTACAGTAAGGCCAAGCGAAGCCGCATTTCAAAAATGTCATGATATCGAATATCATCGATAACCTTTTAACAGATCTGTGGCAACGTCCAGCCTAGCAACAACAGTAACAAAAACTTCTCACTGATATTATGATAACTCCTCAATGAGTTTTCTCTATCTTATTGGTTCATTGTCTCTGGATGAGGCCTATAAAGAATTTACGGCTTCATTGTTCGACCGTGCTGAGCTTTCCCGCGAATCGAGAATTGACATCTGTTGAACGATGTTTTTTCGCGTTTTTCGCTTTCGCGATTGTGCAACGAGTTTCCGCGAATATGAGGTAATGTGTCTGGTATAGGTTAGGTTGTGGCGTTTATAGCTATTGTTTTGTGCCAACCTAAGCGCCATTGCATTCTTGACGGGGCGGTCCTGAGGGTGTTGGCTTCTGACCAACTCTTGACCAAGAGTGTAGACAAAGTTGGGAGATTTATTTGTGTTGGGATGTTGATTTTAATTCCTAGAATGCCTTCTGTTCTTTTTCTTTGTCGTGTAGATTATAGATTGAGTCATGTGATCCCAAGGATAAGAAAGCTGCTGATTCTTGCAGTGACTTCAAAAGTGAGTACAAGACTCAGTCTTGTAGTTTTGTCTATAGGAATTGTCGACTTAAACAGTTCATATGCGCATATTGTGTTACTGTAAAGTTTTTTTAATTTTAGAGCTTATTCATAAATATACGCATGTATATTGTGTGTGCACGCATAATAGTGACTGACTCGGTGGCTAAGTGGCTAGCGATCCTGACCTCTGATCCGAGAGTCGTGGGTTCGATCCCCACACAGGGCAAACTTTTCTGTGATGAGCAGAATTGTTTGCTCTGAGTCCGGGTGTTATATATCTATATATGTATGTATGTATTTAAAAGTATATGTGTATGTATATCAGTCTCTGGTTCCCAAGATATGTACAGGGAATCCTAGTTTGGGGCTAGATAACCGTGTGTGATTTGTCCCAGATATTATTATTATTATTTTGAAATATTATTATTTCAACGAAAACCCGGAAAATATCGATATATCGATGTTTAGTAAGCGATCCTATAGAATGCATTTTACAAACACGTGTTTTTATGAAAAACTGTTTCAGTCCTTGAGATCTCATGAATCGTATAAAGCGATCATAGCAACATAGTACATAGTTTTGCAAAATAGCACAGTGACAATTATGCGTTTTTGCAGCAGATTGTCGTGACACAATCTTGCACCATCAATCGCATAGATTACATGTTATAGCTAACAAAAAGCTGGACATTCGCGTAGAATAGCGTTTACTAGTGCAGCCTCGTTCGCACGATGTTGCGTGTTTGTTGAGCTGACTGACACTGGGTTCGTAGAATACTAATAATACTGAGGGACAAATAGAGATGACATTGCTATTGTGCATCAATCGCTACTGTTGCTGCTACTGCTCAAATACGTTTCTATTATGACTGTACGTCACTGCAAATAACTATTGTCCAATTTCGATGTCCAGTATTTTTTATTAATATTGCTATGCTAAGGAAAAGTATTCCTTCTTCTATGACAAAAGATGCTAGAGTACATTTCATCCAATATCTGTGATCAAATGTACATTGGACAAATTTATTTGACGAATGTAATACCACCCTATTCACAATATGACTATTTGAATATACTTTTTGTTATATACGGTGTTTTCTTAAAATATTAGCCAGGGCTCAAACTAGGGCCCAATGATTTTTGGGAATCTTTTCATATTGATCAGCTCATCTACTAACTTTGTATAAAACGCCCATTCTTTTTTGCAAATTACTATGTTATTTAGATTCAAGTGTAGAAACCCCCGTTTGAGCCCTGACAGATATGTAATATTATTTCGTTGATGAATTTCCGGAAACGTATGAAACTACCCTGTACTTCTTGTTATCTGTGAGACAGATAAATAAATCTACATACTTGCCAACTTGAAATATATGGTTAATCCATTAATATTGTACAATTACAACTAGCCAATCTTGAAATTATATAAGAACGCACGCACATACATATTCTAATTATTATTTTTTTTCGTCTCCAGCCTAACGAAGGAGCGGACAATCAGGTACATTTATTAATCAGGCAGTGTTTGTGATTTTGTGATGTCTGTGTTTTGTTTGGTTTTGGTTTGTTCTCGGTTTGTGTCTGTTTTACCTTTAAACAGTTTTTTTTGTCAATTTAATTTGACCAAAGCTACCGCAAAATTTAAAAATAGAGTAAATCAAATATTCACATTATAGAAATCGCAACTTCGTGTTAATGGTTTTGGTTGGAGAATATTGTAAATATTGTAGAGTTGAAGCTGCAGTTTTTATGATTTGTATCTAATTCTGTATAAAGCATGTATAGAGGTAAAATGCATGATCTGTATTCTCTTTGGACTGTGATACTTAGATAGACCTCAAATGAGATAGTTTTCTGTGGTTTCACTGATACATATTCTCATTTACCACGTTGCTTTACTGACCGAGCTTTTGTGGTAATTTCTGTCACCACTTTTATCGGATGGCTTAACAATTTCTCTGAAAGTCTGTCATAATAATATCGTGAAAGTAATCAAGCTCTTGCCAATTCTCAATCAAATACAAGCCATGTGGTTATTGTGGGTTTCTAAAGTGATAAAGTTAATCAAGCACTAGAATTTTACAGCTCCCCATATGAAAACAATTGAAAATTTGTATTTTCTCCGCTGGGCTAAAATATTTACTAGCCTACACTCATATTATAAAGCGTACGCAAGAAACATATACCTACAGGGTGTAACAGAAGTGTGTGACAATACTTCAAGGTTGGTTTTTACCCATCAAACTGAACAACTTTTGTTCTACAACTTTGTTGAAATCGCAAAAAATTTTTTGGACTTTTCATCAAACTTGGTTCGCCAGCTGATCGATTTGTATGAAAAGTCCAAAAAAAATTTTGCGATTTCAACAAAGTTGTAGAACAAAAGTTGTTCAGTTTGATGGGTAAAAGCCAACCTTGAAGTATTGTCACACACTTCTGTTACACCCTGTATAAAGGATTACATTTGTTTCCGCTGAGTTCCTCTCGATTTATAGTCCTAGAAAAGTCAGGCTTATAACCTTCAAATTGATTCCAGTTGTTCACGGCGAGCGCGCTCCACAATGCGCGGCCCAACCCCCCCGAGCCCACCGAGCCAGCCAACAATAACATCAGCGAAGACAACAACAATGGCCCCATCTCCTTGCGGGAGATGCAGAACATCGCCAATAATAACGCAACGGCGTACATCGTCAGCGAGAATGAGGAGAGGAACCGGATCAGTCGGGAGTCGGTGGTGGAGTTTGAACCGTTGCCGGCTGCGATCGGTGTGGTGGATCCTTTGGAACGTTGCGCGGACTGGTTTGGTTAGTAATAGTACTTTTTGTCTTTGCTCAGTGTCTTTAGCAGGTCTTTAATTTTAACGGATGGTGGCATTAACCAGCTCGCAGCTGGATTTTAGAAAGAGAAGCACACTTGTAGGTACATCATTCAGAGTGTCAGCGGGCTGCCTTTAGTAACGATGCCGTAATACATGACTTAGCGCCCAATTTATCCTCCTCAGTCCTGAAGCATCATTTCGTTTGTAACACTGAAGAAATTACTTCGACGTACTAAGGTGGTTTTATATAAGTAAAATTTATATTTTGTTTGTCCTCTATGTAACACATTTTTTGTATCTAGTTCCAATGCATTGCAAAAATTTTTATTTAAAAGACCGCCAGGGAAATCCCTACGGAAAATGTCCCCTATAGGGGACGCGAGGACCGAGGAGGTTATACCTACCACTGTAGGTTTATTCACTGTTTTCCCCATATTTTATTGTTTTTTGAGCGTACAACAAAGTGTAACTCAGCGATCATGTATACCAATAAAAACTCTAACTTTAGGGTTAGGGACACCAGTAGGCTCAGTAACCTTTACATCAGTTTAATAATGTATGATTCGACCCGTAGTCATGTGATAAATATGGTGAAAAGGTCACCAAATGGCGGACCGCAATCCGGATCCGGACCGCCGACCTATTTTGTGCGGACCTTCAGTAAACAAATCAACTTACGCAATTTTTTTAACTGTGAAAATCGACCTGTCAATATTTACAAATCTCATACATTGTTTGACAGCTCGACCAGCACAGTTAAACAAAATGCGTTATACGATACTCGAGTACGTAATTTTTAATTTCCCGCGTTTTGTCTCTGCTGCCTCAGCTGTTGTAAAAAAAAAGTAGGACAGGACCGCGACGGTCTTCTTATTTCCTAAAACGGACCCCAAATGAAACTAATTAGTGACCCGTGGTCTGTGTGCTATAGTCAATGTATAATACATTGATATGTCAATATGAGAGCTAAGCCACCTGAATTCTTTAAAATCTACGCTGTATAATTTATTTTGTTATTTTCTATTACAGCCGGCGAAGATTTGCCTAGAAGCCAGTTGCAGTATCTTCGGGAGATATCGCGGGGTTGGTTTGGGAGGGTGAGTCTCTGAACTTTTACATTTGAATTTATTATCTTTATAACATGGTGTACACGAAAATGTACCTTTGTTTCGTTTTATTTTAGATAGAAATACAATACTTTTTTAATCTGTCTTTTAAATAGCTTTAAGTTATTAAATTTTCAATACTAATAGTAAAGTATAAAGATACTAATAGTAAATAATATTAACTCGCTACTTGCTTACTAGCAAAGTTCCCAACAATTGGAAACTTTTTAAGAACTTTACTCTTGTTAATGTAGTTCACCGCTGTTCACCCTATATATTATGTGTTCAAACATGGATGTTAAATAGCCAGTTCTCCATTGCTTTGGGCAATGGGGAAGAAAACTGACAAAGCTCGCCGATAGAGGCGCTGATATCGCTTGACTCATACTAACTGCCAAAACGTATAGAAAAAATTGTGTTATATAAGATTATTAAAAAAATGCCGCGTTGTGTGGCGATTGGTTGCAATAATAATGGAAATCATTAATTTCCTAAAGATTCTCGGATGAAGAAGACGTGGGAAAAGTTACGTTTTCAATTATGTACTTTTCAACTTCGTCTTTAATTGAGGAATAGTCCAAGTCGCAAACATTTTCCATTTAACAATTTTACAGAAAAAAAACTAATTTATAACACCTCGATAATAAAAAACGCGGAACTAATTGAAAGTTGTTATGAGTCAAGCGTCCGTAGCGCCATCTGCAAATAGCTTTGCGTTTTCTTCCCCATTTTGTTAAGGTCGGTTTCGTTTTCGTCAGTTACCATCCAAATGAGACAATCAGTTGTGGCAAAAAAAATATTATTTGTTTTTTTAGGTAGTAGAAGGCGAAATAGAAGACGCGGGTACAACATCGCACGTCGCCGTCAAAATCCTCAATCAGAATGCCAGTTTGGAAGACAAAGCTCGCTTTCTGGATGAGGCGAAGCTGTACCGAGATGTCAGCCACGAAAATGTACTGGCGTTCGTGGCGAAGTGTCTTCAGGAGGATCCGTGGTTGCTGATGTTTGAGCTGTGCTCTATGGTAAGTGAAATAAGACCCAAACGTTCATAATCTCTTCTGTCTCATTGTATTATCCTCGCGATTTCAACTAGCACTTGGCTAGTACAAAAGCTTAATTTATAACACCACCTGTGTTTTATTTGTGCAGTTTGTTCAATTTTAATGCAGTTACTTTATTTTGCTATTGCAATCGCGTTTTATAGGTGTTTATATTTTATCGAAGTTGGATAAAAATATCAAAGTTAATAAAAAACTATAAAACGTTTAAAAGCCATTGTAGGCCACATGCGTCCAGCTGTACCTGCAAGTGTCACTGTAGTCTATTCAGGGAAACGAGCTAGTACCGACAAATTATACTTTTCTGTCATTGGCCGGAGTAACGACGCTAGGGCTGTATTCACAGTACACAACTTTTTAGTTTGTTCGTGCGACTCGTGCTGTTCAGACGTCTCCACCGCTCCAGTTGACGAAATGGCAAAGGCCAAAAATAAAACTGTACTGACAGAAGGAAATGTACAAAATTATTCATCCTAAAATGAATGAAATGGATAGTAATATAGATGTCATGACAAAAAAATTGATAATAAATGTAGGTAGTGACATTGTGGGATAGCGAAAATTTTATTTTTATTTTAAGATTATAAATTGTTACTTATTTTATTTTATTTTCTGGGCAAAGTTTAATAATTTTAACTAAATAAAAAATATTATATACTCAAAATATCTACTTTATTTTTTCCTTTAAATGTAAAATTATAAGTACGAATGTCAAATAGGTATTGGCATTTTTAGTAGTAAAAAACAAAAACATTTCTTTTAAAATTTCAAAATTAAGGTTCAGTCAGAATTTAAAAGAAGCACTTGGTATGTGAACGCGTCTTTAGTTTCTTAACAAAAGTTGACGCCTCCTTTCTCGTGTGACGCACTCTTCCATCCTTGTCTTTTGTAAGCGATTGTGTGATAGAGAAAGTGCTCCACTAGCTCGTTTCCCTGAATAGGGTATATATTATAAAAAGCCCACCCGATTGGGCGGAAGGCGATTCTGGGACTTAGCGTCAAAAGTCATATATGTATACAGGCACAAATTAATCTAATTAAAATAGAAAAGAAAGAACTTTGTTCACAATTACAAAATACAACCCCCAACACACACACACACACTCACGGACACGGACAGGCACACTAAATACGTAGTTCGTCGCCCTTAAAACGAAATTGTTAGGTATTTTTCTTTAAAGATAAATATATTAATATATTTTTTAATTTCATTTACTTCTAAAGGACCTGCGACAGTACCTATCATCGAACCGTCCAAAAATGGCCATCCTGAACGAGAGCGGGGTGCCGCTGCGGCTCATGAGTGACGTCACCGCTGCGCTTGCCCACCTCCACTCGCGGGGATACTGTTTCGCTGACATGTAAGTTCTCTGTCAATTTTATCTGTCCCGTTTCATTGAAGTACGTCGAGGTACATCGAGGTACATCAAGCAGATGGTATCGGATTTGTAACAAGATGACTGTACTGTATTTGGACTATTTTAAAGGCAGCTTCGAATCTAGGTCTACAAAGAATGTGCAATATAACTTAGCCCACCATAAAGGAATATGTGTGCCGTGGCTCTGTAGGCAATCTTGATGTTCATTAATCATTATCATTCTTATTTCAAATATTATACTTGTCTGTTTGTTAACTTTTTAGTCAATTTGCAAGGCCATTTAAATTCTACCGCTTGTAATCTGCTATTTCGAGTGAATTTTGTATATTTTAGACCTTACTTATTAATTAAGTTAATGCTCTACTCTGCTTAGGTCTCTCAGTTATCTGTTACACAAATTAGTATCAATGGTTTATCAATCAGGTTCAATATCAACAAAAAAGTACCAATCCAGGTTATGACCGTGTCTGTAATCAGTTAACTTGGGTGGTCGATTAGTAGGATGTAACGATAGTATCTCGTCCCGCAGGCCCATATCGTGCGACAACGTGCTAGTGCGGAGTGCCGCGGAAACTCCGCGCGCCGTGCTGGGCGCGTATGCGCATGCGCGCGCGACGCCGGAGCACGCGCCGCCCGAGACCCGCCGCCAGCCGCCGATACACACGGTACTGTAGACACTGTGGATTCTTCTTCTTCTTACACCTGCGGCTCGTTATGATTTAGCACATGCTTTGGCACATTACAATAGTGACAAGAAATATTGTATTGACTACCTGTAAAGTTATTGACAATAAAGAACAGCAATTTGCTCCTTCGTTATTAATTTATACGAAACTTATTCGTTATTAATTTGGGATAAACGTCAAAATGGCCGTTAAATCGTGCCGCTGGTGTAGGTCCTTTTAATTTCTCGTGAAGCATAGATAAGATTTATTTGTTATGACCAGGTAATATTGCAGGCATTGATATTTTATACATTCTCTTCTGTCCAGCTTATACTAAAATCAGCAATCAGCAGCAGTGACTGCGTCGGTGGCTCAGTGGTTAGCGCTCCTGACTACTGATCCGAGAGTTGTGGGTTCGATCCCCACCCAGGGCAAACATTTCTGTGACGAGCTGATGTGTTTGCTCTGTATCTGGGTGTATTATATCTATATATGTATGTATTTAAATGTATATATGTATTAATATCAGTCTCTGGTTCCCATAGTACAGGAAATCCTATTTCGGGGCCAGATGACCGTGTGTGTGTTATTTGTCCCGGTTATTATTATTAGTATAAAAAAAATTAGATTAAAAATAAAGCTATTTATAGTAATATTTCACAGCCTCAACTACAGCTTTACACTGCTTCAGATCGGCGGCGACAGCGACAATCTCTCACCAGCTTTTCTCTAGTAAAGCGGCTTTAGTGTCACGGTTTATTTTGTGTGCAATAAAGAGTATTGTATAAAAGTGACACCTGTATGTATACCTATAAGTACGTCAAAATAAATCTTAATGTATTTGATTAAAAAAACTTGTAATTCCTAAATGTCGAAATTCCAGTATCGAATCATTGTTGAACCTTTCTAAATTCAACTTGATATTTCCTCCCACAGACAAGCTCTGACGTGTGGTCCCTAGGCACGCTTATCTGGGAGGTGTGTGCATGGGGCGGCACCGCACCCCCGCAGCACCCACCGCCGCCGGACCTGCCCTGTCCTTATCGGAACCATCTGTGAGTTCCCTTGTAATTTGATGACTGTTACACAGGTGTTTAGGTTTAAAATTGCCTGGAATTTATGTAAGTTCTCTTGTAATTTAAAAGGTAACTGTAACACAGGTTTTTAGGTTCAAAATTGCCTGGAATTACAATTTTTATATATTAATCTCATTTGGGTTGGACTTTTTCTGTTTATCGCTCCGAAACCGAGAGAGTAATCTTTTTCCTTGCTATCACCCGGTATTTTTGTGCGTTTAAGTAGGGTTATTGGATACATCATAATATCTATCCGCTGACCAATGTATTCGAATCTACTCTGTTTATTGTTACTTTCTGTCGGAAAAAAAATATCATTTCAAAGTCAAAAGCGACAGCCATGAGACTACGTATGAGAAGGAAAATAATGTGGTTCATGCATATTTGCATATTTTGAACCTATTGATACAAAAAGAAAGGTGTTATATAAGTTTAAGGTGTGTCTTTATGTCTGTCTGTGGCATCGTAGCTCCTAAACGGATGAACCGATTTTGATTTACTTGTATAATAGGTGACTGATCGATCGTGTTCTTAGCTATGTTTGATACAAATTGCTTTTTTTCGAGTTATTCAACTTTTACTGTCGGGGGTACTTAAATTGTCTATTTTGTTAATGATGTACCTACATACTCCATCAATATATTAAATATCTATGTTGACCATCAGGTACCAAGTAATGCAACTCTGCTGGAACCCCTCAGCCGAGGCGCGGCCGACGGCGGCCCAGGTCCACGCACTCCTCAACCACCTCCTCACCACGCATGCGCACACCTCACTCGATACAACCACCGACTTTGAGGAACGATGGCAACGACTCAAGCCGAACTCCATCCCGAAGATTGACGAACACATCGCCATAGTACACGCACCGTCCACTTCCATGGCCTCGCATTTCACAGGCTCCGATCAAGAAATGGATCTACCTACGGACACTGTCAGCTTAGGTATAGATACGGCCGTCTCGAGATCCAGTAGTATTATGTCCGATAAGGATCCGTTGTCGATTCAAATCAAATCGGAAAGCTTAACGAATTTGCACGGCTCTCTAGAAGATGTGAGGAATATTTATCTAACTCACAATGAAACTGCTATGCTTGAATGCCATCAGGGGAATATAGCGTTTGAAGAAAAAGATAATTCTGATAGCTCGGTTGATCCGTGGCTGAAAGATATCATAGCGGGCAGTCAAGATGACGTTAGCTATTACAAAGATGTCAGTGACGTCATAAAGAATCTAGATAATATCCTCAACTCGGAGAAGACTTCAAGTTCCGAATCCAGCCACCAAGCCAGTCCGTCGAGAGATAATCTTAGTCTGGACTGCAAGAAAGATTATCCAGTCCAGTCAAGTATGGTTAAGTCGCCTGGTATAAGCAACTTCCAGAATCTTCTTCAAATGGGGTTAGATGATACGAAAGATGAGCTCTGTGATGATGATGAGGTAGATCGTGAAACTGTCGGGACGCTCAGCCATTCGTTCGAACGTCACAGTGATACAACAAGTCAACAAACTCTGGAAAACTTAACTCCCGATACTCCTTTAAAAGATTTTGAAATCGCAACTAAAATTGAAGAAACCGAATCAGTAAAAGAGCGTGATCAAAATAATGTAGTTGATGATAAGCAAATGGATTTTCCAAATGAAAATGAAGTAGATTGTAGTGATAGTGTACCCAAGCTGAAAGAACTCTGTGTAGCTAAGTCTAGTTTAAGTGAAAAACATTTGAATGTAAGAAAAGACTGTGCAATGCCGTGTGATAGTTTTAAAATTGATATTGCGACTGAAAGTGAAATGGAAACTAAGTCAGTAGATAATGAATTAAGTCCTGAAAAAATGCAAAATGATAAATCTATGCCAGAATTATTAGTTGAAAATAATTTGATAAAAGATTGTGTATTAACTGAAGTATTAAATAAGGAAAATGATAAAAACCACTTAGATTTAAATTTATCAGAAACTCCAGTAACTGAAGATATAATTGATACTCAATGTCTACTTGAACAAGCAAATTGTGTCTCTGAAATGAAACAAGATATTAATGTGGATAGTTGCTTACCAAATGATACAAACAATAAAAATAAAGAAAAAGCAAAGTTACCAGATCTGATTTCTGATAGTATGCACGAATCTTCGAAACTCATCATGAATGAAATCGATAGTGAAGAAAAATGTGCATCTAAGGAGTTAGACATAGTTATAGATAAAGTAATACAAGAAGAAGACCCGAAGAAAACAACGGAACAAGAAAACCCTGAAATGAAAGTAATTATTGAAATGGCACATGAAATTGTGAATCAAATAGAAGAAGATTTAGCAAAAAAAATCAAAGAAATACCTGAGTCAGTACAAATTGGATCTGATAGACTTGTGATTGAAGAAGTCTTAGCAAACACTGAATGTGTCTCATCAGAAAGAGAAAAGTCAAATGAAGAGAACGAGAATGCCCAAATATTGCCACCTGAGATAGTACAAAATATTGTTGAAGAAGATAAAAGCCACGAAGCAGAAGAACAAGACAGACATTTCGACAAAAGTGATGTCAAGGAAGAATATAGTGAGCTTAGATCTGATACTGTAGTAGAACAAGACACAAATGATAGTACTGTTTATATGGATCTCATTAATGATACTAATAGTAAAGTAGTGAAAAATAACACCATTGATGGTAATTTTGAAGATAACTTACTTTTCCCAGTAGACAAAAATGCAAGTGAAAGTACATGTTTAGCCAATAACGAGTCTACAGTTTACTTAGATCTACCTAGTATTTTGAAGCAAACTGATGATTTTTTACGCTCCGAAATGATGGCAAGTTGCAAGAGTGACACAAAATGTAACATGGTTTCCAGCACGCCAAAAGGAAGCGACACTTCCAATGATAACACTCTAGAAAATATGACTAAAGATGATTTGTCAGCAACGAAAGTACCCGACTGCGAATCTCTAACGAAATTAGATCAAAAACAAGTCCCAGACAGTCTGAGTCCGCTAGATTCGCCCTCAAAGAGTCATCACACAGATACCTATGATGAAAACAGCTCAGTAGTTTTAGGCCCTTTTGAAAACTGCTCTATGGAACTATTCAAAGCCGTCAAATCCGAAGAACTTAAACTACCCAAAGAAGAAATACTCGCTTTTTCTTCCAATTTCAGTGACATAAATCTTGAAACTCCTTCGCCGTTGCGAGATGGAAATTTTTTAAATGAAGTCCCCGATATAGTGCACGATGAGTTTAGATACGATGAAGCAACGATTAGTGAAGTAAATCAAAGTAAAAACGAAGCTACCACAGACAATACCGATGAAACGGACCAATCAGGAACGGCAAAACACGTTTCACCGTCCACGCCACCTAATTCCCCAGGAATTTTTCTAGCCTCAACATCACAACAGAAATACTTAGTAGATATCGACTTCGATCAGCCTGAGACACTTCCATACCCACCGATAGACTCAGATTCAGGTCTCAGCTCTTTGCAAAAAGAAATAGATATGAATCAAATTGAGTTGACAACGAAACTAGCGATGGCTGAGAACGAGAACAATTTGAATATCGAATACTCAGGACCGTTGACAGTTGAGGGTATAGTGTCGGACGATGACGTCATCCTGCAGGAAAGTGAGGCGACGCCGGAAGAGTTCCTGGCGGGGAACGGAGGCTCGGTGGAAGATTTGAGGGACGGAATCTCGTTGAATGAGGAGTGCATGAAGGAATTGAGGAATGAACTGGAATTAAAGCTACCTTTAGCGCAGGTGAGTAAAACTTGTAATAATCGATGTAGAAAATGTTTGCTCGTAATGTAGTAGTTTAGAGCTAGTGATTTGAGAACTGAAGAATATAATTAATACTTTTATTGGCTCTTGAATATTTTTTGCGTTTGTCAAAAACGCCATTCTGTAAATATACGGAAACTGCATATACTTTGCGGCCTTCTTTCTTATGACGACAGCATTGTCCAATATCGTTTGACTTGACGTATACTAATTAGATTTTATAAAATTGATACTTTAGATAAATAATCACCAATGATGTCCTTTTTAAAACGTGCCGCATTACCCCGTATCACAAAGTCGAAACCCCTAACATTTCGTTTCTCAAACTCATAGGTTTGACAGTACCCTTATACTGTAAAATTGACATGTTTTTTTGCAATATTTGAATAAATAATAAATAATACAGGTGGCAGCGATAGAACCAGCATGCGAGCCGGAAGAGGAATGGGCGCAGTTGCCCCCGCCCGAGCTAGTCGTCAGTTACTGTGGCGGTGCGCTAAGCCCCATCGCAGAAGAGACGCGGCACCAGCTAAGCGCCTATGAAAATGACGCCTGTGAGTACTGTCTTAGTATGCTTAGTGGAGTTATTGTCACCTGTTGATAATAGTGGAGTGGGTACAGTTGCCTGCATCCTAATCAGATATGGTCTAGTGCCTTGCTCATGCTATGGACATTGCGTACATGGATGACATCTGTATAAACTGTATCGCCATTTTATATACTGTACCATTTTTTACAGATAATTGAATATGTAGTTTATGTACACATCCAAAAATCTTCAAAAACACATTAACCATAAGTTGTCTGTGAAAGTTCAAAACCGCGCTCACAACCGCGCTCCGTGCCAACAATTTTGTTAATTTTTAACAAACGTATGCACAGGAGAATGTATTTATCAGAGTGCGTGAGAGCATCTTCAACGCTTACTTTTGTTCGGCAACGTGTAGATACTTATCTCACTACGACCTAGTGTTGGAGACTTGATTCACAAAATATTATACACTGTGATAAGTGCTCAATCTTATCGCAGGGAACACATTCACTCGAACGGACTCGTCCGAGAGCTACCTAGAGCCGTGCAACAACTCTACGGACGAGGTCACTGACCTGCCCACCGCTACGGCCGGGCCATCCACCTACACCGTGCACTCGCGGCAATGCGACACATATACCGTGCAGAAGGATATACCTAGCAGCCAGGAGTAAGTACTACATATTAAGAGAAGCCCCGAACGCCTTTGAATCATTTTTCTGCCAAAAACAGAGGTCGGTATTTCAGCCTTTCGAAGATTATTCCATAATGAAATAAAAATATTTTTAAGCAGTTAGATGCTTTGCACATTCTTTTAAATCGTGTTTTTTTTCTACCTGGTATAAGTTTCTACTACTCCATACATACTACTACATACATACATAGAACTAGGTGTCAGCTGGCAGCACTAATCTTTATTAAACACTTCCAAGATATGAATATAATCATTATTTGATGTAATGGGTAAGCTGACTAAGCTATTTTTTCCAGAATGACAATGAGCGCTGACAGCCTGAACGGCAGTCCGAATAAGAAGCCCACAGACGAGCAGTCGCCAATCCACGATCGAACTTACAACAAGGACGAAGACAAACTATCGAACTGCGAGAGGATCTCACAAGTGTCCCCTTTCATCATGAGCCCCACCACGGAGACATCAGTACCGGTTGATTCAGATCCCAACAATGGCGCTGGAATATCCACTCTGTCTAAAACAACAGTTCCTACAGACGCCAAACTGTCAAAGCCAACTGATGGCCTATCCAAAGCGACGAGCATCGATTCCTGGTGCTCGAACGATACGCTCTACAACGTAGAGGAAAACTTCGATGACCTAGCCCTAGATGCTGATTTACCCCTCGAATTTGATGAAAAACACGATAAAAGCGAAACTAATACACTAACTCATCACGATGAAGATAGAGAACTGAGCCACTGTTCAACGTACATCATTCATGACGACAGCAAGTCGGATCGGGGCGAATCCTTCTCACCAGATTCTATAACAGCTAACGACAATGATAATTATACGTACACTAAAGCGAAAATAGAAGTTGCCGAAGCAAACACAGAAATGAATGATTCAACAAAAAATACTCAAACAAAAGACTTAGCTTACGGCACGCTGCCATCATATTCTAACTGCACAACTGAAGTTCTAAGCACAGATGATGCTTGGAAATTAATGCAACCAGAGTTGGTGAGGCGATCGCCCTTTCACGATGTCACTATGACACCACCAAGACATATTGATGATACCGATAAAATGATCCAACAACAAGATAGTCCACATATTTCTAATGAATCTGCTAGAATCAAGAAAATGGACAGTGTTGAAATTTCTTGCCTCCAAGATGATGCTGTTATTGATAGTCATAATAAAACGGAGTCTTCAGAAGGTCAAGGAATATTAGTCGATTTAGATGACAGTTCAAAATACAACTATTGCAAAAACATGGCACCTTCAGTAACTAGTACTCCATTAACTGAACTCATAGACGATAACAATGAGACTGATCCCGTCTCAACGATACCCGATATAATAGTTGAAAGTCTTGAGTTTCAGATAAGTAACATACCAAACTTTGATTGTTTCCAACAGTCAGCTGAGATAAGGCCCCAAGATATATCGCGAAATGCAAAGAATGAGCTTGCGAGTACTAATTCCGACTTACTCTTAGAAGGGGAAAGCAAAACTTTGAGCATTAACAACGATCGTACTCCTACATATTCCGATTTTGAAAACTCTGCTGTTGTGAAACCGCAGCAAATTAACTCTAACGATGCATCTAGTCAGATGGTAGAGAGTGGTGTCAGTTCGGATTTTGGACAGTTTGAAAGCAGTGTTCGGACACGACCACAGGATTTATCGTCTGTGATCAACGCCAGTGCAATGCTTTTAAATAGCGAAAGAAACTCAAGCGAAATGGCTATGTCTATTTCTAACACAGAGTTTGGTCAAAACAGTCGGATGGAAAACCGAATCGATAACGATGAAAATGCAACACTAGATGTAAGATCGTCCAGTAACACGAATTTAAAAGAATCTCTCGAAACCAATAGTACAAATGAAGTTCCAAATTTTCATACGACTGATTTAGATTTGGAAGATGAAACAGAGCAACCACACTCGATTATAATCACCGATATTCCCACAGATACCTTTCTTAATTCTAACAAAGATAAAGAAACGCAAAACCTGACATTACTTAGAGAATCAAATGAGATACAAAACGAATTTCCTAACAGAACATATGATTCTCACGGTGAATATAGTATTCAAGGTTTAAACCATACTTACAACTCACATTTAAATACAAATCGAATTGAAAACAGCCACAAAGAACTGTCTCACGACAGTGGAAATGAAGAACCTAAAATGAATGGTCATAGTTTTGAATACAATAATGTAGAAGCTACGTCTTCAAAAAATGAAACGCCAGAAGTAAAATCTACCAAAATAGAAGCTCTTCAAGACTTAGTAAGTAATTTACAACATAAAAGTAGTAATGCTATTGTAAACCATACGAGTGATGTTCCAAATGGTACTTTACCAGAAGAATTGGCAAACAAAGCAGATACAGAAGTAAAATGCAATGGCAAAAGCGAGCATTTTGCAACTGTAAATTTTATTAACGAAAATTTTGAAGAACTCCTTGAGAGTAACGTAGACGTAGATGATAACAAAGATGTGAAACCTGCTGGAGATAAAACGTTTGCTCAAGAGGCAGAAAATACTAATAAAATCGTAACAGAAAATCTAGAAGAAACCAAAAGTACCGTAACCACTGAAGAACAGCCGCATAACTATAAACAAACAAAAGATAATGTGAAAGTTAATGGCATAGTCGATGGTAAGGTTGCGTCGGTGACGGAGGATTTTTTACAGAACGAGAAGAAATACTGTGATGTTGATGCCTTCATTCCGCTCTTGAATGATATCAGATTTACAGGTAAGATAACAACTACAGAACAAAAAATGTAAGCTTTATCCATTATTCGTCATTTTAATTTCCAACGACGAAATAGGACACTCAATAGCACTTGGTTCATCATCCAAAAGACGTCCTCTGCTGGACAAAGACCTCCGGTCTTGCGCTGCCCGCATCCAACGCCTTCCCGCGACCTTCACCAGGTCATCGATCCACCGAGTGGGAGGCCTGCCCACGCTACGTTGACACTTGGTTACCCTGCTCAATCCTACATAATAGAAAAGCACTTGATAGGTACATATTTCAGTCAACTTGTATGAAATTGAAAAACTCTTCGATTTCTTGTAGGACCAGCCGATGAGATTATGAGCACGTCTTTCACCCAAGAATCGCCAACCGAGCCTTCGCCGCCCGCGCGTGAGCAGGATAACAAACCAAATGCCGTATCTGATCTCGTGAAAGAGTGGGACAGCGATACTGAGTCAGAGTCTAGCAACTCTTCGAGTGGCGAATTCATTTGGAAGGTAAGGTAGTGTTTGTACATTTTTCGTGAGTTTAAAATTTGTAAATATTCAAATGTTTTTGTTTAAGAGTGGTGTGGTTTTGTAATTTAACCTGTTTAATGTTTCATTATCATATTCCCGTAATAGTTGCAGCGTTTGGTGTGTGGTTTAACCAATGTCAGTTGCGATATTTGTAAATCCTGTCTACCTAAGTTAGAGAATCCAAAAAATGTTGCTACTTTTATTATTTGAAACGTTTTCTTTTTATTTATTCGTTTAAGGAAAAGGTGTCTCTTTTAGAGTATAGTGATCTCTGTTAAGTTAAATGTCACTATTTGAAAAACTTGTGGCACATTTTATTTAAACTGTGCCTTGTTTACAAATTTAGAAATATTCCAGTTTTCTGAAACCAGTTGGCTAATTACTTCGTAGTGTTTTAACCTAATTGTTCGCCAAAGCGAAGTGAAGTGACTTTTTACGCGCTCCGATTTGATGGATGCATGTAACATTGTACCTTGCCTCAACAACATGTATGGTAGAAAGTGGAGGTCGTGGTAATATTTGTACTACTTATCTACTTAAAAGAATAAGAACAATGACCATTATATTGCATGGATATGAAAATGTTAAAAATGCACTTCAGCATTTACTCAATTGCAGCCTCGCCAAAGATACAGCGTGGTACAGGTATTATGAAACTCAGCTCTCGTGTCGCGGCTAACGTACCTCTCCCGCACCGTGCGCGCAAATGCGCATGCTGGTATATGCATATACGCATTCCGATTAGACCGATTAAATTCGTACCTTCTTAGGCGATGGGTCTGTTCATCGTTAAACCTATCCACAATCTACCGTACAAGTTGTAATTATTTGGTGTGCGGCCGTGAATGTAGTTTGTATCTATTGTGTGGCGGTAGGACGGCGACGGCCACGAGACGGCGGTCGTGCCCACCACGCAGTTCGACCATGTAAGTGGAATACTGGTAACATGATGCTTCTCTCGCAGTCTTTCACAAGGAAACCGTTCATACTTATAGTCGGCAGTCGAAAGGAACCTCACAAGAATTTTATGCTGACAGCTCTGCTACGAGACATTGACAGTTCCCAAGATAAAAGAATTTTCGTTGAGATTCGTCGCGCGAGATTTGATAACTACGTATTCCATGCCGTGCTTGAAATGCAGCAACAATTTGAAAGACGTTCATTTATTTCAGTTAAGATACTCGAAGTCTAACCTTTAACCATATTTTAACAAAAACATTAGCAAGGACACGATGAGTAAATTCTTGGACGAATAGTATGATCGGTTTCTCTTGTGACTACAACGGAATGAGTTCGGCGTAGCCTCATACGCTTTGTTGGAGATCGCAGCGATTTGCAGCATGCTTCGTTTGAATAATGCTTGTTTCAGCGTCTGTCATCATGTAATCCATTCACCTACTCATTCATAAGCTTTCAACTCCATAACATTACAATTTCGCTCCTTAAATATCATTTTAAGGCACAATTAAAATGGAAAATCTAGTATTTTAAAAGCACGTGAAAAAAAGCATGTGTAAACATCCTTGTTTTGATCTTTCAAGAATGGTGTTTCATTAAATGGAGCAAACCATGAACTTATGGAAGGGGGCGCTAAAGGGTGGCGGTCAGAAACTCAACGTTGCGAAGACTACATGACTTAGTGGTAGAACGGATCCCAAATACCCAAATACGGCACAGATTCCGTCGTGAAGAAATTCAGATATTACCTTGGATCCTTTCTTCACGAGTCTGGGGAATTCTACCACGGCGTTTCAGCCCGGACAAATGCGGGGCCAAATGACGACTTGATCATCTTCGTAACGGACACGTCCGTGGCAGCCTTGGAGTATCAGATGGAGGAAAAAAGATTCGAATAAGCTACAAAGTCTCTGGTGGTTTGGCTGCAAGCCGTCAGAGCTTGGTAGTAACTGTTATGCCTTAACCTGATCGATAAAGACCCAAGATCCTGCGGTAGGCCCAGCAAGAACTGGCTTGTACATGCCGAGGGCAGACATGAGAGAAAACGATCTCACTAAGGAGGATGTAAAATACTAGGATTTTGAAGACAAAAAAGCAGTTAGTCCGAAAGAGGACCCTACCACAGGCCAGGATAATACTAATAAGTAGTAGCAGAAATCTCACTATTCAGAAGCCATCATGTCACTCACACGCATGATCTTATATCATTTGTTAGAAATAAGGATACAATTTGATCTAAAAATCTTATTCACGTCTAAACTCAGTCGATACATATCAAACGGGGACTACTACTACTCGCACGGCTAACGAAAAGGCATAAGGCTAATTTTCACCTTTTCACTTTACAACCAAATCCCCGCATTCGGTATATCGATCTATATGAAAGTGAGCTATTGCTTAAATAACTTTTCACTTGCACACGGGTCAAAGCCGCGTAAACAATCCCCATACATTACTATTTACTACTCTACACGGCATGGCAGCTTGCCGTTAAAAGTGGCTTACCCTGCGCATGTGAAAAGAGCTTGACACTTACTAAAATAAGGTTGTAATAACAGCAGCGCGACGGCCCACCCCCTGATAGCGGCGGCGGCGGGGCCGAACAAGACCGCCACGACTCGGCCGGCTCGGGATCCGAGGGATCCGGCTCCGAAGGATCCGGCTCGGAGGGAGACGAGGTGGAGTTCGTGCCGTCCTCGTGGGACTGCCGGGCGGCGCCTGCCAAGTCGTCCATGAGGAGCTTGGAGCAAGCGGCACCGGTATGTCTTATTGTGTATTTTTCTTCTTAAGATAAATATTCTTTATTACACAACAGAAGGAGTGTTTCAAGAGACCGTGTGTCTGATCTCTCTCAGAAATTTAAGTAAGAACAATCTCATCAAATGTACATGTCTGTTTGCAAACCCAAATCGCCTGCTTTTCATCATGAATCTGAACAACTCACTAAAACGTAGAAATCTCCTACAAATCTGTCGGATCAGCTAATACGATAAATTACGATAGGATAGTAAGAGGGCACTTTTTCTAATTTACTATATTTTCCTTGGAAGAAAATAACTTGTTGTAGAAAGTGGCTAGTTTATTAAGGCTTTGTTCAGTGTTAGGTCTGACGGCCCGCCAGATGGAAAGTAGTATAAGAGTTATCAGTGTCATGCTGATATTTGAGGGCTAAGGTGGAATGATCCTGGTAATTGCGCTGGCTATCTCGCGCCACCCGCCGTAACACAGCGCGCTGCTGGCGGCAGGTATAGAGCGAGTACTGGTACCGACCCGGTCCGACTTTGCATATTAAATTCCTACCACTAGTAGCTTCCTGTGTGTTCCGAGTTTAAGAGTCAGCGGATCCAAATTAAAGGCCGTGGTTTTTTTTTTTTTTTTTCATGTATATCTAAGGACCCTATATAAAATATAAAATAAAATAAACTTCTAAAATCCATCTTTGGCAGGACAACAAGAAGCGCGTGGTGTTCAAGCGGCAGAAGTACCACTGCGTGTACGAGTACCCGCGCGAGGCGGCGGACGACGCGGCCGCGCACGCGCACTCGCCCGCCTACCTGCCCGACTTCTCCACCTACTGTGGTGAGCTTATAATACTACCATTTAACCGCCTCCGTAGCCCAGTGGCTAGTCCACTCGCTTCACATCAGGAGCTCGCGGGTTCGATTCCCGGCGGGGTCCAACTTTGTAGGACTCTGTTTGGTTGGTGGTAGGGCATTTTCTGAGCCCGCCTGGCTAGCTACCACCATCTTATCTAAGTCTTGCCGCCAAAACATCGATGTTAACAGCATTGATGTGTTCCGGAATGAAGATAAGATAGCCAGCTCCCCATTGCGTTGGGGAATCTTGGTAAGCCCGCTTCCACCTTCGGCATCATCGTCACTTACCATCAGGTGAGATGATGCCAAGGGCTTACCAATTGAGGGTAAAAAAAAAACTACCGTCGTAAGAAAAAAGGCCGCTAGGTATATGGAACAACTCTTCGGTTTTCTTTAACTGTATGTTTTTTTAAAGACTGAGTGTGTGCTGCTGCTCTGGTCCGATGCGATCCGACTGAAGATGACGTCACAATCCGTTTTAGTCGCTGTACGCTTTGTATGAATGCCAAGGGCTTTCTTAAGCGTATCAATATTCCAGACTGGGACCCCACGAGCGCCGAGGAGGCCGAGCAGGGCTACGGGCAGCTGTACGGCTCCCCACTGGACCTGTACCCTCTGCGGGCCGGCATCGCCTTCGGGGCAGGTCAGCGATGTGATGATCACTGATCGGAGTAGGTTGATTGATTTAGGGTCAATGACCGCAAACGTATATGTTAATATGGACATGCCGCTCGGATTCCGAGAGTTTAACATTTTTAAGTAAACAAAAACGATTATTCTTTCTGTTATTCGACATATAAATAAATTGCTTCCTTCAGAACCAATTGATTGAACCAGATTTACTTTAATAATACTAGCACAATCCGGAAATACCAAAACTTTCCGGTAAAAAGGATTGTCCATGTTATAAAATCACGGTGCAAGTACTAAAAATCAATCTACCTACTCCGATCATTGGTGATGATTCATCACTAACACCAGTCCGGGAAGAGTCGAGAAAAATAAGTCGATTCCACAATACAAACTCAAACTTGCCTTTTTGTTGTAATTATCAGGGTTTCTGATTTCTCGACGCTTTCGGGATTAAATATGTTTACTTCTATAGGCTTGTACACAAAATTGCGATGCGACTTCGCATCGTAGTTTTGCGTACAAGCCCTATATGAACAGCATGACAAACTTAATAAATGTTTACTTCTCACCCTTAGATTTCGACGAGGACTTCTTCATTTCGTCCTCTGCGCGGCCATTTGAGAGCCTGGGCGTCATGTCGACAAGCAGCCAGTTCTTCCCCGGCATGCACGTGAAGCCGACGTTGTTAGAGCGAGACCCCGATGACGTCACCGAGGAGCTCCCCCCGCCCCCGTCCCCCCTCGCGTCGGCCCCCGCCCCCGCGCCTCTCACCGCCTTACAGCAAACTAAGACCCCATCCCTAGACTTCACTACTCCCGACTCGGGCGTAGAAGATATCACTCCAGGATCGACTACTACGGAAGAAGATTTCAAGACTAAAAAACTTCCTGATAGCGAGGTCACTATCAACCCTTGCTGGAAGACGGTCGATAGCGGCTCCTCTAGCGAATCCGTCAGTCCAAGCTCCCCGGGAGGCGAAGCGCTTGGCGGGCTAAGGCATACCAGAGACAAACTGAAACTAGACTTGCCGCCCAGTCCACATATTCCATCGCCGAGACACAACCGCGTATTCAATTTCGTCCTCGAGAAGCCGAAAAGACATCGCATTCCCGACGAGAGACCGCCCGAGGTCGGCACGACACCCCTAGTGATGACGGACGAGACACCGATCATAACTTCCACGCTACCTCTTCAGAGGGAAAGTGACGACGTCTCCGTCCCGGAGCCGACTTTCTCAACTTTCGGAAAGAACACTCAAAACACGTTTGGGAAGAGCACTGAGAACGCAGACCAAGAACAAAAGATTATACTAACCGATGAGGTTGAAGAGTCTCCCGTGGTTAAAGAAGGGAGTCCTGTGAAAGAAACTGTTAAAGGCGAAGGGACAGTCTTGGACAGCGGCGACGAGGATTCCGGTATCGAGAGCAGCTCTAAAGCCTCCCTCGAAAGGAACAAGACATCCAACGTATCTTAAAAACAATGTGTATCTAGTAGTGTGAAATAGATTTATTTGAGCCATTGTTTTAGAAGATCCGTCGATTTATGTTCGGTTCAAAAATATAGCCTAAACGCTAAAAAAGGAAACACGTACGCAAAATGAACGTTTCATAAAAATGATTTTGTACGTAATAGCAAAAGAACACCGAACAACAAGAAGTGAGGGCAAGGAGAAACTCCGTGTATGTTATGACGCATATTAAAAATTGCGAAGGTCAAAAAAACTTTTTTTGAAAAGCGATTTTCTTTAGGTACTTTTTAAATTTTAATTTTGTTTAGTTTCAAGAAAGACGCCTTATCTTTAGTGCGGTTTTCTACAGTTGATTTTATGCAAAATTAAGGTACAAATAACCAATTAACATATTTAAAGTAGATATGTCTAGGCACTACGTACTAGAAGTAATACGTACTAGAACTAACTAAACATTTAGTTTTGATACAGTTACAAACGTACGATAGATTCAGCCTAATCACGTCCAAATAGAGTAAAAAGTGTTTGGCCTATCCAGCACCAAATTTTTACGTGATTATTTATAAATGCAAAGAAAAACTCACGAAAAGAACTATCAGAACTTGAGAGTAAGCCTCACTGCGCCGTATCATTGCTAGATTTTTCATACGTAAACATTTTTACCCTTGTGCGCTTAGAAAATTAAGACTCCTAAACTTAAATAAATGGCATGATTCTTTAAAATATTTTTTCAAAGATATAATAGAAAAATCAAAATGTCACACTTATATTGTCTATCCAAACTTACATTCGTGAAATTTAATACACGCACAAGTCATTCATATGTATCTTCCACATTAAAAATGATCATAAACATTTTGTATTTTGTCGGTGTCGAGTACAGAGGTTGAAGCCAATTCTTAGATAAGTGAAAAATTATATTAGGTAAGTGTAGAATTAGATGTAACGAGTTGTGGTGGTAAACCGATATTGCGTATTTATTCACACCATACGAGTACACTCGGCTACAGAAGTGTCACTCAACATTTTATGGGCCTATTCACACGAAATCAATCAAAACGAACATAGAAAACTGGTACCTAGTACCACCGTTCAATACACTTGAGTTCTCTTTGTAAATAGGTTGTATGAAATTTCGTATGTATTCATAAAGTCGCCGCGGCGGCGGCGGCGGACTTTACCACGAATTGTGCCACTAAATTACTTCATCAATATTTTATAATTACTATGCAATACGTCCATGTGTGAACCTGATGTGCAATTTTTATCATTTCCATATCGCGTTTTAGTTGTTTAGTTACTAATGTAAATATAATTTAAAATGTTATTCTATCAAAAAGGTAATAAAATTGATTATAAAATGTATTGATTGTATCAGTTGTACTATGATGTTTATTGTTCTGATAATTATTATTTTTACAGTTTTTAGATACTTTTCGTTAATGTACAGGTGTAAATACTTGAATAGATGTTCATTTTGTTACTGTGTAGCGAGTCCACTGGTATATTATATGGTCAGGTTAGATTTGTACTCGAAAAGTTATCAATTTCATTATATTATAGAGTAGAAGTATGTTTATGGTCTCAAAATTATTGAAACTAAAATGAATTTGAAAGTCTGGTTTGAGAAATCTCTCCGACATATTAGACTATTTTCATCAACAAGGAATTATTTAATGAATTGTCCAATATATATTATTGTACAGGGCGTAACAAATGGTGTAGCAATTCGACTGAATTGATGAAGCTAAACTTAGTTCCCTGCTGAAATCGCAAAAAATGGCACTTAATACAAATCGGTTAACTTTACTTTGTATTGAAAGGCGTTTTTTTTAGTTTCCAACATTGTTCAGTTTCATAAGCCGAAGCCCACACTTAAGTTATTGCTATATATTTTTGTTACACCCTGTATATACAGGGTGTTAAAAAAAGTGCGTTTGAAATTTTAAGGGGTTATACAAATTCTCGATTCACTATTTAGATTTAGTATGAGAATCTGAAAAAAATAATTGAAGAGCGGATTTTTTCAATATTTTTCCTGGGTTACTTGGTACTTGATTCTGAGTAACCCCTTAAAATTTCAAACGCACTTTTTTTAACACCCTGTATATAGTTTTGGTATTTATTGTAAGTTGTTAATGGTTTGTATGAGATGTCTGTCGCCAGTATTTAGTGAATGTGAACGTATTTGAGGTCTTTTCATATTGTGACTTTGTCGAGTCTTTAAAAAGTATTTCTATGAAACAAAAAAATAATAATTAAATAAAACTTGTGACTCAATATAAGGCTTTTATTTAGTAAAACAGTATCCTTAATTATAATTATATTGGTTTATGATTTTTATAAAGTATACATATATTTCTTTAACTATAGATATAATAATAATAACATGGTGAACACAAGGAAATGCAATGTGGAAACTTGTTTCGTTTGACATATTCTAAAACATAAAGTAGAAATGTATACAACATTTAAGCGTATCACTTGTCGCTGTAATTTGCGTGTAAAAAGTTAAAAACTTAAAATATATAGTTAAATTTTACTTAAAATTATTTCAGATCCGTTCAGATTAACTTTTGTCATAAACGACTAACGTCTCGGCGTGACGCGCTTAACTAGCTTTTCTCAAGATAAGTTGCGACTTTGCGATTCATAGCAAAACGCACAGACGTGCACCCCGCTCCCCCTCCTATAGACTAGCAATACAGGGCATCGGCCGCTCGCCGCAAGGTGGGCAGATGGCCAAGTTAAATTGAAATGTCATTTTTGTTCAATTTTCGTCTTTCAGTCAAACGTAGTGATTATATTCTCTTTGTTTCAGTCTATTTCTGTCAATGGTCGAGGTAACATCGGACAAAATGTGTGTAAATTTATCGTAAAAATGCCTAAATATTTTATTTATCGTAAAGTTGCATCGTTGTCTGATGCGGAAACCACACTGGGCATCTCAATAAATCAAATGTGCGGGGTTTCATACCAGAAGTAAGCCATATAGTGACTAATTTTTATTTAAATAACTTCGTTGCAAAACATATGGTAGTGTTACGCGCCGCAGGCGCCACCTGTCGAGGCATGCAGTAAGGCGAGCGAGGGCTAACATATACTTCGGGAAATCCCCCGCATTCCTGTAAATACTGCGTCATAGCGTCTCCTAAGTAGCGAAGAGGGAGAACAAAGGATCCAGGGCTGCCAGATGTACGATTTAAGTCGTATTCCTACGATTTTTTGCCCTTTTTACTAATGTACGACCGCAACAACGAAATCGTACACAAAACGTACGACTTTTTTAAGATTCAGCATCGTCGGCTGAAATACTTGTATCCAAGCCAGCTAACTTGAAAAAACAAATACCGTACCGTACCTATTATGTCTACGCGATAATAAAATTCGGGGAATTCCCGAGCTTACTCCTACTCCGCCAAAGTGTGTCTTAGCCTAACGTGCGCTTAAGTATTAGAAAGCAGACCTTTTGTTAAGCTACTAAAGTGTATGATTGCTTGCGTTTTTACGGAATTTATTACTTTCTTGGTATGAATTGCGACTGCAAATAGGAATACATAGCTTAGGTAACACATTCTTCTCATAAGCGCTGTGTTTCCTTTTGTTTTAATTCGATATAATAAGTAATTTATATTAAAATCATTGAATATGAGTGATGAAAATGAAGGAGAGCGTCCCGCATCTGGTGAGTACCAGATGACACAGTGAAGTAAATCTTATAAAAACGAAACTTAGAAAAAGTTTCTCTAACGAAACTGTAAATGGAACATTATTAGCCAAACAGTTAATAAGAAGAAATTAAAATTGTACTAAATTTAAACCAACTGAAAAAATGCTCAAAATGATGACCTCCGCAAATTTATATAGTAAGAAAAATGACTAAAATAAAAAACATAGTTTAGTATAAATATAGTTACTGTATTCCAGTTTATAATAATTAATTAAAGTGTGTGTTTCATTCACATTTTTTTTTTAAAAATATGTTACTTTTGTACGTACGACTTTTAATTTGAATATTTCCGCAACATACGACTTTTTTACAACTGGTGTACGATCGCGCCTTTTTGACATCTGGCAGCCCTGAAAGGATCGTAACGAGGCGGGCAGTCCGTGTCGAGACGAAGTGCGAGTGCTTACTGTAAAATATCTGTGAGAGTGAAAAACTAAACTTGGTTATTTAATTTGTCATGTAACTGGGATTTACTACCAATTAAAGACTAATATAAAACTATTATATATTACTTATTTTTATATTCAGAAGTGGTAATAAACAAGTTTAATCAAAGGACCCAATATGAAGCGATTTATGCAGAACAAAGACAGTGCTTATACTCGGGCCACAAAAAGATCTAGACTTTCGGTGACATCTGTAACTAGTGCAGGAGCTATATATGTGCAACCGGTATCTGCAGTAAATGCATCTCTAACGCGATCGCATACTGAGTCGCGCAGTGTACAACCGCACGAGCTTCTGGCGCGCGAACAGGAAGTACACAAAAACGCGCTTCTGGCGCAGGAAGATGATAATATACATCCAAACTTTATGTTAGAACGTCTATTAAAAGATAAATTTGATGGGATGGTTCAGAAACACTGGAAATATACAGTCATCACGAAAAATATCAGGTGATAAAATAATTTTACCTTTTGATCCTGATGATCATGAAACTAATATCTAAACATGGTTGGTCAAAATAGACCAGTTGGGATTAGTTCACAAATGGAATGATTACACAAAAATCGTCATAATGCAGACAAAGCTTACAGGACAAGCTCAGCAATGGTTCAGTAGATTGGAATCTTATGATTATACATGGGAAGAATGGAAGGCAATGTTAATTAAAGCATTTCCCATTCAGTTTGATTTTGCTGACATGCTAGAATCGTTAATTAAGCGAAAAAAAGAGACCACTGAAAGCATCACGCACTACTATCACGACAAACTGGCAATGTGTCGTCGCTGTCGGTTTGACGATGCTGCCACAATCTCATGCATTATCAAAGGTTTGCCAGAGGAATTAGAAAACAGCGCACGAGGCTACAAATGTGACACACCTGAAGAATTTTATACGGGATATTTATCGACATTTGAGAATTATCGGTACAAAACAGAACCTAAGAGAACTAACATAGGTGGAACAACTAATACAAACTACATCCGTCAGAATAAGAATGATGGCGATAAACGTCGTGCAGCAGATAGTCAACCGATATCTCGAGTCAATTCTACATTGACCACTCGTCGGCTGAACTGTTTCAGATGTAACTCAACTGAACACATAGTTAAAGACTGTCCAGTCACAAAAGACACAGATACAAAAGGTCCGCTCAATACGCTCACTAAAATCCTAAGCATATACATGCTTATAGACGTATACGGTCGTTGTAGGCAAGGTCACGATACTGTTGTGATACTTTGCCGCGTGACCTTGCCTCGAACGACCGTATATTTCTATAAGCATGTATATGCTTACGATTTTAGTGGTTTGTATTGAGTGGACCTTCTGTGTCTATTTTGTGGTCCAGTGCCTGATCGACGTATATGCAAGTTTTGTTCTGAAATTGGACATCACATTAATAGATGTCCTAAAATCGAGAAGATCATGAAAGGAAAGGAACCAGCAACTATCAACATTATCCAGAAAAGACACTGACCATCTATGTATGGAAGTTGGACCAAGTGCTGCCCAGAATGAACACATAGTGTATTTCGTTCCTCAGGTCAACACTCTTCTGTAAACTGAAGCGCTTCAAAATCTGTCCGAGGAGTCAAGAGAAAAAAGGTTTTTTTTGTGAAATATTTTTTTGCAAAAAATGATCTTAATAGTTATTTTCAGTCTAACTAGTAGTGTATTAATGGTACTTATGTAATAATTATATCATTTATCAATCCGTAAGATTACATAGTTATACATTATTAGTGATACCAGTATTTTAATTGTATGCAGATAAGTAAAGTACAATTACTCAGTGATATACCTGTGTCAGTAACACTAGTGACAATGACTTTTACAGTAATATTATAATAATTATACAATACAATAATACAGTATTATAGTTATGTAATTGTAATTAATTATGTATTAATCATCTTCATCGTCATCGATTATATTTGGGTCAAGGAATATATCTTTTGTGGCTCGATTATGACTATCGCGAGCATGTGTCTAAAGCATGCCTAATACCATTCAACTGGTCACCGATCGTATGTTCTGTTAATCGTGATGACTTGCCGGGTGATCAGTACAACAGGCACTTTCACTTTTTCGTTGCTGCCTATCTGTGCCGAAGTTGGTGTATATTATGAGAACCTCTCCGACTTGGTTTTTTCAGCAAGAAGTTTCTAAGCTGGACAAAGTTTTTAAAGCCACGTTAGAGCTTATCGTCAGCGTGTACCTCAACGAGACCTACTAGGCTGCAGGCGTCGCTGCGGGTTTGCTATGGGGGTATGAGTATTAGGCGCGTGCAAGACGCAAACCTTTCTGCTTTGTTGGCCTCCTCCAGTGGGGTTGTCGGTCTAGTTCACTGAAATACTCCATGTACAGGGTGACAAGACCGCCATGCCTTTTAGAGCCTCAAAGCCTGGGTTACTGTGTGTCCGTCCGCCGATTGGCCAGAGGGCCCTTTGATCCAGCGTCAATGGGATGATCAACTCTGTGGATCTCGACCTGCTGAGCTATTGGAGGCGGCATCAGTAGCGGATGTCGCTCGACTCAAAGCTGCATTTTCCCAGAGTCGGTAGCTTGGCTGCGTGCTCTTCCGTCCCCCCATTTGGGAATCGCCCTCGATGACGGATCCTTGAGGCTGACCGCTGCTCTTCGTTTAGGGTGTAACGTCTGCGAGCCCTGTTACTGCAGGAGCGGGGTGCGCGTGGATGCTGATAATCATCACGGGTTGAGCTGCAAGAAGTCAGCGGAACTTCGACCACGACGCCATATTATGCTCAATGAGCTCATCCGTCGTGCTCTTGTTTCGAGTATCCTGGAGCCGCCCGGCTTGAGTCACTCGGTTGGCAAGCGATCTGATGGGCTGACTTTGATCCCTTGAGGGTGAGGGCGTTGTTTTTCTCTTGACTCCTCGGACAGATTTTAAAGCGCTTCGGTTTAAAGATTATTATTGGCCTAAGGAACAAAATGCACTATGTGTTCATTCTGGGCAGTACTTGGTCCAGACATCAATGTAATTACTGATTTATGATTAATGATATTATTATAACATAAGTATAAATAATACACTACTGGTTACACTGAAAACAATTATTAAATTCATTTTTCTCAAACAAATAATTCACAAAAAAATTATTTTTTTCTCTTGAGTCCTAGGACAGATTTTGAAGCGCTTCGGTTTACAGATTAGTATTGGCCTGAGGAACAAAATGCACTATGTGTTCATTCTGGGCAGCACTTGGTCCAGACATAAATGTAATTACTGATTGATGGTTAATGATATTATTATTACATAAGTAAAAATAATACACTACTAGTAACACTAAAAACAATTATTAAGTTAAATTTTCGCAAACAAGTAATTCACAACAAAAAAACTTTTTTTCTCTTGACTCCTCGGACAGATTTTGAAGCGCTTCGGTTTACAGTTTAGTGTTGGCCTGAGGAACAAAATGCACTTTGTGTTCATTCTGGGCAGCACTTGGTCCAGACTTGGTCAATGTCCTTTTAATGACATTTATAAGAAGGATGTCATTATTTGTAACGAGAAAATAAGTGCATATATTGATACTGGAGCACAATTAAATGTTATCACAATTCAAACGGCAAAGGATTTGAAGTTGACAGTCACTGAAACAGATGCTGTGTTGAAAGGTTTTACGGGCGAAACAGTACCAGCATTGGGACAAACAAACTTTTCTATGGATATCGATGGAATGAACTTTAATACAAATGCAGTAGTCACTCATTTGAAGTTGCCAGCTGATGTAAAAATACTCATTGGACAGCCCGTGATCAATTCACAGGGAGTTTCATTAGTAACCACACCCAACTCTGCTAAACTGATAAATTACGAAGAAAATATGGAATTTAGTAATTACCCACAAATTATGGTTGACGAAAAGGAGGAAAACTTTCAAATAACAACACGCCCAGAAGTTCATATTCCACCAAAGGAATCAGAATTTGTGGAAGTAAATGTAGTTGGAAATGAAGCTGGTGATATTTGCACAGCACCAATTATTCATGAACTGAATGGAACACACTTCGCTATACCCGCAACATTACTAAGTGGAGGAACGGGGTATGTGCGAATTTTTAATATGGGTGAAAAAGAACTGGACTGGAAGAAAGACCGTTTGATTGCAAGTGCTGTTCCGTGTGAACCGATGGTTGGAAATGTAGATATTTCTTCTGTAGTCAAGAACATCAAAGCCAAGCAGCCGCAACCCGATGACTTGCAGGTTCGTATAATTTCTTGTTATTTAATCTCTATGTGGGCTCATAGCCTGAACACATGATTCATGTAATCCGTCTGTCTATCTGTCTGTCTGTACTGCCTCTGTTTATCAACTCTGTGTCTGTACTGATTACTTATCGATTCTTTTTATTTGTACTGAGTTGTGTTGATTCTGTCTGTCATTTGTTTCAAATTATATAATACAATTATGACTATTTGTTACTCTATTAGTATGTTTGTATTGTATTTATGTATGTTTGCTATTATTTTTAATGTGTATTATAAAATTCCTGTATAAATTGGCTGAATCACACAGAACTCTAAACGGAATGTCTATTATTATGTTTTAAAAGAAAATTGCGTTGTATAACCCAATATAAAGTCAGATATCCTATTCTTCCATAATTTCGATTTTTCAAGTAATCCTGAGGATAGTAACATTTTACACTTGACTTGGGAAAATCTTTTACAATGTAAAGTTGCAAATACACCGCTATCAGAAGTTGATGTTGGACAGTTATCACAAGAAAACAAATATCGTTTGTTTAAGCTACTTTTGGAATACGAGGATTGTTTTGCTAAAGATACTAAAGATTTAGGCAATACCAATATTTCAGAAATGAAAATTGAATTAACATCAAAGGACCCAGTATTTCACAAACCCATACAGACTTTCACAGAATGAACTTGAAATTGTACGATCAAAAGTGAAAGATTTAGAAGATGCTGGAATTATTAAAGAATCAAACTCTAATTACGCTTCACCTATCATTTTGGTAAAGAAAAAGAACGGAGACAGCAGACTTTGTGTTGATTACCGAGCATTAAATGCAATAACAATCAAAGACAGGTTTCCTCTGCCTCATATCGATGATCAGCTGAACAAATTAGCTGGTAAATGTTATTACAGCAGTCTGGATTTGGCACAAGGCTATCATCAGATACCAATGTCTAGTGATTCAATGAAATATACTTCGTTTATAACTCCTGATGGACAATATGAATACTCATATTGTAGTATACACTCGTGTCCCTTTCGGTTTGGCCAATGCGCCTTCAGTCTTCCAGCGAACTATTTACAAATTACTCGGAACATTGCGTTATGATGAAGTGTTGACATTCATGGATGACATTTTATTACCATCGGTTGACATTGATAATGGATTACAGATTCTGGAGAGTGTTGCAACTATTGAGAGAGGCAAATCTAAAACTGAATTTGCAGAAATGTTCATTTTTGAAGACTGAGGTAAACTATTTGGGACATGTTGTGACACCGGAAGGTATTCGACCAGGAGATAGAAAAATTGACGCGGTCAACAATTTTCCCACTCCCACAAATGTTCATCAAGTCCGATAGTTTATAGGTCTTTGCTCTTACTTTCGAAAATTTGTTAAGGATTTTGCTATAATAGCCAGACCATTGACTGAATTGACAAAAAAAAACAGCATTTGGAGATAGAATGAAAAACAGGAAGAGAGTTTTACAAAACTGAAATCTTTATTGACTAATAAGCCTATTCTAGCATTATACAATAGGAAACATGATACTGAAATTCACACAAGATGCGTGTAAATTGGGAATAGCTGGCATTCTTTTACAAAAACAACCTAACGGAGAATTAAAGCCAGTAATGTATTTTAGCCGAGTGACCACTAAAGAAGAAATGGTATATCACAGTTATGAACTAGAAACTCTCGCAGTCGTAGAATCTCTGAAACGTTTCAAGATTTATATTATTGGCATACATTTTAAAGTTGTAACAGACTGTTCGGCTGTACGAAGCTCACTAACCAAACGAGATTTAGTACCCAGGATTGCACGATGGTGGCTTCAGATTCAAGACTTTGACATGGAAGTACTATACAGGCCTGGGACAAGTATGAAACATGTCGATGCACTCAGTAGATGTCCCGTGTCAGACATTTTACCAGTTGAAGATGTTGATGATTGGTTTTTAGCAGCACAATTGCAGGATGATAAATTGCAATCAATTTACCATCAAATCAGGAGTAATAATGCTAATGATGACGTGAAGAACAATTATTGTATTCGAAATGAACGAATATATAGGAAGACGTTGAATGGAGAACGTCTCGCCGTACCGAAATCAGCACGATGGCAAATAATGAAAAAGTTTCACGATGATGTTGGTCATGTAGGGTTGAAAAGGTGTGAAGAAGCCATTAAAGCTGACTACTGGTTCCCTCGGATGACTCGTTTTATTAAAAAATATGTGAGCGCATGTCTTGATTGTTTGTTCAAAAAAGGGAATTACGGTCCAACAGCTGGAAAAATTTACCCTATAGATAAACCCGATCAACCGATGCACACCGTCCACATTAATCACATGGGGCCATTTCCAAATTCAAACAAAGGCAATCAATATGTATTAGTAATTATAGATGCATTCACAAAGTTTGTCGCAGTCAAACCGACCAAAACTGTACGATCAATTGAAACGATTGCTGCTTTACGTGAGTTTTTTGCCATCTTGGGTTACCCAGAACGAATCATTTCTGACAGAGGAGTGTCATTTACGAGTCGTTATTTTAAGGAGTTTTGTGTTAGTCATAAAATACACCATACTTTGAATGCCATCGCAGTTCCGCGAGCGAATGGACAGGTTGAAAGAGTAAATCGAACTCTACTAAATGCGATTCGTACGAGTACTGTGGAACCCAACAATTGGGATAACAATATACCAGAGATCACCATGGGTATCAATCATACCATACAAGATACTACTAAGTACACTCCTTATGAGCTTATGTTCGCACAAAAGAGGAATCTTGTACCAGATATCGTTGGAAACAATACAGAAACTAGCAATGAAGACAAACGTGCGGAGGCACGCAGAAATATTGAAAGAAAGCAAGAATACATGAGAACAAAATGTAATGAGAGAAGAAAAGTAGCCAAAACTTATAAGAAAGGAGATTTGGTACTTTGGAAAAATGCTTTTACAAGTGCTAAAACAGGTGTAAACCGGAAAATTGACAAAAAATATGCTGGTCCGTACAAGATAGTGCAAGTCCATCCGAATGATCGTTATAAAATCAGAAGCATTAAGGGAATAAAGGGTTACAAGAACTTTGTAGCAATGGTGCCTGCCGATGCACTGAGACCATACAGAAGTTCTGTTGATTACGACACCGATTCTGGTAGTGATGGTGAAATCGTGGATCGGCAAGATCTGATTGATCTATTTGAAAGTTAATTAGATAGATCTGACTGGTGTCATTCTGTTCTGTGGGTTGAGCCAATTAAAACGCAGGAGCATGTGTCTGCCGTTTTTTTTAATGTTTTTTGTGTGAATATCTCGCGGTATTCACTTTGTAGGATGGCCGATGTTACGCGCCGCAGGCGCCACCTGTCGAGGCATGCAGTAAGGCGAGCGAGGGCTAACATATACTTCGGGAAATCCCCCGCATTCCTGTAAATACTGCGTCATAGCGTCTCCTAAGTAGCGAAGAGGGAGAACAAAGGATCGTAACGAGGCGGGCAGTCCGTGTCGAGACGAAGTGCGAGTGCTTACTGTAAAATATCTGTGAGAGTGAAAAACTAAACTTGGTTATTTAATTTGTCATGTAACTGGGATTTACTACCAATTAAAGACTAATATAAAACTATTATATATTACTTATTTTTATAGTAGTGATGTAACACTTCATCGACTTTTCGATAGATATAGCAAAAAGTTAGCAACAAAAAATATCCGACTGCATATTTACATAGTTTTATCCAAAGTAGACATGAAATGTATTTGACTTATTTTTTGTTCCAATTATTTTTAGTTTCCAAAGGAACCCAAATAAAAATTAAACGAGAATTAAGACTATGAGCAGACACGACAGCTGAAAAATTTTCTCCTAACATTTTCGCCCAGCTTAGCTATAGATATGTTTTGGAAACTATGATTCGGTTTGATTTTTATTTTTAAAATATATAAGGTGCTACTTTATTAGTACTTTATTATATGTATGAAGAGTCCAAAAATTTTTTTTCGATTTGACTATGGGTTTCTTGGGGAAAGTTGATCAGAATCAGGAGTAGAAGCACTGACTAAAATATCGGGCACTAATAAAGTAGCACCTTATATATTTTTTGTTTCAATATGTATTTTTACTGTATTGTATTTGTGAATTTGTATTAGTATTGTTTATGTATTAAGATTTAACAAGGAACAATATGCTTAATTTATTTTGTTATCCTCATTTTAAAAATTATCGTAAGAATTTTCGATATTTGTGATCCTTTCTATTACCTCCATCACTAGATCTTTCAGTCGTATGTTGAGTTTTGTCATTTTCAAATACTCTATTGCTATTCGACGATTTAAATCCTTAGACAGTTGACATCTTGCGGTGATTGGTCGTAATTCAAACGTATGACATTCTTAGATTCAAAAATTCGAACAGTTATGAAGCTTCCCCCTCCCGCACTTCAGATTTTCCCCTCAACTTCGTCCACGCGGTTTCATATTGAAACTGACGTATTAGCGTTCTATAGAGGAGCGGAGCGACGATATAAAACTTCTTTGGTCATCGCAATGGGGAAGAAAACGCAAAGCTATTTGCAGATGGCGCTCCGGACGCTTGACTCATAACAACTTTCAATTAGTTCCGCGTTTTTTATTATCGAGGTGTTATAAATAAGTTTTTTTTTCTGTAAAATTGTTAAATAGAATATGTATGCGCCTTGGACTGTTCCTCAATTAAAGGCGAAGTTGAAAAATACACATTTGAAAACGTAACTTTTCCCACGTCTTCTTCATCCGAGAATCTTTAGGAAATTAATGATTTCCATTATTATTGCAACTAATCGCCACAAAACGCGGCATTTTTATAATAATCTTATGTTTAGTTCACGTAAACAATTTTTTCTATACGTTTTGACAGTTAGTATGAGTCAAGCGATATCAGCGCCTCTATCGGCGAGCTTTGTCAGTTTTCTTCCCCATGCGCTGTGTACTTTGACATAGGTAGTTTTCTCATTAAATCTGTTGAAAGTTTACTTTCAAGCGCAACACAGAGGCGGCGGCAGGGCGGTGCAAAAGCGTTTCAGGGGGCGGTATTTTTTTCCCACCAAAACCGCGCTGCGCCCGCCCGGTTTTGGTGTGAAGGGTTTCATAGTAATCCGAACATTACAAATCTGTGTGTCAGTTTAAATGCATAATATCGGAATGATTGTATTCGTACAACACTTTGTTGTAACCTCACCGCCTCCAGTATAAGCGCTATAACTTTCCACCGACGAGGGACGGGACTAGGCGATCCCAACAACCCTGCTGATGCGTCCGATCATGATTTGTGTGTGATGGCACTCAGCCGCGACGCCAGATGATGACGAGCCCCGAGCTGTCGCTGGAGGCCAGCAGGCTCTCGTCGTAGCTGAAGCTGACGCCCAGCACCGGGTGCGCGTGGCCTGGCGACGTGTTGACGATGAAAAGTTTCGAGGGCATGACAACTTTTTATTTTTAACGTTAGCATGTGTTAACAACCCATTACGTCCCCACTGCAGGAACACGGGTCTCTTACATCGGGAAGGTACACACGGGGGCACACACACGCAGCCCTTAGCATAATTTTAAGTAATTATGATGATGGCATTATCTCACTTCACTCTCTTGATGGTAAGTAACGATGGTGACGAAAGACGGAAGCGGGGCCCACCAATATTAGAACTAAGCTTTACATGTAAGTATTTTAGTATGTAACAATTTTATGGATCACTGACCTGAAACGGTTATATATTATTCTATTTCTACACCTAAATCTGAACAACTTTTCCAAAGAGCACATAGTTTTGGCCTTTTCCAATAAGCTAATCAACTGATCGGTCAACTTGATCCGAGTCTAAAATGTTGAAAACATTTTTGATACTCGTACCTTGCAGTTTATTGACAACCGGCTGGTCGGCATGCCCCTCGATGTCCAGAAAATAAACGCTGGCGTCCTCGGAGCCGCTGACGACGCACACGCCGCGCCGGAACGACATGATGGGGCAGAACGTGGAGCGCACGCTGTGGTGCGTGTGGAGCACGTCGAACCGCTTCTTAAGGGACAAGCCGCCCTCGCGGTCTGTTATCCTGGTGGGCGTTGAGATTTGATTTTTTACCACGCGGTCTGTTAAGTGTTAGATGACTTTTGTCATCTCTGGTTTTATTTAAAATTTTAAACAATTCTAAGGAACAAGCTGACGACGCACCCGCCGCCGGAACGACATGATGGGGCAAAAGGTGGAGCGCACGCTGTGTTGCATGTGGAGCACGTTAAACCGCTAAGGGACAAGCCGCCTTCGCGGTCTGTTATCCTGGTGGGCGTTGTTAATTCTAAGAAACAAGTCGCCTCCGCGGGTCTATGGGACAAGCCGCCTTCGCCGTCTGTTATCCTGATGATTAGTGAGATTAATTTGAATTTGTACCAATTAAAAGGGACAAACCACCTTACAGAACAAACCGCCTAGGCGGTCTGTTATCCTTGTTTACATTTAAATCAATTTAAGGAACAAGCCACATTCGTGGTTTGTTATCTTGGTCGTCTACTCAAAAAAAAAAGGTGTTGGTTTCTGTGATTTCGCCAATAACAGAATATCGACGACGGTTAAAAAAGATTAAAAAGATTTAATTACATAAAAGAACTGGAATTTGTAGTTATATTACCTCTGTTCAGGGCTTTTAAGTATACCACACTATGTATGGCCGCTTTCGGCCAGGCAGGTCAAAACTATCGGGAGTTTTCAGAGAATTCAGAAAGGCACTAAACACTGACAGTTACGACCCGCTTACAAACTCACCGGAACAAATAAAGCGAGTTATCGGTGGCGCTGACGAGCAGCGCGGGATGGCGCGCCAGCCACGGGCTCCAGCTCAGGCACGTGACGGCGCCGCCCACCACGCAGCGGCGCAGCTTGCTCAGCGCGCCGCCGCACCCCTCCAGCCGGTAGCTCACTATCACGCCCTGGAACAGTGTGTTAGCTCACTGTCACACCCTGGAACAGTGTCATTAGCTCACTGTCACACCCCGGCACAGTATTATTAGCTTACTGTTTAACCCTCGAACAGTATCACTAGGTTACTGTACCACTTATCAATAACTTCTTCACGGCAGTCAGGCAATCAATGGCCTTTACGTCTACTACAGATGATTTACGGCAGTGCCTCGGAGGCAACTTTTTAAGTGGCTTACAAAATGATGCGAGAGCGGCACACTCTCCCGCAGGCCTGGCAGGGGAAGTTTGCGGCTGATGTGCTAATGCCACCCCGCTGGCGGGCAAAAGATTTTTTCCCCTGATATAATATACTACATTCATTTGAGAACAGTTGCTCAGTTTCATGAGTCGCATTTACCGTTTGCAGCTTTTCATCGAGTAAAGACACCCTGTTTGCCGATTTCTAAACTCACGCGCATAGTATTAACCCTTTCGCGGACACTCCCTGGACCTTGGTTGACACTCGTATTTTGTATGGGATGCTTGAGCAGTCATGTCTCCAGCGAATGCAATGGGACCATACACTGTGACATTGACTGACATAGCAGTCGACGTCTAGAGCCACTCTGTCACGAGCAAATGCAATTGGACATGCTATGTGACGCTGACTGATATAGCAGTCGACGTCTAAAGCATATCCGTCACAGTCAATTGAACTTTGCTATTGAATGGGACATCGCTGCTATAGCATGCGCCGGCCATAGAAGTTCTGTCACATTATTATTCTTGCAATACGTACAATAGGTCAGGCCGGTCTGGGACGTCGACGGCTATACCAGATATGCTCCATGTTTTTGGTAAAAAGGATACTTTAACGACACGACGGGTATAACATTCAGTCTAATAAATACGAGTATTCTTTAAATTAATCATAGAAATAGGTTTCAAAACTGAAAATTTGTAAAGTAATGCAAAGTTGAAATAAAAGACAAGTTTAAATTTGTGTACGTCGTTATATTTTAACACGACTTGTGTTTTCTAATAGAAAAGTAGAGAAATATTGGTGTACTCAAACTTAAATTGGGGCCCAATGTCGTGTGAATCGAATGTAAATTCAGGTATAGGTTCTGTACTGTCATACCAGACATCATCAGGCACCGGGGGCGAAGACGGCTGGTGACAGCGGACGGATTCTAGTTGTCCTAAAATCTGTTGTATGGCCGGTTGTTCTGTAACTTGTTGTAAGTCCGGTTCTCTTGAGAGTTGTTGTATGGCCGGTTGTTCTGTAACTCGTTGTAAATCCGGTTCTCTTGAAATTTGTTGTATGGCCGGTTCTTCTGTAACTTGTTGTAAGTCCGGTTCTCTTGAGAGCTGTTGTACAGCCGGTTGTTCTGTAAGTCGTTGTAAGTCCGGTTCTCTTGAAAGTTGTGGTATGGCCGGTTGTTCTGTAATTTGTTGTAAGTCCGGTTCTCTTGAGAGTTGTTGTATGGCTTGTTGTTCTGTAATCATTTGTAAGTTCTGTTGTACTGTTATTTGCTGTAAATCCGCTTCTCTCGTAACTTGTTGTAAATCCGGTTGTCCATATTTTTTTTGTAAATGTTGTTTACCTGGTCGTAAAGCCGTTTGGTTTGCAGTTTGTTGAGTGCAGGATTGTTCTGATTGTTTTGATATTATTTGATGTTCATTTGAATTACGCTCTACATTAATCGCGTTTTCTGAACCTGGCAATTCCTCGGGTGAAAATAGGTGATTATAGTCGTGATCGTGACTTAATGAACGCATTCTAGCTCGACTTTCAGGGTGGGGATCAGCTTGTTGGACATCTGCACGGTGAACTAAAGCCTTAATTCGCATTGTTCCACGTTGAATAGATTCACACGATGTCGTTGATCCGTCTCAGTCTTCATTAGGATCGTAATTTTGGTCAGATCCATAGTCGCCGTCCATATCACTAAAAGGATCGTGCTCAGAACTATCGTTTTCCTCAGGTATTTGAGTTTTATCATCATCAGTTGACTGCTCATCCTCCTCCGTACCACAAGACAATTCATCTGACGAAGCCTCCTCAAACAAACGGAGAAGCTTTTCATTTTGAATTTCGTACGGGTCCTTTGATTGGCTGGTGCCCTTGCTTCTTTTTTGAGACATCTGGAATTAAAAAACATATTGGGGTTATCGCTGCACAGCGCAGCCTGTATTAGACCGGCAAACAGACGGCCCTTTGGAAAATCCTCGAGGCAGGCCTATATTCAGCAGTGGACGTCTTGTATCTTTTATGATGATAATTGAGGTCATAAACACATATTCTATAATGAACTAAATCGACACAATAATGTTTGATTTGAAGCCTCAAACAGATATACCTACAGTAGTTCCATGGTATATCTGGTGCTATCCCGGTTACAGCATCAAGTCATGAGCCTAATATTCTTACGTCATCATCAAACGAAAAGTGAGTGTGCGAAATATCAAAGTTCTACAAACTCTAAAAGCTTATAAAAAAATATTTGGCAGATTTTATTCATAGTAATCTACCTACTCTTTGTAAAGGAAAATAATTGGTTATAATAAGCTGTTAAGAGCTCAAACAATCGCAGAATGATCTGTTGTATTGTTATTTTACTAAATAGTTATTGATAAAACTAATTCATACAGAAAAAACAAGATTTTATCTTACTTACATTTCCGTTAAATTTGGCGCGAAAAGCGTTCCTCCATAGACTTCCCCCTGGCGCACTCGGCGCGTGACTGAAGAACGCTGCATACAACAACGACTGCTATAGCCGGCGTGTCACCCAAGGGAAGAGGTGGGGGCGCGGGGAGAGGTGTTTTGTGCGCGTAATGGAACCATAAATGTGACACCTGTGGAGGTGCGAACATCACAGGAGTGACACCGTATATTGTAGTCTAACATATTTGTTCGGGGAGAGGATTGCTCAAACCGTTTCGCCTGTAGAGCAAATCAAATGACGACGTGTAAAGCAGCCCGGTCACTCTGCATTCTCCGAAGTCGGCGGTTATAGTCGGCGCGTCCGCGAAAGGGTTAAAGGGATTCGTGAGAATGCTATAAAACGACTAATAGTATGGTAACACGAAAACTAAGGAAGGAGGCTAATAAAACTATTTAATAGAAACTGGGTATTCTCAAAATCACCTATATTTCATTGCAATGCAGTAACCAAAGAAGTTTGATATCGTCGCTCCGCTAGCGGGGTGCATGTCTGTGGCAGTAACTATAAAGGAACATGTTTATAGTTTTAACATAACATAGTGATTTCTCACAAATCATCGCCGGTTACAGGAAAACATCAAAAATAGCAACAATTTATGCGATAATAAACAAGAGAAATAACCATTTGTTGTTGTCATTCATGGAACTGATATAAAATCACAGCGACGTTATTTTTTCCCAGGAATAGATAACATTTTTATAACACTAGAAAATTCTATGAAATAATATCTACTAAATAAAAACCCGGACGAGTTCTATTCAATAGAAAAAAAAACTTTTGTCAGTGCATAAAGTCTGTAAAGAGATAGACTAGAAAAATAAAATATCAGTCAAGGTTCCGTGTGGTTCAAACACCCACAATATCTAACAAAACTTACTTAATATTTCCAAATTGATTTATAATATTTACCACTGTTCGGCAAAATTTTGTATTGAGTCCAGTGCGACCAAAGTATTAAGACAACAAAAACTGTTCAGTAGTATAATGAGTAGAAATTTCAACTAACTGGTCATACTTCTATTTGTATTTAAGTTCGTTACACTTGTATTCTGGCAGTACCTAAAGATATACAATACAGGGTGTTAAAGAAGTGCGTTTGAAATTTTAAGGGATTTCTCAAAATCAAGTCTAGAATATGTACTTAATAAAAATATTGAAAACATCCGTTCTTCAGTTTTATTGTTTCCCATAAAAAACGTCTTGTTTCAGTATACATATTTAGTATGGGAAACTGGGAAAAAATTTAAGATCGGAATTTTTCAATAATAATAATAATAACCGGGACAAATCACACACGGTCATCTGGCCCCAAACTAGGATTCCCTGTATCTTAGGAACCAGAGACTGATATACATACACATATACATTTAAATACATAAATATATAGATATTAGACACCCAGACTCAGAGCAAACAATTCTGCTCATCACAGAAAAGTTTGCCCTGTGTGGGGATCGAACCCACGACTCTCGGATCAGAGGTCAGGATCGCTAACCACTTAGCCACCGAGTCAGTCAATGTTCAATGGTTTTCCTTTATTCAATTCTTGATTCCGAGTAACCCCTTGAAATCTCAAACGCACTTTTAAATACCCTGTATAAGTTACAGTACCTTATCGTTGGCGGCCCAGAACATCCGCCCGCTGGAGTCGCACGCGAGCGCCAGCACGCGCCCGCCCACCACGCTGCTGCCGCCTGCGCACGGCACGCATTACAACATTATAAAAGTCAATATTCCCTTCAATAAGGTAGTTGACTATGCGTTTTAATAAAATTATACAGGTGTAACAAATTTGGTGCAATGTTCCTCACATTATAATGTTTACACCTTAGATGCTAGGACAAGTAGCGTGCAATGTACAAAAGCTAAGAATATTGGCAGACTTAACCTTCGATACTAGGGCTGCAACGCGCAAAGGATAACAATATTGGCTGACTCAGCTTTAGATACTAGGGCTGCAATGTGCAAATGATAAGAATATTGGTGAAATGAAATGAAAATTATTTTATTTTAGCATTACAACATTATAAAAGTCAACATTCCCTTCAATAAGGTAGTTGACTATGCGTTGTTAGTCATTTGAGTTACTTGTTTACATACTTATTTTTATAAGTTATACAGAATGACTGTTAATTGCTCGCATTCCTTTCGGGAGGTGAAACTAGGACTCATTTGGAGTGAATTTGTGGGATAATATAATTTATAATAAATATTTATATATATATTTTTATAAATTATGTATGTAAATTCAAAGCGAGAAAGTTTTTCTGCAATTTCAATAAAAGAGCTATTTCATAATTTACTTTTGATGCAATCAAATGACACGTGTGTGGTATAAAGCGAGTCAACGTGGCATGATCATGCCTTTAACCCATTGACTGCCACGCTTCTTCTTCTTTCATGTCGTAACCCCAGGGATTGGGGATCGTGACCATCATGAGAACTGTAAATTGGGGCCGAGTTAGGTACTTCTACTTCTATTTTTCCACGCTACACTTTGAGAAATCGTGAGACGAAAATGTATGAAAATCTCAAATCCTGGCGTGTGTGGCACGAAGAACCGGTAGCCAACTGTGGCGGTCAAAGGATTAATGCTTCTATGAAATTATGTTACTACTAGTAAATAAATTCGACAATTACATTACTAAAATGTATACAAATATTGTACATATTTAATTTACCTTTTGGATAAATGCCAGTGGAGATATTGAGGACTTCAACCATTCCCCTTGCGTTGCCAGTCTGAGTTTTTTAAGTTGAAAGAAATTCTAAATATCAGCAACAACGGTCACCTGGCCCCAAACTAGTATTCCCTGTATCTTGGGAACATACATACACTATACATGTGTATAATACAATGTATATATATATATATATATATATATACATTTAAATACATACATATATAGATATAATACACCCAGACTCAGAGAAAACAAATCTGCTCATCAAAGAAAAGTTTTCCCTGTGTGGGGATCGAACCGACGACTCTCGGATCAGTGGTCAGGAGCACTAACCACTTAGCCACCGAGTCAGTCGTAAGTCATAAGTTAAGTGATCTCTAATTTTAGGGTTGCCATCGAAAATAAATTTAGTTCCAATAAAATCTGCTTTCAATACTTCTTTGTCAGGCTGTACTAGGGCCACAACACGCAAAGGATACGATGACCATGTTGTTGTTGGCGGGCTGGAAGCAGCAGGCGAGCAGCGGCGCGGCGCGCGGCGCGGGCACGCGGCGCAGGCGGCGGCGGCGCGCGCACTCCCACAGGCACAGCGCGCCGTCCAGCCCGCACGACACTAACAGCTCGTTGGACGCCGACCAGTCCACGCCTGCACTGGCCACATCAACATCAGAATCCGCAGTGAAAAACGCGTATCTTAAAAGTTTAACATCGAAAAAATAAAACGGCCAACGTATGACCAGATAGCAGAGACCGTTCATTGTACGATATTTAATATATTCACCAATCTACGTGTGTGTTCTAGAAAATATACATTTATTATTCTTAATGAAAGGGTTGACCGAAAGACGTACCGTTAGCAGGCCTCCCACTCGGTGGACCGATGACCTGGTAAAGGTTGCGGGAAGCCACTAGATGCGGGCAGCACAGGACCGGTCGGTATAGAAATCCTTGAGGGAGGCCTTTGTCTAGCAGTGGATATCTTTTGGCTGATGGATGATGATGAACGCTTAACCTGTGACGGCTTTAGTGTGTCCCTCGAGGATGAAGCTGACGCGCGGGGGGGAGGCGGTGACGTCACACACAGACACCGTGCCGTCGTGCGAGGCGCAGCACAGTTTCGAGCGGTCGTTGTTCGCGAACTTTACCACGCTCACTTGGTCTGTGTGCTGGGAGCGTGAGAAGATTAGGATGGCTTCATTTCCTTAGTTAAAACTTATTTTGACCATAAAGAGCGTGCTGAATAATTGATATTAATTACTGTCTGAATATACAATATAAACAGTATTACAAATAAATTAATATCTGGGACAAATCACACATGGTCATCAGGTCACAAACTAGGATACTGATACTGATATTCATACATAGATACGTATGAATACATTTAACAAATAGATGCATATATAGATATAATATGCCCAGACACAGAGCAAACAAATCTGCTCATCACAGAAATGTTTGCCCTGGGTGGAGATCGAACCCACGACTCGGATCAGTGGTCAGGAGCGCTGATCCGCGGAGTCTGCCAACCTAGATTCCCTATCACTTAGATTGTAGGTATTGTTTTTGTCTTGGCATTCTTTTTCTTTTCGTGTGGATTTAAAAGGTCATTACTGTACATGAGAAACAACTTTTTGAAAAAAAATTATATGTTCCGATGCCCAAACAAATGAATGAATCAGCCATCTGACCGATTTTTGTCATGGCGACATCTACATAATGATACTGAAAGGCTGCAGGTCGACGCGCTTTCAGCTCATCGCGTAAAGCGTCAAAAAATAAAGACAAAAATCAAATAAGAAAATGCTATCATCAATCAAACATTTCAACCTACCTGATCAAATATGTGATGTACTCCTGTGAAGGCATAATTCTCTGATATTGTCATATCATTCTTTTTCTTTGCATTCGAGCTGATTGGAAGGTCTTCAACTGCTAAACTAGCCTAAAATATAAAGACAGGTCATATTCAATTCAATTTATTGGTAAATTGTTCAAGTGTTTTTTTTTTTGTTCACAATCAAAGCCCTTTGTATTTACTGGTTCTAAATATATTATGAGCAAATTACAATACCATGATTTGTTATAGTTAATTTATTGTTCACACTGTAACCACTGATATTGTCCCCACTGTTGGATTGCTAGGAAATAGATAAATCATTTTCGAAGCAAAGCTGTGACTAACAGTTACGAGGTAGGATACACAACTCACTTTGCTGCTAGACCTCGCCCGGGACGAGGCCGAGCTGATGGAGATATTGTCCTGCACCCCATAGCGACGCTGCAGGAGTTGGCTTCTGATGTTTATATACTTCTTTATAGTTTCTATGTCCTAGTAAAATGCAAAACACTATACTTATATTGAGGTTAAAATTACTATTCCTTAAATGTATGCATGCAATTGAGAATTTTTTTTTGCCCCCAGCTTTTAAACATTTTATGGAAAATAGGCAATAATAAAACACCCTCTGTTTACCATGTTTTAATAATATAATAAAATACGATATTTCCCGAAATAATGTTATTTTCCTCTGATAAGATTTTAACGGCAGTATGAAGGTAATATGACTATGCAAAATGGGTATAAGACAGCTCATTTTAAAAAAACTCGGCCTGGTGCAAAGGCTCCAGACCCAATGAATTATCCAAATTAAAAGACACTCACTGGAAAAAAGTAATTATCTCGAGAAATATGTAATTATTAAAAATAAAAATTTGTGGGTATTTTTTTTTTCAATATCCTCCACATAAAATATTCATAAAAATTGGGTGTAAAATAATATTAATGCTGACATTTATGAAGTACCTTAAATTTTGCATTCTCTCTAAGAAGCTGACTGCGTCGACGAATGTATAGTGTTTCTGAAACAACAATTTAAAGGATGTAGAACAGAAATAGTGGCATGACCTAAGTTAACATATTCTATTAAATACCCAAAATGATATCTCTGACCTTTTTAACTGTTGTCAGTGATTGGGGAGTTGTGTTTGATGTAATGTTGTGAAGGATTGTATGGTATTGTTAAAGAAAGAAACAGGGTGTAACAGCTCTACCAAATATTTTACATTACTATTAATATTTTGAGTTAAAGAGTAGACAGGGTTGGGTTAGTGGGTGTCTTTTAATGAAAGGTACACTCCACATCCTTAAAAGATAATCATAAAAAATTAAAACACTATTTAATATAGCATGTTCAGTCAATATTTTTGTAATGCTTCTTTACTTTTACCTAACATTACGGTAATGTTAGCCCCGCCCCTAAGGATACGCTCTGACCCATGTTACAGTTACAAATACAAGAATACTTACTAAAATTGGGATTGTTAGGTGCCCTGTAAGCGTTAAATCTCGCATCCAGTGCGAATATTTGTTGCTGGAATGCAGCCGCCATTATCACTTTAAGAAACAATAAAGGCCTTCCTAAGATAACATTTAGATTAAAAATCTATACTGATTTAGAATTACACAAGAACAATTACACATTTAAAGAACAATCAAAAACATATCCCTTCCTTGCACAAACACGTCTCCTCACAAATAACTACTGTCAATGTCATTGCAAGATTTGACAATCAGCTGCTCAGACCAAAGAAACTAGAGGACATGAAATATTTGTCTATATGAACAATCAGTTATACAAATATGTGCCATTTTGATAGCGAATTCTAAAATATACTTTTATTTCTTTCTAACTTATGTAATTCTTCTCAGTAAAAAAAGGACAACAATATTTTTGTCCTTTACAAAATGGCAACTTTGTTTTCGTGACGTCAGCAAAATACCTCTTTGCGGCCGATTCGCCATTCTCGTTTCTCGGTGTCACTGGTACATAAGCTGTCAAAGTGCCTTCGCTCGCGAGTGTTTTAATTGAAAATTGTTAAATATGGTTAAACAAAGCATCCGAAAATAATAAATTAAGTGAAACAACACAGTAATTAAGATGCCTAATTGTAGTGTTACAGGATGTGGCATCAAAATGAGCCGAAATCGGCCGAACATTACACTGCACCGGTACGTATTGTTATCTTGTTGAAATATACCTTATTTTCACAAACTAAATTACGTATTTGTCTTAATGCAGAAGATAAGCGATATAAATAACCGAAAGTAGCTTTTCAATATAATTTCATTCTGTCTTTTAACTTTATTTTATTAAAATATTTTACGGCTCTAACGTGGCTAGTGTTGTTCTTCGGGGCTCTTTTAGACATCGATATTTATGTAGGATGATGATGAATTTTAGAAAAAGTTACTTACATATATTTTTTTTAGGCTTCCCCGAAGTGAATATAAAAAGAAAAAGTGGTTGGCAGCAATTGGCATAGAAAACATCAACAAAAGCCATCAACATCTGTTCGCGACATTTCCATGAATCATGTTTACCGCACATTGGACAAAACAACATTGCATGATGAACCTGTACCATTAAGATTTTTAATGGTAAGTATACCTACCCACGTTAGTAAGAGTGTTGTCAGTGGTGAATTTTATTCACAAATTTACAGTCACTCATATAATCCCTCAGTTATTTCTGTTTACATTTTTTTTATGGCAGAGGTGGCAAACGAGCAGATGGATCACCTGATGGTAAACGATTACCGTCGCCCATAGACACCCCTACATGAGGCTACATCTCTACGCAGCGCCAAGGAGTCAAGCCGATCTGAAATATCCTGGTAGCCGACGATTCGAAATGCTCTTCGTTGTTCTGTTTACATAATATGGAAAAAAGTGGATAAGCGCGATACATATACATAGCGCGACTTAATAATGTTGATCAATTTCGTCAGGCACGGCATTCTTCCTAAATATAATGTTAAATTCTGATTACAGAAAAATCTGAAAGGCATTAAGCATGATGTTTTAAGAGGAAAACATTGTATTATTGTACGTCCTGGAACAGCTAAAGGATTCGTACCCAGTGGCACCAAGGAAAGCAGTGACAGCAGCTCAAATTCTGAAAATGACAATGTTGATGCCATATCAGGTGTAAATCATCAAGTTATTTATTTCGACCAGAATGTTTATGTGAATAAAACTAAATACATTTTCTTTAAATGTCCTAGGCTTGTTTATTTTCCCATTCATATAGTTATAGGGATGCAGAAAACAAACTATTGAATACAATGATGAAAAGTAATTTCATTTTATATTAAAAACCTGCAAGTATTAAATTCATTTAGATTGTAGTATTAAATGTTGGAATGTAAGCGATAGTGGCGCCATTATCATCATCAGCCGAAAGAAGTCAACTGCTGGACAAAGGCCTCCCCAAAGGATTTCCACACCGACCGGTCCTGTGCTGCTCGCATCCAACAGCGCTATCATTAATTTCTTTTCAACTCTTTACGGCCAAGCTGTAAATTAAAATACAGTTCCGAATATTTGTCTTTATTTTGAATACCTACACCTATAGCGCTGCAAGACACGAGCCATCTACACTCATTTCACATCTTCTGTCTCCTACTTTTTGCCTTTTATTGTTTAAGTGTAAAAGACACAGTAGATAGTAACTATATTGGTGATTACAGACCATTTACATACTAATTAACTGATAAAACCAATATAATATAATTAATTTCTTGTTTCATTTCGTTAATCTGTTATTGCCCATCTCTAGTTTAGGAGGATATGTCAATTTTGACCATTATCGTCAAATAATAATAAAATAATCGAAAGTTCGCCATCAGTTGCGATTTATGTACGAGTAGAGTACAAAAAAAATAGACGCTCATTCTCTGCATGCCGGTGATATCGATAAAACCATATCTCATATAATGGGTATGCACTATGCCGAACGACCATTTTCGTTTCTCAGCAAGTTTAGGTATGCACGCTATTTCTGTAGGTATGCCATGTCCATTATCTCCTACGTCATTGATCAGCTGCTTCAACGTTCGTTCCAAAAGTACATTTTATAGTTTTTTCCCGACTGCGCGACAACAAGCGTTACGTTATTTACGAATCATTACAGGCTGCTCAGCTGCCTTTCGTGGTTTTTTGACGTCTACTTCTAAGAAACGGCCACTTGCTACTACTACTACCACTACTACCACTTCCCAATATGTTAAGATTTCATTAAGAGTGTTCACAGTGAAATCTTAACATATCAATTCAATGAGACACTTTTACTCAAGCACTAACGCACTTTTACTCAAGGGTCCATCGGATTGTGATCGGATTATAATGATTAAACAATTATACATGGGTCATATCATATCGAGGGTTCACGAGCGACTTGTATTAAGCGACATTTTTAGAAATGTTCAGGAGACTGATTTAAAAAAATATTTCTTAGAAAAATAATCATTAAAACTTAACTTCTTAGTATTATATAGATTCTCGATATTCTTAATATTTTAAATATTATTCAGAAGTTATTTTTTGTAAGGTATTTTGTAAGAAATAAATTTTTAAAGTAGAGGTTACCTGTGTTTCCAAAAATGTCGCTTAATACAAGTCGCCCGTGAACCCTCGATATCATACACAACATTTCATGGTTTCCCTTTCATTTAACTTACCATGTTTGTTAGAGAGATTTGATCTTTACGATTGACCTTATCGATTAATGCCATAAAAGTACAGAATGTTATTTTTTTCGGACTTTAGCCGGTTCGATTCCTGGGTTTGACAAGCGTATTTTCAAAAATCTTTGAATGTACATTTGCTTATTTTTAAAAATAAAGTTTGTTTTTCCTTTGAGTAAAATTTGCTATCTCCAGTATATAATACTAATGTGTGTTAAGAGGCCAGAAAAAAAATTAAGGTCCTTCCACATTTATTTTAGAAATCATTAAATTCATTGACCCCACTGGAGACTACAAACGTTGCAATTTCACGCGAGTGCATCACTTGCAAATTTCGCTTCGTCGATATGTGTACCTGATCCAATTGATCACACCTACTACGCTGCCGCCGCCACCGCCGGGTTCACCGCGCGTCCTCCATTGGTCCCCCATGATCGGCCGCCGCGCAAGAGGCCAGCGATTTCTCAGAATCCTTATTTCCGATTCCGAAATACTCGTCGTTCGTCGCCGACCGCGCCCGCTAGCGCGCATTACCGAGAAATCTCGCGGGTTCTGGGGCAATGCTGCATAAAACCCAAAACGAAGCTTTTGAGGTGCTTGCTTCTGCCGTTACAAGTAATCAAGAATTCTGGCATAGTATGTAAAAACGAGTCTTGGAGGACTGCTTGGACATTACCGAGAAATTCTTTTAAGTTTAGCTGCGTATAGTAAAAAATAAAACAAAATTTGAAATATTAATGCTCCATTTTATTTATTGACTAATAAAGATCGTTAAAATTCCACGTACGTTTATGTATTTATTTACATTGTTTTTATTTTATTATACAGGTGGTTAATTGATGAAATAGTACACATTGCGAAAAAAGGTTCAGTGTCTAGGGCGGCATATGCCTAGCCCCCTGAGCTTTGAAACAGCTAGCAACTTAATAATTATAGGTATCGATCGACCTAACAATAAAGTACCTTACCAGTTAATTAATATTCTAATTTAGTTATTTAGTACACCGTCGTTGCATTGACTAATATTGTAAACTAGATTGAACATTCATGATTCATTTATTCACATTGAATGATATAAAAAATGCATTGTAAAATATAGTATCCTTAGGTAAATTACGTAGATCATCTTTATTAAATCAATCAGTCAAACTTAACGTAAAAGGCAAGTATATAACTAGGTAAATACAATTTATAATGTGGTTCCTAAATAAAATCTAATGTATATACAAAATTACATAATTTCAACATACAATTGTTATAAAACTTAGCTCATTTGTAATAAAATTAATGATTAACTAAACCAGTAAATGATTAATTACTTAAAATAATTGATTCTGTAATAAACATGCACAAAGTCAAGATATAAGAACTATGCATATTACAATATGTATTTTTTACTTATCTCGCGATATGGAATAGTTTAAAAGAAATGTTACGATCAAAAAGTTATGTTTTCAAAAAACTCCATCCGCAATCCGCAATTTCTCTTACGTTAAATAACATTTTCCCAGTACCAGAAACACTAAAAAGTTGACATTCGTGGAAAGACTTAGTGAAAATGTAATCAGCTCAACTCAATCAACATTTTATTCGGAAAATCTGAGCTGGTGTACGGAGCTTATTATACGGCATTGCGAGCTTACACTGCATAAACATAAATCCCTAATAGTATTAATTAAACAGTTCAAAGTATTTTTTTATAAGTTAACAGCTTGTTAAGTTGTCGAATTTATATTTTCTGTAGACACCAATCGTAATTCATTTAAATTTTAAAACTATACAGAATCAATCTTATCCTTCCGATATAAATATATTCTATAATTGACAAGCTTTTCTCTCTTACTCCACATTGCATAATAAAATCTCTAACAATCTCCGTTCGAATCTAATGCTGATCACAGCGAGGCCTGAAGTCTTTAAAGCACCACTTATAGATAACCGTATTTCAAGAAGCACACGAGAACGAATCTTATACTAAGTGCTGAATTCAGCGATATTTACAGGCAAGACATGGCTTTATGGACGTTTTTTTATTCTACGTGAAAATACGTCCATTTACATAAGTGGGGACCATGTCACCATGTCACGTTATTACTGTAATTCATTTGATAATAGTTATCTATTCGTTTTATCATTAACAACCCACATGCAACGCAATCAAAGTTGTAGTATATGTAACTTTTTATATTTACATTTTTAATTTATATCATCCCTCGTTTTTATACGTATGGCTTACGTATCTATGTTTCATTTCATTTGTTCGTAAATGCACTTGCACGTTTAATGATTAAAAACGTAAATGTACATATTCTGGTTGGTAGTCATCATTGGCCACCACATTTACTGCTAGTTCACTGTCGACGCAAGATTAGCTAAATTCACATGAGACTGTCTATTTCTTGAGAATTCAGTTCGACAACTAGCACACAAACTATGCTAAAGCCTAAAGCTAAACCAACAGCGATTAAGTAAGTGAACTAACGGTTTCTTTAACATACTTTTAATATGTTTAGTTGTTCGAAAAAATCTGTATTTAAAATTTTATATCGACAAAAAGTTGAAACCCTAAATTGTTCAATTATTTGTTTAATTCGTTTCGTTTGAGCTTAAATGCGTAACTGGCAGGCTTTTCTTTCATTCCGTTGATAATTGTATAATTTAATCGTACGGTTCTTACTTAAACCGTAAGTATGATACTTCATTCGTGCTAAGTTGGTTATATAAACCCTGAAATCCCACAGGTTTCTACTCAGCATTTATGATTCTAAGCTAGGTACATGCGTTCAACACACAGCAGCTACATACAAACTATCAGTCCAAAACGACGGCGCCGGCCAAGATTACGTTATTATTACAAAAATATTTAGTAGAACAAGCAAATTTATTATGATTTAATTGACATTATAACAATAAAATCATACTAAGCATAATTATTTTGTTTCTCGGAAGTAAGCGCGACCTCATGCGGCGGCGCGCGGCGCCCGACACATGTTCGCGATTTATCGTCGCGGTTCATTAATTTTAATGACATCACTGCTCCTAGACTACTTGTAGACTACATATCCCCGCGGTACCTGTCTACAACAGATAACTGAAAAATATTGTATAAAACCAATTTTCTGAAATAACTTTCATTATTTTTTTGATATCGCAATAAAAGGATAATCTTTATGTTTTTATTTTTCTCTTTACTCTCGTTAAGACTTCTGTCAGAAGTTTTAAGCTGTCTCGCTATAGCGGATTATATTGGGATCAAATTTTTTATAATCCCAGAAACTGCAGGATTTTCCAACAAAATGTTTACTGACATGCAAAGATTCGTCCAGTTTGGGTGCAATCCAAGGGACAGAGTAGACGGCAGCAGTTGCATGATTGCACTTAGCGTCAGCCGTGGTCATCACGTGTAGACATGTATGCAGATCTTCTCAATGAATATATCGTGCTTCAGTTTGTTAGTAGTTTCTAAAACCATTGGTTAAATGGGCATGTAATTTGAACCTGGGCCTCTGGTGAGGAGGGTAAGGAACATGATACGTCACCGAATATACCATCTTACTACTAATACACATATACAGGATGTCTTACAAAATAAGTTAAATACGTTAGTTACGACTTAATTCAAAGAGCAAAACAATTTTTTGGACTCTTCATACAAATTGGTCAGCTGTTTGGTAAATTGTGTATGAAGATTTATTTTTTTATGATTTCAGAAAAGTCATAAATGAAAAGTTGTAAACAATGATGAGTAGAAGCTCCAGTTAACGGGATCCTACGCCTATTTCGTATTACCTGTATAGTGCATATTTTTGCGTAGCATTACCCCGGACCCTGGCGATTGCATCTGCGCGCGCTTGCATTTACATAACGATCGTATAATGACTAGCCGGCTTATAACCCCGCTATCGCCCCTCGAATCTACGTCGCTAGCCTTTACGTTACGTGACGTAAAAATCGCGTGACCTTCGTAGAAATACGCCACTACTTGTAAGTCTTAAACATGCAGTACAAACTTGATATAAATTTTAGCATTACTATGAAATGATGCGCAATTTAATCTATATTATGTTTCCATTTAAAAGATTAATTAACAGCGCAAATATACATATAAACTTTAATTACGTACAACCTATACTGTACTATAAAAAGCTTTCTGACGTCGCGCGTCTTAATAAGGCGTCGTTTTCTTTTCTAAGAAATAGATAAGCTACTATGTATTGTAAAATTAATTTGTTTTTAGGTATTCCACAGAAACGCTAATCAGTGGAACCTGCTGATAGTTTGCGGGGAACTGCGTCTTTCTTGGTCCGTTGCTCGCTAGGGCTGTCAACCAAGTATTATAAAGGAATACAATTTAAAATAAATTTAAAACATTGACAGACTACATGTCTGTAGTCTTAGTATTAAATTATTAGACATATAAATGAATTATATTTTAATGATTATTTATGTTATGTTCCGTGCTCCAATATCAGAGCGCCTGTCAAAACTATAATTGCAACAAAAATAAAATGATTAACACTCCCTTAGGAGTAAATCTTAATTTTTAAATTATTATCATATTTTGCTTTTTGTATATCCAGTCATTGTTGGCGTGTCGGTGCTCCCAGCCCTGCGTACACGCACCTTCCACGAAACGAGAGCGAGATAGTCGCTAGTGAGAAATGTGATTAACGTAATAACGTCCCGGAACCCGGCAGGGCCCTTCCGAACTCATGTTTGGCTATAGTAAACACCACTAATACGACAAAAACTTTTACACATGTGGCTGAATGAAAAACAAAAACATATTTTTATACTCAGTTTGATAAAATAAAACAGATAAATAGGTTAAGTTATCGCAACATTATTATTAATCAGTTTGTTTAGTTAATGGATGTATGTTTAATGAAACTTTATTTGAAAGGGGTGGTTTTATTAATGATGCTTTTGCATAGTCGGTAATTAGAATTACCAAAAACGGACAACATGCACTGGATTTGTAGATACACGAGTGTTATTTTTTTATCTTTCTTCTGTGATCTTTTGAACCCTCTTATACTATTTTAGAAATTAAATTACTAATTTTAATCACATTTTTGGAGTAACGAATGAACGAACACAACATTGAACACAGCATTTCTTTTTAACCTACAGTAAGCAGTAATCAAATTCAAATAATTTTTTGGTAAACTCAGTTTACAAGTCATGTTAATTTCGCATATATTATTATTAAATCACGAGTCACGAGTATCGTATATATGTTCGCCGTTTTAAATTTGAGGTATGTTTTTTTTTTAATTTTAAAAAACATCTTAACCATTCTAACTATAAAAAAAAACATTATTTATTTATATTCTGCCCTCATAAGCAAAAAGGCCGCAAAGTTACATATATGGAGTTTCCATATACTTTGCGGCTTTCTCTCTAATGAGGACAGTATTGTTCGTAGCTTAAGGGAGCACTGAACATCAAAACCGAATTCATAGACTTGCGATAGGTATTTATTTTGTCAAATAAACCAGCAATTTCTTTTTTTTATATAATAATGGATATTATAATACGATCATGTTTCAATTACTCAGAAACATTGTAGGTACAATATAGAAACTGTTTCAGAAGTCACATTTACGCCGTACACTGCAGAGTGTAGGCTCATTACATAGGTAACAATTATGGGGGATGCATACATTATGCTGCGGTGTGATGTATGCTTCCCCCGTAATTATTACTACGATTTCCATTGAAGGAGTTAATTTAAACTTTAAATTACATAGTATTCTCTCAAAGTTCAAAAAACACCCTAATCAAGCATTTAGAAAATGTTTCCAAGAAGTGCGATCAAAAGTATAAACCGAACAAAATGCGCTTCGAATGGCCGCGCCGTTGTTGCCTTGCGTAAGAAACAATCAATGCCTGATCATTTCTCGGAGTACAGTGGTTTAATGCGTTTAGTCAGAAACGCGCGATCGCCACTGATGGCCACTAACAACAAGAAAAAAAATACGATTCTTATGAAAACTCCTTCGAGATAATGTTACTATTACTAACATTAATATTTAACAATGGAATAATAATACATATTACCGCCAGAAACATTGGTTTATGTGGAAATTAATATTAATAAACATGTTCTTCGTTAGAAGTTCTCGTAATGGAACGTACCGACAGAGTTATATAGAATGCCGAGATTTATTACTCGAAATCGCTTGAGCGAACGAGTAAAGTGGCGGTCAATGACTCTTTATTTTTTTATTTTTCGAAGAATTCGTTTATTTATGGTATATGTGCTGTTGGGTCACTTTTAAAAGGTTTTCGAATGCACCCTGCTCTCACTTTTTTTTCGTGAGGCACTATTGATTGCGCTTATCCGCAGGGATGGACGGCAGCTCCCTGGAAGGTACTTTACACTTAGGACCTATAGCGGTCACAAACAATTTATGTGAAATGTATTGTCATTATCTAATAAAAATGACTCTATACAAGTCTCCTTAGCCGAGTATCTGCATATCAATCTCACAACTTGAACTTCTCACTTTATAAAGCTCACGTGTTTAATATTAATACATATTAGCAATTCTTCCGGAATTAGAACCGGCGCCGTCTTAGACTTACAAGTTTTCTCCGAATTCAGCCAAAGCCGGGACTTTTTAAATTGGATTATGGCGGAAAATGAAATACCATCTAGATTAATTCTGATTAATTTCATTGTCCGCCATAATCTTTCAAAATTAACTGCGAGAAATGATGTTAAAATCTATGATCATTGCAATATTTTTTAAGAAGACTACATAGCCTTTTCCCCTCATACACAATATGGCTACGCCTTCGTCATCGCCGGGGGACCGCTGCGCTGCGGTGTAGACCAAGTGCAGGTACCACGCTTGTAATGTACTTGAGTGTATTGTCTATACTAACATACAAAGAAGTAAAAAAAAATGAGAATTGCTGAACCGACTCTAAGAATTCTTTTACTAATTGAAAGCTTCACATCCCTGAAAAATATAGGCTAAATAGAAACGAAATTCGCAGAATCATATTATATCAAGAGTTGGCTTAGTCTATGGTTAATTTCTTTCTTTTTGCGCTGTCTACCTCACTCCCAATCTTCATCGCTGGAAGATCGCTGTGGCGTGGAATCTCCGGCGCTGGGTTCCGGAATGATGCTGGCGAGAGTGTGCAGGACAGTGCCGCGGGCCCGCTCCGCGCCAGATATGCCGCGCCGGCGCATAGACAGCTTGGCGTGCAGGTCGGCCATCAGGTCCCCGGTTGGCGCCTTTGTAGCCTACGACAAAGGATGAATTGTGTTAAACAATTGTGAAGAGTGAAGATTCTCTAACTGCGTGGGCCTGTGGCTTGAGGCTTGAGGACATGCTGACTTTGCGAGGATGTCCGACTAAAACGAGCACGTTATTTCGAAAAGTGAACAATTACAAAGTAATTTACTATAATAATCCAAGATTACATAATAATAATAATGTGTAGATTTTAACTTAATGTTTTTCCTTATTTAATATGAGATGTAGGTATTCCCTCAGATGCAAGTAGCGTCTAATCAAATGTACAGGGGTCGAAACAAGTTTAGTGTTAAAAAATACTGATTTTACTGACCAAAAATCTTAAAATACTGACTTTTACTGACTTATTAAATGAGTTAAAATGTAGGTGTTATGTATTAAAATAAAAATAGCAAATCAATTTTTCTCGAAAAATTATACTTACTTCAGTATTATGTTACTATAACATAATAGAGCATCAATTGTTGCCCTCAAACCATCATTGGGCATATCATTACTATTTGTGTTTACACGTTAGTAAAATTGAGTCAGTGTACAGAGCAGTATTCTAAATCATTGTTGGCAAAGACGTAGAAAAAGATAGGAGGCGTAGGCGGGCCAGCACAAATGTTTCATTAATAAATACAGGGTTATTTTTGGACCCCCCACCAAAACTTCATAATAACTTCTTCTACTCATGAAACTGTGCAACTTTCTCTAAATAACCAATGGTCAATTCGCCAAACAAGTTTGGGCATCTCCATACTAAATAGGCCGATCGATTAGTATGAAAGGTCCAAAAAATTTTTTGCGAATTGATCATAGGTTCCTTGGAAAAGTTGCTCAGTTTCATGAGTAGAAGCCACTGTGAAGTTTCAGTGGGGGGGGGTCCAAAAATAACCTTGTATAAATAGGGGTCTGACCGAAGTAAATGAGTGCTAAACCCATTTTCCCAAAAAACTGACTTTTACTGACCGGTTTACAAAAAACTGACTTTTACTGATTTTACTGACCAGTTTCGACCTCTGAATGTATGTTACTCAGAATCGTGCTAGATGGAGATACATATATCTAATTAGCCAATGATGTTTAACAACAGATGTCTTAGATAATGATGAATGAAAATATGTATAAGTTCTGTAAAGTACGCCTTTTAATAATAGCGTAGTATGAAAACTTTTAAGCAAAATGTTCAAATGGATACTGTAAAATAGCCAATTGGGCATGAAATTAAATAAGGTCGTAATAACACAAAATTATTAAGTCCAGATCCTATTTATGAGTAAGCTAGTTTCCAAACTGCGTAAAAATAGTTACAATGTCTTTCTTATTTTTCTGGCCGGGCTTTAAGATTAGAACGGATTAACCTTTAAACGCCATTCATTTGTAATTCATTTATATCTCCATCTAACTTTATCTAACTAAAAACAGAGCAGTAATTAAACCTATACAATAACATATTTTCTAGATAAAGATAATGACTTCTATTTAATTAAGTGGCTATTGGTTATCTCGAGATAATTATTAACGCGTGTGACCTTTACGTGACACGACTTTATCACTGCCACTTGGCCCTTAGCCCCTTATATAAAAACAAGATGCTCTTAAAATATCTTCTAGGGCTAACTGGGGTTTCTACCCATGAAACTGTACACTTGTCACTGTAACTTTCTAAAAGGAACACATTTAGTATACAAAATTTGAGACTCCTCAAATAAAGTTGGTCGATTAGCTGAATGATGTCTATCATGGTTTTCCAGTAACACGTTCTTTGTGTAGACTTTTACGTGTTCTTTGTAATGTTTTGTTTTTGCAATTAAGTCTGAAAAATCCCAGTCAGACATGAGATAAACCTATCGCATCGACGCGTCGTCATTTGAACGTAATTGTAGTAGTGGTAATAGCAACCAATGCTGAAGAACACAAGCTCCGAAAATTCAAACTAATTCAATAGAGAGAATATAAATCGCAAATGACATCCAATGGCTATGGCATGTATCCTCATTCGGCCTGTCATCGAACTTTCAACGCGCCCCTGTATTGGCCCATTGACAGTCTTTACTAAGAACCGTTGGGATTTGAAGAAAATGCATTTACAATAATTATATCTATTCAATTCGAATGAAATTAATGAAAGGCGTTCTTCGCAGGCAAAAGGTTGTTTGTTCTAGTATTCTGTAGAATTGCATCTACTAAGGAGAATTATCGTTTTTATTTTTCCCTTTCTTTGGTAGTAATACGTACGAGTTACTAGTTACGGGTTACGAGTTAATAGTAATACTATAATTTTATGAAATAAAACCTTTGTCTGTCTATTTTTTTTTAGTTGTTTTTAATGCTATAAAGTATATACAAATACCTATATGAATTGAATAATTGCGGCCTAGCACTAGGGCTGGTACCAGTGTTCTAGTAGTATTTCTAACTATTATTTCGATAGTTCTAACCCCGGCCCGTAGACAAGACAACCAAACTGTTTTATCGCGTCGTCGGGCGAAACAAATACATTAGTCTTCGGCTAACGCTACCCGTACAGGTGATTTTTTGGAGAGTGTGATGGAAACTGTTCCAAAAAAAAATTACGTCATCGTTAGAAAATCCTACAACAATTCCGTACTGCTGACTAAGCTCTCACATTGCATTTCTTGCGTGATCCATTCACGTCAAAGTGTATTGTATGTGAAACAGTTTGCGGTATTTTATGGCGTAGAGCCCCATTCATTTGAATTCTTCCCTATCGGTACGGATAATGGGATCGGGGAATCCATACAAAAGTCATGGTATTTATTCAAATGTATAGTACTATTTTTTCAAACACATACTTTTAGTTTTTTTCCTACTACGGCTATTCCGCCTCAAAGTCACGTGTGTTCAAACACAAAGCAACGGTTTACAGATGCGTCGCCAAAATAAATACAGTTGACATTCTGCAAGAGCAAAGATTTACGTAATGCAAACATTTTACAGTTTTTAAATGCAAATATATTTCAGCAGATACGAAATCAAGAAGAAAATATCAGTCTGTCCATTCATCTCGCCTGCAGCGTTTATTTTACAGCTTATGGATATAAAATAAGTTTTAATATTATTTTACGAAATTTTGTATATTTTAGGGTTCCGTACCTCAAAAGGAAAAAACCCTTATAGGATCACTTTGTTGTCTGTCCTTCTGTCTGTCTGTCTGTCTGTCTGTCTGTCTGTCAAGACCCTTTTTCTCAGGAACGCGTAGACGTAGCAAGTTGAAATTTATATCAAATACTCAGGCCTGTAATCCCTTGAAGCTGTAAAAAAATCAAACTTCTATGCCAACGCAATCAAAACATACCGCCTTTTATGCCGCATATTTGGACACTCGCATGGGAATCAAAACCTATAGGGTCTTCCCGTATACCTAGAATCATGAAATTTGGCAAGAAGCAATGTCTTATAGCACAAGTAAAGGGAAAAGTCCGAAAACCAGAAATTTGTAGTAACATCACAATTTCTCTGTGATGTTTGATTCGTGAAGTATGATTTTTTCACAGCTTCAAGGGAATGCAGGCCTGAGAATTTGAGAGTTCAAGACATGTGTGATTACGAATTTATACGGAACCCTCGGTGCGCGAGTTCGACTCGCACTTGGCGGTTCTTTTATGTTTTCTTACGGAGGCAACATTATTTCTAGTAATAAATTTTTAAATACTTAACTCATGTATTTGTAGATTGGCTATTCTTTGTTTGAAAACCGTATTTCTTGAAAATATAAAAAGGTACTTTTAAAAACTTGGAAGCTAAGACGCGATTTAGCTTCTAAATGTTTCAAAATTAAGTTATTACGTAACATAAGCTGCTCATCAAGTTAGCTACGATTTCTCTAGGGCCGCGACTTTCAACAAGGTTGATGAAGCGTAAGGTAACGTTTTCGGGTGCACGTAGCCGCCAAAACGGCTAGATTGATTTTGGAGTGCGAATGGGAAATTCGTCTTGATCCCCTAAAAAATATATACCTATGACTGACGTATGATACATTTTAAAGGAGATCCTTTTTTAATTAATTGTTTAGTTACTACATGTGTACACTTTCACAGCACGTTAAGAAACAATTGACGTAATTGTATCTTTCATATCAATGAGCACTCAATCAATCAATCAATCTAAAAAATCAAGCACTGATAACAAATTGCATTTTGTCCAGTTTATTTAAGAACAGCTGTTCTTATAATAGTTTTACGAATGTTAGTTATGTATATCTGTATGGCAGAATTTTTAAATATTTTTTCGGTATTCTCACAGCAATCTTCAAGTCCATTTACTATAATAACATTAATATCGAGCGCCGCAGAGGTTATCTTCTTGTTAAACTTCAACCTAGGACCGCAGTCGCTGCCGCTCTGCTACGTTCCGTGAATTGCAGTGATTAACCATAACAATACCGCCCGAGTTTGTTTCTCAAACACGCGAGTTAATCTGGGCGTAATTTCTTCAGTACCTATTTATTGTGGAGTATACAATATACATACGGAAATTCCAAACTTTACATGCTGAAATGCTACCAGGTCCCTTTTTTCGCGACTACGCCAAAACGCAAAGGAAGGATAATTGATTTTACTTTGAAATTAATCCCATACTCAAAACATAGAGGAGGAAATAATGGTTTACGAATCTTGGGAGATACTTCTATAGCATCATCATCATCAGCCGAAAGACGTCCACTGCTGGACAAAGGCCTCCCCCAAGGATTTCCACACCGACCGGTCCTGCGCTGCCCGCATCCAGCTTCAGTCTAGGTATCTACTTCTATATATTTCGGGTTAATTTCATAATTATGGCAGGTAGCAACAATCCTTTTAACATCTTTTTTTAATAATAAGTCAAAAGATCGTATTCGATATTTAAATTAAAAATAAATGAATTATCCTAAGTTAAAGCTGAAAACAAATGAAGAGTCGGATAAAAATAGAATTACCTTTTAATTCTGAGCTTGCCCCGTTATCTATGTTTCTTGAACGAAAATGTTATCGAGACATGATACTAAATTTCATGGGCTTCGGATCTAAATATCTACCTTACCTATGTTTATTTGTATTTAAGTGGTCTTTCTTAGCTATTTCGTTTAATTTATGATAAGGATAATTAAGAAATTAACAATCAACAATTGGTTAGCCGTTGCCATCATCTCACCTGGTGGTAAGTGATGATGGTTCCGAAGATGGAAGCCGGCTTTCCAAGATTCCCCATCGCAATGGAGAACTGGTTATCTTATTAGAAAGATGGTGGCAGCTAGCCAGGAGTACCAACCTCGTGATAGGAAGCCAGTGGCGAAACTACGCTATCGAGATAGTTAACTTTGTATGGCAACTAGAAAAACTAATTTTTTTTCCAGTTTTCTGTATGGGTTTTTGGGGAAAGTTATTCATTATGATGAGTAGAACCTCCGATTAAGTTTCCGAGTGGTCGCTGTCGTATCGTACTCGTATCAGGTCAAGATGCTGACTGAAGACATGAAAAATTGCGATTTTTCCACGGGCAAGAGCTTTGCTCTTAAACACAACAAGAAGAATATGTAAAAATTTGACAAATTCCCAGAAGCTAGAAGCATCTAGAAGTGTGCCTGTAAATAAACAAGCAATTAATAGCTAGTTTATGATACGTATGACAGCATGGACCGTTAATTGTATGATACCTAATCGCTTATAAGCAAATTTAAGTACATACATACTTATACCTACTTAATCGTTTCGAGTGTAATATAAAAAAGTGAGGCAAAAAGAGAATTCTACTCACGAAACTAAACAGCTTTTGTGTGCTAAAAAAACAGCTATAGTGTTTTTGGTTTATTTATTGGTGTTTTTTACGGTGTAAAGCCAAAAAATTTTGATAAAAAAGGGGAAATATTTAATCGCCCATCAAAAAATATTGAAATCGCACAGCAAAGAAATATATTTCACCATCAATAGGTTAGGTTAGATTTTTATTTGTGATAAAATTCTTATGATAATAATAAAAAAAAGATACATAAGAAGTGATAACAACTAATATCACTAGTCAAAAATGCCCCCCCGAGCCGTACCAGCAGCAAAGGAGCCCATGACACACATCGCGTTGCCACGCTGTATGGCAATGGACAACCTTTGCAGCAGGTACGCCCCGGAGCGAGCGTCACAGCCCCTCTCACGAAGCCGACGGCCAACCTCTTTAATGAAAGCCAAAGCCTCTGTTCCCCAGCAGCCAGTCGTTTCGCACGCCAGTGGCACGAAGCAATAGTTAGCCTTTAAAGCCGAGTATTTCTCGTGCTTTTTGGCAGCCGCGAACTCAGCAGCGGCCCCGGCCGACCGCGCCGTGCGGCTGAGGTAAGAGGCAGCGAAGGTGTTGACGCACGTGGCGTCCCACAATAAACACCTTCCTCTCTGCCACGGCACCAGGGTCAAACCATCTGGCCTTTTGCCATCAGATCGACTAAGACCCGGCGGCTCCATCAAGGATGGAATATTGGCCGAGACCAGGGCCCTCCGGGTGATGTCATTGAGCGCATGGTGGCGAGGGAATCTTCCCAAACAACGAAAGCAGCTCAATGCGTGGTGACCAGTTGCCTCAACTGTGGAGCCGCAAACGCATTGATGTGGTTGACATACATCGCAGCCCAGGCGGAGAGCAACCGCCACACGCAAGGAATCGCCGTCGAGAAGAGTTCCCATATGCGGAGAGGGTAAAGCCTGCAACCAGGCGCCTGACTCTGATTTTGACACCGCCTTGAGTCTTGCCAGATTCGCACCTACCGCCGCGCCTATAAGTCGATCCAGGGTGTCCTTCGTCCCCACCTCATCCCATACCCGCTGAACAGAAGGAACTTTGGGCAAGACAGCATTCGGGAAGAGAGTAGTCCACTCCGCCAACGCCTCAGACGCAAAGGGCAGGTTCCCGCCTCCATGGGAAGATAAAATACTAGAGACGAGATCCGCAACCCCGTGCGTCGAGGCGAGGAAAGCCGGAACACTCACATCCCTCACGCGTCGCACCCTAGTCCGCCGCACCGTATGGGGAGCGATGCCTGACTCCACTGGTCATCGCTGAATGAAACATTGAGTAGCGTTTCAACTGTATCCTTTAAACTGGCATCAAAGGAAGCAACGGCATTCGGATACAGCCATGTTGGAGCCGTCCTCAAAAGATACATTATTTTAGGGGCTGCGAAGCACATCCTCAACAAAACCAAGGCGACATGCGCGGATACACTTCTCAGACGATCCCGAGCTAGGAGAAGGAGACGCCTTCTAGCTTCAATAGCATCAGGTATAGCCTCTGGGAATATAGGTGAACCCAAAAGGCTAAATGTTTTAGGGGATAGTTCCTTCAGCCCGGGTAGAATCGAACTGAAGGTAGAAAAGAAAGGGCAAGCTGCAGGGCCACAGGGGAACAACTCACACTTGGAAGCATTTATCTCCAGACCTAGCTCCCTAAGACGGGGAAGCAACGTTAGCAGGTCTTGTTTCACGTCCTCTGGCTTTCCCCCTATGGTACCATCATCTAGGTACCAAATATTAAGCGGAGATTTTAAATCAGAGATTGCTTTATGGTTAGATTTGTAATTTAGTTAATTTGATGTACAGACAGCCACAAAGATATCTCATCCCCCCGTAACATCATGTACCACGAAACACAGAACTAACTAACTTTAGCAAAACGAGAAGGATACCATATATTTAACAATGGATGGAATACAGACAACAGACATTCGAACCAATTGGAAATTGCCATAGATTGTGTTAGCAAATGCGAATTACGTTTTAAAACTTAGGGGTTCAGATATCTCTGTGGGCTAGTGTACAACTAGTATTTTTCTGGTGCGAGATTAAATATAATACTATCCTTACTATTCATATCTTCCTCCTATACTTTAGTATTTAATTAAAACGGTAAGAGTAATTAGAGAAATGTTAACCTATTTAAGTCACATACAATTCAAATGCCTTAACGAAAATCATATTACTTTGTCCTGTATTTTCATTTCTTTACCCAGGGTTATCTGGAAGAGATCGCTCTTAGCGATAAGACCGCCTTTGTACACATAGTCTTAGTCATTTTTATTTTGTAATGTTCTCCTTGTGTGCAATAAAGTGTACATACATACATACATACATTACTACTGCTAGACTACGAGTATTGCAATAAATTATAAAAAGTTAAGAAAATAACTATAGAAAAATACGACCGACGATGTAAAAAATACATGTTATACATTAAAAACGCGATAAGTACCTCTCACTAGAAACGTAGATGTGTTGTTGATAAGCAAGCGTTCTTAGTAAGAAGCGATGTTGAAATCGATACGAATTTTCTTTTAATTAGCCAGAGACTATAGTTTATTATTGGCTCGTGATGCGTACGAGTATTTTGTAGAAAAAAAAAGATGTGTGTACTACTACGGTAGAAAGCCTAAAAAATTTGGTAAGAAAGAATAAATCGACTGGTGTTATTGCTGCGAGGTTTGACTCGCCGGTAATGAAGCACTGGGTAGGGCTCCTAAAGGGTGTTTGGGGTATATTATGTGAAATTATTTGTCAATTTGTATTTATTTTATTAATTAATTCATTTTTAATCAATGTACTAACATAGTCTTAAGTCTTACTACTAACAAAAATGGATCTTGTAATCTGGTAAATAAATAAATAATAATTAAAGAAATATTCAAAATCACTAAACGTATTAATTAATGGGTTTTATTCATAGTGCGTAATACAAAGAGGAATGATAACGCTAACCGATTTGTAAAAAAAAGTCCAAAAAATGTAGTAAGAGTTTTCAGTTAGCAGTGTGTGCTAGTCTTCTAATAGAAGGCTATAATCTAGCTATAGATTATAGTCCAGTAGAATCTGACCTTCCTTGAATTACGGCCTACTACTCGCATACTGCCAGTGTTCAGGGCAAAGGGCAGAGCTCGCGGTGTATGTGTATGACGTAAGTCCTTTTTACAATCTACTTACTTGTTAGCATTTCTCATAAAAGAAAACATCATTAGGTAAAAACGTTTTTATTAGATATTTATTGTTTTGCTTGGAAAATTCTGTCAAGAGGGTTATTTCTTTGCAATTATAGAAAAAAACCTCGTATCTGGTAACTTTTTCATCAACTTAAACAACTCGATATGTTTTATAATTTATTGAAAAAAAAATACTGTAGAAAAGATGGGAACCTTTGAAAGGGAGGCCATATTTTTTTGAGATTTTCAAAAACCTGTAAGTAACTTAAATTTTGAGTCATTTGCTGTTTTTCATGTTTCGTTAATAAACTAATTTTTTTACTCAAAAGTTGTTCAGTTTTGTGCGTACATTCCAGCTTACAGGTTTCAGTTTCAGCATACTCTAATGAAAGGATAAAAATTTTATTTGTACTTACCTAAATAAGCTTATCATGTTGCTTTCACTAGATGGCAGTCTTTAAGCCGTGTCAGAAGCCCTATCGGCTTGAAAGCTCATGAAACTGGAGCTGGCCACCCTCACAATCCCTAAAAAATCCGGACTTGGCCTTCGTGTGTCGTGTAAGGCCTAACCTTCACGATTTATGGGACAGAGACCCGTGCCCTAGCAGTGGGGACGCCATGTATTGTTAACGTAACGAGCTCTAGAAATGACACTGCACTCCCAGGGAAACAAAAAGTAGGTTTCTTTCATGAGGTTTTGTGTCAACACTCTTCTCAGAATATCCAAATTTCAGGTCTTTTAACTCATTTCGGTTACGGGCTATAGGACCACGACGTTCGTGACTTCATGGCCTTTGATGGATACGGAACCCCAAGAAGTATACATAAGAATGTAGTAGAATTTGAATCTTCTCCTTATCGTGTGGTACATTTAACCGTTCTATTCACAAGGTATAGACACGGCGGTTGCCTGGTGCTGCACTTATCATCACCCGCAGTCACGTGTAGGGCATTTAGATTAACACCTACGGACGTGTGCAACGCGACCATTATACCGATCAATACGCGACCAATAACCGACTTTTTTAGAGTCCAACTTTTCTTCCCACGTGCTCCGGCAAATATGTACTTCCCGGTGCACATTCCGAGAGGTAAATCTTTTGTATTGGTTAGCAAAAAATAACCCAACATTCAATATTTCAAACACAACGACAAATAAGTAGCCAAAGAAAAAAACGATTTGTTTAAGCTTTCCAAGTCACGTCACAGGTTTTGTTGCAAACTTATAACTTTTGCAAAATTTTTAACTTAGAAGCACAACAAACTTTGAAACAGAAGTATACGAATAAAAGGTCCCCAGTTGCGCAAGTTTACTGCTTAAGTACTGAATGTCCCTACAAATAAAGATTCCAATAACAATGATATTTTTAAGGGAAACTCGAAGACACAGAACAATAGTAAAATATTGAATTTGGAGAACTTCTTTACATTTACAATTTTATGGATAAGTGTTACGTAAGCTAATAAAAAACTCGATATCCCGTGGCAATCAGGGGCTTAAAGTGCATCTAACCCTCGCATTCTAAAATCCATGCGATGTGTAAAATGTACTATTTAATCTTCTTCTTGTCGAGTTGTATTTATTAAAAGCTACATTTTTCTTCATACAAAGAAACATCCTTCAACGTTTAGCAAGTTACGATAATATTTTCTTTGAGCAAAGCTACTTTTAGAAATTGAAGTAAAAAAGGAAAACTTTGCTTATCTGAGAGAACAAAATCCTAAAGCATCGAAAATTCAACTTTCCTTTACTTTAGATCCTGACGATGCGCCATTCAAAGAACATTATACACGTATTTTAGTAAAGAAACTGAGTAAGCTGAACAAAATTAATACTGCTCTAGAAAACCTCGAATTTGCCTCTCAGAATGGTTTTGTCACAACCGCGGTGAGTTTCGAGTTCGACAAACAGGAGGCGGTATGCAAAACATAAATCTACATAGCTTAGGTAACACACACAAGGGCTAGCAATCGATATGGAAAAATAATAGATCGAGTGTGTCACATAAACGCGCGGTGGTCGCCTTAAGGTGAGGAGATGAAAGTGAGATGAAATGATGAAACAGATGGATGAGGATTCTTCCTTTACGTTATGTTATCCAATCGTCACATAAGCCTATAAAGTTTTCACATTCATATCAATGCTGATAGCGATCAACAACTGAAAAATAATAGGACGTACGTTAATGCAACTTTCTCATTACAATATCGTGGAATTCGTTGACAAGTCAACTATGGGCGGTGGACGCCCCTCTTTCTTTACAAATAAGGCCAATCTAGTGTAGTAGTGTTCTCGTTGTTGGATCGGGCTTTTGTCGGGCAAACAAACGAGTTTGCAGTGTGATGCAGAAATTTTTGAAGCAAGCTGTTGTAAACTTTATTGTAGTAGGTAAGTTTCATACACGACGGAAAGGTTACATAAAAGAAGTCGACTTAACAAACTTACGAATCATAAAATGAACAGGCTGATTCTAGTTAGCTACTTTGCCGTGGCTGACACTTCACGCATTTATTAAAATGTTAACACTCGTCTTGGCCACAGCTCCACCTCCCAGATCCACGGTCTATGCAGGGTGTTAAAAAGTGCGTTGAAATTTTGAAGGGGTTACTCAGAATCAAGAATGGAATACAGAAAAATTATGGGAAATCTGATCTACAATCTTCTTTCAGTTTCCCATACAAATCTTGATTCACTATTCAGATTTAATATGGGAAACTGAAAAAAAATGTGGATCGGTCGGTGGCAAACGAGCAGACGGATCACCTGATGCTGAGCGATTTCCTAATATTTTTCCTGTATTTTATTCTTGATTCTGAGTAACGCCCGTAAAATTTCAAACGCACTTTTTTAAACCCTGTATTACTGATCTTATCACGCGTCGTTTTGGAGCAGGGCGTCAGTGGCCTTTGTATGTCCCTGTTCACACCTCGACTTCCACCAGGTCGAAGCGCGGCTAGGGACTGAAGATACTGCTGGGCTGTTGTTTCTGTACGTTGTATGCTACATATGTTTATCTTGTCACTTACCACATCCGGTGCAGTGTCTGCAGCAGGTCGCAACTTGGCTCTGCCTGCGCCGCCGGCCTGCCTGATGGCTTCCATCAGGTTGGCACGCGCGTCAGGCACGGCAGGCGGTGGTGGGGGCAGGATTTTCTCTTCTCTGAAACAAGCGAAAAACGGTTTTAGGACATACAGTTTCTGTGTAGTAGTTCTTCTTATGAGATTGTTCTTAATAAGTATTTTCTCAAGATAAAAGATCGTCTAATTATTAGTTTAGTTAAAATTCAAAAAAATTGAGAATTATCCACGAATTATCTATCTAAGTTAAACGAATTATCGAAAACTATAAGCCCTCAAATACAGCTTACGCAGACAAAATAAACTTATATAATCCAGATTAGGTACTCCGTAACAACAAATTAAAAAGATAAAGGGATTTGTACACGAGTACTTAAGTATTTTATCCTTAGCAAGGATTTTACTTACTAATTAAAAATTAATTGGTATAATGGCTAATAATAAAATCATGTAGAAATTAAAGTAAATTTCGCTTCTGCAAAAAGCTTTATTAATTTCCGAAAGACCTGAATGAATGATTACGTGCCATAATACGCAAGATACTCGACTATTGAGCTACTTTTTCTTCACTTGTCAAAAAATCTATTTCAGATCTTGAAATAGCAAGGCGCGACTTCATAGTTTTTTATCCTAGTGGATATGTATACTAATTTTGCGATGTTTATTAATTTAATGTATGGCCCAACCTTCCCGAGGTATGGGAAGAGACCCGTGCCCCTGCAGTGGGCCCGATATGGGTTGGTATACTAACAATGGCAAATCGAGCGTGTAAGAAACACTAAAAGCTAAGGAACGAAAGGATGTGATCAGTCTTTCGATTGAAAAAGCAGTAGAAATTTCTTGCGTAGAATTAAATCATCATATTGTTTTATGCGTATACCGGCCCCCCTATGATGAAAACTTCACAGACTTTGAGAAGGTAATGGAAGATGCATTAGGTATTTTAATTAAAACAAATAAATACATTATCATCTGTGGTGATTTCAACGTAGATTTGCTTGCAAAAGAAATCTCTTTTGACTAGGTTAATTTGCCTCTTCAAATCTTTTGATTTACAGTACATATTCTTAGAACCAACTAGGATAACGGAGTCTAGCGCTACATGTATTGATAACGTTTTCTGTAATTGCAATTTTTATGACAAAAAAGTTTTAAATTGTTTAAAGTCGGACCACAGTGGTCAAATAGTTAGTTTTCCTGTGTTAGTTTCTTCAAATCTTTTGATTTACAGTACATATTCTTAGAACCAACTAGGATAACGGAGTCTAGCGCTACATGTATTGATAACGTTTTCTGTAATTGCAATTTTTATGACAAAAAAGTTTTAAATTGTTTAAAGTCGGACCACAGTGGTCAAATAGTTAGTTTTCCTGTACAAAAACTAAAAGAAGTAATTAAATTGCAAACAAGGCCTGTCACAGCTAGTAGGATAGACAGATTAAGGGATAAACTTGACGAAAACTTGCCAATACCAGACACATGTACATTAGAAGTAAAAAGATTTTATAATGATATTTTTACCGTTATAGATAGGGAATTCAAAAACATTTTTAAACAAAAACCTATAACGCTTAACCAAAAATTTAAATTTTGTGACTGGGCAACTGTTGGAATTCGCAAAAGCAGAGAAAAACTATTTGAACTTTATGACAAAAAGACTTACGTGTTTGATGAGAATTTTATTAACTAGGTACGTTAAGAATTATTCAAAAATTTTTAAGAGGGTATGTTTAACTGCTAAATCTTATCATATAGCTAGAAAAATAAAATTATCTACAAATAAAGTAAAAACTGTATAGAATATTATATTAATAGAGAAACAGGAAAAATAAAAAGTCGCGAACAAGATTATGTACTAGCCACAGATCATGGTAAAATTACAGATCATTCTATAATAGCTAAAGAATTTGAAAAATTTTTCACTAACATACCCGTAAAAACGACTGAAGCCCTTAATTCTTCGCCCGTACAAGCTCAAATTTTATTAGAGGAAAACGTTACGTCATGTTCTTCAGTATTTACTTTTAAAGAAATTGAGCCAAATGTTGTTGTAAAGACTTTTATATCTTTAAAATTAAAAAATACAGAAGACCTCTGGGGATTATCAGTTAGTTTAATCAGTAATGTAATACATATTTTAGCACCATATTTGGCTAGCTTGTGTAATACCAGCGTTAACAGTGGTGTATTCCCCGATCTTATGAAATACAGTAAAGTACTACCTTTATATAAATCTGGCAAAAAAACTGAACCGGGAAACTACAGGCCTGTCTCAGTGCTTCCTGTACTTAGTAAAGTTTTTGAAAAAATTATGTTAAATCAAATGGTTCAGTATTTCAACATGAACAATCTCCTGCATAATCAACAATTTGGTTTTGTCAGAGGGCGTTCAACAAGTTGCTTTAGTACGCAATATTTATGAGGCATTTGAGGAATCACAAAATGCAATAGGGGTATTTTGTGATCTATCTAAGGCTTTTGACTGTGTAGAACATCAAACGTTACTCATAAAATTGGAGCATTACGGCGTGAGGGATAGGGCACTCGGTCTCCTTAAATCTTATCTTGATAATAGAATGCAAATGGTACAAGTCAAGGACGTTAATTCTTCTGGGTCCACTGTGAAAATGGGCGTGCCACAAGGATCTATTTTAGGCCCTTTTCTTTTTCTGACGTACATCAATGACTTGCCATTCATGGTGCAAAACCTTTCAAATATTGTGTTGTTTGCTGATGATACTTCCCTTCTTTTTAAGGTGAGTAGAAAGACAATCGAAATTGACGAAGTGAACAACACTTTTTCTAAGTTACTAGACTGGTTTACTGCTAATAATCTGTTACTTAATGCGAAAAAAACAAAATGCATCAAGTTTTCTTTGCCAAACGTCAAACAGACTCATAATAAAGTTATATTAAATGGTAACGAATTAGATTTTGTTCCTAGTACAGTTTTTCTCGGCATAACTATAGATAGCACGTTACTGCAACCCACATATTGCAACTCTAGCGGGGAGGCTTAGCTCGGCTGCCTACGCCGCCGTCAAGAAAATAAGGCAATTGACGGATGTAACAACTGCCAGATTAGTATATTTCAGTTACTTTCACAGTATAATGTCTTATGGCATTTTACTGTGGGGACACGCAGCAGACATTGAAACCATTTTCATTCTACAAAAAAGAGCAGTCCGAGCTATATACCAACTACGATCCCGAGAATCACTTCGCGATAGATTTAAGGAAATAAATATTGTAACAGTTGCCGGTCAGTTTATTTACGAAAATATCATGTACGTTCGTAAAAATCTAAACTTGTTCTTCAAAAATAGTGACAGACATAACCGTAATTTGAGAAGTAAAAATAATCTTGACATAGCTTTCTCGAGGCTTAGTAAGGTGAAAAAATCATTTGTGGGGCAGTGTGTACGATTTTATAACAAAATTCCGAATGACGTGTGTGAACTACCAAAATGTAAATTTAAGAAACATATAAAACGCTGTATTTGTTCAAGAGGATACTATAAGACTGTCGATTATTTTAATGATAATGACATTTGGAATATTTCTCCAGCAAAATGATATGACGTTTATAAGAGTGTACTTAATGTACCTACGTAAAGAAATAAATGATTTTGAATTTTGAATTTTAAGATTTTTAAATTTCAGTATAGGAGGACAATACTGTTCACAATCAATTTTTGACATAGTCAATAACTCAATTATTACGCAGTTGTTGTGAAAACAAAAGGTGCGGCGAGGCCAAACCACGAATAAATAGGATGCCCGCATGCATGTATTTTATCACATAAACTCGATAAATAAATCTTTTTTAGTTATATGCTATAGGTACTACAGGAATAATAAGAAAAAAAGAAATAAAGACATATTTTTTATCAGTATAGCGACATTTGAAATCTGCGATCAAATGTTTACTACCTCTGCTTCTTCGTCCTTCTTGTCTATTGGTATACAAAATGGAGCATGGGAAAACACAGAAAAATATTTACTGAAATAATGGGCCGACTATTGATTTTGCCTTTTGACTTGTCGACAGGCTGATTACAACCTCTCATTCAACTTCGTGTTTCCTTAAAAATTAACGCGTTCTATTTATGTCATTATGACTTTACAAATACTTATTTATAGTTCAATATAAAGACAACGGAATACATCTGGTCCTAACAGAGAAAGATGACACACACAGAACAAACATGCTTCGAAGTTTCGTATTTACAGCAAAATAATAATATGTATGTAAATAAAAAGGTAAATTTAAATTCCATTTGAAGCGCAGCGCAGTTATAAATTCCCTTTTGACTCTGTTCCACTTGTATTAGAACTGAACTTTTACGAGTTTTTAACGAGTTCATTCCATAAATAAAATGTACTTGAATTGAAGCACAGCAGTAACGTTAAATAAAATATGATTTACTTTTCTTTATGCTATTGCTGCATTCCTGCAGCAAGATTTTAGAATTATCGTGTACTTTTAAACTGAGGGATACAATACGCAACTTATATACTAGCTATACGCATAAATTTTCTCATATTTTCAGTTAGAGCGCTAAAGTGAACTTAAGATGCTCTCCTCACAATTCCTGTGAAATATGTGCGCCTCGTCTCAGTGTGAACTGGTCCTTAGTCTGTGTATTATCAACCCATGAAGTCCCCACTGCACTCCCACTTGTATTTTACTAACTAAAAAAACTTTCATTCATTCTACAATTTGGCTGAAAATACCTTATCAAGCTCATTAGCCAATGAGCCAATAATAACTCTAGTAAATATCCATCGAAACGGAGATGATCGTTTTGTGCCTTTGCACAAGTAAGGATTTTTGCAAACGCCTTATATAGGTACCACAAAAATCAACTAAGTTGGTCCAAGAAGATTTTCATTCAACTAAAATTCTCCTTTGCGAACACTTCTCGTAATGAATGTATCGATTTGTCTAGTCTAGACTGCCTGGCTGCATACAATGGTTGACAAGAAAATTTATTTCAAACGCAATATAGCAAAACGAAATATAGTTTTTTAGGGAAGTCATCAAAAATCTGTTTTCATTTAGTACACATGCAGGAAACTGTGGTAGTGGCGAAACATAATTGTGACCCTCTCTTATCGTGTGGTATAAATAAATAACGCTGCTAAACCAAAGGATAGATAGCGGTAGTTGTATGTAATAAATATATGTAAAGATACGTAGGTTTGGAAAAATAATTGGTACACAGGCCAAACTATGACGTAAAAGGAATAACCCAAAATCAAAAATGAGAGGCCGCGCCGCGCCGGAGCCCAAGACAATGACTGCTTTTCTCGCAACGCGCAATGATGTGAAAATCTATTTAGCACTTGGCAAACACCCAGAGCTACAAACTAGACGAGATGCTAATTCATTTCACCTTTAACTAGTACCATAATATTATGCAATATGAATAAATAACCTATGAATAACATTACAATACAATAATGTTAATGTAAATGCATGATTTATGCAGCCTGTTGGTTAATGTTGTTATAAAATGTACGATTTTACACTGCTGGTCCTATTCGATTTCACGATAAGGGTATTATACCATACAATTTTGTTGTTATGTACTTTGACGACAAAATGAAAAAAAAAACGGAAATAAGAAAGTTACATATTCTGACATCTAATGAATGACAACAGCTATTATATCATACCACTGTCAATACTTTTATCTACCTCTTTACAATAACAATAACTAACTACCTATTTAACTATGGTGATCTGACAATGTTATCTTAATACTGATAGGTTTTCCCAAATCTTATCTATGACGTAGACGAGCCATCCGTTTTGTTTGCGTCGTCGGTACCTCGTACAACGTAGGTACACTATCTGCAACCGTCAAAGATTACCTTTCTCTGACGGTGGTATTCCTTGTATGAGTTCAAACTTTTAACTTTGAACTTTAAAGAGTTCTAAAAATGTCCTTTTACACTTGAACGTCGCAATCTCTAGTGGCAATGAATAAGTTTGGAACGAAGCTAAGGAATTTTATGTAAACTGAATGCAGTTTGAAGTTTTAGAAATACATACGTATGTATTATATCAGTTCAGCGGGATTGTTGGATAAACATTTCTTTTCTTTAAAAAAAAACCGGCCAAGTGCGAGTCGGACTCGCGCACCGAGGGTTCCGTATAAATTCATAATCACACGTCTTTTTTATATTTGAGTTGATTGGATGAAAGGTAATTTGTAGTTTACGATTTATGACGTATTAAAAAAAACTACTTACTAGATCAAACCAATTTTCGGTGGAAGTTTGCATGGTAATGTACATCATGTATTTTTTCTAGTTATATCATTCTCTTATTTTAGAAGTTACAGGGAGGGGGACACACATTTTACCACTTTGGAAGTGTCTCTCGCGCAAACTATTCGGTTTAGAAAAAAATGATATTAGAAACCTCAATATCATTTTTGAAGACCTATCCATAGATACCCACACGTACAGGTTTGATGAAAAAAAAATTTTGAGTTTCAGTTCTAAGTACGGGGAACCCCCAAAATTTATTGTTTTTTTTTCTATTTTTGTGTGAAAATCTTAATGCGGTTCACAGAATACATCTACTTACCAAGTTTCAACAGTATAGTACTTATAGTTTCGGAAAAAAGTGGCTGTGACATACGGACGGACAGACAGACATGACGAATCTATAAGGGTTCCGTTTTTTGCCATTTGGCTACGGAACCCTAAAAAAGGAATAATCTACGAGCAACACACTGTTCCACACTTCACACCTCCAATTTCAACGTTCTACCTTGACTGTATCAAAAGAGTTTTTACGGATTGGTAGAAAGGTGCTGGCAAGTTCAACTTTGTACCTGTGTAATAAAGTGTATTACGATTAAAAAGTTCGTGACATTATGAGTGCTTGTGCATAAAGGCGTACAATAATGTTTTTGTCCAAGTACCTAAAGGCTGCTTGTTGTTGTTTTTTTTTTTTTTTAATAAAAGCACCTAAGTTTGGGGTACGTATATTATATATCAATCTCATGTCCACTTTCTCATAATTATAAGTAGGAACTATGGCATTTAAAAAAAAACTATAGGTTCCTGATAAAATTACATGAAGTTTTTATGGGTGAATAAAATATACATACACATTTCATTTTCATAATATTAACTTATTCCACGAGATCTTTTTAAGTTTTTGTAGGGGAGATTTTTTAAATATTGTCAATTTAGAGCCACCCTCTCCCGGGTATTTGTCTCCGCCCGGATATTAACGCTCTCGTTATATAAATCTACTATTCCAGGTACAAAGGGTAACTCTAAAGTTGCATCAGATCTTATACAGGGATCCGTTGCCATTAATTAAAATTGAAAGTAGAAAGTCTTGTCTTCAATAATACTTAAATGTCTACTTATTATTCTTATCGCGCGACGAAATTAGCCGTGCTCATCCCAAGTTCCTTGAAAAATGTCGGGAAAACTGACTGATCATGTGTGACGTGTGTCTTTGGCAAACTAGTTTTATTTTAATAAATATAAATGAGAATGTGGTGAAATATTATAGGGTAAGGATTAAAATATAATAAAATCAATACCATAGCCCATTTTTTATTAAAATCCAAAAATATACATTATACCTTACATACACAAAGACTTTTCACTCTATTAGTGTAAGACTATCAATCACCACTATCTTAAGTTCGATTTTTATTGATATTATAGTACCTCCTCTGTTATCGCTCGGTTCGTAAAAATGCGCTTCTCGATTCTATTCTCGACAATATTCTGTACCTCCATAAACAAATCCCTCTCTCACTTTCGTTAAGTCACGCTAAGCTGTGTCTCGAGTAGAGCAGTCTGCAGACTATAAATGCACAAAATCAATATTCAGTTCTCCCAGCAGGTCGCAGTCTATAAAATCGTCTACCGCGAACATGATTAGCATGCACACTTCACTGTTTGTGTACGTACGTTCATAATTCATAAGTAACAACACTAGTAAATGCTGAACTGGGCTTTAAAGAATACTTCTAATGAATCGAGACCAGTGTTTAATGGCTGTGTTACCATTACCTTGCGGTTGACTATACTTTACCATTGACGTCTGCCTCTAAACCTACCTTACCTAACATTTGCTTCTAAAAATCAATAAATAAATGACACTAAGTAGAATGCTAAATGAAAATATATGGGCTGCTGACTGCTCTTCGAGTCCATTAAAGTTGTCCCAATTTCAATAGTCGGACCGTCTTTAAGTAATACAAACAATACAATATCCGGGACAAATGAGATGATGCCAAGGGCTTACCAACTGAGGGTAAAAAAAAACACATACGGTCAATATAAGTAATATTAAAGTCTTTGGTACCTAACTATGAGATCATTGTGATTTGTAGAGGTGATTCCTGGCCATCAAAGTCATTAGGAACATTTAAACAATGCAACACTTTGAATGGATGACTAATAATAGCTGAATTAAGTTATCATTGTATCAATAAATTGTATGTTTTGCATATTTAAATCGTTAACTGCACCGTTCTCAGTAAGCAGTTATAGTTTTCCTTGTTCTTTGAATGCGTAGTTTTATACACGTAATATTAAAGCGAACCAACAACTGAAGGATTTTTTTTTCTTCTCGCTCCGCTAACACTTTCCGAAACGTTAAGTTTCGAGTGGTGGGAACAAAAAATACGTTTTAAAAGAATGTGTACAGCATATTCTTAAATAAAAAAACATTTTGATTTCATTTACTACCATCTTATTGTGCATGTAATCTTTTCACTTAGCAGTCATACTTTGACAATGAAAATGATCTCCCAAAAAGCCACTGCGAGTTGATATTTTTTTGCTGTGGATTTGTCGTACCTAAGTTTACACATTTTACATATATTATTATCGCTTTGGATAGAAATAAACAAATAAACACTGCCTACTCGTTTTCTTCTACTTAGCTTCAACCGTCAATTTTGCGATTGCCCAAGTTTCCGCCCGAGCTTCTGTTTTCCGTCTTAAAACAATATTAAGGTACGTAGTCGGTCCCATAATGAATTGGCCTAACTATGAAATAAAAAAGAAAATTAAATGCAATCATTTTTATTTTTCAATATAGTCTCCATCAATACTGACACACTTCTGACATCGGTGAAATAACATTTCTAATCCTTTATAAAAATAATCGCAATCTTTGTCTTCAAAATGACTGAAGACGGCCGCCTGCAACTCTTCATCGCTTGAAAATTTTCTTCCCCTTAAGTCCCGCTTTAAATTTGGGAATAAGTAATAGTCGGACGGAGCCATGTCTGGACTATAAGGTGGATGGTCCAGCTCCGTGAACCCGCATTGACGCACTGCATCCTTCGAAACACCGGCGGTGTGCACGGGGGCGTTGTCGTGAAGCAACAGGACGCCTTTACTCAGTTTGCCTCTGCGCTTCTCCTCAGTAGCGTAGCAAGGCGTGGGCGAAGTGGGCCCTCGCCCACGGCCTCGCGCTCAAGGGGGCCTCGCGCGAGGCCCCGTACCTAAAATGCTAACGTAAGGGGGTCACATTATTTCATAAAATCTTGTAATTAAAGAGGCCGCGCGCGAGGCCCCCTTCAGTGCTTTATGTGGGTATGGCTAAAAATAAAAATGGCAAAACTGTATACAATCAAGTAATAACCATAAAACATTTGAAATCCAATTGTTCCATTTTATTTATAAAGGAATAATATTTTTATATTACAAATAGAGTCGCGCGAGGCCCCTGTGACTATTAAGTATAGCTAAAAAGTAACTGTGATAACCTTCTATGAATAAAACCGCGATGGCTATCATAGTGGGGTCTCGCTCGAGGCCCACTACTAGGGTGCTGACTGCTGACTTACCTTAAAGTTAAATGTCATGTTAGATGACGTTAATTTGACTATAACTTTAATTGTGTGTATTTGTGTAGTTTTTAGCCAGTTTTTGTATGAAATAGGGTGATAGACGTTTAACCTTAAGTTGTAATATTTTTATATTAAATAAGATCACGCGCAAGGCCCCCTTGAGTGTAAATATAGTTAAATAAGCATAGCTAAAAAAATACTGTAACAACATGAAATATATTCAACCGAAACTACCGATAAACCGTGGAAATCCAGTTGTTTCTTAGACTGCGAGCTAATAAGTGGGAATGTTTTTAAAGTTAAATTGGCTCCGCGCGAGGCCCCTCTTAGTGCTGACCTGAGTATTAAAAAACATTAAAAACTATTTGAGGAATAGCATCTCTTTGCTTTAGCAATACAGGATGTTAACAAAAGTGTGTTTTAAATTTTAAGACGTTACTCAGAATCAAGTATAGAATACAGGAAAAATATTGAAAAAATCCGCTAATCTTTTTTTTACTGTATTGTCAATCGCAGCAGAGTTGGCTTCAAAAATCGACTACATGTCTATAAGGATATAATACAGGACTTTAGCAAAACGAAGACCCGAAAGCCATTGAATGAATGAATGAAAACACTTTATTGCACAACATTAAGAGGAAAATATTACATGATAAGACAGTTATACATGAAGGCGGTCTTATCGCTAAAGAGTGATCTCTTCCAGACAACCTTTGGGTGGAGGAAATTGCGTAATAACATATTTGAGGGGTGGTGCGCAATAAAAAAAACCATAAAATAACAATTAAAACTAAATACTGAACTTAAGAAACTCCTAATATATACTTATTACTACATACATAAATACATACATACATTATATATAACATGTACTATACTAACATATACATAATCTACAATGTGATACTTAATAACCAAATATGTACAACCAAAGACAATAAGTGACAGCGTAAATAACTTAGAGTGTTAAAAAGTGCTCTTTCACTTGCAACTTGAAGATATTGAGAGAAGGAGAACGGCGAATAAATTCAGGAAGAGAGTTCCACAGTCGGATAGAACGAATAGTGAAAGAATTAGAATAGAAATTTATGGAATGAGCAATTATTTTTGTAAAATGATTAATATTTTCCAATGAATTCCCACAGATTCCTTCCCGAGCTGCTGTTTATTCTCAGTTAATTTGTTGTGCGTTTTTTATTCAGTTTGTTTTGTGTAATACTCAGTATTGGGCTTGATGAATTAGGTACGAAGTGAAAAAATATTTGTTTGCGTAATAAATTAGAGAAGTAATTAAATGGTTTGCCGTTATTTAATTTGGTTAGCAACAAAAATCTGCTAATTAATCATTGAGACAGCAAACAAATATTTTGTCTGCAACAAATAAAAATCTTGTTGCAAAAAATCTTAATATTGTCAGCAATTTAACTAGTATGCAGACAGCTTGTAATATTATGTGTCTGCTCAATAAACATTCGCGATATTAAATAATTACTCGGTTAGCAAGATTTTATAATTGGTCAGTAGATAAAACATGTACATAAAATAAAAATATATCGTATATAGGCAGTTTATCTGATAGGTACGCATATTTTACAAACGGTAACTTATATGAATAATTAGGTTGCGTTTGTATTGAAAAAAAAAGCAGGATTTTTCGTTAAAGCGGGCGGAGCAAAATGCTGACGCGTGACACGAGCGGTACGTACGTACTGAAAAAAAAAATTATAGTGGCGCCCATTTTGTGCTTGATGAGTAAAGTTTATTTATTTAATGAATTTCTGCTAACAGTCTGAGTGCTTACCATTTGATTAAATGTGGTTCACCCAATGCAGCCAAAATATGTAATTGGTTGTCCAAAAAATTTTCGAGTAGTCCAGTATGACATTAACTGCTGATCGAATCTGAAATGTTTGCTGGTCATAAGTTGCTGACCAACTAGTTATTTTGTCTGACCGAATATATTTTTTTGCTTACAAAATTACGAATATTTTGCTAACCGTTTAAATGATACCCATAAAATTATTCGACACACATTTCAATTTTTTAGCACTGGAAATAAAACCGTGAAATGACTGACCATCTTATCATACCTATGTAAAAATTTCTGAAAGATAGGGGGCCTCGCTGTGCGATTTCGCCCACGCCTAGATTACACCTTGCTACGCCACTGCTTCTCCTTTATAATATCTCGCAGTTTATATATTAATGAAGCATAATATTCGCCGTTTACGACTGTATTGCGCTCTTTAAAATCAACCATCAAAATACCTTGAAAATCCCAAAAGATTGTGCACATGATTTTTTTGGTAGATTGTTGCACCTTTGCCTTTCTAGGCGGCTTTTCACCCTTATAACGCCATTCCATTGACTCGCGCTTGCTTTCTGGATCATAATATAACACCATAGTTTCATCACCAGTCACTAGTCTCTCGATCACGTTCTTTGGGTTTTCTCCACAAAGATCTAAAAACTCGGCAGCACAGCGAACTCGCTCCCGTCTCTGCACAGCTGACAGAAGTTTCGGGACCCATCTTGCACTGACTTTTTTCATATGAAGATGTTCATCGATTGCACGATGGACGGTACTTTTAGAGAATCGGTTTTCGACATTTTGAAAAAATACGCGACACTTGTTGTTCAAACAAACTGCTAAACTGAACTACGCTCGTCAAGTCCATGCGTGTTCGTTTATAAAGTGTCTGAGAACCGAGAGAAATGTCGCGTAGAACTATATCAGGCCAATTCATTATGGGACCGACTACGTACATTAAATATTTGCGTTACCTATTTATACATAGTCGTAAACTCATAATTAAAACAATACACAGTAAGACGAAGAAAGAAGTAGTCGTTTAGATCAATTGATTCAATATGATCTGATTCATTCTTAGTGATGTAAATAGAAAAAAAAAAAGGTTTTTTTATCACAAGCCGAGGAAATTACAGGCACAAGAGGCATTTCATCTTAGCCCTCTAGGTTGGCAACGCATCTGCAATCCCCTCCGGGATTGCAGGTGTCTATGGGCAGTGGTGATCACTTACCATCAGGTGACCCACTTGCTCGTTTGCCTTCCTTATCTCATAAAAAAAAAAAAAAAACAATTAAAAAAAAACATGAAAAAATACATCGCCCTCGTTTTTTTTTCAGAGAACAAAAAATACAACTGAAATGGAATAAAACATCAAAAGTGATGGTTTTCTTGTAATTTTAATTGATAAAACAAATTACATTTTTAATTTAAACATAAACCAAACAAGGATTGGAGAAAACCTTTCACTGTCCCTCAGTAAACATTTAATCCCTCAGAAAAAAATCCGTTTTTTACATCTCTATTCATTCTATCCAATACGATCATAGCCACCTGAACTTTTATAGTATGTAGTAATACGTGTTTTTGAGCTACCATCCGTAAACAGCAGAGGCGCTCCCAAATTCTGAGCTCGCTTCGATTCGATTGCTCCCGCGCGCACTATATTATTTTATTATTAAACTTTACGTAAATTAACGTCATGTTGCATGATGATAAGTGATAACATTCACTAGTATTTGCCCAGAATTCGTCATGAAAAGAATAAATAACGGACATTCACCAGTTAGCTTGTTGGTGTAGATAACATTCACCAATCAATTCTTCTATATCTAGCTTCGAACATTCTACAGATACTAGGTTCACTGATTGTGGACTATCAAAACACAGTATACTACTTGACAACAAATTGATATATTCTGACTAGAGATGTAAAAAATCCGTTTTTTTCTGAGATGAAAAAAAACGGTTTTTTTTGGCGCAGGTTTTTTTTCAAGTGTATGAAAATAAAAATATCCTAACGTGATTTTCGTAAAATTAGTATTAGTTGATAAATCAATGTTTTGTTCATTAATTTTGAACATTTGAAACTTCGAGCACTTATAACTACGAGCACTTATAAGTGCTCGTAGTTTAAAACTAACGTTTTTTTTTTAATCAAATAGCTCATAATTTACCACGCTGAATACGTTAAAAACAACCGACTTCAATCGTAACAGCTCCAATTTTGCTATGTTTTTGTTGATTTTCTCAAAAACCGCTAAATCGATTTCGATAAAATTAATATGGGAACACTTGTGAAGTATAATACCCTTTTAAACAAAAAAAAAATTCCAAACTGGTTCAGGCGTCTTCGAGTAATCGGTGAACATACATAAAAAAAAAGATTCCGACGAATTGAGAACCTCCTCCTTTTTTTAAGGTCGGTTAAAAACTGTTGGCACTCACTAATATTTAATGTTTATTGAGGGACAGGACTGTCGTGAAAAGCCAAAACACTGTATTTCTTGAAAACCGGTTTTGAGTAATCGCGCAAAAACGTATTATTTTGTTTTTTACAAGTTTTAACCACTATTTCTTTTGATAAATTCTTGAATTTAACACTAAAATCAAGGTATTTCTTTATTCTACGTAGCCATTTAAAAATATTTGCAAAAATGTTTGAAATAACGTAGATAATCTTATAAACGTGTTTTACTTTGACAGCGCCTGAGTAATGATTCAAATAAATCATGGCATTACACTGTATAACACAGTTCACAATGTTTCGGCATAGCAATTTCAGTAGGATTACTAAGTAAATAGATTGTGTACAGTAACATTATTGTCATAATAGATAACTATTTAACGTCACTGAAAAGAAAAAGTAATGGTATTACAGATTAAATTTAATTACTCTTGATATAAAATTAAAATATTAAAAATAATACAGAAATAAAAATATCATAATCAATTTATTCTCGCAGATCCAAAACTTCACTGCTTTCAACGAGATTAACTTTAAAAAAAAAACTTAAAAAAATATTGTCCAGATCAAATTAAAATATTCAAAATAACACAAAAATTTAAATATCAGAATCAAAATATTCCTTCAGATCCAAAAATTCACTGCTTTCAACATGATTATTGTAAAAATCGATGAAGGTATGGATTCGCCCAACTTCATTATCAGCTTTCTTCAGTTTGTTGATTCCTCTTGGTGTGTCTTCAGTTAGTAAGCTATCTATAAGATTCCTTTCATGGTTTCCCTCGTTATCTATGTTTGCCAAAATAATTATGATGAAGATTTCAAGGAAATCTGTTTTCTGAAGACAAAAGTAAAAAAAGAATTACAGGAAATTATAAATCAAGGAAGGAAGATAGCTAACCAACTGAAGACGCACCAAGAGGAATCAACAAATTGAAGAAAGCTGATAATGAAGTTGTGCGAATCCATACCTTCAACGCGAAGAGATTTTTACAATAATCTTGTTGAAAGCAGTGAAGTTTTGGGTCTGGGAGTTACGTGGATTCTGTTTTTTTTTCTGTTAAGTATTTTTAATATTTTAATTTAATCTGAAGAATATTTTTTTAAGTTAATTTTTACAATAATCTCGTTGAAAGCAGTTAAACCCTGTCGTCGAAACCCTGTGTTTATGAAAATCTGCATTTCTTCCGCGCAACTTATCTCTCCAACACGCTGAGTGCTCCATAAGTGAGAGAGAGATAGAAAAATTGTACCATCACGCGTGCCGATCGGCCGGTCAGCCGCCCGCACTCGCGTCGTGTGACCAAACACTGTACTAAGCAGGAGTGAACGTTAGTATCAAGCCAATAAACGGTAAAATGGATTGCAGTGTTATGCCTTGACAACAACCCTGAATTTATAAAGTACAGTGTTTAGTTCCTTCTTATATATTGATAAAGAAACATTGTAGAATAAAAAGTGCAGTATTATGGTGTGACAGGCCTTGAAACGAGACAAATAAATGCTATAAACCCAAAACACTGTATTCAAGTTTACAGTGTTTTGGCTTGACACGACAGAGGAGCACAGATTAGATAATAGTACTACAGGAGTTCTCCAATCCTTGTTTGGTTTATGTTTTGGTTTAGTTTTTTTTATAAATGAAGAATTACATTGATTTTGTCAATTAAAATTATTTAAATTAATTTTTGTGTGTGTACAATAAATAGTATATCAATCAATCAATCAAAATTACAAGAGAACCATTAGTTTTGATGTTTTATTCCATTTGAATTGTATTTTTGTTTTCTGAAAAAATAAAACAAATTAAGAAAAACAACGAGAGCACTGCTTTTTTCAAAATTGTGAAAAAAACCTTTTGTTTTTTTTATTTACATTAAAATTTTCATTAAATTTAAGTCAAAATTTTTTGTGTGATTTCGCAGAGGATCCTAAATAGCGCGTTCCTAAATCGCGCCTATAAACTACGCCGTGTGCCATGGACCTTACTCTTACAGCGAATACAACAATACTTATTCCGTTTCAAGAGTACAAACCCACCTAATATGTAGTAAGTATAATTGCTATCTACACCTATTTGTTACACTTCGTAAATTTGTATGCATATAACAATTTATTAACTTTGGATCTCATATATTATTCCTGGAAGGGTCAACATATTAAGCTGGACTGTACTGCACTGGGGTGAAGGCTCTCACAATTACAATCCAACGCCTCGCCATGGTCAAATTCGCAAACTTCCATGCATTTGCGTTAAATCCTGTTAGCTATATGTAAACAATTTTGTATAATACATTGCTATTCATTTTGTGCGCAGCTACGGTGGAAATGGGATTAAATTAATATTATTTTAAGCTACCTTGGAATATGAATTTAAATATCGTATTTAATGTTTACAGCACACAAATAATCAGCAGAGCAGAGTGCCGAATTTTTAAATTATGGTACATTTAAGGTGTAAAAAAAATATCTGGTACTATTTAAACTATGTAAGTACACAGGTGTTAAAAAAGTGCGTTTGAAATTTCAAGGGGTTACTCAGAATCAAGAATTTCAAACGCACTTTTTTAACACCCTGTATAATGTGCCTGGACCAAATAACGGAATTTAAAGCTGTCAACCTACCTTTACAAAGGACATTTCGTACCGGCGGCAGTGTACCGGGAAATCCTTTCAAACTTGTTTCTCTATAAATAATACTCGTAGTTTTCGGTATCATGAATGTTGAGTAGAAAGTTTTTAAATAAATAAGTTTAAAGAATACATATCTACAAACGCTGTAAAGTATGGCAGCATCGACCGAGTGTTCTATGTATGGTTCGACCGAGATCTCGGTCTCGTTCTCGGCATCAGTCATTCTCGGCTAAAATCGGGCCGAGATTCTCGGTCTTGGTCTCGGCGAAGAAACGCCGAGAAATTTACGCGGCGCGGCGAGTCATTTGATCGGGATTGGAAGGGGATTGGTTTGATTTGACCATTCGCCCTCGTTCTCGATACTTGATATGTTGTGATTGGCTAATAAGTACCTACGGCGGCACGTGCTCCAAAGGAGAAAACGCTGAAAAACTCCTTTTTCTGAATTATAAGTTTATTTAATTTCGATTATTAATAAACATTTTATTATTAAATATACATTTTTATTTCTCATATTTTTGATTCTTAATCAAGTCGGTCTCGGTCTCGGCCGAGACTTAAAATCCTGGTTCGTTCGGACCTTAGTTCTATGTTTCTATTGCCTTAACATTCGCCATTTACAGTATATTTTTCAGGCAATTTATTAAACATGTCCTCTGTACGTCGATAACCACTATCTAGTACAGCAAATATTCTAAAAATGAATAAAAACGTTTCACGAGGTTCTTTATGCTGTGAAATGCGCTTACTTAAAATATGTACAAAACATTAAGCCAACGTTTAAAGACTTCAGCGAAAAGACACTAAACCCGTCCAAGCTTCTAGCTTTCACCGTAATGACGATTCTACTTCATCATCAAGACATACCGATGAAATTGATAAGAGCATAATTATTCTGGGTTCTGTAAACAGTAACAATTACAGCAGATTACGATTAAGTAATCAAAGACGTGCAAATTCTAAATAAATAACACGGAACCGGTTTTAACGCTGTCCTGTCATTGTGTTCTCTGACACAGCGTGTGAACAGTACAATGTCAAGATCAAATAAGGCTCTAATCTAGCTTATATCTATACCTAGCTATAGCCAACAACCATTATTCCTACTATCCCAAGGGATGGACGGCGGCGCGGGCGGTTACCCGCTAGCATTCATTACACGCGATCACGTGTAGAACATTACCGACAAGTAACTACTGACGTGTAATTGAAACGCAACCTTCATATACATCCACAAACTTTCAGTAGAGAAGTGGGTAGGTTAAAATGTTTTGCGTAGGTTTCAGGCATTGGCACATGGTGTATTTTATACGCGCAGACGACGTACTATGTCAACGCGCTTCAAATGAGATTGAGTCCTACCCAGTATATCTTGCACGCGCACTTCCTTACAGCGCAGAGGATGCGCGTTCCTAAATCGCGCCTATAAATTACGCCGTGTGCCATGGACTTAACTCGTACAGCGAATATTTATTAATTAAAATACCTACATAGTACGTATAGATTAAAATATTTCTGTAAGTCAATAAGTTGTTAACAACCCCTAGCGTAGTGACCAACCGAGAAGAAAAAATATTCTTCTGCTGTAATCAGTGGGAGAAATGAAACTCAAGAATTTTCATTTACCTAATCTAATATGTATTCTCCACTGAGTTTGTTAGTTCAAATTGATTTAAATGTGTTGCAATTTACAAACTTATATGCCGAATTTACATTATGACTATTTAATACTAACACAACTATAGTACAACCTCAAAAAACATCTATCCAACCTTACTATTCACTATCTGGCGCTCTGAATTTTTATCGTCGTCATCAGCCAAAAGACTTCCACTTTTTAATGCGTTCTACAAAAGGAAAAAGGAAGCTAGAAATTATTATTTAATTGCTAGCCTATTCATCTTTACTGAAAATAGTATTACCGACACAGCAGCGAGTAGGTAACGAGTGAGCACGGCAAATCGCCGCGTCAACAGTTCATCCATCATTTATTAATTTACGTAGCGCAGCGTGCAGGCGTAGGCGGGGCCCGGGGTTCGATGGAACCGCGCCCTCCGCTCGCTCGATGTATTCTCAATAATTAGGTAAAATCTAAAATGGGTATTGTGTAGCTGGTCCTGGCAGTAATTGTTCTTAGTCACTACATAGTATAAAACAAAGTCGCTTCCCGCTCGCGCTGTCTGTCTGTCCCTATGTATGCTTAGATCTTGCGGATTGATGCGATTTTTTTTTATAGATAGAGTGATTCAAGAGGAAGGTTTATATGTATATAATACATTGCACCCGTGCGAAGCCGGGGCGGGTCGCTAGTAGTAACCAATTCTTGCAAAATCGCTCGATATAACATTTTTGTAACACCCATGGACGCACCATATACAGGGCGTTTTTTTAACACTCACGATCGTAAAGTCCAATTACTTGAACGTGAACCTGACCTTTAAATACTGCAAAGAAACCTGCTTACAAATAGTAATAAAAAACTCATTCACACACAAACACATTTAGGCGTCAAACTTATAAACTCCCTCTTTTGTGGCTGGTTTCTACCATACATAACAGAACATGAATAGAAGGAATGATAAATAATGCAGCCGCCATACAATGTCGGCCTAGTTACGTTTGACCGTCAGCGGAAAAAAATTTTGTTGTGACATCTTCACCAATATTATAGCTATGAGTTCCTTGTTGGAAAAGTTGTTATATTTTGAGTATATTCATTACACGATTCAATGTCAATGATAAGTTTCAGAATATCTTCTACTATCGTAAATGATACAAGCACGACATCTCTTTCACCGACTGTCTGCGCTATGCACATATTATGTGTTTAACGCAATAAATTGGGACTCTATATGATTTTCAAGAACAGCCTCAAAACAACGGTCCGCTTCGAAAATAAACACTCGATAATATTTGAACAAATGCGTTGTTCTGCGGAATAGCTGCGCTCTTTGTTTTCCAACTTCGCGTCGGTTCCACTAAGAGCAATACTAAGAAAAGTAGTTTATAAACTGGTGGATAGTGGATACCCAATATGGTTATACATACTCCTGACTCGGGTATCTGAAGACAATCAAGCGTGGTTCTTCTATGGATGATCACAATTTTGTATTTGTGTTTATTTGGCATGTAACGTAATTTTCTATTTTACTTATTGATAAAAGGAATTTACCTAATCGTAATAAACGTAATTTATTTTCGTTAATCTTATTGAAGTTTGGATTTTATTATAACAAGCTGACCTTTATTTCATTAATTTATTTTTAAACTGACATCATTTCACTAATCTAGGCTAAGTTTACTAATACAACGTGGATCACCGTACTCTGTAAAATAAATTAAACAAATATTCAATCATAAAAAGAAATCCAGGCTATTATGTAATCTGTGTCCAGGCCCCGGGCAATGTGACACTCTTGAGTAAAATATCGCAGCTAGGTATTAAGGAGCAATTAAAAATCCCGGAAGCAGTTTTGTGTTGTTAGCTATGTATTTTGTGGAATAAAAACATCCAGCTAGCGAAACGTCAATATTTTAGTTCGAGAATCAGTCCAAAAGAAAATTTTAGGGAAAATTACGCAATGCGCAAAAAACCTATATTATTTGAGACATTCGCGTTAGCTGAATAGGAAATTCAAGATTTGAATACTAGTTGCTGTGCATCTTTCGTTCTTTCGGCTTCGGCTTCTTACTCTTTCGTTTCGAAAAATAATATAAGAACAGGGTTTAAAGGATATTTTTTACATCGAAGTTTTAACATTTTTATGATTCTATTCAAGTTGCTTCATGCTGTCTTTTAATAATTTGAATTGAATATTACGATTTGACCTTTCTAAAAATACTTGTTTCATGTCATGTGTGGAAGCCAGCGTTAAATTTCTGGGAGTGATCTTTTTACACCTGTATGTTACGATAGAAACGTAAGAACGTAGTGTTAATAAACTAAACGACTAATTGTGAAATTATTTTAACCAATAATCGGATTAGGGGTCAGTGTATTTTGGTACCTACAGTAATAAAATCGATCAATAGCCGGTTGGGTGAAATTTCCTATATTTCACGCTACATACGAGTCAAATTCATCCAGTTTTCTTTAACCAATAAATCTCGTTTCGATTAAAAAGCATTGCGGTAATGACATCGGGTACCTATATTATGGTCTATTTAGAATAACACATCAAATATTATAAAAAACATATATCAAAGCAAGACTAAAGATCAATTTTTATTGTACAGAGCGCTCTTAAAATTCGTACAAAAGAACGTTTAGAAAGTCAGAAGAAAACTACAAGGTCTATGAATGGCCACCGTAAGACGTCAGACACCATTCAAGTCTCAGTAGTATGCGGCTGCGCTTGTCACTATAAAAACCCAGTTTTGGTTATTTAATATTCCGTATTGGTTGCCTAAACATGGGTCGATGAACCCAATCGTAATACTAATCTCGAATTATACTATACGCTACTTAGAAAAGGCGTTTAAAAGATTCCACGAAAACGTTCTTATTAAGCAATACGACTTTCTTTCACGGACGGCTACTCCGCGTCGCTTGGTATTCACAATGCGCACTTGTACGTTTTTCGGTGTTACTCAATTCATATTCTTGATCATAGGTACGAGACGACAGCTTGTTTGTATCGTATATTTATAATACAGTTATAGTGCTTTAATCCACAACTGGTAAGAACTTAATAAGACAAGATGGTAGATGATAGCTAGCCAGCGAGGCGCGCTTACAAAACACCCTACCACCAATCATACAAGCAGGAAATTGCACGCAAGGCATCCTAATGCGAAGCGACTGGACTAAATGGAGATCGAATTTGTTTATCAAACTATCATTCAAATTGAAACATCCCACTGATGTGGCCGTGCTCAATCCGAATTCGAAATTAGCATTGCCACCAGACGACGGACTGTAAACAATCAACATGTGTCCTTCAAACTATAAGGCCCCAAAAAAACACATGGTGCATGCCTCTCGGTTTTCGTACAAAAAGTCAGGTAGAGAAACGCGATAGATAACCGATAGTGCGAACGCATGCTATTTCACTAACGGACAGCTGAAAAAATGTAAACATATGCCTTTTGTAAGCTGAAGATGTCGATCAACAACACTTTATTTTTGTGTATCCATTACGGGGGATGTTATTTTTAAATGTCTGTGGCAAGTTAAAATAAGATCAAGAAGGAGACGTCCACGACGGTTGAAACCTAATTCTACACGTTCTCGGAGCAAAGGATGATGGATAAGTTTATTTACCTCGGATTCTCAATATACGATTACATATACAATAGGTACTGAAGTCAACCACAAGCAAAACATAGTAATATTGCTAGTTTTAGCTTTGCAAGAATTTTTGTCAATAAAAACAAATGTTAATAGCAACAGAGAAACCGCTACAACACATACTGATAACATCTAGCAAACATTTAGTATTATTTGATATAATAATAAATAACGAACCAGAGGCAAGAAAAAAGTAAATAAGAGTAAGTTAAGTAATAACCTTTTCAACGCTCAAAATTATTCTTAAAATAATTTATATTTATTGGACTATTAATAACACTGCCTTTATACATTGTTGCAACCCTTTTACTATAACAGAGTGGGAGCGGCAAGACCAAACGCCAATGGTAATGAAAACGGTAAACCACAAACCGAACGAGGAGCGGCGGCTTTTTGTATGAACTGCAACCCAGTTCCGCTCTGCGTTCCTATTTTGATTAGGACCTTACATATATACAGGCATACGCACAGAGTAGCAGTTCTAAACCACCTTTCCTTCAAGTGTCTAGCTGCCACTTTATTTGCTACGCTCTTCAATAGACAAAAATGTCAAAATGTACTTACCGTTTCTGTTCAACTGGAACCACGACTTCCATCGGCGCCGGCGGTGGTGGTGGCGGCGGTGGCGGCGGAGGCGGGGCTGCTGCCACGTTCGGCATAACCGGGCCAGCCACGGGAGGTACGTCTGGAAACGCTGGCAATTCCGGCATTTCCGGCAATTCTGGCACTCCTGGCAAGTCCGCCAAGTCTGGCAGGTCAGCCACGGGAACTTCGGCTGGCGTCATGGGAGATGTTACTGCTGACGGAGCTATGGAGCCGTCTCTTATCATCGAGAACTGGACGTCGCCAGCAATGCCCGGCAGATCGGGCAGGTCTAGTGGCATCTCTAGTTCTGGCACCTGGTGGAGAGATAAATATGCCCAATTTATAGTCAGATTTTTATTTCAATCGTAGTTGGAATCACAATGACTTTTTGATAATTACGCATAATTCATCAAGATTACGCAAAACGATGATGTCGTCGTCGTTAAGGAGTGTACAGTCTGTCATGGTATGATGATCCCCTTTTACGATAAATACAACAAATACAATAAAATGATCTCGAGAGACTTTATCAAAGGGCAACCACAAGTCCAACCAGAGACATACGAGTTGACCAGGGAAAACTGACAGGTATACTGATGGTCTGATGAGGCTTGCAAGTAGACGCTGGGATGCATGTAACTCCGAATTGTTTTAATTTTAAGCCTGTATGTAAGGGGTTACGTTCAGCAGTGAATTTCTTCCAACTAACACAATGACAATGAAGGAATGGTTTCACTTACCATTCCGATGCCAGGCGCGTACATATACTCATCGGCTTCTCTCTTCAACACATCACGTTTCAATATAGAAGAGGGTGCATCTTCGAGTAAGCTTTTGCTCTCAATGCTCGCAGCTTTAGGGACATATATAGGAGCTTTGGTGGTGGTACCAAGATATGGGCTCTCATCCGTATTGAATATTAGTAGTTCGCCGACTGTAGTGACGTCATCGATTACTGCGTTCAAACTGAAGTCATGCTTGGGTTTCGAGGTTTTCGGAGGAGCTACCTTTACGTGGTAGAAGTGTAATTTCTCCTAAAACAGACAAATGCATTTAATATTTGATTTATAGGAAGCCATTTCGTTAGACATAAGATCCCATTCACAGCTGAAGAGGTCATGTCATCGGTTCATAATAAAAAATCTCAACTATGATTTTTTAATTTGTAATGAATACTAGCACAAGTTATGGATTTTTCAGAATCCGCTACTACAGTGTATGAATGGTAAGAGTTGATTTCATTACCTGAATTCCTTTGTCAGTGGTCTGTCCCTGAGTTTTCCCACTCAGGACAACCTTCTTTGGTTCATGCTGGTAGCCATCAATTCCGAAGACCGACTGATAATGTTCATGTTTTATAGCAGCTGGATACTTTGCGCTGCTAAATACTTTGATAGCTTTTTGCGTGCCAGTTAGCTTGTCTACTTTACTCTTAGAAATCTCGATCCTTTTTCTAAGGTTGTTGGTCTTTTCTACATTTTCTTTGATTCGAGTCGAAAGTCGTGTAAATACGTCTTCGATTATCCCATTTAGATTATCTAACGTATCGGCTATTTGAAGAATAGTTTCTTCGGAACTCAGATCATTAGGTATTAGATTGACTTTATAGATACTTTCCATTTTTATCTACTTAAGCTTTCTCTGTAACAAAGAGAAGTTAAATTAACACTTTGACTAGGTATTTAAGACTTTAAATACTTTGACTGTCTAGTATGTATCTAGTTACAAAATATTATTATCTGTGGTAGTACGTTAAGTTTCCATTCACTTCATAAAAGCTGGGGCCTTAGTTATTTTTTATAAACAATTAACAAAGAGAACTACTTACCTAAATGGCGTCATTTATTCACCTAAAATAAATTAATAAGGCACAAGTATTATCACTAGACAACACATCACTCGTCAATATATTATGTCCAATTTAATAGCACTATATAATTATACAAGTTCGTTATTTACATTCAGTCACTAGAGTTTATCAGTACTGTGTCACTAAATTATACTATACGTTGATTGATTCAATTCTTAAAGGAGTTTATCGTGGGCGAGTTGCCAAGTAGCGAGTGTAAATTGTCATTGGCGGGGTCAGTGCTCCACGAGAAACGGCAGTACGCATCGGGGGACATAGTGGGGTCCAGTATCGCGGACTCCTCGCCCATTGGACCCGACATGAGGTTGTGCAAATGCTTATTCAGCACCGCATCCCCAGGACTGACGTATCCGCTAGACGCGGGCGGTTTCAATGGCACTGTGTTCCGTACGATCGTTTTCTGACTAGGCAGGGAATCTAGCGACTGCAGCTGAATATAGCTACTGTCAGCGTTGTTTTTAGACGGCGCGGGCAAGACGGGCATTGACGGCAAGCTTTCTGTTCCAAAAATCTTAGTGGGTGATGGCCCTAGCTTCGGGAAATTCATTTCTGGTCGTGGCTGTACATCTTCTGGACGCACATAACCCGACGAAGATGGCGGTGGAATAGTGGCGCTGGGGACAGCGCCACTAGTGAAGACTGGAAGAGGCAATCCGGCCATTACGTAGCTCGTGCTGGCTGGCTGTTTGTCGGCATTTGAAGGCGGACTCTTGAACGGCGAAGGCGCTGACTGGACATACCCTGTCCCAGGGTTTACTACTGGCTGCACATAACCAGTAACTTTGTTTTTCTTGAAAACACTGTCACTGAAGTAAGGTGAATTTTCTCGTGAACTTTCAGGTTCTATATTTGATGACGCATTTTCAGTAGCGACATTAGTGTCATCTTGTTTAGTGGATTCCACTTCCAAATGAAGAGAAGAGTGAGAGTCGTCATCAGAGGTTGAATTTTGTCTGTCAATTGGACATTGTGATGCATCAGACAGAGCAGTGCTGTCTGTGTGATCGCTGGAAGCACAGTTATCATTATCTTTTTGTTTTATATCAGGTGTCGAAACAGTAGTTTTGCTAGGTAACAGAAGCGATTCATCAGATGATGGTTTTTCATCCTTATCTTGAGGGTAAAGTCCATTGAAAGGATACTTTGAATCTTTTTCAGGTGCAATAAACAAACCCTTGGGAAATTCTGGTTTGATGTCTCTCATTTTTCGTAACTTTTTGTACGCTTTTAGCACACCGCATCCTGCGCCTATGATTGCGAGGACTCCCATAATGATGAAGAATAGAAATAAATTGTTTCTACTGTTACAACGCACAATACTTTCATCACTCCATTCTCCAGGATACATCAATACATCAGGAACCTCTTCTACATCTCTAGTCGGAAGTGTGACATTCCCTGAATCAGTCAGTGAACCATGATTGGCATCTAAGTCATAGTTAACAGCTCGCACTTGATAAGTCTCTAATTTGACAGTGCCCTCACACTGAGTAAGTGGAAAAAACATATCTGTTGTATTAACCAATGCTGATTCCTTGCCATCCTTGATTATTCTTATTTGGTATTGGTCTATAGTACCTCCAGCAATATCAGGTGGCTCCCATGTCAAAAGATCGGGTTGGTATTTAAAAGTTGGAATCCGAAGTTTGCTAGGAGCTCCAATGCATGTTCTCAAAGAAACTGCTGTGGTAAGGTTGGAACAGGCATCTATGCCGACATTACATGCTTGCACTGACAAAGAGTAGTTAGTAAATCCATTAAGTCTATCTAATGTTTTGGTAATTGTAACATCATCGGAAAGATAATCTTCGTACAAAACATCACAGAACCTCTGATTATAATTATAAACAATATATTTTATCTTGGACACATGGCCATTCAGATGTTCAGGCCTGTCCCACTGTATTGTCAAGGAATCATTTCTGACATCAGTTATCCAAACATTCCGTGGACTAGAAGGTGTGTCCTCAAGAGTGGTTATGCGAACTGTGGTATTTTCTATAGTTTTTAAACCATAACTAGTATTCAGAGCCATAGTGAACTGATATGTTCTGTAGGGTTCCAAGTTATCTATTGTAGTGTTCCATTGTTTTGGGTCATCAATGTATTTTGAATGATTCTTACCAGTTTTGTCACATATGCTGCTTGTTTGTATCACAGGACAATATGAAATATTATATCCAATTATGATTCCTTCTTTTAAAATGCAATCTAGGGACCATCTGAGCTCCACTGAAGTTTTACTGGGAGCTCCATGATCAGTGAACACTAATGGGAAACGGTACATTGATATTTGGTCCTTGGATATATCACACCGCGCCCAAATCATTCCACTGGTTCTCGGGCCTTTATTGGCTGAAATTGCAAACTCATATCTGTAATCTCTAGGCAAGTTAATAACATGTTTGGTTTTCTTAGCATCTAAGCTTGCAAAGTCTAATCGGCCATTACATAATTCAGTTGTATTTTGCTGACACCAAAAGAGAGTGTAATTGTCAATGTTGTCACTACCAGACCATGATAATTCATAAGTACCGTTCTCATAGGCAAGTTTAGTAAAACGGGCAAGATGCAAATAATGAGTTTCACTCTCAGGAGGTATGTAGAAGTTGCTGCTGTTCACAGACTTGCCTTTCTCATTGAAGGACCAAATTGAAACTTCGATTGCATTCAGTGTTGCTCTCTCCAACTCCAAAAAACCTAGGCCTTTGCTTTTTTCAGGGAATAAAGTTTGTTTACTAGAATCTTGTTTAACAACAACCAAGTAGGTGAAATTTGCTCCAGCTTCTTCATATTCTTCCAGCTGCTTCCAGTACAAATGTATCACTCGGTATCCTTCAAATTTGTTTTGTGTGAAAGCACCAGCAGCCATCTCTGGTGGCCTCCGAGGTCTTTCACTAGATGTGTAAAATACAAGATTACTGAAATCTGACCAGAACTGTTCTTCTTTGGCTTTTATAGGCTTAATGTAAACACGCACTCCATACTGCATATGAGCATAGGGTAGATCAGTAAGGTTGAATCTGTATGTTTTGTTATTTGTAGGCAGGCTGGCAGTATTAACTTGACGAAAGTATGAAGTGTCATCTATTTTTGCTATTTGATATTCTATTCTATGCTCCACACCACCTTTTAGGAAGTCAACCATATTGTTAGGTATGTTCCAGTGCAAGAGCACACTGTGCGGACTCACACTTACATTTTGGAGATGTGATGGAGGGTTAGGCTTCACTATTGAGAAGTGATCAACAGTGAAATTTTCTTCTATTTGACCAAATTTATTAAAGGCCACTAAATGGAAGTGGAAGATCTTCTCCTGCTGTCTGTAACGGGGTGTGCTGTTAGTGTTCCACACGCAATACCTAGTGTAACTATTCTCAATTATAGAAGCTTCGCATGGCTTCACTTGATTGCCATTGATACTGAAAGAGAGAGAGTAATTTGTAAAAAGTATTCGGTCTGGAGTAGTCCAAGAGCAATTGAGTATGTCAATATTTCTGGAAATACATTTAAAATTCTTCACATTTCCAGGTGGTGAAGCTATAACAACACTTTTGAGAGCATTTTTTAAGCTCTTCTTGTTTTTGCAGTAAAATGTTTGTCTTTTGTGTTCTCTGGGGTGTTCAATGAACAGTCTAATGGTGGTGCTGTTGACTTCTTGTGTTTCTGCTCGCAGTTCTCTGAACGCGAGAGTAAAAACCAAGTCCTTCGATGTGTAATTAGCGCCAGCTGTACAAAACATCTCCAAATCTTCACCATATTTCACATAAATGTCGCCTTCAGGGTAAATAGCCAGGGTCTCGGTCTCGGAAGCCCTCGTCCAGATGCACGGAAGACACAACACCAAACACACCAATGTATACCACATCCTTCCGTCGCATCGGAGTCCCCATAATCCACTGCACTTGGTCCCTCCACCACTATCAACACTTACTGCCATTATAGTTTTTATCGGGAATCACAACATTAAAAACTAAAACACTATTCGTTGTTTTTTCTAAAAGCACAAATCCATGAACACATTCCTTGTTTTTTTTTTGTATCGTGGGGTAAATGGCGCACCGAGATCGTGGTGTCGACACGATGACACACGCGAGACTCCGGCCCGATTGACAGCCACTGACACGGACGGGAGCTCGAACACCATGCATGTGATGCTCTACGATCAACTGCTCAGCCTGTTTTTGGGCCTCCGCAATAATAAAGCGCGATTGAAAGATAAAATTAAAAACGCTGATGGCTTTAGAGTACTTACGAAAAGTTTTGAGAATTGATAAAAATTCTTGGAAACGCCAACTTCACTCCGGTGTATACAAACAAGTTTTTTTTTTATTATTTTCTGGTTTGGATACCAGGGCCGCGTTCCGAGGGTGCACTTGACAGCAACCGTTTTGTACCCTCTCTTTCACACTTACGCGATTTGTATTATGCTATCCTGTTCTCAGACTGAACGGTTGCGTACCTGCGGCACAGTATAAGGATATTTATACAGTATGGACACTCCCTGCCGCTCTCTGAAAGCGACCTCACCCCCCCTGTGTGACCGATGTGTGACCTAATAGTCAAAAAGACATTGATTTGTGGTGTGCGTTCCGAGAGTACGGTCTGACCGCAACCGTTCACTTTGACAACAGGATAACATAATATAAATCGCTTAAGTGTGAAAGAGAAGGTACAAAACGATTGCTGTCAGAGTGACCTTGGAAGTACGTAAAGGCTTCTATGTACATACAGCCTTGTCTTCATTTAAAATGTATATTCTAATGTATATTCTAAAAGTCTGTCATTTTATATTCACGTCTGTCAAAAAGACTGCGTCGCACTATAATATAAAACTAGCCGGGAGACCGAGCGTCGCTCGTTCAATCGGAGTTTTTATAAACTAAGATAACTTGTTAAGTAGTACATATAAGATATATTTTCAATGAAACATTTTGCAGGGTGTTCTTTTACATAGTCGGTAGTGGCCTTCTAAGAGACGAAAGGACAAGCAATATTTGTTGTAAAAATGTCTACGTATCATATTTTTTTATAATTTGATTCTATTGAAAAAAATACATGCAAATTATCCTTTTTTTTTATTAAAAAAAAAAACAGAAAAATATTCAATGATACGTAATATTAGAAAGTTGTTCATCATTTATTTTGATATGTATTAGTTAGTAACATCAATCAGTTTTGGCGACTTTTTACGAGATTTTCCTATTGCAAATGTTATCAGCGCCATCTAGTTGAGTTTAGTGAAAGCCGTCGAAATTTCCCTATTGTCAAACACGGGGCAGGGCGGCACAATCATCAGGTATGTAATTCACTTATATGGCGAAAGATGGCGCTATTTGTTTCTAAAATATAGAGGTTAAAATATATATTTTTTTTATCACTCTTAAGTCTTTTTATTTATTTACATAATATTAGTTAAGTTCAACAAAATAAAAAATAAAAAGACAAAAAACTATAAAGTCTCATGGGTGGGATTCGAATCCAGACCTAAAAGCAGCAAAATGTAAGTGGCTCGCACCAAAACCGCTAGCTAGTCTACCAAAGTACTTGCAAGCGATGGTTAAAATAAGCATTATATGCGTTCTCCTTTTATGTAAATTCGCTCATATCTCCCTTAAATGACTTTTTTCGAAGATAATTCCCTCATAGATCGATTTCTGGTGATTTTTAACCCCTTATCCTAGATTTTCGTCAAAAGGTTTCAAGCCGTTTTCGAAATCGTCGGGACACTTAACTCGTTTAATAGTATAGGATGACAGACTTTTAGAATATACATTTTAAATGAAGACAAGGCTGTATGTACATAGAAGCCTTTACGTCCTTCCAAGGTTGCACTCTGAGAGCAATCGTTTTGTATATCGCAGTCACTGCGATATAATTATAGTATTTTGGAAATATTCGAAGAATAGCACATCTGCAGTACCAGTGAAGGCGTAACTTTTTTTTTTTTATGTGATCATGAAGGCAAACGAGCAAGTGGGTCACCAGATAAATAAAATGGCATTTCAAAACAATCAGTAAACATCTTCATAATCATCACATATTTTGATAAAAATAACAAACAATCCTTTATTTATAAACAATGACTTTAAGATTTTGCTAATATTTAATGTATTAGCCATTTTTGTAATGTATATTTTATCACACATTTGTTTTCAATAAATTACTTACAATATCAATGACTTATTAAGAATACAAAAAATAACATGGGTACAACGGTATCAATATGGAATATATTTACACGGTTTTCTTTTATTTTGACAAAATACGTGACGATTATGGAGATTTAATAGATTATTTTGTACCTCCATTTCGAAATACCTAAATAGTGGTAAGTAGCAGGTGAAACTGAGAATAATTTCTTCATGGACATATTACATACTAGATGATAGGGAATTTTCCACGGCTTTCTCTAAACTCAACTAGATGGCGCTGATCAACATTAGAAATAAGAATATCTCTAAAAAATCGTCAAAACTGATTGATATTACTGATTAATATTATAATAATGATGAATACATAGCTTTCGAAGATTAATTTTCATTTTTTTTTTGTATTTTGATCCAAAATAAACTTTTCATAATGTTTGATGCACAAAGCTTGTCAGTATTGTTTTTGTATTTCTTAAAAGAAGTCTATATGATACCGAGTTCTAAATTGCATTTTAAGCATAAAAATGTATTGAAATCTATTTATTTTTGGTTCGGAAGAAGAAATTACATATATCAGAGAAACCGGAATGCACCCAGGTCATCCATACTTGACAAAGTTGTAAAATCGTTTCAGTTAATTCAATTAATAAGAATCTATGTTCATGTGGCTTTTTATATATTTTCAACCATATTAAATCTATTTTGATACCGTTAATTCTACGCTGCTTTTAAAAATACATTGCCAAAGCTTAGAAACACCATCTATTGAGAATCTTATGAATGGTGTGACATACGTCATCTGTAAACTCCCTATTAGACTTCAACTAGATAAATAAAATGGCATTTCAAAACAATCTGTAAATATCTTCATAATCATCACATAACTTGATCAAAACAACAAATAATCCTTTATTTATAAACAATGACTTTAAGATTTTGCTAATATTTAATGTATTAGCCATTTTTGTAATGTATATTTTATCACACATTTTTTTTTTTCAATTAATTAATTACAATATCAATATACAAAAAAATATTGGGACAACGGTATCAATATGGAATATATTTACACGGTTTTTTATTTTACATAAAATACGTGCCGATTATGGAGATTTTAACAGATTATTTTGTACCTACATTTCGAAATACCAAAATAGTGGTTAGAAGCAGGTGAAACCGAGTAAAATCCTGTCAAAGACAAATTCCTCAAGACAAGGCTGTATGTCCAAGCAGCCTTAATGTAGGCAATAGGCAGCCCAATGACGTACTTTGGTCTGAGAGGCAGCCCGTGAGGCAGCCCTAGACACTCACACATACATAAACAGGTGTACAGACATGAAGAAGTGTCACCATGTAGTAAAAATGGCGCGTTTGTATGAAGTGTCCGGGCTGTGGTGTGGACTCACCCTAAAAGAGCTCGGAGACGATCAAGCGGCTTGACTCAAACACGTAGATTGTGGGCGCTTTATTGTCATGCGGATTTCTACCCGCACGCGTGACGCGGGTTAGGCCCGCATGCGTGCTGCGTTTCCAAAGCGTCCCGCGTGCGTGTGCCACGCATGACAATAAAAGGTCCCTAAAAACATGTAATGAAACCATAGGTTGCGCGCGGCACGCATGCGGGCATTGCCTGCCAGGATTAGGATTTCAAGTTTAAAATCTACATACCTTTGCGTTTTGTTATTGCATCAGCAACAAAATTGTAAGCAATAACAAAACGCAAATGCATGTAGATTTTAAACTTGAGGTCCTTACGTAAACTTAAAGTTCGATCAAATGAGGATTCTAACTTTGGGTCAAACAGTTTGATCGTCTCCAGATGCCTTAAGAAAGCGTGGTTGTTGTGGCGATGGCAGGTAAGTTATTAAGCACGATCTATACCTTCCGATCCAATTCGCTTTATCGAAAATCCTAAATTGGATACGTTCTCTCCACACTTTCCGACAAGCGCTCACTTCAATCAGATCAAGCTGAGAAACCATCCAGTGCAGACCAATGACGTAGGAGATAATGGACATGGCATACCTACAGAAAAAGCGTGCATACCTAAACTTGCTGAGAAACGAAAATGGTCGTTCGGCATAGTGCATACCCATTATATGAGATATGGTTTTATCGATATCACCGGCATGCAGAGAATGAGCGTCTATTTTTTTTGTACTCTACTCGTACATAAATCGCAACTGATGGCGAACTTTCGATTATTTTATTATTATTTGACGATAATGGTCAAAATTGACATATCCTCCTAAACTAGAGATGGGCAATAACAGATTAACGAAATGAAACAAGAAATTAATTATATTATATTGGTTTTATCAGTTAATTAGTATGTAAATGGTCTGTAATCACCAATATATTTACTATCTACTGTGTCTTTTACACTTAAACAATAAAAGGCAAAAAGTAGGAAACAGAAGATGTGAAATGAGTGTAGATGGCTCGTGTCTTGCAGCGCTATAGGTGTAGGTATTCAAAATAAAGACAAATATTCGGAACTGTATTTTAATTTACAGCTTGGCCGTAAAGAGTTGAAAAAAAATTAATGATAGCGCTGTTGGATGCGAGCAGCACAGGACCGGTCGGTGTGGAAATCTTTGGGGCGGCCTTTGTCCAGCAGTTGACTTCTTTCGGCTGATGATGATAATGGCGCCACTATCGCTTACATTCCAACATTTAATACTACAATCTAAATGAATTTAATACTTGCAGGTTTTTAATATAAAATGAAATTACTTTTCATCATTGTATTCAATAGTTTGTTTTCTGCATCCCTATAACTATATGAATGGGAAAATAAACAAGCCTAGGACATTTAAAGAAAATTTATTTAGTTTTATTCACATAAACATTCTGGTCGAAATAAATAACTTGATGATTTACACCTGATATGGCATCAACATTGTCATCTTCAGAATTTGAGCTGCTGTCACTGCTTTCCTTGGTGCCACTGGGTACGAATCCTTTAGCTATTCCAGGACGTACAATAATACAATGTTTTCCTCTTAAAACATCATGCTTAATGCCTTTCAGATTTTTCTGTAATCAGAATTTAACATTATATTTAGGAAGAATGCCGTGCCTGACGAAATTGATCAAAATTATTAAGTCGCGCTATGTATATGTATCGCGCTTATCCACTTTTTTCCATATTATGTAAACAGAACAACGAAGAGCATTTCGAATCGTCGGCTACCAGGATATTTCAGATCGGCTTGACTCCTTGGCGCTGCGTAGAGATGTAGCCTCATGTAGGGGTGTCTATGGGCGACGGTAATCGTTTACCATCAGGTGATCCATCTGCTCGTTTGCCACCTCTGCCATAAAAAAATATAAACAGAAATAACTGAGGGATTATATGACTGACTGTAAATTTGTGAATAAAATTCACCACTGACAACACTCTTAATCATTAAGTACTAACGTGGGTAGGTATACTTACCATTAAAAATCTTAATGGTACAGCTTCATCATGCAATGTTGTTTTGTCCAATGTGCGGTAAACATGATTCATGGAAATGAAGCGAACAGATGTTGATGGCTTTTGTTGATGTTTTCTAAGCCAATTGCTGCCAACCACTTTTTCTTTTTATATTCACTTCGGGGAAGCCTAAAAAAATTATATGTAAGTAACTTTTTTAAAATTCATCATCATCCTCAATAAATATCGATGTCTAAAAGAGCCCCGAAGAACAACACTAGCCACGTTAGAGCCGAAAAATATTTTAATAAAATAAAGTTAAAAGACAGACTGAAATTATATTGAAAAGCTACTTTCGGTTATTTATATCGCTTATCTTCTGCATTAAGACAAATACGTAATTTAGTTTGTGAAAATAAGGTATATTTCAACAAGATAACAATACGTACCGGTGCAGTGTAATGTTCGGCCGATTTCGGCTCATTTTGATGCCACATCTTGTAACACTACAATTAGGCATCTTAATTACTGTGTTGTTTCACTTAATTTATTATTTTCGGATGCTTTATTTAACCATATTTAACAATTTTCAATTAAAACACTCGCGAGCGAAGGCACTTTGACAGCTTATGTACCAGTGACACCGAGAAACGAGAATGGCGAATCAGCCGCAAAGAGGTATTTTGCTGACGTCACGAAAACAAAGTTGCCATTTTGTAAAGGACAAAAATATTGTTGTCCTTTTTTTACTGAGAAGAATTACATAAGTTAGAAAGAAATAAAAGTATATTTTAGAATTCGCTATCAAAATGGCACATATTTGTATAACTGATTGTTCATATAGACAAATATTTCATGTCCTCTAGTTTCTTTGGTCTGAGGTGCAGACATAGATGGCATAGTGCTTTTTTGTTGATACCGAAATGGCTCCTGCATTTTATAAACTACAAAGAGTTGCAATTTGAGTATGGTTCATTCCAATCAAAAAAAAGCAAAACGTAAACAAACTTACTATGGAACTGACACATGTCAATGTCATCTGCATACTACGTTTGTTTACCTTTTGCTTTTTTTTGATTGGAATGAAGTATAGCAATATCAAGTACAGTTAATAATATGCAGAAAGTGAGAAGCGCGCAAACACGTCTGGATACAACGCTTGTGCTAAAGCAAGTGGGGCAACATGTCGGACGATATTTCGGGAAAGTTCGACACACCGTCCGATTTAGGATCCCATTTTAGGATAAGGATGATTGGAATCATCCAATCTTCCGATTCTGTAATAATAATAATAAAGTTAGGGTGACTTCTTACATATTTCCGATTTCGTCCAATAAGGAGTTTTCAGATGACGTATGTCACATGTTCATAATATTCATAATAGATGGCGTTTCTATGTTTTGGCAATGTATTTTTAAAAGCAGCATAGAATTTACGGTAGCAAAATAGATTTTATTCAATATTGTTGAAAATATATAAAAAGACACATGAACCTAGATTCTTATTATTTGAATTAACAGAAACGATAAATTTCCAGCTTGGATGATCTAGGTGCGTTCTGCTTTCTCTGTTATATGTAATTTCTTCTTCCAAGCCAAAAATAAATTGATTTTAATACATTTTTATGTTTAAAATGCAATTTAAAACTCGGTTTCATGTTAGAATTCTTTAAAGAAATACAAAAACAATATTGACAGCTTTGTGCATTAAAAATTATGAAAAGTATATTTTGGATCAATATACAAAAAAATATTCAATGAAAGTAATCTTCGAAAGCTATTATTAATCAGTAATATCCATCAGTTTTGACGATTTTTTTAGAGATTTTCTTATTTCCAATGTTGATCAGTGCCATCTAGTTGAGTTTAGAGAAAGACGTGGAAAATTCCCTACATAACAGGATCGGATCGAAAGGTGTAGATTGTGCTTTATGATTATGAATCTAGTGAGTGTGAAAGGGACAACCTATTGTCAAGTGGATTTTCTTGTGTTTTGGAACGGGACCGCTGTTGCTCTTGGCTTGCTTACGTTTATGTCAATGTCAAAACAAATCAGCTGGCTCGCAGCGCGGGCTCTGGTTATTTTTGTTGTAGTTATCTTATAATTTTGGTTACTCAATCGAAATCAAGACAAATCTAATAGATTTCAATGACAAAAATAAATTGATATTATGTAAGTGCTTATCATGGATCAAAGCGGTCAGCGGACACTCGGATATTCGACTAAATCCGCCCTTGTAAAGCTTCGTGATGAAATCCGTCGTACCATTGATGAATATAAACAGAAGAATCCTATCGGGTAATAAATCTGCAATTTACGCTTATTGTTCTGTGTAATAAATGAAAGAAATCATCGTCTAAACTATATTTTTATGTCATGTGTTTCAGGTACAATTCAGTGAGGAGTATCATATCGTTTTCTTCCGAAAAAGTGCTGTTGTCTGGAGTGGCGTACTCGGTAACGATAGCATACATTATCTGCCTGGTGCTGACGTACTTGCTGGGCGAGTCTCCGCAAGCTCACGTGTGCCTGATCTGGCAGGCAGCGTTCCTGTCCATTATATTAGTAACCAATTTCCTGGTTGCGTGGAATGAGAACTATTTGTTCAGAAATGAGATACCCCATCGAGTAACAAAGGTTTTAGGTGAGTTTGGATAGGAGTTATTAATAATATCTGGAACAAATCACATGATCACCTGGCCCCAAACTAGGATTCCCTGTACTATGAGAACCAGGGACTGATAAACATACACATATACTTTTAAATACATACATAATATAGATAAAATACAACTAGATACAGAGCAAACACATCTGCTTATCATAGAAATGTTTGCCCTGGATGGGGATCGATCCCACGACTCTCGGATCAGTAGTCAGGATCGCTAACCACAGGGCCACCGCAGGTGAGTCAGTCATTAATGCGGGACAAATTCTAGATCATCAAGTTATAATTTACTAGTAGGTATATACATGCTCTCTATACTAACTAGATTATTTTGCGTTACTTTTAAGCACTAAATTTTGATATTTCTAAGATATTAATAACCATAGCCTTTATTCTGATCTGTTATTGTACTGCTGGGTTGCGAGAAGAGAAGTTTTGGTCTCATGTCATCCCTTTTCGTTTGTGCACTTTAACGAGAGAAACCTAGTATATTTATCTGCATGGAACTATTACATACATTTATTTGTTTTCTCAAAAGATAAATAAGGTGTACAATAGTGAAAACTCAATTCATTAGAATTAGAATTGATTACAATTCAGTATTTATAAAGGAAGGGAAATGAAAATTTGACTTTCTCTGATAAATTATCTTTGTTCATTATATTTCATTATACAAATCAAATAATTTTAGGTAAGGGTAGGTGCTGCTTAAAAATCTTATGTAGACATTTTCTCAATCCTGTGATTTATGTAGGTACATTAAATGTATGAAAAAAAGGATATTGATCTGTGTAAAGTTGTACCGTGTCGATAGTGATAAATTCTCATGTTTTACTCAATTACACAAAATACAGTTACAGTATTAAAGTTTGAGACTAGGAAAGAAGCTCAAAAGTTGCAATTGAACTGTTTTAAATCTGGTGTGCCAGTGTTTTCTATGTTGCTCATCATTGGCCCCAAGCATATCTGTGATTGAAGTTTAAACATGTCCATTTAACTCGACTTTAGAACACTAAGTAACAACAAAACCAACAATAAGTTTAGGAATATTCCAGTTCACTTATCTTTTCTGATGTAATACCATAAAAGATTTGTCCGTGTCGTTTTTATTTATAACATCATGTTTATTGTGTTTCACTGTATCATTTTGTAAGACAAAAACACCAGCAGGAAATATTGGTTCCTCTATTTTCATTTTGTGCCACTTCTTGTACAAGCAAGAGGATATTTTAGCTGAAGTGAGTAGCACTAACACTCCTGCTGCAAAATAAAGCCAGTATGGGTGGTTAGGACAGCGATCAGATATTTCGTCACTCCATTTGCCTTTGTAATTCACACCATCTTCATAATTAATGGCTCTGATTTTATATGTAACTATTTGTCCAGTCATTTCACAACCAAATACACTATATATAACATTTGTGATATTATTTACAATATTGGAGTTATTTCCTTTTTGAATAAGTATCTCGTACATAGTTATATTGCCTCTTGGGTTTAAAGGCGGGTCCCAAGATAAAAGCTGTTCATTTAGCGTGATATGAACTGGGGCACTAGGCTCTCCCATCCTCGTTTTTACAGTTACAGCCTGTGTAACATTTGAACATTCCCTTGCCTCTGTATTACAAGCTTGTATTTTTATTGAATAACTAGTATAAGCATTCAAGTTTGATATTTGATGAATCATCCTACCCTCCATGTATTTGGCTTGGTCTTTATGACTGCGTCTATTATTTTCTTCATTATAATGTATTTTGTACACAATATGCTTACTATTCCCGTTCAGTTCATGAGGGTGCTCCCAAGATAAAAATATGGATTCGTTTCTTGTATCAGTTACTGCGAGATCTCTTGGTTTATCTGGTGTACCTTCAAGTGTTTTTAATGTAGTGTTTAAAATATTTTTTGTGCCAATTTTTGTTTTTAATGATAGAGTAAATAAATATTTTCTGTGAGGTTTCAAATCGACTATTTCTATCTCCATGTGGTTGTATGCTTTCATATTCCATTCATTTAAGTATTCTGTATCCAAGCCTCTTAATACAGCCCTGTATTCCGATACGATACCATCGCTTAATTTGCATCTCAGTAACCATTTCAACTTTGCCTTAGTTCTTTCTACAGATTCCTTTATTAAATTAACTGGGAAATTATACATCGCAAAGTTTTTGGATTGCAATTCACAGTCGTTTGCACTAACCATACCAGTTGTTGTGGTACCCTTGTTGGCAGCAATATAAAATTCGTATTCATTTCCAACACCCAAATGCAGAGTATGCTGATTTTCCTTTGGTTGTAGATACTTGTATTGAAAACGTTTTTTCTCAATGTCGATCCAGAAGAGCGTATAATTATCGACGTTTTCAACTTCATCCCATAAGAATTCGTAAACTCCGTCCCCGGATTTTAAAATCGTAAACCTGTTTACTTTTTGCGAAATAGTTTCGCCTACGTCCGGGACGTGCATATAACTAATACTAGTGGACATTCCTGCCTCGTTGAGAGACCAAATCCTGATGTCGAAAGCGGTTAAAGGAGCATTCGTATATTTATACCTTCCCAAGCTTTCATCAACAAATAACGTTTCTGTTGATACAGATGTGCCAACTTCAACCTTGTATTTAAAATTGGGTCCGGATCGCTCGTATAGTTGAAGTTCCTTCCAAAGTATTATGACATTTCTATAATTCTCGTAACCACTTTGCAGAAATGCCCCCACAGCTGTCTCGGGTGGCCTTCCAGGACTCTCCGATTCAGTAGTGATAAGTATCGTTCCAGGATCTGACCAAAACTCTTCTCTGTTAGCTTCTTTGGTTTTAATTCTAATTTTTATTTCGTAAATCACGTAAGCGTAAGGCAGATCAAGACGGAAATAATATGTACTATTACTTGCCGGTAGCCCTGTTGCGTCCACTTCCTTAGTTTTATTGATTTCAGGCAGTTCGTAGTCTCCTTTTATCCTATATTCTATTCGATGGTCAAGTCCTTTACCATTCTGGAGGATAAAATATAGATTATTATGTATTTCCCACTGCAGTAAAACTTCATGAGAGTCGACGCGTACTGCCTTAAGGTTTAACGGCGCTGCTGGTTTCACTATGGAGTAATTATCTATAAAGAATTCTTGCTCTATTTCTTCGAATATGTTACTAGATTGTAAGGTAAACTGCAAGATTTCGTCGTCTCGTACATAAAAATAAAAAGGACTGATGTTCCTAAAGACGCATTCTGTGATGCCGCCGTAATCAGCATGTGGCCTTTCGCAAGTTATTAGTGGATACCCTCTGAGCCATGGCGTCAGACTGTAGTTTGTGTTCACGAACCGGTTCCATGTTCTCCACTCGCATTTCAGATCCTCTAAATTCCGGGATATGCACTGGAAATCTGTAACGTTTCTCGGCGGCGACGCAATTACGACAGCCTGAAGGGAGTTCCTGAGGGTAGCCGTGTTTTTGCATAAATACACATGAAATCCTCGCGCCTCGGGTTTTTCCTTGTAAAGCCGTATAGTTGTGTCGTTAACAATTTCAAAAGGTTCAATTTTGCCACCAAATTTGAAGACGAGGTCCTTAGAACTGTACCCTTCACCTGCTCTACAAAATATTTCCAAGTTCTCTCCGTAACGCACGTATAAACATTTTTTATGATTTATTATTTCCACTGATTCTTTTAGCTCCGTATATACAATTGATAGACACAATAGAAAACATAGTACCGATGGGTTTCTATACATTGCAATCGTTTTCCGATACTTTATTGTTGTTTGTTTCTGCGTCATCCACTATCAGCCGCTCCGAACGGTCGCGCCTGTACTGCGCGTACATCGCAGTTAACTGATGATCTAGCCCTCACACACATCGCATTTTATTATCTCCCTATTCAACTTATCATAGTTATTCCGCGAATCTATAATGTTATTAGTTTATTTTCTTAACATCAAATGAACTCTTTGTTAGTTAATCAGATATACTCTGAAGAAACGTAATTAGGTATGATATGTTTCTGAATACTAGCACATGCACTGATAACAAGTGACACCTATAAAATGCAAGATTTTCTATTTGAATGTAAAAACTACTTCTACCTAAGTAATGAATAGTTTAGGAACGTTTTTCCCTTAGTTATGTTATGTAAATTAAGCATTGTAGATAGTAATTTCAAAGAGTACAACTTAAATGATATGTAATTGATATAAATATTATATTATTAGTATAAAGAATTACGCCTGGTAATATACAGGGTGAATTTAAATTAGTTCTTGATACGAAAGGGTATGCATGTGCTCATGATAACAAACAACTTTCCCTAAGGAACCCATAGTCAAATCGCAAAAAAAATTTTGGAGTCTCCATACTAATTTAAAACTAATAATACTAAGTGAAAACGAATAAAAAATACCCCATTATGTATAGATAATTTTAGGAACCAATAAATAATTTACAAGCACATCATTATTTAAAAAATATACACTGAATGAACATATCCAATAAATGTGATAATTTTCTTATTTGCTTAATTTTTAGAAACGTTGGATCGTGCGATAGAAAAATCTAAATGGAAAGAGAATCATTATCCGCATTTGTGTGCGCCATTTTCACCTTGCGTTATACTTCAATGGACATACAGAGATGGTAAGCAACTGAAAATTTATTTGAATTATGTATTATTATTATTGTACTTGATGCTTCTCGCCGCCTATAGGATACGGTGGGTCCGCAGGGTAATCAGAAGGGTTTTCTGTGTTTCAACGATATTCTAAATATATAAAAGGCAAACCTGACTGACTCATCTATCAACGCACAGCCGAAACTACTGAACGGATTTCGCTGAAATTTGGCATACAGATAGTTGTAATGACGTAGGCATCCGCTAAGAAAGGATTTTTGAAAAGTCGGGGTGAAAATTTTTGTATGGAAGTCCGTCATTTTTAGAGCTAGAAGCCTGAAACTTTGTTTTTAGGTTAACCATTAAAAATAAACAGTTACATGTCCTAGGGTTTATGAAAATTCAACCCCTAAGGGAGTGAAAAAGGGGTTGAAAGTTTGTATGGGGAAACAAGATTAGTTAAACTATTTTATTCGAAACTTCACAGGAGTACTCCTATCAACAAATGAGTAAACAAGTTTTTCAGGCTGTTTCAGAATTCAACCCCTAAAAGATGGGAAAAGGGTGACAAATTCTGAAAATATGGTTTATCGGGTCTCTGATTACGAAAACAACTACTATTTCAAAAAAAATGCACAACGTTACGATATAACCGAACTCCACGCGGATGAAGTCGCGGGCGAAAACTAGTAAAATATAAAATCCCTCGTATGTTCCAGCTCAGAGTAAATAAAATATATTCTTATAATCACACTAACTGTTTGGCCACAGCCGCACGAAAACGGCTCTTATTTGACTCTATAAATTGTACGTACTCACTTCTCTTTCCCTCTTCATCGCCCGTACTTTGCCGACGCCTTACGTTCTCACCCCCGCCAACGTCTGTACCGCGGGCGAGCTACGCGCTTATCGACGGAATATCGTTCGTTAACAACCTATATCGTCTACTATTGGTGAAACATCCCTAACATAGGCAAGATCTGCCCGAACCACTTAACTTTAGGCCTTACTTCACACACGAGGGCCACGTCTGGTTTGGCGGAGGTTTTGGGGCTAGTGGCCAACTCCAGTGTCAGAAGTTAACAAACCGCCTAAAGCCTTTTGACGTGTCTTAACGAGTTCAATGACTGCTATGTAGTGATAGCAATCAGCTTTAACGACTTAAAGTGCACGAAAACGGTCGCGATAAATGCCACTACAAGTGACGGAATATATAATACATTCCTCGATACCAACCAGTGACCAATTTTCTTCTAAATATGACACGTACATTTCCTTTACGACAGGAGAGATAGTGAACCTACCCTGGGCGCTGCTGGTGGAAGGTGACGTGATAGTGATGCGGCCGGGGCAGGAGGCGCCGGGCCACTGCCGGGGGCTGCAGCCCGGGGACCCCGAGCTGGTCTTCGGACAAGTCTACCAGCCCACTAAGGTTTGTCTTGTTACACTTACAAGTAATAGGGGATAGACTTTTTCTTAGGCCAAAGTTTCCAGGGATAAAAAAGGTCACGCACTGTGCTCTTTCTTTATGTGTAGAGCTTGAGCGCTTTGACAGTGCTAGTGAACAGAGTTGTCAACCAAAAGGTCTCTTTTATAGTTGTCATTCGGATTTCGCTAAATATGCTTTCCGATTTCGTTCCCATTCATATAACAATGACAAACAGGGAGCCCTGTATACATTCCAGTTGCAGGGTAATCAGCGGTAAAGTGCATGGACATCTATGGTAGCTTTTATACATACTGGCGCAAATTCATACGGTATGTCTATCCACAAAATTCACGTGGTATACGGCGCCCCATAACTGCCGGAGCGTGTGAAAATAGACAAATTAGACTATTCTTCATACAATACTCTTTGCATTTTGTACCAGAAAAAAGAACACTTCAGCAGTCCCCGCACACGAACCCCGCACGAGAACAGAGCGTATATGATGTGTGAGACGCCGTACCTGAAGAACTTGAAGGTGGCTCTCGAACACTCCACCAGCAGGCCCGTCACCGTGTTCGAGAAACAACGGTACTTAGTAAGTCTTTCATTCTTTCCAGTTATATTCTCAAGGTTACCCAAAGAGCGATAGAACTTGCTATGCTACGTGATTTAATCAGAAATAAGGAGAAACATAGGAGAACGTATTTCGCCGAGTGAGTGAGAATACCGGAGGCCCAACCTCCCCCCCTCATTCCCCCCATCCCCCATCCCATTTCAAAGTTCGGCAACGCACTTGTAACTCCTCTGGTGTTGTGGGTGTCTATGGGCGGCGGTAATCGCTTACCATCAGGTGATCCCTCTGCTCGTTTGCCACCTATCACATAAAAAAAAACTAAAATAACCGAGATAGCTCACAGAACCGCCAAACTGAAGTAGCTGTGGGCGAGGCAAATAGGGCTATGTGACCCAACGTATTGGGGCATTCAAGTTCTCGAGTGACGACGGCGCACCGAAAGACGCTGCGTAGAACTCAAACATTTATTATTAGATTTATGACCATCATCCTCTCTTTCAGACGTAGTTTTTACATCTTTTATCATGCTTACCATATCTAGATAGATAACCAGTTACTTCTCGATTGCAGATAAACCTTTGCTTACTCATTATACTCGTAAAAGAAGTCAAATCTTCGATAAGATTTATAACAATCCCACCTCCTTTCTAGTGCACAGTGAAGATAATGGAAGGCATAGCCCTCCCCCTAGTGATATGCGTGGTAGTGGTGACATCTCTCGCCCGCCACGCGTACCGCCTGCCCGGGGTGTCGCATTGGACCGAGATCTACCTGCTGCCAACGATAGCGGCGTCGCTGCCGCTGTTGCAGATAGTGTTCCCGTTAGCCTGGGTCGCGCTTAACTGTTACGGGATGGCCAGGTAAGAAAGTTTGCTAGGCTTGTTGTGTTAAGTGATGGTTATTTTTGAGAATATTATGGATATTTCACATAATGAAATTGAGACATGTGTATAATAATGAAACCCTAATTATTCTATCTCCTTCACTCATAGACACCTTAATCTTATGCGATTGTATTACTAAGATTTATGAAGAATCCGGCAGTGATGATAAGGGGTTAAACGCACTGTTTTTAAACATTACGACTGTCTAGTAGTAAGCTTGTGATTGCTAGTCGGAAAATCGTGTTTGCCTTGTCTTGTGAATGATAAGGTTTGTTTGACCTGCGTCTCATTGACTAATTGTTATTTCTAAACATTTATAAATCTATTATTTATAAATATAGGCTCTAGTCTTTACAGTCCAGGGAGTCCTCGTAAAAGACGAGTGGGTCGACAGTCTGTGATTTTGATTACGGATATTTTTACTTTATTACCAGATTCAAACTCCTATCGGAGACCCGGCAGAAGTACGTTCGTCCAAAGTCATGTTCTATTTCGGAAGACGCGTGCGACCCGCTCATACAAGCTTTAAGCGAGTCAAACCTCAAGCCCGAGAGTATCAAGTCCTTGTGGAGGACCTTCTTCAATATCCTGACAGGGAGAGAAGATATGGTGACAAGGACGGCGAATATCGTCCACGTTTTGGGGTCTTTGTCGGTAAGTAATTTTAGGCATTTACATTTGTTAGTGCTATCTATCGCTTTTCTGATAATCAAATGTGTTGCTCTTTTTAACCGACTTCAAAAAAAAGGAGGAGGTTCTCAATTCGTCGGAATCTTTTTTTTTATGTATGTTCACCGATTACTCGAAGACGCCTGAACCGATTCGGAAAATTCTTTTTTTTATTTAATAGGGTATACTTCACAGGTGGTCCCGTATAAATTTTATCGAAATCGATTCAGCGGTTTTTGAGAAAATCAACAAAAACATAGCAAAATTGGAGTTGTTGCGATTGAAGTCGGCTGTTTTTAACGTATTCAGCGTGGTCATATTTAATCATAATTTAAGGAGTTTTATAAAAATGATAATACAATTAAGTAAAAATATTGCGTCAATTATTGCAGAAAATATACGTAATTTTTACGGGTATCGCACGGTATCATCATCATCATTTATTCACAATACGTTTATCACGTGATGTCTTACGATATAGCAGTATAGCATAGCGCCCGTGTGTGATGGTCCATTGATTTGTATGGCGAGCGATATTTTATCTTATGATAAAATCGCACAGTATCTCCCTAGTGTGTGACGCCCTTAAACCTCTTCCGCAGGCACTGTGCTGCGTCGATAAGAAAGGCATACTCTCATGGCCGAACCCGACTGCAGAAAAAGTGTTCTTCCTTCGTAACTCTAGTCCCACGTCGAAGAATTCTAGCAAAACTAGTCTAGTGGGCTCTATAGGCCACAGCCAAACCAATGAGGAGGGGAAGGGGAAGACGAATGCAGAGCCTTCTACTATTGTTGAGGTGAGGTTTCTTTTTAAGCTAAGCTAATTACTTATTTGGCCAATGTGCCCGGGACTTTGCTGCGAGGAATGGCTATATTAGCCATCTTCGGGCGCACTACTAGGAGTCGATGCGCTCGCCATGACTAAAATAGGTCGGTTGGTTCATTCATTCACTTATTTAACCGTAGTTTGATAAATTTTTATTTTAAATTTGTTGTTGTTTATATCTCTCATTAAACGTGTCAATCTTTTTGGTTTCTTTGACCCCGACTATACTGTAGCAGGCGCTAAACCTGACGCACTACTAAGGTCTCATCGTATTAAATGGGTTTTCAATCTTGTTGGTTCCTCTAACACTGCCTTTTGGCTTCTCTGACATGCAAAACGACTATGCCGTCGCAGGTGCTAGACCTGACGCACGACCAGAACGCGCCGTTCCGCGTGGAGTTCGACGACCAGCGCTGGCGGCGGCACCTGGCGCGCCTCAAGCCGCTCGGCCTGGCCGCGCTGCTCAACACGTGCGCGCCCGCCCCCAGGCACACGTATGCGCACTTCTGCGCGCACCTGGCATGCGAGGCGAATACCAGGTGACTGCTTCTTTTTCTCTTCGTGTTAATGGCGCGCCTCAAGCCGGTCGGCCTGGCCGCGCTGCTCAACACGTGCGCACCCGCCGCCAGGCACACGTATGCGTACTTCAACGCGCACCTGGCATGCGAGGCGAATACCAGGTGACTGCTTCTTCTTCTCTTCGTGTTAATGGCGCGCCTCAAGCCGGTCGGCCTGGCCGCGCTGCTCAGCACGTGCGCACCCGCTGCCAGGCACACGTATGCGCACTTCAGCGCGCACCTGGCATGCGAGGCGAATACCAGGTGACTGCTTCTTTTTCTCTTCGTGTTAATGGCACGCCTCAAGCCGGTCGGCCTGGCCGCGCTGCTCAACACGTGCGTACCCGCCGCCAGGCACACGTATGAGTACTTCAACGCGCACCTGGCATGCGAGGCGAATACCAGGTGACTGCTTCTTCTTCTCTTCGTGTTAATGGCGCGCCTCAAGCCGGTCGGCCTGGCCGCGCTGCTCAGCACGTGCGCACCCGCTGCCAGGCACACGTATGCGCACTTCTGCGCGCATCTCGCTTGCGAGACGAACACCAGGTGACTGTCACACACAGACACCGATATGGAAAAACAGTACATATGGTTAGTACTTCAATTTGGGCCCCGACACACATGCGCGCACATTTGCGCGCATCTCGCCTGCGAGGCCAACACCAGGTCACTATTACACACAGATGACCCCCTATAGATACCGCATATAAAACATTTTGTCCCTGCTCAAAGTCACCAACGCTAGCGAAACCACGCAAAAGAAAGTTCACTGGGGGTAAACCTGTATAACTTTTTTTTATGTATACTGTTTATATTTTCTTGTTTTGTGTAATAAAGTGATTTTTTTTATTCATGCTTTCAATATCGAACAATATCAATCAACTTTGTATCGACCGTACGCATTACGAGTACCCACTTAAGCTCAAGCGCGAAGGGATCTTGCCACAAAGAAGCTTATTTATGGAATCCCTTCCATTCCAGCGATGACATGGTACCAGTGACGAACCGGCGCTGTTTGTGCGAGTTGGCAAAGCAAATCGGTTTCTCCGACTCAGTCGTGGACTCCTACAGCATTGAGGAATGTCTCGCCATTTTCCGCCACTTGGTAAGTTATTATGAATATCAGTTTAGTTGGGAGACCTCTGTTGAACAAAAGTTGGACTTTGATGGATCATGTACCTTCACATATGGTGCCACATACATTCAGCATCGTCCAATCATCGGTCATCATACTTCGGTACGCAGTTGATACTCGAGAGGTTTTTTTTATCCCTCTCTTTTTCTCTCTCATTGTTGGTCGCCATTCACCATTATTCCATTGGTTCTGTAAGCGGTAACCCCATAATTCAAAATACCTAGAAGAAAGTACTTTGTAAATACTATATTCCAAACTTTTGATTACTTAAAAAGCGCATGTTATAGTGCACTTCTATATAATCGTTATTATATTACAAGATGTGTTCCGGAAGACGCAGTGTAGGCAGGCCTCCTACTCGGTGTACCGATGACCACCAGGTCATCGGTACACCGACCCAACCCAGCAACACCGACCCAACCCAGCACCACCGGCAACCCAGGACTGGTCTATGTTTCCCTTGGAGGAGGCCTTTCTCCAGTAGTGGACGTCTTTCGGCTGACGATGATGATATGTCTTGATCTAAACCTTGTCAATCGCAGCAACCGGACACAATACGTCGCGAGACGCGTTTCGTGCGCGCTCTGCACCTGGCGACGCGGGTGAAGGTGCCACTGCCGCACATGCTGGCCGTGCTGGCCAAGGACCAGGCCAGCCAGCTGCAGATGCTCACGCAGGTGACTGCCGGCACATGCACACGTCACACTCACATGCACACGTCACACTCACATGGACACATCATAGTCTTTAAATTTAAATTTTAGTAAATTATTTTCCAGGTTACTTATATATCTGTTAGTTGGCTTATTTACCTGATGCAAGGATATGACATTGAAAATTAAAGCGGGTTTACTGGGATTTCGTCAGTACTTTAAATTCTTAATAAGTTTTAAGGCTTTGAGTAAAAACAATTTCTTTTTGTTCACTTACTAGCATAGTAATTTGCGCCGCTACAAGTTATGATGAACTACGAATTATCTCTGTAAACTGGCCATAACAGTATTTTACACTATAGCCAGTATATTTGATTCAGGGCACGGCTGACATAATCCTGGATTCGTGCGTGGACTACTGGAATGGACGAGACCTGACACCCATCTCGCCCTCCGACCGGAAAAAGATCATCGATTTCTATCAGAGGAACTCACTTACTGCGTACTGCACTGCGTTTTCTTACAAGTAAGTAAATAAAATTATAAGTCTACCTTTTAACCGAGGCCAATACGAAAGTACACTCTTTTAAATCGTTATTTTTTCTACCTACTTCTAAGTCCCTACCACTCGCAACTTGTACGTACATTCACACAACACAAATATCACTTACATTGCATTTTATCTCGCAGTTTGGTTCGTAGGGTAGAAGAATATCAGTGGCAACACTGAGCTCTGTTGTATTGCTTTGTTTTAAACTTTTTTACATCCTCATTTAATATTTAAGGACAAACTTATATTTTGTGACTATGCTATAAAATAAAAGAAGCATTTACCTATCTATCTGCTGTCTCTGTCCCTCCCTCCAGGCCGCTGACGCGCGGCATATCGCCGTCCCTCTCGCACCTGTACCTGGAGCTGCCGCCGGACAGCCGGCAGCTGTACGCGCCGCTGTCGCAGCAGTGGGCGGATGCGCCGGCGCTGCATTTCCACTCCACCGGTAGACATTGTGTCCCTGTGTCCCTTTCTCACACTGAATTTTGGGTTTTGTTAACTGATAAAAGCGATGCATAATGCAAAGTTGAATCTATATCTGATAGACAACTGTGACATCGTCATATTAAGCTTGTAAAGAAACTACACTGGTAGACTAAAAAATCGACTCAAGATTTGTTGCTCGACTCTTGAAAAAATAACTCAGTCGACAAAACTGCTAAACACCAAAAGCAAAAAACTAGAAAACCATCAAACTAAAATCATAAACAGTAAACACACAGTTTTTGAACTTTTGGTTAATTTTATTTTGCTAGATTGAGTTAATTTTCCAAAGTCGTGCATGGAACTTTGAGTCGATTTTTTTGGTCCAGTATATTAAACTCGTTGAAAAATCGATTTTCTACACCCCAAATCACAGTATTGTGACACTTTTTCGTGACAACCTGTGTATTACAGTTTATCAAACACAACTCGTATGTAATTAATTATTTAATTTAGTAACTGTAACTTTGAAATGTAACTGTTATTTCAGATTCGCTGCTATTCAATGAAGTAATTGACGATGACGTGACAGACGCCGAGGGATACTTTGACATGCAGTGCAACCAGGTCAATATACCGTTTGACTTCTTTTTTTTTTAATGGCAGAGGTGGCAAACGAGCAGACGGATCACCTGATGGTAAGCGATTACCGCCGCCCATAGACACCCGCAACACAAGAGGAGTCACAAGTGCGTTGCCACTTCGCTGTGGAAATTAGCTAAAGTGCTAGCGCCTTCTCCGTTTCGATGATCAGACGACTCAAGACAAAATAAAAGAGTTCTCTTCACCATTTCAGCTGTAAAATGTACACTATTAGAGTTAAGAGTTATCTCGGTGGACCCTCTCACATGAAATGAAAATATTTTATTCGAAGTAGATAGCAGTGTACACTTTTCGAACGTCATTCTTTTATCTACCTAATACAAGTACTCTATACCCGTCGTTTCGGGAAGTGTTTGCGAAGTGAAAAGAAACGACGGGTCCAAAGAAACTCTCTTCAACACATTTTTTGAAAAAGTCTTATTTTATTTTTTATTTTTATTTTCTTTATTGAGGGAAACAAACAGCTTAAATATAATACAAAATAATAGTACACATTATGTAACACATTAGCCAACAAAGTTTCCACTATTTACTTGAACATAATCATCAAAAATAGACACTATATTCCACTTGTACATCTAAAGAAAAAAGGGATAAAATGGATAACGCCACCGAAAATTTAATTCTAGGTCAAGAGATGATTTATATAATTTCATGTCTGTAAATAAAAATAAAAATAATAAAATCCAGCAATCCAGCAAGCTACATACTACACAAGCTACAAACTACAGGTTGTGTATTGTAGTTAAGGTCTTGTTCACAAGATAACAGATTAAATTTAACCCCGTTTGCCGTTGCCAGGTGTTCATCGGCATGGTGACGATGCAGTACCAGGCGCAGAGCGACATGGTGGAGCTGATAGAGAGGCTCGAGCGCGCCTGCATCCGTTTCGTGCATTTTAGCAAGGTATTATATAACATGATAGGTAGAATATATTTTGCAGCTTATCTGGAGTTACAAAAATGAAATCAACATTATCCTTTAATACAAATAGATCAGCTACAATTTGAGCCAGTTGAGAGACCCTACAACACACACTACACACAAACAAGATTGTGCACGCGCACACACACATACACAGTACACACACACACACACACGCACGCGCACACACACATACACACACACGCACACACACATACACACACACGCACACACACACACACAAACACACACACACGCACACGCACAAACACACACACGCGCACACACACACGCACACACACACACACACACACACACACACACATACACTGCGCTTTTTTGGTCAGGCAAATACACGAGTAATTAAGGTAAGAAGGTGCAGAGATGAGGATTGAGGATGGTATGCGAATCGCATAAGTCACCTTCGTCACCGAGCGCCATGTTGACTCAAATATTGGTATAATGTCTTTCAATATGTGCTAAGGAAAACGAGCTCCGGTCGAGGGTGTTCAGCGAGAAGATGGGACTGGAGTCCGGATGGAACTGCCACATTTCACTTATGAGCGAAGATGCCACCAGGTATGTCTCGTAGGTTTAAAAGATAATTGACCACGCTGAATACGTTAAAAACAACCGACTTCAATCGCAACAACTCCAGTTTTGCTATGTTTTTGTTGATTTTCACAAAAACAGCTAAATCGATTTCGATAAAATTTATATGGGACCACCTGTGAAGTATACCCTTTTAAACAAAAAAAGAATTTTCCAAATCGGTTCAGGCGTCTTCGAGTAATCGGTGAACATACATAAAAAAAAAGATTCCGACGAATTGAGAACCTCCTCCTTTTTTTGAAGTCGGTTAAAAAGAAAGGGAAGTGATGTTCTGAGTACATAACTCCTTGTCTTATACAGGGTGTTAAAAAAGTGCGTTTGAGATTTTAAGGGGTTACTCAGAATCAAGTACAGAATACAGGAAAATTGCTGAAAAAATCCGATCTAAAACTTTTTTCAGTTTTCTATACAAATTCTCGATTCACTATTTAGATTTAGTATGGGAATCTGAAAAAAAAATATTCAGGAGCGGATTTTTTCAATATTTTTATTTTATTCTATACTGGATTCTGAATAACATCTTAAAATTTCAAACGCACTTTTTTTTAACACCCTGGGAGAATCCTTTATTATTATTTTTAAAGGCGCTGTTTAAAAATGTTAGAATATTAATCATTATCTAGGTTAATACCTATTTTTGTTATCAGATAATCTACAATCGTAACAACTACAATTTTGCTATGTATTTTTGTTTTTGTTAATTTTTCAAAAAGTGCTGAGTCAAGTTAAATTTTACATGGGACCACCTCTGAAGTATTACCTACCAAACAAAAAAGAATCATCAAAATCGATTCATAATTGGCGGAGTAATCGCGTAACATACATACAATAAAAAACATGCAGTCGAATTGAGAACCTTTTCCTTTTTTGAAGTCGGTTAAAAACTAGTCCTCTTACAATCGAGTTATCTCGCTACATGATGTGCATTTTGCATCTCCACATACGGGCGTTACCAAATTGCTGAGTTTGAAAATGGTTATCATGCTGGGTTGTTTTGCGTTCATACTCGTATGCATATCATCAGAAGAAAATGGGAAAAAAACGCTTTTCAAAATTGGAGTTTTTGGATTTGTTTTTTTTTAAACATAACAAAATTCACAGCTCGTACTCATCTGATTGGATAATTATTAATCAATTGGTGTTAATCGTACTAAGTATGTAATCAATCACAAATCTAAATTCATATTGGATTTAATCAAAAAGTGTTTGCTTCTGCTTTTGTGTTTCATAAACATAATCAAAATTCAATCTGGCTTCTAAAACGAATTCTCTTTTTTTCCGGTCAAATATTGTAATATTAAAATAATAGGCATAGTAATGGCATAATAGGTAGATAGAAGTGGAATGCATCCCCCTGCCATCACATCGCCAGATAAACTCCTGATCTAGTGAAGTTCTATAGAAACAGCAGCATGTGTCATGTTGCTTAGGACCAGACCATGCTAAGTGGAGGTATATGGAAGAAGCCTATCTTCATCAGTGACGGCTTCTGCTAAGATGGATGATAATGATGTAGGTCAGTGGTTTTCAACCTGTAACCTGTTTCTCAAGGTGTCGCGAGTAAAAGAACTTTTTCTTTGTTGTTGTATTTGTAGGTCCTACACTGCAATGAAAAAAATACGATTTCAGTGAGAAGGCTGGACCTGTTTATTTTTTAAGAATTTGTCAAAACGTGGCCATACAACCATTTCGGTCGCAGTGTAGACAATGCTACTTGCTTCTATTACGACGCAAGAGTAGCATTGTCTACACTGCGACCGAAATGGTTGTATGGGTGGTTCCATTTTGGAGACATTAATCATTTTCTAATTGAAGAAAATGATAAACGTAGTCATTCAAATCACTAACATTTTGTATGTTTATGGCCCTAGGGGGGTCGCAAGAACTTTTTTACCTATAAAGGGGTCGTGTATCAAAATAGGTTGAAAAACACTGATGTAGGTAATAGGTACATATCAAAAACATTTACATACACATTGCAAGAGTCTGTCCTCTCTCTCTCTCAATCTATATTTGCCCACTTCGTGCCCAATGTGTTCAACTTCTTGATGTTATTTTTCTATGAATGTTCGATGTGTAGTTTTCGATGTTGTATGTTTATGCAGTTTCACTAATTAATTTTAGAAAAAGTACGCAGTAGTCCTCGGTGTAGAACTGGAAAACTACAAGGGTTTTATCTTTTGAGAAATGAGTACAGTTGTTTAGGAAAAATAACAGTTTACTTGAAGGATTTTATAAAAGATGAGTTGTCCGCTATGTTTTGGCACTGTCATTCTACTTTACAAATTTTAAAAATAAAACATTTAACTGTTCAAAAAGTGACGCATGGCTCTTCTGTTACAGAATTTGCTAAAATAAAAAATAATAATTCAAAAATACTTAGGTAATTGGTTTATTAATCGTCTTATTCATCATCAGGTTTCCTACTCATCATGTGTACCGTCCGTTCCTGTTAAGTACATGTAGTTAACTGACTACTGGTAATTTATATTTCTTAGAAACAAATACAACAACTTCTCAAGTTCAGAGGTTCTATTAATAACTCAGATGATCTTAGTTTTACTGGATTATTATCACGACGCTATTTTCCTATATATTGTATCATTATTTATATTATAGGCAATCTAGATGTTTATATTATATTAATGATCTGTAATCTAGAACACTTCTAATAAAACAACGAAGTTTAGTGAAACTGCATAATGCTTTATTTCTTATAATGTTTAGAGGAAAGGACAGGAAGGAAAATTGTCATGGAGCAACGGCCATCTTTATGTATGTATATCAACAGGTCGTGCTATCAGCACAGCTACAGATCGATCACTATAACGGTCTCCGCATAATGAAAATCGTAACAGGAAGCAAACCAAACTTTTTGAAATAACTTTTCAAAACTGAAGCTTTAACTTTACTCGCAAAACTGCTATTTTTCTTATATAAAAACCTGTGGATACTCGACACACGAGAGCTAGGAATACCAGTGACTAACAGAAAAGAACTGCCCGAACTTCGAAGATTCGAAGATTAATAGTATGTGCTTGAACTAGAAACAGAAGTTTATAAACATTACGCAAATGAGACCCCAATGTTTGTGTGAATAATTTAATTTCCAACAGCCCAGATGGAATGTTTCCCTCTGGAAGCCTGTACAGTAATTTATCATTATGGGGAGATACTAAATACTTAGCAGTCAAGAAGTTTTCCTTAATGGGTTCTATACCGAGCTCCTGATTAAGGCCTTCGAATTTTCTTGAAAGTTAGGTTTTCATTAGAGCATATGTGGGTTTTCGACCACCGACACGACAAGTTATAGTGACCGATCTACAGCGCAACCTGACTTTGTCGCAGCAAAGGCGCGTCGCCGCTATCGTCGCAGACGCTGCCGCCGCGGGCGCGTGCCTACACTGACGAATACCGCTCGCATGACGTGACCGCCGCGCGCTTTGCTCACGGGTTTGTCTCACACGGACCGATAGGGAATACAACGCAAAATTAACCTCTTGCATTAAGATTCTATAAAAAATCGTGATCAGATATTTGATTGCATTTAGATTCTATAGAAAATCATGGCCAAATTATATTTTATTTTAAAACAGGCCTGCATGTTTGTCGTTAAACTATTTAGGCTCTTTTAATCAGGCGTTAACGCGTGGAAAATGTTGTAAAGAGATTTCTATTCACATAATGTGAATAGTTCCCAAATTCTGTGGTTTACAGGGAGGGGGAGGGGGGTCCAAAAATCCCAAGTTGTATTCCCAATTGGTCCCTACTGTTTAAGTTAATTACTGAAAATACATCTCTAAAAATTATGATGCGGTAAGTGGATTGTTTTGAAGGAAATAGTGTATCTATTGTAGAGATAATGAAGACACTTTCAAATAGTTATGGCACTGCGGTTATATATTTTATGATTAAAAACATTATTCAAACATTTAATTTTTAATAACAAACTTACATTCCCTGTACCTTTTAAATACTTAATCTGTTTATTCTTCTTAGAAAGTTGTTTTGCCTACAACTGTATATTCTACTTGTATAATATATTTTTAGACACATAGTTAGATTTAGTATCAAATGTATGATATTTAGCTAGTCAAAACCTAGAAATCGATGTTATATTATAAGTGTTAAAAATCACACAGTGCATGAAACATATTTGTATTGTGTATTTAGGTAACTAGAATACCTAAATACCTTTTAAACTTTACAAGTGCTCTCAAAATATCTGCCAGGGCTCAAAATGGGGTTTCCGCACATGAATTTGAATAAACTTCCCACAAAAATAAACTTCATATAAACTGGTTAACTTTTATGACGAGGTGATATATTTTCGAATTGGATATTACGTATTCTTTGGGGAAAACTGATCAGAGTCATGTGTAAAAGCCCTCGTTAAGGCCCTGCCAGATATTTTAAGAGCACCCTATTATATTAAAATATAAACATAAGATTCATCTACATCTAAGCAAATGCAATGGATGGAATGTGTTCGAATGCATGCTTATACTTATTGCAACTATTTGCATCATATTTATACCTGCCTATCTTACTTTAACAAACCTATCGCTTAATAACATAACATTAACTCACCAAGTTTTGGGTAATTGTTTGTGCTAGCTAATATTTGCATTCTCATGCGGCACAGTATATTTTAACAAAATGCCTAAATAGTTTTAAGACGTACTTATAGAGGTACATTATTTTCTATTTTTCATGTATCAGAAGGTGAATCGTATATTTAAGACTACCAGGTTTTTCGTCGTAAATGTTATCTTCAGACTTTAAATATCACAAGCAAACAGATATGTCCGATGTATTCAACCCTCTGATTCACGAATAGGTACTCTGAAAAACTTACTTGCTTAGTTTTGCCATTGCATTGGAAGTTTTTATTTTGTACAAATCATAATTTCTCATAACTGTAATACCTCGGTTTCGATTTTTTACACGAAAATCCGTACATTAGTTTGCCTTTGTCGAATCCGTTTGACTATTTGCAGATATTCTAAAAGTTATTGATTGCGAATCGCAATACAAATCATAAAATTTTCAACACGCGGCATTTATTATATTAGATACCAAGGCTCAGTTTCACCGAGCCTTCGTCTTGAATCCCCTCTTACCGTATAATGACGAATGCCTATGACGTCAGCCCCAACATGGCGTCTTCGCGGGCGCTGTCGACGTCCGCCCCCGGCGCCATCAACCTCGACCACAATACGGTCAAGTTTGACAACGAGATCAAGAAGGCGCGACATTCTATCACTACACACAGCGGGTTGAAGGTGAGATTAATTTGATAGATGTAAATCGTAACTGTTATGCTAATATGATATGAAATTATAAATATTATTTCATAGTTGTTCGTATCCCGCCATAAAAGGGCTCTCTTTCAACAGGATATCTTAAAACCCCTCTGTAGGACTCTTGATAATTAAAATAACAAATTATGAACCTATAAGCAGATGCCCTCGACTTCGTCTGCGCAATAAACATAAAATTCGATGATTTTTTATATCCATAACTTGAGAAATTATTTATAACTTTCATCCACTAAAAAGTACCTATATCTACACCAAAATCATCATTTCATTTCATTTCATTTATTCATCGAACAATATTACATTGTATCTGAAAAAAATCAAAATTGTATCAAAATTGGTTCAGCGATTTAGGCGTGAAAACGTAACAGACAGAGTTAATTTCGCATTTATAATTTAAGATGGGATTTTGTGGCCGTTGCATATTTAATCTGGACTTGGCTCCCCCCTTGCCCCACTTTGTTAACGCCAGTTGACTTTCATAAACTGACAAGATTACAGAGATTGTTCAAGAGGAAAATTGCTTTATCTTAGAGTGAGTTTAGCAGAATGAGATGCGAGGCAATCTGTACACGTTTTTATAAGTTATCGATACAATATAAATACTTAAATAAAAATAATAATAAATACATGAAAGTTACATAAAATCTAATGTGAATTTGAAACACACCGAACTGTGTTGCGGGGTCGCATATAATACTTTTCAACACACTTGCTCATAAAGTGGCTCTATGGTCACCGCAATTAGGCACAGAATGACACCCATAATCAAACTGTGACTTTTTCATTGCTATAATTCACTAGTGAGTTATAGATTTTTTTTAAATTTTATTGGTTGAGTTGCTTTGTTCTTAAAAAAGTTTTTATTCAAAAAAAAAAGATCGTGTTCAATAGAACAAATAAATTAATGTTCCTATTGCTTGCTCATTTCATGCAACTTCTTATTTAAATAGATAATTTTAACTCGTACGTGTTTAATAAATAAAACTTTCACTCAAATATAACTTTTGTTTTCTCTGTAATAAAAGAAAACTTTAAATTCCCCATTTTGTACGTGGAAGAATAGGCGCAAATCCTATGCGCCGAAAATAAAAAAAAACCTCATCCCTTTAGTCTGTGGCCGATCGCAATGCGCGCGCATAGGAAAACTGATTAATTTTTCCCGCCATAGCGAAACATTTTTCACAACTCGTTTTCACTGTTGAAATGAGTTTTTATTGTTATTTTATTCACAAGTGTGTTGAAAAACGTCGTATGATACTCGTGTGTATTGATGATTACCGTCCTTGGCTCTCTTAAGAGCTTACTCAATGGCGCCTCGACGGTAATCGCCAATGTTACACACTAGTACCATAATGTACTATTTTCAAACATCTTCACTTCGCATCTCGTCGCGTCTCGGTGTGAAAAGATTTCTCTTTTCCATTTGTAACACTTTTGTATAAGTATGTATTTATTACAATAAAGTATATTGAATTGAATTGAAAAGACTCACTATTTGATTTCCGATATTAAAATATATATTTATTAAATATTTAAAATAGACTACCCACCCATTATAGTATATATTTTTGTTTAAAAAATCTGATCTGAATCTAAAAAATTGACTATAGATTTCAGCCATTATGATCGGTACTTTTTTTGTGTTTAATATACAACATGTTTGCAGTATCAGCGTGGCAGTATAGCCACTGCACATCCGTCTGCAGACTCCCTACTGGACGGATCGGGCGCAGAATCACCAGTCGACGCGTGTCGTTCTCTATCCTGCCTCACCGACTCCACCGACCACTCTGCGCCTGTCAACTTCGATATGACTAACCGGGTGAGTGTTGCCATATGCCGTCTGTTATTTATTACCGACTAGTGTTGCAACTTGCGTAAGAAAGGATTGGATGCAGGTTCGCCGTTGGACGCGTGCTGTTGACGGATGTCTCCGATCAGTGTAGTAAACGAATGATTTAAGGTTGCATTATATATCAATATCCTTGCAATATTTGCCTTCAAGTTATGATTTTTCTGTGTATATTATGTATTCAATATCTACTCAGTGTATCGATCTTTACCAAGGTTTATTAATATAAATAACACATGTTAAAAGAAGCTTTCGACTAAAAACACTAGTTGTAAAGTTTTTGTTCAAACTTATATTTAATTTTTAAGGGCTAATTTTCGAATAACACCCAATAATTATTATATTTACGAACATTTGATAATTATCGGGTGTTATTGGGCAATTAGCCTTTAAATATTAAATTAAATTGAAGTCTGATCGGTCGGAGATTCAAGTAAATTTTTATTTTTCATTTATTTATTAATCTATATGTATACTTACCTATTCCACAGATAATATAATATTAACGCCTATTCTAAAACCTGCTCCAAACAAAAATTCATCGATCGACTTAACTAAACGCAATCACAACGCAATCTACATGTTTACAGGCGAAACTCCCGCGCGGCATAGACAACATCCGGCCGCACATAGAGCAGGTGGACAATGTGCCGCTCCTCGTGTCCCTGTTCACGGACTGCACGCCGGGCTCCGTGCGCCGCATGGTGCAGATCATGCAGGTGCGTGCGAATAGCCGACGTAACAAGGTCATTTTTCAAAAAGTTAAAAAGTAACTCATTAAGAAACGCCACAAACTAAGATAGATAGAGAGAGAGAGAGAGACTAGCAGTCGACTACCCAATTCCTATGGTCTGGCCGCAGTGACCACAGAGACCACAGTGACCTTGCTAGACGTAGCCTATATAGGACCATTAATTGAAAATTAAAGATGAGTTGCTAAGCGCAAACCACGCAAAACAAATATTGACGTGCGTATTAAACGTTCTGTTTTTATGAAGTAGTAATAATTAATTATAACGTGACAGTTTGTTAGAGCGTACGGGGTGTGGTATACATTTTCTCCATAGATTTCCACTGTACACGATTCTGAACCACCTGTGTACGCTCTAGCGTAGTGGATGCCGCCCAATATATTTAAAATGAAGTTTGCAATATTTTAAGTACGTATAGCCATAAAAAGTTAAACGATACAATAGAGATAAAAATAAGGGATTAGCTTTTGATGCCTTATCAAATAGGCAGAAACCCCTCGCCTACATAGCAGAGACTACTAAGAGATTACGAATTGACAGCGAAAGGCAATCTAAGTAGTTCTCTCATATCGATATAGCTGGCTATAAAATACTTCAGTGTCATCTTCTTCTTCACGAATATTATATTATTATTATTATAGTTTATACACTAGCAGCTATAACAGCTGATGCGTGTAGTTCACTGCACTTATGTAGTTTTTAACAAATGTTTGTCCAATTTATTTTTAAAACTATTCACGGATGGAGCACTTATGACTGTCTCTGGTAGTTTGTTCCACTGATTTACTACGCGGAGTGGCAAGAAGTGGCGGCGTGGGTTGCTTGTACTTATCGGACGCCATAGTTTCAGCGAATGCCCTCTCAGGTTCACATTTTTGCTTTTCACGTATATAATGAGAAGATGAAGACTGAATTCATCGTGGTCACTTCTCTTTGATTCCTATTAATTTCCACAGGATTACGGCGAAGTGGTCTGTGTGATGGGATCGGCTGCGAACTGCCTCAACATGGAGATATTTATGCAGGCTGATGCAAGGTATCATTTCCATTTTACTATAATTTTCTTCTTTTGGACTTAAAAAATCGTGCAATTTCGTTTCATATAGAATATGTTTTATTGTTACATTTTTGTTTTTATCTCCTTATTTCTGAATCGATCACATGAGAAAAATCTGAATATAGCTCTCTCAAGGCTCCATCGCACTTTGTGTGACCTTGAGCCTTCTTAAGAAGCCTATAGTAAGCAACCATGTTTCAGATCCGTATGTAATCACCTCAACACGCACTGGTTACACACCTTATAGTCTTGATACACTGATGCCCGAGGGGCACGGGTCTCTTCCCATAAGTCGGGAAGGTTAGGCCATACTCCACGCACGGGGGCCAAGTCCGGATTGGTGCAGACTTATGCCTTTTCATCATCAGCCGAAAGAGGTCTACTCCGGACAAAGACTTACCGCAAGGATTTCCACACCGCTGCCGGGTCTTGCGCTGCCCGCATCCAGCGGCTTCCTGCAACCTTCACCAAGTCATGGGTCCACCGAGTAGGAGGCTTGCCTAGACTGTGTCTTCGAATGCGCGGTCGCCACTCAATAACTTTAATCCACCAACGGCCATCTGTTGTACGAGCTATGTGCCCCGCCCACTGCCACTTCAGTTTAGCGATTCTGTGAGTTACTTTGGTTCTCCAATGTATCTCCGCCTTTTACTTAAATTTACAGTGTGGCAGTGGAACCACTGTACCCAGTCCTGTGCCAAAAGATGCCCCCGTACCAAGTGCCGGACAACTGCATTGGACCAATCGACCTCGCGCGCTCGCTAAACTCGCTGCCGTGCTCGCTATCGGTAACCAGTCCTTATCATTGTTTTTGAACGTCCTTGTCATAGACCTTTATCATTGATCCCACCCGCCACCGCAAAGTACTTAACCTTTATACATCTCTCCCCCTGATCAGACAGCTAATGGTCACCCAATAGTCAGGATAAATGATGGGTTTGCCTGCTAGATTGGGAATATATATTGTAGTAGTTACTACTATGTTTTAAGGGTAATAAATACGTGAGTTGAAGTTCGCACGTGTATAGAGCAACCCGTGTTTTTCACCAGAATCTTTGACATCGAATACTTTTTGAAACAGATTTTTTTAAACAATATTGAATCTTTCTATCCAGATAGACTTGCAGACAATGATTAATCTTTCTATCCAGATATTCTTCGCGAGGAGTAAGCTCAATCTTGCATTTTTGTGAATTTCCACTTATCTATACTATATTACATTCGCTTTGAAGAACCACGTAAAGTTCTCTGTATTGCTTTATGATATCCGGTTTGATGCGCCGCCCGTTTCTCGTATCGCCTTTGTTTTTGGCGATTACTCACACAATGCAAATCTGAGCTAACGGCTCGCAAACTAATCTCCTATAGATACCGCATTCAAGACAGCCGAAGACACACTTCAACAAACTGTCGCATTATATTATAAATTGTCTACTACAACTGCATAAAAATATATGTTGATGTGTGTCATCGCCCATCGGATCTAACCCGCAGGAGTTGGTCGCCTTTAAAGCGGGGCAGGAAGTGGCCATACTGTATGACAGTACTGTTGAATATACTGTAGTGCGTTCCGAGGGTGCACTCTCGACAACAACCGTTCAATCTGATAACAGGATAGCGTAATATAAATCGCGTAAGTGTGAAAGAGACGGTACAAAACGGTTACTGTCAGAGTGCACCCTTGGAACGCTGCCCTGTGTTGACGATCTCCCAACATAGTATCCCGCGCATTCCACCATACTTATTGACTTAGATTTTTTTGCATGCGGTGCCTATTAGGGGTTGTATCCTATGTTTTCTATCCACTTCTACCCTAGATTTCTGTTAACTCTGCGACTCCCTAAAATCACTATATACATTTATCTATTTGCACGCCACCCCTGCAGCTTCAGAACAAATGGCAAAACCATCCATATAACAACTACTGTAATGAAACGGTAAGGTTTGTTTAGATGTGTGTGATTCATTTTATTAAGCACTCTAAGATATACATAAACAGCTACTTCATGATTTTGAAGAAGAATTTGACTTTATATTAAATATGTATTTTGGTTTATCCTAGTTCAGGCATCCATCAATTTGGACTTATACTTCATTCCAATCAAAAAAAAGCAAAACGTAAACAAATTTACTATGGAACTGACACATGTCAATGTCATCTGCATACTATGTTTGTTTACCTTTTGCTTTTTTTTGATTGGAATGAACCATAGTTCTTCTTATCGTGTGGAACAATTTGACCGTACTATCACAAATAATAGACGTCAGTTGCCTGGTGTTGCACTAAGCATCACCCGCGGTCACGTGTAGGGCATTAAGATTAACACCTACGGACGTGTGCAACGGGACCATCATTAAAACATAAAGCAATCAAAAAGTAAGAATTGGAGGGAGTTTCTTTTGGATCTGACGTTTCTTTCTCCACGAACACTTCCCGAAATGTTGGGTATACGAGTTGCAAGTATTAGGTAGACTTGAAAAATTACCTTCCGAAAGTACAGTGTTAACTACTTCGAATAAACATAATTTGATTTGATTTGGTATACGGGTATACGAGTTCCGAGTGGTAGGAACCTCGTATTAGGTAGATAAAAGAATGACGTTCGAAAAGTGTACACTGCTACCTACTTCGAATAAAATATTTTCATTTTTTCATCTGAAGAAGATTTACCGATAAGATTTAATCGACGTAATTTGTATTGTTCTTCTCTTCTTTCTTTTGGTGTACTAGATACCTACTTTGAATAGGTTGTATTGTAGATATTTGTGTTTTTAATGTCTGTGTTCTACTGAATAAACGTATTTCTATTCTATTTTACGTCTTACAAATTAATAAATGATTATTATTTGTTTGCGGCCAGTTGACGCGCGACGCTGACGTTTCCCTTTTCACCCTCATCACGATGTCGCGACATTTCACCATGTGTTTGTGGAACACTACACAGTTCTGGGTGTGCGCTGTTTGCTCCGTAGCGTTATTTCAGGTGAGTGTTCTATATGTTTTCATTAATAACAATATTAATAATTTTCATGTATCTATTAAAAATGTATATATCGACGGGGAAGTGCTAACAACTCCTAACTTACATTTTTTACGAAAACGACTTATGAATGCAGTTCGATAGAGAATGAATTTGCGCGTCTACTGGTATATGAATTAAGTTGAAATTCGCAAAATTGATGTAGCTAGGCACCGAGGAAATATCTCCTATATTAAGGTCCATCGCAACCTGATTAATTTTGGCTGGAAATATATTCTAAATTTTGTAAACTTTTTAAGTTAGGCATTGTTAGCACTTCCCCGTCGATATGTGAATTGTGTATGTATATCAGTCTCTGGTTCCCATAATACAGGGAATCCTAGTTTGGGGCCGGATGACACTGTGTCGTCCAGGATATTTATTTATTTTCTAGTTGGTGCCCACAACTTTATCTGCGTAACAAGAATAAAATATAATTTATTTTTATATCCATAACTTGATATATTTTTGGTTCCCCATACAAACTTTTATCGCCTATTTAATCCCCTTTAATAATAAGTTTTATTTTCACGACAATAAAAAGCACGTATACTTCTCCAAGGTCCCCTATACTAAAATTTATCAAAATTGGTTCAGCTATTTAGGCGTGGTAACGTAACAGTTACTTTCACATTTATTTAGTTTAGTTTGGATATTAATGTACCCTCAACTATTATTTATATGTACCTATAGAAACCTTACAGAGTGAATAAGGCATAAGGGTGCGTTTCCACTGAGGCGGAGCGGAGTGCCGCGTGAGTGGAAGCGCATCCTAAGTGTGTGTTGTAAAGCGGACCAGACACTATCAGTAATAATGACAGTATTTTTACATCAGTATACTGATATTCCATCGTTTAGTATGCGTCAGACCATCATTCCAACCACTACACTGTCAGTATAATGTCAGTATATTGTCATTACTTGAAAATACTGTAATTATTACTGATAGTGTCTGATCCGCTTAAGTATCATATTCCCGCTTGCAGACGATCGCGGTGTGCGCGTGGCTGCCCCCGGCGGGGGGCGCGGGGGGCGCGCTGTGGGCGGGGGCCGCGGCGGGGGCTCTAGCCACCGCGCTGGCGTTCGCGCCGCTCGACGCGCGCGTCATGCAGCGCGCCAACATAACGCACTTTACGATGCACTACAAGGTATGTATGGTTCATTCCAATCAAAAAAAAGCAAAAGGTAAACAAACATAGTATGCTGATGACATTGACATGTGTCAGTTCCATAGTAAGTTTGTTTACGTTTTGCTTTTTTTTGATTGGAATGAAGTATACGTGGTGGGACTTCAGATGTAGGGTGTATTTGAGGTATGCATTAACTCCTCTGTCCGTAAAACTTTGCAGTATGATTAAGTAGGTTCCATAGATGAGGTGTGACAAGGTATCCCGGAGATGTATGTTGTGGAAGTACCTAAACATGAATATTGCTAATAACTCTTACCGAATAATTTCTCAATCTATTATTCCAACGCGGTATGTTAGTGCTAGGTTGTTATTATATGTATGTAAAACTGTCCAAAACTTTTTCGAACTTTTTAACTTTGATATTTATCAAAATTTGTTATTTTGCTATAATTACCAAGGTATAATTTCTCGGTTAATTTTTATTTTTTACTATGGTTTTATACCTCATAAGACTTTTCTATGTGTAAGTATCCAAAACATTTTCCTATAGGAACGTAATGTTATAGTTTCTGTAAAAATGCTCACGGCTCATAATTTCTCAGTCCAGTTTTATTCCTTTAGAAGTCACAATTTACAGAAGTAAACAGTTTTTTAAAACTATCCAATGAAATTTCGGCAAAATAGTAGTTTTAGAATTTCTTTAGATAATACGTTTATTAAACACTAGCTTCCGCCCGGACTTTGTCCGCGTGGACTTCAGAATTGTGTCCAGAAAGAAAGAAAATGTTAAGATAGCGCCATCTAGTGACGAAGTGGAAATTTTGAGTTTTTAAGCATTCCTACGGGAACCCTTAAGTGTTCCGGGATAAAAAGTATCCTGTGTGTTAGCCGAGTGCTTTATCTATCTACCTACCAAATTTCATCCAAATCTGTTCAGTACTTTCGGCGTGAAAGCGGAACAAACAAACTGACAAACAAACAAACATCCATACTTTCGCATTTATAATATTAGTGAGATGAGATTTACGGCTCACGGGGCGGCGGCGAACGTAGATGCGATGCGCGCGGCGCGTACCGCATCCGCTCAAGGTCAGACAATGACGCGATACATACATCTACATTCATTTGAAAAACATTCGATATACTTTGCTTTGCTAGGAAGGGTGCCGATATTTTTTTACTGTAAAGGATAAAGAGTTTAGATTTTTCCTTGACTATTGAATATATATAACTAATATATTTGATGTAGCTCTATTTATTTAAAAGCATGTTTGATTCGTCAGTAGGTCCTTATCCCTCTTCCCTAAAGGGTGGCAACTGAAAATCAGCGCTATCATCTTAGGAGGATAGCACATGCTGAGTTGTAGCCCTTTTCGGTGATTGTTACCCATTATTAATATATCATTATTGCTTGTCAACTTTCTTTTATTTAATCGCCGAATAAATGTTTTTTCTTTCTTTCTTTCTTTCATAATATACATATATATAACTATTGTTTTTTTTTTGCATTTTATGTACCTACAGTAAAAAATAAAATTTTACTATTGTTCCTCCGTCTGAGTGTACGGATATTAGGCTATGTAGGTATACAACGCGGTTGCGATTTACCCTATTAACCTATTGACTAACATACTATATAGGATAAAACATCGTTTTTACTATAGCTATGTTAATTTTCTAAACAAAACGGTATTTTAAATAGTTCTTATATCAATTAGTATTTACATTGTGATAAAAGATTATAACTTAATCCGGTAGTTGACTGCTAGTCATTTTCAGTTACTTTTTTATCAAATGTCAAAAACGGAATTTTGTTCTAAAAATGTTTGAAAGGAGAATGGGCTGTTTTGGCCCATATGTTGTAACACTTGTAACGCATTGTGACCTATATCGTAAAATAGGTCACACAAAGTACTAACTTTTTTTGTATGACAGCTCACCTGGATCTCGTGCAGAAGAAAAGTTATTAGGCATAACCTAACGAAAAAGTTTGTACTTGATATAGAATAGAAAAGAAATATGTTTATTCAGCAAATACACACATATATGGAAGCAACAAATACAGCCGATTAAAATAACATAACATAGTAAAAAAAAGAGAAAAGAGCAATAAAATTACATAAATTAATTCTAAGTATAATTGTAACCTATGAAAATATAGCATAAAATATACCCACTTATCGAGGTAAAATCATGATTATGCTCATCGTTACAGTCAAAACACGCTGTTAACTGTGCAGTGGTCATGGTCATCAGATCATGTAGGTTAACTGGTTACACATACGGTCATAACCTAGATGGGTTTGACTGTAAGTGGCATTTAGCTCGACTGTTTCCGTGCTTTGAAAGGCAGTTGTTAACTTGTTATACCATATCGGAGGTCCATGAGGATGGCATAACCATCCCCATACAGAAAAAGTATCTGCGCTAACACTGGGGACGACATTGATTATTATCGAAAAACGTTACTGATTTACTTACTGAGGCATGTAATTCCCTTATTTTTTACTTTGAAATTAAGGCGGAAAACACACTGCTCCGCTCACCGCGGCGAATTGCGGTGGAGCGGATTTAAACTTTGTACTGTAAAATGTTGATATGTATACAAAAACCGCGGGGTACCACACACTGACGCCGCTTCTCCGTCCGGAGGCGCGATTCGCGCGCGATCCGCGAAAAACGAAACAGAACTACTGCTTCAAAACAAGGTCGGTAGGGCAACAAATAGAGTCGTGTCTACTTTTTTTGTACTATGGGAACCAGACTCTGACAGAGTGTGTGGTACCTACTATCGCATAATAAATGTTATAAATGAAATGAAATGAAATAATATTTATTAGAAGTAGGTATCTCTGTACACTTTTCGAACGTCATATTTTTCTACCTAATACGAAGTTCCTACCACTCGGAACTCGTATACCCAACGTTTCGGGAAGTGTTTGCGGAGAGAGAAGAAACGTCGGGCCCTAAAGAAACTCCCTCCAACACATTTTTTAAAATAAAATTCTTATAGGCTATTACATAATTCAGGTAAACAACAAAGATATGGTTAGCTTAGTTGCATACTATTACAAACGAATGTGAAAGGATCAACAAAAACATACAAGTACAATGTGCAAACAGGTAATTATTGTGACCAAACACCAATGACAAGAGCAGGCCAGTTCACACGGACAGCACCCGATCACGAGTATAACGCGGGAGTCAGCCATCGCTCCCCTCAACCATATTTGAGGGAAGGGAACGACCCGGCTCCCGATACGCCACCATCCGCACGAACATTTAAGCGAGCATGCACCATATAATATGTGATTTAGGGGTGAGGGGGGGGGGGGGGGCGCGGTGTGGGGGTTGAGTCTCGTGTTTCTGGGGGGTGAGGCTAAGGGTGCGGGGGGTGAGTCTTGGGGTACGGCGGGTTAGGCGCGGTGCAGGGTGTGAAGCGTGGTGTGCGGGGGGTGAGTTTTGGGTGGCGGGGGGGGGGGGGGTGAGGCTCGGGGAGCGGGAGGGGGTGAGGCTCGGGGTGCGGGGGATGAGGTAGGGAATTCTAAAATAATTATATATTCTGAAAACGAAAAATATTATTAATGAACCAGATATGTGAATTGTTAGATTCAATAAAAAAACCTCTTAGATTATTTTTTTTATCTTTTGTTCCAACTACCAGGCGATCTTACATCAACTCCCTGAGTGAAGCCGGGCCCTCCAGCTAGTGAAGATAATGTTCACTTCGATGTTTTTCTAAGAATGTTTGCCGTAGGAAAAAAATATTTTTTTCGAAAAAAATAAAGTAGAAGCGACTTCAGTATCAACTCTGTTCTAATCGAAACGCTGTGACGTGGAATGCCACAGAACACAAAGATAACAGTAAGTACTCCTGCTACGCGAAAGTTGTTTAACATGAAAAAACGGGCAATTTGCGTTTATAATACTGATAATTTGCAAAGAAATATTAAGAAATTAATATATTTATTAATGAAACCCGTTTCGTTATTCTATAACATACATTTTGTTGCTTCGATTTACTGAGTTTGCTTGCTGTTTTTCCGTGATTGAATCTTTACGCTGTGGTTTTGCATACGGATAGGTCAAGTTAGACTGGATGGAAAACATAGTTATATGAAACCATCGCGACTTACCATTCAAGGTTGACCTCTGTTGACAAAGATGTATACGTATATATAGGATAAAGTACTACCCTGCTTTTTGGAAGGAGTATTGTATGGAATTCAGTTTCTATACCTATTCTTGTTCTGAGCTTGTTACAAACAAAAACAACCCTTGTTACATATATACATGTTCGAATGTTGGATAAACGTATGACGAAAATCGTCGTGCACTGCAACTTCGGGCGAAATTCGGACGGAAACCGCCCGGCGGTGGCGCGGAATCCGCGCCTTCGTCGTGCACTGCAGCTTCCGATGAAATTCCGACGGAAACCGTCCGGTGGAGCGGATCGCTGCCGCATGCGAATTTCGTCGCTCCGCGCTCCCGTCAGAATTCCACCTCAGTGTGATATCCGCGTAAAAATATTAGGTATTAGGCATTATAAAGCTTCTAAATAATATTAATTTTTCAAGGATAGATAGGCTTCCCTGTAGGTTTTTAAAACTGGTCTTACGTTGCCCGTCTCTAATGGCTTCCCACGACCGTCACCAATTCTATAAGCTATGTGCTCCACCCACTGCCACTTTCGTTAAGCGATTCTGTGAGTTATGTGCGTTACTTTATATTCTTACTACGCACCTCCTCAGTTCTGATTTGATCACGTAAAGAAACTCCAAGCATACTTCATAGCGCTTTGGGTGACCTTGAGTTTTCTTATGAGGCCCATAAGAAGCGAAAATGTCTTAGTTCCATATGATTATCATTAGCAACACAAATTGATCAAAGACTTTAGTCTTGAGACACTTGAGAGGTATCTTTCTTGAAGTTATACGCTGGACTTTTTTTCCAAGGTACATATACAGGGTGTAACAGAAAGGTGTGAAAATACTTCAAGGTTGGCTTTTACACTTCAAACTGAACAACTTTTGTTCTACAACTTTGTTGAAATCGCAAAAAAATTTTTGGAGTTTTCATACAAACTTGGTTCGCCAGCTGATCGATTTGTATGAAAAGTCCAAAAAAAATTTTGCGATTTCAACAACGTTGTAGAACAAAAGTTGTTCAGTTTGATGGGTAAAAGCCAACCTTGAAGTATTGTCACACCTTTCTGTTACACCCTGTATAGGGTGACTTTAAATTAGTTCTTGTTACGAAAGGGTATGCATGTGCTCATGATAACAAATAACTTTCCCTAAGAAACCCATAGTCAAATCGCAAAAAAATTGTTGGACTCTTCATACTAATTTGGCCGGTCAGTTGCTCGATTTGTATGGAGACTCCAATTTTTTTTTTGCGATTTGACTATGGGTTCCTTAGGGAAAGTCAGGTTCCAAGTAGGTCAGGTTTCCCTAAGGAACCCATAGTCAAATCGCAAAAAAAATCTGGACTCTCCATACAAATTGACCAACTGACCGGCCAAATTAGTATTAAGACTCAATATTTTTTGCGATTTGACTATGGGTTCCTTAGGGAAATTTGTTTGTTATCATGAGCACATGCACACTCTTTGGTATCAAGAACTAATTTAAAGTCGCCCTATATTAGTCAATAACTTCGAGTAGGGTTTGCATTATCCGTTCAAATTTACTATCCGGATAAAACGGATATTTCGGATAATTTTTAAAATACTTTAATTTTCTTCGTTAAATGTATTTTATATAGGGTGTTTATGTAAAAATATGATTAAAGTGAACAAACACGCTGCTGCCCAACTTGTACTATTTCTAACACCGCCCAAACGGAATAAAATAGTGATTTATTTCAATTTAATTATTTATATCGCAATTCGTGACTTAGAGTGGAGCGTACGCCTATATGAGGTTCTTTTCTAGTAGTATTCATCAAGAGACACCTGAGTTTCCTAGCACTACATAATTCAATAGATTTTCTTATATGACTTAGTTTTATTACAATTACATAATTATTTTTATTATTCACATACAATGTATATTGTTTCTTGAATAAATGAAATGAAATGACTGGTCACAGGGCAGGGCACAGGTCTCGATCAAATCAAATATTTTTTCATAGTCCAGAATGCCGAGCATAGTAACTGACACTCTTCAGTATTCTATTATGTTATCTGCAACAGCGTATACAGGGTGTTAAAAAAAGTGCGTTTGATGGGGTTACTCAGAACCAAGTTTTGAACTTTTTTCTCTGAATATGTGATCGATACTGAAACCTTTTTGGATACCGACGTGTTTGGGTGGATGAAAGTCGTCATATCCACGTGCGAAACGATTCGCGATGATTCTCCAAGACAGCTTATAAAAAACAGAACTTCTATATTGATCGGTTCACTCTTGACAGAGTATTCGTCATCATCATTGCGTAGCTTTACTGGCCCGTCTAAAAGCATGTCGAAATTCCTCTCGCACCGCGGCTCTTCTGGGACATTTATTTATGGGAATTCCCAGCGCAGTCTTCAACTGATCTGTCCATTACATGGGAGACCAGGTGTGTGCTCTGGTGGCTTCGACTTTGCCCTAACCATACCAAATGCTCAATGGATGCATCACTTGCATGCATAGTAAAAATTGATAGAGTAACGTTTACTCATGTTCACTGGGATAACAACAAAACAAAACAGACTGTAGACATGATTCTAGAAATATGATGGTTTATAGTTCGCCAGCAGGTTCCTATTGCATTTTATTAAAGAAGCTCACCACCACATTTCGTGCTATACCGTAAGCGTTCGTCCCTCAAGCAAAACAGAATTAAACAACTTGTAAAGAGCTTGTAGTACCATTTTTCCACCTGCTTTCAAAAGCTCAGCCGTGATCCATCATCATCCGGTGCATTGTTGTTCTTCAGCTGTTTAAGAGCTATTTTAATCCTCGTACAATTTGACGCCCGGGAAACACGGCCTCGGTACAGTGCAGTGTCGGGTCAATCTGGCTCTTGGGTCTTTACGAGTTTACAACTTTTACAAGTAGTCACATTGCTGACAGAGAGGCTTATGGTCGCCTATGTTTGTCCTAAGAACTTCTTAAATTATTTCGATAGCTCAGAAGAAATCAATAAAAAGAATGACGAAATTAGGAGTTTGTCTATGTTATTTCCTATATGTCCTGAAGAACGTTTTTTTCTTTAATGTAGCTTGTACTTGCTATACACAAAACTGATTAGTGGTTTATTCATATGTAAACAATATAGGTTTCTCTACATAATTTAAGTATATTTTTTACTAAAAGTCTAAAGTACTTTCTATCAAGACCTCCGAACGAACGTTAGTAGAGATAATTCGATTAAAATTATGCTTCTGTAATCGCCTTCTAAACAAGTTTTATATTATCCGGATATTCGGATAATTTACTACAAATAATCCGGATAGTAAAATTGACGGATATCCGGATAAAACGGATATCCGGATATACGGATTGCAACCCTTTTGCCTGGGACTTTGTGCTAGGTAGAAAAAAATATTGACGATTTAAAAGCATGTGTAAAGCATCTACTTAAATAAAAAAACATTTTGAGTTTTTGAACCCTAACTTCGAGTATAGTCTCCAAACTTCAGAGCCATGGATTTTTGGAAAATGGACTTTTGACATCATTTTTGTCTTATCTATGTTCATTTTAAGACAGAGTTCTTGAGATGCTCTATCGAGTCCATTGATATCTGACTTTGTCCTAACAAAGTCTCAGGCAAAATCATAGTAATTATCGTCAACGATCAAATGTGGGTGATGTACTCACTGTTAATGTTGGTGCCGAGCTCTTTCAATGACAGGACTTCTTCCATAACAACTGTGAACAGGTGGTTAGATATAACGTCTCCCTGTCTCACCCTTTTCTGCAGCCGGACTGATTTCAAATTTTTGTTTTGAAGGCCGACTGACATTGCGGCTTTCCCGTTCAAGCGCTTTAGCCAGGACTCGATCTAATCAAAAGTTTTCTCATAGTTCTCAAACGCTGAATATAATGGCTGATTATATTCTACGATTTCCTATTTTGTCTTCCGCAGCATATGTATGTGTTCTATGGTTCGGATACTTTTCGAAACCAGGCGTGTTCAAAAAGCTATAAGGCGTCAAACCTGCGTGCGTGACGATTCGCAATGACTCTCGAAAACAGCTTGTATATAAAGATCTGAAGTGGCATACGTCTATAGTTCGTCTTTGCACGATCTTTGTCGTAAAACAGCATCTTAATTCAGTCAGTTATCTGCGATTGATTGATTGGCTTTCTGACTCATCTGGGTGCATGAGTATGCGCCAGTTACACATTGAAGCACAGTAGTAACATTTCACAAGAAGTGTATACGATGGCTCAATGTGTGTGTCTGTGAGCGTGTGCTTGGTTCTGGTTTGCTTGTGTGTGCGTACGTGTGTACAACTCATATTATCTCCACTGAAAGGGCACGGATCCCTTCCCATATCTCGGGAAGATTAAGTCATACTCCAAATGGAGGTATACAAGTCCAGATTGGTAGAGGTTGCGAGCGAGCGTATCATTTTCAATACTTCGCGACCTTCTATAAACAATTTGCACCATTCATACAAGATGGACTGACTAATATCCTAATCTCGATATTGTTTATGAATCCCTGCAAAAAATTCACATATTCTTTCTTTCCTTAAATCAAAGCTCCTGTCATGTGTAACATTCTTCAGTTCAAGTTCAATTATAGAAAGAAAAACTCACAAAGTCGCACTTTTGAGTAGCATAGAACATAACAAATTTTCCTTTGTAGTAACTGAAGTGCATTATACAAGACAGGACCCATAAGTAATATCTGGTCCTTCGGGCCGGATCGAAAAACACGCACTGGTAGTTTCACACAGTTTATTGAGACAGTTCATAAAGTAAAAAACTAAGTTTTAAAGTCAATCACAAAACAAACACAAATATAAGATAACACAGTAATACAGAAAAATAAAATGCGGGCCACGAGATGCGTAGCCGTTGTTGGTTTAGCTCAAACTGAGTGCAGCAGGTCGAGACGCGTCGCGCCCGTTTATTACATGTTTTTCCTATCGTTTCATTACATGATGTTTACATTACATGTTTTTAGGGTCCTTTTATTATTATGCGTGGCACACGCACGCAGGTCGCTTTGGAAACGCCGCACGCATGCGGGCAGAAATCCGCATGACAATGACTTTAACAGAAAAATTAATATTTCGAAGATGGATCCCTAAATTGAAAAATGGTTTTCGCAAACCTACAATACTTAAAAAAAACCTATCCAACGACTCCCTAACTAATTTCTGTCTTGTAGAATCTTTATTGTAATCTCTTTAGATTATAAACAAACAAACTCCCCACACCATGAGATAGTCGAGAAAAGGGAGGTACCTCCGCCAGGCGAGGTGGTTTGCCTGGGGACCGGCCGTGGTCCAACTGTTGATGGTTGGAAGTCGTATATATGCGTAGTGCGAAGAAACTTTCGATATCGTATACTCTGATTAGTTGATGGTGGTGCGATAGATGTCGCCACATCACTCCCCCTCCAAGACCGGAGGTCGATCCGTTTTGAGTTGACGGTCCAGTGTTGCGGGTGCATGCGGCGGGGCGACGACGCGTGCGATTCGCAGGTATACCACTGCACCCCAGTACCGTCCGGATTTTTGTCTACGACGGAATTCGGACGAACCGTCCGGTGGGACGGAATCCGAGCCTTCGTCGTACACCGCAGCTTCGGACGGAAACCGTCCGGTGGAGCGGAACGCTGCCGCATGCGAATTTCATCGCTTCGCGCTCCCGTCCGATTTCTGCCTCAGTGTGATATCCGCGTAACAGTACTTGACCGAGCACTTGACCGAGCACTCGCACTTGAACGAGCACTCGCCCGAGCACTTGACAGAGCGCTCGCCCGAGCACTTGACCGAACACTCGCCCGAGCACTTGACCGAGCACTTGACAGAGCACTCGCCTGAGCACTTGACCGAACACTCGCCCGAGCACTTGACCGAACACTCGCCCAAGCACTTGACAGAGCGCTCGCCCGAGCACTTGAACGAACACTCACCCAAGCACTTGACCGAGCACTCGACCGAACACTGGACCGAGCACTCGCCTGAGCACTTGACCGAACACTTGACCGAGCACTCGCATTTGAACGAGTACTCGACCGAGCACTCGCCCGAGCACTTGACCGAGCACTTGACCGAACACTCGCCCAAGCACTTGACCGAGCATTCGCACTTAAATGAGCACTAGACCGAGCACTCGCCTGAGCACTTGACCGAGCACTCACCCAAGCACTTAACAGAGCACTCGACCGAACACTTAACCGAGCACTCGCCTGAGCACTTGACTGAGCACTCGCCCGAGCACTTGACCGAGCACTCGCCTGAGCACTTGACCGAGGGAGGGGGAGGGTGATGGAAGGAACCCATAAAGGGGGTGGTTTTAGGATAGAAATGAGCCATTCGGGAGCACTTGTAGGAGCACTTGTCTGAGCACTTGTACGAGCACTTGTCCGAGTACTTGTCCGAGCACTTGTACACTTGACCGAGCATTCGCCCGAGCACTTGACTGTGCACTCGCCCGAGCACTTGACCGAACACTCACCCAAGCACTCGCCTGAGCACTTGACCGAGCACTTGACTGAACACTCGCCCGAGCACTTGACCGAGCACTCGCACTTGAACGAGCACTCGACCGAGCACTTGACAGAGCACTCGACCGAACACTTGACCGAGCACTCGCCTGAGCACTTGACCGAGCACTCGCCCGAGCACTTGACCAAGCACTCGCACTTGAACGAGCACTCGCCCGAGCACTTGACAGCGCTCGCCCGAGCACTTGACCGAGCACTCGCACTTGAACAAGCACTCGACCGAGCACTTGACAGAGCACTCGCCCGAGCACTTGACCGAACTCTCACCCAAGCACTTGACCGAGCACTCGACCGAACACTGGACCGAGCACTCGCCTGAGCACTGGACCGAACACTCGCACGAGCACTTGACCGAGCACTCGCATTTGAACGAGCACTCGACCGAGCACTCGCCCGAGCACTTGACCGAGCACTTGACCGAACACTTGACCGAGCACTTGACCGAACACTCGCCCAAGCACTTGACCGAGCATTCGCACTTGAACGAGCACTTGACCGAGCACTCGCACTTGAACGAGCACTCGACCGAGCACTCGCCTGAACACTTGACCGAGCACTTGACCGAACACTCGCCCGAGCACTTGACAGAGCACTCGCCCGAGCACTTGACCGAACACACACCCAAGCACTTGACCGAACACTCGCCCGAGCACTTGACAGAGCACTCGCCCGAGCACTTGACCGAACACACACCCAAGCACTTGACCGAGCACTTCACCAAGCATTTAAACGAGCACTCGCCCGAGCACTTGTGCGCTTGTACGAGCACTTGTCGGTGCAGTTGTCCGAGCACTTGCTTGTCCGAGCACTTGTGCGCTTGTACGAGCACTTGACCGAACACTCGCCCAAGCACTTGACCGAGCACGTGACAGAGCACTCGCCTGAGCACTTGACCGAACACTCGCCCGAGCACTTGACCGAGCACTCGCACTTGAACGAGCACTCGACCGAGCACTTGACAGAGCACTCGCCCGAGCACTTGACCGAACACTCACCCAAGCACTTGACCGAGCACTCGCACGAGCACTTGACAGAGCACTCGCACTTGAACGAGCACTCGCCCGAGCACTTGACAGAGCACTCGCCCGAGCACTTGACCGAGCACTTGACCGAAAACTCGCCCGAGCACTTGACCGAGCACTCGCACTTGAACGAGCACTCGCCCGAGCACTTGACAGAGTGCTCGCCCGAGCACTTGACAGAGCACTTGACCGAACACTCGCTCGAGCACTTGACCGAGCACTCGCACTTGAACGAGCACTCGACCGAGCACTTGACAGAGCACCCGCCCGAGCACTTGACCGAGCACTGGACCGAACACTGGACCGAGCACTCGCCTGAGCACTTGACTGAACACTCACACGAGCACTTGACCGAGCACTCGCATTTGAACGAGCACTCGACCGAGCACTTGCCCGAGCACTTGACCGAACACTCGCCCAAGCACTTGACCGAGCATTCGCACTTAAATGAGCACTCGACCGAGCACTTGACCGAGCACTCGCCTGAGCACTTGACCGAACACTCGACCGAACACTGGACCGAGCACTCGCCTGAGCACTTGACCGAACACTCGCCCGAGCACTTGACCGAGCACTTGACCGAGCATTCGCACTTGAAGAGCACTCGACCGAGCACTTGACCAAGCACTCGCCTGAGCACTTGACCGAGCACTTGACCGAACACGCCCGAGCACTTGACCGAGCACACACCCAAGCACTTGACCGAGCACTCGACCGAACACTTGACCGAGCACTCGCCTGAGCACTCGACCGAACACTTGACCGAGCACTCGCCTGAGCACTTGACCGAGCACTTGACCGAACACTCGCCCGAACACTTGACCGAGCGCTCGCACTTGAAAAAGCACTCGCCCGAGCACTCGCCCCATAACTTGTGCGCTTGCACTCGCCCGAGCACTCGACCGAGCACTTGACTGAGCACTCGCCCGAGCACTTGTATGACCGGGCAATTGAGCAGTTGTCTGAGCACTTGTGCGCTTGTACGTGCACTTGTACGAGCTTTACTTTTGAAATAGTTCTATAATTGTCAACCTGATTTGAGTGTTCGTACAAGTGCTCGTACAAGCGCACAAGTGCTCGGACAAGCAAGTGCTCGGACAACTGCACCGACAAGTGCTCGTACAAGCCACAAGTGCTCGGGCGAGTGCTCGTTTAAATACTTGGTGAAGTGCTCGGTCAAGTGCTTGGGTGAGTGCTTTGTCAAGTGCTCGGTCAAGTGCTTAGTCAAGTGCTCAGACCGAGCACTTGACCGAGCACTCGCCTGAACACTTGACCGAGCACTTGACCGAACACTCGACCGAACACTGGACCGAGCACTCGCCTGAGCACTCGACCGAACACTCGCCTGAGCACTTGACCGAACACTCGACCGAGCACTGGACCGAGCACTCGCCTGAGCACTTGACCGACTACTCGCCTGAGCACTTGACCGAACACTCGACCGAGCACTCGCCCGAGCACTTGACCGAGCACTCGCCCGAGCACTTGACCGAGCACTTGACCGAGCACTCGCCTGAGCACTTGACCGAACACTCGACCGAACACTGGACCGAGCACTCGCCTGAGCACTTGACCGAACACTCGCCCGAGCACTTGACCGAACACTCGCCCAAGCACTTGACCGAGCATTCGCACTTGAACGAGCACCCGACCGAGCACTTGACCGAGCACTCGCCTGAGCACTTGACCGAGCACTTGACCGAACACTCGCCCGAGCACTTGACCGAGCACTCGCACTTGAACGAGCACTCGCCCCATAACTTGTGCGCTTGCACTCGCCCGAGCATTCGCCCGAGCACTTGACTGAGCACTCGCCCGAGCACTTGTATGACCGGGCAATTGAGCAGTTGTCTGAGCACTTGTGCGCTTGTACGTGCACTTGTACGAGCACTTTGCGAGCTTTACTTTTGAAATATGTCTATAATTGTCAACCTGATTTGAGTGTTCGTACAAGTGCTCGTACAATTGCTCCGACAAGTGCTCGTACAAGCGCACAAGTGCTCGGACAAGCAAGTGCTCGGACAACTGCACCGACAAGTGCTCGTACAAGCGCACAAGTGCTCGGGCGAGTGCTCGTTTAAATGCTTGGTGAAGTGCTCGGTCAAGTGCTTGGGTGAGTGCTTTGTCAAGTGCTCGGTCAAGTGCTTAGTCAAGTGCTCAGGCGAGTGCTCGGTCAAGTGTTCGGTCGAGTGCTTTGTCAAGTGCTCGGTCAACTGCTGGGCGAGTGCTCGGTCAAGTGATCGGTTAAGTGCTTGGGCGAGTGCTCGGTCTAGTGCTCGGGTGAGTACAAGCGCACAAGTTCTCGGGCGAGTGCTCAGGCGAGTGCACGGACGAGTGCTCGGTCGAGTGCTCGTTCAAGTGCTCGGTCAAGTGCTCGGTCAAGTGCTTGGGCGAGTGTTCAGTCAAGTGCTCGTTCAAGTGCTTGGGCGAGTGCTCGGTCTAGTGCTTAGTCAAGTGCTTGGGCAAGTGCTCGGTCAAGTGCTCCGACAAGTGCTCGGTCAAGTGCTTGGGCGAGTGCTTGGGCGAATGCTCGGTCAAGTGCTCGGTGAAGTGCTTGGGCAAGTGCTCGGTCAAGTGCTCGGGCGAGTGCTCGGTCAAGTGCTCGGATAGGACAAGTGATCGTACAAGATGGTTGCGGATGCAGAGCCTTTGAAATCCGCGGATGCGGATATTTAAAGGCTTATCCGCCGATGCGAATCTTTATATTTTTTTAGAGAAAAGGACTACACAAAAAAATCGTCCCCACCTACCAACAGATTCCAAACGTATCTCAGTCAATACATCTGTGCAGCCCGATGTTTTTTTTTTGCTATGACGACATCCGCCGTAGACATGGGGTTTTCATGCAAATCGAATTTGATTTCCCATACAAATTTGGAAGCTCATTTGATCAATTAGTATGAGGAAACCAAAATTTTTTTTGCGGGAAATTTGTTCAGATTCATGAGTAGTTGTAGAAAGTTGTTGTTTTAACATACAACTTTTCACCTCTACCAGCTAGAAACCTTTACACGATAGTGATAAAAGCTGGTGTTTGAAATTCGAACACTTTAACTAACATTCGCAGCAAAAAGCTGCTTTGAGTTAACAGATTAATAAATAGTTTTTCATCTGTCCAGCACGAAAAGAGTGCCTTTGGTCCCTGAAAACTCGCAGCAAAAGTTGTTTTTGCTTTGAGCGTGAGAAAAAGTGATTCGAATTTCGAACAACACCTTTCACGCGGCGCTGAAAAAAATATGAGCGATAGTTCGATCAGAAACTCATTTTGACGTAGCAAGCGTTTTAACTCATAGGCTCACAATGTTATATGTTATTTAATGAAATTTAAGTTTATAAATTCTGTTATTGCATTTTTAAAGACGTAATATTTAAAATAAATATGTACTAACCTACTAGTAAACATGAATATCGCTTACTTAAAAATATGGCTCACAATGTTATATGTTATTTAATGAAATTTAAGTTTATGAATTCTGTTATTGCATTTTTAAAGACGTAATATTTAAAATAAATATGTACTTACCTATTAGTAAACATGAATATCGCTTACTTAAAAATATCATGTTTGTGTTGCATCTTAGGTTTTTTAAAAAATGTTAAGTAGCGCAGTTTCCGAACGCAGCCTCTAAAATTTTGAGTCTAAATTAAAAACATTATAATAAAAAACTATATTGTCTTCAAAGAGAATTTAATCAACTACGATTTTGCTTTTCTCGCTGTTCGAAAGTTGTATGTTTAACACGAAACCAGGTCATTTATATGTCTCGTGCCTTTAAATCACTCACTTGCTACGCTCGTGATTCAATTCCAGACTACTTCGCTAGTTCGTGATTTAAAGCTAGCACTCGAAGCAAAAATAACTTTGAACTTTAACGTTGAACAAATAACTATTCTCGTATATTTTAATAAACCCCCATCGTATAATTTTTTGCATAGTCCTTTGTATGGGTTTGTATGGGCATAAATAAATGAAAACCGGTTAAGTGCGAGTCAGACTCGCGCATGATGGGTTTCGTACCATCGTACAATATTTGGAATTCCACCAAAAATACGTTTCTGGTGTCTACCAGCCTCTTTTATTTTTAAGTTTTTTTTATTTTTTTATGGCATAGCTGACAAACGAGCAGATGGATCACCTGATGGTAAGCGATTACCGCCGCCGATAGACACCCGCAACACCAGAGGAAGTTACAAGTGCGTTGCCGGCCTTTGTTGTTATAGTGGCAACAGAAATACACACTGTGAAAATTACAGCTATCTACCTATTACGGTTAAAGACGGACAGACGGACAGTTAATAGGGTCCCGTTGACTTTGTGTACGAAACTCTAAATAATGATACTAATCCTTGTCTTTTTTATTAAATTATTAAAGTACTGAAAGTTAAAAACGTGGACCATTTTATTTCAGTAACTTTGCTGCCTTTTGGTGTAATAATGTACTTTGGTACTAACTTGAAAATATACTGGTTTATAAATATGATAAAAAAATCTTTTTAATAGAGCTTTTGTTATTAATTATACAATTATTATTAATTATTTATATTAATAATTACAATTAATAATTTATAAAATTATAAACCTGAAATAAAATATTACAATAATTAGCTATGTTGTCCTAGATCCGTATCCACATGAAAATCCGCATTGAATATTGCGGATGATGTAGATGCGGATGTCAAAATTTATGCGGAAGCTCCATATTTACGGATGCTTATGCGGATATTAGCAACATCTCTCATTAAAAAGATTTATATTTGTTTTTATATTATTTTATTGTATTTTTTAGCTTTCGTACTATGGCGCTGAACGCCGCTGTACGTATAATATTTTTTTCATTATTAATAGGTACCTAACAAGTTATTTGATGTTGATGTTTTTGTAATCTATATTTAACAGCCTTTTAGTGAGTTTTTTTGTCTGTGGAATACCTACATACGCGTGAATTTTGTGCAGATCAAACGAATCCAAGCATATTTTTTTGAAACTATTATTATTATACAAAATAAAGTGCGAAAAGGTCGGAAATGGGTAGCGGCCGGCAAACGGGTCGCGTGACCTTACGTACGTGTGTGACGCTTTATACATATGAGTTTAATGTATCGAAATTTTATTGGATAACCTGAAATACCGTTTACATTTATTATTATGTACCATATAAATAAATAAAAACGGACTGAGAAATTTTACATAATTAATTATTGCATAAAAACTATTATGCTATGATCTTAAAGGAAAATCTTTTGGATACTTATACAAAAAGATGTCCAATAAGATATTAAAGTATACTGAAAAATAAAAATTAACCGAGAAATTATTCATCGGAAGTAAAATCGAAAAATCATATTTTGCTTAACTTAAGCGTCACAAAAGTCGAAAAAGTTTTGGATACTATTACATTCGCGTGCCATTAAGTTACTACTAACGAATAGTACAGAAATATTCGATCGAGCAATTATCCACCGAATTTTAAATGCAATTTTCATGTTTAGGTATAAAACACCTACTTCCAGCCACAAAATCTGTTGGCTTCTTTGTCATCTTCCATCTATACACTATCCTTCACAATCGTGCAAAGTTTCATTGACAGAGAAATTAATGTTGGGGTCTCCATACAAAGAAACTCCTCGATGACTGGGCTAGTAGGTCAAGAAGCTTATAACCAAACTGGAGCGAACACTCAGTAAGACCGGACTGAAGACAAAAAATATGACCTGGAATGCGGTTTTCTCTTTTTTGAGTGAGCTGCTGTCTCATTCTAATTGCCTTACTTAGAATGAGACAGCAAGACACCTAAAAAAGAGGTCATATTTTTCGTCTTCATTTGTTTGTTCTAACTGTTTCCTCCAGTTGTTATAAGCTTCTTGGTGTAGGTAGATACGTCAGGTTGTATGCACGTGGCTGCCCCCTATTAGGAGCGCGGGGGGGGGGGGGGCTACCCACCGCGCTGGCGTGACACTATTTCTTCTTAGCTCCTCTAACTCCTATCGCATAGAGCCTCAACTACAGCTTTCCACTGCTTCCGATCGGCGGCGATAGCGACGATCTCTGGTCAGCTTTTCTCCAGTGAAGCGGCTTCTGGTGTGCACCAAGTAGACTTTGCTCGAATGTTCCTTTTACCTCCAGGGGAGTAACATAGAGCCTGTGGGGTGAGACGGAAGTGCTCTTGCCGCAGTGTGTGGCCAATCCAACGCCATTTTCTGTCGAGGATCTCTACTTGAATAGAACGTTGATTGTGTTCCATATTTTACAAAAAAAAACAGTTCCCATAAAAACTCGACCGATCAGCTGACTGACTGATTTGTATGAAATGCCCATTATTTTTTTAGAAAATAAGTATGTGTTTAGAAGAAGACCTTTTTAAAGTTTCCAGGAGAAGTATTTTTTAATACCCCGCATAGCTGAAGCTGACGCAGGCGGTTCGCGAACCTCACACTTTCGATGCCAGTCTTCGATACAATAGCTCCAAACGGGTAGCTGCAGTCAAAATAAAAATACTATTTATAACCAATTCTTTTCTTCTTATCGTGTGGTACAACTGTCTATCCCCAAGGTATAGACGGCGGTTGCCTAGTGTTGCACCACTATAACCACTAAAGTATCTTGGCACCAACTCATTCATTCAATAGCTTTATCTTCTTTTCCAGACGGCCATATTCGTGTTCTGGTGCTACGCTTGCAAGTTCCTGCCGGCCGTCTTCTCTGTAATATTGCTGTACGCGTTTACATTGCGCAGTTTCTGCGAGCAGATAGCGACAGCCACCAACGCGACCGAGTGTTGGATGGTGTATCCCGTGAACATCGGCAAATACTCGGAAAGCCACGATCTCTCGCTCAGAAGCTGGCACGGGTGGGGCGACGAATTTTACGACGGCTACTATAAGGCCCAGCATATAACGCTGGCGTTGATTACGTTGCATTTAAGTGAGTATTGTTACGTTAATGTTATAATAACAATCCACAGCGTACCCAATGCTGGGGAAGTCCCCACGGGTCTCTTCCCAGAGCTCGGGAAGGTTAGGCCATACTCCCCACACATGGGGACCAAGTCCGGATCGATGGATACTGTGGGGCTAGTTTCCAGGCCCAGTTTCAGAATTTTTCAAGCCAGCTATAAGGACCCTGGCATGGCTTAACGACTACCATTAGTGATAGCGTTTGGCACCAACGGTTTAACGTGCCACGCGAAACATCGATTCTGTCGAGATATATGCCACTAACAGTCAAACCAAACCCATCTAGTTTATTGAGTATTGTTTCTTTATTTTAATGCTTTTTTACTAACTTATTTATGGACTTGACCAATCTTGTTTGGGAAGTCCTAAAAAGTCATAGAACAAATGTTTAGTTTTACTGCTACAATGTATGCTATTTCCACAGAAGTAATAATTCTTCTATAGATTATTGGTATTACTTTAGTGAGAGGGTCGCATCGCGCGGAGTTTTGCCGACAGATACACTTCGAAATACTCAAACAATCATAAAATCTAATAATTATTATTAGATTTTGTGACTGTTATTTTGAAATCAGTTACTCTTTTTAGGGTTCCGTAGCCAAATGGCAAAAAACGGAACCCTTATGGATTCGTCATGTCTGTCTGTCTGTCCGTCCGTATGTCACAGCCACTTTATTCCGAAACTATAAGAACTATACTGTTGAAACTTGGTAAGAAGATGTATTCTGTGAATTGCATTAAGATTTTCACACAAAAATAGAAAAAAAAACAATAAATTTTGGGGGTTTCCCATACTTAAGAACTGAAACTCAAAAATTTTTTTTTCATCAAACCTATACGTGTGGGGTATCTATGGATAGGTCTTCAAAAATGATGTCGAGGTTTCTAATATAATTTTTTTCTAAACCGAATAGTTTGCACGAGAGACACTTCCAAAGTGGTAAAATGTGTGTCCCCCCCCCCCCTGTAATTTCTAAAATAAGAGAATGATAAGACTAGAAAAAATACATGATGTACATTATCATGCAAACTTCCACCGAAAATTGGTTTGAACGAGATCTAGTAAGTAGTTTTTTTAATACGTCATAAAACTCATAAATCGTAAACCGCAAATTACCTTTCATTCAATCAACTCAAATATAAAAAATATAGAGTTCAAGACATGTGTGATTATGAATTTATACGGAACCCTCGGTGTGCGAGTCCGACTCGCACTTGGCCGGTTTTTTTTATTTAGTATCACAAGAAAAAGTATTTGATTGTTCGATTAATCACTGTTAATACCAGTAAATAGAAACATATCTTTATTACGAAAATATCTCTTATTTAAAACTCTACTGTAACAAAGGATTTTGAAAATAAAGCTAAAATAACGAATGACTACCTTGTTTTATTGCAGTTGTGATTTCACTGTCGTTTGTGCATCGACAATCTTCGATATGGAAGAGAAGATTTTGGACGAACAGGGTTTGGTGCGCTACTGTAGTTATTTTGTGAGTACTGTTTATTGTTAAATATTGTTATTTATTCTCAAGATTGGAATTGTCGTTATTACAAAAACATTGCGAAGTTAGCAGCTGTTATTTTGCTGAAGTCTTCCGTTACAGTGTATAGGCGGTATTAAGTACTTAATTACGAATAGAATAATGTTTTTACTATTACTGTTCTATGCCGTTGGGGCATTAAAGTTCTCGAGTTGCGACCGCGCACCGGAAGACTCAGTGTAGGCAGGCCTCCGATGACCTGGTGAAGGTTGCGGGAAGCCGCTGGATGCGGGCAGCGCAGGACCGGTCGGTGTGGAAATCCTTCGGGGGGGAGGGGCGGGGGTCTTTGTTCAGCAGAGAACGTCTTTCGGCTGATGATGATGATGTGGTATACTATGTTTTTTTAATAGATTTACTTTCAAGCGACCGAGCTAGAAAATTACGGTCATTGTGAAAATGAATACGGTCATTGTGAAAACGAAGTCATTCTGGCAAAATTCCATAAAAGCAGACTGGGGGCCTGCACATGGACATTTCGAAATTTAATCAGTCTGCCTTTTGCCCATTCTGTAAAATAAATCTACTCTTCGCCGGTTCCGCAAGGAAATTGTGTGTGTTTTATTTTAAATGGAGCAGTTGATATTCGTCAACTCGCAAAATCTCGAAAAAGCTTGGCATAATGGGTAGTTTACACGTATTAAGTAGCGAAGTAATCAAGTTAATTTTAACTTAAAAGTAAGTTAATTTTAAGTGGTCAAGCGTTTACACGTAATAAGTAGTAAGTAGATAAGTAGTAACTTAATTTTAACTTTTGTGTAGCGTTTTCACGTTAAAAGTCTACACTTGCTTGCCATTTAGTAGCAGGCCACGCCCACCGGGGAGAGCGCGCGGTGCGGGGGGCGCGGCAACTTATTCGAAAAATAGATTCGATTCTATTCTACTTGTGCACTTGTCTACTAAATCGTTAACTTACCACTTATGACTTAATAGCTGATAAGTGACTGTTTACACACAGAAATTTACTTAAAATTTAGTTAAAATTAAGTTAATTACTTCGCTACTTATTACGTGTAAACTACCCATAACGCAAAAAGATTGCACGTTTAATCAACTGAACCAACCAAGATTTCTTTCCTTTTTCGAACAACAAGATTCAAATTTAAGATTGCGTGTATAACCAAAGCAAAGAATATGTAATCCCTACGGTCTATCAAGGAGTAATGAACCAAATGAATGAAACTTTTTCTATCAACGAGAAAGTTTTCTAAGCAAAGAATTCGAAGAGTAATCAGTTTGAATATTTAAAATTCAAATTTCTTGATTGCCGAATTTCGAATTCGTGTCTGACATTTCTTCTTGACAAACGACAGTCATTCCCATCAGTTCAAAATCTAAACCCAAACCTTCAACACGCAGTGCCAAAACGCGATAAAAAAGTAAAAAAATACAAAAAAAAACCTTCGAAACCTCTCAATTCTCTCTGTAGCGACCAAACTTCGTATACACTAGTCAAGATGCCTTGCTACCCGTGCTGCGGACCGTGCTACCCGTGCTACTCGTGCTGCGGCGGCTGCTGCGGCTACGGCTGCTGCGGCTACAGCTGCTGCGGCGGCTGCTGCTAGGGGCGCGGCGGGCCGGCGGGCCGGCGGGCGCTTCCGGCGACATGGCGTCGGGGAGCTGGCTGCTGCTGCCGTCCTGGATCTACGCAGCGTCGTGCCGAGCTGATCAGATGTGCGTGGCCGCGCTGAAGAGCCAACTCTTCGCCAGGAATGCACCGGAACCGAGGACTCTGCCCAGCTGATTTGACTGCCAAGACTCGTCGTGTCGTGACGCTACCCCCCCGTTTGTCGTCCTGAAGTGTCGTGCGCTATGGCTCGCCTGCTGTGGCTCGCTGGCGACATCTGCAGCGTCGTTGGCTGAGCGACTAGGCGGAACGATGTGGTCAAAATCCTGTCTCTTGTTTGAATAGAACTCTCATTATATTTAATAAAAAGTGTTAATGTATTTGCTTGTTTCATTTGTGAATTGGGCTCTGGTTTATTGTGAATTTCCAAAACCCAATGCAGATAAGTCTGCATATTGGCCTTATTATCACAACACCTTGGCCTAATAGGCCTGATTACTGTCCAAATAATGTGCATGACCCCGAAATATTACAAAGTGAATCCCAGAGTATTTGAGCTATTAACATTTTAGCACTTTGGGTGTTTTGTACTAAGATGTCATAGCTGTATTGGTCTTTTTACAACTTTGCTCTTGGTCACCGATTCGCCTCAGGTGCTACACGGTCGCCAACAAGCACCCCAACCAAGGTGACATTCGTTGTTTCTAACCGTGTAGACCGTGGTTGGTGACCAAACTTTGTCTACACGGTTGGAAACAACGAATGTCCCTTGGTCGGGGTGCAGAGCAGTTGGACCACTGCCCCGCACCATTTCTGGATTCGACCATTTCTTCTTATGGTCCGATTCCGAGACGGGCTGCAGACACTGCGGCCGGCCGCTGCGGTCTACCGCATGTCGCTGCCGCCGTCATTCCAAACGCGACTGCACTTCAGTCAGCTTTTGTACCCTGTCATTTCCGTACCTTCGCGCGAGTCAGAATATCGGACGTGTTTAACAATAATTTACTGTGTCATTTGTTAGAGGAGGAAGATGACGACGATTGTTGTTATTATATGCAAAAAAAGAAAATAAATGCGTGTAACCGCTCTGCGGTCCGCCGCACTACTGGTCCTGAGACTTGCACCACTAGCTCAGTTGTGCTTTTTTCCAGTGATTTTGAGCTATTTTGGGGCCTGCATGTCTGTTCAATATATTATTTATATATCACGGTAGGTAACATAAATTGGTCAAAGATGGAAGAACTGAAAAAGCCACATTAGTCAAACCGCTCCCGACTCGAGTAAACAGTCAATTACCACCAGTGGGTCAATGCGGTGGGACCACGAGTCGGGAGCGAGTCAAACTTCGTGGGTCTTCTAACAGATTTGACCACGAGGAATTCCGTTGTCCGTGGACAAACTGGTAATCGGCTGTTTTTTAAAGCGGGGCACGCGCCTGAGACAGACCGCTCATTTTTTTAAACTCAAACCATTCATATAAATCTTTTATTTGTTTCGCAGAATAATCGTACAGACTACGTACAGCTGGTGTCTGCTCAGCTTCACGTACGGCGATTGCCGCGCGTGGTCTCTCTGCGACATGCGCTATTCTGTGCCGTGGCCGCTGCTCGTCGGCTACGTGGCGTCGCCGCTGCTGGTCTTCGGCGTCAACGAGCTCATCAAGTGGCAGGAGATTAAGTAAGAGGACAATGTTAGATTAGATTAGAATTTAATGTCATCAAATTCATATTTACATTACAATAAACATAATAATAAAATGTCACATGATTGTCAGAAAGTACATTAAAACAAGAATATTAAATTAAAACTAGTTATCTGCCTACTTTGGGGGTCAGCTACAAGTTTACATTTTTAATCCTTGACTAAACTAAGTAAATAAGCCGCTCTTCTTATTTTTACTTTATTCCTTTTCCTAGAAGGTGAACATAGCGCTTTTGCATGACAAATTATCGTTTTTTTTTTATATCGATGACGAGAAAACTCATAATCAGGCAGCGATATCAAAATTCCCCAACATATACAGGTGTAATAAAAAGGTGTGGTAATACTTTAAGGTGGGCTTCTACTCATCAAACTGAACAATTTTATTCCACGATTTTGTTGAAAGCTGATTTATTTGTATGAAAAGTCCAAAAATATTTTTGCGATTTCTGCAAACAAGTTTTCTGTAGAACAAAAGTTGTTCAGTTTGATGAGTAGAACCCCACTTTGAAGTATTTACCACATTCTTTCGTTACACCCTGTTATAGAAAACCCCATATGTAATCAGGCAGCGATATCAAAATTCCCCGACATATACAATCTCTGTATGTGTGTATGTATTTGTTATATTTTATTGTTTTTTCCTATTTTCAGAGCGGACGTCCGCAACCAGAGGCGCGCGCGTCTCGATTTCGGAACGAAACTGGGAATGAATTCACCGTTTTAAGTGAAGCAGTAACAGTAACTCTAGTCAATTACCTTAACAACGCTTTTAATTAAGTAGTAATTTTGTAATTATTATAAGATAATTATTAGTTTTAGTGTGATTTATTATTACATTTAAACATATTTTTAGGTGCACCTAAAAACGTAAATGTTCTCTTTGACTGTACTTATGAATGACCTAAAAAGAATGCTATTTTGTACTTATTTTATCAATATTTTATCATGTGACTAGGTAATCTGTTTTTAGACGAATTTTATTAACTATAACAATAAAAAGATTAAGAGAATTGTTTCATGATTTATACATTTCAGTCTTAGTCCTCTCAAAGATTTGTATTGACCGCGCGCCCCTGTCGTCTAATCGTTCTGCACGCGCCGTCGTCGTCGGCGGCTCTGATCCACAAAGAGAAGTCCAATAGGGTGGATCGCCACATCCCTTTGTTCCCAACATCAAGCGATGAAGAAGCAAAGAAGTATTGTCATGACAAAAAAATGGAACTTGGGATTTTATGATGGGGATCGGGAAGAACCGTTCTGAAAATGCGCGAAAAATATCGAAGTTCCTGGAGTCAAACTGCTACGTGACAAAACTGATTATTTGTCACAAAAATCCTATGCTATTTTTTGCACCCTTTTTGACATTTGATGAAATACGTATAATTACAATGAAGATGAGAGGCCGTCTGCCTCTGTAACATAGTGGTTAGACCACTCGCTTCACATCAGGTCGCGGGTTCGATTCCCGGCTGAATGACCACAAGTTTGTGGCTACCTACATGTTCTTACTTATGACAGCAAGTGGGACCACGAGTCGGTAGCGTATTTCCATCATTCATCCAACATCCACCAGTCATGGCTTGGTATATCGAAGACATAAAGCTTCTGTTTGTGGTTAGGTCCTAATAAATAAAAAAAACTGGTATGGGAACAAATGTTTTATTAGACTAAATTAGTTTGTGATGTACATAATAGTAGACACCGCAGTCATGTCATATTTCATGCGACTTTGTTTGCACACATAGAGGAGCTTTTTGGGTCAGCTTTTTTGTTCAACAATGTAGCAAACCAAATGGGTTTATAGTTCATGAAAACTGAAGTCTTTCTGTTACTTTTATTGCTTGTATAAACTTCTATCCGATGTCTTAAGCATTTTCAATACTTTACAGCTTACCCACATAATAATAATATGTTATACTTACATAAATAGATAATTCGTTAAAAACAATTTCTAATTGTGTTTTCTATAACAATCTATATTACTGTTAGTAACTAAACACTTGTACTTAGAGGTACATAAAAATAACATGGCATCCTAACACTAGGAGTCATCGGGCAAATCCAGAATTTCTTGTACAAATGAAGCAACATCAGTCTCCTTTTGACTATGCTCTTGACAGAAATTATGCGCCAGCAGCGCATCATAGTTTGGTCTCTGCTTGTAATCTTTTTGAAGACATTTTGTTATCATGTCCTCAAAATCTTCTGAGAACTGTCCGCTGGGCAATCTTGGGGGGTCATCTTTAACAACTTGCTTCAACTGTTCAAATGGTGTGCCCCAAGTGCTGTAGGGAAACTTTCCAGTCGCCAACTCAATCATCGATATGCCCAGGGACCACACGTCACTACGGATATCATACTGCCCAGGATTACCAGTAGGATCGATCCTCTCTGGGGCCATGTATGGTTTGCAACCTGCATCTATAGTTTTTGCTACAGAATCAACGAGGTAACCTGAGATACCAAAGTCACACATCTTCACTTCACCTTTCCTGTTAATTAAAATGTTTGATGGCTTTACATCCCTGTGTATGACTCTAAGTTGCGAGTATAAATAGTGCAATGCGCTCACTACTGAAAATGCAATTTTCCCAAGAATATTCTCAGGGATTGTTCTGTTGTTTTTGTAGACTTTTGGATATAGTTTGTCCAAGCTCATGTCCATAACCTCCATGCAGATCCAAACATCACCCTCGCGGAACATGGCTCCATAGAAATGTACAGTGTAAGGGCAGGCACTCGCTCTCATTGAGACATCAAGATCCATCAGAAGGCGCTTCAATTCATCAGATTGTGAGTTCAGTGATGCAGTGATTCTCTGTAAAAATTCAATTTATAGTAAAGAGTTCTAATATTAACAACAAAATTAAAAGGTAACTTTTATCTTGAAGCAGTATTATTACCTTAACAGCCATGGTGGTATTACTAGGCTTGTGATGCATTTTCTCCACAATGCCGTATGCCCCACGGCCAAGGTCACAGATTTTTACAAGGTCATCTGCGTGCACTGTGAATGTCTTATCATCAACTGTTATGGTTGTCTGCTTATCCAGGTTTCTTGGTGGTGTACTGAAATACAAGAAATCAATTTTATTTGCAAAATAAGAAGCAAGAACGTCTCAAAACGTTGCATTATATCGACCAAGCAATTTTTTTTTATATACAGACATGTATAAACTAACAACTCTCGCATAGTTTTTGTACTCAAAAGTAGTATAACTGTAAATCAACAAATGCACACAATATCAAGTAAAGTTAACCAGATGATTTGACATAGTTACATCTGAACAGGTTCGTCCGTGGGCGTCGTCAACTGTATTTTGAGGTTCTTTTTTCTTCCCGACATGTCTCCAAACGTTTTTAACACCGAAAAGAAGATTTATGTACAGAATCACCGTAAATTACTGAAAAAATATAAACGATGCCCACTGGTTCTGTAACCTCAAGTTTAGGCAATGTTTGCGCTTTTACTTTATAAATAACATTATAATAGGAAGCCCAACAATAGAATTTACAAAATATACTGCAAAATAGTAAACAGAATTAATATTTCACCGATATTCGATTTTTTCCACAAAAAATATTACGCTCGGGCAATATTCAGAGGAGATCACTTCACTCATTTCATTCATTCATTCATTCGTTCCGTCCATTCATTCATTCGTTCCGTTCATTCATTCGTTCGTTTCATTCATTCATTCGTTCAATTTCAAGGTCATGATACTAACCATTCAGTCGTTCATTCAATTATTATTCATTCATTCAATAATCGTTCAATCTCCTGTCAATGTCAATAATTTTCAGAGCACTTCACTTCACTCATATTTCCATTCCGTTCAAAAACCAAGAGTTACCTGACCAGAGTCTGTCCCTTTCACACTTAAAAGATTTATAATTGACTATCCTGCTGAATAAGTATCACGAAAGTAATTTGGAAACATCTTGATCTTGACATTGACAAGTTGGTTCTATAATGGCAGCTTAATTTCTGCAAAGTAAATAAACTTATAATGTTTGGTATCCGTGATCAGTTTCTATGATATTGTTATACATTTTTTCCACATTTGCGTCGAGACGAGCTCTGCGTTTCGAGATAGGACTCCTGTCCTGCAGGCTACTGTAATTTCGTAGTCTATAGATACTTTCAGTACTTTATCGATGAAATGGGTGATAAATAACAATTGGAGTAAATGTTTTAAATGTGGCAGCCTATAAGGCAGCCCTCCTATGTGCACCCCAGCCCATCGGCCGAAGACCATGTCACACTTAACGATTCCTGAAATCTGGGAATGCGTAATCTTCTTCTGCAAGTATAAAGTTACTGGTTGAGGTTAACGAGGCAAATGGAGTGCACAAGTAGATGGAGATTAACTATAAGTCTATCCTGTTGTCATCGTAAACGGTTGCTCTCAGAGCGTACTATGGAAAGCACTATTTTTGACAAGACTGCTGGTTGGAGTGGTCCACACATCAAACAACGAGTTATGAGTAAACTACTCTAGTTGCAAAAAAATGATAAAACCGATGATGATGTTATTGTGTTGTTCCAGTTGCTGGACGAGAGTTCCCGCCCCTTCCTTACGTTACAACGCGCCTTGTCAGCAACCGCCCTTTAGGATCTTCTTGAAAACCTAGTACTTTGTTTATAGTTTTTTATTTATCTTTAGTGACAATAAAATAACGAAGTTTATTTAAAAAAAAAGGTTTATTTAAGTTTATTGACCTAAACATTGCCCTCCGGATCAATAGTATTGATGGAGTAGAAGTCCTACTGTGAAGATTGGACTGGACTGGCGCACTAGGCAGCCAGTCGAACTATAGGAATTCTAGTGTGTGGTGGCTGTAAAACAAAGTTTGTGGCTATCCTTAAGAAATTGCTACATTGGCACAGCATGTCCTGTGAAAATCGAACTTGCAAAAACCCACATTTATGGAGTCTGCTTACTTCACAGTTCGAGGTTATGGGTTTAATTCTCAGAAAGGTATCTTGTCTCTGCTATTAGACTACTTGATAAAAGGAAATTGCATTTAAGAACTAAGAAGAAAAATAATAATATAGTATAATAATAAAAATAATATAGTACACTCATTTCAAAGTAAGATGTTGTGGGTTCTGTTATTGGATACTTGATAAAAAGAACTTGCAAAGAGAAAATAAATAGCTTATCCACTCACTAAACAGCAGGAGGCTGTGGGTTCGATTCCCTGCAAAGTTAAACTTTGTAGGATTAAAAGTTGAGATGATGTCCACCAGTGGGGGAGAAAGCTGTAATTAATTCATAGTCAAGCATTTTGTGAGCTCTCCTGGCTAGCTACCAACATCAATACTAACATTAACAGCTGGTCAGCTTACTTACATCTTTGGCATCATCATCTATTACTATCATCAGGTGAAACAATACAAACGGTTTACTATGATAAAAAAAACAGTACAAATATTTTAAAAATAGGGTGTTTTATTATATCTTATTCTACATGAAACACAACAATTGGGGCACAAATTACAAGTATATATATTAATTACAAACATTACGTACTATGAATACAAAAAAACATTAAAAATAGGGCGTTCCTATTCTACATAAAACGGACACAATAGTTACAAATTACAAATAAACCCCTTTGCAAAAAAACGGGCACTAGACTTTTTTTCTCTATATGATTAAATAGTACAATGCGTATACAATTAAATTCGATACAATTAACTGAAATCCACCTTAGAACGTAAATTTTCTTAGGTGCCCGTTTTTTTTTCAAAGCAGTGTATGTATTAATTAATTGCAAACATTATTAATACAAAAAAAAAACATTACAAATATTTTAAAAATAGGGTGCTCCTATTACACATAAAACGGACACAATAATTGGGGTACAAATTACAAATATTGTCCATACTGCCCTCATAGGAAAGAAGGCCGCAAAGTACACGGAAACTCCATATACTTTGCGGCCTTCTTTCTTATGAGGGTAGCACAAATGTGCTGGTTTCCACGCCACCACGGAGGTACAAGCACCCGGCGCGCTTTTTTTTACGTGGTTTCCCCGTTTTGTCTTTTGGGACAAATAGCCCAAGACAAAACAGGCCTACTCCACAGAACTATTGTTACATATTGGACAATGCATATAATGATTTGGAATAACAATGGCAAAACAAATAAAAAAAATATTCTAATACAAATTTAACAGTTCTCAACCTGAAGAACCAGTTTACATACAGAATTTACATTACAAAAATGTTCTTCAGGGAAAACTTAACTTTAACAGTTCTCAACCTGAAGAACCAGTTTACATACAGAATGTACATTAAAAAAATGTTCTTCAGGGAAAACTTAACTTTAACAGTTCTCAACCTGAAGAACCAGTTTACATACAGAATGTACATTAAAAAAATGTTCTTCAGGGAAAACTTAACAAATTTAACAGTTCTCAACCTGAAGAACCAGTTTACATACAGAATGTACATTAAAAAAATGTTCTTCAGGGAAAACTTAACAAATTTAACAGTTCTCAACCTGAAGAACCAGTTTACATACAGAATGTTCTTCAGGGAAAACTTTGGCCAAATGATAGAATTCAAAAACTTCTCAACCCAAGCTTATACAAAAAGAAATGTCCCTCAGGGAAAAATTTACAGAATTCTAACTTAATAGTCTCACCTCAAGGAACTGTCTATATTATGTATGAATTATGTAAAAACTGTGTGGGAAATTACTGAGTTTGGCCACTTTAGAAATTAACCATTGTTAAATTATTTGCAGAATGGAAGAATTTGCAGAATGAGAGATGGGTAAAATAAAAGACATGGCATAGGGGTAACAATACCATTTCCTTTATTTATCTTTTCTTACTTCCGTTTCCTCTTATGACAACAACGTTCACACTTATATGGGATTTGGAGTTCACCCTTTAAACACTTTTGATGAAATCGTTCTTTACAATGTGCACACGAGACCATAAGATCATCTGCTGGTTTTCTGCATTTGCAGTATACCTTGTATATTTCTGTACTTGATTTCACACACTGTCTTCCAAAATCGGGTTTCCCCGGAAACGGTGGCAAAGTTTTAGAACTAGACGAATATTGTTCTAAGCCTTCATATAGATGAGGACGGAGAGTCGAGTCGATAATATCCAGAGTACATGGGTTTATTCCCATGCATAGTAACTTTGCAAAGGCAATTGCAAACAGGCCACAATCGTAACCATTTCTCTGCTGAGTTACATTGTGATATCTGACTTCAATTTTATGATTGCTATACTGACGAGTCAAACTACTCACAACAGACACTATAGCTGGCGGTATTTGCCCTTTAGTCAAAGAATAATAAGAATCATAAATATCCAGCACAACATGTTCGTCTTTCGAATCAATATAACCGGCGATGCAATTCCAATGATTATCATTGATATTGCATATCTGAACAAAGGGGCCATTGACAACTTCAAAATGCGGTGGGTTCATCTGGGAAAAGAGACAGTCTTGTAATCCTTGGATAGAGTTTCCATATTGTCTTTTCAAAATGGACTGTGCAGAATTTATTATCATGTCGTCCAACCAGCCTGTCCCACGTAGGCATAGCTTATGGTCTGTGCTTAGATGATATTCATTTATTTTCACCCATACTTTTTGATCCATGTCTGTGGTTTTTTGTTGAATATCTGGATTTGGAGTTTTTGTATTTACATTATTGGAAGTTGGTAACGAAGGACATTTTTGATTTTTGAGTATTGTCTGTATGCTTAGTTTCTTGCGTAAAGACGGTTTAGGGGCTTTCCTTATTTTTCCTATTGCAGTTAAGTTAGAGCCTTTCGGACGTCCACATACTTTTATGGCGATAGGCAAAATATCTTTGGTACTTGTTTGCGTGGGGCTTGTTGAAACGGTGTTATTTAAAGGTTCTTCTTTCTTTTGTGGTGGATTATCATGGTTGGCTTGTGCATTATTTTTAGTCTCTTTGTTACACTGTAAAAGAGAGAACACTTTCATTTGGTCATTAACTGTATTATTTGCTGATGACCACGTGTCACATAAGTGTTGTAATGTTGCATATCTTCGAGCAAATGTAGCATCGCCACTTGTTTTTAAAATTTCGCTGAGATTGTTACACAGTTTTTTTGACATAATATACCTTTCACATTCTGCATTTGGAGTAACGAATTTGGATACTTTTTTCTTTGCTTTTAATATAACTTTCTTTTTAGAGATAGAGCTAAAAGCTGTGTTACAAGTATTGACATAATAGCTCTTTCTCCATCTTACTGGAAGAAGAGATGATTCAAAAGCCGGTATTTTGGAAATCAAGCGAACATAAAAGATGTGGCGACATGGAAGTCGGCGCATTAGAAACATTGAACATGTACAACATTTATATGTTGTATAATATGCTTTGCCTGATTTACCAAAAACATTAAATTTGTTCATTTCGTATTGTTGGGCACCTAATAACTCGGATGATTTTTCAAATTGCTCTTTTACTATTTTCCCTGCAAAGTGTGTCGCAGCTACGTCAATAGAAGCTTCTATGTCTTTGTCAATCTCGGACATAAGATTGTAAAATCGTTTTGACTGTTCATCAAAGCATTGTTTTTGCAGTTTTTCAATTAAATGCGTAAGGTATAATTTTAGCTTCTGATAAAAGGTGTCCATAGTTGAATAACGATTAATGTACATCTTCAATTTTTGATTGAAGCTTTCAATGCGATTATTGGTAGTATCTCCCATGTTATGTGTCTCTCTTCTAACATATTCTGCCCACAATTCTTTTATGCTGTACCATCGAAGAATAAAATCAGTTACAAGTTGTTGACCTTCAAATGAAATTTTAAATGTTTCAACCAACGCTTCAAACGTCTCTTCAGTATCAGCATATACGATCATTTGAAGCAAAGTTTTTGCATATTCTTTCGAATCTTTTGACAAGTTGCTGTTATTTACCATGCTTTTCATTGAGCACAAAACATGATATAAACAAAGCTCATGTTTTGCTTTTGGAAAATACTTTGCCAAAACAGTCATTTCCTTTAAGTCTTTATCAGTCATGTAAGACTGCACACTGTCAACAGATTTGGCATTATGTTTAACAAAAAACGATAAGAAACAATCCAGCAATGTAACAGTTTCCTGTGAAAAGAGACCAAATGCTACTGGAACAGAAATGTTGTTTCCGTCAATAATCATTATAGTGTATAGGGGCATACGAGTATCCACCAGAGAGTATGTACCATCCATTAGTATGTGCTCAGGATATTTCTCAAAGAATTCCTTCATCCAATGGAACTGGAAATATATCAACTGTATCTCATTGTTATACACTACTTTTTCAAAAACAACATCTCCGTAGCATACATCTAATTGAAGTTCATTTAAGAATTTTTCATTGCCAAGATAATTACTGCCTCTTGATTTAATTTCATTTTTCCTATTTGTCAGAGTTTTTGAAGAAATAGGTATTCCAGTTTCCGCTTTAAACTGCAATCTACAATTCTGCAATTTTGTGTCATATTTTAACAATGTTTCAGTTTTTTCTATTACAATTTTTGTCTCCTCATTTTCTTTTGTATGTTTCCATTGAGTCTGATTATCTAACTTATAATCTATGACCCGTTTTATGGTATGGTTGATTCCTCTGAATCCTATTTGAGAACTGTACATTTTAAAAATATCTTGACTAACAGAATGTACGGTTAGTCCATTTATATCAGTGTGCTTAAAATTGCACTTTGAAATTTGAAAAACTTTCTTACTAAGTGAGTATGTTACTGTCAATATTGCAGTGCAATTTTTACGCAGGGTACTTTGATAAGGCCTTAAACGCTTTGATACACATTTTAATTTTTGTCCGTGTGCACATTCAAAAGTAACATATTTATATCCACAAGACAGAGGTATTGCAGATTTAGGATGTTTTTTATTGTAACACTCTGCAGTTTGGGAACATTTGACTACAAAAACAGGGTGGAAAGTTTTTTTTAAAAAGCTCTCATATCTCTCTGCAAACTCATTCCATGTATTAAATGTCATTCCTATAGACATACCAGTAATATTTGCTGATTCTTCTAGTCTGCTTTTATTTTGTAACATGGCTTCTGTAAGTCTGAAAATATTACAATCACTAAATTAGATCCAAAGGAACAATCTATACACAAAAATAAACTTTAGCTTTATCCGGTACTGGTTTCATTGGTTGTTGATTAGCATAGTGCACAAACCACATACATTTACATAAGGTTGACCAGGTTGTAGGATATGGACATTTGATTTTTTGATTTTTAGTAGCATTTATCTCAACCGTTTGGTATATTAAGCCCTCAACCGTTTGGTATATTAAGCCGTGGATGCCAGCAACTATCACTAGACAGTAGTTGTTAACCTATATAAGACACCTTATACGCAGCTTGAAAGGTCAGCTTGTCAGAGGGTATTCTTAGAGGCGGGGAGCCGGGAGAAAGAAATATGTAAACTGTATCTCTTCACACTAGTTTCACTTTAATGCTAGAAGTAGTTAAGTACATACCTTCAAGAAAAAATTAAATAAACCTCTGACTCTCTGAAGTCTTTTCGGTATCGTCTGTAAACAAAAAAAAAGACATGCCTTACTTTATTGTCTTTTTTTTAATTATGCTACAACCTTCGTCAGAGTGTATTCTTAGGGGTGGGGATCCGGAAGAGAGAAATTATGTGAACAAAGTAAGATATACAAGTGGCATACTACCTAACTATCCCACATGTAAATCTTCATACTAGTTTCACCTAAGATGTGATGAAATAATGCCAGAGGTTAAGGTTATATAGTATATACATACCTTCAAGGAAAAAAAAAACATCCAACTCTCTCCTCTGTAGCTTTCTCAGGATCGTCTGTAAACAAAACAAAACTAGGTATTGTTTTTTCTTAATCACGCCACAACCTACAGCTAGTTTGGTCGGGGTGCACATAGGGGTGCCTTTTTTAAAGAGGGTGATTAAGGTTGACTGAGGCGACGTCGACGGGTATTACGCAAGTCTCTCTATGGCGTCGTCGTAGCTCTCAAGGAGTAAACCGATAAAGCGAAAGAGTTCACGAAATAATGTTAGGTACCTGGACCTTACGGAATGGCGACCGCCGGCCGCCATATATTTTTGTTCTAAAACGAGTCCAGTGTTTAAAATTACCTACGCAAAAATACAACAACTTATTAATAGATACATACCTGTATAAAAGACAAAAATATAAAAAAAATGACTCTGTATTTAAAAACAACAAACTTTAACAGCTAACCTAAAACTGCCCTGCAAAATACACGTGGTTATGTTACGTATGAGGTATGAGATATTTTTTTAGGGATGTATTAGTTAGATGATTTCATTATCGATATAACTTACAGCTATCTACCGCGCACTACAGTTGAGTCACAATCGTATAACGAACGTGATTAAACCTTGATATCAAAACATATCATGTTTATAATATCTTACTTTATTATGAAACTTGCTGGTGTACCCTGGCTTTATTATTATTATTCGGAAGTATACATTTGGGCTACTCTGACCACTTCGCGCTAGGCGAAGTGGCCGGAGCTGCTCCAGCAGAAGCACAGTGTTATTATTATAATGTGTTAACAACCAATGTTACCCCCAACCCTACTGCAGCGGCACAGGTCTCTTCCCATACCTCGGACGGGAATCACGGGGATGAAGGCCGAATTGGTGTAGTCAGTTAGCCTGTGTGATCAACGACGACGCGACCACACAAGCCGTACTGAGTTATTTTGTTATCCGGGGTATATATGAAATTCCCTACTCGAGAGCAAGCTACGTATACTTATAGCTGATCGTGAGAAAAGGAGGAGTTTTTGTTCCAGAATAATAATAATAGAGGTCAGAGTAGCCTCGTGTGTGTACCTCCCCTCCAACCCTCAGCCCCCTCCCCCCGCCCCTCAGCACAGCCCTCCCTGCCCTCGAATATAATTTTTTGCCACCCACATCCTCCCACTTTCATCCACCGATATCAAACTCCCTTACTTTGCGAATGCACACTACAATCACGAGTGGTTGGTAGTGGATGCTTTTAGAGAAAAGGCTGGAAAGTATATCGATATCATTATCATCATCATCAGCCGAAGGACGTCTTGCTGGACAAAGGCCTCCCCCAAGAATTCACATCGACCGGTCCTGCCCTGCCCACATCCAGCGGCTTCCCGCAACCTTTACCAGGTCATCGAACCACCGAGTGAGAGGCCTGTCTACACTGCATTTTCGCCACTCGAAATATTTTATATTAAAATAAAAATATATATGGGCATTTTTAAAAAAAGTGACGCACTGTAGATTTTGGGTGTCCCTTGGTATAAAGTTGCATTAAAAAAAAATCTGAGACAACAGCACCGAAATGGAAGTTTTAATTTAAATATCGTTTTTGTATTATTTAATTTTTCATAAAAATCTAATCATAAACCTGTTTATATACAAAAATATTATTAAATATGAAATATCGATATAATTTTACCCAAACCTATTGTAGCGTCTATTTGCGTTGGTTGCGTTCATATTCATACCCGGTGTTGCCAGATTATCCCAACCTCAGCTAAGTGGGTGAGCGTTCAGTTAGAATCCTCATGATCGAATTTTGATTTTCTGAATATGCAATTATTTAGTTGCCTAATTAGTGCCCAAAGGAAAAAAAATGTTCTATCGTAGTTTCAGAGTAAATAGAGTTTTTCATTAAGGCTGCTAGCGGTTATAATATAATTAGGCACTAAATTCAGAATATCAAAATTCGAACGTGAGGATTCTAACTGAACGCTCACCCACTTAGCTGAGGCAATCCATCCAAAATATGAACGCTATTTGACAACACTGGAAACTGGACTTGTCAAACGGCACGTGGTTTCTTTTCGTCTCAGCTCAGACTCAGACCAACCTATTTCACAAGTACCTATTCAGAGTGTATTGGCATCAAATCATCAAATTGGTATCTCTTTGCTGTCAACTGTAAGTAATTATGGGTATTATTCTCTAAAAAGATTGAATTTCCTATAAATACCCCTTTGTACTTGATCACTCATTGCCACACAAGAGATAGATCGAACATCGGGTGACGTCTTATCTATCTGATAAATATTTATCCTTTAAGCAAGAAGTTAACTAATTCCTGATCTCTCTCTCCTTTTTGTTCTAAATGCGTTGACATTGTTTTTATAATTTTTAGATGGAAAACGTAAATGGACAACAGGAGGAAAACGAAAATCAAAATAACGTAATTAGTGCTACTAACCTTTCAGTAAATGTATAAGGAGAACATTTTTCAGCTAGTAGTATAGTGTAGTGTAGTCTGTGTAGTGTACGGTTGCCAATCGTCCTGTTTTCCCAGGACATGCCCTGCTTTTTGGGGTGTCCTGGGCTGTCCTGGATAGTTATTAAGCATTGTCCTGAGTTTTTAAAGAATCCTGTTAAGGACCTATGTTTTATAATTCGCGCGCCACTACTCTCTCGAATGGTTCTGTCATTAGGCCTGCGCCACACGTGTGAAGGTTGTTGATTCTTTTTAATACAAAGTAGCAACGTTTTCAGTGCATATAACAATCAGGTACTGCTCTTATACATATATAGTCCTGGCTTTAAACCGAAATGTCCTGGTATTTCTACCTTCAAATCCTGGATTTTACAGTGTGGAGATGGCAACCCTAGTGTAGTGTAGTAGTGCGCTATCTCGCCTTTTCCTTTTGACTGCACTTAACAATTATTTAACATTCTTTTTTCTAATTTACAGAACAACTATGCACAATCACCTCAGCAGGTAATTGCCACCTCAACATATCCTAAAAAATATATTTTAACAATTTCAAGGCCAGTTTTAACTACTCTTAGTAGTAGTAGTAGTAGTGTGTAGTGTAGTAGGTCAAGATAGATGGCACTAACAGTCAAACTCATCCAGGTTATGCAAGTATCAGACCATGCAACTATCACTAAGCTACAACCACTTTGGCTTAACAACTGCCTCTAGTAATAGCAGCCTACACCAACATGCCTTACGGAGCAAGGAAACAGTAAAGATAAATACCTCTTACAGTAAAAACCCATCTTTCTCTATACCAAATTTAATAAAAATTGGTTCAGCTGTGTAAACTTGGAAATGTAACAGACAGATAGGCAGAGTTTTTTCGCATTTATAATAATATAATTTTCTTATTACAGTACCATTATTACGGCGCACAGCAACAACAGGTAATTCTCACCTCCACATATTCTGCAAGAATCGCCATTTATTACCCTCCATTGCAAAGTACCTATTTGGATTTTCAAAAAATACTACTGAACGGATGTATATGCAGTGCTTTCCAATTAAGGTGCAAATCATTTATCCAGGGTAGAGTAACAAGAACTATAATTATTATAAAGCAGTTTTCATTTTTATTAAAATACTATTTTTTTTTGTGATAGGTGATGTGATGGATCTCCTGATGGTAAGCGATTACCGCCGCCCATGGACACCCGCAACACCGGAGGAATCACAAGTGAAATGGGATGGGGGAATGGAAGGGGCGGGGGGGGGGGGCTGGGTTGGGCCTCCAGTACCATCACTCACTCAACACACAAATACTTTAATTAATATATACATATATTATTTCAGATGCGTAGACGTACAATAATTACTGAATTTTATACTGGACCAGAATGGGCATCATGGGGCAGGGGCAGGGGCAGGGGCAGGGGCAGAGGCACCAGATTTCCCTGGGTGATAAGTTATTCCTTTGTAATTTATTTAAGCCTTTATTGCTGCTACGAAACATCAATAATAAACATTCATGTACTCTTCATAATATCTCAGTATGGATGTTTGTTTGCTTGTTCCATTTTCATAGCGAAACTACTGAACGGATTTGGATGAAATTTGGTTGGTAGATAGATAAAGCACTCGGCTAACACATAAGATAGGTGGCGCTGTCTTAACATTTTATTTCTTTCTGGGCCCAATTCTGAAGTCCACGCAGATGACGTTGCGACCTAGTATTATATTAATAATAATAATATAATAAGTAGTATAAGTAGCATTATTTTTAGAATTTTTATGTTATATGTATATACAGGTGTTAAAAAAAGTGCATTTGAAATTTTAAAGATTTTAAAGAGCAGATTTTTTCAATTATTTTCCTGGGTTCTATACTTGATTCTGAGTAACCCCTTAAAATTTCAAACGCACTTTTTTTAACATGTATATTTTTTGTATAAATCCAGAAAACTGGACGCGCACGCCGCCGCCGTCCAAAACAGGCAACAGCTGGGGCGGCTGCGGGTTCGGCGGCGGCGGCGGCGGCGGCGACGGCGGCGGCGACCGTCCCGGCAGCGGCGACGATGATGGTGCCGACGGCAGCGTTTCCGGTAGAATATTCTAATATGCTTTTTCACAATTTAATTCTAAAATAAAATAAATGAGAACCCATTAACTAAAATAAATGAGTGTAGGACCCATTAACTGGGGATTCTAAGAGTCAAACAATTTTTTTGCGATTTGAGCAAAGTCGTGGAACAAAAGTTGTTCAGTACGATGAGTAGAATCCCCAGTTAACGGGTCCTACACCAATATTGTTACAACCTGTATAGGGGAATGCTAGTTTTTTAGAGATATTTTTAAACTGTTTTAAAGTGTAAGTACTCATAATACTATTATACAGTTTGGCTGGGAATCGCATATGGCGGCGGCGCAGCCAGCGGCGACGACGGTGCCGGCAGCGGTGTTTCCGGTAGAATATTCTAATATGCTTTTACACAATTTCTTCTCATTTACCTTCTCATTTAATTTTCACAATTTAAATGAGAAGGCCATTTTCTTTTTTTAATTTAATACATTTCAGAAGTCTGAAATGAATGGTTATATAGCAGAAAGCTTGTTTTAGAGATATTTTTTAACTGTTGTAAAGTGTAAGTACTCATAATACTATCAAACAGTGTGGCTGGGAATCGCTGATGGCGGCGGCGGCGGCGGCGGCGACGGTGCCGGCGGCGGCGACGGCGGCGACGGTGCCGGCGGCGGCGACGGTGCCAGCGACGATGCTGGCAACGGTGCCAGCAAAGGTGCCGGCGGCGGCGTTCCCGGTAGAATATTCTAATATGCTTTTTCACAAAATTAAATCATTTTAAAATCATTTTTGAAGTCTGAAATAAATGGATATAAAGCTAGTTTTAGAAATATTTTTAAACTGTTGTAAAGTATAAGTACTCATAATAATATTAAACAGTTTGGCTGGGAATCGCTAATGGCGTCGGCGGCGGCGGCGGCGGTGCCAGCGCCGGTGCCGGCGGCGACGACGGTGCCAGCGCAGGTAAATATACAAACTAAAATAAAATATAAATCCACCACGAGAGGCTTCGTTAGTCAGAGTCCACTCTATTTCTCATTTTCTTTTCTAATTAAATCTTGCTACTTTGCATTCGGAAAACTTTCTGTACTGTAAAGTGGCGATAGAAATGCGATACTCCTAATGTTATCCAAATTCAAAAGTAACTATTGTTAAGTATAATACTATACTATTAAACAGTTTGGATGGCAATCCTATCTGGCGGCGGCGGCGGCGGCGATGGCAGCGGCAGCAGCACAGCCACCGCCGACAGCAGCGCCGCCACCGCCGACAGCAGCGCCGCCACCGCCGACAGCAGCGCCGCCACCGCCGACAGCAGCGCCGCCACCGCCGACAGCAGCGCCGCCACCGCCGACAGCAGCGCCGCCACCGCCGACAGCAGCGCCGCCAACGTCGACAGCAAAGGCCGAGACTGAGTTGCCGATAGAAAAATTAAAAATAGATTAATAATAATATTTATTATACCACTTATCTATTTTTAATTTTTCTATCGGAATTTTCGTTAAAACAAAACTAAAGATTAATAATATAATATTTATAATTATTATAAATATTATATTATTAATCTTTAGTCTTCTTTAGGTTTTCATTGAATCTTTGATGTTCTATTCTATTCTATTTTTCTATTTGGCATTCCACATCTCATTAAAGGAGTGATTTTGCCAATGTCTAGTGAAAAATGGGAGAATCTTCAGTAAAAAAAAAAATGGCGGAATCCTCTTCTTATGACCGCTTATCTCTGAATCTGAAATCACAGCTATTTCCCCATCACAAAAATAACGTTGAAACTACTCTAAAACGGAAATAATTGAAAAATTAACTTAGCAGACGTGTGCTAGGTACAAGTCCCGGCAACCAACCATCTTTGATGTTCAAATGCTTTTTAAAACTGCTCCATTTAATGCTGTTAGTCTGTAGTGTTGTGAAATGTACCAAACAGTAGTTAAGAAAATTAAACTTAAGACTGATAAAAGAAACTTTAAGACTGAAATTGTTAATTGTGTATTGTATATGTTGTATAGTTCATTCCAATAAAAAAAGCAAAAAGTAAACAGACTTAGTAGGCAACTGATGACATTGAAATGTATCTATCGCAGATGGATTGTATAATCTGCTGTTTTACAAAACCGCTAGTGATTTTACAAAACAACGCCGTTTTGTAAAACACCTGATCGACGTTCAGATGGTTTGCCATTGAGCTATGTTTAACAAAACTGTTAACCACGTTTATACGTACGTATTTAGACGTACCTACTGTATTATGGATACCTACTGGCTACACTTAATAAAGGTATATTTTTCGTAAAACTCAACTTATTATTAAAACTGTTCCTAAAAACACTGTTTTTACTTTAGATAAGATTATTTTCACTCGTATTACTTAATTTATTTATAAATTTTGGCAAATGACTTTCTGTTTTGGACACCATTATTCAATCACAATTTTTTTTCACACCAACGTCTAAATAATGAAACTAAATAATGGAATTATGACAGTTTCAATATTTATCACTTATAATAAGAAATATTCAAAGAGTGTATTGTTGATACTTGGCTGACAGTGGGTTCGATCCCCACACAGGGCAAACATTTCTATGATGAGCAGATTTGTTTGCTCTTGAGTCTGGGTGTATTATATCTATACAGGCTAAAAAAGTATGTTTGAGATTTGGATATAAACAAAAGTAAAACTTCTGTTTGTCCCCGTTCTGGGACAAGCTCCTGGAAGGAACAACCCAGAAAAAGCAAAAGGTAAACTACTCTAAGGTGCAAGGGACTGTACAATACTCTGTATCGCTGAATAGGAAACCGTGCTGGAAGTATTATCATTGTGACTAACTTGGTGGCCTAGATCACTACTTATCCCACCCAGAGTATGTTGGGGCCAGATGACCATAATGATTACTCATCCCTGATATCTTTATAGGACATGATGTGCTTACTGGGGTACAAATACATTCAACAGTATGACATTAAAGTGTGATTTGTCTGTGAATTTTCCAAAACCAAATTTATAACAAAACAAATAATTTAATTAAAATAATCAATAAATATACACTGAAAAGAGGCCACAACAGTTACATACACCATGAACACACAAACTTCACACACTATTTACTTAAAACTATCTACTGGTTCAGAAGTTAGATAAAACAATGCAGTGTAGTAGATTCCATGTATAAAGCGCGTAGGTAGGTCCTTTGCAAGTGTGTCTGGAATTGATTGAACGATGAAGTAGTAGATTCCATGCATCAAGCTTCTTTGCAACCTAGAAACTGTTCCGAGAACCAAGGCCTATGAACCCGGCGGTACTCTGTGTGTTGATTTATAATTGCTTTTGTGTTGGATTTTTTTGGTTCACTACTTGATAGCTTTCTCTCTCAGTTTTGTGGCGCAAGCGTAATTTCCCCGCTTTATCTTCAAATAATTCTCTTGTTGTTTGTTTGATGGAATACATAACAGACTCCTCGAGTCTACGTCGAGACGTCAACGTCAATTTGACATTGAACGTACGAAGTGAAGTGCTCTGAAGAACGAAGAACGAACTGATTTGCTGTGAACGAAGTGATCTCCTCTGAAAAAAGCATTTTTGTCATTCACTTTAGGTCTCTGCGGTCCTGGTAAAATCACAGAATTTCAAATGGCACGAACTGCATGACCAATAGGAAAAATTAAATTTACAGAAATGAATAAATAAGGTTTCTAAATGGAATATTATTGGCCCACGAACTGTCAAATAACTGTTTTTGTGTTTTCCACTCAGGTTAACAACGCGGATGACGTTGTGCGCAAAACCTAGTAAACATACATGCCATTTGGTACAACCGTTGACATTCTTTTTGTGCTTATTAACACCTGTTTGGAATGAAGTTTGTCTATGGTTTGATCCACTTCTATAACCGGAAGTGGTGTCTATGGTAACCGGAAGTTCCTCTGAATTTAGACTCTGCCAAAATATTACACAGGCTTTGACATAATGTATGACAGATTCTTTTTTTTTTTTTTTTTTTAATTTAAAGCATTAACTACCAAGTGTCGGGGGGCGGGCCGGGCGAGGCATGGCATGCAGCATGCCTCGCCCGCCCCCCGACACACGAGTTCACACGACACTTGGTCGGTCGTTCGTTCGTCTGACTGAACAGTATTAGGATTTCTAGATGTGTGTTGCCGATAATAAAAATAAAGGATCGCTTCACATCAGTAGGTCGTGGGTTTGATTCCCGGCCGGCCGGCGAGGCTCGGGATCACAATAGAGCCCTCCTTTGGTCCTATACCTCCAAATGTATTCCGGTTCCGGTACGAAGATAAGCAGTTCTCATTGCATTGAGGAATCCTCGTACGGCCACTTTCATTTTCGGCATCATCACTTACTTTACTATCATCAGATAAAGATCTTTATGATGCCAAGGGCAAGGGTGAACTAAGTGTGAATAAAAAAAAAACATCTGCATACATAGTCATTATATTCTCTCCACCTTTGCTTATAGATTCTCTTTCCTTTCCCCAGAAAAAGTACCTAGTAGTACATGTACTATTGGGTATTCTGCGCTAGCATACAGGATGTAACAAAATTGGCATAGGACCCGTTAACTGGGGATTCTACTTATCAACTGAGATATCACGTGTATTTATTTTTCGTTGAACGCGTGATTTCTAGAGTTCCAAACGTCGGACTGTTGTTTTTAACTCATCCCAAGGTTTGAAACAGCTTCAGGCAGTCAGAAACAACCTGCAACCTTAATGTCTGTCTGGACATTTTTATCACTGTGCGTAATTGGGTTGCCTTTAGAAACGTGCTACTTTGATATGGATGGATGACACAACTGGTTGGGGGAGGAAGAGGAAGGTCTCATGAACCCCCTTGTGAAAATTAGAGTAAGGAAATAAATACTTTTGGAGAAATTGAAAAAAATATTTCCAATATAAATCGTGCATATTAGGTCAAAAATAGTCACAAAACTGAATCTGTTAACCCCGACCAAGTGCCAATTAGGTCTAAAACTGTCACAAAACTAAATCTGTCAACCCTGACTCAGGCTAAATTAGGTCGACAACAGTCACAAAATTGAATCTGTCAACCCCGACTCAGGGTTAATTAGGTCGACAACAGTCACAAAACTGAATCTGTTAAGCCCGACCAAGTGTCAGTTAGGTCAAAAACAGTCACAAAACTGCATCTGTCAACCCCGACTCAGACTAAATGAGGTCGACAACAGTCACAGAAACGAATCTGTCCACCCACCCCGATTCCAGGTGGTCTTGTCTGTCACACTAGTGTTTTTTAAAAATCGGAAGCACGGAGGTCGAGCAGACCCCACCCGCTTTCGCCGCTACGGCTCGCCCGGATGGCTGACCTTTATTACGCAAGGGCGAAGGGGCTGTTCTTCCGCAGCGCTGCGCTGCGCTGCGCTGCGCTGGAGCAGTTTCAAAAACTTTTAGATCTGCCCCTCAGAGTGGTAGGCTATGAAAAACTGGTTTTCCATTTTCTCCGAAACTGTAAGGATCCTCACCCCAACTTCACAGGGGGGTCCCCCTCCACCCCCCCAAAATTAAGGTAGCACAATTCTATTTTTACCGCTTAATTTTCTGAATTACATTACATTGTATTTATTTTACCTGTATTTAAAGATTATATTTTGTACCAAAAAAATACGTGATTTCGGGTAGGGGTTGGAGGGTAATCTAAAACCTCACCACGTATCACCAGGGGGAGGGGGGGCTAAAAAGTTGCTAAGTAACATCACGTGATTAATGGACGACCCCTAACAACGGAAGACACAAACATGGTGATCCGTCTGCTCGTTTGCCACCTGTGCCATAAAAAAAACATAATTTTTATAAACTTACAATTTATTAAAAAAATAACAAAGTAGACTTAATAGCTAAATTAGCCATTGAACTAATTAGTAATCTTACTGTCATGCATTGATGATATTTGAAGCTACTTTGAAGAAAATTTTATAGCCCTCACAGCAAGTCTGGCTTTCTTAGATGCCTCTTCTTTCATCCTATGTTTTTTCTCTTTTTCTGCCAAACCAACCACCACATCATGATGCAAAGCACTTTTGACAGAGGATTTGGAAAACAGTTTGCTTAAAACATAATCATCATCATCATTATTACTTTCTGTCATTTCTTTGTTTTTCTTATGCTTCTTCTTTTTGACTTTCTTTACACCAACTAAATTTTCTATTACTGGCTCTTTGATGCCAGAATATCTTCTTTTTCTGTTCTTTCTGTCTTGGTGATTAGTGTCTTTGTCTGACTTTTCTAAGTTAACAGGATGTTCTTCATTATGTTCCTTAGACTTTTCATGATTTTTAGAATCTTGATTATTCCTTGTCTCTGCAGGATCTAGATTATTCTCACTCATATTTTCAACTTTTATTTCGTGTTCATTACTACCCGCTGCTTCATCTTCCTTAACCTCAATTTCTTGACTCTTCATTGCTTCTTTAATAAGGTTCTCTTCATAATCTTTTTTTACATGTATTTTAATTATATCTATTTCGGACAATACATTTTCAAACGGAACATCTGTCACTTGGTCATCAACTAAATTAATTTCTGGTTTGTCTACTTTGGGCGGATTCAATAGCAGTTCTCTTTTTTTCTTATATTTTTCACGTGGATCTTCCTGAGATGCAACTCTAGCTTTTTCTGTTTCTTTTGATATCCTTTTACTTATTTTTTTAGCCATTTGTTTCATTGCTTCTAGTTTTTTCTTAGATTGTAAGCATTCTCTAGTTGAACTTCCACTTCCGTCATAATTTTTCTGTTTAATTTTATTATTTACAGCAACTTTTGTGTGTTTAAACAGTGAAGCTGTCTCAGTATCTCCATCACAATTTAACTCTTCGAGTGTGAAAAGACCTTGTAAAGTACTTGTTGTGAGGACATTCTTTTGATTAGGATCTACAAATATTTTATTACTAAGAAAATGTTTGAATATTTGCCTCTGGTAAATCTTCTCCTCTATAGTTCCAGCTGAGAGCAGTCTGTAAACTGTTACATTCCTTAATTGCCCAATTCTCCAAGCTCTCTCTTTTGCCTGATTATCAGTCGCTGGATTCCAATCTGGGTCATAAATTATAACCCTATCCGCACCTGTTAAATTAACCCCTAAGCCTCCAACTCTAGTAGTGGCGAGAAACACTAAATACTTTGTATTTTCATTGAAAGTCTTGATTAAATTTTGCCTTTTACTTACACTAACAGTTCCATCCATCTTTAGGTATTCATAGCCTTGGTTTAGTAGATATTGTTCCAAGAGACATAGCATTGATCTAGACTGGGAAAATATCAATGCTCTGTGGCCTTGTTTCTGCCATATTCTAAGAAGAGAATTCACCACTGTCATTTTCCCAGACCTTTTCCAGTGACCAAACCTATCCTCATCAATTTCTTCCAGTTCTTCTTGAGCTTCATACAGATATAGATCAGGGTGGTTGCAAATTTTCCTTAGTGTAGTTAAAGCAACTAATACTCTGGCACGTAAAGGATCTCCAAATCTACTTTCCTTATCGAGAATGCTCCTAACTGTAGCACTCATGAGGTATCCCATGTACAAGTCTCTTTGTTCTTGACTAAGAGCACAAAATAACACCTGCTCATTTTTCTCTGGCAATTTTATATGCTCCTGGACTTCTGCTTTAGTTCGTCTTAACATGTAAGGTGTAATCATATTTTTTAGAGCTTTAGCTATTTCTAAGGCAGTTGCTTCTTGTAACTCAGTAGCATTAGCATATCCTCCTTGGGTAATTGGTTGTGCAAAGTGCTCCATAAATGCTAGATATGTCCCTAACAATCCAGGCCTCATAAAGTCAAACAGTGACCAAAGTTCCTGCAAGCTATTTTGCATGGGAGACCCCGTGATCAGCAGTCTATGGGGTGTTTCAAACTTCTTCACTAGTTTGCTAACTTGAGTTTCCGGATTCCTTATTTTATGCCCTTCATCTAATATAAGGTAATGCCATTTTCTAGCCATCAAATCATTGGAATACTTTACAATACCAGCATATGTAATCAATAAAATGCCATGAGATGTGTGGAGTTCTCGAATGAGTTTGTTATGGTTTCCAATGTGGGAGCCAGAGTGGTGAAGTACAGCAACCCTCAAATGAGGGCACCAGTAGTGGAAATGTGACACCCACTGGTAGATCACAGTTGCTGGGGCCACAATTATGGAAGGGCCTAAGCCACCCCATTTCCCACTATCAGTCTTAGATAGTCCGGCCAGAAATGCAATTATTTGTACTGTCTTGCCCAATCCCATCTCATCGCCAAGCATTCCGCCTGACTGTACTTGGTGCAGTTCCCATAACCATTTGACTCCTATTCTTTGATATTTATAAAGCTGTTTCCATATATAATTTGGTACACAGAGACCATTTTGAAGCTCATGTACGTCTTCATGGTCCTTATGCCCATCTAGAATGTATTGGATATCTGCAGATATGCCATACTCAAAGTTGCCATTACAAGCTGCAGCTACATTTTTTCTCCAATTTGCAACTCTCTCATCATAGAGTTTAGCATCACCATCATCAATTATTTTTGTTACCTTTTGTTTGGCACGAGAAGAACAGGGTATGTTAACAAATGGCAAGTTGATTTCTTCCTCATCATCATCAGAAGGTACATAATCACAATCATCCTCAGAATCTGCGTCTACTAAAGGAACAGGTTTCTGCGAAGTGCTTGCTGATGAAGCATCTTCTCTTACACCATCCTTGCAGTTTTTCGAGTGATGTTTATCCTGTTTCTTAGCTATCAAATCAGCCGCAAGTTTACTTTTCTGTGAAACAGATTCAGACTCTTTCTTGCTCTTCGCTTCACATCTTTGTTTGGCAAGTGCTAGCTGAGATTCAAGGTATTTGCTGATGTCGACCATTTTACTATAACATCATCACATCGCATTACACATTTTTTTGTAAATTTATGCGATAAACCTAAAAAACTGGAAAAAACAGACAAAATCACTTATTATTCATTGCTGTCAAACCACAGTGTCAAATTGTGTTGAACAAAAACTCCTATCATGTACAATATTGTCCGGGGCGTAGTTTATGTACGAAAAATTTATAAAATGTCGACATAGTGATCTATTATATGTAGCTTAACTTAACGCACATGCACCAACTTCATAGGGCCCGGCCGGGTGCCCGAGCCCCCCCATTATTTTATATTAAAATACTGATGTCTTTTTTCTTAGGATACTTTCATACCAAAAAATCTCATTTCCTTGCACCGCAGTCCCTCAACAATAATGTCAAAAAATATATAAAGTTAGTTAGAAAATATGAGGAAAAAGCAACACTTCCGCCCAGCCCCCCAATATTTTATGAAGTCTGCGCCACCGCCACTACATAAACTGCGGGTTGCCTCTTACAAAATTAGTGTCGATTCATTGTCAGTGTCACTGTCAATTTGCCAGTTACTTGGGTTTCGCCCCAAAATATACAGAGAGTAATTATTATTACCTTCTCAACAGGATAGTATATTGTAAACCTTTTAAATGTAAAAGGGACAGACAGAGTTAGTAAAATATTAGCAAATTTTGGAACAGGACCTTGTTGTGGAATGGATGGATGGATTGATTTGGTTCACATCACGCACGTGGAAGTTATTTATTGTTTCAGTTGAATTTGTTTTTTGAAATCTTCTGTAATTAATTGTTCTTATATACTGTAACAAAAAATTGCATAAGGTAAGTTTTAACTTAAATGTTGTCTTTAATTATTTTTGAAACATAACCTATATGCCCAAGCTGTAGATTTACTTGTAATATTTAAGACTGATTCGATATTTTATTCTTTGTATGATTAAAATAAAACCTATATTGTCCTAATTGGCTCCTGCTGTTCATATACAGAATGCAGAAAACAAAACACCAGGGTGACAGTGGAGATGCCCCAGCGGCAAAAAAGAAGAAAGTACAGATCACGAAACCCGATAAAGACATCGTTCAAAATGGGACAGACTCAAAACCGGGTAAAAAGTTTGATAAAACCAAGATAAATAAAGATGGTCCCAAAAGTGGTAAGAAGTTTGATGGTCCCAAAAGTGGTAAGAAGTTTGATGGTCCCAAAGGTAGTAAGAAATTTGATGGCTCCAATGGACCCAAAAGTGGCAAGAAATTTGATGGCCCCAAAGGTGGCAAAAAGTTTGATAAATCTGCCAATTTCAAAGGGAAACAAGACTTCTCTAAGAGCAAGAAGATTGCCAAAGATGATAACACTGGGGAAAAACCAAAGTGGTCAGAGATGAAGAAAGAAAAGAAGCAGCTAAGGATTGTGCGGCGTAAAGCCAAGACCAGTGCGGAGGTGTTTGAGATAGGGCACAAGGCAAAACTGCTGGCTGCTCAGATTCAGAGGTAAGTTCATAAAAATGCCCTAGAAATTCTATTACTGCCACATAATTGTAGGACTATGATTTAATTCATACATCTGCTAGTCTGTTTAAAATAAAGCCTTTAGCAATAGGGTATTTTACTCTGTCCAAGAAAAAATCTAAAACTGTTTATTTACTGCGGTATTTGTAATACGTAATCGATTTAATATGATTTCTATACAATAAAATGAGAAAAAACATTTTATTTTTGATTTACAAAAATCAAGTTTTTTAATCTGTTATTCAAATATCTTTAACGACAGCCGCCATGCTGGTTGTCAGGTGACGTCACAATAGTGGTAAACAATGACATTTTGTTCGCGATATGTGTCAAAATTTTAGTACAGAGCTGTTTTGTTTACTCCTGAAATGACGTCACGACCTAAGCATCATGGCGGCTATCGTTTTCGCGCGCTAATTAGAAATGGTAATTTAAAATGTATTTTTGGGGTACTTATAGGTTTAAAAAAAAAAAAAAATATTTTTGACTTTTTCCCACCTAATGATCAATTTGAGATACTTTTCAAAAAATGGTGAAAAACCCTATTGTGAATTATGGCATATAGCATAGCTCATCACTGTCCCTGTTTGATATAGAATCTCCTTCCTTACAAGAGGATCAGAGAAGAATTGGTATTATTAAGTTAGGGTTTAGCAATATTAACACAGAAAATGTTGAAGCACAGAAGATAGCACCTCTAATTACTACAGCAACAAACCTTTCGTATATATATTAAACATTTAATAACTTCAATTTATATTTAGTAAAAGGAAGGAAAACATTTAATATTATCTTTACGTTTGGCAGGAAAACTGTGAAGCCAGATTTCAGACTAAATTCCTGTAAAGAACTACATTGTCTCATGAAAGGGCAGTACAAATCAATCGCGCTTACACACGATCTCAGCCGCGTCATACAGGTTCTCCTCAAATATGGACCAGAAGACATAAAGAATGAGATCACAGAAGAACTGATGGACATCATGGTGCCAATGGTACAGTCAAAATATGCTCACCATTCAGTCAAGCGTATATTGAAATATGGAACAGATTTTATTCGCCACGAAGTAATAAAGAAGTTCTATGGCCACATTGTATCATTGGCAGCACATTCTATAAGTGCTCCGGTGCTAGACTATGCGTACGGTGAATTTGCTACTAAGAAAGAAAAGATACATATGCAACAAGAATTCTATGGAGAAATGTATAAAAATGTGAGTAAATCTTGTATCAAATCATGAATAGAAAGTATTTTTCATGTGTTTAGTGGTCTATATGTGTGATTTTGCAAGTGAGAAGTCAAAATCTTTTTATAGCCTTTATATGCTTTAACATTACAGATTTATTATATTATAATTTTTTTTTGTGCCTAGTTCTGTTTATCAACAAAGGCCCCTTCCAGTGGCTTTCACTCCTGTTCATAAGTCCTGCAACTTTTTTGTTATTTTTGCATCTGTATAGTTTATTTAGCCTAACCACTTGACAGTCCGCGCGCATCAGTCAAGATACTCTTGACAGTCCGAGCTTGCGGCAAAAAGTGTGCAAATCATTGCGCGTTAGAAAAATGCTTGACACTCTAAAACCACGGGGGCTATGGTAATGAAAAAAATACCATAATAAGTTAAATCTATAGGGATTTCAATGGTATAAAAAAAAAATTAAAAAGAATACAGTGAGAAATGAACTAATATGCATTTTTTACAATAATCTCTGCTATCCTTCTTGATAGTTTCGTCAATATTTTACAACAAATACATTTTATACGTGATCATGTTATTACCTAAGAAGACTAAGGATATTATAACGATCATTTTGGTACATAATAGTTATAGAAATATGTATTAACGGCATTGTAAAACTCACAAGAACACTTTAGAAACAAACACTCAACCACCGAATGACTTTTGATATTTTTTTCAATTTTTTTTTTTGTAACTCGCACATTAGAGACCTTCATACTAAGTGATACCATGATAAATCAAGATTAATTCAGAATCGATAACCATATTGATAATTCAGTAAAACATAAAAAAAATCGATCTTTTGTTCGAAGCGGAAAACTGGTAACTAAAGCTACCGGGACTGTCAAGAAAACCTTGGCATCGGTAACCAAAGCTACCATCGACTGTCAAGTCGCTAATAATAAAAAATAATTAGCTAATCCAAAAAGCCATCGCCGAAATCGGTTATAGTTGCCTATTTACTTTTACTTATTTTCTCTTGTCTTGAGTACCACATTGTTAATTCAAGACAATTTTTTTTCTAGAATAAAGATGACAAAGTGACAAAACTAAACGACGCATACAAGGACTCTCCACAGCTAAAAATGGCCATCTTGCAAGCATGCAAAGCCAATATACAGAGGATTTTAGACAAGAATCTTCATGACGGAGAGTAAGGCATTTAGTATTTACTACTGAATCTAAATTAAGATTTTTTATTTAAGTATATTAAGATGAAATTGTCCAATCACCTAATCGATTTGCTTTTTATCAAATTATCAGTCTCATATAAAAAAAGTTGTTGAATGTGATAAATATACTCTATTGCACACCAAACATAAAAAAATTACAATAAGAAATACACAAAATAAACATTAAAGTCATTGATATGCAAAATCGGCCTTATTACTTTAACATTGTGCATTTTTGTGATGAGGTTAGTAGAAGCTTCAGTTAATGGGTCCTACAGCTTATTTGTTACTTATCGTTTAATTTACAGACTATAATCATAGATTATCAGGTAGGCAGTTGGTACAACTGATAATGCCTCATTATTTTTGTGCAACTAGTATTTTTAATTTTCTAAGGCGCGATTAAATACTCTCCTTTTAAAATTGCATTTTTGTATTTTTAGGTCTACTTTTAATAAGAAATATGTAATACTAATAACATAAGCATATGACTGTTTGTTCTTTAAAATAAGCCTTATCTATGGATCAAAAGGTCTGAAATAACATTTTTAATTTTTTTTTTACATATTTACAGATTGCTCCACTCGGTGCTTTACGACTACATGCGAGAGTGCGGCGCGGAGGAGCGCGCGGAGCTGGGTGCCGCACTGAGCCCGCTGATCGTGCCGCTCAGTAACTCGCTGGCCGGCGCCGGCGCGGCCGCGCTGTGCGTGTGGCACGGCACTAACAAGGACAAGAAGGTATGTGTTGTGTTGATCATTTCAAGCGGTTTCCGTGCCATTTTTGTGCCGTGCGGTTTTGTTTATTTTGACATTTTCATACATTTGGGTGATTAAATATTACAAGAACATGACTTCTAAAATTAATTGGAGGGGGTCTCCATTTGACTGTGTTTTCGTTTTGTGTGTGATTGTTAATTTATTTTATGATGATTCTTTTTTATCCAATAGGTAATGGCTGAGGTGGTCCCATATAAATTGTATCTAAATTATTGTACTTTTTAGCACATTTACAAAAACAATTGTAGATTTTACGATTGAAGTTGGTTGCTTAAAAGCAAAACGTGTTTAAAAGTTGATTATTATATTTTACTTAGTAGATAGAGGTATTACTAAACCAGAAAACCGTTTAAAAAAAAAACAATCTTCTCTCCTAGACAATCTTAATAAAGCAAATTTCTTCTCCAGACAATCCTGAAAGTGGTAAAGGAGCATGCCGTAGCGCTCAGCAAACACAAGACAGGCTACCGACTGCTGATAACCATCTTTGACGCCGTGGACGACACGGTGCTGGTCAAGAAGACGGTGTTGGCAGCCCTCGTCGCTGCCCTCAAGGATGTCGCGAGGGACCACTGGGGCAAAATGGTTAGTGGCTCAAGGATATGGTTATAACATGGATACGTCTATGTACTCGTTTTTAATAGGGGTCATTTTGTGAACAGCAATGCACTAACGCCATCTGTTAGTGCATAAGTGAACGAAGTCGATAACTATGAGATCTTCTATATCGATCCTCTTATACATACACATAAGGCGTACACATAACTGCGAATTCGCGTCGCATCGCAGAAATCTGCGACCTTGCCCATACAAAGTCTATGTTATTAGTATGGCCAAATTCGCGATGCGACGTCGCGAACTTGAAAGTGCAAGTTAACAGAGAATGTTCAACATTTATTCGAAGGTGCAAGTTAACACTTAACATTTTTAACATCAGTACAGTGGTGGTGGAAATGGTTTTTTGTATTAAATAAAATACCATAAATTCAATGCTAACCGGAATACATTTTAAATATACTATGAATAAAATGTTAGAATTTATAGAAGTTTTAGAAGCTTACTGGAATTTCCGGTCAAGAGAGGAAATGTTTACAGCAAAGCGTAAACGTTCTTTGGTTTTTAATCGGCGATTAGACGGTTCATCTCTAGTTACGATATCAAGATATTACAACAACTAGTAAAGTACAATTTCACAACAAAATGCTTTAAACAGTTGATAAAAAGTAACTCAAATTACTACAGTCAAATAAATACTGTATTCATTTGTTATACTGTCTCCCTTAAAACTTCAGCCTATTATGTTTAAAACAGACACTGCATTGGCTAGTAAAGCCTAAAGACCCCGCTGCGTTCCATCCGAGCTTCATCAAGTTCCTGGAAGATGGCGCTGCCGGCGGCTCGTCTAAGAAGGAGCCGGCGCTGCGAGTCAGCGAACTGCGCGCGGCGGTGCTGCCAGCGCTCGCCGCCGATTTGCAAGAAGATCCCGAGTTCTGGCTCAGCTCTAAGGCGAATATGCTGCTGGCGGTCGCAGTGTTGTCTATAGGTGAGTTTGTATTACATTTGTTATTGTTACAGAACGTCATTTCCTATACAAACATAATTCGAGTTTACCTGTTGACCGTTGCGCTACTCTGTGACAAATCGTGCCCCCACCGCCAATGTCGTACCAGCCGCCAAAAATGTTTGAAAATCTCAAATCCTGGCGCCTGTGACACGGAAACCGGTTGTCGGCCCCACTAACCGACTGTGGCGGTCAAAGGGTTAATTACGGAACCTTACATATAAACCTTGATTTTGTATTGTTCTTGTTTTATTTCACAATTTGCTTTATCGTTTACCTTTATCACGCAATTTACGATCAGTTAAAAAAAATGCTAAAACTGAGTTCTATCTAAAATGTTTGTTCAAAGGTAAAACGTCCATACCAGCTGAGCAAGATTTGGTCCCTTTCCTTCTTATCGTCATTCTTTTAACATGCTATTTTAAATTCCCAGAATCTTCAAAAGATATCGTCGACGCGTTAGCCCGGGTGATCTGCCGGCCCGACTGGGTCGTAGCGGAAGGCAAGGCCGACACGCTGGCCGTGGAAGACGCCGGTATCCACATGTGCCTGAAGAAACTGGCCGCCTTGGACAAGGAGCGGGATCCAGACAGCACGCTAGGCAATGCGGTCTTGGAACATCTCACGAATGAAACAGTAAGTAGAGCCCAGAGTTTTGTCTGTGTCAGATCACCCCTATAGATCAAGCAGCTGATGATGGCTTTTAGCCGAGATGATGAAAGAATCAACTGTTTACACGACTGCTGCCGAAGTCATTGGAACGAGGATTTTCAGTAACAGTTTGTTCCGCCAGAGGGCGCATCAGGATTTGTGATATTTTTTTTGTATGTAACTGTCTATTTCCCCGTCGCAAAATAATGCACTCAAAGATATTATACGTGTAACCTCAGGGGATGGTTAAGATGACTTTATTATTAAAGAATAATCCACAATAGGTTCGAGAAGAAGAATTTTTCGCTACAGTCTCCGTAAAACACCCACACTCTTGCGAAAAATTCGAAATTTCGCTATCGCTGGATATAATTCATTACATGAACTGTAAACCGCGTCAAATCAAAAGTTTGAATTACACCAATGGAAAAGTCCTAAAAAATGCAGGGTATTTTATTTTGATGAGTGATTGATCAAATCATGTAAATTATTATTTATAATATTATAATACTTATCAATTAATTAATAAAATTGAACAAGTTGTGTGTGAACTTTATACTAAAATACGTACCATTTTTTTAAATGTTAATTCTTTTTTGCAGGTTAAGGCGTGGGTACCGACAAACAGAGGCTGCTTCTTTTTGCTGAAACTCATTGAAAACAATTCTGAAAGTGTCTCTAGTAAAATTATTAAGAAAATTAAACCACACAGTGGTCTCGTAAAGCAAGAGTCGTCAGAGGGAGCCAAACATTTATTGCAGCACATATCGAAAAAATAAACTTCTCTGGTCATATTATTTATGTTGTTTAATTGACTTACAAATAAAATATACAAAACGTAACAACACAAATAGTTTTAGGACCCCAAAACTTTTTTTACTAATTAATTTAGACACCCCAATTTTAATGGGTAGGTCCTAACACCTTATCTATTTTGTTGACGCACTGTAATAATAACCCTGTACTTAGTATGTGAAATCTGTATTGTATATTTTAACCCTTTGAGCGCTTCGCCACTCCCCGTCAAATCGTGCCCCCAGCCAAAAAGTATACTTAATAGTGTGTCCGCTCATTACAAACCACTAAAATCCTAAGCATATTTCCATCATAAGTGTAGTTGCTGGTAAAAAAAAAAACATTTTCAAATTGTGTCATTTATTTCAGTAAAAGTCAAATTCACATTTTAACCTAATTACTAATTTACTTATACAAAATAAGAATTTTACGATATTTATACATACTTGAAATTAAAGTACTAGTATAATAATTAAATCTACATAATATTAGTAAACAAACACAGGAATTATTTATTTACCTATTGTTCTATAAATATCACATTATGTGTATGAATGTCACAAAAAAGCAGAAAATAATAAATATGTCAATTAAAGTCACCAAAAAATCATTCATTAAAAGTAAATTAGAAAATATAGGTATTTATAGCTTTCACTACAAGTTTAAACTAAAAGCAGTAGTCAGTATGAATTATAGTTACGAATTGTAATTTTGTCCTAATTTTCAATCTGCTCTCGCCATATTTGCCCTAGTGGCTTGCGCTCCACATTTCTGATGATTTTCATAGTTTTCTGCAGAATCTCTTCATGAATTTTCTCTATTGGCCTGTAAATCGAGCAAATACATCATCACTTAATATCAGGTGAGATGATGCCAAGGGCTTGCCAATTGTGGATAATCTTTTTTATCAATAAGTCCCGTGCATTTCCATACCAGACTAGGCAATACAGAATAGTCAGATAAATAAAAAAGTAAGTCATCACTCTTAAACCCATGTCAGTTCACACAGGACTCCCCGAGATATGCAACTTATACCTAGCTGGCCGGCCCTGAGCTGAAACCTGTAGCCGTTAGACAGCGACCTTGTTCAAATCGTCACTCCACCTAGCCGAGATGCATTCAGTACACTTTATCTAACATTATCTCCACTCCAGAACCTTACTTTCGTTATTTGTGTTAAATGTTTTACGTTAAAAAAAAGCAATCCTTTTTCTTCTTCCAATGGATAACCTTGATAAGGTGCAATAAAATTTTTCATCTCTAGCTGGCTCATTGCAAAAAGTTCAAAAATAAAATATATGAAATATCTCGCAATTAAAAGCTCTTTCTGAAATTGCAGAAAAACTAACATGCTTGGAACTTCAGTGTCCAAGAATGTTTAACATCAGAGATATATATTTTTTTTATGTGATAGGTGGCAACCAAGCGGACGGATCACCTGATGGTAAGCGATTACCGCCGCCCATAGACCCGCAACACCAGAGGAGTCACAAGTGCATTGCCGACCTTTGAAATGGGATGGGGGAATGGGGGGGGGGGGGGTTAGGCTTCCGGTACCCTCACTCACTCGGCGAAATACAACGCAAGCGTTGCTTCACGCCGGATTTCTGTGAAGCCATGGTATCACTCCTATCGAGCCGGCTCATTCGTGCCGAAGCGTGGCTCGCCCATTGTCAAAATCTAGAATTATTTGATACTAGCTTCCGCCTACGACTTCATCTGCATGGACTTCAGAATTGGGTCCAGAGAGAAAGAAAATGTTAAGGTGGCGCCATCTAGTGACGAAATTTTAGAGTTTTTAAGCATTCCTCTGGGAACCCTTAAGTTTTCTGGGAAAAAAAGTATCCTATGTGTTAGTCGAGTGCTTTATCTATCTACCTACCAAATTTCATCCAAATCTGTTCAGTAGTTTCAGCATGAAAGTGGAACAAACAAACATCCATACTTTTGTATTTATAATATTAGTGAGAAGTGAGATGAGATATACTTTACTTTTAATAATAGAAATACTAGATAGGATATTTCCTGTAGATTTAGTAAAAACTAAGAAGTACTACCTGCTTGCATCCAAGACTTCCCAGCTGTCGTCCTGTAGTTTCATGTATATGTCAGATACTTTCTTTTGGAACTCCAATTTTTCATATCTGTAAGTGAGAAGTTAATATCATAGGTATTTTTTTAACTTGACAGGAAATATTACCAGATATTGAGATCATAGTAACTTCTTACCAGCCTGTTATAATATTAATTGACTTTAAAATTATGGTCTTGTAAGTTTTCCTTAAATAAATGAATAAAACATGCGAATAGTTAGGTATATAAAAAATACCTTTCATCACCAAAACCATTTCTTTGAGCGACATTTTCTACAGGTAATGTAAGAAAAAACACCTTGTCAGGTTTGGGAAGTCCGGCATCTGAGTTTTTGCACCAGTTTATGTCGAGACCTGAAATTGATAGTGAAATTACCATAACTGGGCAAGATGCAGATTAGAGCTATGACCAACAGGCCATGTTTCCTCACACTGCATTGTTTTAAATATTTTTAGTAGCCAACCCTAGCAAAGTCCACTGCCACCACCATAATGGTCTAAACTGACAACAGAATTGAATTTTTCTCATCATGATCACTGGTATTTGTAAAAATTTATACCTTTGGCAGCTGAAAAAGCTACACCTGAATAACAGTAACGATCTACAATAACACTAATCCCATTTTCTAATGACTGAATTATATTCTTAGCCCGCTCCCAGCGGTTTGCCGAAAACAGTAAATGAATTGCTTCATCAGGAAGTTCTTTCTGAAAAATATAATTTTGCATAAGTAAAAGAAAATATAAATGATAATTATAAAAAATGAAAATTTCCAGTATAGAATTTACCTTTGATTGTAAGTAGCTATCAACAACTTTTCCTATATCTGTATATCTTGCTGGGAAGTTGGTGTATTCTGCCTCAACCTGCCTCTTCAACAGGGCTTCCACTAAAAATGTTTTTATACAATCTCAGTATAGAAAATAGTGTAATGCAAAGAAGTAGAAGATATCCCAAAAACTTAGTTGTAGAAGACATTTTTCAGAGAACTAACTTCAAAAAAAATTGTTTCTGGATGGATCAAAAGGTATACCAATTCCAATAAATATCCTCAGTATTAAATCATTGCCTTTCAGTGCGTTTAAAAACAAACTATATGTGTGGCTTCTTGAAAATATGTATTATTCTGTTGATGAATTTTTGAGTCATAAGATTACAACATAAGAAAGTAATGATCCAGATCTTTATCACTTAGTGACATCATCAATATTATTTTATTATGTTTAGCTGTTTCTTATTTTCTTTCATTTATTTATTGTTGTATTGAATAATTTGCATGCTGTAACTGATTATGGCTGAGCAAGAGAGCCTTTGTTACCACTGACCTTATTAGGTACCTTGCTTAATGGCAAATAAATTCTATTCTATTCTATAAACTTGAATGAATGTAAGATAATACATGATAATATAGAACCACATAAGAACTTACCGAGCACTCTGCATTGTGTAGATTTGCCTGTCCTGTCTATACCTTCTATCACTATGAGTGCACCTCTTTTTAAAGTCATGTTGTAGAAATTGAAATAGTACCTAACTAACAAAAAATTATATCGAGACGATTTGGCATACAGCACTAATTCTTCGTGGCAACAACGAAAGATAGACTGCAAAGAAAAGATAAATAGACTGATAATTAACGTAAATACACCGCGCCATCGTGCAACAGCCGGTTGAAGGGTTACCAGTTGCGATTGATTTATATTCCCCTAAATCAATTTTTGTGTTCCCTAACAGCCTAGCCACCGCGCACTGTCATATGAACAGTCGAGTCAGTCGATCAACTGTTTAGTCACATTCGCAATGCGATAGTCACATGCTGGTGCGCGCACTACATCGATTGTGAGTGTGACTAAACAATCGCACGTCTAGAGTAGGAGCCAGAGTTCAAAAATATAGGTACGATATTTATAATAAACATCAAAATATCCGATGTTTCTGGTCAAGTTTCTGGCTGAGAACAGGAATGGCTGAAGATTGCTGTAATTTGCTTTGCTCTAAAATATAAGAAGAATTAAATGGTATCTATATACCGAAATAAAAACACTAACACTAAAAACAATAAAAACTATTTTTTGTAGCAAGCGTAGACGATCGTTTTGGTTAAACGTCAATTAAATTATTATTATAACTAGCCGGGAGACCGAGCGTCGCTCATTCAATCGGAGTTTACATAAACTAAGTACATATAAGATATATAGGATGAGTTTAAATTAGTTCTTGATACGAAAGGCTATGCATGTGCTCATGAAAACAAACAACTTTCCCTAAGGAACCCATAGCTAAATCGCAAAAAAATGTTGGTCTCTTCATACAAATCAATCAGCCGAGCGGCCAAATTAGTATGAAGAGTCAAAAAAATTTTTTGCGATTTGACTATGGGTTATTTACCCTGTAAAAGTCACCCTGTATTTTCTATGAAACAATTTGCACGGTGCTGTTTTAGTCGGTAGTGGCCTTCTAAGGGACGAAAGGACAAGCAATATTTGTTCTGAAAATATCTACAATAACTTTTTATAATTTGATTCAATTGAAAAAAAAAATACATGCATATTATCCTTTTTTTTGATAAAAAACAGAAAAATATTCAATGATACCTAATATTAGAAAGTTGTTCATCATTTATTATGATTTTAGTCAGTAATATCAATCAGTTTTGGCGACTTTTTAGAGATTTCCTTATTGCAAATGTTATCAGCACCATCTAGTTGAGTTTAGAGAAAGCCGTGGAAAATTCCCTATTATCTCAGAGGAAGGATATATTCCTCTGAGCTATTATTGTCAAACACGGGGCAGGGCGGCACAATGTTACTTTACTCTTTGGGTATGTAATTCACATATATGGCGAAAGATGGCGTTATTTGTCTCGAAAATATAAAGAGGTTAATTTTTTTTATCACTCTTAAGTCTTTTTATTTATTTACATAAGTTCACACAAAATAAAAAAATAAAAAGACAAAAAACTACAGGTTGTTGTTTTGGTCGACAACGAGCTTTTCAGGGGTGATAGTATACATGATACTGACGCCAAAAAAAATATAAAAATGGCACCTTGAATTTTCATAAGTAAATCTTAGAAAATAATTAATTAAGGTATCCTTGTTTCCGTGCGTAACGTATTTTAACAATGAATGGTTGCCTAGCAACGAGGCGAGGTGTGCGGGGGTGCGCGAGGGCCCCCGACTGCGGCAGCGCCGCGGGCGGCGCGGGCAGTATGCTGCATGCCTCCGCGCCAAACCCGCGTTCCTTTTTCTCAGCGAGATCAAGCGCCTCTGCGCGTGAACTTACGCTACGGCTATGATCAGGGACAAGTCTTTATTCAATAGTCGTGAACTGAGCGATGTAGTTGTTAATACATCGCTCAGTTCACGACTATCGAAATGTTTTTCGTGTGGTGTAAATCAAGTCGAGTGTGTGAGATAATAATAATAATAATAATAATAATAATAATAATAATAATAGCGTAGGGATGTGACGACCCCATCGCCACTGATGTAGAGGCTGCAGTGACAGCGCAGCCTCTTCATCAGTGTAATTAGTCAGTACCCCCTGGATTCGGTGTTGACCGTGCCGAATTCCAATTTGACCCCGGGTACAAAAATAAAGGGGTCCATAACGGTCAAGCAAAAAAGATGATGGAAAGTTCAATTGAGGAAAGACGCATAGGGTCGCTGCCCGGGGGCCGCCGGGGCGCGTCTGGTCACGCTAATGCCAGGCGCGGCAGCATGCGAGTTGGCGCATCACGACCGGCCCGAACACCTGGCCGGTCACTTCCATCATCGCCACCAGTGGGCTTGGCGTCGGCAGGGTCTTCACAGGCCCAGCAAGCGGCGCCCGCCGCTGGTGGAGTACGCCGCATGAGATGGTCTAGGTTGCAAAATGAGAACCTCATGCGAGCGTACTACGGTGCGACGGGGGGAGAAACTCGTCGGACGGGGTATCGAGTGAGGATGCATCAAGAGTTTTTGCGCTTGGAGCCCGCATTGTCTGTCTCGGAGCAAAACCTCTCGGACCGAGTTCGGTATATATTGCGCTCGAACATATTTAGCGCGGCCGAACTCGAAGGACTGCGACGCGAAGTCGTTCCGGTCTCAAGGTCCTCATTAAATGGGTCGCGGCGTTTATCGGCGCATGTGCCGCAAGTGGTTGAACCACCTAATAACCCCTCACAAGTACCAGGTGAGGATGTTGAGACTGAAACGATTTCCCAGGAATTAGAGCAAATCAGGAGCTCACTTGAGGAGGCGATTCAGGAAGTCCGCACTTTGCCTCTTGAGGAGAGGCCGCGGCTTCCGCGATTGCCCCTTAGCGTCCGGAATCGGGATGTCATTGAGGCCGTAAATCGCATGCTGCCAGAATATTTGGCGTGTAGCAGCGACCTTGGTGATACAAACTCAATCCTTTTTGGCGCTGCAATGGCGGTCTGTCGGTATGTGGGTGCCAAAATGCCAGAACCGGCTCGCACGTCCGCCCTGCGGGGAAAGCCGGCTTGGCAAAAGAGGATTGAGCGTCGTATCACTAAGGCAAGGGTCCTCATTGGCAAACTGATCGCTTTCAGGTCGGGCAACACCAGGCCCCGAGTGATGCGCTTTGTTAGGCTCGCATTTGCAGGATCAGACTTTGATCCTGCAGGGCGCCATGCAATGCGATTAGTTGCAGAGCGCATCGATGACCTGAAGCAACGGATAGCTGCGTGGGCAAATCGAATTCGGCGATACTCGGAGCGAGTAGGCCGGTTTCGCCAGAATCGCCTCTTCATGAGTGATCAAAAGAAGTTCTATAGATCGTTGGACCAACCTGCTGTGTTGAACAATGGCGAAAGCCCAGATCACGAGGGAATGGTGGCCTTTTGGCGTAACCTGTGGTCTAGGCCCGTACATCACAACGAGGAGCGGTGGATGGCTGAGTTGGAGGAGGCGTATGATAGCATCGAACCTATGAACCCCGTGACCATTAGTGCCGATGACGTGTCGCAAGCGGTCCGTAAAGCTCCGAACTGGAAAACCCCAGGAAGCGACGGACTGCACCACTATTGGCTCAAGGGGTTCTATGCTAGTCACGAGACCTTAGCCAGCCAATTCCAGCAAGCACTCGAGCAGTGTCAGGTTCCGAACTTCTTGACTACTGGGATCACTCATTTAGCTCCTAAGTCGAGCAATACCGCTGACCCTAGCCAGTACCGCCCCATTACGTGTCTTTCTACAACATATAAGACACTAACATCCATTCTGAAGGCCAAGATAGACGCCTTCATAGAGGCGAATAACATCATGGCGGTAACTCAGAATGGATGTAGGGGCGGGAGTCGCGGTACGAAGGAGCTGCTCCTGATTGACACGGTCGTGGGCAAATTGGTGAACCGCAATCGACGCAATTTCTCCGCTGCCTGGATTGATTACAAGAAGGCTTTTGACTCGGTTCCCCATTCATGGTTAATGAGAGTTCTCGAGCTGTACAAGATTGATAGTACAGTTAGAGACTTCCTCGGTACATGTATGGGGCAATGGAGTACGATCCTTAGTCTCCATGGTCAGCGGCTGTCGAATGCGGAAGACCGGATTTGGATAAAGAGGGGTATATTCCAGGGCGATTGTCTGAGTCCACTTTGGTTTTGCCTGTCTCTGAATCCACTCAGCTTTTTGCTCGAGAAATCAGGGACAGGATTTCAGTTTCAGAGAGGGGGCTTACGCATGACCCACCTTTTGTACATGGATGATCTCAAGCTGTTCGCCCCAAATGCAACACGGTTGGAGGAGCTGTTGAGAATTACTTGCAATTTCAGCAGCTCCATCAACATGGAGCTAGGGGTGGATAAGTGTGCGATCCTTCATGTAGAGAGAGGTAGGGTGGTGCATTCGAATGGAGTCAATAGTGACTCCATGAACATTCGTACCCTCTCTGAGACTGAGACATACCGGTATCTGGGTATGTTGCAGAGCATTGGTGTGAACGAGATGGAGGTAAAACAGGCAGTATGTGACGTGTTTTGGGAGCGCCTGGCAAAAGTTTTCAATAGCTATTTGTCGGGCGTTAACAAGATACGTGCAATCAATGCTTGGGTCATCCCCGTTCTTCTGTACACCTTCGGCATACTCAGATGGACACAGACTGAATTGGATGCCCTGGATCGGAAAGTCCGCACTACTATGACACTCCACAGGATGCATCATCTGAGGTCGTCAGTGATGAGGCTGTATATTCCGCGGAAGAATGGCGGTCGTGGCCTTTTATGTGCAAAACAAATGCACAACCGTGAAATATGCAGCCTCCGAAGCTATTTCCTGGCGAAAATCGACAGTGATTTGCATAGAGTTGTCATAGTATGTGATAAAGGACTAACCCCTTTATCCATGGCCCAAGAGAACTGGCAAGCGCCGGCTGTACTTAGCACTACTGAGCGGGAAGCCATTTGGAAAGAGAAAGAGCTGCACGGAAGATTCTTTAAGGCTCTTTGCAGATCCTTCGTAGATCAGAAGGCTTCCGTGCACTGGCTGCGTTTCGGAGACCTCTTTTCAGAAACCGAGGGTTTTGTCTGTGCAATACAGGATCAGGTAATAAAGACGAACAACTACAGGAGGTTCATAATGAAAGACGGTACTTTGGACGTATGTCGGTTGTGCCGTGAGCCAGGTGAAACCCTGCGCCATATAACCTCCGGTTGTTCGATTCTTTGTAATACTGAGTATCTGCACAGACATAACCAAGCAGCCAGGATCCTGCATCAAGAGATCGCTCTAAAATATGGCTTCGTAGCTCGCCGGTTGCCGTATTACAAGTACACGCCGGAGTCGGTTCTCGAAAACGACCGCGCCAAGCTCTACTGGGACCGAGACATCATCACGGACAGGTCTATTGATCATAATAGACCTGATATCGTGTTGATGGATCGGGCGCAGTCAAGGGTGTTTTTGGTGGATATCACTATTCCACACGATGAAAACCTCGTGCAAGCCGATGCCGACAAGAGGTTACGGTACCTTAACCTGGTGCACGAGGTTACGGATGTGTGGCAAGTGCAATCCACTGAAATCATTCCTGTAGTCCTGTCCGTTAATGGTTTGATCCCTGCTGACCTGGATCGTAACCTTAGACGGTTGGGACTTCGAGGCAGACCGACAATAGCGGCTATGCAAAAGGCAGTCCTCCTCGACAATGCCCGGATTGTCCGACGCTTTCTCTCCTCGTCGCACTGACCTCCAGCCGACTGTGCTTCTGCTGGAGTAGCTCCTGTCGCTTCGCCTAGCGCGAAGTGGTCAGAGTAGCCCAAATTTATATTTCTGCATAATAATAATAATAATAATATCTGGGACAAATCACACACGGTCATCTGGGCCCAAAATAGGATTCCCTGTATCTTGGGAACCAGAGACTGATATACATACACATATACTTTTAAATACATACATATATAGATATAATACACCCAGACTCAGAGCAAACAATTCTGCTCATCACAGAAAAGTTTGCCCTGTGTGGGGATCTAACCCACGACTCTCGGATCAGAGGTCAGGATCGCTAACCACTTAGCCACCGAGTCAGTCAAATTGGAGTGACGTCGCGCCGCCGTAATGTGTTACGCAATAAAAACATTATTTACAAACTCCGCAAATCGTGTTTTACCGAAAAAACATCCCATGCTCGAGATAGAGCCCAAAGTAGACAAGAGTTCAAGAAAGAAGCTATCTTGGAATACTTCTCCCGACAGGTTCATGTAAGTGTCATTGACCTTTTTGTAGGAAAATTCGTGAATGAGCCGGCCGTCATTGACTGACTGCGCGAACATGCGTTTTGATAATTTTAGGAAAATATCTAGGTATTTTTTTCAGTAGAATCAATTTATAAAAAAATATATTATAGGTATTTTCAGAACAAGTATTTTTTATACTTTCATCCCTTAGAAGGCCGTTGTCGACCAAAACAACACCCTGTATAAAGTCTCATGGGTGGGATTCGAATTCGGACCTAAAAGCAGCAAAACGTAAGTAGCTCGCACCAAAACAGCTAATCTACCAAAGTACTTATATGGAATGATTAAAAATAAGCATTATATGCGTTCTCCTTTTATATAATTTCGCTCATATCTCCCTTAAATCATTTTTTTCGAAGATAATTCCCTCATAGATCGATTTCTGGTGATTTTTAACCCCTAATCCTAGATTTTCGTCGTAGGGTTTCACGCCGTTTTCAAAATCGTCGAGACACTTAACTCGTCTAATAGTATAGGATATGCCTGATTTCATCTCATTATTTTCTTTCCTAAACCTAGGCATTTCATTTCCCCAAAATTTCCACGATAGTAATTTTTCCCGCTGAACGAGAAAACAAAAACAATCTGGCAACGCTGCGCTTCCGGTGGGCGGGAAAATGAAAACTGACAATGACACTGGGCCGCGTTCAGAACAGTCCTGCACTCTGATAGCAACTGTTTTGTACCCTCTCTTTCACACTTACGTGATTTATATTATGCTATCCTGTTGTCAGAGTGAACGGTTGCAGTCAAGTGCATGTTCTGAACGCGGTCAAGGACCTCTTTGTTATACCTACTGCGTGCACACATGTATAATGTCCGTGAGTGGCGGCAGGTGGCGGCGAGTGGCGGGCGAGGCGAATGGCGATGGCGAGGCGAGACAATGAGCGTGAAGCTGGAGCCTCACCATAGAATTTCGACATTCTGATTACACCAAGTGTGTTCACACCGACTGTGGAGTGGACTTAACCGAAGAGTTTTATTATCTAGAGTCGTAATCACCTAACGCTTACATGAAAAACTTCCTGATTTATGGGAAAAGACCATTTGTTAGTTCCTTTATGGTGAGGCTGTCAGCTTCACGCTCACTGTCCCGCCTCGTGTCTTCTAAGAAGTCGTTCCAAAACCAAGGTAGGGTGAGGTAGAATTTAACTCGGAGAAATGAAAGAGACGTAGCTATTTTGAGAAAGAGAAAAAAAATATGATTTTGGAACGCTTGCGAGTGATTCCAGAGTGACAGGGTAACAAACGTCATCGAAAATAATTCAGAAAGGTTTCTAGCTTTTTTGGGTAGTATTCTGTCTTATTTATGGCTTTAACACCTTCGCAGATACAAGCAATCGTATTTAAAAACAATTCCGAAGATAAAATGTTTGTATGTCTTAGTCTGTTCCATTACGCCAGCGGAATGTTATAGCTAAGAAGAATGTGAGTATAATAGGGAATTAGAGCATCATTAGGACTTACTGTGCGCCAGCAGCGGAATTTGTGCGTCTTATAATTTCAGAGATATTAATTAAAAACCGATTCCGCCAGGGTCACGTTCCCCCAGCGGCATGATTTGGAAAAAGACGGTCTAGCTCATAACAATGTACATGACTGAGTAGGTTTTGTCGTGTTATAAATGTGCGCAAATAGCGGAATTTGTGCATCTTACGGTTTTCGAATTATTCAAGATTCCGCTGCAGTAACGTTTTTGGGTTTTCTGTATCTCGAAAACGGCTGATAGAAGAAATTTCAAAAAAAAACACTAGTACACCTTAATTTGTGCGTAATTAGAGCAATGTTAGTTTTTTGAAAATTATGATATTTTTTTAGTAATGAATTTGTTTAGAAAATCAGGAAATTCTGATTTACAAGGAAACGAGTGAAGTTGCAATCGAATAAAGAGCACTCAAATATTCCTCTAGTAGACCCTAACAATATCTGCAATTGTGGATTGTATTATCCAGTCAATTAGTGAGATATACCATTTAATTACGAAATAAAGTTAGTGAAATTTTAAAGATTTAATTTAGTGCTCCCATAAGACTATAAAACATGAAATTTTCCATAAAATTAGAGCGTCCTGCTAGCAAGCTTTCCTGTAAGTTTCAGCTTTGAATAACGTTGATTTAAAAAGATTTACCCAAAAGAAGAAAGAACAAACATTTTCCCTATAACCGGACCAAATTAGAATGTATACGAGAAAGCGGCCGCGCCATACAAAAGGATAACCTTCCTAAATTGGTAGCATACAACCAGAACTAATTGGACAATTAAGCAGAAATTTTTTTGATATGATGTTAATACACCGTGCTAATTTAATGGCTGTTTTCCTGAAAACTGCGTGCTATATGCATTATTCCTAAGCCTTAGGGACTGTTACTTTAATAAAAAAACAATTTTTAAATAATTTAAAATTAAAAAACAACAACTGCTTCTAGTGTCCCTACTGAATCTTAATACGGGGATACCTTAGCTAATACAATAATAAATAGGTACGCACGCATGCAACTGACCCGCAGTTTCCCGCGCAAAATGACAATGTAATCAATCAAATAATCTTTGAAATAAATCTGCCGAGCATTGACCTCGAGGTACCGACCGTTGATAATTTTAATGATAAGGTGGCAATCGAAAAAAAATACGTAAAATAAGTATGTTGATATTTTAAGCGTATTGAAAAAAATGGGAATCAACTTTTTGATACTTTTTACTTATGTATTGGCTCAGCTTTAGAATATGCAACACCACAGATTGAGTTGATATTTTTTTTGTAGGTAGGGGTTACTTAGGTGTATCGTTTCCCAAAATTTCACGGTGCGGAGCGCAGTAGTTTTTGAGATATGATTTTTTGAAAATTACGTATTTTCAGGTGAAACTATGCAAAAACAGACGCCATGACAGCAAAAGTTTCGTTTTATGCATTTGTAAACGTCAAAATTACGCATCAATGTGACATAACGTGCGGCATAATAATGATATTTCGGATGAAAAGTTAAGTGTCAAGGAACGTAATTTTTACGAAGGTTGTTCCGAAACATACGAAACTGAGTAGCACCCCTCTTGAGTTAATTTAGGTTCACTTTTGAGTCACAGATCCGAATCGGAGCACCCCGATTCCACGTAGTCTTGTCTGTCACACAACTAGAGTGTTTTTTAAAAGCGCGGAGCCAGAAGCTCGCGCAGGAGGTCCTGAGCGGAGCGTGCACTCGAGAGCGAGCGTAGCGAGGGGGGGAGGTGGCGAGCGAAGCGAGCCGGCGACCTCCCGAGTGGAGCGATGGGCGAGAGTGCTAGCGGAGCGAAAGGGGCGACGTAGCGAGTCTTCTGGCGGAGCCCACGCGTTTTCTTATCGTTTTTACCGACATAACCTCAAAAAAAAAAATTTTTTTTTTCGCGTCTCCGCACTTTGGGGAAGGGTGGGGAGGGTTACCCCCTCCCCCCAACCCCCCTCACCCCCCCTCCCCCTCCTCTGCGGTGTTGCATATTCTAAAGTGCTTCCAATTGGTGACCCTCACGCTCAATACACAGTAGGCAACGTTTAACAATGCTTCCCTTTAGCTTTTGCAAGGTCTCAGTTTGAGTTTTTACCACTTCAAAAGCGTCAATAATTCTTGTTTTGAGTTTGTTTAAACTTTGCACTTCGTCACTGTACACTAGTCTTTTAATTTCCGACTATAAGTAAAAGTCCATGGGCGTAAAGTCAGCACTCCTTGGTGGCCAGGCCACAGGGCCTCCACGGCCTATCCAGCGATCATCAAATTCGGAGTTCAGGTACGCTCGGACGGACAGTTGGTAGTGCGCAGGACAGCCATCATGCTGGTAGTACAGTGATGATAAGTATGCAAGGGGCATATGTATGCCCCTGGCACTTCGTCGAGTAAGTCAGGCACTACGCACTGCAGCATGTTTACTAGCACTAGGTGTTCCTGTTCAGCGTACAATCGCCTAGCTTCTGCCATGTCATTGCCTGCAATTGCATACCTACATTCTAACCATTTGCAAATACTCGACATTGGAGAGCAAACATAATGTGGATCACCTATGTCACCGTTTTACGCGCGCGCGTCCGGCGTCACTCGAAGGAAAACTATGCAACAGGTACCCCGTGCATGCACGAAAATTAGACTGATTTTGATTTGTTTTGTGGTGTGTGATGTGATTGTGTAGGGGAGGGGGTGGTCGCGCGAGGGCGCATCTTAATTGGTCGAGAGTCCATGTGGACTTTGTTTTATTGGTGTTTACGTAAACTAGGTACAGATCGCGTTCGTTTGCTTGTTGTTGCCGATGAGTAGCAGTAGCATGAATGGGAACCACAAAAGTACAAGTAAAAGTGAACATAGTAGGGCAACCTATTATTATTATTTTTTTAAAAGCTTTTGTTAATGTTATCTAGGAATTTATTTTTTATGTAGATGCATATAAGGTATTACATACATTAAAATATTCGCGGGAAAACAGCCATTAAATTAGCACGGTGTATATGTTTTATTATTTGGCGTCGTATTTAAATTAACTAAAATCGGGTAACATCGACAATTTGAACAACAAACTTTTTGATGTATCAGCATAAAACTCACAATGTTTAAGTAGATGCTTTGCACATGCTTTTAAATCGTCAATATTTTTTTTCTACCTAATACCATAGAATAGCATAGAAGTAATTAGTACTTTATTACCTATGTGTTGAGGTATATTTCTCGGAAAGCAGATATAATCAAATCAATGCTTTGTTAATTTCTGATCAAAGTGTTTATCTTATCGCTTTGAACTGAGCTGCGCTCCTCACACAGGTAGCCCCCGGGGCATGGGTACAGGTGATGAGCTCCCCCCGTCGCGCGAGTTCCCGTGTTTTTGAAACCCGTCCAGATGTGCACCTGTCCATGTGGCAGATTTCTGCCATTTGGGCAGATTTGGCTACTAAATTTTAACTCAGGCAGAATAAGCTGACGATTTAAAAAACTTTTTGGCAGTTTTCAAGGAAATACTTTTTTTAAATAGCAATAGAAAAGTTATATATATTTTTTATGACTTGCTAACTAGAAAATAATTTTAATTAGGTTCTGAGCTAACAACTTCTGTTTCATGCAAGGTAGTACGGGAATTTCCCGTTTATTAATTTTTATGTAGGTGATCCATATACATAATTATCCATAATATCAGGGTTCCACGTAGTGTGGTAGATTTTAGCAGATCTCTTCTTTCTTCTCTCAGAACTCTTCATTGTTTCATTCTTCTTTTTAATTTTTATTTTAACCTTCTCGAACTATTAATCAGTATGCTACAAATTAAACACTACTTAATGTTGATTTTTTTAATCCTCTGTTGTTAAGCCCTTGGCATCATCTCACCTGAGTAATGATGACGCCGATGATGGAAGCGGCCCGGAACACATCCGTGCTGTTAACATTTATGTTTGGCGGCAAGACTTAGATAAGATACTTACTATCTAGAAATCTTATTACAAGTATCTTTTATAATAACTTCGTCCCGGCTGCTATACGAGCACGTAGGTACTAAGAAAACAATCGTCAATAAAACATTTGCACGCAACTGTACTTACAAAGCTTCCTTCAATATACCTTTCATTTAAGAAGGTTATCCTTTTGTATGGCGCGGCCGCTTTCTCGTATCCATTCTAATTTGGTCGGGTTATAGGGAAAATGTTCGTTCTTTCTTCTTTTGGGTAAATCTTTTTAAATCAACGTTATTCAAAGCTGAAACTTACAGGAAAGCTTGCTAGCAGGACGCTCTAATTTTATGTAAAATTTCATGTTTTATAGTCTTATTTTTACTTAAATTTAAAATGCAAATAGACGCTTTGTAAACAAACCACTGTCATTGTAGCCAGCTGATCGACCAGAACAGCTGATGGATCCTAAGCTAAGTGCTGCCATCTGAATACAAGACGTTGAACTTTGCTCATCATTCAGTTTCTTCACGAGTAGCGCCACCTACAGTTTCTAGACTGAACTCTCTAGTTCTTAATTGAACTTGTAGATCCCATTCACAATGAGTACCTCTACGGAGAATGAAAAAGCTACAAAGAACCGTCGACAGGGGTCAGCATTAACAGTTTGTCATAAATGTAACTCAAAGGCAGATCCAAGGGATACAGTATTTTGCACCATGTGTAAAAATAGATATGAATTTGATTGTGCGGGACTTTCGGAAAAACTATGGAATATGATGGAACCTCCAAAAAAAAGTAAGTGGAAATGTCAACAATGTAGACTAAAACAAACAAATAAGTCACATAAGAAATCCATACAAAAACTGCCACACCCAAGTAAAAAAGTTGAAAACTCGTCTAAACCTATAACCCCACCAACGTCAAACAAGAGCCCAGCTTCAAAAGTAAACGCGAATAGCACATCGATCAATATTATAAGTTTGTCACCAAAATCAGTCAAGAGCCCAGTTTCGAATGGAAAACCGATTAGCACACCGATCAATATCAAGAGTTTGTCACCAACGTCAAACAAGAGTCCAGCTTCCATTGTAAAGGCGATTAGTACACCGTGCAATATTAAAAGTTTATCTAGTCCCCAGAGCATTGTTGATTCTCATGTAATAAGCGATACTGACACCAACGAATCTTTTTCATCTGTAGAGAGATTATCAAGAAGCGTTGAGATACAAAATACGCCAAATTATATAAATACAATTCAAGAACTTCGGGAACAAATTGAGAACCTAACTGAGAGTCTTCTGTGCACGCAAAACGAACTGGAAACAACGATTCTGGAAAACAATGAACTCAAACGACAATCGAGCAAATTACTCCAAGAAATAAACACATTAAAATCTATATGCCGTACTCCCGCCCCCGCGCCCATGAGTGGCAAACGAAAGAACAAGAAACAATCTTTAAGTGTTAATAATTCGCTCGATTTCTTCACACCACCAAGGATTCCGAATTCACGTCAGACGATCGACAGCGCAAAAGAAATAAACGAGCTGCAAAACAAAATTGACACCTTACAAACCGAACTAACAAACTCAGTACTTGTGATAAAACAACTAAAAAATGAGATTAAAACATTGAGACAAAAGTTAACACAAGATAATAACACAAACCACACTGAAGCTCCTCAAAAACCACCGCTAATACCGGAGTTAGTGATGGATGCTGCAAGATCAGAAAAAACGAATTCTTCTTTAAAACAACAGCTTCAAGACACTAAAAAAGGATCCTTCTATGCTCAAGCTCTTCAAAAAAAGGCAAAGACCCGTAACGAATCAAGCAGCACTCCTAAAAGAAGTGTTCGAAAAATATGGATCTATGGCGCGCAAAAATGCGCGGGACTAGCATCATCGTTAATTCATTCCAGAAATGATAATAAGTATGAGAAGTATTCGGTGACCGGTCACATAAAGCCGTTTGCACAAACAGTAGAGATCTTGAAGGACTGCACCAAAATCAGGACGGAAAATGGAGATAAGCTGGTTTTAAGTGTAGGTGAAAATGACTATAGTTTAAAAAAAGTCATATCAGAACTAGAATCACTAGTAAATAAACTGCATAATACAACTATATTATTGCTAGAAATACAAAAAAATAGTAACATAAATGTCAAAGATTTGAATAATGAGATTGAAAAGGTATGTAATAGATATAAGAATTGTTATTTCATTAAGGCCAGTCGGAGCTATCCCATTATTACAACCACCTGTAAATCAATAAACTATACCATAGATTGCTTGGACTATGATAGTAAATATTTGGATATAAAATCACTTAAATCACTGATGTCTCGTAATAAACCAAGCCAAGCAGAATTAAAAATGACTAACAACATTAAAAAGGGAACAATTCCATACTATTTTTCCCAATTATCAACTAAGATTCAAGCCAATAAAGACTCTACTATTACTCAGAACCCGTTGCGTGAAACAAAAAAAGGAACTATTCCTTTTTATTTCCCGGTGGTAGATAAGAAAACATTTTTTCGTCCCTAAAAAGGACATAGAGCGTGCTGCTAGCTTTACAGTTCTTCATCAAAATATTGCCAGTGTTTTGTCAAAAAAAGAATTGATTGATGTAACTTTACTAGAATTAGAGTCAAGTGACATCATCCCAGATGCAATTTGCTTATCAGAGACATTTTTGACAGAATCACATTTAAATTACCTAAAAATAAACAATTATCAATTAGCATCCGCCTTCTGCAGGAAAAAACAAAGAGGTGGAACTTGCATTTTAACTAGACAGGGCCTTCAATATAAAGAGCTATCTTTTCTAAAAACTCATGTAATCGAAAAATCCTTTGAATGCTGTGGGATCGAGATAATGCACAATAAAGTTATAATAATTTGTCTCTACAGAACACCTACGTCTGATCCAGTTTTCTTTCTAAATAAATTGGACTCTTTATTGCATATAATTTTTAAAAAATATAAATATAAAATACAAGTTATTTTAACAGGAGATTTCAACATAAACACTGTTAACGATAGTAAAATAACGGAGCATTTCCGAGATCTAGCAAACAGTTATAACATGAATATTCATATAAATGTTCCAACCAGAAAATCTTCGTGTATTGACCATATTCTTAGCAACATAAAAGGTGCAACAGCTAGTGTATTACCTTTACATCTTTCAGATCATGAAACTGCTCAATTATTAAGTTTCTGTATTGAGTCGAAGGACGTAAAGCCTACGTGGTATTACGCGTACAAAAGAGATTTTGGTAAGGACAACATGAAAAAATTCAAAGAGTCTTTGAGTAATCTTTCATGGTCTGAAGTATATGAAGAAACCAATTCTAATAAAGCCTTTAACCATTTCCACGACTTAATATGTATGTTTTTCAAATTGTGTTTTCCCAAAATCAGAACCAAAATTAATACTAACGGAAAAAAGAAACAGAATTGGATTAGTCGGGGTATAAAAATAAGTTGTAAACGTAAAAGAACATTAAGATATAACTTTTATAAAAATAAATCACAGGAAAACAAATCTACATATAAAAAATACTCAACAATGTTAAAAAAATGTATGTACGGTTTAAAAAAATGTGCTAACATTTGGTTTGTCACAAATAGTAAAAATAAGTGTAAAGCTTCCTGGTCAATAATAAAAAATGAGATCTCAAACGTGACCAGTGATAAAGAGATAAAGAGCATCATGTATAAGTCTAAAATGATAACAGATCCTACATGTATAGCCAATATATTTAATAATCATTTCTTTGAGACTACATTCGTCGAAAAGTCAAATCCACGAGCACGCTATGGTTCCGACAGCATTCTACATTCTATGTTTTTAAAGCCTGTGTCAGAGGGAGATGTACGAAAGGAGATAATGTCTTTAAAGAACACGAATTCAGTCGGCTATGATGAGATAAGCACTAGAGTAATTAAAGATAGTGTAGAAGAGTTATTACCTGTTCTCACTCATCTGATTAATGTATCATTCGAGTCTGGAATCTTTCCAGACTGTTTGAAAATTTCAGTAGTCCAGCCGCTTTTTAAAAAAGGAGAAAAATGCGACATCAATAATTACAGACCTATAACTTTAATCCCAATTTTTTCCAAAATTCTTGAAAAATGTATGCTTAAGCGAATAATTGAATACTGTACTAAGTTTGACATCCTAAGTAAAGATCAATATGGATTCCAAAAGGGGAAGTCGACGACAATGGCTGCGGCGTCTTTGTTGAAATCTATATTGACTAATACTAACTGTAAGAAGCTGACCACCGCTCTATTTTTTGACTTATCAAAAGCCTTTGACTACGTTTCCCATGACATTCTTGTTCACAAATTACAAACCATTGGTATCAGAGGGCCTGCTCTGGCGTGGATTTCATCCTATTTAGCTAATCGACAACAATATGTGGTAATTTCAAAAATTAATGAAAAAAACTTGACGTCGTCTTATTTATCTGAGTTTAAATTTAATAAACAAGGTGTTCCTCAAGGAAGCGTACTGGGCCCAGTCTTATTTCTTATTTATATTAATGACATTACGAAAATAACAAGACATGATTGTATCTTATATGCAGATGATATTTCAATTGTTGTGACATCAAATAATGGAAATATTGCCAATAGAATTAATCAGCATGAATCTGACATAGTTAAAACTGTACATGACATAATTGAATGGCTAGATATAAATAATTTAAATATAAATCTATCCAAAAGCAATTTCATACAATTTAACAATATGAATCAAATGAATCTAAATATTAATTATAATAGTACTAGAATTGAGGAAATATTGCAAACTAAATTTCTGGGTTTGATACTAGATAAAAAATTAAATTGGAAAGCTCATGTGGAAAATGTATGTACTAGAATTAACAGGTTTGTGTATGCGTTGAAACAAGTAAAGAATGTCACGAACCTCAAGACAGCGACGGTCACATATCATGCATATATCGGCTCTATATTACGATACGGACTTGTTTTTTGGGGAAACAGTACTGACATCAATAGAGTCTTTATTGCCCAAAAAAAATGCGTAAGGGCTATGTTCGGGGTTCCTCCATTAGTTTCCTGCAAACCTCTATTCAAAAAGCTTGGTTTGTTACCTCTACCTTCACTTTATATTTTTGAATGTAGCGTTTTTGTTAAATCACATAATACCCTATTTAAAAAAGCAAGCGATGGAAGTACGCGGAATCGCAGATATCCTGATAGACTTGTGTTTGAAGTAGCTCCAAAGACAATGCAATTTGATAAAAGCTATTTATGTATGTGCGTCAGAGTATATAACAAGTTACCCGATGATTTAAAATCGCTCAGAATATCGATTTTCAAAAATAAATTACTTAACTGGCTATCTGATAATAATTTTTATTCAATTAATGAATTTTTCAACAGTATTTAATACAGAATATTAATTTTAAATGTATTTTCATAGTTAATAAGATTAAAATGAACAATGTATTTATTAGTATTATTACTTTATTATTTTTTTACTCATAATTTTAACTGTTTTATATTTTGTAAATGTCATTTGCATGCTAATTTTGTTTGGCTGAACATGTATGATCTAATTTTCTCTACTGTACCAACTTTTTATAACCATGTTTTATGCAAATAAAGAATATGAATATGAATATGAATGAATATAGAAGCACTGAATTCAATCTTTAAAATTTCGCTAAATTAATTTCGTAATTAAATGGTATATCTCACTAATTGACTGGATAATACAATCCACAATTGCAGATATTATTAGGGTTTACTAGAGGAATATTTGAGTGCTCTTTATTCGATTGCAACTTCACTCGTTTCCTTGTAAATTAGAATTTCCTGATTTTCTAAACAAATTATTTACCAAAAAAATACCATAATTTTCAAAAAACTAACATTGCTCAAATTACGCACAAATTAAGGTGTACTAGTGGTTTTTTTTTTAAATTTCTTCTATCAGCCGTTTTCGAGATACAGAAAACACAAAAACGTTACTGCAGCGGAATCTTGAATAATTCGAAAACCGTAAGATGCACAAATTCCGCTATTTGCGCACATTTATAACACGACGAAAGCTATTCAGTCATGTACTTTGTTATGAGCTAGACCGTCTTTTTCCAAATCATGCCGCTGGGGGAACGTGACCCTGGCGGAATCGGTTTTTAATGAATATCTCCGAAATTATAAGACGCACAAATTCCGCTGCTGGCGCACAATTAGTCCTAATGTAGCTCTAATTCCCTATTATACTCACATTCTTATTAGCTACAACATTCCGCTGAAGTAATGGACACTCGCCTGACCACTCGCGCGAATGTGGGAACGTACCATCAGGTTCGGCGGGCGGGTCCACAGGACGGGTCGGAACCTATTGGATTCATTCATTGGTTCGTTGCTCATGCTCATCTTTGTTGCATTGCATTGTTTAGGTACCTATAAGTCGTTCCTAAACCAAGGTAGGGTGAGGTAGAATTTAACTCGGAGAAATGAAAGAGACGTAGCTATTTTGAGAAAGAGAAAAAAATACGATTTTGGAACGCTTGCGAGTGATTCCAGAGTGACAGGGTAACAAACGTCATCGAAAATAATTCAGAAAGTTTTCTAGCTTTTTTGGGTAGTGTTCTGTCTTATTTATGGCTTTAACACCTTAGCAGATACAAACAATCGTATTTCAAAACAATTCCGAAGATAAAATGTTTGTTTGTCTTAGTCTGTTTGACATTGACTACGAACTTCCCGCCGAATAAACTGTCAGGCGAATTTTAACGGTAATCAAACAGCGTTAAAAATCGCACTTGTCAGAGTGAAAATCGCATTCACGAAGGCGTTCCAAAATCCCGACGGAGAACTGTCAGGCGATCATTCGGTTACCCTCGGTTTCACTCGGCTCGGTTTTGGAACGATTTAGGGTAAAATTCGCATCACCCCGAGTGAAATCTTTGGTATTGGAACGCAACCCTAGTAGCTAACTACATGTAACTATTATACTGTTCTTTTTCTGTCTGTCCTATTCTCGTCCTATTTATACCATTATTACATTTTCTTTGTTTATACAATTTAATAACATTCGTCTTTTTTTTTTCTAACATTTGTGTGATAAACAAAGAAATGAAAAAAGGATTCAAAGTTACCGATGTGAAAAGAGAGAAAAAAATTGGTGTCGCCGCTGAAAACCTGGAAGAACTGATCGAGAAATCGTGTAAAAAGTTAGGCGTAAGTGTTCTCTTTTACCGAGCTCTTTTTAAATTCTTCTTTTTCATTCATAATACTGCATCTGGTGTCGAAATTAGAACAAATAGTGATTTGTTTCATTTATAATTTGCTTTGTTTATCCTTGAAATTAGATTTAGGACAAGGTGTAGCCTTGACCTATTTGATTGCGCCGGGCTAGTAACCTTGACCAGCGAGTCCTTGGCCTAAATGTTTGCCCTTATTGCAGTTCACTGTCAGCAGCGCCGAATGCCGACTGTTCGTGGCCGAAGATGGCACCCAGGTGGATGATGATGACTACCTCAACACATTGCCGCAGCAGACTCTCTTCATTTTGCTTAAGAGTACTGAAGATATGGTAACCGGTATGTTGAGAGTTACTTTAGCATTTGTCTGTACTTCACTAAAATTTGTCCAGTCCATGAAATGTCATTTTTTTGCATTTTATTTTTTAAGTTACAATAATTCCACCAATGTCAATGTAAAAGAAAAATCACAGTGAAAAAAATTTAATGCACACATAATATTGTGGCTGACATGAGATGATAATTAATAATGATGAATAGTATTTTTTTTTAATCTGCAATTGGTAAGCCCTTGATTATATCACCTGATGCATTAATGAATTTATACATTGTTTATTATGGAAACAATTTAAGATTAATCCTTTTTTATATGGCATGAGTTTATGTATGTATGTATATTTGGCCATAGTTATGCCATAATGATCCAACGGACATAAAATAAATTAGGGATAATTTACTTTATGCCATTTGAACTACAAACAATTTAGGAATTGTTTGAATACATGTTATTCCTAAGGTTAACTAATACAATATGTATAATTTGCAGAATTACATATTATACTTACCTTAGAGAAGAAAATGACATAATATTTGACTGAAGATTCTCATATTACAGACTTTGACTACTTCTACAGCATGATCCGGTCGCAGAGGCATGATTACATTGAGACAGGCCGCGCTGCCCACGAGTTCCTCTCTACCAACGTCAAGGAGAAGTTCAAAGTTTTCCAGAAGTATATTGAGGCTGCCGATGATGCCCGCACCATGCTGAGTGAGAGGACACAGGATCCCAATTGGTTTGTAGGTAAGAAAATTTGTGAAATCAGTATTTGGTTATTCACTCTGTAAACTCTTTATTGTAATAAAAATTGTAGTGTAATAAAGACGTCTTTCTAATTGCTTTGATTGATATGCTGTAATTTCAGCTGGTCATATATTGTAAGAACTTGTCTGTTAGAAAATTTGTAAGCATATTATGTTTCTACATCAAATTTCCAATGGTGTATAGGGGTTTGCAAAAAATAAATGAAACATTCAAAATGAATGCGCTGTGCAGAGCTTTTGCAGGCATTAGAAATTTTCAACAATTTTTTTTTCATTGTATGACCATGTTAAGATACAAACTTACAATAAGATACAATACGCTTTTATGTTTTTACAGGGTTGGAAACATCTGAAAAGACCAAAGAGCAGTCAATGTCAAAGCGTGTTAAGGAACGAATGAGAGGTTACTACTACAAGACAAAGACAGCACTGCAGTCTTCTGATCTCTACATTCATTCAAAAAGCGGTCGCGGTAAGAGACTAATTGATCAGTTCCTATTAGATCTACGGAAAATACTTGAATCTAACAAATATAATGAGACCTACTTCAACCGAAAAGCTGCCAAAAATATGCGTTTATGCAATGATACTGGTACTTTTGAATGCGGCGGGCTTTGGAGTAGCGACAGATGCACTTATGGTGATCACACCATCAATCCCTACAGGAGCCGTGAAGAACGCATTATATTCCAAACATGGAATTTGGATCATAAAATAGAGCTATCAAGATCTGTGATACCTAAAATACTAGCTGCAGTCGAAAATATATGCAATGGAGATTTTAAATGTATATTGTGTGAGACACCTTCTAAGGAAGGTGGCATTGAATCGGATCGGTACTACCTGCAGATATTTACGCGGGATAATCTTAAGTTGGTGCACATTGTGTGTCACCACAAGGGCAAGCATACAGTAGACTCTGCAGTGTACACTTTATGTAAAAAATGTTGTTCCGCTCGAAGCATTGAATACAAAAACTGAGTTATTATACTTTTAGTATAAAATATAATAAAGTAGAATAATATATTTTTGCTATCTCTGTTTTAGAGTGTCTGTGATAAGGGAAATAAATAAGTTATAAGCTAAGGATAAATATTGAAATAATATAATGGAAGCATAATACCTCTATAAGGTACTTATTTTGATTTGTAGAAATAAATATTTACATATTTGTTTTTCATATTCGATTCCTTGACTTTCCAAAGCTTTCTAGTTATAAATGATATAATAAATCAAATTATTTATCTAGTAACAGTTACAGTGTTGTTATAGCATTCCGATATATTAAACTCAATAAAAACTTATTAGATAATCTTATATAGTATAATATATTTAGAAGTGTTGTTAGTAAAAGTAGCATTTTTCTATTTCATAGTTGTTAAAATTCCTTTTGAGTATATAGTATGAACAATGCTTCTGTGAATGAATTAATTTAAAACTAGCTTTTTAAAAATATATACATACCTATAAACTTATTTAATTTAGAAACATTGTTAATATGACTGACTTTATCGAATTTCTTAGAACAGTTAACTATTGTAGCAAGAAAAAAGTTATGAATATATTGTATTATGTAACCAGAGTTTAATCTATTTGCTATTTGAAATTTTCCATAGGAAAAATAATCCCTTTTGGCCCAGAAATTGAAAATTTAAAAATGATTATTAGATATCTATTTATGTAGGGGTTTAAATTTGTAAGATTTATTTAAAATTTATGCTTTTATACTGTTAAATATACAAACGCATATTTTTAACAACTTTACCCAAAGAAACTATATTGGATCTTTTCCATACTTTGTGAACTAGCTGTCGATAAATTAGTATGAATATTAAAAATGCGATTTGTGTAGTGGTTGAGAAAGTAGTTCAGTTTAATGAGTAGAAGAATGAACAGTAAGTATTTCAGAAGCACCTAATACATACATTTTATGGTATGACTTACGTGCATGTTTATTGTTAAGTAGAAGTAAAACAAGTGAAATGTTAACTCTGTAGGGTTCATGAATTTTAGAAGCCTGATAGTGGTGGTATTCTTAGGTACTTTTTGTTAATATAAGCTGTATAAAATTATTTACTTTGTAAATAATGCAATGTTAATGTACCTAGCTGCTTCCAGTTTAGCTTTATAGTGAGAGTAGACTGTTAAATAATGCTTGTTTAGAAAACATATACAGTATTAGACATTATATCCTTTCCTTGCATGTTAGAACTAAATGTAATTACTACCTACTCTACTCATAACATAAAACATAAGACTATTTTTTGACTATGATTTATTTCTATAAATGTTTAAAACTAGTTTAAATATTATTTTTGAAAGCAATAAAAATATATTTTCCCAGCATGTCTGTGTTTAAATTTGCCTTTTTCAAGAAGAGTGTGTTTTCTAATAAAGTACCAGTTTCTGAATGACCATTTGGGTAGAAATGGATGGAATTCCACATGAATCAAACAAAGTATAAACGAATACAAGTATATTGTAATTATTTGAAATTGATAACTAATGCAAAGAAAGATCACACTCTTCAAAGTCTATCTCCTCTTCCTGCCAGCGGTCTTCTTACCAGGATTCCTTTGTCCTTTTCCACCCTTGGGTTTCTTGGCTGAGAAGTTTGTAGCGTTGCCCTTACCCTTGCCTTTACCTTTTGAAGGTTTCATGTTTTTCTTTTCATGTGACCTCCTGAAAAAAGAAACGCATGAAGGCAAACTACAGGATGCTTTGAAAATGAAGTAGTAATGAAAGCCCTACAGAGGTTGTCACCCATGAAAACGTATAATTCAAACCTTATAAAAATGAGCAGGTGAGTTCTTATGAAACTTTACCGACATAAAAGTATTTTGTGTATATGTATAATTTTATATGTAAGGTTTTCCCATATCTCGGATGTTATGGGATTTGGATATTTTAGGAAACGGGTGTTATAGGATTTGGATATTTTAGGAATTGGATATTATGAGCCCAAAGGGTATTAAGGTATTGTTGCAAAATTATTGTAAAATGAAATTTTTCATGGTTCTTTTAAAAATAAAAATTATTGTGTCAGTGACCCCAGCAAGCACTTTTTTCCTGGGGCTCCTTGGAGAATCCTACCTATCTCAAATTTTAGAGCATAATTACAGCAATCATCATGCCAAGGGAAAAAATTGCAGCAACCATACTTTTCAAGATACGAGCTCCTAAAGGTGTGCTTGCTGGATGGCATGCCATCCAGCAAGCACAACTGGTGCACAAAAACTACAAAGAGTTAGGAAAAAAAATTGATGCACAGATTTAGAGCATCATAAAGTGAGTCGGACTGCAAAGTTTCATGAATGTCATGTCTATAGTTTTCTCGCTAGAACGCAAAACCTGCTTCACGTTCTTTTCACGAATCTTTCTAGCAGTCACATCAGATCTCAGCAATTACAGCATCTTGGTTCAAAATTTTTATGCCAGGATTTAGAGCAACACTAAAAACCTATGCTGAATTATTTTTGAATCCCAAAAATTAGTACTTTTTGTGCTACGAGCCAATGTTTTTTCCTTGCTGGGTGGACATGACAAAAGTGAAAAAGCTGTATAGCTTTGAAACTAATACGAATACAAGACTGGTTCTTATGCTCAGATTTAGAGCAAAATTACAGCATTCTGCTCAAAAAAAACTAGAATCCCAAACGTTATAGTTACAGCGGTAGACGCTAAAAACTGATTTTTCCCGCCAATTTTTTGAAACATTACGGCGAGTCGCGGCGGATTGCGATGTTGCCGCTCATATTTTTTTTAGTTCAAGCAATAACTGACTTTGTGTTGTGAATATAAGGTACATTTCAGTTTCAATCTATCGATTGTCACTTACATTGATATAGACTAGAAACGAGGGCGATTTTATATATTTCTATGGACCTTGTGACTGAAATAAACTGATAGATAATAATAACTGGGACAAATCACACACGCTCATCTAGCCCCAAACTAGGATTCCCTGTATCTTGGGAACCAGAGACTAATATACATGTCTATTGTCCTTTTTTTTCTTTTTGCTATCATTTCTTATTGTGTTTCTGTAAACTTATTTATAGAATGTTTCCATTTCTTTTTTCTGTATCCGATGGAAGACACTAGTTCTCCCGACACACGGAATCCTAGTGGGAGAACTAGAGCGGCACAAAATATGTAGGTATCTAATTTTAAGAAACAAATAAAGAATTATTATTATTATACACATATACTTTTAAATACATATAATATATATATATATATATATATATATATATATATTATATATATGGATATAATACACCCAGACTCAGAGCAAATAATTCTGCTCATCACAGAAAACTTTGCCCTGTGTGGGGATCGAACCCACGGCTCTCGGATCAGAGGTCAGGATCGCTAACCACTTAGCCACCGAGTCAGTCAAAATAAATAAATACATGTAAATCATACGATAGCGGAATACCTATAATACGGAATGCTTGTGATTCATCATTGCGTTTTGCTGGTGGTGGCGGCGGCGGCATCGTTCCGATTTCAGCCATGCTCCAATATTTGTATATAGCACAGTACAAAAACAAAACGCAAAGCGCCCTACATCCTCACATTCGACCAACACATTAGTCATATAACATATTATATTCATATACCGTACTAAATCATATAAATTCGACTGAATAAAAAGCGGTCAAGTGCATGTCGGGCCACGCGCAGTGTAGGGTTCCGTGTAAGTTTTTTAACTTAGTTCTAAAATAAATATTTTTTAATATCTTTATTTTTACTAGTATAAAGGTTAAAGAATTGATGACTGAATATAGAGTTGAATTGGCATGGTACTTTTTCACACACAATTTAATTATTATGTAAATAAAAAGATTCTAAATGGTGGGATTAGATTAGGTGGGATGATTAGACGTGGGAGAGCCATGCTTCGGCACGAATGGGCCGGCTTGTCCGGAGTGATACCACGGCCTCACAGAAAACCGGCGTGAAGTAACGTTTGTTGTGTTTCGCCGAGTGGGTGAGGGTACCGGCGGCCCAACCCCCCCTCCCCCTCCCCATTCCCCCACCCCCCATCCCATTTCAAAGGTTGGCAACGCACTTGTGACTCCTCCGGTGTTGTGGGTGTCCATGGGCGGCGGTAATCGCTTACCATCAGGTGATCCGTCTGCTCGTTTGCCACCTATCACATAAAAAAAAAACATATATTTTGCTGCGTAACACAGATTATTAAACAAAATGTGAATGCCCTAAATGCGTTTAATTTGTGACACTGATCCCTGAAGTCTAAACCACGATAGCCGACATCAATGAGACCCTTCCTCTTACTTTTAGGCTTTTCAAGAGTTATTTTTTTATTAACACTCAGTGACGTCGTGACATGTCTTTTAAGCTATAAAATATAAAGATATAATAGATGCTGTCAACTAAAATGGCAGTACGTCGTCCGGCTCGATACAATTTTAATACCAATTCCTGTCATATTAAAACTTTACGTATTGTAAGATCACCAACAACTTCCATTTATATTTGTCACGCTTGTTTCTTGTCTATCAATGTAAATGACAATCGATAGTTTGAAACTCAAATGTACCTTATACTCACAGCACAAAGTCAGTTATTGCTTGAACTAGAAAAAAATAAGAGCGGCAACGTCGCAATCTGCCGCGAGTCGCCGTAATTATTCAAAAAATTGGCGGGAAAAATCAGTTTTTAGCGTCTACCGCTGTAACTATAACGTTTGGGATTCTAGTTTTTTTTGAGCAGAATGCTGTAATTTTGCTCTAAATCTGAGCATAAGAACCAGTCTTGTATTCGTATTAGTTTCAAAGCTATACAGCTTTTTCACTTTCGTCATGTCCACCCAGCAAGGAAAAAACATTGGCTCGTAGCACAAAAAGTACTGATTTTTGGGATTCAAAAATAATTCAGCATAGGTTTTTAGTGTTGCTCTAAATCCTGGCATAAAAATTTTGAACCAAGATGCTGTAATTGCTGAGATCTGATGTGACTGCTAGAAAGATTCGTGAAAAGAACGTGAAGCAGGTTTTGCGTTCTAGCGAGAAAACTATAGACATGAAATTCATGAAACTTTGCATTCCGACTCACTTTATGATGCTCTAAATCTGTGCATCAAAAATTTTTCCCAACTCTTTGTAGTTTTTGTGCACCAGTTGTGCTTGCTGGATGGCATGCCATCCCGCAAGCACACCTTTAGGAGCTCGTATCTCGAAAAGTATGGTTGCTGCAATTTTTTCCCTTGGCATGATGATTGCTGTAATTATGCTTTAAAATTTGAGATAGGTAGGATTCTCCTAGGAGCCCCAGGAAAAAAGTGCTTGCTGGGGTCACTGACACAAAATTATTTTCAAAATTTAAATATATGCCTATCACAATTTCGCATTTTGCTTACATGTTTATAGTCTATTGGAATTGGCTTGTCTCTTTCAAGATAAATGATTTATAAGTTTGATTCAGACATGAACTCTTGCTGTGACTTTTAAGCATGCACTATAAGAGGTATATGTATTTAAAGAAAAAAGTTATACAGTGTATTAAATACTTTTGAATTAAAGCAATAAAGACCAAGATATAAACTCTATGAAGAAGCAATACAATTTTTAGGCATAGGTAACTTACTGCACTTGTTCTTCATTGATGTGTTTTGCGACAGCTTTATCAATATCAATCTTAGGTCTTTTATTGAGGATACTGTCTACAAGGCTTAGGTTATTTTGTTTCTCTGCTTGTGGAGTCGGTATGGGAGCTTTACGCTTGCGCTCCTTGCCCGGTATGAGTTCATGGATACCCTTGCCTCGTGCCTCCTTTTCCTTAGGCAGCTTGTCCTGAAACTTTCCTAAGGAAGCCGTAGAGGCCTTAGCGACCGTCGCTGCTGTGGCTAGCTGAAATTTCCAATAAAAATAGTGGTTTAAAATAGTCCTACCTTACAACTGAAACATTTGGTTGATAGATGTACTATATTATGGTAGTATTAAATGTACCTGGGTGGCAGAAGCCTTATCTGAAGTGACTGGTAGGCCGACTCTAGGTATCTTAACTTTTTTAGCTCTGGCAATATTCTTTAGTCTCTGCAATTCATTCTTTGCAACCTTCTCTGACTTTTCCGAGGCTTTCTTCTCATACATGTCTGTCATTGGGTTTACATTCTGTGGGACTTCAATCAACCAGCTCTTCTCTTTCTCAGCTGCAGCTCTTTTAAATCTGAAATATTATGTACATATTATAGATATAATAAGTCAACTTTTTATCATACTGATGATGTTACATTCTGTTTAACAATAATAATTATTATAATTGTTCTATATTGCACATTGCACATTATACTGTGAATTAAAATAATATAAATGAAAGGACATTTTGCATCCTTATCACTTGAGCAAGCAGCAAGCATAATATAAAAAGGATCTCACATTTTATTTTACTTTACTTTCAGCGTTTTGACTCACTGTCACAGTATCAAATACGAGACTTCACTTATATGATAGAACTCACCCGTATAAAGGTACCCATTTCTGTAACTGGTCATCCCATTTAAGTTTATCCTTCTTTTTCTTTGTGATGCCTTTGGCTTTAGCAAACTCCTGCCATTTGGTGAGTGGTTTAGGCTGCGGTACGGGCTTAGCGCGCGGCAGCAGCGTCGTCGGCGCCGGTAGACGCACCACGATCGCCTCTTCGATCCTCTCAGTGGGAAGCTCCCACACCTTGTTTAACAGCAACTGTGTGTTGTCACGCGCTAGCGACAGTAAATACGCATCTCTCTCTTTGTCTGATCTGCAATGGAACATGATCTAACTATTTGTAAACTCTGAAAAATAGAAATAAAAAGACTATACTTACTTTAGAAGTTTTGTGTCCACATCATTTGTGTCTGAAGCGAGTAGCGTTCCCAAGTCAAACTCTACGTCTAGATGCTTTTCAACTGTAATAGGCTTGTATTTTTCAGCTTTTCTCTGTTCCTTTTCTAATATTTCGTTAACTATATCCATTTTTAATTTTTACTACGATACTACTCTACTTTTACAAATTATAACCTCAAACGTAAATAATGTCAAAGTGACAGAACGTGAGGGCAACACGTGTGAATATATTTTGCAAAACGAAACGTCTGAAATGTAAAAATTTGGTATAAATGTAGTCAAATAACTAAAATAAATAACGAATAAAGGAGAAAAAAAAAACAATGAAAATAAAAATCATCACGGCTTAAATGTTAACAATCTTAATGGCTATAAAATAAGCAAAAAATATATATAAAACAGGAACGATTTTTACTAATAAGCAATGTAGCCTTTTTGCATTTGTCACAAACACAAAATAAAAATCTTATTCACAAGAAAAAGAGATAGAATTAATAAATATCACATACAGTACAGGTGTATTATCTCTTTTATCATACTATCAGGAACAGCATTCAGCACAATCAAACACAACACCGCAACTGCAACAAAAACCAATCATTGCAAACAACCTAGAAAGCGTTCCAAATTAGTTTCGTTAGAGTAATTTTCACTCTGACAGCAGGATAGCATATTATATTTTTTTGAAGTGTGAAAGGGACAAACTCTTGTCAGGTGAATCTTAACTTGGTTATGGAACGACTTCTTAAAACATATGTCCCAAACATAGATGAAGTAGAATATGTCATAGATGAAGTAGAATATGTCCTAAAGGACAGATAGGAATCAGCCGAACAACCAATCAGATCATAGAGAAACGCCGGTTTGTGCCGTTCCTGACGTGGTGGCGCTGCTGTACAAGGTTAACTAGTGTTGCCCACAGGTCGATAAATAGATATCGACATTTTGTCGATAATAGAGCCGTCCCTACTTTTATTGAAGATATACAATAAAATATATTTTTCAGAAATTTTCAAAGCAAGACTATCAACAAGCTTACAGAGTGACTTGTTGTAGTCTTGTGAAATAAAACAAAAGTTGGAAATATAATTATTTTTATTTATAAAATAAGTTTCTATAATATTGAAATTGTACCAGTCATTTTGAACGATACACGAAGTAAACCTCAAAGAAACAAATTAAAGCAAAAGCATGTTTATTCGAAGTAGGTAGCATTGTATATTTTATCAAATGTCATTCCTTAGTTTACCTAATACATAGTTCCTACAACTTGGAACTAGTATACCTAACATTTCGGGAACTGTTTACGGAGGAAGAAACGTGAGGTCCCAAAGAAACTTCCTCAAACACATTTTTTTAAATATGTCTCACATTCTATCACAATTCTTGTAAACAACCCTGACTTAAAGTTCGAAAATATAGGTATTTTAATTTATTTAAACATACAGAAAATTAATGTATTTTTGCAAATATTTATGTAGTTTAATAAACTATTGCACTCCAGTCTATCTATATAAGATAAATATATCTTATACTATGCAAATGATATAAAAATAACCATATTTTTTCAGTTCAGAAAATTAATAAATTACCTACCTAAAACATAGTATTCTACTTTAAAATTATTAAATAGGTTTAATGTAATAGGTCAATGTTAAGAATATTTACAGTAATGTAATAAATATTCAAATAATGAATGAATTATTATGAAAAGCAAATAATGTATAGTTATGTACAGAAATAATATAACAACGACATGATTTTACAAGTACATGTATACCCCCCACGTTTCGGGAACTATTCGCGAAGGGAGATGAAACGTCAGGTCCTAAAGAAACTTCATCCAACACATTTTCTTAAATAAGTAGTTTACGCTATTACATAATTCCTGTAAACAATCCTGATTTATAGTTACTGCTAAAATTTATTTTATTTTTAACTTATTTACACCTATAGAAACCTAATGTAAATCTTAATATTTTACAGTTATGTACAGATTCATAAAGTATTGGACTTTTATCTATCTATATAAGATCTACACTATGCAAGCGATAAAAGAATAACATTTTCAGCTCACAAAATTACAATAATTAATTACCTACCTAATTTACAATTACTAGGTATTAATCAATGATAGGAATATTTACAGTAATTTAATATTTAAACAATTTATACAAGAAAATTATTTATAAATGTACAGAAACAATACAACAGTGACATTATTTTAAAAGAACATCATTTCCATCAAAGCACATTCATTTATATGAAATATTTACAATTAACACGTGACAGGAAGTGCCTATTCAATGAAGGATCATCAAAATCCATGTCAGTAGAATTCTCGGAAATAAATTAATATATATGAATAGAAAAATATACAACTCCTATTACATAAAGCTTAAATTACACATCATTTTTTAGTTCTAGTAGACTTATACTTTTTGAGGGCCAGACTTTGCATTCTTGTAATATTCGTGGTTATCTTTTCAGAAAACATACCCCTAAGTATCTTATTTAAGGTGTTACACCAGTTATGAATTTGAACTCTACAGACCAGTGTCATAAAATGGTTCAGTACTTCGTTGTGATGTTGACTACAGCCTAGCCAATCAACATCAGCGTCTTTTATGAAATCCGCTCGGATAGTTTTAGTAACGTCTCCTTTGTGTGCATAATTGTCCAAATATTGATTAATGAATTTTACGAGTTTTCGGAAAAGACAAATAAATGATTCGTTGGGGTATTTAAGGTTCCTACCTCTAAGGAGACGCCTTTCCCTTTGGCTGATCCAGTCGTGAATTTCGCCAATTTCATTAGTTAGCAAAGTCTTTTTACAATCTTTGCAAGGGTTGGCTCGTATAAGTCTCCTAGTTACATAGCCAGCCGTAAAAGCAGAAGCTTGCACGTTGATCTTCTCGCGGCGCGCCGCCGCCACCGTCGCCACTGCCGGGGCAGTCGGGGCAGCCGGCGCCGGGGTGGCCGGCGCAGCCATGTGGGAGACCGGCGCGGCGGCGGCGGCGGCGGCGGCAGCACCGGCGGCAGGGGGAGGCTCTGAAACCGAGTTAACACTCCCGGCAGAATCTAGTTCCTCAGTGTTAAGCAGTAATCCTGATTTTAGGACTACTTCTCCTACATCGTCCTCGCAATTAGAGCCGGGAGAATGAGGACCCAGTATATTGTTAAGGACGAGAGATTTAATGGTACACGTAAAGTGGTATGGGGTGGGATTATTATTACGGTAATTGAATGCCCTAATCCTGCCAAAAAAGTTTTCTAAAGGGTCTTGATTTAAATTACGGGAGTAAAAAAATTTGACACCCTTTTGTTTCAACTCACCCCATATACTAATAAAACTTTTCAATGTGACGACCCAATTTTTTAAACTAGGGACACTTTTTTTTATCAACCCCCCGACAGAAATGCTCTGATTCATAGAGTCTATATAATAAATGTTCTCTAAAACTTTAATGGCATCTTCCCAAAATGTCACGTGTTTAGAATTACCATTTACTTCCTTGACGGGACCTCTCATTTTTCCCGGAGTCGCGCCGCTTCGCGAGCCGTTCACGCTGTCGAAGAGCTTGTCGAAGAAAAGCACCGCATCGGACGTATTCTTCATAGTTTTGCTCACAGGCTTTCCGCTATCGTCTGCAGCTGAAAATATTAAAATAATATTAGGTACACATGTACTACAAAACTAGGAGACTTGACCATGATAAGAATCAATCTCACGACCAGCAGTTGCAGTCAGACTAGCAGTTTTTTAATTTAATTTCTTATTTATTTCGGATAACAATGGCCACATTACATTATAAATGTAAAACAAGTAGTTATAAGATGAAGGCCAATTACTGCTATCCATCCCACAGCAGTAGTAGTTACAGACTGCGCGAGTCAGTAGAGTACCAGATAAATCCGGGAACATGAATGTCGTCTATAAATACTACTTACAGAATTTTGAGCAAAAACATAACAACCCAGCCGTCTGTTCGCTCAGAGCCTGTGTGGCATTCTTCACTTTCATTTTTTTTATTTTCGAAGGTATGACGTGCTCGTCAGTCAATTTCCGAACCATTCTAATCTCCCCCAAATCGCAGTCTGTTTTGTACGCATCAATTATATCTTGCCATTTCGCAATTTTACCGCAGAATAGCATGTCTTTCGTAAGAAAATTGTTCCGTATGCCCTTTATGAGATGTGGAGGGTCATAAACAATGTTAAGCACTTGTCCACTGACTATAACTTGATTATCTGAAAGAATAATCAAATTATTATTATGTTGAAGCTGAAAAATGATCTCATTACTATAATTACATAATTCTTAGTTGAATCCAATATTGTTTATACATCAAGTGCGGAACCTAACCTGGAAGCAATGATTCGTTATTCAATAAATTGTGTCTTCTTGTATCAGCACGCAAACTGTTGATACATGCTTGGAAATTTGACCCCTGATCACAAACAAGGGCTTTTGGGTCTAATCCTGTGTTCACGACTGCTTCCACCACATCCTGTATTTGAGTAACAAAATAACAAGTTTCTAAATATGATTGACTCGGTGGCTAAGTGGTCAGCGCTCCTGACCACTGATCCGAGAGTCGTGGGTTCGATCCCCACACAGGGCAAACTTTTCTGTGATGAGCAGAATTGTTTGCTCTGAGTCTGGGTGTATTTATATCTATATATGTATGTATTTGAAATATATGTGTAAGTAATCAGTCTCTAGTTCCCATAGTATAGGGAATCCTAGTTTGGGGCCAGTGACCGTATGTGATTTGTCCCAGATATTATTAGAATTATTATTAGAATAAATTATGTACTTGAATTTTGACTGGGCTTTTACGACATATGCTGCAATATTTTGATTCGTATTACAGTGAAAACTTTCACAAACAAATCCATACCTTCAAAATAGTTTTGAGTTTGACAGAAGGCGTGGCACCCTCACATAAGTAGTATGCCAGTGGTTGTCTCCACGAGGAACAAATTCCTCGCACCATGAATACCAGAGCATGGTCGCACAAGTTCTGTTCACTATCGTTGCCATAATTCACGAATCCATCGATGCGATCCTCTGACTCTACGAATGTTAGTTGCGGGCTCAACGCAACTTCGTCAAAAACAACGGAACAAGTTTTTTTGATTGGATCCCAATTTTTTACGCTTTCCCTTAGTTGAGCAATAATATTTTTATTAACTCCAGGCTTAAAGCGGATGTTTTGTGTAAATTTGTTCAGAGTTCTCCTAGAAGGCAGGATGAACATTTTATACAGTAATTTATACCCCTTGGGACTTTGTTTCGCCAAGGACAGTGCCAGCAGTTTCTCCTCAGTTGTGAACCGTCTTCTTTTAATGTGTTTGTTGGCCAAGTTTATCTGCATGCGGATAAAAGTTTTCGCCTGAGGCGTCATCGTTTGCATCAAAGCATCAAACGAAGATTGTTCGCTCAATTCTCGGGCTTTTTCCAGTTTCTCGCTGTAGTTATACAAAAGGCGGCGTTTCGATTTAATAATCTGAACACATTTATTATAGATCCTTTTGCATTTAGGAGTAAGGTTGCTAATGCTCTTCACAATCCGATCCCTTGAAGATTTATTCGGCGCATCTGTAAATAAATGACGCAGATACTAACTTTAATCATATGAGTAACTGATAGTGTTCTTTCACGTGGCAATTAATTACTAAATTGAGCAGTCGTGGCTCAGTACGGCCTATGTTGTTTCGTCGTCGATCAACACGCACGTTACACTACTTTAAGTACAGATACAGACATAACCTGGAGGGATTTGACTTAAAATCATTTTTTTCTTTACGTAGGAGGCCATCTTACCCCAAGCTACTGCGCATCCATCTGCGCAGTACTAAATGGAAGTCCCACCCGCACGCGCCACACGAATTATTTACGTTTTTGATTATTTTGGTTTTTTTCTGAATGAAAGTGTTAAAACTAATGGCTTAGTTTTTTTCATATCGTCGAAACCAACATTTTTATACAATTTTAAATTTTTTTCTTTTGATATACTGGAAACTATTTTAGGTTTTAAATAGCGGTAGATCCATCTTTGGATTTTTTTTCTATCGAGCCGAAATTAATGAATCGTATTTCGGATGGCCTATGATCTTAGGAAATATAGTCAAAAATAACGATTATTTTTTTCAGACTTGAAACTTCTATAGTTTCACGTCAAAACTGTTCAAAAAAACGTAATTTTGGGGAAAGATGGCCTTAATATAATTTTGTCGAAGAAATAATCCAAGTGTCATTATCATTAAAAAATAGTGTCATCTATCTCGACCGTTTCCGTTACTTCGCAAGATATATTAAGCCGTTGGTGTCGACTACTACCACAAGATGGTTGTCGTAAAACCATACCGTATGCCTTGTTAGCAGTTTAAAAAGTACCGACACTTGTTCGGTTTTATTTCGTGATACTTACGTAATAGTAAAGATAAACTCAGCTAATATAAGTAGCAATACGCACTTGTAACTCCCGATGAAGATGGTTTTTGTTCAGTCACCAAATGCTTCCCGAAGTCATCAACATTAGAACCTGGAAAAGTGAATTGTTTTTTTAAGACTCAAAAAAGAACTCGAACCCATTTACAACTCCTACGTTATATGTGTAGTTTTTGTATTGTGTATCCATGTTTTTGCTTTTTTGTATGCTCGTATGCATAGATGTTCTCGAAGGTCCCGGTCTGTCCGGTCCCGTGAAGGGTTATTTTTTTAAATAAATCACAAAAAACTTCTATTGCATCTTGTGTAAGTGCTACTCCTGCATCGGTAGTTGATCGACCTTTTACGGAAGCCAAATTGTTGGTTATGCAGAAGTTGGTTTAAATTAAAGTGTTGCATTTTTTTTTAAAGACTTTACTAAGAAGGGGCAATACAGAAACTTTTCATTTCCCGCATCATTTTTCGAATCTGATTTATAGAGATTTAAGTATTTCAAATTCCTTACCTGTCCAATCTGAAGACCTTGCGGATGGTATGGGACGAGATTGTGTTATAGGATTCGCCGGAGTAGAGGTGCACTCTGAAACAAAGGTGAATCGTTTTAGTTTTTAAGTAGGTGAATACAAATTCTTTGTATTGTGTTTTCGATTTTCTTTTTTTTTTAGGTGGGTAAGAGTAAGTTTCAAGAAGTTTTTTATTGCATTACATACAGGGTTATTTTTGGACCCCCCACCAAAACTTCACAGTTTTTCACAAAAAAAATTTTGACCTTTCATACCAAGATCACGTGATCGGCCTATTTTGTATAGAGATACCCAGGGTACGTAATTATCAAAATATTTATTTTCTTTGATAATAATCATGACAATTGAACGTAGTTTAGCAGAAAGGACTCTATCCACAAACCTTAAAGTACTTAATCCACTAATAAAGGTTTGTGGATTGAGTCCTTTCTGCTAAACTACGTCCAATTATCAGATAATTCTCTGATATTTGAGTCTACTAGTTTCAAAAACAGCAATGTCCACAATGAAAAATATTTAGGAAATTATTTTTAATTATTTTTTTCTTATTTACATGTTCAGAGGATAGCTGCTGTTGTATGCTAAGTATGTAATTTAGGGTTTGTTTATCCCTGAGGATAAAGTAGCATATGACTACGGCTATCCTCTGACCATAACTATGTAAGAAAAAAATAAGTTCCTAAATATTCTTCATTGTGGACATTGCGGTTTTTGAAACTAGTAGACTCATTTATTCGATAATTATTCGTACTGATTCATAATATTATGACTAATTTTTGTTTTACAGATTATAGTTTCATCACATTATAATAGTAATAAAACTGAATACAAATAAGTATTGTGTGTGTTGAATACAATTTTTGTGCCCTTTTTTTAAAGAGCCCTCCGTTACTTCCATAGCCGAAGCCCCCCTTACCTCCGTGACGAGATTCTGATGGTATCATATGATAGTACACCTCAAACAGAATCAATGTCTCAACAGGACCATCCCTCTATTTCTTATAGGTTTTGAGCTATACGGTCAAGTAGGTCTAAAAATCATAGCATCTTTCTCGACTTTGGAAAGACTATCATCGGGTCTCTATAACATAGCATAACTTTTTTATGACTATTTGGCCTTTGCATAACATTATTGTGCATAAAATATTTTGGCATAAAAAAATTTGCGCATATTTATGTTTTCCTAAAATTTATGAGCATAATATTACTTGGAATAATTAGAAATGTCCCTAACTATAAAGTTGCATAATATTAAATTTCCTAATAATATTATAGCATATCAAACTTGAAATTGAAATTGAAAAAATGAGTTAGGTTGCCTTCCTTTCTTCCTTTCCATTGATTATAATTACCTTGTTTTATTTATTTTTAACTTCATTAACTACTTATAGCGTAGGTTGTAAGAATCAGTATAGTACAGGCACGGGGTCTCATTGCATACAACGAAAACCTTAGTTCATTAAAATGTCAATAGATGGCACGACAAGTATCGATTTGTAATCGAAGTTCATGCAAAACGAAGAAAAAACCCATTAAATTGCTAAAAATAAGTGTTTTGATTATTGTAATAAACAAAAAGTATGACAAAGGCTGATAATGCACTTTATTATCAATTACTACAAATTATCTGATGACGGCGATGCATATCAAAACTACTTTCGCCTTAACTTGTCAGAGTTGAGTAATGACACGTACTAGTTGAGAACCAGTTTATAGCGTGAATTGATAGATGGCGCTAATACAATACGATTGAAAAACGTAATAGGTGGTTTACGTTTTGTTTTTCATATTTTAAATTATGTATTTTTGTTTAGTAATATCACAGATAATATAATACTAGTAGGTTATGTGCAAAAAAAATCAATAAAAGCAAATGAAGGTGCAGATAAGCAACCAGAATGTCTTCATTTATAGCCCGCGCTCTAGATGTCGCCAGTAGCGGTAGTTCTCAATGAGTGAAAAAAATAGCCCGAAGAATAGCCCGAGTTACGGCAGTCGCATTTCGTTGTATGACATGAGGTATCTGTACGTTAGTATTATAAAATCTGTGGTACAGGGTAGTGGTGAGTAGCAACCTACCTAAGGTTGCTAGTGGTAAGTAGCAACTTACCTAAGATTGCTAGGAAGGGAAGCATTCAATCAAGCATGCAAGCACGCAAGCAAGGAAGCATGCAAGCAAGCAGGCAAACAAGCATGGAAGCATGCAAGCATGCAAGCAACCAAACATGCAAGCAAGCAGTCGATCTGTGGATGTTTTATCAATCAAACCTAACACTGTCTCCGAACCTGAATTATCCGTATCGGGGTGCTCCGAATTCCCGAGCTCGCTTCGTTCGCTCCCGCATTAATTTAGGACTCCCATATTCCGTGTAATTAGGGCTTTTAATATTTAGGCCTAATTAAAATTATGAACTTTTCAGTTATGTCAATTACTATTTAAGTCATTTATTATTTAGTCAAAAGTATATTTATGCAATTTTCAACTAGGACAATTATTGTTTAGTCATTTCTAATTTAGAAAATTATTGTTTATTACTTTCAAAGTTTAGGGGGAATAATAATTATGCAGAATTACGATTAGGCAGATTTATATTTCTGCGCAAGATTTTTATGCCTTGTTATGCCATAGGCAATTATGACATAAAATTTTATGCGATACAAAGGGTAAATTATTGGCGTAAATAATTAAAAATGTGTCAATTACCCATCATGGGTGATCCTTGACTTTTGATTCGTTTTTCTACCATGTTCCCCCATACGAATATTGATGAAAAATATAACATTTGAAAGCACATTAAATACCTAACAACACATTTTTACGGTGTCGCATGACATGAATAAGACACAATTTTATTGAGTTTTTATTTTTTACTTTTTGTGATCTAAAAAAGATGTTGATGGTGCGATTGTCGTGACTTGAAGCAAATATTTTTTTGTGCAGCTTTGGACTCTTAGTTAAGTTCCGCAGTCTCCATAATTGAACCTCTTTCCAAAGTTAAGAAAGATGCTATGGTTTTTTAGACATACTTGACCCTATAGCTCTAAATCTATAAAAAAATAGAGGGATGGTCCTGTTGAGAAATTGATTCTGCTTGAGGTGTACTATCATATGGTGTCATCAGAATCTTCACGGGAGGACTTCGCCTATGAAAGTACCGGAGGGCTCTTTGATATTTAACTCATTATAACATGCACGAAAGTGGAAAATCACATTTGGATACAAGTAAACTTAAGTAAAGCGACATAATAGCTTAACAATTTATTAAATTGTATTGTTTTTATGATTTTTATTATTATCAAGATAATTATCATCAGTGATAATTGTCACTTCGAACCCTGGGAACCCTTTTTTGCGAATTGACCATTGGTTATTTGGGGAAAGTTGCTCAGTTTCATGAGTGAAGTTTTGGTGGGGGGTACAAAATAACCCTGTATAGGTATTTGAAATCCCGCCGAGCCGGTTCGATTCCGAGTTATTGTCACTATGTCCACTGGCGCAGACTCCATAGGGCCTGGGGGTGCCCGAGCCCCCCCCCTCAATGTCATTATCACAGGGCTGAGCCCCCCCATTATTTTATATTACTGAAAAAATTCTTGTGGAAATTTATTCAGTTTCGTCTACTGAGCAAGCCCTTAAAGTTTTCGGAGACCTGTCTCTTACACCCTGTATATATTGATTGATGATTAAAAATTAAAACATCTGAGAAAACCATTTTTAGTTATCAACATTATTTACTCAGTTTGACTATAAAAGTATGTACGTACCTACGTCGCAAAGCAGGAGCCGAAAATGCTCGACACAAAAAGTTACTACGATGTGACTTCACGGTTTATGCTTTACACTATGAAAGTATGATGCTGACAGGTGGGAGGGTCATGATATAATGCAGTAGGGCAGTCAAATAGGGTACATTTTATTCTGAAATAATATTGAATTCCCTCGAGAATTACAAGGGAACCCCAAAAATAAAGGTATTTATTGCTATAATTACTCAAATGATTTCATTGGCAAAAAGCTTCGGCAGATGGCGGGGAACAACGTAGTATACTTTTACCCCAAAAAACTTTTAAGGCTGCACTGTGGTCCGTCAACGATAATCACAAAAACTATATCCACGTGGGGCGAAGCCGTGGACGAAACAGCTAGTTAGAAAGTATTAACAAAGTATTAAAGTACGACATTAATAACTAATACATGCATTAGTGAAACATATACAGGGTGTAAGGGACAGGTTTCCGAAAACTTTAAGGGCTTGCTCAGTAGACGAAACTGAATAAATTTCCACAATTTTTACTTTTTACTTTTATGTCTTGAATCCTTTCTTTCTTTATTGTTTTTACTTTATTCTTATTTTTGTATATTTTATTTACAGACATGACATTGTATAATTCATTTATATAGCATTAAGATGTAATAGAATGTAAGACTTTTTTTTTTAATGTGTTGGAGGGAGTTTTTTTAGGGCCCTCAGTGTCTTCTCACTCCGCAAACACTTCCCGAAACGGCGGGTATACGAGTTCCGAGTGGCAGGAACCTCGTATTAGGTAGATAAAAGAATGACGTTCGAAAAGTGTACACTGCTACCTACTTCGAATAAAATATTTTCATTTTCACAAGAATTTTTTTCAGGAAACGAAAAAAAATTGGCTTCTCCATACAAAATTATAAACTTGAATGGACAGGTTGTATGGAGAAGCCGATTTCTTTTTTCGTTTCCTGAAAAAAAAAATTGTGGAAAGTTGTTCAGTTTCGTCTACTGAGCAAGCCCTTAAAGTTTTCGGAAACCTGTCCCTTACACCCTGTATATACAGACAGTAAATAATGCTCACACCTGCTAGACTCTTTTATTTTAAACAAAGATGGTCAACCTCTATTTTTGACAAGCAGGTAAAAAAGTAAGCGCCATAACATAAATCACTCACTTATAGAGCCTGAAGATGACGGGTATCCAACAGCAGAAGACGGCATGGCACAGGTATGAGAAATGGCATCTGTAATCATGATTAATATCTACAATTCATATTTATATAGGTACATAATATAAGGTTTATATTTGTTTGTTAACAACCCATTATGTCCCCACTGCAGGGGCACGGGTCTCTTCCCATAACTCGGGAAGGTTTAGGCCATACTCCACACACGGGGGCCAAGTCCGGATTGGTGGAGGTTGTTGGGGCTAGTGGCCAACCCCAGTGTCAGAAGTTTTCAAGCCGCCTATAAGGCCTCTGACATGGCTTAACGACTGCTAGCGATAGCAGCCGGCACCAACGGCTTAACGTGCCTTGCGAAGCACGGAAACGGTCGAGATAAATGCCACTAACAGTCAAAACCATCCAGGTTATGACCGTGTCTGTTGTAAGTTAACCTGCTTGATCGATGCGACCACGCAAGCCGCACTGAGCCACGACCGCTTTTTATATTTAGGTTTATATTTAATTGGAATATTTTATGTTAAACTAACAACGCATTCTATCACAACTGATGAGGCACGGGTTTCATCTAGGTTTGATTAAGCCATACTCTATTCTATATACAATATACATTCAGTGGCTAATTGTTGAGGCCCAATTGGTTGAGGTTGTGGGGCTGTAGTCAACTCCAGTGTTTACGAAATATGAACCATCAGGATTGAGCGATCATTTATTGCGCGAACCGCATAAGGTAGATAAATGGTAACAATTTTAACATTTTGTATTTTTTTTAAATCGAAAATTCGGTATTAATACTCTAAGGGTGTAGTAGACAGATGAAAGCCTTCGATGATGGGTTGTGATTTCATGCCGATACCGATGCGCAGAATACTTGGATGTAAATACACTGAATACCAAAAAGTATCCCAATTAACAAACCTGTAGCGTCTGTAGTTGACGGCTTGTCAAATGTTCGCGGCGATGACGCAACAGGCTCCTTGATAAGAGGATCTGCAATATTTTTAAACAGAACATTAGATTACTACTGCAAGTGAATGCCCAGCTTAAAAACAAGATGGGAAGATTGTTAAGAATTTATTTATAACTGAATATCAATTAATTTAGATATATTCAAAATATAGTATATTATTTTATTTAACGTAGATGACGCATCGCAGGTAGGTACTAAAAAAAACAAGTTCAACTTGGGACTGAGCGACTAACTTAACTTTGTCATTTTTTTTAATGTAAGTTTATTTAAAGAAGATCCTCGGGTTTATTGTATTTCCAAGAAGTTTTAATAGTGCCCAAAAAAAAGTCAAATAGCAAAATTAGTATAAGTAACAAGTGGAGATTTTATTTTACCTCTTTGTCGGTGTGATTAATATGTACATCCTTGCCAAATTACAGCTCTGTAGTACTAATAGTCTCTGAGTTAGGCCGTGGACAGACAGACAGGTGAAACTATAAGGATTCCTTTCTGACTATGGAACCCTAAAAATTGGGTCTAGAAAATTTACTGTATAATGTAAATTTTAAACTTACCCAGACCTTCAGAAGACGAAATTCTATATGTGGCTCCACTAGTTGATGGAGTTGAATTTGCATCTGCGGTGGCGGGTGAAGTGTGAATAGTAGATCCTGAAAACATACAAATTATACTTAATATATTTTTTTAAAGAGGCCAATAACATATTCTACTAGCTACATAATTCATAATATACTGAGGTTTTTTAACTGGGAGATTTTGAGAAAATGTTAGTGATTTTTTTATTCATTACAAGAATAACTCACACTTGACCAGTGTTCGTTACAGCCTCAGGTTACAGCACAACAAAAAAACAAGTTAGTTAAAAACCATTTTCCTGTATATCTTACGATGTTGCTTTATTTAAACTTTGAATTGATTATTGGGCTTCCTCATTTAGACCAGTTAAAAAAGTTCTCTCACATATTGTAAACATTTCTCTACAACTTCATACAGAAATATACTACATAAAAAATGGATATTTCATTGATGATTTTCATACAAAATAATACCTACATGAAAAATTACATGGAAAATGAAATGTTGTCAATTGTGATTCTAAAAAGTTTAAAAGGTGTAGTCTAAATGTTTAAACAGCTACTCACTACAGTAAAACTACTAAGTAGCAGACTACAGAAAAATTTTAAAGCAAAAATTAAATATGGCTTTACCGCTTTCATCAGGTTTTATTACAATACTGTTTTTAGAATTCAGAGCATAGGTGTGATCATTGTTGATGTATTTGAGGCGCAACATGTCTTCAACTGAAATAATTATTTTATAATAACACTGTGTTCACTTAAGACAGTCATTAAGCGACATCCACATGGGTGGAGCCGCAGGCAAAAGCTAGTTTTTAATAAAACTTGCTCTTTTCAAAAATAAAATAGCTGTTACAGTTGAATTTTTTCAAAAATTTCTTTAAAAAAATCTTAACTCGAAAACTACGAAAAATCGCGAATATACATGTGGGTGATTAGGATACCCCTGTATACGAGGCACCTAAATTTTATCTTTGGACGTCACTCTCCCGGCCACCCTGTATAATGTAAGACATAGGTAACTTTCCTAATAAACAAACCTCCCAATGAGCCCATCAACATAATAATAAAATAACAATACCAATTTATCAGAAACACATCAAACTTGCAATAAAAAAATGTAACAAAATAACCAAAAAAGTAAATTATTATTTGTTTTAATTCAATACCTTTTAAGTATAGTTTTCATAATGACTTACTTTCATATTGGGAATGCTGATGTGATCCTGGTCCAGCAATACTCTTTGATAATCCTAGAGAGTAATTGTGGTCTTCTTCTATATTTTCGAATGCTGAAATTGAAAATTTAATGTATGCAAATATTATATTGATTGGTGAAAATTTTTACATATAGGTAAGTGTCCGTTTGAATAAAATTACAAATAAAGGTTTGACCAGTCATTATGATTACTACTATAAACTAGAAATCGACGTGTCCTAGCTAAGAATATTGGAAGTCTGTCTCTATATAAAATAGTACAAATATATTGTGACATACAAAATACAAACTAGTCTTATCCTCTCATTTACATTATCAACGATTTGATTTTGGCAAATAACATTGAGCTCTTTCTTTCTCTCTCCTTTATTAGTTAATTACTTATTTTTTGTCTTTTTATTTAAAATAAGTTTCTTATTTACAGTTTCATCCCCTGTTATTTCGGTCGATCTTCTCTTTTCTTCTTTTTATATTACTACAAAACCAGCATTCCTTTTTTTATAAAAGTAGTACGAGTAGATACAAACTATGCAATAACAAACAATAGTACTTACAAATTTGGATTGGAGTAGATGGCTGGCGTCTATGAATTTCTTCATCTGAAAATAGAGTGGGACAAGCAAGTCTTTTTCTTTTATCACCAGTTCCAGTTAGGTATTTTGGCTCAAAATGCAGCTTGCATACCTAAAATAACAGACAATTAAATTAAATAAAGATTATCTAACACAATATATTACAGTTAAAAGTGTCTGTCAAGTGTCTGATTCATGTACGGTTCTGTACAATCAAACCATATTTTAGACCAAAGGCTTCTTATAGGTTTTCCTAATCTGTGAGTAAAGAACTATTTTCTGGCTTAGTAGTTTCAGAGTAAACCATTTTATTTGATATATGGTACAACTTGCAAACGTTTTTCCTGATTTATTTAGGTAGGACTCAAATTCATTTATATCATATTTTTATTTAGGTAACATACATTTGAGTCACACATATCTTTATTCATACAAATTTAATCAGTCCAGTAGATTCAAATTGACAGACAAACAGACACAAGTGATCCTATAGAGCTCCTTTTTCATTTTGAGATACAGAACTGTAAAAATCTAATAATGAAAATAATAAATAAAATCTAAGTTTAGCAACCCTAAAAACTTACTTCATATGTAGTCTACAAAATAGCTACACTTATTTATTTGAAAGTTGCAAATATGACAACAGATAAAGATAGGTGTACAAAGTTATCATAGGGAAAATCAAAATACATAGGCAAGGGAGATTACAAAAGGTGGCACCTGCACACCGGAAGATGCAGTGTGGGCAGGCCTCCAACTCAGTGGACCGATGACCTGGTGAAGATTGCGGGAAGCCACTGGATGCGAGCAGCGACTGGTCCTATACCAGTCGGTGTGGAAATCCTTGGGGGAGCAGTGAACACCTTTTGGCTAATGATGATGATGATTTTAACCTGCCTGCTTCATCATCATTGATGATGAAGCGGGCAGGTTAATTTTAGTATTATTCCTCAGCACATAATACATCAGGATTGATCACAAGTGAGATTTCCCATTGGCTATGTATGACAGTAGGTGCTATGGACTAGTCTCAGAGTTATGCAGGTACGGTTGCAGTAAACTTACGAAGGCTACCTCAAGTCCTGGCTTGTTAGGCATGTAGGTAATTACCTTTTTTGAGACGAGCACGTCTCTCGACAAGTTCTGTAGCGATGGACTCCTTGGTATAAGAAATCGTAACCAAATTTCTCGAAGTCCATCGTTGGCGGGCAAATTAAAAAGCTTCACGGCCGGTTTTCTAGAACTGCATCCTTCCACGCAACAATGATGTATTGGCATTTTAATGAAATTTAATACCTAAAACTGAACAAGACGATTTAATTAATAAGCTAATAAACACAACGTTGCACTTTGCATAACCATACCCGTTTAGCGTAAATTGTTTACATACCTTGATTAGTTAACAGAAGCAGAACGAAAAATAATGTTTTAAATGATTATATTCGCTTTTTATTACAAAAATATCACAAAAATAATTTTCTCAAACGTTCACCAAAAGCGCGCGAAGAGAAAAAGAAAGAACGTTCTAGTGACAAGTCGACAGTGGGTTGACAAGGATCTCTCCTTGTTCCTCAGTGGTCTGTCCCTTTTACACTTGAAAAAAAACCAAAGGAAAATTATTAACAAACCATGCGATATTATCTGTGGTAGCGCGGTCTACGGCTTTTGGACCAATGAGATTGATTCATAGGCCTGGAATATGTCCCAAAACAGCACGACTATAACGAACGAACTAGAAAAACGTACCCAACAAAATGACTGGAGAATACGAAAGAACCTACTGTTTCAAAACTCAAAACAAATTCTTAGTCAAAAATGGATGCAAGAAACGTGTGTGGCGGTCACTGAAGCAAATTTTAACCGCTGAGAGAACTCTGCCTTGGCCAAACGATGCAGTTCTTTGTGAGTTATCCTTATTTTCAGTTTAAAATAAAATAAACCTATGGAATATAGAAGAACAGCATCCTCAAAATGTACATTTTTACAGATTACTCAATAAATGCACCACCGACATTCAAACCGACTAAAAAGTATTCTGATATCTCTGGTCTCCCGGCTCCATATGTGGATCGGCACTCCAAACTGTTCTACAGCAATGCGGAGGAGTTTGCGACAGTGCGCAGCCTGCCCATGGACCTGACAGCTGGCTACCTACAGCTACGAGGAGCCAATACAGTTGTAGGGTGAAATTCTCCAAAAAAAACTGAACTGCAGTTCTCACTGACTTGACCTCATGATGACCTCGATCCTCAATCCTTGGGCTTACGAGATGAAAGAAAAAGAAGCGTGGCAGTCAAAGGATTAATATAGTGAATGAAACATAACATTAATTAACTTGTTTATTAGAAAAAATCTTACAATTATATAAACTTTGACAACTGCTACTGCAGTAAATATATGTTTGTTATCTAACTAGCTTAAGCGCATCACACACTTAAGATTATCTTAAGATAAAATGTTGCGCACCATACAAATTAATAGGCCAACCCTGACAACTAAGATTATAATTTTTTTTGATTGCACAAGATATTGTGAGTGATAACTCAATATGGTAGTTATCATACAATGATAACTTGTTCACAATGTGAAGGGGATAGCACAGCAGTTGCTATACCCTGCGGAATTTGAAAGATTTATTATTGTTTTGTTGTATTGTGGGATACACATTATAATGCCTGCGTTCTCTACATGTTGAGAAACCATCTGGCAGAGATATGTATGTTTCTGTAGAAGCAATATTCATCATTAGCGATAAAATGTTGAGTGGTGTAAGAAGCGACGTCTTAGGTTTATATTCTGCCAATTCCTTCACTGTCAATGTGAGGAATCTGATTGGTTTAATAAGTCTGTGTACCGAATCTTGCTTTCCTTTGAAGATAAAAACTGGTTTACTTTTTGCAAATTTAAAACAAGCGCTTTCTATTTCATTTTCTTTGGTGTTTATATTGTAATCAGTAGTGTCTGTTATTTTACAACTATGACCATTTTCTTCAAAGTTTTCTAAACTCTGAGTTTGTACCTGTTCCTTTAACTTCACATCCTCCGAATCAGTTTTACTCTGTTCGTCATTTTCAGGACTATGATTTTCATTAGGATTGACTTTTTCACAGAGATTGCCATTGATGATGTTAACCTTAGTATCGCATGCTTCATCAGTATTGTTAGTGTTTGCTGCAGAATCTTTTTCTAAAGGAACATCAGACAAAAGCTTATTTATAAAATTTTGTTCAGACTTCTGAAATAAAGAAGGGATATGTGTATTATAAATGTAAATGCTGGTAAAGTGCAATATAAACCTGGGTAATATGCAGTGATCGGAGTAGGTAGATTGATTTTTGGTACTTGCATCGTGATTCGTGATTGATTTTATAACATGGACAATCCTTTTTTCCGAAAAGTTCCGGTATTTTCGGATTAAATTGAGTATTATTAAAGTAAATCTGGTACAATCAATTGGCTCTGAAGAGAGCATTTTATTTATATGTAGAATAACAGAAAGAATATTCGTTTTTGTTTGCTAAAAAATGTTAAACTCTCGGAATCCGAGCGGCATGTCCATATTAAAATATTTGTTGGCGGTCATTGACCCTAAATCAGTCTACCTACTCCGATCATTAGTAATAAGCTCTCTACCTTTTGTGATGCTAAATAATAACGTTCTGCTGCCTCAAGCAAAACTAATTCACTATCAATACAGAGATCAGTCATTGAGAATATTTTGACAACTGTATCAAGAGCAAGCTCTTCAAAACTGCTGTCTGCTAATGCCAGTTTTGTATTAGCCTTCAATATCTGCACAAAAAAAGAAATCATATCACATAACTTGTTATCAAGCTAGATTATTCAAGTGGAGTTTGAATAAAGTACGAAAGAAATTGTTTTTAATACCTTTAAACTCTCAGCGCTGAGTTCCTTGTCTCCAATAAGTTCAGCAAACTCATAAATGCGACACACATTCTGTGGTACCAAGTTGCCAGAGAGATATGCAGTGCATACAGTCTGAAGTTGCGGCAACATGTACTTCTGGGCAGCATAGTACAATTCAAATCCAATTACATAGTTATCCAAATCTATATCATCTGTGTACACATATCTGCAATTCAGTTTAAAAATAGTAAAGAGTAGTTTTTGCCCGAACATGCTAAACATATAATCTTAAAATAATTATTTCAAAATTATGTATAGAATAACTTTCGTAGGTAGAGTAAGTTAGTAGATAGATATGAACTTACTGCAGAACTTTCAAAAAAACATCTGGTTGGATATCTGGAATAGGAATTGGGCCGTTTCCTTCAGCTATCAGGCCATAGAACATAGCTTGGAAAACCGGCGAGGCCATAGCTAAAATCAGCCTGTGCGCCTTTACGGGGACCTTGTCCGGCCCTAGGAGGAAGGTGCAGTCCGCCCAAAGTCCTGAAGCCAACAAATGCGCCCCCCGCTGTCGGATTTGCCCACACTCCAGTTGCCAGTCCATGACTTCATGAGGAGGCATTTTATAACAAACGACTCGTACAACGTATCTCGTGCAAGTCTTTTGGGTAAAAGTAAAGATATTTATTATATCTAATCAAAACTCGTATCGTAACCAAAGAGAATATAATCACTACGTTATCGTAACTTTTGTAATTTTTTTTAAAGATTCTTGGCCTGGAGTCGAATGCAACTTTTGTACACCTTTTGTAACTCTTTGTTTTGTAAACTGAAGTCTGAAGTGTTGCCGGGAGTAAATATGAAAAAGTCCGAAATAGTCCGTTGGAAACCACTCGTGCAAAGTTCCGTTCACACGCCACGCCCACGTTAAATAGAGAATAGGGAGTTTTCAGATGACGTATGGTATGTCACACCGTTCAAAAGTGTCTCAATAGATGGCGTTTCTAAGCTTTGGCAATGTATTTTTAAAAACAGCGTAGAATTTACTGTAGAAAAATAGATTAAATATTGTTAAAAATATATAAAAAGCCACCTGAACATAGATTCTTATTAACTGAATTAACAGAAACGATAAATTTCCAACTTGGTCAAATATGGGTGCGTTCTGGTTCCTCTGTTATATGTAATTTCTTCTTCCGAACCAAAAATAAATTGATTTTAATACATTCTTATGATTAAAATGCAATTTATAACTCGGTATCATGTTAGAATTCTTTGAAGAAATACAAAAACAATACTGAAAAGCTTAGTGCATAAAAAATTATGAAAAGTATTTTTTGGATTAAAATGCAAAAAAATATTCAATGAAAAGTAATATTCGAGAGCTATTCATTATTATTATGATATTAGTCGGTAATATCAGTCAGTTTGACGATTTTTAAGAGATTTTCTTATTTCCAATGTTGATCAGCGCCATCTAGTTGAGTTTAGAGAAACCCGTGGAAAATTTCCTATTTTCTTAATAGATAACGTTTCTAAGCTTTAGTAGGTAGACACAGTTTTGTCAGTGGCGGCGTAGCATGGGTTGGCACCCGGGGTGGTTATCTATTGTGCACTCCCCCCCCCCCCTCATTGAACTCCCTAACTCAAAATAAGGAGAGACCTTTTATTGATGCAGTCAAATACTCTTACTTACTAACTGCCATCACCTAAATTGCCGATGCTGGATAAGAACTCCGAAATCCCCGAACATAGGAGTGAAAGATCTACATTTACAGTATTTTATTCCTGGACACTTAGATGTTTTCAAGGGAGTGCATCTGCATTTCATGTATCTTTTTCGTAATTACGATAAGGAATTGCTAATTAAGCAAGGACTGCATAAATGTAAATTTTTTATGTATTTTTTTTTCGTATAGCAATTGAATACGATGTTTTTTACGCTAGGGGGGTGCCATTGCATCCCCTTACCTGCGCTTATGTGGGCATTTTTTCCTAAAGTTGTACCCTGTGTTTTTAACGTGTTACTGTTACTTTTGAAATTCATATTTCTAAGCTTTTATTTCAAAGAAGAAAACTATGTACTCTATAATAATTCATAAATATCTAATATATTTTTTTCAGTAAACCCCCTCATTTTTCCTGCGTCACACGTACAAACTACAACTAAATAGTGCATCTTAAGTTAGGTTATAATATTATGTTAAAAAAAACCTGTTATAGTATAAATGAGGAACTGAATTTGTAAAAAAAAAGACCTCAAATTAGATTAGAATAGTAATTTATATACTTAAAAATACATTTTATTTATGTTCAGTGAATCAGAAAAGTCGAATTCCCGTTGCGTTACCGTAGCTATACTTCACGATTCAAAAAAAAATCTACCAAATAAAGTTATTATTCAGATCTGGATAAGATAAGATAAGATAAGATAAATACTCTTTATTGCACACAAAATACAATTTCATTATAAAAACAAATATGAAGATATGAATATTATATGAATCATTTTTCTTTACATAAAAACCACAATATACCATTTTGAATCGTCAGTTATGCCTTGAATTCGACCAAAGCGTGTTGGGTGAGCGAGGGATGCAAATTCTGTTTCCACCATGTATTACCAAGGATTGTGAGAATTTTGGCTTCATTTCTTTAGTTTTTAAGCAAAAGTCATTATCTTCCGTTAACTGACTATCTCAAGACTGGATTTATGTAAACAAACATTAAAATATCATAACAATTTCGTTGTACGACGTTTTAAATGGAATCGAGCCCTAAATTTTATTCCATTATTTTACCAGATATATTTGAAGATATTAAATAAAAGAAATGCAATTTAAGGTACTGAAAGGCTTTATTTTGCTCAAAAGCTTATTATTATTCCTAAAAACCAAAAATTTAAGATATATTTTTAAAAATATCGTATATCTAGGCACTTTTCTGGTACATTCGTAACCACATAGTTGAAATGGCACATTATTTTCTTTGTTACTAGAATAAATAATTAATTTTAACATGATTCAAGAAAAAAAATTAAATTAACTAAATTAAACGTATCTATACACGATGTTCATGAAACGGACCGTAACGTTAACAGGAAGTAACGTAAACTATAAGGCAGTAGCCATAATACAGTAAACATTTTATAGGAAATCATCAGTTTATATAGGGTCCTTCTACAGGGTGTAACAGAAAGGTGTGATAATACTTTAAGGTTGGCTTTTACCCATCAAACTGAACAACTTTTGTTCTACAACTTTGTTCAAATCGCAAAAAATTTTTTGGACTTTTCATACAAACCAATCAGCTGGCGAACCAAGTTTGTATGAAAAGTCCGAAAATTTCTTTGCGATTTCAACAAAGTTGTAGAACAAAAGTTGTTCAGTTTGATGGGTAAAAGCCAACCTTGAAGTATTATCACACCTTTCTGATACTAAAATACCTCAAAATAAAATACCTGAAAAAATTTAACCATGGCTCATAATCATGACACTGAACAACTTTCCCCAAGGAACCTGTACTCAATTCGCAAAATTTTTTTTAAACAATTGTTGGTTGAGTTGATCAATTAGTATGAAGACTCCAAAAATGTTTTGCGAATTGAATATAGGTCCCCTGGGGAAAGTTGTTCAGTTTCATGAGTAGAAGCCACGGTTTTTTTTCAGGTATTTCATAAGGACCCTATATAACTATTATTATTATTACATACAGGGTGTAACAAAATTGGTGTAGGACCCGTTAACTGAGGACTCTACTCAGTATACTGACAACATTTTTCTCTTCGACTTTGCTCAAATCACAAAAAAAAAAATGGACATTTTAAACAAATCGATCATCTGTTTTGCTTGTTTAGAATTCCTAGTTACGGGTCCTACACCAATTTTGTTGCACTCTTCATATACAGGATAAAACAAAAAGGTGTCGGTGGTAATACTTCAAGGTGAGCTTCTTTCTACTCATCACACTGATCAACTTTGTTGAAATTGCAAAAAATTTGGACTTTTCGTACAAAGCGCGCAAGATTGTATGAAAAGCAAACTTTTATTGCGATTTCCACACCTTGTTACACCCTGTATACAAGGTGTTAAAAAAGTGCGTTTGAGATTAAACTCAAAATTATTTTTATTAGTTCAAATTATCGAGTGTTGTGTGATTAGATCTCTTCAACGAAAAAGTGAATGTTTTTCAGAAACTATAAAATAAAATTCAATATACATTATGCTTACGACCTTATGTTTCCATTTCGTTACGGCTTTCCTTTATACGTTACCACAGATTTCGAAACGTAATGGAAGTAACGCAACAAGCACATGCTAACTCTTTTAAATCAAAATCAAATACTTACTTGTGATAATCTAAATAAGGCTGCACTTTCACTAAATTTCGACAGAACATGATATTTATAACATCCTAAATGTTTCAAATCATAGATAACTTGATACTGCAAAAAAACTCTTCATTTAAGTCTGGTTCCTGTTTAGAAAAAAATGCCCATGTACAATCAAACTATAAACGTAGTTTTTTTTATTATTCACACCTTGTGTATTTAAAATCAACCCTTAGCTTTTTGCATCTTGAGCTAAAATCTCTCAAGGTTCTGAACATAGGTACTACTCGGAAATACGTTCAGCATCATCAGTTGATATCCTTATTTCTAGCTTTGTTTTTAGATTTCGTGTGCCTCTTACGATTCAGTCTTCTAGTTTTCATCGAGTTGATCACAAGATAATGACATGTTAAATATTTGAAGTTTGGTACCCGGGGCGAAACGCCTCCCCCCCCCCCCCCTCCCCCGTTACGCCACCACAGAGTTTTACATATACATATTTAGTAATGTCGATAATTTATCTGTAAAATTATTAAGTTGGGTATTAAATGAGTTACCTAAATTCTCACTGCATAGATAAATAGAACAAAAGTGTATTTTTCGAAAATTGTAGCTTTTACTGTTTTTTAAAGTGACCGTTACCCAAATGTCCTCCGCTGACGAGCGCCACTCGGGTCGCTCCGTCGCGGCTACCTCCCGGCGAACGGCTAAAAGAACTCCTCCTCCATATTTTTGTCGCGTCGCCGAGTAATCTCTGTCACGCCGCCAGACTACATATCTGCCATCAAAAAGTTCTTCACTTTTTATGCCATCAAGTAACCAGGTTTCAGTAATTCCTATGACGTCATAGGAGTTTAAGAGTAAGTTATGTCTAAGTACATGAGTCTTAGTACGCAGTCCACGAGTGTTTTGGTAGTTAACATTCATTAGATTAGCCATTTTTATTTATAAAACAAAAACTGAATTGAAGCTGCAAGCGATCGAGGCAGAATACATATGTATTAAAGGCATTCCAAATCTTACATAGGATAAATATGATAATTTTACGAGGAACTACTTGAATTCTGGTTTTTAAGAAGATGTAAAATCCCAAAAAGACAGGTGCAAAACAAATGAGATTTAAGTTATAATTTATAATATTCAAGGAAACATAAAGTGTAAGCCAGGTAGATTTGTAAAAATTGGATTGAAACAAACTTACAAGTTCCATGTTAGGTACAAGCAAACATTTTATCAGGTTCCGTGTTCTACAAGCAATCTTGATCCGTATCATGCATGAACAGGCGAGTGCAAATCCCGTAACTAGTTCCGCAATTACGTGCGAAAACCGGTCAAGCATATGCGTCGATCGGCGATGAATAGCATAATAGATAAGCGAACAAAAGACTCGGCACCTGCATACGGCTCTCAAACTTTGCATATTTAGTTTACATAACACACTTATTAATATTATCATAAATAAGCAAATTAATGTAAAAACACTTATTAAATAATCTTTGCAAGGTCGCTTTCCTTCTTTATAAAAATTATTGGCGAGGTGATTGATTTTCGTGCCATTATTTTGCAATGCTTGACCCATATGAACTGGAAATTATTTTCTTTCGCCAGAGATCTTGCTTTGCCAAGTAGATTTTTGTTATTCGGAGTTAGATGGACATTCACGTAGAAGGTGCCCTCTTTGGAGAATCCCAGATTAGAGAGATTTAGTTGTTTGCTCCTACGCGATCCCGAGATGAACTCCTCCTTTGTGTAACGATTATTGAACGAGATGATTATTGGTTTCTCAACGTTAGGAATACGAGTTGGAATCCGTGCGATATAGTTGATTTCTTCTTTTCTTATGTTCAAATTAGCAATTTTGCCAATTTTTTGAGCAATATCATACAGATTCTCATTTTTTTGCAAAGGGATCCCGCGGATCTCAACATTATTCGCTCGGGCCCACTGATCTCTATCTTGAAGCTCTTGGTTGAGTCTTGAGACCTCGGCTTGGAGACAAGGTATATCGCACGACATTTTCTCGACAGTGGCTACTCTGGTTTCGAGAGCCTTAACAGTACACTAGTATGCTAGCTTACGCCAGTCTAATATTTTTCAATTTAAAACCATAATGGCGTATGCAGCTTATGGGCCATTTGAAACAGTGATTTTAAGAAGTGAAGTTCAAAAATCTCGCAATGGTTTTCAGTTTTTAAATTAAATAGTGTTCAAGTAATGATACTTTGAATAGTTACGCTTTCTTTTTTAAAATATCTCAAGGTCAAAACGGAATACTGCGGTGATACTCATATCAATCGCGTTTGTATATCAAGGCGATATTGATACATAAGTTTTGAAGTAGGTTGCAATATGAGGGCCAATTCGCTATACTCATCCGTCTAGTCTAGAGTCTAGACCCTTTCGGAAAGTTCCAATGATCATCGAGTTACTCAAAAGTTCCGAATCAAAACAAAAAAATATGCACTGGCAACCTTGAAACTGCTTGACATCACCACAAAACACACAGATACAGAAGGTCCGCTCGATACGCTCACTAAAATCCTAAGCATATACATACTTATAGACGTATACGGTTGTTGTAGGCAAGATCAGGTACTGTGCGATCGTGACCTTGCCTCGAACGACCGTATATTTCTATAAGCATGTATATGCTTACGATTTTAGTTTTGTGACATCACAGTCACAGAATAGTATTGTATTATACAAGTACCTATATTTGTGCAAGTGGATTTGAGTTTAGGATTTGAGGGATTCCCTGATTTACAATACCACTTCCTGTGTGCTGTGTGCGCGCACTGCGGTTGTAAATGTTCCACCAAGTACTCTACTGGATTTTAACCGCGTCGCATCGCACGCATGTACTTGCTTAATATCAGATCAGAATATCAGATACTATCTCAGATACTATCTTAAATCAAGTAAAAACTTTAATCTCAGATGAAGTATTGTATTATAACGGCGCGGGTGCACTCATCCGATCCGATCAGATCCGACAGATGATGACGTCACAGTCCGATCCAGTTGCTGTACATTTTGTATGAGCGCGGGTGCAGTCATCCGACTCTGACAGTTTACCAGACTTGGTAGAACGGATCTTATTTTATCGGCTCTTACAAGTCGCTGTACATTTTGTATGAGTGCGGGTGCACTCATCCGACACTGACATTATTACCGGACGAAACGAAGTATTGTGCATAATTTGTCGACATGTAGTTAAGGTATCGATTTATGTATTGATATTTATCATATACAGGTATCTATAAGAATATTCAAATGCATAGGTATGTATGTATGGATATATTATAGTATTTTGTATTAAGTAGAAAAATATACAATTTAAGAAAATGTGTAAAGCATCTACTTAGATAGAAAATACTTTGATTTTCAGTTTTTATTATTTACATGTTGAGGTTCTGTAACCACCCAAATGTTTTAATGTAATGCGTTTTAATTAAAAAAAACAGCGTTCGTTTTTAATTGTTGCACCTACAGAAATTAATATACACTTATAGAATATGCGATTTCATATAAGTAATGTTATGGTATTTTTAACATGGTAGGTTCTATTACATAACCGCCATTTTAGATGTATTAAAACACTTGGTTACCTTCCTCTGCTTTTACTTTTACGCCGTATTAAAAACAATTACGCCAATATAATTGGCGTTGGCTAAAAGCTGGGCACATTTTCTGTAGTACTGCGCACAACACTATTCAGAAACAACGACGCGACGACAACGCTTACTTATGGATCGAGCGGTGGAAGACTGTTTCCGGACCAGTGCACCCGCCTACATCTGGTAGTTTTCGTGCAATGCGCGCAATGCTCGTCTCAGCGGCACGCACCGCTCATATCCGTGGCGTGCACCGCTCGTATCTGCGGCGCGGCCGCTCATATAATGTCCACAGTTTCTGTAGGTCGGACGCTTGTTTTTAGGGTTCCGTAGCCAAATGGAAAAAACGGAACCCTTACGGATTCGTCATGTCTGTCTGTCTGCCTGTCCGTTCGTATGTCACAGCCACTTTTTTCCGAAACCATTAGAACTATACTGTTGAAACTTGGTAAGTAGATGTATTCTGTGAACCGCATTAAGATTTTCACACAAAAATAGAAAAAAAACAATGAATTTTGGGGGTTCCCTATACTTAGAACTGAAACTCAAAAAAAAATTCTAACATCATTTTTTTCTAAACTAAATAGTTTGCGCGAGAGACACTTCCAAAGTGGTAAAAAGTGTGACCCCCCCTGTAACTTCTAAAATCAGAGAATGATAAAACATATATGATATACATTACCATGCAAACTTCCACAGAAAATTGGTTTGAACGAGATCTAGTAAGTAGTTTTTTTTAATACGTCATAAATCGTAAACCGCAATTTACCTACAACGAACTACAAGAACTTTTATATTATGTTACTTGCTGCTACGGAACCCTTCATGGGTGAGTCCGACGCGCAGTTGGCCGCTTTTTTTTAACTAACCGAGTAGTGCGAACTAACAGACGAAGATGGTCGATTCAGTTGATGTGGATTATTTTTGTATCCTTAACAGAACAAAGGCCCAATTTATGACATAAAACAAGAGAAGATTTTATATAATTTTGTTTCCTGATTTTGCACAAATAGATAATAAAGAAAAAACACAGCTTGGTATGTATTCTTGTATTTGATTACTCTGCAGATGGGTACATAATGCAACAAAAATTAACAGTTTATCCTACAAAACTCGAACCTAGTTATCGGCAGGTAAACCTACCCTCCTACCTAATCATTTATAAGTAGGTAGGTACTTTACTTGTTCAGTCAATAAAGCAAAGAAACACAGGGGTCTGGTAAAATAACAGACGCATTTAAGGAGGTGAATAACAAGGTGATACACATTCCAAATATGTAAAAAACATGACCTTAATTTTCCTCATTCAAACAATTATTTTAATTTTCACTTCTACATTTACAAAAAGTAGCGCCATCTGTTATAACTCTTAATAACTACGCGAATGCCGTGTTGTGCGGGAGTTCCACGTTATACGTATTGGATGTGTGGGTCGATCCAATATAGATCAAGAGCGATCGGTGGAGCGGAGAAATAAAAAAGGGTTGTTCTTCGTATAGTACCGTGGTACAGTATCCAACGTTTTTGACCTTTATTGATTTTGCCTGCCAGACTGATACAAAATATATGCGTATCACAATTGTTGGAGTATTAAATTATGATACCATAAAATAACATTTCTGAAGGTAGTTCATAGGGGCATACGGTGTTGGTGCGACCAACTGCGAGTTGGACTCGCCCATGAAGGGTTCCGTAGCAGCAAGTAACATAATATAAAAGTTCTTGTAGTTCGTTGTAGGTAAATTTTATGAGTATTAAAAAAACTACTTACTAGATCTCGTTCAAACCAATTTTCGGTGGAAGTTTGCATGGTAATAGTAAATATAGTAAGCGTCGTCGTCGCGTCGTTGTTTCTGAATAGTGTTGTACGCAGTACTATAGAAAATGTGGCCGGCTTTTAGCCAACGCCAATTATTGGCGTTATTGTTATAAATACAGCGTAAAAGTAAAAGCATAGGTAGGTAACCAAGTGTGTAATACTTCTAAAGTGGCGGTTAAATCATAAAACCTACCATATTAAAAATACCATATCATGATATGAAATTGCATATTCTCTGTAGGTAAAATAATTAAGAACGAATTTTTTTATTAAAAACGCATTACATTAAAGCACTTGGGTGGTTACAGAAACTCAACATGTAAATTGTAAATACCATCATCATTCTCCTGCCCTTATCCCAATCATTTGGGGTCGGCGCAAAATGTTTTCTTCTTCCATACATCCCTTTCAGCTGTCATCTTCGTACTCACACCCTTTCGACACATATCATCCTTCACACAATCCATCCATCTCTTTTTTGGTCTCCCTCTCCCTTTATATCCATCGACACTCATCTGTAACACTCTCCTTGTAACATGTCTTTCATTCCTCTGCATTACATGCCCATACCACGACAAACGATTTCCTCTCAATTTTTCTATCACTGGCGCAACTTTCAAACTTCCTCTTATATACTCATTCCTAATCTTGTCCATTCTTGTTACTCCACACATCCATCTCAACATTCGCATCTCCGCAGCATGCAATCGTCTTTCATCCTTTCCCTTAGTGGCCCAACATTCCGATCCATACAGGACGACATGTCTTATGATAGTTTTATATATCTTCCCCTTAAACTTAAGGGGAAGTCGGGGGTCGCAGGTAGTCCCTGTGACCTGTCGCCACTTCATCCATCCCAATTTGATTCGGCGCTCAATGTCTCTGTAAATGTCTCCGTCGCTCTGAATAAGTGAACCTAGGTACTTGAAATCGGAGCAGACCAGTAGCGCTACATCATCCAGTGCTATCGGTGTACAACTGGAGAGACCGCCGAAATCACAGAACAGATATTCGGTTTTGGTTCTGCTGATTTTCAGGCCAACGTTCTCCAGTCTTTGCTGCCATGCAACCAGTCTGCTCTGCACCTCAGGTCCAAAGGTAAATTGTAAATACCAAAAACTGAAAATCTAAAGTATTTTCTGTCTAAGTAGAAGCTTTACACATTTTCTTAAATTGTATATACAAAATACTATAATATATCCATACATACCTATGCATTTGAATATTCTATAAATGTATATTGATTTCTGTAGTTACCTATTAAACATTATCGTATTAATATAAGTAAATCGATAACATGTCGATAAATGATGCACAACACTTCGTTTCGTCCGGTAAGAATGTTACTGTCAGATGAGTGCAGCAGCGTTCATAGAAAATATACAGCGACTATTAAGAGCCGATAAAATAAGATCCGTTCTATAAGTTATAAGTCCGGCAATAATGTTAGTGTCGGGTGAGTGCACCCGCGCTCATACAAAATGTACAGCGACTGGATCGGATTGTGACGCCATCAACTGTCGGTTCTTACTGTCATAGAGTACTATGAATATATCTGCTTACTGTGTCGGATAGTGCACCCGCGCCGTTACGCGTTTGCATCGTTTTCAATGTCGCTAAATACTATTCGTCAAAGTACTGTACTGGAATTATTTAAAAAATAATAATTATAGCATAATCATTTAGTCTGCATTTAGTTGTATTAAAGTTTTACATGATGAAAACATAGGCATAATTTCAATAATAAACACCTTTGTTTTATTGCCTGTATACTATAATCCGAACGCTCCACGGATCCGAACGAGGGGTAAATTTTGTTTGGTGGTTCGGATTAAAGAGGTCCTGCTGTACTTAATTCGTTTCTTGAAAGTTAAAAAATACCTATTAGTACTCGATTTTGTCTAAAGGTAACCTTTGTATAAGATTATAATTACGAGCAAATAAATAAATGCATCGAAGTAACAAAACATTTGTATACGGAGGGGGCGCCACCACAAAAAAAATGCTATAACGCCACTGTAGGAGGTTTTCTGAAACCTGGCGCCCGTGCTCTATGATTGCGGCCACAGACTTATTTCTGAAAGCTTTTTTTTCGAAACTGGTAATTGAAGGTAGTTATCAAAAAGTTGAGTTATGGTAGAACGTATTGCATCTCTTTGGATGATACATAAGTTCATAACTGTAACTCAGGTTAACAAAACGTGTTAGTATTTTTATAAATTGTAATTTGTATCGATAAGCTTGTGTTATAAATGGCAGAGAATATCGATTGGCAACTAAAGTGTGGGCAGATCCGCCAGCGCGGATCACACCTGCTTACCACTGAGAAGTGGGTGGATTGCACCTTCCTTCTGGGGCCAGACAAGGTCCCCGTCAAGGCGCATAAGCTGATCCTCGCGATGGCATCACCAGTTTTCGAAGCCATGTTCTACGGCAAAATCGCTGAACGAAACGGTCCAATAACAATTCCTGACGTTGAACCAGAGACATTTCGTAAACTTCAGCAGTAAGGCTACTTCTAGAATTTAGACTAACTTTTATATTTATACAGGGTTACTGGTAATTCGACGCGAATATTTTAAGGGCTTATAGAGTCATTAGCAATCAATTTAACCCTATAATGTATTATTCAAAAGTGAACCATTTCCGAGATAATTTAAATTATTATTTTTGGAAAAATCTCCGGAATGTCGCCTTAAAAAAATCATAAAAAATAATTATTAATTTTATTTATTTTTAAAAAAATGGATAACGTAGAAGACATGTTGTTACTTTATAATCAGTACTAAAACAAAAAAAAATATATATGTATAAATATTCTGAAGTTACATACAGCATAAAATAACAAAAACTTCAAAATATTTTTTACAATTTATTGAACAAAATAGAGGATTTTCTAAAAAAATACCTTTATATTCAGCGTGCAGATTCTTTAAAAAATATCTACGTCTTATTAGCTTTCTAAAAAGGTATAACAACCTTGCCTAAAATAAATAAAAACAAACAAAAACTTATTAAAACATGTAAAAACCATGAAAATCGGCTAAGTGTAACTTTAAACTGAACAGTCTCTTTTTAAGGTAAAACACAATAAAATATGTTCTCTAACACAGTTTCACTACAATAAGCCTAATTTAGGGTTATTCGTGTTTGTCACCACGAGCCGGACAAACCGGACTTTTAGTTTTGTCTGTCCCCGAATTTCTTTGTGTGGGGACAACCAGGTTTTTTTTTTTAAATCCTCTATTTTTAACCCCCGACGCAAAAAGAGGGGTGTTATAAGTTTAACATGTCTGTGTATCTGTGTATCTGTCTGTGGTATCGTAGCTCCCAAACGGATGAACCGATTTTCGTTTTGTTTTTTTTGTGTCATAGATAATTTTATCCCAAGTGTTCTTAGCCATGTTTCATGAAAATCTATTCAGCCGTTTGAAGATCATCAGCTCTTTTCTAGTTGATGAGGGGATCTGACTAACTTCCTTATGTCCGATCGATTCGAAATACTTCAACGATATTTAAAGAACATGGTAAGGCAAGCGTGAGCTGGTCAGCCGTTTGAAGATCATCAGTTCTTTAATAGTTGATGAGGGGATCTGACTACCTTCCATATGTCCTATCGATTCGAAATTTGGTACCGTGTTACTTCAATGATATTGAAAGTATATTGTAAGGTAACCATGACCTGATCAGCCGTTTGAAGATCATCAGCTCTTTAATAGTTGATGAGGGGATCTGACTACCTTCCATATGTCCTATCAATTCGAAATTTGGTACCATGTTACTTCAATGATATTGAAAGTATATGGTAAGGTAACCATGACCTGATCAGCCGTTTGAAGATCATCAGCTCTTTAATAGTTGGTGAGGGGATCTGACTACCTTCCATATGTCCTATCGTTACTAACTCAACTAACTAATCATTATAAATACCTTCCTAATATTTATACCTACTTTAAAAAGGACAAAATAAAAGTAAAATTAAAATTTTAAAAACCCCCCGACACAAAAAATAAACTCTGAAAACTAACAAATAATATTTTAAACCTATTATAATTATTATCGTCACATATATTATGTAAGTTCAAATATTTTTATTTTCCAAGCGTCGTCGCGTCGGGGGACCGCTAAGTGAGAAAAACAGGTGTAGTCGCAGATTGCAACAAAATAATTTACTCCGAAAAATTCGCAAAATCGACACAACCGTCAACGACGTCTGCCCTCACGTGTATGCCCGTTCGGGGTCGCCGCACTTGGTGACGCCTCCCCCGCTCCACATACCGCACACCGAGCTCGCCGCGCGCGGCTTTACGTAGTGCGTAGACTATGCATGAAATTAAAGATCGCTCGTACCTAAATGTAATTCTTAATAATTAATTAGCTGTTGTTGAAAAAATACTTTATAAACTTTAGCGGTCCCCCGACGCGACGACGCTTGGAAAATAAAAATATTTGAACTTACATAATATATGTGACGATAATAATTATAATAGGTTTAAAATATTATTTGTTAGTTTTCAGAGTTTATTTTTTGTGTCGGGGGGTTTTTAAAATTTTAATTTTACTTTTATGTTCAATAAATAGTAAAAAAATTTTTGAAGTTTTTGTTATTTTATGCTGTAACTTCAGAATATTTAAACATATTTCTTTATTTTACATAGTACTGATTATAAAGTAACATGATTTTTTTAAGGTGACAATCCGGAGATTTTTCAAAAAATATATATAAGGTGCTACTTTATTAGTGCCCGATATTTTAGTCAGTGCTTCTACTCCTGATTCTGATCAACTTTCCCCAAGGAACCCATAGTCAAATCGCAAAAAAATTTTTGGGCTCTTCCTTCATACATATCGATCAGCCGAGCGGCCAAATTAGTATGAAGAGACCAAAAATGTTTTCCCGCCATGTAGCACCAAGTTTCAGGTTATAGAATAATTTACCATCGCTTATAGGTACATTGGTAGATTAGCAGTTTTGGTGCGAGCCACTTACGTTTTGCTGCTTTTAGGTCCGGATTCGAATACCACCCATGAGACTTTATAGTTCTCTGTTTTTTACTTTTTTTATTTTGTGTGAACTTATGTAAATATTATGAAAATAAATAAAAAGACTTAAGAGTGATAAAAAAAATATTTTAACCTCTTTGTATTTTAGAGACAAATAGCGCCATCTTTCGCCATATAAGTTAATTACATACCTGGTGATTGTGCCGCTCTGTCCCGTGTTTGAAAATAGGAAATTTTCCACGGCTTTCTCTAAACTCAACCACATGGCGCTGATAACATTTGCAATAAGAAAATCTCTAAAAAGTCGCCAAAGTTACTTATATCATAATAAATGATGAACAACTTTCTAATATTACGTATCATTGAATATTTTTATATTTTTTTATAAAAAAAAGGATGATTTGCATGTATTTTTTTCAATAGAATCAAATTATAAAAAAATATTATAGATATTTTCAGAACAAATATTGCTTGTCCTTTCGTCCCTTAGAAGGCCACCACCGACTAAAACAACACCCCGCAAAATGTTTCATAGAAAATATATCTTATATGTACTACTAAACAAGTTATCTTAGTTTATATAAAAACTCCGATTGAACGAGCGACGCTCGGTCCCCCAGCTAGTTCAATATAATAAGAAAATTATCAGTATCATTATTTATATTAGAATGAATTATTTTAAAATTATAATACCCATTTAAATTCAGTCACTGGGACGATATTGAGTTGTTAACTAAGTAACTATGATGGTTATCATCCCAGCGAATGTGTTATTGTCAATCAATCTGATGAGACCGTGAGAGTGAGTGACTGAATTTAAATGTATATTGGAGTAATTTTTATTCTTTAAATGATTATACTGATAATTATGTTGTTTTAATTAACAAAACATCAACTTTTCTTAATCAATTTTATCAATTGAAAAACTTTCATCTGTATGGATAAAATAAATTGAAGAAATTAATAAAAAATGAATCTATTTTTCTCGACAATGAAAACGAATTTCATGCTGCCACTTCACGGAAGTAATAAGGGGGCCATTCCCTATGACATATACATAAAAATTATGGTAATCTGTGATTTCTAAGTTTGATACTCTCCTTAGCTTGCGGAGGCTCTACCGTGACTCCAAATAGCGTAAGACTTGGCTTGCAAAGGCTTGCAAGGCCGTGCCTCCACAAATTTTCGACATCACTTCGTATCTCCTTGCATGATACGTATCTCCTTGCAGGCTATTGCTAGGCAACGTTGTTATTCAATAAATGTTATGTGACTGAACAGATATTTTATATTTTTTATATTGGCGACGAGGCTAATACAAGTACAGTTTATTAACGCGCACAGAAAATGTACTCGACACTCAAGACCCAAGTAAGTATATAGCCCCGCTTGGAGTCACTCGACAAAACAATAAAGAAATTTCATGAAATACAGAACTAGAAACCGAAGATGAACATCTTGAGGAAGAAATCTTCTACAGATTCGAGTTTGAGGAGTTGTGTATAGCACTGAAAACTACATTACGAAAACTAAGTATTACTTCACCACTCAAGGGGAAACCTCAGTCCGCTTGAGGCAGACAGAGGGACTCCCTACCTACTGATGTTTGGAAAAGAGTTTAGAACTAAGCTACATGCCATGCTAGTCCCATACCTAGACCGGAGCCACGTAGTCGGAGGACAAGGAGGCATTTCTCTCCTGGAGATAAGGTGGCCAGGAGTTACTCCTCTCTTGTCCAGAAGTTTGAATGTGGATCCGTCACCTCGACCAGCTGCTGCTGTCTCCCCTGGTGTCCTGATTCGCGGGGGAGATGTGATACATATCTCCTTGCAGGCCAATGCTATAAATGATTGCTATGCGACATTGTTATTCAATAAATGATTCTTTTCTTTTAAAAAATCTTTTCTTTTATCGCTCTTGGGTCTTGTTATTTACATATTTACTTATGTTCATACTAAATAAAAAAATAAAAAGACAAAAACAAAGTCTCGTAGGATACGAACCCGGACCTAAAAGCAATAACGTAAAAAGTTCGTACAAAATTTGCTGCTTGCACCTCTGGGTTATAGACTACTTATAGAGGTAAGTCAAAAATAAGCATCATATACGTAAAAAAATTATGTATGTGTGCGTAATTTGAGCCCTTATTCATACGAGATAAACGCAAAACTATAAAGGGGACAAATATATCGAAATCCTTATTTAATTAACATTATTATGGTATATTAGCATACATTGACCTTGTAACTGCTCGCTGTTTTACGTAATATGGTTTAGGGTTATTGATACTATTTTTAAATCGAAAAACCAAGTTATAGTCAGATTAACGCCATCTATCGGATTTTTTCGACCAGGGAGCACTAACGTTTAACCTTAAATGAAAATATGTCTTACAGAGCAGTGAAATGTGCTAAAACAATAAAAAAACAAATACCAAAATTAACAGCAACATTTCTTATCACTTTTTTCTTGTTATTTTATGAATATTTTGTCATTTTATAGTAATGCTACGCTACTCGTCGCTAGTAGATAACATTAATTAAATACATGCCTCCCTACTCGTCGCTAGATGTCGCTAGTAGATAACATTAAATACATAAACCTTAAGCTTATCACACAACGGCGATATTTGTTTAAATACATGCCTCCCTTTTCCCCCGCTTCAGCCCCCGCAAGACGAACACGCTGGTTCAGAAACAAACAGAGCGAGTAACCTTATCTAATGTTTCCCATATCGATGGGGAACCCTTATGTTTTCCGAGATAAAAAGTGCCTATGTGTTAGCCGAGTGCTTTATCTATCTACCTACCAAATTTCATCCAAATCCGTACAGTAGTTTTTCCTATTTTAATCTACCCTCAGGTACGTTTATACAGACGACATACACTTGGACGATTACCTGATGGCAATCGAATTGTACTACGCGGCCCAAAAGTACATGTTGCCACATCTTATGACCGTATGCACCACATACCTCTCCTGCAATTTGGTGCCGCAGAAAGCGTGTCGCGTCTACAAGTTTGCAGGACTAATAGGAGACGAGAAACTTGTGGAAGAAAGTTTGGAGGTAAGAATTCATAATATTAGTCTTGCTGTTTAATAATACAATACAAATACAAGTAGAATATATTTTTCTTTTTTATTTATTGTTAGGGATGTGGCAAAAGCCTGACGCCCACCTGATGGAAAGTGGTTAACGCCGCCGGCGATTGGCATTTGAGACACCGGGGGTGCAGTAAGTAAGTAAGTAAGTAAACGATTATTTGCAAGAAAACACTCAAATTACAATGTCAGTGCTTTGCCGAAACTTTATAAGCTTAGCATATATAGGGTGACCCTAAATTAGTTCTTGATACGAAAGGCTATGCATGTGCTCATGATAACAAACAACTTTCCCTAAAGAACCCATAACCAAATCTCAAAAAAAATTTGGACTCTTCATACTAATTTGGCCGGTCAGTTCATCGATTTGTATGGAGACTCAAAATTTTTTTTTGCGATTTGACTATGGGTTTCTTAGGGAAAGTTGTTTGTTATCATGAGCACATTCATAGACTTTCGTATCAAGAACTAATTTAGGGTCATCCTATATAAGGTGCTACTTGATTAGTGCCCGATATTTTAGTCAGTGCTTCTACTCCTGATTCTGATCAACTTTCCCCAGGGAACCCATAGTCAAATCGCAAAAAAATTTTTGGACTCTTCATACACATCGATCAGCCGAGCGGCCAAATTAGTATGAAGAGTCCAAAATTTTTTTTGCGATTTGACTATGGGTTCCTTGGGGAAAGTTGATCAGAATCAGGAGTAGAAGCACTGACTAAAATATCGGGTACTAATAAAGTAGCACCTTATAGATAGCCTATCTATAATATTAAAATTACTAGTCGGGCGGACTCATAAAATGTCCTACAAAGTTAAGACCCCGCCGGAAATCGAACCCACGACCTCCTGATGTGAAGCCAGCGGACTAGCCACTGGACCACGGAGGCGGTTAAAATAGTTTAACCTTCCAATTAACAGAGCAAAGCTGGGTCACCCAGGTACTAATATTAAAATAATATAAATAAATTGGTACACAAAGGAAATCGTAAATACTGTGCGTTGCATATAACGCTAAAACTGTACAGAATGAAAAATCATTTCTCTTTGGAATTATGTGTTTATTTCAGATGATAATGAGTGAAACAAAATTAGCTTTGTCAGACAGTAGTTTTGAAGAGCTGGCTCTAAGTACAGTCGTCGAAATATTTTCTATAGATGAACTCAATATTGACAGCGAATTAGTTCTGCTTGAAGCCGCAGAGCGTTACGTTTTAGCAGCGGCGAAGACAGAATTCGAAGAAAGCGACTCGGAAGCTTCTCACTCAACTCTGGTAGTTCTCTGTGAATCCACATTTCATAAACAAATAATATATTTATTTGAATGCATTGTCTATTTACTTACTGTATGTCTTGGAAGTTTAAAAGACACATACTTCCAGGGAGAAAAGATGATACCCTGGTATGATGCAGTAGATGAAATAATGAGTAACGGAAATAGTAACTGTACTGACAAAGAAAACAACAATGAAATAAGCTTAAGAGATAAAAAAAATGCTAGTAAAGATGACATCGGAAACCAGAGCTGTTCCCAATCACATAATATGGAAAATGAAGCTGGTGACAATTTTAAAGACAAAATGGATCAACAAAAAGTATCGAAAACTGGTATGTATGTGAAATAGGATCGAAAATTAAATCTCAATCGCGCAATTTTCTTAGAATATTCTTAAATTTTTTTTCCAGTTAAGTCAATGCGTAAACTCCTTGAGCCTATCAGGTTCCTCACGTTGACCGTTGAGGAACTAGCGGAGTATAAACCTAAAACTCAGTTACTCACAGAACATGACATGCTGGCCATAATGATGAATATAGCCTCTTTTGGAACACACATGCCGATGCCAGACGGATTCTCGACATGTAGGGAATACAGGTATATAATATTATGAATTACAAATAAATGTACGATTAGCCGTTGTTTTCATAGACGACGTTTTTAATCAGTTCACGTTTTCTTAAAGTTATGACGATTTCCAGGTATAGGTAAAATGGTGTAATTTTAAGCGACGTATCGTGGAACAGTTTCCGAAAATGAAGATTTTGTGCACAACACTGATAAGATAAACGAATAACTTACCTAATTCATTTCAAATGTTCAAGAAATAATAGACCTGATGATTACCTCTTATATTGTTATTATTTATTTAATTACTTAATCCTATTTTCTTCTTGTACCACCATGGGGGTAGTTTTACTTTGTAAGATGACTGCGGATCTGTCAGACAGAACCGATCGAAGCACACATTGAATCATAGATATAATTTTCTCTGATATAATACACAATAATACGAGTAGGGCAGGCCTCCCACTCGGTCGGTGGACCGATGACCTGGTAAAGGTTGCGGGAAGACGCTGGATGCGGGTAGCGCAGGACCGGTCGGTGTTGGGTCGGGGGACCTACATCGCATTGCACGGTGCACACGCAGGGGGCGACCAAGGGTTCCTGGTTGCCCCTACCACGTGACGAGACCGCAGATGCTGAGCCGGCCGCCGCCGCCGCCGGGGTGTTGTGGATGAATGCGAACGCACTTCCCATGGCACCCCGTCCAAGGCGGTTGAAGGTACATCATGAAGGTTTTAGTGGGTATTCCTGCCTTTTCTGTTCAGGTGGGTGAGTTCCACATATCCCGGTTGCTGTCCCCGGAGCGGCTGGTAGATAGAACTCGTAAATGAGATTCCTCCACGTAAAAAAAAGGACCGGTCGGTGTGGAAATTCTTGGGGAGGGAGGCCTTTGTCCAGCAGTGGACGTCTTTCGGCCTCTTCGGTTGATGATGACGAGTAGTTTTAAAAAGATATGTACGCGTAGTTTGGAACGCGACCCAAGTCAAAAAAAAAGAATGTCACTGTCACCGACAACGTGTAAGTGACGGACAGTGTATATTTTTTTGGAAATTTTTCGCAAATTTACTGCACATTTGAGAGCAATGTCGTCATCCTTCTTCCTAAAAGGCAAGTCAAGACAAGTACAAAAAAGAAGAGGTGATAAAATAAAAAAGCAAAAACCGAAAAAACCAAACACACCTAACCTAGAAAATGGTAACGATGAATCCTCGGGCAGCGACTTGGATCTCAAGAAGTTTTCGGATGCAGAAGATTCAGAGAGCGATCACGAGACAGCAGAACAAAAGAAGTTGCGGTTAGCCAAGAAGTACCTCGAGGAAATTGAGAAAGAAGAAGCTCAGCGAGCAGAGTTCAAGGAAGTTGATGAAGCTGTTAGTAAGCGTTTGACGAAGGACTACTTGGAGCAGAAGGGAAAATTGCACGTGAATGTAGCGGATAAGTACGCAACGCCAACAGACAATGACGTAAGACTGATACGCGCCAAGGAGCACCGGCTGCCTCTCACGTGCGTCTGCCTCAGTAGCGATGGCGCGTTTGTTTTCAGTGGCAGCAAGTGCGGCAGCGTCATTAAGTGGGGCATTCGTGAAAAACGAAAACTGGCTTCCCTTACCTACAAATCGCACCCAGACCATTTGAAAGGTAGCATAACGTCTATAGCAATATCCACAGATTTCAAATTTTTAGCTACCTCTGATGAATCTGCCAATGTTCAAATATGGGAACCAAGCACATTGAGCCACCTGCACACATTCAAGGGACACAAGGACTATGTAACGGGCCTGATATTTAGAAAAAACACTCATGATTTGTATTCAGCTAGTAAAGATCGTTCAGTCAAAATATGGTCTTTAGATGAGATGGCATATGTAGAAACTTTATTTGGTCATCAATCTCCTATAACTTCCATAGACGCACTGACGAGAGAGCGAGCTGTTACTGCTGGTGGAAGAGATACGTCCATTCGTATTTGGAAAATAGTTGAAGAATCACAACTAATTTTTAATGGCCCAGTAGGTAGTTTGGATGAAGTGAAATTGTTAGATGAGGAACATTTTGTATCAGGAAGTGACAATGGGTCGCTGTGTGTATGGAGTGTACTGAAGAAGAAGCCTCTATGTGTTGTTTCAGAAGCTCATGGCTCAGAGAATGAGGTACCAAGGTGGATAACAAGCTTAGCAACTGTATTAAACTCTGATGTCTTTGCATCTGGGTCTTATGATAATTTTATCCGGCTGTGGAAGATTTGCGATCAATATAGGAAAGTTTTACCTCTTTTCAGTATAGAGGTTAGTGGATTTGTGAACAGTATGCAGTTCTCTGAAGATGGGTTACAGCTGTATGCTGCCTTAGGTCAGGAGCACAAATCTGGCCGGTGGTTCAAATTCAACAAGGCGAAGAATGGACTGCTAGTTGTAAATCTTAGTTTTAAGTCATAGTTTATTATTAAATGCTTATGAATAAATCAATATTTTGATAATCAGTGTCTTTTTACTAAGCTTAGTACTTCAGTCGGGCATGGGCTATCTTTAAAGATTTTTCTAATATGTACATTCCTCATTTTTTAGTTGAGTTTAAACCACTGAAGTTGGAAACTTAAATATGGAACCCACTCTGATTGGGATTCAGTCTATTTAATATGAAATAACTGGGGTGCCTGGCTTCGCTCAGGGAGTTGATATGATTTTGTGTGTGGTAGTTGGTATAGTTTAAAAAATAAGGTTAAGAAAACATTCTAATTATTTACAATACTTGCTTATAAACAACATTCTATCAACATTCTACACTCCACTTCTACTTACTTTATGTTGCACCGCACCTCAATTACCAATAAAATGTACGCAATCAGTATTCATAATTATATTGGCAGGCAAATCAATGGTACACCCAATAAAAGGGTTTCCCTGACAGTGACCCCAGTAAGCGCTTTTTTTTTCTACAGCTGATCATGCCCATGCAATCCTAACAATCAAAAGGACCCACTAATTGGGGCTTATTTATTAATCCGTTAGGACTGGCGTTAGACCGCTGTCTGGCTCGGCCCTCTTGTCCCAAGTAAGTCAAGCTTCCATTCAAATGGCATATTAGAGATTTGTTTAGCGCCAAAATGGTGTTTATTGGGGGATTCTATTCTATAATAAAATAAAAACAAATAATTTCCATAATAATTACTTTATTGAATAAAAACTACATTAAATCCAGTGCCACATGTCCAAATTGATGTTCTTCTTTCTTCAATCTTCTTTATGAAATGCAAGCAGAGAATAACACTCGTTATCGCGGTTCTTACGAAAAAGATTAAATATTTTATGGAATTAGAGTCAACACTGACTTGTGTTAATTCATCTGCTTTCATTTCAAACATATGTAATCCCTACATGTACTTTTATTGTAGGAGTGGAAGTGTTTCAAAGCGGGGAGGGCGAAGTGTCCACATATGACCTAGACGTTTATCTGCAAATACAGCAACACAGCACAGGAAACTGGCTCAGCGTACAGCAAACGGGATACAGGCCAGCGAGCTGCACCGGCCTGCCGAACAAACATAACAGTTAATAAACTCCAGTCCCTGCTGCGCGCCATCACTCTCACTAGTCGCTGTCATTGTCACTTTTATGTTTATGATCTTTACTATAAAGTTACTTTTAATTTAAAATGGATTAAGTATTTTGCTTGAGTTTAAATAATTCATTTTAAACTACAGAGAAAAAATAGGGATAGGTAACCTTTGCTGTCTTGGTTTGTCAATAAATAATGAAAGTTTACTCATAACTTATGTACGGCAACAACAGCAAAACAGCAGTTGTCAGCAAACGGCAATACCCCCCTCCCCGCAAACAGCCTCGCTCCCCTCAAACGCCACGCGTCCTGAGCATACCAACATTCATATTAATATTACACAAATTATTCTAAATTTCTTATGTTTTATTATTAAAAATAAACTAATCCTTGAAAAACAAATGTTGATTTAGTAGAACAAATACTTGTGTACATATTTCAGGCATCAAATTGTTTACCCACAGTGAGCCAGTGATGTCCCAATGAAATGCCCAATTTAGACCATTTAGACCTTGGACAGACCATGATCTCGAAGTTAATATATAACCTGAAATGACATCTAATGAAATGACCAGAGATGGTCAACACCTATTTACTCAATTATGAACATACCTACATAGTGTAAAACTAATGCATAAAACACAGATTGGTAATTTTGTTATAGTTATTGTAGTGCTAAATAAGATAAAAGAACCAAAACATTTTTAAGTGTTGTAAAGATTGCCAATATACATATAAAATGTTGAAGAATGTTAAATGGTATGGAAAGAAAAATTCTTAAACCAGAATTACCACGAAAATGGGGACAATTTAAACAAAGTAATATTAATATTAACCAGGATACTCTTAATAGATCATTACATGAACTTCAAAACATATTAATCACAATGTACTTAAGGTTTTCAAAATAGCTTGTGTTCAAAAAGTCCCCTTCAAGTTTTCACACAACATAAAGAGAGAAATAAAGACATAATTATGTTTAACTTAAATATACTTAAAATATAGTTTGTTACATAGAATGTTTGCCACTATGGCTACCATAGCTGGTCTGGGGTGGCAATGGATTGATCAGAGTATTGTACCTTGGCCAAAGGCTGCACCCGCCGTGGCGCAGCGCTTCAGCTTACTCTCGGTACCTCTACTCTCAACCTAGAAAAGAAAACATTTTATTTATGCATGCACTTAATATTCAAAAAAGTTTACAAGGACAATCAGCACAGAATGTTCAAAGTTACATACTAAAAAAGACTGTCTATAAAGCATCAGTTAAGTGCCACTGCTGCTACAAGTGCTGTTACTTAGTGCGCGTAAGAGTCCAAGAGTGGCGGGCGACAGACCTATCCATATTCAATGAGTAGTTCTCAGGACTCACCAGTGCACTCAGTGGCGCGAGCGGGAGCGGGAGCGCGAGCGACTGCGCGACTTGCCGCGGGAGCTCTTGGAGTCGGAGCGACTGCGGCTGCGCGACCGGCTGCGACTGCGCGTGTACGAGCGCCGGCGCGACCGCGATCGCGACCTGGAGCGAGATCGTGAGCGGCTAAAAACATACCACCAGAATATTATATAGTGAAAACAATATTAAAATTTATCAGTTTCAGATTAAACCTTTATCAATGTACAAGTCTTTCTGAATATACAGTATAATATTTTCCCATACAGAGAGTAGTCAACTCAAAACTAGTTGATCAACTTCAAATTCAGTACATACATAGTAGGTGATATGAAGTCATTTCAGAAAGGCTCTTCCATTGATATGGTTATTGAGTTTCAACAGCAATTTGGTTTTTGTATAAACAGTATCAGTACTGAAATCCATTGTCTACCTTTCAGAATGAACTAAAAAAGTAAAATGTTGGCAAGTCCTTAATAACTTTTATAGAAAAGTACCATGGACAGAAATGGACCATAAATATAATAATAAACATAAAACTTGGTAGACAAATGATTTACAGTAATGAAATTGTTAAAGAAATATTATCTAGTAATAACTGGTACTGGTATTTATTTAGTTCAATTGATCAATTATTTTTTTGTAAAAAAGCAACTTACGTGGAAGCTGTTACTGATCAAAGCACTTTTAAGATTATCCCCGTTAATAAAATCATTATAGCTCAAATGCAATGGAAAAAGTACCAGTTATAATATTGTTAAAATGGGTAAATGTATGTTTCATGTTTGTTATCTGTATCCCTCACCATAGTATGGCCAAAACAAAACTGCATTAAGTTTACGTTATTAAGTTAAGAGCTCCTGCCACCAACGCATATCGGTTTTTAAAATGTTTTTGGAAAAGGAGACTCGAACAGGTACCTCTTGCGGCGGTCATGGCGGCTCCTATGCGGTGATGAGGGGCGCCCGTAGCGCGCCATTTGCACGCGGAGCTCCCTTCCGTCCAGCATGCGGCCGTCTAACGAGTCCAGCGCCTCCTCGGCGTCACGGCGATCGTAGAATCTGGGTCATGGAGAAAGACAACGTATAGGTTATGCGTGTCGTAAAATCGTATGGGGTTAGACGGTTAGTTTTTATAAAATACGAGAGAGACTCACTGATGTCATTGTTTTTCTCACTGATTTCATTTTCATTATCTTACATACAGTAGTTAAATAAAGAAAAATCATAAGATGGTACCTAGGTATTAAGCGTGGTCCTTTTTGCGACATTTAAGAGCATGACGTCATACAAGCATACCTTGGTAATTTACCCAATGATTTAGAGATCAAACATACCTGACGAAAGCGAATCCTCTGCTTTCCCTTGTGTACCGATCTCTGGGTATGTAGATGTCGCCGACCTCACCGCACCTCTCGAATACGCGACGCAGATCTTCAGGCGTCGTGCGGTAGGTCAAGTTGTCCACTTTTAACGATACCATGCCGTCAATACGCGGCGGTGGTCGTCCGTAACTCATTTTGAGTTAGTAAATTTATTGTTTGTGATGAGAAAACAAACTGCACTGCGTATTTAATACTTAATTCATAAAAAAACGAAATGGCGTCACTACAACGTGCGAGAACAAGCGCCGACAAATTCAATATGGCCGATTATGGCCGCTAACCGGAAGAAAAAGCACGCATCATGAGCCCAGACATTAGTGTTGCCAGTATGTTTAAAGAAATCGCGCTACTTTAAAATTATAATGAACAGTGGTGCGTTCCAATGGTACCAATCTGACAGCAAGCGTTAGCTTCAACTCCAATGATATTTTATTTTTATTAATAGATATTGCACGCAGCTAATCGACATCGAAGCGAGCGCGGCACAAGAACACTATAAGATACGTAGCTAGACAGTAGCACGATACTCAAATGTCGTGGAAATGTATTTGGATTATTAGTGAAGTAGTATTTGAATTTTATTATTGTATTGGGGATCAATAGCAGTGCTGCTGTTCGTCATGTTTTCTGAATGAATTTGACTTAATTAGATTTCCAGACATAAGTACAAGTTGCTTTTTTTCAGGTCAAATGTGTGAATTTATGTTATATCACTTTTTACATAAACGAAAAATGTTTTTCACACACCATAAAACAATGGTCAATTCAACCCTCGATCTGTTTGGAGCGCAAACAAAACTGACCATTACCAAACAACACAAGTGACTCCACTGCGACTGTATTCTCGACAAAATATATTTTAGTAGGACTTTGAATTACGCAATATTGCCAATATTTCCAGAAATAATTTACCTACTTACAAATGATATCGCTCCACTCTATCCTGTTTTAGCCGTTTTTAACATATTATTTTTGCACTTTTTTACCACGCACTTCCGCATGCTGGCTAGTCGCGTGCGCAGGTATGACTGATTGACGAATTGCTTATTCTGCGTTTTAAGCAATTATATTTTGTGATAGTTTTGGGCGGTGTAGGATAGCCTATATTAACTTTCGTAAGTGCGTAATGTGTAAGGGAGGCATAAAAACTGTTGCTGTCAGAGTGTAGCCAAAGGACGCGGGGAAGAAAGAGACAGGCTGAGATAGGCATTACGCTATCTATAGTTTAATAAATAAAGTTAAAAAATGAACTTTTTATCAGGCTCCAATCAGACAATTAAATAATGTATGTCGTACCCTTTCGAGAGACCACATCGGAAAAATTAGGTTCAGATTCAAAATTTTGTAGACATGAGTAGTTTAATACCCAAGTAAAAGAAACAGATAAATTGGGACTTATAGAACAAATTATGTTCTACGACTTTGTTAATTTGTACAAAGTTTCAGAAGATTAACTTTCCATAAAAAATGGCCAAACAGTTAAACAATTTATAGGGAGAGACCAAACATTTTTTAGCAATTTCCTGCCATAAAAGTGTAATATATCTAGTTATACTATACTATTCTTCTAGGACAGAAACATGCTTGTCAGTTCCAATGTCCGGAAACGTCAGGATTGTGAATAATTTGAAGCGAAAATCTTAACATGGCAACATCAAAATGTTGTTCATTTTTGTTGTGTTGTAACGCAAACGGAAATGCTCTATATTGCCAGTAAAAAATATAAAAACTACTATTAAAAATACGGTGTTTGACTCAAGTTTGACTGGTAGCAATGTTCAAAAACGATATTTTCTTCCAGTTCAAAGCACAGAGAGTTAACAGAGAGACCGCTCAATACAAACCACTAAAATCCTAAGCATATACATGCTTATAGACGTCTACGGCACAGAGTATTCAAAACATGTGACGTCATCAAGTAAATTATTTTTGGAGTTGTAGGTGAAATGCTATTTACTATTTTACAATTTATTATTTATTAATTGATACTGTCAAATACCCATCGACGTAGAAACAAATGGACTTCGGGTCAGCGCTCAAAAGTGTCCGAACCAAAAGAGTAGTAAAACGCAAAAAGAGGTCTAATTTCGCGCCAGTCTTTTTTTGGTTGGCCGGCTGACTGCACGTCCAAAATGGCGTACTGCGTCGTGAAAAGTTGTAAAAACTATTCAAGTAAAGTGAAAAAACAGGATGGAGTATCATATTAATGGTAAGTAAACTCTTGCTTTATCATTTTAAAGTATTATTTTGCTAAGAAACACAGTAGTTTATTTTAATTTGAATTACGCATTTAGTTTGATTTCCAGGAGCGAACAATCGAACATCACAACTTTGGAACAAAAATTTTATAGAGTCTCTTCCAAGTATAAAGTTTCTTATTAAAATATTTTGTAACTTTTTACTATTGTTTTTATTACATGAAATATTTTATTTATTTTAGCTTTCCCCGAGATTCTATACGTTGTGCACTAACGAAAAACATTATAGCCGAATCGTGACGAAAGGAATACTTTGTTCCGAAAAAAATCCACTTTGTTTGCTCGAATCATTTTCACTCTGTATAATTGATATTTAAGCGTGTTTCTGTGTTTGTTATAAAACAATTTACAAGATTCTGCAAAAATAAAAAATACTTATAAAACATAGCCAACAAAAAAAACATTATAAGTGAAAGCTACTCCATTACTTCTCTGTCTTCACTCGAAGCTGCGTAAGGTGAAGTACGTTCCAGTCGAAGCTTCGTATGGTGATAAATTGTTGCAAACAAAAACAACCGTAATGCAATGACACACGATCTATAGTTCATTCCAATCAAAAAAAAGCAAAAGATAAACAAACATAGTATGCATCTGACGTTGACATGTGTCAGTTCCATAGTAAGTTTGTTTACCTTTTGCTTTTTTTTGATTGGAATGAACTATAAATGCAAATGTGTTGTTTCTATGCATATAACTACGTGTGTATAGGTTAACTGCGGGCGCTTTTTTCGTGAATTATGTACTAGACCCGTCGTCCATTTGATTCTACGTCGATGCAAATACCCTATTAATATTTTTTTATATGTAATAAAAAACTGCCTTTAAAAAGTATCAGATTGGAACTAAAAAGTATAAAATAATTTTTAATAAATTCCAATAATAAGATTTATTCTATCACCCAAATACAACACGTATTAGAACAGATACCTAAGCAGATAACAGTACCTACCTCCCTACCTTTAATTTTTTTTACGTCGGTGCTGGAAGTATTCTTCCACCAAATCCTTAGATACGCAAACAGCCAGGTCTCCAACTTTTCCTGTCCTCAGCCAGCATTTTGACCTCGTGATACGACACGTAAACGACACGCAAACAAGAGTGACCTTTTCCTTTGTATCTATCCGGTCTTCAAATATTTTTTCAGATTCCCATACTTTTGAATAATGAATCAAAAAGTTGGAAAACTGAAAAAAGTTAAAGATCGGAATTTTCAAATATTTTTCCTGTATTCTATACTTAATTCTGAGCAACCCCTAGAATATTGTAATTGGTCTTCCTCTCTGCTCTGTCCAACTAGTTGGACTACGGGCCTTTACTTGGGGTCTTGTCCAATCCATTTTTAGGGTTCCGTACTCCCAGTATTTACCTCAAAAGGAAAAAAGGAACCCAAATAGGATCACTTCGTTGTCCGTCCGTCTGTCTGTCTGTATCTTTCAGTTTTATTATAATACAGGTGTTAAAAAAGTGCGATTGAGATTTTAAGGGGTTGCTCAGAATTAAGTATAGAATACTCGTACAAGAAAATATTTGAAAAATCCGATCTTTAACTTTTTCAATATTTTTCCTGTGGTCTGTAGGTACTTGATTGTAATTTGTAAGTACCCCTAAAAATTTCAAACGCACTTTTTTAACACTCTGTATAATTTAAAATATTATAAAGTATGTCCTGGATGTGAACTAACGATATTTTAGGATCGTGTAATGTAACCCATTTCCACATATTATGGGATGGGGTCCATCCCCCATCCATCCCCGGGACGACTTCTTTTTTCTTTTTTTTATGTACCTCTATGCACAAAAACGTCTACATTTCTAAAAATGGTTCTTTCCACAAACTAATGATCTTATTCGATAGGTTAACTACAATATTCTTCGTCAAATAAGATCCAAAAATGATGTATTTGTCTAAACTCTAAAGAACCATTAAAAGAAATGTTTGAGGATGTTTTTTGTGCATAAAAAAGTAAAAATAATGAAATAGTCTTACCGGGGAGGGGGATGGACCCCATAATGGGGGCGGTTTTAACGTGGAAATGGGTTATATTACACGATACTGAAATATCTTTAGTTCAATCTGGGACATACTGTACCTATATTACAAAGTTATTGAACATAGTACTCGTTCTCCTTCGGCATTTACATATCGGCAAAGCGGTTGCTACAGAAACCTTTTGTTGTTATTGTTAAGTTTTATGTCGCATTTAGGCTACAGTTAGGTTAATAAATTTCAATTTATTTAGTAGGTTATAAATACAATAGAAATCCAAACATGCCCGAATTAAAACAAGTCAGAAACAAACAGCTGCTTCCGGACCTACGAAAAGAGGGTGAATTGAGCAAAGACATACTGCTTAGTACGAAGCAAAAACATGGGTGCCCTGTTGGCTCTCGTCTGTTCTCCCACCACACGCTTGCAAGTGTTAGACGTCTAAGCTTTTTTCACCCGTTCTTGTAAGTTTTCTGTATCACACAGTATGAAGTACTTACCTAAATACATATCTGATCTAGTTAGAAAAGGGGCGGTGGAGGGGAAGGGGCATCTGGTGTGGAACAAGGTTTGTTCGCTTATTTTGCGCCCCGAGGCCTTTTTGTTATATGATTTCTCCCCATAGAGGGCAAATAAAAATACACTCACCTTACCTACTTTAAAATATATTAGGTGCAGTGTATTCCTAGCACGCTGTACGAAGTTTGAGTCAACCAAAATGATGTTATCTAAACAGGTTCTAAACTAATATCGAGAAAAGGATACTTACCAGTGATAGACCATATTATGCAACTTCAGACTGGGTGGCTAGTTGGGTACCACTACTCGCTCTGTACCCTGTACCTGCCACGAAGCAGCGCGCTGTGTTTCGGCGGGTGGCGCGGTAAAGCCAGTGTAATAATTACCGGCATAAGAGGCATTCCAGCTCAGCCCTCAAGATCGGCAAGGCAATGATAGATAACCCGTCTGGGGTTACACAATAAAAAATAAAAACTTACGGCCTGTATGTCCCAATACGGATAATTTAGGTTTTCTTGATGCCTCATGGTTGTCCTCTTCGTTCGTTTGATATAAGAACGACAGAATGGAGGGGCTGTTAAGTGGTAAACTTGGTAAAACTTATTTTTATAATACCTTGCCTTACAATTTTTTGTTGCTATTATGCATTTAAACAATATTGTCGCGGACGTATAGTTACACTAATTTATTAAGTTAATATCTAAAATATGTTTTTTTACCATTTGACAGGATCCCTCAGGACAGTTTAGACATTGTTTTAGCGGCAACCTACAACCATTCGATAGAGAGGTTCCCGGATAAGGAGGACATCTACCTCCAGCCGGAGACGCACGGCTGCGATACTTGGCGGCGACTCCGGAATACCTTCGACAAAGTTCCTCCTGTACCGGTGCCTCTGGTAGGTGGATGGATATTTCTAAGGACTTAGAAGCGGAGCGTTGATATAAAACTGCTTCGGATATTCCTTTGAGAAAATTAAATAAAATTCTGTAAACCTTGCAATACATAGTGATATCTATGTGATGTATGATAAGTACCTATGACATCATCTCATCTGATGGTAAAAACGATAATGCCGAATGTTGACGCGCGTTTAGATTTAGATAATTCAGTGCTTATTGGTTTTTATACACGCCCATAGTGATTATAAATCTGCAGTTCTCTTCAAGTCAGCTCAGCGTGGCTCAGCATACCAGGCACACCTGATCCCTTGAATATTGGACCTCATTGAAAATCGATTAGGTGATTTGCGATCTAACATCGCGTCGTGTACCGAGAAATCCAGTGGATGTAATGTTTCTCTTTTTGGCTTTCAGGGTCACCCGATACGGCGCGGAGGCATCAAGGAGCGCCGCTCTCCGCATAGCGTCAAGCTGATGAACTCTGGAGTCCACTCCTCGCAGACCAACCCTGGCTACAGCAGGCAGGCTGCCGGCGGAGCGATATTCTTCTATTGAGTTTATCATTCCGTTTATCTCTCTCACTTCGTCCTTCTGAACTTGACGGAGTTATAAAATTAACTTTATTCAGTACACTGTCTGTGCTTTCTCTCAAACAATATGAAAATTATACTATTAAGATTCTAGTAGTACCTTTTTAAAAATCTATCTATACGAAAGATATGTATGTATTTGTAACGAAATTACGACTTTGTAATGTTTATTTAAATCACGATTGTAAATATTTCCCATATTTTTTTAAAAACTAATTTAGATTGAGTTTCCATTATTCTAACAAATAGTTTTGCTTCCTTTGTTTGTAAATAAAAAAAACATTCTTTAAACTTTTAGAAATCATGCAAATACCTATCATTTAAATTTATTAAAACAATGTGTTATCGCTCGTTTCACCAGTTGTGCCTTGCTGACATAATAAAAATAATATGTTTTAAAAGATGTTGTTTGTTTGAACACTTTTTTTAACGAGTCGATCCTTTTGGAGGTGCGCTACGGAGAGCACGCTAGTAAGAGAGGGGTCCATTGTCGTTCACATTTTGCGTACAGATGCTCTCATACAATGTCCTCATGCAGGGCAGGACAATGAAAAGACTAGGAATACGGTATTTTACTGACTGACTGAGTGACTTTTTATCAACTGTCAAAAACGACATTTTGTTCCCAAATTGTTCGTGTTACTGGCATGTGACGTCACAGTCTTTGACGAACTTATTTTCTGATTGTAATGAATATAAAAGTTAAAATGAACAAAAACATCAGTCCAGTAATATTTTTCGCTATTCTAGGACAAATGCTATTTAGTGAATAATATTTTTCAATTTAATTTTGATAGAGTCAAATACCCTATTGAATATTCACTGTAAATAGCAGGGGTGGAAACGGTATGCTTGGCTAAAAGTACTGATTTTACTGACGTCTGAATTCGAAATTACTGACCATTTACTGACTATTATTGAAGACTAAAATTTGTATAGTCTAAGAGGAGATAAATTCAATAATAAGAAAAATACAGTGTTTTTTGTAGCAAGTAGCAGTTTGGGAAAATCCGGGGTCGCGTACAAGTGTACATTATAATCTCAATTATTCGATAGTCATTAAAATTATAGGTTGATGACTTGTGTTTTCAGCTGACCAAAGATTTTTGAGCGGTGGAAAGTTTATATGTACTTGGGTGGTTTATTTTTTATAGATTTGTGTAATGCATCTATTTAAAAAACATATATGTTTTGTACAATTAATTATTATTGTTTTTCGTACGCAAATAGAGTTTTTGTGGCGGAAAAATCTTAATATGGCTGGGAAATACTGACTTTATTGACCATTTTCTGGGAAATACTGACTTTACTGACAATTTTCTGAAAAAAAACTGACTTTTACTGACCAAGACAAAAAACTGACTTTTACCGACTAGTTTCCATCACTGAAATAGTTCTCATCTCAATAAACGCGAAAGTATGTTTGTTTATTATGGAACTAATTTTCATTCCTATTATTTATATTCCTAGAAATGCATGGCTTTTGTAAGAGAGCTATTATTGCATATTATACGTTACATACGCATGTCCCTTCATTCATTAAGAGAAATTAATATCCTCGCGGGTGAAGCTACGAGCAAAAGTGTATTATAATCAAAGAAGTTTTATATCGTCGCTCCGGGGTGTAAGTCTGTGATTATAAAAACTCCTTGATCCATATCAGATAGATAACTGGCCACTAAGAGAAATGTCAGCCACTGGACATACTTGACAGGCAGAGTCGAAACGGGATTCAGAGGGCAGTTTTATCAAAGAAACATTTTACCAAATCAATAGCAAATAATGTAATTTTCGAGGAACAACCATAAAAACAGTAAATTAGGTTAGCGTATCTGTCTACGTATAACATCTACAAATGGATTTCATAGATTCACTCGGTATGTATATGTAATGCAATGGGACCATTCCATGTTTGATAAATGTTTATGGTGTTACCCTATTTTCTTCCTTTTATCCTCCAAAAAAAGTCAATGGATAATAAAATCCGTGTTCTCTTTCAGTCTTAGACGACGTACACACAAAACCGAGTAAGAAATCACATCGGGTGCGCTCGTGGTTACTATGCGAGCAGTACTACAAGTATCTCGAGAAGAGCCAAGTAGACGACGCTTTGAAGCAGCGCAAGTTCTATCAAGACACGATCCTGGAGCACGAGCTGTCCGAGCGGCGAGCGCGGCGCAGGGTGCGCGAGGCGGGGCTGCCGTGCGCCGGCGACGCGCGCCACTGCTCCGCCGCCGGCCTCGGCACCGACCTCGAGTGCCTCCAGGACGACGACAGCGAGGGCGAGGTCGACCTCTCCCAGGGAAAGACCGACCTAGACTCGATCCCAGAAAACGAAAACGAACCTTCCTCCCTTGACGAAACTAACGAGTACGAGGACGTGAAGGAAAGCATGAGCTGCACGTCGAAGCCTTCCCACTCCGAGATCAACGAAGACGACACGGAGACCGTCGATAGCGTTCCTAACAGCACCAGAGACCGCGACACCGAGCTCAAGGGGAAACTGGAGCACATTACCAGCAAAATAATGGACGATATCAAGTTGCAAATGAAGGACGTCGAGGATAACCTGCAGAGTTTGGAGCGATACACGGAGCTTGAGGGTCAGGGCTGCGACGAGGAGAGCCTGGCGTCGGTGGAGCATCCCTGCCTGAAGAAACGGGGCAAGGACGAGGATGGTCTGTATGACATGAACATGCAAACCATGTGGGCTAAAGTAGTGTCCTTCGCCTACCAGCTGATACAGTTAAACCACGGTAAGCTGCCGCCTGTACAGCCTAGCTAAATCATGAACTAAGCGTTGCTACACAATACATTTTTGTGCTTATTGCATGTTATGATCTAAAACTATTCGTACTTAGTCCTTCCCGACTGCAGAAGTTAGATGTCACGAAAGTGTTTTCAGTTATGATATCTTTGTCTGTGGTTAGAGGTAATTCTATTCTAAATTCTGTTCACGCTTTTCAGGAAACTGCTATTACGACTACAGTGCTCAGTTCCTTACCGCGGTTTTGGCTTTCGATGTTATGCGAAGAAGTTTCAACAAAATGTGTGAGTCTATTCATGATAAAATATTTTTTTATTGAAGTCACAGTTTATATTACATAAAAGTAGAAGTTCACTCTTATGCAGATTTGTCACGTACGCGTACAGTAATGTAGTAATAAATTATAATAATAAAAAAATAGAATAAAGTGTCATATTAAAAAAACTATTTTCACTTGATATTTTATCATGTACCGTCATGCAAAAAAAAATAGATAAGTATTTTATCGAATAAAATATATTGTAGTAACTAGATGGATTAGCTTTTGCTGACAGCTTCGCCGTTTTGTGTAGGACTGACTGTCTTTGAGAGAGTGTACTGTGTACGTCATGTGTACTGTATCTACGACCTGCAGCGTACATACACCTATTCAATAACTTTTGATAATATGCACTGGATTAGAAGCGTGAATTTGTTGTTTTTCGTTATTTTGTTACCCGAACTCGTCAATAATACTATTTATTATCACATGAAAAATAAAAATAATAAAAATTGTTGGTTAGTTTCAATCGTAACTTTCGACTCGTATGTTTTTAAGTTTAGGTCTTTAAGATGTTAATGGCATTGCACAATTTGTAAGGGTCACCTGACGGCCAAAGCGGGAAAGCGCTTGGCTATGTGAAAGTGGATGTAAGGGGACGACATAAATAATAATTGTGCCGTGTTGTAAATTTCCACCGTTTAATCTTAATAATTTCAAATTTAAAGGAAGAGATTTACCTAACGATTCATGAAATGTAATTTCAACAAAGTCTTGCAAAATATGTCCACCATACATAAACATTTGGACTGAGTACTATGATTCCGAATTAAGTCGAGGGAACTCATTGTCAATTCGCCATAAAAACCTGAGTTCATGGGTAAACTATTTATAAAGTCGATTTTATTTACATTTTTACCAGGGGTTTCTTGATCAGTATAATCAGTTTCCCTGGAACAGACTCAGTTTAAAGTCTAGTACTAATAAAGTAGTACTTTATATATTTTAGGTGATATTTTGCAGCCCTACGTTACTCCTATTAAGTTTGCGTGTGATCAGTCAAGTTGGAGTGAAAATACAGAGTGTTTTGTTAAAAGAAAAAAAGCGTGTGTCCCCAAATATTACAGGAAATCGTCACATTTTAAGGTATTTTTGATCACGAAATATTATGAATAATGTATTATTAATAAAAAGGTTTTGCTTACTGCAAGTAGTTTGTGACGTAGGTATGCTAGTGTTACATATGTTTTTTTTTGCATTTACGTTAATAACGGGTCCCTTCCCAAACCTCGGGAAATTTTCACACACGGAGGCCAATTCCGAATTTACTGAATTTTAATTTACTAGACAATTATTTACTTTATTACAAATTGACTACCATTTAATTTCATATTATACATCTAGCTTTCAAAATAGGGTGTTCTCAAATAGGCTACACAAAATGTTCAAAAGGGCAGTGTCTCGACAGATCTACGACAGAGATACGACAGATCTGCGAATGCGACGTTACGTATAGTTGACAGATTTGTTTATATTTCAGAAATTACTCCCCCATACTTCAAAGAAACAGAACAGTGCGAAATATAATAGAATATGTTGCACCGATGTGCCTAGCAAACCCTGCTGCCGCGGAGACGGACTATGGGATCCAGAGGGTTGGGAAGTCGAACCCTTAACAAGACGGGTTCATCAGCAAACTTGCCTTCAAAGCAGCGAGTCTTGGCGCAACACAGACTATAGTTCCACGAAACACCGTACTGACAAAACTTACGGGCAGTCGCACGGAAATACTGAACACCATATATGTAGCTGCGACCAAATGTGGCCAGAACAGAGGCACGAGCATACATCCGTGTCGTGCTCTTGTCAGTCGCGTAGGACGGTGGTTGCCAACCCGATGCTGAGGATAGCCAGCCACCTCGACAGATTATTGAAACAAATCGACGATCCTGGTGTGTAACTTTTTGTATTTTTTTATATATTTATTCTAATATACACTTATCACTGTGAAAAGGTGTTTTTTTACATTTTTTTTTAATAACGAAAAACAGGCAGTAACAAATATACTGTAACACTTTATTACATGCATCGCAATTACAGCAGCGAATAATACGATATGATCATACATATACATATTTATTTTGTTACATTTTCTTCATGTTAACAGTTTAGTTTTCATAAGAATGCATCCCTTCACCTTTATCGACACTGATTTTATAATCTTAGCAAAGAAAAAGTTTTAAATATGTACCTTTATCACTAAAATAAAATAAAGTATAGAAAATTGTGCGTATTTAAAAACAATGTACAATAAAACAGTTCATGGAAAACTTTGTATAGTGGAAAATAAAGAAACAAAAAAGAAAAAAAAAAACATTTCAAAAACGACTGAGCATGCGCTTACTTAAACATACACTTAATATAAACTTCACATGTTGATATCTTATTTGTATGAGGAATTTATTTTTGGGTTTCGTACTAAAATACATCCAGGATCATCACCATCAGCCGAAAGACGTCTACTGCTGGACAAAGGCCTCCCCCAAGGATTCCACATCGACCGGTCCTGCGCTGCCCGCATCCAGCGGCTTCCCGCAACCTTCACCAGGTCCTCGGTCCACCGAGTGGGAGGCCTGTCTACACTGTGTTTTCCGGTGCGCGGTACACTAACGTAAATATTTTAAGTGTGAAAGGGACATACTTTTGTCAGGCTTTGAAATAGGGGCTTAAGTTAGCTTATGTGTCATTGGAAATAAAATTAGGAACTTGATATCCAGATATAATAGAAATTTAAGGGAATATTCATCTGCGATGGATATATTTGGGCTGCATGGACATTATCATTGTAAGTTTCGTGACAAAAACAGTTGCAAATACTTTTGTTAGCCAAACATATTAAAAAAATAAAATGTTCAGATAAATGGGTACTGTTACCCATAGATATAATACTGTTTTCCTGTTATATTTAACTATTTCATATATTATTTGTTTCGTTGAAAAAAACGAATAAATATTATTATGCGTATGTGTGCCAGCCACATTAGAAATACATTAATATACAAATAACAGAATTGACTGTTTTGCGTCGGTACTCTCGGGATGTATATGGGGTCATCGAATAACATGCATGATACTTCTCATACTGTCAGAATGGTGCTATTGTAATACTCAGAATCAAGTATAGAATACAGGAAAATTATACAAAAAAAATCCAAACTCATTTTTTTCAGTTTTTAATACCAAGATAAGATGCCAAGGGTTTACCAACTGAGGGTAAAAAAAGAGTAAGTATGGCAAACTGAAAACAAGGATTTTTTCAATATTTTTCCTGTATTTGAAACTTTATTCTGAATAACCCCTTAAAATTTCAAATGCACTTTTTTAACACCTGTAAGTATATCAATTCATAAACCGTTTTTCGGAATAACCTAACCAAAAAAAAACCGACTGCATTAAATGTATTCTATGCCAATCTGGAGATCAAGAGGAATCTAATGACACCTCTCAAGCTAAAATCCATCAAACCGTTTAGGCTACAGAGCGTGCCAAAGAAATATACCTACATGCATACACTCGAAAAACATAACCTTCCTTCTGGCGCAGTCGGGTAATTGATATTGCTGTTTTAATCATTGACACAAATGAATTTTCCCCAATGCACAGATTAAAAAAATAATTGAACTTTGATAGTTGGCGAATCACCTGATTAATAAATATGACAAGCGGACTTCTTTTTTGCGAACTAAGTGTAGGTTCCCCGAGGAAAGTGGTCGTTATTTTTATAGGTATTCAGAGGGAGTCTATACAAAAGATCCTATAATAACGGATATAACAAAATATGTAGTAAATTATCTTTGGTTAAGACCTTGCATAGCCAGCGGCGAGCGTCTCAAAAGTTACTTTATATGCAATACATCAAAAAGAAAAAAAAAACAATGAAACTGTCATATAAAATATCCTTTTTTTTCGTATTTTTATTTTATTTAACGAACGATATTTAGGTCACACATACATCTACCCCGTATACATGCCAAGAACACCACACATTTCATAGAATTTACCTAGTCTACTCGGGAGGGTTGTCAAAGTAGTCTATCTTGGGAGCAGCGGCGGCGGCGGCGGCAGTGGTGGCGGTGGCAGCCCTGGCCTGGCTCCGCGCGGCCCACGCGTTGCTCGAAGTCAGGGTGGACCAGCCACTCGACGTTGACGTAGATGATGATGACGAGGATCTGAGTAGCAAGTTTTTTTTTTTTAGTTCCAAATCCTACAAATACACAAGTTGAATATTATACTCTATAGCACAACAAATCTATGGTTTATCTGGCGCATGCGAGTCTCTCTTTCCCACAGTCCTATTGATGTAGTAGTTTTTTTTTATTGACATACATAGTTCTGAGCATCTGGAGCAGTTCATTCAAATGTCTAGGAATAGGAATCAAGTATAATATTTTTTTTATGAGCAATCATAATCGAACGCCAAGCTTTCCGAAAAGCATTACTATTGCATTTCGACTGAATGTCTGGTTTGGTAGTATTTAGCATTTTTATAAAGCAACTGGTTACTGAAAATGTTTTGTAAATAAATAAATAAATGTTCTGTGTGTGATTCTGATCTGTGACGTACTTAAACAATAAGTGAGATCTTCGCGGGCCTGACTCTCCCGTTGATACTGAAGAGTTGTGTGTAGTTTCTAAGTGGCTGGTTACCCCTATGCTCGGTGACGATCGTATCTATAGGGGGATATCTGTGTCGTGTAGTAGCAAGGGTGTGGTGGCATATGCTCGGTGACCGTCGTCTGCCCTGTATGCGGTATCAACAGGGGGGATGATCTGTGTTGTATAGTAGCAGGTATAGGGGAGGATCTGTTGTATATTAGCAGGTATAGGGGTGGATCTGTGTTGTATATTAGCAGGTACAGGGGTGGATCTGTGTTGTATAGTAGCAGGTATAGGGGAGGATCTGTGTTGTATATTAGCAGGTATAGGGGTGGATCTGTGGGACGATGTCACGGAGGGAGATCGTAACTCGTGCCCATGACACAAGTATATTGCTATACTTAGTATGGATACGTGTTGCATGAATTTCTGAAGAAATTAGAATAAGCCAGATTTTGTAATTATGATTACTAAGTGTTCTTAATCCATTTTTGAAATAAACTATTATTATTATTATTATCTGTGTTGTATATTAGCACGTATAGGGGAGAATCTGTGTTGTATAGAAGCAGGTATAGGGGAGGATCTGTGTTGTATAGTAGCAGGTATAGGGGAGGATCTGTGTTGTATAGTAGCAGGTATAGGGGAGGATGTGTTGTATATTAGCAGGTATAGGGGAGGATCTGTGTTGTATAGTAGCAGGTATAGGGGAGGATCTGTGTTGTATATTAGCAGGTATAGAGGGTGATCTGAGACATGCAGTAGCAGGGGTGTGGGTCCGGGCGTGGGGCACTCACCGGGGCGCGGGGTTGCCGGGCGCGGGCGCGGCGGGCCGCAGCACGGGGCCGGGCACGCGCCGCTTGCCGGCCTCGCGAGACACCACTTCTAGCACGCTCATCGCTGGCAGCCATGACTGTCGAAGTTTACATTCCAATTCAAAATGTTTTATTATGGAGAGAAGATGGTCCGTTCCCCATTGCGTTGGGGAATCTTGGTAAGCCATCTTTGATATCATCATCACTTACCAACAGGTGAGATGATGACAAGGCATTCCATCTGGGCCGTCAGCCAAATATCATCTCACTAATATTATAAATGCGAAAGTATGGATGTTTGTTTATTTGTTCGTTTGTTCCGTTTTAACTGGGTACCTATTGGATAGATTTGGTAGGTAGTTAGATCGGATACTGGATTAACACGAAGGGTAGGTAAGTAAGCAATAATAATAAGTACATATTAGCCCGAAAAATTAAAGTTCCAGCACCGGTAGCATGACGACGTATCTCGCGCGCGACGCGAGTTTTAAAAGCATTTGTTCCGTTCTAACACTAAGCTAATGAAAGAGACAGCTGAGCTGTTTTCTCGCGTTTGGCGCGACAAACAGCTTTGTCTACGCCTCATGCTACCCGCGCTGGAGGAATGGCTAAAAATTGTTTTTTTTTACTTCACCGCCAGATGGGGCTGTCTTCCTCTGCTGACGTCACGCACGCAAACGAAGTTAGTAAAAAATAAAAATAACTAGACGGTGGTTACCTTCTCGCGGTCGGCGGTGGCGACGACGTTCCGGTTAGGCTCTGCGTCGTACGCCACGCTCTCGCAGCCGAAGTGTTCGCACAGCTCGTGGATGAACTGCCGCTTCTGCCAGTTCATGGAGGGGAACGAGTGCGACCGCGTCTTCTGCTTCGACTGTGGGGAGAGTTGCATGATACAATAAAGAATAATACTACTTAGGTATAAAGTTTCACTCTGCAGAGATGTTAAATTAATAAGATACTCTCACTACACAGCAATAAAGTCCAATCTTGCTTTTCCGTACGCTATGCGCTTTTCATTAAAATCAATCAATCAAATGCGCACCACGCGTACGTACAAGCAATAATGTACCTTTTTACAACGCGCAATAATTGCTTTAACGCTAAACACCCAATGTCCTTGTTTGCCCCTAGTGATCCCCCTCAAGCCATGCCCTCGAAGGCGTGTACATACATACTTACGCGCGTTTATAGCTTCGTCGAACTGAGACAGGTCTGGTTGCATTTTGCACATACATGTAAATACATAATCCTAAGGCTAACATGTATAACCGAAGTGTTCGCACAGCTCGTGGATGAACTGCCGCTTCTGCCAGTTCATGGAGGGGAACGAGTGCGACCGCGTCTTCTATTTCGACTGCGGGGAGCGTTGCGTTTTGTATATATACATACATATACAGGATGTTAATAAAGTGCGGAAAAATATTGAAAAAATCCGATCTACAACTTTTTCTTTAGTTTCCCATACAAATTCTTGATTCACTAGTATGGGAAGCTGAAAAAAAGTTGTAGACCGTTTTTTTTATATTTTTCCTGTATTCTATTCTTGATTCTGCGTAACCCCTTAAAATCTCAAAAGCACTTTTTTAACATCCTGTATATATGTACATAATCATAAGACTAACATGTATAAAACAACATATGAGGAAACGGTGGAACTCATGGCACACAGATAGTAAGTCTCCTTACAGACGCACGCACACATAGTACTGTCACTACCTCTGAACCGAAAAAGATTCATCTAAGTACCGTGAAAACACAGACAGAAACTCGAAAATTAAAATGTAGAAAAGCATTATATTTAGGGAAGGATAGTTAGATAAAATATTCTCCCCTCGTCTCCGCATTAATAATAGGAGATTGGAGTTATTTTTTAGGTAGCCACTGTTATCTGGTCATGAACTTGTGTACAAAAAAAGCTTGATGAGTCGCTGTTAACCTACGGAAAAGACCTTCTCACTAGTAACTTGTAAGTTGGCTTTCATTAGGCACACAAATATGAATCGATCATTTTATTTTGCGGACTATCCGAATTGGGAACTTTCAGAGAAATTATAAATCCAGTTTTATGTTCGACATCTTTTGATTTTGATTATATGTGCGCTGCTTGGCTAACACATCGGGGTTGCCATCTTCGTGGCTTCAATTTCTTCTACATTTTGACTAACTCACCTTCTTGGCCAGTTGCACAAGCTCAGTAAGTCGATCGTGTATCTGCTGGGCGAAGCCTGGTTCCTTCGTGGCTATCGTCCTGAGATGGTCGCTATATCTGGGCGCTAGCTTCGCGGATACGTCGGGGTTGCGTATTTGTAGGGCGAGGGCCAACTGTCTGGCACGCGCCTCCATGCGGCATTCGTCGTCGCATTCCAACCTAGTGAAACAAATTATTTGTATAGTCATAAAATATATATGTATTTGATACTTCCGATAAAGAAATAATACTTATTTATCAGAAAAAAAACCGGTAGAACACCGATTATCTGACGAGTTTGCGCCGGCAGTCGAGGCTTACAGCTCGTGTCACGTAAAAAGAGCGCTGGCGGGCGTTCCGAGGGCAGAACAGTTCACTCTGACAACAGGATAGCTTAATATAAATCGCGTAAGTGTGAAAGAGAGGGTACTAAACAATTGCTGTCAGAGTGCATCCTCGGAACGCCAGCCAGCGCTCTTTTTACGTGACGCGAACTATACGCATGTTTAAACGTTATATAATATAGTAGACAGTAGACAATTTCTTGCAGTGTTCGGCGTGTGCTAATGTGCCTGGTACATCTGCCGATTATACAGGGTGTAACAGAAAGGTGTGATAATACTTCAAGGTGGGCTTTTACCCATCAAACTGAACAACTTTTGTTCTACAACTTTGTTGAAATCGCAAAGACATTTTCGGACTTTTCATACAAACTTGGTTCGCCAGCTGATCGATTTGTATGAAAAGTCCAAAAAAAAATTTGAAAGAAAAGAAGAAAGAAAAAAGTTTATTCAGCAACAAAACAAAGAAAATAGAACAAAACATAAATCATAAGATCTTATAAACTACTTATTTGCGATTTGAACAAAGTTGTAGAACAAAAGTTGTTCAGTTTGATGGGTAAAAGCCCACCTTCAAGGTATTATCACACCTTTCTGTTACACCGTGTATACAGAGCGTCAATTTGTTAGCTGAAAGTTCGCATAGGTGAGAACAGTACACTTTATATGTGACACACTCATAAGCACTGTTTTTATTTATGTTAACAACCCATAGCGTCCTCACTGTTAGGGCAGGGTCTTCCCATAACTCGGGGAGGCCATATTCCATGTTCGGATTGGTGAAGATTGTGGGGCATATCATATGAAAACGTTCAACTATCGCATTAGGGTATAAACTATAATATAAATGAATAAAACTAAATATTAGCAGTCTACTCACGTCTTTAGCATGGCGCCTGGCCGTTGCACATCGGACAGGTCGACGGAGCCGCCTTCCTGCATCTTCGTCGCGGCCAGCGCACTCATTATTCTGTCGAGTTTAATGTTAGATTGATATAATTGACCCCGCTGAATACGTTAAAAACAACCGACTTCAACCGCAACAACTCCAATTTTGCTATGTTTTTGTTGATTTTCTCAAAAACCGCTGAATCGATTTCGATAAAATTTATATGGGACCACCTGTGAAGTATACCCTTTTAAACAAAAAAAGAATTTTCGAAATCGGTTCAGGCGTCTTCGAGTAAACGGTGAACATACATAAAAAAAAAGATTCCGACGAATTGAGAACCTCCTCCTTTTTTTGAAGTCGGTTGAAAATTGGTATTAAACTAGCTTTTGTGTCGTTTTATGATTGTCGTTGAGGGTGAGTATTTCATTATCCTGTCGATTTGTATCCTAGATTTATAATGGATATTACTTTTGTGTTGTTTTTAAGACTGTCGTTTAGGGTGAGTTTTTCAGGATAAAAGTATCCTGTCTATATCTTAAAAAATGTTTACACTACTTCGGGGCAAAATATTCATATTCTTAAACAATAAAAGTTTAATCCACAGCGCTATCTAGCGTCAATCGACCTGATGCTACCTAGCGCCATCTATATTCGAGTAGTAGTTACAAGGCGAAGCGCAGGTCGCCATCTACCACCTGATGCTACCTGGCGCCATCTATACACGAGTAGTAGTTACAAGGCGAAGCGCAGGTCGTCATCTACCACCTGATGCTACCTGGCGCCATCTATACACGAGTAGTAGTTACAAAACAAGCCGCAGGTCACCACCTAGTGTTGATCGACTTGAAGCTACCTAGCGCCGTCTATCCACTAGTAGTTACAAGGCGAAGCGCAGGTCGCTATTTACCACCTGATGCTACATGGCGCCATCTATCCACGAGTAGTAGTACCAAGACAAGGCGCAGGTCACCACCTAACCTTAATTAAACCTGCAGCTACCTGGCGCCATCTATTCGCAAGTAATATTTACACGGCGCGCCCGAGGACACTGGTTCGCCGCGTCGCAGCTACCTAGCGCCACCTAGCCACTCGCGGCGGCAGTACCTGGCGCGGTCGCGCGCGTTGTCGCAGCAGGCGCGCTCGGCGGCGCGGCGGCCGCAGGGGCACGTGGCGCGCACGGGGCGGCGGCACGGCGCGCCCGAGGGGCACTGCTCCCCGGCGCCATTGCTGCTGCTGTGGCACGGCGCGGCGCACGGGTGCCCGCATGATGGCCGCTTCTCGTTGCACGGCTGTGTGCATCTGTGGGGAAACGTATTAATTTTAGTTGTAAATTGTTGTGTAGACAGGCCTCCCACTCGGTGGACCGATGACCTGGTGATGGTTGGGGAAAGCCGCTGGATGCGGGCAGCGCAGGATCAGTCAGTGTGGAAATCCTTGGAGGAGGCCTTTGTCCAGCAGTGGACGTCTTTCGATTGATGGTGAAGATGATGACATGTCAAAATAATGTTCGCTGGACATATTCTCTGTGTGGATTTATCACACCTATCAGGTCAGGTACTCAACACAGGCAACATCTAACTGCCTTCAAGTTTCTCCAAGTTACCAAGAGCACTGCGAATAGAAAATACCAAAACGCCAAACTTACATTTCAGTGTCGCAAGGTCCCTTGTGGCATATCTTGATGCAGGTGTGCTTGCCGCACGGCAGCGGCTTCCCGCAAGGCAGCCCGCAAGAGAACTCCTCTTGCGAACACGGAATGGTTTTGCGTTCCTGTTAAATAGGGCACTTGTATGAATTTTAGATGTCAATGAAAGTTAAATTAACATGATTGCAGATGTCAAAAGCAGCCAGAAATCTAACACAATATTTGTATATTTCTTTTTACTATTTTTTCCAAGGGTTCGAAAGAGTGAAATTTCCAAACTGCTGCATAGGGACGTCACTGCATTGCTACTTTTATATGAAGAGTTTTCGATTGATGGATGGATTATTTTTGCTATTTCATCATCAATATAGTAATTGCAAAGGTGTCGAGATTCATGAGTAGAAATTCAAAGTTCAAAACATTTATTGCATGCTATAATGTAGGTTACACAGAACAACAGTTGTACAAAGGTGGGAATTACATAATAGCGCCCTGTAAGGGCATGCAGTATAATCATAAATTAGTTAAACCATCAGTTATGGGGTTTGTAGGGTTATCATCTACCTCGTGCCGTCCATAGCACATGCGCGCGGTGAGCACCACGCAGGGGGGGCAGGCGCCCCCGTGGCACGAGTGCAGGGGCTCGTGGCCGCAGGCGCGGGGGCGGCGGCAGGGGCGCTCGCACGCCGGCGGCCGCGCGCCGCACCGCACCGGCGGGTACGCCACCGCGGCGCCGCACTCGCAGCGGAGCTCCTCGAAACCTGATAGCGCCATCCAGCGACACGTTAGCGAAATATTTGGACGACTAGTCTCTTTAGACTCTTAAACACATCGCCATCCATCGCCGTGTTAGCGAACTATTTAGACGTTCAGACACAGCGCCATCTACCGTCATGTTACTAAACTGTATAGAATAGCCGCGTGCCGCACTCGCAGCGCAGCTCTTCGAAACCTGAGCGTGCAGCGCCATCCATCGTCATTTTATGGAACTATTTCGATGTTAAGACATAGCGCCGTCCACCGCCGTGTTATGGAACTATTCTTGTGGAGCTATTGGCCAGCCTCAGTGTCAGAAGTTTTCAGACTCTGACATTCCCTAAGAGCTCTCATCTAGTAATAGCAACCGGTCCCAACGGTGCACTTTGCGAAGCACGCAAACAGTCAAACCTATCCATAAGATATTATAAGAGATGCAGTCTTTTTTGCACAAATAATGGCCGAAGAAGACCGTGCGCCCACGCGTCATTAAAGAGAACCTATCTGGCTAACTGACCAGTGACTAACAACAGACCAAGAAAATCAACCAAAGGAGATTGCACTCACTTTGTCGCGGACACGGCGCGCAGTGGCCAGTGTGACAGAACTCCTCACAGCGATGCAGCTGGCACGATAGAGCTCGTCCGCAGACGACGGTGCAGCGGTGCGTCGAGTTGGCGCAGCACGTGGACCGGCAGCGGTGGCGGCCGCAAGACAGCTTCTGTTCACAAGGTGATGAAGATTTGACAAAACTTTTTTTTTTTAGCTGCAGTTGGTAAGCCCTTGGTATTATCTCATAGTGGTAAGTGATATTGATGCCAAAAATGAAAGCGAGCTTACCAAGATTCTCCAACGTAATGGGGAACTTGCCATGACAGAACATAGTTAAGACATGGGAAGATGACCTACTTGCTACAAAAACTATAAAAATAATTGACATTGATTGTATGTCAGTAATGATGTACAAGTCACAACCTCTAATTTTGCTTCAAAAAGTTCTTACAATAAACTGTCAATCTAATAAATCATAGTTACCTGCCTGGCCGCTTTGCTGCCAAACTATATGGAACAAAAGTAAGGAACGAAATATATTGAGCGAGCGGTGTGGCCGCGCGGACGTTAAATCATAAATCGCTTGTGATTTGGTGGCTGAGCGGTCGGGCGACTTGGTGACAGTGTCGGTTACAATGGTACGCACCTTGTTGCATTTCTTCTGGCAGAGCACTGCGTCGCGGAGGTTTAACTCGGCGCACGGCAGCTCGCGGCTCGAGTGCCCGCAGCGGCACTGCACCAGGGTCGTGTCTGGGCACGCGGGGCACTCGCCTGATGGACCATAGCATCATCATAACAATAACGTTAGTTGCCATCACAATAACGTAAAGGACAAAGTAGCGGAGGTTTAACTCGGCGCACGGCAGCTCGCATACAGAGTGCCCGCAGCGGCACTGCACCATGGTCGTGTCTGGGCACGCGGGGCACTCGCCTGATGGACCGTCAGTCATCATCATCATTATCATTACAAAATAATTAGTTGCCATCACAATAACCAATCGATGACGGGCATTTCAATTGGCCTAAGGGACAAAGTAGTTTCCGTCATCGAAATGTAGCATTTTTTATTTGGTTTGTTTGCCAGCATGTTGTAAGGAAACGTCCTAACACCTTTATACCGTAGTTCGCGACGTAACTGATAACCACGGCTGCCCTTCTTGGTGGATATGTGTGGGAATTGAATGTTAATTAAAATCACTGTTCTGTTACACTGTTAAATTATATTATTAAATGTTAATGTTATGAGCTACGTTGATGTTGGCTGTTGGACGGTAACTGGTTGCTCAGCCCAGATACTGCGCACACCAGAAGCGGCTAGCGCAGCCAAAAGTAATTAAAACTAGGTTACATGATTGGCCTACAAAAATGTACAGTGCTGACTGTACACATGTACATGTAAACTGAACGTAGATATTCATTGTTCTTATGTCTAAGTACATCGCCTTGTTGGGGCATTGCAAACATAAATGGTCAAAATTAATCGGTCTACAATATTTTATCGAGATACAATAATATTACAACTCGTTTACAGAAATTACAAATCCTTTACAGAAAAACCGTATCTAAATCGGTCAAACAATTTTAGAGATAAATGGGAACATTCGTTTGCACACACATACAAACAACATCTCACACTAAATGCATACACCTTGTTATACCTGAGTACTACGAGTACCTTGAAAAACTGTCGTTCAAGATTTTACCGCAGTACATGTACCGTATGACATGTCATACGGTTGGTGGCAGGGCATTGTCTGATCCCGCCTGGCTAACATCTAAATTTTGCCGCCAAACATCAATGTTAATTTATACGTAAATTCTAAGTTGGTACGGCATAGTCTGAGCCTGCCTTGCTAGCTACTATCTTATCTAAATCATGCCTCCAAACATCAATGTTAATTTTAATAGATACTTAAATTCTGAGTGGGAATTGTTTGAGTCTACCACCATATTATCTAAATCTTGCCGCCAAACATCAATGTTAATTTTAATAGATACTTAAATTCTGAATGGGAAGGGCATTATCCGATTCCGTCTGGCTAGTTGCCACCATCTTATCAAAATCATGCCGCCAAACATCAATGTTAATTTTAATTGATACTTAAATTCTGAGTGGGAAGGACATTGTCTGAGTCAGTCTGGCTAATAGATCAACGTTAATAGATACATATATTCTGAGAGACTGACCCTCGTGACAGCTGTCCTTGCAGAAGTGTCTGTCGCCGGCCGGGCCGCACTGCAGCGGCTTGGCGCAGATGTTGCCGCAGAGGGGAATGGGGTCCGTGCACTTCTTGCGACTGTCCGGATCTAGTCTGTAACGTTAGCGACGTTTATTATAGATTCTTCTGTATATGAATGTAAACATAATGATTAATAAATGTGTGTACGTTTGAAAATGTTGAATTTGGTAGATATGTTATATGATGCAATCAGATTCGCCACTGTAACCTAAATTCTTCAAACACCAAATCATTGAATTTTATTAATCCGTTTTTATTTCCGTGCTTCTCATCTCAAGACACGTTAAAACGTTGGTCTTAGCTTCTATTACTAGATGTCAGTTGTTAATCTAAGTCGGAGGCCTGAATACTTCTGGGGCACAGGAGCTCCAGGATCCCCAGGCTCGCTAATAGTTCCACCAATCCTCACCCCTGTGTGTGGAGTATGGTCTAACCTCCCCGAGGTATGGGAAGAGACCCGCGTCCAAGCAATGAGAACAATAGGGATTGTCAAAGCATATAATTGACAACGATGAACACGTTAAAAAACCGACTTCAATCGTAACAACTACCATTTTGCTATATTTTTTTTAGTTTTGTTGATTTTTTTTTTGGTTAATAAAAAAGCGCTGAATCAATTTCGATAAAATTTATATGGGACCCACCTCTGAGGTATTACCTACCAAACAAAAAAAGAATCATCAAAATCAATTTATAATGGGCGGAGTAATCGCGTAACAAACATACAAAAAAAAAACAACACAGTCGAACCGAGAACCTCCTCCTTTTTTGAAGTCGGTTAAAAAGTTCAAGGCACAGAGCCGGCGGTAGGCATCACTAGGGCCCCTACACGGGCACAAGTCACCAACCTATTTTTGCCGCAGGGGCACGTGAGCACGGCGTCGGGGCGCAGCTCGCAGGGCGCGCAGGGCGGCGGGTGGCAGGGCCGGCGGCAGGAGTGCGCGCCGCAGGGCAGCACTAGGGAGCACGCGTCGCCGCAGCACCAGCGGTCCTCGCGGCTCGTTTCACTGGTGCACGGGACCGTGCGGGACTTCCCCGCTCTGCAGTAGCATACTGTCGAGACGACGATGTGATTACATTGCGAATGTGGGCAAGCGAAAATGAATTGTGAAAGGAACTTTATGAGGAAAATAACTGCTGAATCAAAATACTAAATATCGACGACCACATCTGAAAAGCGAATATGGGTAGGCGAAGATGAATCGGGACCGGAACTTTCTTAGAATGAAAATAACTGTTGAATTATGTTCATTTGGCATTTTATTCATCCTAGACATATTTGTCACCCCCGGCCAGCAGTCCTACAATGGGTACTGTTTTATAGTACGGCATAAATCGCTAAGGCCACACATCCTTGTAACCTTTGGGCGCAGTATTATCACCACACACTAATGACCTGGATTCCATTACATTGAATATGAAGACTGAAACCTGCAGTGTATAACTTACCCTGTGTAACAGTCTGCGTGCACGGCTCGCAGTCGCCCTCGTGGCAGGTGGCGGCGCACGTGTGGACGCCGCAGCTAAGGGTGCGGCCGCACTGCCGCGAGCACACTTGCGGTGTTTTGTCGCTGCACACTAGCGACCGGGTCTCCGCGCCGCATCCACATTGTCTGAGAAAGGGTTTATGTTTCTTTATCCAGGACAGCAGGCGAGCGGAAAAGCATTAGCAAGTAAATATGCTTTAATGCACACTAATATTAAATAAAATACAGTTCAAACTTATAAGCTAGTTAAAATACAAAATGTATACAAAGTTATTTAGTCCTTAGTTTTTTGTTATACATATTTTAAATAAAAGATATAACCGATGTCGGTAAAACAAGCAATTTTTAAAAAAACCTCGTTAATCATACTAATTGAAGTGACACAAAATGATGTCTTTGGAGTGCAAAAAAACTAAACTTTTACTGACTAATAATCGATTTCAGTGTACTTTTTCAAAAAATCAGGGCATGTATGGTTCATTCCAATCAAAAAAAGCAAAACGTAAACAAACTTACTATGGATCTGACACATGTCAATGTCATCTGCATACTATGTTTATTTTATTTTATTTGGAAGATTAACAGTCAAATAACAAGATTTAGGTAAATACAAAATGGATTAAACAATGCCAACGATTATTTATTTGTTTACCTTTTGCTTTTTTTTGATTGGAATGAAGTATAGTTGGATTTAAAATAGACAGCTTAACCTATGGGGCATTTGCTAAAAGTATACTGCTAGAATATTTTGCCAGTGGGGATGAATGCTCACTCACTTGGTGAGCGTGGCGAGGCAGGGCGGGCAGGGCCCGGGGTGGCAGGCGAGCGGGCAGGGGTGGCGGCAGGCGCGCGGGCGCCGGCACGCGCGGCCGCACGTGTGCGCGCCGGCGCCCCCGCGCTGGTACTCCGGCGCCTTCGCCGCGCCGCACATGCACCGGTACTCCGAGGGGATCTCCTCGCTCGTGTTCTGGCATGCGGGGCAGCGCCATTTGCCCTCTAGAGTAATAACAATATAATAAATACACTTTCATTTCATGAACATCAGGGGGCAAAAAGAATAAGGGTCCAAGCGGTCCAACCACACACAAAACTGACCATTCCTTCGATTTGATGTGAATCAATTCGCAAGTTCTTGTGATGCGACGTTACATCACAGTTTTGTGTTTGGATCTTACATCAGTGTAAACATGTGAGGTTAGGACTTATTGCTTGACAACTAGTCACTCAGAAGTCAAACATGAGAGGTGAGGTAGCCTTCAGAGAGCAGCAGGGAGTGCCCATACTGTATAATGTCCTTATACTGTGATTCACTACAAAAGATTAAACCATTAGTCAGATGTTGCTTAGGAACATGCATGTGTGGAAAAGTGGGAATATGTGGATGCCTTTCAGCTCATCTGGGGCACAGCAGTGGTGGAGCAGCAAAGCAAACAACATACAGTTTTGTCAACTCACCAACTATACTGCTCAGTGCCCACTTCCTGATGCAGCGGAGGTGCAACACGTGGTAGCAGTTCCCGCAGTACCACACTGGGTCTATCTGCTTGACGCGCTCGCAGCACACCAGGCACTCCAGGGTGCCCTTGTCCAGTTGTTCACTGAGCCGCTCCCGTTGAGTCATCTCCTTGTTTACTGGTAGACAAAAATTGCAGAATAAACCCTACAATAAATAACTAGAACTGATTTGTAAGAATAGTGCTGGAAAAGTAGAATTTTATTACATACTTGTTCTTGTCATACCCTAAAATGCCAAACCGATAGTTATACCCAGTGATCGGAATCAGGGAGCAATTTTGTGCGTTGTCATTAATGTGGATAAGACAATTCGCCGGAATTCGGAAAATCAAATTCCGGAAATTTCATTTATTTTTTGAAAGTATCTTACTTGAAAATATCTTACTTCTTACTTTAATATTATACTTAAATGCAAAAGTTTGGAAGTTTGTTTGTTGGTTTTATAAAACATCTGTTTATTATTTATTAATTAGTTATTCCATAACTCTATATGGAAATTGCTACAAAACCTTTTTTGATAGAATTATTTAATTTATTAAGCAGTAGTTTCACGCACAGGATGATCGATGACTTTATTAAATGTATGAATATTTATTGTCAAATTTAATATTGGAGAATACTGTAAATGTGCTGCAAAAAGTTTATTTATTTATTTTCTTTATTAAGGAAAACAAACAGCTGTATATTATACATAATAAACATAAATAACAGTTGAATAAATAACACTTAAAATATTGCATTAGTGAAAAATACACACTTGAGAATACCGAGCGGCGAGAGTACCGACGAAACCGGTCGTTAGCTCCGCCCATTTCATGGCAGATATAGAATACAATATTTTCAAGCGATTTATTTATGACCGCTTTTGTCTTGTCAAGAAATTTTGTCATTCTCTTGCTTACGTTTGAAGAGTGCGGTCGTTCATTTTTTACCTGTGTTGAGTTGTGTGTGAGTGATTGGCCCCGTTGACCCCTGCTTTTTACCTGGTTTTTGGATTTTCCTTCATATGAATACTTTGCTTTGAAATACCGGACTTTGTGACTGCTGCTGATTTGGATAACTTTCCTTTGGACCTCGCTGGATTTTTTCTGGGTGAGTAATTTATTTTTAAATTATTATTTTTTAATACCACATGTGGTGTCACAGAAAAAAATCTGTAGATACTTGAATGCCATTAATAAAATAGGCTCTAAGTATTAAAACCAAAAAGTGGAGGAATTTATGTTTAAAGAATTACGCCCCCGCGTCTTACACCACAACGCGCTCCTTAGAGCTGTAAATACCAAGCAAGTAACAACGCTAGTTGCTTAGACTCTATTTTTGGTTACTGGCGCGGAAACATACTACATGATAAAGAAATAAAAACGAAACGAGAATTTTGGCACTTAGATCCTTATCAGAAAATAAATTCAGTAACTGAACTCCAATTAGGGCATTGACTAATACGTTGCTGTACTTTTATGGACACTAGTTTTTTTTATTTCAAATTTGATTATGGAGTGTTATACAACTAATTCTACTGTCAATATTCTAGTGTTGAGTGAAAGCTTTAATTTGATTATATTTATTTCTTCATTCAGGATAACTGATCCGAGAATACTGCCAACAATGCCACGTGATGCAACTGTTGAGAAGTGGATAGCAGACCACCCAGAGCTAGTTTTCGAACCTGCTCTGCAATCTATATTTTGTACCAAGTGTGAAGTTCGCATGCAAGTTAAAAAACATAGCGTCGATCGGCACACTAACAGTGCTACTCACCGCACAGGAAGAACAAAACCCACGGAAGAAGAATTTTATTTTGATTTGATCAAACTACTTATCTTGTGCAATATTCCGTGGTCCCAAGTGAACAACCCAATATTTAAAGACTTTTTTCAAAAATACTGCTGTCGTATTTGCTGTTGCGTCTGTTCTACTAAAACTTTGCCAGACGAATCACTTTTGAGAAAAACATATTTGGACAAATTCTATAAAACGCAACTGCAAACTGTTTATGAAAAGCTACGCCACGAAAAGCTATGGATATCTTTGGACGAAACGACAGATTTTTTGGGAAGAAATATTGTGCATTTTTTAGTAAGACCATTAAGTGAGAATGCCTCAAAAAAATCTTACTTAATTGCTTGCAAGGTGCTTGATGTGGTCAATGGCCAAACAGTGAGTCAGTTCGTTATCGAATGCCTAGAGTCATTATGGGAAAATGCGTTCGCATTTGAAATGCAAGTCCATAATGTACTTATGTTGTGTACCGATGGAGCAGCATATATGCTATCGGCTGGTAGGATTTTAAAAAACTTTTTGCCCAACATGAAACATGTCACATGTCTGGCACATTCACTACATCGAGTATCCGAAAAAATAAGGTCCGAAAACCAAAATGTAGATTTTCTTATTTCGAATGTAAAGAAAATTTTTTTGAAAGCCCCAAGCAGAGTCCGTATTTTAAAAGAAAAATATCCGGATATGCCACTACCGCCACAGCCGGTAATCACAAGATGGGGCACTTGGCTTGAAGCAGTGGCATATTACGCTAAATATTTTAATGAAATTAAAGATGTGCTCTCTCATTTAAGAAGCTCTGAATCTACCGCTATACGAAATGCAAAAAATATTTTGAGTAACGAGGATTTAATGAATGACTTATTATTTATTGAAAAATATTATGGTATAATTCCATATGCTATAAAAGAATTGCAGAGAAATGATATTAATTTGAGTGACTCCATATTAGTTTTAGACCAAGTCAGGGCTGTCTTAAATGAGAACGTACCTGAATCTGTCCAAAATAAATTAGAAAATGTAATGGACAGAAACCCAGATTTGGATATTATCCGGCAATACAGCGAAATGTTATGTAACGAAACTGAAACAAATGACGAACTGTTAAAATATTATATGTTCACACCACTAACTTCATCTGATGTAGAACGATCTTTTTCCACTTACAAATGGATTTTGCAAAATAAACGCAATAGGCTTAACATAGAAAATCTGGAAAAAATAATATTTATATATTTCAATACAGGTGGTAACGAACCCCATAATGTTGAACATTTAGATGACAGCTTAGAATGATTTTCAACGTTTGTCCTCAGTCAAAATTCCATTATGTCACAATTTTTGCAACTAAGCAGATAGATGACATCACTATTTTGTTTACTCGTAGACCTAAATTGTGAACTCTTTAACGTTTCGTCGGCTAAAATAAATCTCTAAATAGAATTAGTAAGACGAGCTGATGGCGCATGGGGCTTTATAGAAATAAATATTTTCATATTCCATCTAAAATGTTTAAGAGGTTTTTTTCTTAACCCAGTTTTCAGTTAAACTGACTTTGATGTTGAAGAGAGAACTGTACAAATATTTATCGTAAATATTCTTGTAAACTTCGGGCCCGGGAGTATTTATGCTTAGAAACAATTTATGTATTTGCAATTTGTTTAAAAATGTTTTGTAAATTGTCAAATAAGATACGTTCAAAGTATTTGGTATTTGTGATAGTTTTCAAACTCTGAAAATGTATATTTTGTAGACTGGATAATTATTTTTATTTTGTTTTGTCAAGTTGTATTCTTTCATATTTAAGAAAAATAAATATTTGATTTATAATACACAGACTTTTTTATATTTTGTGGAGTTATTAGGTATCCTAAGACAATATAATGGCATGCCGAAATATACGTCAAAAATTTGTCCGGAAATTCCCGGAAACCGGGAGGGCATATCCATATTTTTACTAACGTTAGCTCCTGCCATTCCGATCACTGGTTATACCAATATTAGTTTCATCAAGAAAAAAACGTATGTCAGTTAAAACAATTTTTGTTTAAATAAAAACTCTTTTTCACAATTACCTGGTTGATTGGCAGAAGATTTGTTTTTACTCCTTACTGGGCTGGAAACATCTGACTTTTTCCCTGGTCTCTCTCTCTCACGTTCTTCTTTCTTCTCATCTTTAAACTGAAGGTAGTTACTGGCAAACTGTTCATCATCAGCATAGTTCCTGTCACCAGCTCGCAATCGCTGACTTCCACCCCAGTTCCGCCTGCCAGAACTCTCTCCGCGCCCCCTTACATCTTGACTATTTTTACTATTATAAAAAGTACGATCTGAATCTTTATTTTTAGTTTTTGAGTTATTTTTTTGGCCCCTGTTGCTGTTTTCATAACGATTAGATTCATAGTTACGGCTGCTAGAATCATTATTACGATTGTTTTCATAATTACGGCCATTTGATTCATAAGTCCTATTGTTTGGTTCTCTATTCTGGTTATTGGAGTCTTGATTTCTATGGTTATTTGATTCATATCTACTTGATTCATTCTGTTTATAGGAATCCCTTGTTTCGTTCTGTCTATAGTCCCTTTGTCTGGCTAAGTTCTGCTGGGAGGAACTGGGTCTCTCTCTCCAATTTTTATCAGAAGAGCTACCATGACTACTTCTAGATTCTTTGACACCATTTTGAGCTTTGGAAGACTCCTTGAGAACATTCTGGGAACTATAAGAAGGTTTGATAGAGCTTTTTGGAACGAACTCAGAGGCAGTAGGAGTGAGGTTGGAATTCAATACTACTTCATTATTGATGGTATTCTGATCGGGCGCAGATGTATATTGGCTGGGGACTTCATGGGGGATATTAGACGATGTTGCACCATAGTTGTAAGATTCAGGCTGTGTATTTTGGGATGAGGAAGCCATGTTTTCATAGCCGTACTGGTTTGAGGGATAATTTTGGTATTGCAAGTTGTTATAGTTGGCAGTGTTGGGCGCAGACGCGTTGTTCACTTGCATCTGCGACAGGAACTCGTCGAAACTTACGTATTGGTTATTAGGGTCCTGATAGTAAGCGGCGTTCATGTACTGGTTATTAGCGTCGCCGTTCCAATTGTTAGCGCCCTGATATTGGTTGTTGTAAGTGTAAGAGTTGTTCCACTGTGACATTTTGGTCATTCAACGGGGAAAATGATGTGTAAATATTGCAAAATTTAAACGAAATATTGATAAGGAAGTGCACTGTTTTGTTTGTGGTTTATGGGGGTTTTCTGTGGTGTTACGACCACAGGCCGAAGCCTGAGGTCTCGGCGGTCAAACGTTATCCACTCTGAAACGAACATTGAAAGCAAACCGTTACAAATCATCAGAAAAATTGGCTCGTCACCGACATGTGCCACTTCCGAATATAAATCACTTTTCACTCTACTCACCACTCGCAGATTTTGTTGGGCACTTCAGCTGTTTCACAAATAATATTAGAACAACAAAAACTAAACGAAAATAATTTAATTACGTGTAAAAAACGAAATATGTTTGCAATGTGACAAGATGAATCGAAATCAGATGAAGGTGAAGAAGGGGAGGGGCATGGATCAACGTTGACAGTAAGTGTTTTTTAAAGTAGGTATATTTGATTATGGTCAGAACGGTCCTGAGCTCTCGTCGTAAAACGAAAATTAGGATTGTCAAATAGGATTATATAGGGTAACAAAAGAAAATTACCTCTCAAGGTATTTTATAAGAAAATTACGATTCAAGAGCTTGAGAAAACATTTTTAATTAAGATACATATTTTTTGCTATTATAAAACACCTGAAAATGTTGCCAGCTCGAAGAACATTTTAAAGCTACTAAAATAGTAGAATTGTTCTCTAAAAAGTTTCCATAGCATAGAGTTGTCCATAGCCTGCGTGCCCTTACCTGTCGATTAGCTTAGAAAAAGTGACAAATAAAAAAATATTCTTATTCAGTGGCACAATTTAATCGTAGGATAGACGGCGGGTGTTATTTAACATCATACGAAGTCGGAGAAACATAAGGAAATTTCATATTGTGTAAAATTCGTTCTAATTTCACCCCTTTTGGTTTGTGCGCTTTATCGAGGGACACCTGTTTATATAGGTGTCCCTCGATAGAATAGTTGTAGAGTAGCTGTTGTTTCAATTTCGAACTATCATAAGCTAAACACATATTCTATGAGCATAAAATTCAAGGGCCTTGGACAGCCTCCGAGAAGGTCGCGGGTTCGATTCCCGTCGGGGTCCAACTTTGTAAACTCGTTTTTTCTGAGCACGCCTGGCTAGCTAGCTACCACTATCTTATCTAAGTCTTGCCGCAAAACATCAATGTTAACAGCATTGATGTATTCTGGCATGAAGATAAGATAGCCAGTTCCTCATTGCGTTGGGGAATTTCATCATCACTTACCATACTCCTCGGCTTGACTCCTTGGCGTTGCGTAGAGATGTAGCCTCGCTCTGCATTCTCTATCGCATGTATAATGGGGAGTGCTCCGAAGAATTGTGCGGATTGATCCCTGCCGCCTCTTTTCGCCATCGTTCTACGCGACAATATATTCATCCCCATCACATATGTAGATGGTTGGCAGTCCACAACTGTACGTTTGACTAGAAACTTTCTGCCTCGCACAACCTAACTGTAGAATGAACTGTCGCCTGCGGTATTTCCGGACCGATACGACATTCAAACCTTCAAGAAAAGAGCGTACTCCCATATCAAAGGCCGGCAACGCACTTGTGACTCCTCTGGTGTTGCGGGTGTCTATGGGCGGCGGTAATCGCTTACCATCAGGTGATCCGTCTGCGCGTTTGCCACCTCTGCCATAAAAAATAAAAAACCATCACGTGTGATGATGCCAAGGGCCTACCAATTGAGGGTAAAAAAAATTTGGTTTTAATAAAGTGAGAGGTCCCGGGTTCAATTACCGGCTTACTTAGGATTTTGTTTCGTGTGTCGGTCGAAAAATGTGTGTATGTATATTAAACTAGACGGCGGGAACTATGAAATAATTACTTTTGTGACGCGCATCGCATCACATCCGGCCGGCCAGCGACGAACGCAGCAGCAGCGCCCCGCGCACCGCCGCCGCCGAGACCCTGCAGCCGCCGCTCAGCAAGAGACCAGTGGACGCCAGCAACCCCGCGCGTCTCACCCCTAGGGTCCGGCTCTTTATAAGCGCGCCTCGCTCTCGCTCGGCCGGCACTTCTCTCGAAGCTCTCACGCTGATAATATACTTTGGCTTAAGGGGTGGACAGACAAGTGCCGCACCCGCCGCGTTCCTCCCTCTCTTAGATTCGCTTACCGTACCGTTCCGTTATTCCGTATACCATAGTCTAGCTTTGTAGCTCCTTGGATAGATTTGGTGATCAGGATCACCAACCGGGCTGCACCTGGCAGAGAGTGGCTCGATGCGGAACTCGAGCAACCTCTCCAGGTTTAACTTCGCTTAGAGTGATATAGATCTTGGGACCGGGACTGCTCGGGGTCGCCGAGTTACACCCGCTCCTAAGCCGCGTGCCGTTCCAGGCTAGCTTCACTAGCCAGTCGCCGACTTAAGGCGGCATCCTCAGAGGATTCGGGTAGCGTATTTCTGGCACCTTCAGCCAACTCCCGGGTAGGCCGTTCAGTCTAGGGTTCTTCCTGTGTGTGGTGACAAACCACCGAATCGTATAACATAGGATGAGTGACTAGTTATAAGGGTTTTGAAGGCTAAATAAAGACACTCGTGTCAGTTATAACTTTAATTAATCTTTCATTGCTCCTCCTGGCTAGGTTTCCCGAAGGAAATAGAGTCAGTGCACAGGCACCACCCTATTTTAATGTCAACGTGGTGGTCAGGCTAGCCGGCCCGAAGATCGCCACGTTACACTTTTTATAGTAAATTATTTTGCCTGAACCTATAATACATAATGCAATAGTTCCTATAGATACTCTAATACCATACAGGTGTGGAAAATACGTGTAGCAATATTTAACGAGTCCCGGGTCGAAGGGTCAACGAATTTAAGAGGGCTTCTATCTACTCTCGAATCCTTTAAGACGGACTTGAATAACTCAATTGAATAACTTTAGTTGTATCAAATCTGAAGTGAAATGTGAATCTGAATGCTGAAATCGAATTTTAAATTAGTTTAGCAAAGTCTTCAGCAAAGTCCTAGAACAAAAATTGTTTATTTTTTAGAGTACCTCATGCAACTTAAAGTATACAGCCAAGTAGTGCAAGTAGTACTAGTTGGCACGGCTACCCTGTATACTTTGGGATATTCCCTGAGGGTCCCGATCCCCGAGGCACCCGTCCCGGAGGGCCCCGATTTTTAAGCTAAACTGACTTTTATTGAGTTATCAAGTTAAAAATAAATCGGGGCCCTCCGGGACGGGTGCCTCGGGGATCGAGGCCTTCAGGGAGTAACCCTTTACTTTTATATAGGTGCACGGGACTGTACCTATCATCTTGTTATTACACTTACTTATGCAATATAAAAATAGTTGCGGGGTGTTGCTATACCCTACTCTTCACAATAAAAGTTTAATCATGTAAGTTAGTCACTATACTGTTAACCCTATATCGTGTCGTGACGTGACCAATCATTAATATCATTCATTATCATTGCTATCGTGTACAAACCACTTTGCGCATGGCGTGCCGTGATCGTCACATTGTTGGAACTTGGATGTATGAAGCCATACCTACCACACAGGAGTACTTCTGCGCTATCAGATCCGAAATAAAAAACGACTTTATTCGCCAGAGAATTAAAGTAACCGATATTGCTCCGAAGTAATGGGCCGGAGTCGGCCGGACACCGGAACCACTGGACAAAGTGAGTTCTACAGTTCTAATTGTGAGTGGAGAGTTGGAGACCGCGTTTGGGCAATCGTAGCGTCGGACGCACCCAGCCTGATATAGGATGTTGATTGCTAGCTTGTTTTGTATTTTTTTTACTCTGAATTTTTTTATTATTTTCCTGTGTTCTAGAGCCAATACTGAATGCCTCCCTGAAATTTCAAACGTACTTTTTACCACCTTGTATATACTATGCCCCCGGCACGGCAGTGTCGAGCGATGATTTGCATAGGGTTGCTATTGATATCTGTGGACTAATACAGGCTGGTGATGACGTTACTATACATGCCTTCATCGTCGGTTTCATGAGGGGAATTTGCTGAGAAACCGGTAACTATAAGTATAAAGAAACAAACCGATTTATGTTCTTACTAAAATGCAAAAACAAAATGGTGATGTACTTAACAAAACATTTTTGGTTTTCGGACTTTTCCCTTTACTTGTGCTATAAGCATTGCTTGTTGCCAAATTACATGATTCTAGGTATACGGGAAGTACCCTATAGGTTTTGATATGCGAATGTCCAAATATGCGGCATAAACGGCCGTATCTCTTGATTGCGTTGGCATAGAAGTTTGATTTTTCACAACTTCAAGGGATTGCAGGCCTGAGAATTTGATATAATTTCAAGACATGTGTGATTATGAATTTATACGGAACCCTCGGTGCGCGAGTCCGACTCGCACTTGGCCGGTTTTTTTACATATTTGCAGATTTTTTCATCCCATTTCGTAATGAAATGAAATGTTTAATTTGCTTTAAATATGGTATGTATATGCATTTTATCGAGGGACAACCTATATTAATTGATTATGAAAACGCGAAAACTATTTCACGATAAGTGCCTGATCCACTCTGTCTTCGCACATCCAACAAAAACAAACGCTTTAAAACCAATTTACTACAACTTACTAACTGTGGTGGTACCGATCCGCGCTTAGCACGTATTGTCTAAAGCTCCCCTTGAACTGACTTCGAATAGCAAATATTTGGTGAACAATACTCCCAGTGACCTTGACTTAAATAGCTTCTTTTCGTGAACAATACTCCCAGTGACCTTAACTTAAATAGATTCTTTTGAGGAGTGCTGGAGCTTGAAGGGTCAGTTACCAGTTGAGATGGTGAGCATGGGGTGTACGCCAAGCGCGCAGAGGATAGTCTCGGTTCCTACAGTAAGTGTTACTATAATAATACTCGAATGTATGTAGGGTCCTTCTGAAATATCTGATTATTTTTAAGCGTCGCTGCTATTGTGGAATCGAAACTGGGGAATTTGGGAGCTTTCAAAAAAGTTGTTAAACAAAAGATGATCTTCAGAATCTCTGTCTCGTTAGCTGTGTCCTATATATATTTTGCTTCAGCCTGTATAAATCTTTCTGGGGCACTGGACTGTGAACGCAAACGCAACCCAACAATAACGTGAAATTAAACATTAATGTTGCGGTTTTAAATCGCTGAACACTTTGTGCATCAGATAAGGTGGTCATTGTGCATCAGATAAGGTGGTCAGACAGCATGGGCAAAGGGGAGACAGTGGTAGCAGCCCTCAAACGTCTGGACGACGAGATAGCCAGCAGCGAGAGATCGCACCCGGCAGCCAGGCTGGCAGTGGTCACCGCTGAGCTGGATAGCATACAACAGGTAAACGCACTGTATCAGGGTCAGTTGTCCTTAGTAAGAGGAGACAGGACTTCCCGAAACGATGAGCGTACAAGTTCCGAGTTGTAATGTTCGTACTAGGAACAAAAATGTAGGTTTAATTAAAATAATGTGCAGAGCACCTGCTTTAATGTACTGCTGTCATTTAATATCGAATCATTTATTAAGGTTGCCTGGAAGAAATCTCTCAAACTTGCATTGTTGTTTATATTAAGATAGTTCTGTTTGTCTGACAGAGATAGGTATCGAGAGATCTGCTGTGCAGTGGTGAGACTCGCGAAACGCTAATTGTTTTTGTCCTCTCCTTATTCAGGAAATCAAAAGCTTCGAAGAAACCACCGCCAGCTCTCCTACCAACAAAGACATTTACGCAAAAACAATTCATCAAGTAAGTAAAAATTAACCTAGTTGTAATTATTCGACACCATAATCATTTTAGGTAGTTTTTATTATGGTTCTTTATTTTTGCAGATGTTTGTGAGCTTAGACCTCTACAGACGTCCTGTCTTAGCTACGGAAAATGAAGACTTTGTTGCTAACGTTAATAGGAAGGTAAAGTGTAACCTTAGTCTTATAAACCGATTCTTATATTTTTTAACACATTGGAGACCAGCGCCAAAATATTGGTCGTACCAGAAAACTTGACAAATTTTGTTTTGTTTTTTATTTTATTTGGGTAGATGATAAAATTATATAATACATATAAAATTACTCAGTAGTCTCCTGCGCTATCAATGATTTGTCTCCAAACTACTAATATTTTAGATAACCAGTAAAAACAGCATTTTGGTTTAACATGTTGAAGCAGACCCTTGACAGACCAGCTACGTAATGCTTCCTTAATTTTATGTACGGTTTCCAGTTTAGAGGCCAGTCCTTTCAGTCTAGAGGTCAGTCGACCTTCTCACGGCAAGTCTTCTGCCTGCTCTCTTTCGTCTTTGTGAGACTAAAGCCATTTTATCATCCTACTATTACTGATGGTATTATACCCTGCACATTTAACTAATAAGACATGCGGAAGTCCCGCCGAGTAATCCAAAAGAACGTAAAATTCAAAAATATAGATCCTTGCTCTTGCACCCATAATCCTTTTTTCAAACTTTCCGTTCTCAAAAATGATTTTATGAACACGATAAACTTATCAAAAGACAGCTATACGTTTACTCTACACAAAGCATGAAATAAAATTTTAAAAATCTGACATGTTAATTTTACAAAATACTAGATTATGTAAATGACAATGATATATGGACATTTATAGATCCTCCAGCTCACAATTTTATTGTTGACATGAATTGTATAATAGAATTTAAGATTTATTTTAAAAATGTGTTGAAGCGAGTTTCTTTTGGGCTCGACGTTTCTTCTCGCTTCGCAAACACTTCCCGAAACGTTGAGTGTACAAGTCCCGCGTGGTAGGAACTTTGTTCTATAGGTAGAAAAAAATATTGACGATTTAAGAGCATGTGTAAAGCATCTACTTAAATAAAAAACATTTTGAGTTTGAGTTGAGTTGAGGTGTTACGGCGCGAGTGCACCAGGCGATAAAATAAGAGACGACAGCCAAGCCACGCCCACATTTCAGTCCTCTTAAAAACTATAGGATGTACGCGAGTGCACTGGTCCGATAAAATAAGAGCCGAAATAATAATTCCACTACTTGAGCCATATAGTAAGCGTCGTCATCGCGTCATTGTTTCTGAATAGTGTTGTGCGCAGTACTATAGAAAATGTTCCTGGCTTTTAGCGAACGCCAATTATTGGCGTTATTTTTTGGCGTTAAAGGAAAAGCATAGCTAGGTAACCAAGAGTTTTAATACATCTAAAATGGCGATTTCTTCATAAAACTTACCATATTAAAAATACCATATCATGATATGAAGTTGCATATTCTAAAAGTGTATGTAAATTTCTGTAGGTACAACAAATAAAAAAGAACGTTGTATTTTTATTAAAAACGCATTACATTAATTAAAGCACTTGGGTGGTTACAGTACACAACCTAAATATGTAAATATTATTGAAAATCAAAGAATTTTTTATCTACGTAGATACTTTACTTACACATTTTCTTAAATCATATTTTTTCCAATTAATACAAAATATCATAATATATCTACACATATACCTATGCATTTTAATATTCTATTTCTGTAGGTACCTATAAAACATTATCATATTAATATACCATGTAAATCGATAACTAAACTATACATATGTCGATAAATGATGCACAACACTTCGTTTCGTCCGGTAAGAATGTTAGTGTCGGATGAGTGCAGCAGCGTTCATAGAAAATGTACAACGACTAGTAAGAGCCGATAAAATAAGATCCGTTCTATAAGTTTAAGTCCGGTAAGAATGTTAGTGTCGGATGAGTGCACTTGCGCTCATACAAAATGTACAGCGACTGGATCGGACTGTGACGTCATCATCTGTCGGTTCTTACCGTGTCGTCTCAGTGCACTCGCAGCGTTAGGACTTGTGGTACTACCGATATTTTGTAATTTGACATTTTCATTCATATGATATGTATTTAGGGTTAAAGGGGCTGGTTTAAAGGAAACTCGTTCTCAGGTTTAGGCTATAATAAACGTAAAAAGATAAATATACATATAAACACAACCACCACTTACTATACTAGAAAAAGAACTGCCAAAGTACGTCATAGCAATTTTGAATTTGCTTACTTCTACTTATATATATGTCGTGGCCAGATCATAGAATTGATCACTTCATGATGTGGCCGACCATTTCATGAAATGGTCGTATTTCATGAAATGTAAAACATCATGATATGGTCTGGTCAGATCAATGAATACATCAACGTTTGACGATATACAGCTAAACGCACGGCTATTTCATGAAATGGTCAAGTATTAGTGATCATATCGTAAAATAGTTACAGTATCCACCGTTAGGGGCGCTGATATACTTTTGTTTTTGTGATGCATCATGGCGGCGTACAATTAATAATGAAAAAAAGGCAATTTATAATGCGTAAATTGAAGATAAAATTGAAATTAAATGTCGTTACGACACTAAACTACATTAATTTTTCGAAAGTCAATCAAAAAACGAGCCCAAATTTGCAGTTCCTTGCTTTCTTCCTTCCGAGCAAAACCTTGAAGTTTGGAAAGTATTTTATAGGTTAGTATTTTTTTTTTTTTTTTATTTGATAGGTGGCAAACGAGCAGACGGATCACCTGATGGTAAGCGATTACCGCCGCCCATGGACACCCGCAACACCGGAGGAGTCACAAGTGCGTTGCCGACCTTTGAAATGGGATGGGGGATGGGGGAATGGGGAGGGGGACGGGGAGGTTGTGCCTCCGGTACCCTCACTCACTCGGCGAAACACAACAAACGTTGCTTCACGCCGGTTTTCTGTGAGGCCGTGGTATCACTCCGGTCGAGCCGGCCCATTCGTGCCGAAGCATGGCTCTCCCACGTCTATAGTAGATATAAGTCTTTAAATCTAAGTATTAAAAATGTATAATTTATCTGTTAACCAAGATTATTCAGATTTAAGGAATGCCAGTAACTTTTCAACGTATTTTCAATTTTTATTAAACCTTTGATATCATGGAAACCCTACATTAATGATATGGCCAAACGTGGATGGACATATCATTAAACGTTGACGTTTAAACGATATGGTCAGTTTCAGCTGGCCATTTCATGAAATGGTCGGCCACATCATGAAATGATCAATTCTATGATTTGGCCACGACATATACATTTACGCTCGCGGCAAAAAGTTTTTCTCTGGACACAGTGAGATATGAAAACACAATATAACTTACATAACATTTTTATGTCCACAGTGCTCAGACAAACCTATAAATGGTTTTTGTAGCACTGTCTGTAACCGACTTTGTAATTATGTATATGTTTTGATTATTAAATAAAAATAAAAATAAAATATTTTATTTATTAGATATTATTAATTTATATTATTTATGTATACTACAGGCCCAAAGATAAATAAACAGTAGACTAACTAGACTAGACTTCGAGTAATGCAGTAGAGTTTTCCCGTCATTTTGCAGGAGATGCGTCGGATAGAGCTCGGCTGGCTGAAGAGTCGCTACTCAGAGCTGCAGCGCGAGCGGCGTGTGCTGCACGCGCAGATCCTGAGGAACCGGTCGCTTTATGCACAGCTACAGCAGATGCTCGGTAACTTTTTAACCGACTTCAAAAAAAGGAGGAGGTTATCAATTCGTCGGAATCTTTTTTTTATGTATGTTCACCGATTACTCGAAGACGCCTGAACCGATTTGGAAAATTCTTTTTTTGTTTAAGAGGGTATACTTCACAAGTGGTCCCATATAAATTTTATCGAAATCGATTCAGCGGTTTTTGAGAAAATCAACAAAAACATAGCAAAATTGGAGTTGTTGCGATTGAAGTCGGTTGTTTTTAACGTATTCAGCGTGGTCAATTATTTATGCAAACACTTCATTCACACCAATAATGTACGTTAACAAGGCATAGCGTCGCCTGAGAGTGCAAAACCTCGTATATGCGGAAAGGGTAATTTTTCAGGAGGAAGGAAAAACCTCGTCGTAAACATTTTGTTACTAATACAATTTGTCCCCTTAAGTGGGTATTCAATAGTAAATTTGATGAGGTTTCAGATGATTCTACGATTTATTTCGAATGATTCTACGATTTACGATTTACGATCTAGTTAAACACATACAAGAGATAAATTTGCAATTTTGCGTTCCCGAGGTTTTACCGCCTCCGTGGTGGTCTAGTTGCCAAACCGCTCGCTGTACATTAGGAGGTCGTTGGTTCGATTGCCGGTGCGGTCGAACTTTGTAGGATTCGGTTAGGTTGGTGTTAGAGCATTTTGTGAGGCCATCTTATTTAAGTCTTACCGTCAAACATCAAGTTATTATAATAGCATTGATGTGTTCCGGCATGAAGATAGGTAGTTTTCCATTGAGTTGGGAAAGCTTGGTAAGCCCGCTTCCATATTTCGGCAACATCACTTAGCAACAGGCGAGATAATGCCAAGCGAGAATCCTCACTCCTGGAGCACGAGTCGATTCCTAGTCTGTTTTAATTTCAATTTCTAAGGTTTTGGTATTCATAGGGGGGTTAACCTCCAGTGACAGAAGTTTCAAGCTTCATATTAAACCTCTGACATGGCTTTAAGTCTGCCATATAGCAACCTGCACCAACGGCTTAACGTGCCGTGCAAAACACAGAAATGTTTGTCGTACCCGTTGCTGTCTTTTATAAGCATGGATTGTAAATGTTGTGTTACTCGTTGATGTTTTTTACAAGGGACAAAAGACACTTTAATTTGAATGGAACAAACTCTTAATGAATTAAATCACAGAGTTGTATTACGGTATATTTGTTTCGTTTAAGAGGTGGCAGCACCCTGAATGGGCTTGAAAAATCATAGTTGTTACAAAAAAATTGTTTGAAATTTTAAAGGGTTACTCAGAATTAAGTACAGAATATAGAAAAAATATGAAAAAAATCCGATCAACAAGTTTTTTCAGTTTCCCATACTAAATATTGTATGAATGGTGAATCAAGAATCGGATCGGATTTTTTCAATATTTTTTCTGGATTCTGTAATTGATTCTGAGTAACCCTTTAAAATTTCATACGCACTTTTTTAACATTCTGTATAAAGCGATAAAATCTGCGATAAAGTATCACAATACGGAAAAATGCGGTAATTTACTTCTAATAATAATCGGTAATTTGCACTTCTTAAAAAGTGACGACGCTTGTCTTTCCAACAAAAGCGTTGCGCTGTTAACGATTATGGCTGCTACGATCCTTTTACTACGCTACTACGTAGCGCGTAGCACCTGTTGAGAGAGTAGCGGTTAGTTAGTTTACTTTATCGATGTTTTCTTTACCTTCATGCCTGAGAAATGAAATGAAATGAAAAAAAAAATTGAAATGAATGTTTACTTCAGAGGAGGGCTATGGATTTTCATGAGTATGTGTTTAAGTCTATAGCCTAAATGTCGCAAGATTCGCAATATTCCCCAGTCATCATCGTCCTCGGATAAAAATCTGAATTTATTGATCTCAGACAGTATATGGGGCAACAGAGCCCGCCCAGAGGCGCCGCTAGAGGGTGCGCTGAGCAAAGCCAGCGCGCTGCGCGATGCGCTAGCGGCGGTGAGCGCCCGCCTGCGCGCTGCGGCCGAGTGCGCGCACGCCGCGGTGCGCGCTATGGACGACGCTCTGCCCGCTTGGAAGCTCACCGCTGTTGGCAAGTTAGTACCAGATACCTTCAATTCCCGGACAAATGTCAAAAAACTTTACTTATTTTTACAGCTAGTTTTGTAGTTGAAGAATCTTGTGGCTGGTGCATCGCTATTTTGGAAATAGCTTAAAATTATATTTCTACTGGCCGATTTGAGACGCGTCGACCTTGGTCTTATCATACCGCCACGGTTTACCGTCTTCTCTACCCGTTGTCAATAGAAAATCTTCTTAAAAACTATGTCAGTTAGTTAATAAACCAGAACCGATGATGGTGGCGTACCACACTTCTACTAACTTGACCCCGGGAATCACATAGTTCGAAACACGCTCATGATGTTATCGTATCTGTAGAAGTGGATGGGAGCGCACAGCGGCCTGCGCAGACGCGTGTCGGCTGCTAGTGGAGGCGCGCTGCCTCGAGCGGGGCGCCCGGCGCGTGCTGAGCGCCCCCGCCGCGCCGCGCGCCGCCCGCACCCTGCGTCTGGCCCTGGACTATGCTTTCACGGACGCTCTGCATGACCACAAGTAGGTATCTTCATGTAATACCCGAGAGTGACGAAAAGGATAAGCTTAGCAATAATGTGGTGGGCTAGTATTCATGAAACTTACAATTTTGATATTTTTTTCTGACATCGCAAAAAATAGAATATCCTTAAAAAAATCTGCAATATCATAAAGCGAATGTTGTTTACTTTCATGGGTACAAGTCCACCTGAGTATTGCTAGAGCTTTACCATTTTTATTATGATTATTTTTGTAATGTGTTCAGTGTTAAGGTTGCAGAACCTAAAAAAAAAACATAAAATGCGAGGGCAAAGTTAAAAGAAAAAAATATAGCAGAACCACAAATAGATGATTTTCAGATTGATGGGTAGTATCTACTTATCTTTAAGAGCAGACGAATGTCTTGCCTTCTCGACCGACCTACCAAAAAGGAGGAGGTTAAACAATTCGTCTCTGTGGGTTTTTTATTTGTACTCGGCTCCATTATAGTCAAAGCTATAGGTATTTTGCCAAAGTAGTTACACAAACAGGTAACTGTGCCAATTCGCACGCTGAATTGTTAATTGTTTCAATTTTTTTTTAGATACCAAAAGGCATCGGAAATATTTATAGAGTTCAAGGAAGCTTTAGTGCAGCTCATTAATTCTATTCATCAGGTAAGTGTTAACGAAGCAACCATTGTACACTGTTTAGTTAGAGAACTCTGCTGTAAGGCGTATGTATCTTTTGGTGAGTAGGCTTAGGTAGGTGGGTGGGCTTTTGGTGACGGTAGGTTCGACGGAAGGTTAAAATGAACTGAGATTTCCACACATTTTAATCTGAGGTGATCAACTTTGTGTAAAGTTTAATAAATAAAGCCACAGCTAATTTGATTTGAAAAGGACCTTATCTTATACCACACACCTGAACGGGCAGCATGAGGGCGTAGACAAAGCTGTTTGTCGCTCCAAACGCGAGAAAACAGCTCAGTTGTCTCTTTCATTAGTTTAGCGTTAGAACGGAACAAATGCTTTTAAAACTCGCGTCGCGCGAGTAAACAGTTGATGAAGTCTAGTCATTGTGGTTGTTATTGTATTTATTTGTATAAAATATGATTATATTAAAATGGCTACATTTTAGGTCTTAATTCTAAGACGGCTGGTTGTGTAGTGAGTACAGAAACCACGCTCGGAGGTCTGTAAATATTCGTATTCTATTTATAGATCCCAAAAACAGTCAGGTATACAGACAAGTAGCTCGGCGTCGTCGCCGCATCAAGTGCAGCAGGCAGATGGCACGTTATCTATCAGCGATGTTAACTCGCGCGACATACGTCGTCATGCTACCGGTACTGGACACTCTAAAAGACGCGTTGTGGATGCGTTATGTGATAATACATAAAAATAGTAGAGGAGTTCGGGATAGTTGCCCAGGTAGGAGACTTGAACCACTATGAATATTTTTTTAATATTCGCGCCAGCGGCTTTACCGACTCTACATAATAGTACTAGAGCCAGTGAGGTGTATGGGCCTGAACATGTAAGAACGCTGGAAGCAGTCTAGCTCGAAATAACTTTTTGTTTTCAATCGTTTGGCTCGAGTCTTACAGTCCAGATCGGTCACTGAAATTTATGACGTTCAGAAAAACTTAAAAAAGTCGTATCTAAACATATAAGACTAAAAATGAAATTTGGATATGAAAGTAAGTACATTGGACAACCCCATAAATTTTTTTTTCGCTGAAATCGGTCACCGTTCCAAATCAGACAGGGGTCAGAAATCGTAAAAAATTATTTTTGGAACTAAACATATAAGATGTCTGCAACCAATGTAAATCGATAAAACACACTTTACCTTATACAAAAAGTTCAGTCTTACAACGCGAATCGGTCACAGTTCCAAAATCTGACTACTTTTATAGCTTAGGTTTTTTCGCTGACGATGGGCGATAACTTGATAACCATTAAGGTTAGAGGTATAGTTACTTCGGCAAAAATAAAGTGCATAAAATTTCCAACAAAAAAGGTTATATTCATTTTTATTGTGGAATTAATAGATAATGAGCAAATTGCAAAACTGTTTCTACATCGAGTTTAAACATCGTTTTCGTCTATTTCTCCATAACTTTTAAGATTACAGGTATAGTTACTACGGTAAAAATAAAGTACATACAATTTTCAACATAAAAAGTCATATTCATTTTCACTGTATAATTAATAGAAAAAGAGGAAATTAAAAAAAAAAAAAGTATATTTGAATTTTTCATGTATTTGTTGATAAATTAAAGATTAGAGGTATTGCGCTTTAAAAAAATAAAGTTTATAAAATGTTCAATAAAAAAGGTTCTATTCATTTTTATTGTGGGATTAATTGATAAAGAGTAAATTGTAAAATTGTTTCTCATAAATAAAGTTTTTGCTTATTTCTCTATAACCTTTGAGATTAGAGGCATAGCTACTACGGTAAAAACAAAGTGCATAAAATTTTCAACAAAAAAGGTTATATTCATTTTCACTGTATAATTAATGAACGTATCAGACGGTTTGGAGGACGCTAAGGGTAAAACAGATGAGGTAGAAGTTTTAATTTTATTTATGTTTTATCTTCATAACTCGAAACCTGTTCATCACAGGATACTACAAATAATTTTAATTTAGATTTCTCATTAAGACTCCCTGATACGGAAAAACTTCTAGGTCAAACAGTTTAGAAACGCCAGGGGAAAACCTTTTTATTTACTTGAGGGACCCACATTTTTTAAAACACTGAACCTGGTAAAAATATGTTGTTAGATAACACTACGTCATTTTTAATTACCTATTCAACCATACCCCACACGAGGGCGTAATCTGGAAAAAAAAAATCAACCCTATTTACATATTAATAGGGAGTCTTCAGATAACGTATGTCACACCGTTCAAAAGATTCTCAATAAATGGCGTTTTTAAGCTTTGGCAATATATTTTTAAAAGCAGCGTAGAATTCACGGTAGAAAAATAGATCTAATATTGTTGAAAATATACAAAAATACACATGGACATAGATTCTTATTCATTGAATTAACAAAAACGATAAATTTCCAACTTGGGTTCTCTGTTAAATGTAATTTCTTCTTCCGAACCAAAAATAAATTGATTCAAATACATTTTTATGATTAAAATGCAATTTATAACTCAGTATAATGTTAGAATTCTTTTAAGAAATAAAAAAACAATACTGACAAGCTTTGTGTATCAAACATTATGAAAAGTATTTTTTGGATCAATATAAAAAAATAAAATAATGAAAACTAATCTTCGAAAGCTATTCATCATCATTATAATGATATTAGTCAGAAATATCAATCACGTTTGACGATTTTTTAGAGATTTTCTTATTTCCAATGTTGATCAGCGCCATCTAGTTGAGTTAAGAGAAAGCCGTGGAAAATTCCCTATTGGGAGGACCTCTAAATATCTGTGACATGTCTGTCAAGCGACCTTACAAATAAATACAGGGTGTAACAGAAGTGTGTGACAATACTTCAAGGTTGGCTTTTACCCATCAAACTGAACAACTTTTGTTCTACAACTTTGTTGAAATTGCAAATTTTTTTTTGGACTTTTCATACAAACCGATCAGCTGGCGAACCAAGTTTGTATGAAAAGTCCAAAAATTTTTTTGCGATTTCAACAAAGTTGTAGAACAAAAGTTGTTCAGTTGAAGCTTTTTAAAGAATAAATCTTATTAAGTTTACTTTATTTTGTCACATTCTAGTGCTACATAATATTTATAATCACACTGAGTCACTTTTTACTACGTTTGTTTGATAACTATCCTCAAGTAAAATATTTTGATAATAGCATCTTGGTTTTTGGATACTATTATATTTATAAGAAATTAATTTATATATTTTTTTTTATATCTAAGAAACCATACGTGATGGATTTTATTAATGCGAAGCGCAAGGCGATCCATTTTTTTAGGTCTGAAAGTCTGAAATGGAACCTTTGAGGCCCCATATTTTCCAAAACCGTCCAAAAATTTTAGGAAAATGGCCATTTCACATACTCTGGAAATGATATTCCAACAACCTCCAATATACCCTTTAGCGCAAGGCGATCTATCTAGTTTGAGGTCTGGGCTGAGGCCTGAGGATGAGGGTTTATTGAGGGTATATTACCTGCAGGGGTGAGGTCGCCTTTAGAGAGGGCAGGGAGAGTCCATCCTGTTTGACAGTACTAATGTATACGGGTTGTTAAAAGAGTTCGTTTGAAATTTTAAGGGGTTACTTAGAATCAAGTAAAAAATACAGGAAAAATATTGAAAAATTCCGATCTACAATTTTTTTTTTATTTGCCATACGAACAAATTTTTGATTCATAATTCCGATATAGTATAGGAATCAAAAAAATAAATATTTGAAGAGGGTTTTTTTAAATATTTTTCCTGTATTCTATATTTGATTCTATAATAAGTAACCCCTTAAAATTTCAAACGCATTTTTAATACCATGTAAAATGTGTTTATACTATACAATACAGGGGCTCTGGTGTAAAGAAATGCAAGATAAATAAAGCATTGCGTTTGTAATAAATGATGGCGGTGACGTAGGGGGGTGGATAATACATATGCTACTGCGGTTGTTTACAAACCAAATGTTTTATTGATAACTTGTGTGTAAAATTCAGTAAAATCTTTAATCTTAATCTTATGTACTAAAGAGCCGCATAAGTACCACTCTACTTTCCAATTCCGCAACTGATGTAGTATTTTAATGTTGATTCATTTCTAAATAAAAGTTCGTTAGAATAAAAGAGATTTTTTGATTACAAACTTTTTCACGCAACTATTTACACTTTGCGTATTTGTCAACATTTACGTCATTTTGGCGACCAATCAATTGTACATCAAATCTAAGAACAATAAACACCTATCGTCAACGTTTTATATTTATATAACATATCGCTAGAGAATAAAACTTAATTTATAGTAATTTGAAATTAATATTATGTTTAGGAAAACAAAGAAATTATTTAAATGCGCGCTAACAATCCAAAATATGCAGAAACGGTCAGCGGCTAAAACTACCGACATCTTCATAAATGGCAAACAGGTAACTGTGCCGAGCTATTTCACCATAATGCAAGCTCTGCGCAACGAGAAGGTGACTATACCTTCGTTTTGCTATCACGAGCGGCTCTCGATAGCCGGCAACTGCCGCATGTGCCTGGTGCAGATCGAGGGCATGTTTAAGCCGCAGATAGCTTGCGCCATGCCAATAAGTAAGAACATGAAAATAAGAACCAACTCGCCCGCTACAGCGATCGCGCAAGAGGGTGTTCTCGAGTTTCTCCTAATCAACCACCCTCTGGACTGCCCAATCTGCGACCAAGGCGGGGAATGCGATCTGCAAGACTTGGCTATTCGATTTGGAAATGATCGCTCCAGGTTCACCGAGATTCACTTCGGAGGGAAAAGAGCACAGGAAGACAAAGATATGGGCCCTCTCATACGCACCGAGATGACTCGCTGCATCCAATGCACGCGATGTATTCGATTTGGGTCGCAAATTTGCGGCATAGACGTCCTAGGAACGACGGGACGAGGTAATGACATGCTGGTCGGCTCTTACGTCGATAAAATGTTTCTCTCCGAACTGTCTGGCAACATTATTGATCTGTGCCCAGTGGGCGCCTTGACGTCTAAACCTTACATGTTCAAAGCGAGGCCATGGGAGTTAAGGAAAACGAATTCTATCGATGTGACGGATGCCGTCGGATCTAATATCGAAGTGCATTACAGGTTCAACAGGGTGCTCAGAGTAGTGCCTCGAGAGAATGATGACGTGAACCAGGAGTGGCTGTCGGACAAGGGTCGGTGGGCTATAGACTCATTGGAAATGCAAAGACTGGTAACTCCGATGCAAAGAGTTTCAGGTCAGCTGTTACCAATAGAATGGGACCACGCTTTGAAAACAGTCGCCTGTATGATTGATAATAATGACACTTCAAAGATAGCCCTAGTCGCCGGACCCCACTGTAACGTGGAGACGCTAGTGGCCGCTAAAGATTTTATGAACATCCTCGGATCTGAGAACGTCTACATAGAAAGAGGACTCTGGGCGTTGAACACCGGCCCAGATTTCAGAGTAGCTTACTCATTGAACATTACGTTCAAACAGATTCTAGAAGCCGATAAAATTATACTCGTAGGCACTAATCCAAGGTTTGAAGCACCATTACTGAATATGTGGATTCGGCAAGCGTACAGAACCAATGAAGCAGACATTTACGCCGTGGGCCCACAGTGTGAGTACAACTATCACGTAAATTACTTAGGAGACACCATAAATTCCTTGAGCAGTATTGGATCTATTATAGATAAAGCTAAGAAGGCGCTAATATTCGTCGGAATAAATCAATTAAACCATTGCAATGGAGTTCAAATTATAAAGCAGTTAGGCGCAATGGCTGCTTGCTACTACAAAGCGCCTGATTTCTGGCCCATGTTGAATTTCATCCCAATGGAAGCTAGTTTTTGCGGCGCGCTGGAGTGCGGATACAAACCGGGTGCAATAGAATTTCTGCAGGAGAATAATCCCCCTCTGGTCATTTCGCTGGGATCGGATAACGTATTCTATCACTGGAAGCCGCCAATTAGCACCCACGTCATATACATTGGTTTTCAAGGTGACATCGGCAGTCAGCATGCCACAGTCGTATTGCCAGGTTCTGCTTACACAGAAAGCGGAGGTACTTTCGTGAATATGGAGACGAGATCACAAATCGCATACCCGGCTGCAACCCCGCCCGGGAAAGCCCGATACGACTGGAAGATCATACGAGCTCTTGCAGAATATGCTGGCGTATGTCTGTTCTACAGCGACACCTCCACTCTTTGCTGCCGACTCGGCCAGATCAGCCCTAACTTGCCTATTTACGGCGAACATCAGAAGAAGTTGTATATGAATATGTTGCCTTGCATGGCTAGTGACATGAAGCCGTCAGCTAGTAGTACAGTGGACGTAGAACTGAAGACTTTGAAGGACTACTACTGTTCGGACGTGTTCTCTTACAACTCGCCCACCATGGTAAAGGCTCAAAGGGCCGCGTATGAATACGAGTGTTCGACGTACGCTGCAAACTAGACTTGGCTGTGTTGCTGATCATATTTCATACTGTATTTTTATAGTTCTCTTTAATTTGTCGTCACTAATAAATTATTATTATCATATACGTATTACTGCTTCATTAAGCCTTTTGCAACTGATACGAATCCTCTTTTTTATATCTCAGAAGTTCAGCATGCAGAACTACTGAGACCAGGTGCAATTTTAGGACTCATAAATTTCTGTTTAGCTGATATCGAAACTATTTATAGATAACCAGTAACGAAATATTTCAGTGCCCACAAAGATATAGAGTGAAACAAAATAAGTGTAGGAATGAACATTCTTTGTTTTATGACGTTGCTGAAATTGTAAAAGATTTTTTTGACTTTTCACACAAATTGACCGTATGCATGACCAATTTTGTACGAAGAGTCTAAAATATTTTCGCAATTGCAGCAAAGTCGTGGAACTAGAATGTTCAGTATGTGGAGTAGAAGCACCAGAGAACGGGTCTTACGCCTGTTGCGTTACATCCTGTATAAATGTTGAAGTATCCAACTGTATTAACGTAACCATAAGAGCACAGACCACCCCACCCCACCCCTGGTGGAACGAAAATAATGAACCTTTGCATGAGACTATGTATTACGCGTTATAACGTAACTTTAATGTTATTAATATATCTATAACCAAAACGTGTCTTTACAAATAATCTTCATCTGTCTTACATTATTTCTTTATATATCGTGTAATTTACATCCTATTTACAACCTATTTTCAGGTGCTCTTGAACAATTTGGAGAACTTGGCCGTTGCGGAAAAAGACGTGGCGCGGTGCAGACGCGAGCTGCGCACTGCCAGGGTCAACAGCCTCGTCAACAGAGGGCTTGCCGACCTGAAACACGTTTCACCTGCACTAACAGGGCTCATGACTCGCTTGTCGTAGTGCACAGAAATGTTATACTTTTTTATATTACAAAGAGTGCGTTTGAGTACATCGCACCTGATGGAAAGTGATGATGTAGTCGAGGATGGTAACACGCAATCAAATAATGCCTATTCACTCGCGCCTTGAACATCCCTAGATTGTAGGAATCGGGAAAAGGTAGAAGAATATTAAGAATAGGTACCCTATTTTGGATAAGCTTGGGACCATCTTGGAACTTACACGTGAATGTATATCATAGTGTTTGCTTCAGAAAGATAACGAAAAGCAAACTCGTGACAATATAATAAAAACGAGTAAAATAAAAGACACTATTATAAAAACACAATCAAATTTTTATTAAATATCAAATATTGTATTGTCTAACACAATGCCTTATCTATCATGTTTCACATCAATATCTTATATGACATAATGATGATGATACAGTTACAAAGAGGTACATGTCGAAGATAGCATTTCAGTTGATAGCTAAAGAGAAAACTATAGACGAAGCCTCTCGAACTTTGACCAATTTTCTGTGGTCCAGTTGGAGCTTAATTTGGTCAATAACATACTTGGTCCGTTATAAAAATGTTTGTTCCAGTAACACGAACGTCAAAAATCCAAATTCGAAAAAGTTCGTCTATGCAAGAAAGATCATTATTAATAGGAGAGCCTAGCAAAGTTACGTAGGTTTAGCAAACAATGTGTTCAAAATGAAGTACCTAAGAATCAAATAATTTCATTAATATTATTGTAGCTAATTATAAAATTCTGTTATATTGTCAAGTTATCAAGGAACAAGAACCAGTTTGTAAAATAAGGGAAGCATTATTTTGTTAAAATAAATATTAAAATTACAAGATGCAAGTAATAAAGTTGTGCAAAAGATTACTTTTAATTGTTTTGGGTACTTACCCATAAAATACTGTTTTCAAAAGTTTTTCGATTAAATGAAGGAAAATATGAAATGTGAAAGTTTTAATAATAAACGAAAAGTATGAGTAGCTAAAACTTAAAATTAGATAAAATGATATTGAAAATATGAAAGACTAAATAAGTTTATGAAATGTAGAACACACTCACGTTATAAATACTTAACTAATTAAATACTTGTCACAATACATGGCTTAAATGCAAAATCTACAAAAAGTGTTATACACGATTACTATCAAAAAACGGTAGGTATGATCAGTTTAATAGGTCCTACAGCTATCCTTAAATTTGGTAAGTATAGGTATATCTTCATTTGTGCTTCAAAGCTCTAGATGGATGATATCTTAATATTTTAAAGCAATCGGTCGGGGAAACGTCTTCCGCAAAATCTTGCAATTATGAAAATTTTATATAAAAAGTTCTGTGACCAAATTTGGTCCTAGGTCCAAATAAGTAGTCCTGAATTCGGATTTGGACATGAATTTGCAGAAGACGTTATTTTCGAAGATCCTCTAAAACACTGATATGTGAGTATGATGTGTCACGTCACCTCCCTTGGTCGCCGATTTAAAGATTTGATTCTATCTGCTAGTCTCACAAAAGTGGTAGTCCAGGGATGGCGAACCTTAACACATCTACGTGTTTTTTTTTTCAAGAAATGTTTACTTGTTCTTGACGTGCTAACATACAGTGTTGGGTGAGCGAATAAAAACAGTTTTTGTGTCTGACCTACAACATCTGACTCTCACTGTATTTTTTTTCTTATTCCTCAATGTGCCCAAGTTATACGAATTTCGCTATTGGTTCGCCATCCCTTTACTTCTCTTTAATTTATTATATTTAAAATTTTACAATATCATCGACTCAGTTTACAAATTTATGTCTACAAAATACAATTATCTTGTATTATAATAGTGATTTAAAATAGTAAGTACATACATATATAGTTTTGTGCAAAACAAAGGAACTAAACATGTCCTAGTATGAAAATTAAACAAACATATATATTCATAATTTCATTATTATTATAAGAGTTCTCGTATTATCTGGCGATAAGAATAATAATAATAATATCATTGGTGATATCAAAATTTGATAACTTGCCGTCCTTTCTGCCTTGGTTTCAGTTCAGATATATTTTAATCGAATAGATAGATACACTGGTACTAACATTCCTTAGTCAATATTCCAAAAAGTGTTATTATTCGAATGGACGGCTCTGTGCTAATTATCGGTGATGATAACTCAAATTCCTTTATGAGACATATTTGGACTACTGATACTGGGACGATATTTTATATACCGTACATTTATACACACAATACACGTCTAAAGAGTTGTATAAAACAACTCATCCCTTTGCTTGTGAATATAAGCATTGGTGCAGTAAGATGCAGGTTATAAAGAACGCATTTTTACGTCAGTACGTTTAACCTCTTTTGAGATGGTCAATTCTAAACTAGATGTAGCCACGTTTGTAGCTACATGAATATTGTCAATCCGAAAAGCCATGCCGATCTAGGCGGTATCTTATAGCTGGGCATGGAAACTTTTTAAAAACCTTCTAAATTAGCAAAAATACCTCGTAAAAACATGGAAGCACTCCCGCGGACAGACTGATTTGATGACTACTCGTTTGTTATTATTTATATCCATACATTACTAAGTGAATATATTGATATATGTAGCTATGGTAGAAAACAGGATAAGTAGATAGGATATATGGCGATATATTTCGATATTTTACCGTGTGATAGTTTATCCTTAGATAAAAACTTAGTTTTTTGCAAATAATTTGTAATAGCTAGTGAGCAAAATTAATAAATACTTAAGTTTGATGTCAGACATCAAGAATCTTTGGTAACAATATTAATACTAACAAAAGTCTTCTCCGTTAACAAAATAAACAGTAGGAGAACATAACTAGATACAACAACACATATTAAAGTCTACAAAAACCTGGAATCACAGACTAATTCAGGTTGAAGAGGTGGTCTCCATAGCAAATTCCGATGTGATTACAACGTGATTAAACTTTGGTGATAGTCTTCAGTTTTCTACAGCGGAGGCATCTGCAAATAAGATATGTAACAACTGTAGTCTTCTAAGGCCAAACTACAGTAAACATGTGGCAGTTTAGCGATATCGGAGACGTAGGCAGAGTAGGATTAATCAACAATCATTTCTGTTGGTTTAGTTAATAAAAGAGTCCGCGATATCTTTGTTAAAGCTAGCCAGCTACGTCCAGACGTAGAGAGCGGAGATGAAAGAGAAGATGCAGAAATACGAACAAAGAGAAAGTGGAGGATATTAAACGAATGGTACATATAACTCAATGTTCAAGAAGATTTAGAAAGTCGTGGGTTAAATTTACTAAATGACCATAATATTAGTAAAAGTGACAGAAACATCCAAGAGCTGGGGACATCCAGAGAGTCCCCATGAATAAAAGATAGTGTTTGATAACTCTCGCTTGGACACAGTATCAGTAGTTTGGTTGGACATATCCTACTAAGATGATAAGGACGTAAAATTTCAGCTTGAAAGACAGATTACTATACTATTCATTACCAAAAATGACTTCATATAGAACCGATACTCATATCCCGCCGCCGCCAATATACCGGGTATTAGGTAAAATAGTGAAGCTATTTTAAGGGTTGGAAGGGGACGCTAGAAGCAGTACATTTATGCTATTTACAAATTTATATTCGCTTTAATAACTGAGAAAAACGAACGTTTTGTGTCGGTGTGAGGCGACCCTAAAGTGACTTCATATCCCGCACGATTGTACGTGCGAGAAAGAAATGGAGAACAAATAAGGGCAGCATACCACAAAAGCTGTTTAAAAAAAAGTTTTTGAGGGGAAATTTAAATTTAAAAAATCTGACGTTAATTGTGAGCGTTCAGTATGTCTGACTCAACCTGAAACAGTGGCTGAGAAGCGGTAATTTGAAAAAAAAAAATCATTGTGCAACTTTACACCCTTATTTCTCGTAAACTAATGGGAATTTCGACTTCGCTCTTCTTTATTTGTGATAGGTTCCCTACGTAGTAGTAGTACGTAGGCCCCTACGTGCCATTTAAATATTTGCATTATTTTACCTAGCACCCTGTATAAAAAAGGTATGGTTTGGGTACAGTCAAACGGTGGTCATCACTAGGTTATCCCGCTCGCTATTATACGAGTACATGTTAATGGAGAAACACGTTACACGTGGTAGATACATTTTTCAGTCGAATTGTATGGAATGTCAGCGGATTGACTACTATACTATTTGTATTTATATACTTGATTTTTTGGATCAGCAGACTAACTGACCCAAAAAGTCAAGTTAAAACACTCCATCTAAATATTTAATATCATATTTGGAATAGTGATGTTATTCAAGCCAACAGTGTCGTGTTCTAAAACTGCGACTTATAGGGGCTTTATGCCACGTATACCTATGTCGTAGTATTTAAGGACTGAACCTTTCCGGGATGCTTCCAGAACATTTCCTGTGCCCCTGAGGACGCAATGGAATATCAATTAATTATACTGGAATACGTTGGAGTACGTACCTGAGAACCACGACATAGATTGCGTAAACAGTGTACCCGGCGATTATGAGCATCGAAATCACTGTCATCACCTGTGCTGAAGTAGATTCCTCTGTTAACAATCAAATTGACGGGATGCTATTAACCGGATTTTAAAATTACTACAATAAAACATGGCAAGGCAATAATTTTACCACTTAAACATACTTACTTTCAAAAATAACAGCAAAATTAATGTTTTGCTCTCAACAAGCAATTTTAAATTGAAATTGAATTTGAAAAACTTTATTTCGAATCACAGAGAATTCATATAAACGGGTTAGTAAAACACACAAAGAAAAGAAAGAAAGAAAAAGCTAATAAAAAATGGTGAACTATTATTCATCAATTACGATTGTTCCCACTAGTTCCACTGTACAGTTCCATGATGGAACTAATGCTTGTGTTCCTTGCACACCTAATTATCGGTTATGGGGAACATAATTTTAAGCTAGATTATACTAATCCTTTAAGTTTAAACTTACCTTTTTGTGAATAGTACCAGAGATATTACCGGCTGATTTTTTTTACGTTAATACCTAGTTCAAAATTTGTTATCGCTCAATGAACTTCTCACATGAATTCAAGTGTAAATCTTAGACAAACGAATCGTATCTTGAATTTACCGTAATTTTTTGTGTAGTTCGGGTGGTGAGGGCGGTCCTTCGAGTCCACATAACTGATGCTGGGCAAATCTTCGTCATTGGTACAGTTGGCCCATTCGATGGTTACGTATCTAGAAGATAAATATAAGAAATATCTATCAATTGCTTATAGTTTTAACATCTAATGTAGAAGGTTTATTCAATCCGGAATCAATATTCGTAAAAAACAGCAATAATACTTGATCTTAGGGGTCAAAAAAGCAGCTAGCGAGTACAAAATTGGGCAACTCATGACCTCAGTCGCCCCATAGTCCAGGCTGATCACATCCTAATTCCGTGCCTCAATAGCTGTATTAGTTACAGTTGGACCTACACACAAGGATTGAGAATGTATTTGGAGGCAAATTTGCTATTGCTATTTACGCAACGGTTGAGAGTGTACCGGTAGTATGCACTCGGTGTACCGATGACCTGATAAAGGTTACGGAAAGCCGCTGCATGTGGGCAGCGCAGGACCGGTCGATGTGGAAATCCTTGGGGGAGGCCTTCGTCTAGTAGTGGACGTCTTTCGGCAAATGATGATGATGACAGTGTATTAGGTATGCTCACCTAGCGGTCCTGCAAGGTTGCTTAGGTGGAACTATTAGCTGGCGGGTGCGAGAGCGCGTACCACTGTTGCATGCGCTCCAGTCTCCCCACGGGCCACGCTTCCCGAAATCCGACTTGCAATCGCATTCTACCTTGCACTCTTCCTCCTCCTGGGGGTTTGGGTTTTTAATTAATTAGCATCTGCAGGTCAATATTTTCTTCTGCCTGTCATTTTATAAGGTGATGGCTCAAAGTTCTAGTCTAGGTCATACAGACAGGTTCATATCTCTCAACTGTTTTGAATGGACAGTATGAAGTAAAAAGTTTACGAATCCGAAATAAATTGTACGAGACATTACCACTGCGGCTAACCCCATATCACTTTTTGTGATCTAGGGGATGAAAGTTTGTATGGGGAACTAATAATTTCTCAAGTTAGGTGGGCGAAGCCGCGGGCAGAAAGCTAGTTACTTATAAGGAGATTTATCTAAGAGTAGGTATAATATGTATGGTTATAGATGACACAGTTGCACAGTTGGTTAGATTACCTGGTAGACTGAATGCGGCGCCACGATCCTGCCTGGCAGCACGTTGGCACAGCGCCAGGGTTCCAGGTAAGACATATCTTGATCATCTCCAGTGAGCTCGCAGCGAGCGTGGGATACCTTCATACCCCATCCGCAGGCCTCTTCTATGATATTGCCCGCTACCGCCTGAGGGGAAGGAGGAGTAAGATTCGCTTCTGGAATTTCTAGTATGGCCAGACCAGAGGGTGGTCTATCGGTAAAACAAAAAGTAAAAAATCAAGAACACAGGGCAAACATTTCTGTGAAGATTAGATTTGTTTGCTCAATGCGAATCTGTGTCTACTCGTAGATGCATTATATTTATATTATTATGATGTACAATAGTACTGCATTGTATTTATAACGTATATACATAGGTAAGTATACCAAGCTCTGCTTTTCATAACATAGGGAATCCTGGCATTGTTGCGCTTTTACCATTTTGCGCATTTATCGTTTTTTTAAGACTTACCGTTTTGCGCTTTTACCATTATGCGCCCTAAACGGGCCAGATGACTGTGAGTGATTTGTCTTGGAATATACGATATTATAGCTAATTTTAAATAAAACATAAAAATAAAAATACGGGATCTAAATCATGAATTGTCAATAGACAAGCCGGCTAGTTGCCAGTTCCTCACCTGCACGAGGCAGCTCAGCACTGGCCTGGCCACCAGCCGGAGACAGGGCTCCCGGGGGCACGGCGCCCGCTGCTCCGTGGGGGGGCACGCCCGGCCCGGCCACACCGCTGCTGTCAAGTGTTGTCTGCCAAAAAGATCGTATTTGCTAAGCCACAAAAAGTTTTGATACTCGCCTTTGATTAAATACTATACAAACAATTATTATATTTTCTGGCCCTAGAGGGGCAGCTACTAGTTTACCTATGTGTGTATCTGTTGCATTTTTTCATATCGATGCATCACAGCTCTTAAATTAGGGGATTAAATTGAATCCGTTATTTTTTTCACTTACAAGCCGACTTGATTAGTAGTGGATCAAAATCTATTCAGTGATTGTCAAGTTGACTGTTGGAATCATGTTGGAATTGGTATTTCATAAAACTTTGTCATTTATTAAAGATGTGGATGGATGTTTGATTAAACAGTGATGACGGAGTTTATCTTGCTTTAGCACAACAACTATCAAACTGTGCTTTGTACAACTAACCTAGACCTTCTCATGTGTTTGGTAGAAGACACGTCCCCGCAAGAGCAGGCAGACGTGTCCCACGCGCTCCACTCGCCAAGAACGCAGTCCACACCGCACGGCACGTAGCACCACGACTCGCTGGCTTCCGATGCCGTCGCATTCTGGATAATTGAACGCATACATTCAGCACAGAGTGCTTTACATCTATCTATATTTTATAAGAAAGGCAAGAAAGTTAATTTGCTAGCCCCCACTACCCCAGCAATGATGCTCCTGATTCTTTTGCATTTCTCCCTGTATTTTTGGAAATGGAATACGTCTTTGTTTTTGGACCGTAAGGACTGCTTTAGTCAGGTTTTGTATGTCATCTACGTCGTTAGACTTGTAAGTGGAATTTAGACTCCCAACTAATGAATAGCTTGAATACGAGAGCATGTTCCTATATGTTCATAAGAATTTGAAATTGGAATTGCAATTGAAACACTGAAACTTGCGGCATTTCGATGCCTCATTGGTGTTAAATTTGAATACGAACCCATGTCACGTCCATCATCAAGAATTTGAAAGTGGAATTTCGACCACAGAGTACTTTTGACTTCGACGGTGCTCAACGAAAAGTATCCTACTTAAATTATTTTCCATGTGACCCTGATATATCTAAATCTGCCATGTTGTTCCCATGACGTGTGAATTTCTGGTTCTGTTAAGTTAAGAGAAGTTTAAAACTTACCGGACAGAAAGAATTATTGACAAAGACGCCATCGCTTCGTAAACACCGAACTGATCTCTTCTTGATTCCTTCACCACACGGAGAACCTCCTGAAAATTGCCATAAAAGTTCAATCATCTAACTAAGCAAACGTTTAAAACATCAAAATTGTAAGTTTGTATCAATATGTACTACCGTTACTGACGCGCACCGGAAGACGCAGTGTAGGTAGGTAGGCCTCCAATGACCTGGTGGACCGATGACCTGGTGAAGGTTGCAGGAAGAAGCTGGATGCGGGCAGAACAAGACCGGTCGGTGTGGAAATCCTTGGGGGAGGCCATTGTCCAGCAGTGGACGTCTTTCGGCTGATGGTGATGTATTATAATTCAGGGCTTAAAGTTACCCAAGGGTTGGCAGTCGTCCCAGGGCGCCACGTGCCAGGAGTAGGTGTGCGGGGCGCAGGGCTCGGCCGCGACTAGGTGCGGGCAGTCGGCACCACCTTCCTCGGCCGGGCGCAACACAACCCGCGTGCGGTCACGACGACCACCCCACTTTGTCTGGCAGAAAACGAAAGTAACTTTTTTCTACAAGTAGTAGATAATTCCTAGACTATCTCTCAGAATGACAAACTGCTCTGAGGTCTATAAGGCACCATTTCTGAAGACGCAGTCGGCGAAGCATGGCGTGCGGCACGGCTCATCACACGTCTGTTCCTTCAAAGTCTTGCGCTTAGAGTAGTACGACTAGTGGTATGACTAAATAGTGACATAAAGCATCTGTTTGCAAAGACTCCACTCGGACCAGGCGCTGACGACGCAGTCGACGGGGCAGGGCGCGTTCTTTCAACTGTTGCTTTCTACTCTGAACTACTCTATACGTCTAGTGGTATGACTAGTGTTATGACTAGTGGCATGACCAGTGGCAGGACTACTGGTACGACTAGTGGCATAGAGCACCTGTTCGCAAGGACTCCACTCGGACCAGGCGCTGACGACGCAGTCGGCGGGGCAGGGCGCGCGGCACGCGGCCTCGCGCGCCGGCGCCGGGCCCGCGCCGCCCCGCGTGCACGCCGAATCCTCCAGCCTCTTGCCTGCAGTGTCCACACAGCTGTGAACAAGAGTAACCGTTAAGGGAATTGCGAGTCAGAAAATAGTAAAATTCCCTTTTTATCACCTGATTAATCTTTTTACATATTTCACTATTCAACTCGCGAAATGTTGAGTGTACAAATTCCGAGTGGTAAGAACTTTGTACTAGGTAGAAACAAATTACGATGTAAAAGAATGTGTACAGCATCTCCTTAAATTAATAACAACATTTTGATTTTTTGGTCCATTCGCCCGTTGCAGCGCGCCTCTCGCAGCAGCCAAGTTGTTCGCTGTAGTGCTTCGTCAAACAGCCAGAAATAACCAGAGACAAATGCTAAATAGGCTTTGATTCGCTGCAGTACTGCGTCACACAACCAGAAATGACCAGAGACAAAGGGTAAAGGCCACTCACGTGACGGTACGGTTGATGGTGGCGCGGCCGCAGAGCGCGCGCTGCGGGGCGCACGCGGCCCACTCGCCCGCCACCCAGCGCGGCTCGTGTGGCTCGCACGTGGCCCGCTGCAGCGTCGCGCCGCACTCCCGCCCGCCGGCAGAACCCTCTTCTATCACCTCCCTGAGGGAATACAGCTAGGACATAAATACTGGGAAGATACTACTTGGCCCCCGTGTGTGGCCTAACCTTTCCGAGGTATGGAAAGAAACCCGTGCCCCTGGGGACGATATGTGTTGTTAACGAATAAATAGTATCATATTATAAATCAATTGTACTTACTCATAAATGTGAATATACCTAAATGTGAAAGTTCGGATTAGATGGTGTTGTAACTCAATCACGCGAAAACGGCTGAACGGATTTAGATGAAATTTGGCACACAGATAATCTATAACCTGAATTAACATATGATACTTTTTATGCCAGTAAATGGCAATTTAGTCCACGCAGACGAAGTCGGGAACAAAAGCTAGTAATTTATAAGGGGTTTAATAATAAAGACTTTAGTGTTAAGAAAAGGTATAGTACAAGCGAGGAGAAAAGTTAAAATCACCATCATCATCAGCCAAAAGACGTTCACTGCTGAACAAAGCCACCCCCTAGGATTCCCACGCCGGCCGATGTTGCGATGCCCGCATCCACCAGTTGGAGGCCTGCCCAAGCTAAATCTTCCAGCGTATTGATATGATAGTTCAAGTAATTTCAAGTTTTAACCGCCTCCGTAGCCTAGTGGCTTGTCCGCTCGCTGTACATCAGGAGGTCGCGGGTTGGATTCCCGGTGGGGTCCAACTTTGTAGGACTGGGTTTGGTTGGTGGTAGGGCTGAGGCCTGTGGTAGGTTTTGAGCCCGCCTGGCTAGGTACGTACCACCATCTTATCTAAGTTTTGCCGCCAAACATCAATGTTAACAGCATTGATGTGTTCCGGCATGAAGATAAGATAACCAGTTCCCCAATGCGTTGGGGAATCTTGGTAAGCCCGCTTCCATCTTCGGCATCATCACTTACCATTAGGTGAGATGATACCAATGGCTTAAGGCGATGTTACACGAGTCAATCAAATTGAAGCAATTTCATTGAAAGGCATTGCACAAACGTCTTTACCTAGTTACACGGTAAATCAATAAAAAGACTTTCAATGCTCATTTCAGCTAGAACGTCGAAGATACAACGTAGGAGTAGTAGGAGGCTTCCACGCACAGAAGAGTCATTCAATTCATTCATCGTTCAATTTTCGTGTTTACACGGTTCAATCGCATTGACCGATGATCCGATGATCAATATTGAATCTATCGCATTGAAAGCTAGCGAAAAATTTAAGCTTTCAATGACATAGCGCAATTGCATTGAACTATGTTTAGACGTTTCGCTGCCATTGAATCAATTAAATTGAAAGCAATATTGAATGGAAATTGAACCGTGTAACATCGGCTTTACGAATTGAGGGTAAAAAAAAAACAAGGTAACGAAACTTGCCTAGTCCTGAACCGGAAGGCGGCCCTGGAGCCGGGCTCCGCGGCACACGGCCCCCACTCGCCCCACGCGCCCGCCGCGCAGTCGCGTGCGCACCGCACGCTACACGCCCCACGCAGAAGCGACGGGAACTCCTCGTCGTAGGAGTAGCCATCAGTCGACGCCTCCCGAACTTGGTTTGGTCCTGGGTAAACAAATTAAGGGGCTATACTGGGGCAATTACCTTGAGCAGTTGCGCTTTCTGACGGATTCGGACACCCCACTCATTCGTTCCCCCCTCTAAATTTTACGAAACTAATGATGTTACGTCGCAACGCCACCTAACGACGAACGTTTGAAGTACGACAATTTCATTAGACAACGTCTGACATCCATCTGAAGTTTGTGGAGCTTAGTCCAGGAGTCGACATACATTTTAATATTTTTACTAGAATCTATACAAAGTCTACTTAAATAAAAACCATTTCGATTTTATTTGATTTGTTCTTTAATGATGACCTTACAGTCTTTGGTTAGTAATTGAAGAACTAATAACCTTTCAGTGGATGGAATTTTTTGCAAACGTCCATTGGAACGTCCCGGCTGCCAACCATACACCTAGCCGCTCTCAAAGCTCTGCCTTCACCGCATTCCATTCTGCAACAACATTCTCTCTTAAGTGGGCATATTGTGAGGGATCGCAACGTACAGAGACGAACGTGAAAATCGCATACCCTGGAGGGAGAATGCAGTCCGAGTCAGCAGGTAATACCTCCAGTGTCACGTTCTCGCACACGCAAGTAGGTATAAAAGTTTGAGCAGCGTCTAGGAATCTGAAAAGTATAATCTCGTTTAAGGTATCAGCAGATAGTTTAAGTTAAAATGGCGCTCGGTAAGAATTTGAAGTGCATGTAAATCGAATACATCATACTCTTCACCTAGTGCCATATGGAACATGTGATGACTTCAATTCATCCGAGTGTTACTGACCTCACGGGATCCTCGCAGACGGTGTCACAGGTGATGCGTTTGGCAGCGTTTCTACAAGAGATGAAGCACGAGGCGACGCTGCGAGGCACCAGTTGGCCGGCGCACGCGCCCGCCTCCACGCGGTGCGAGTCCGACCCGCACCAGATGCCTGGATCAAACCAATATTTTTAAGTAAATAGAAGATAAATATAGCTCACAGAATCGCTAAACTGAAGGTGCAGTGGGCGGGGCACATAGTTCGTAGAACAGATAACCGTTGGGGCAGTAAAGTTCTCGAGTGGCGACCGCGCACCGGAAAAAGCAGCGTAGGCAGGCCTCCCACTCGGTGGACCGATGACCTGGTTAAGGTTGCGGGAAACCACTGGATGCGGGCAGCGCAGGACCGATCGATGTGGAAATCCTGGGGGAAGCCTTTGTCCAGCAGTGGACGTCTTTTGGCTGATGATGATGACGTAGATCATCATCGTATTTGGTTGGTTTAATTCTCTCTATTAAATCATACATAGCACACAAATTCTCTAGGTTCTCGATTCAAATAAGAGATCTTGTGTAGGTCACGGAGAAGCGGCACTTAAGTTCCACTTTAGCGGAGAATATAGGTACTACTTACCAAGAGACTCTTCCATATCCACATCACATCTCTAAAGATAGACCTCCGCAGTTATAACCCTGCTAACACTCTGATTGAATATAATAAGCAAACGAAACGAATAGCATCTCAAGCGTGGCACAATCGTGCAGCTGTATAATCGCGTAGCAGAACGCCACAAGTCTGGTACTCACTTCTCACTCTGTACCCCACACCACACGCCGCGTTAGGTGGCAGCTGACAGAAGCTCCACTCGCCCGCCACCCAGGTGGCATGACGCGCGCGGCACGACCCCGCCATGGGGCAGTCGCGGGACTCCTGAAGCGCGCCGCAGTTCGGCCCGCCCGACACTTTGCGCGTGCGGACTTGCTTGCCTGGATCTAAAAGTTTTGGAGATGATGACTAGGATTTAGTCTTTTGCTTACGTGATTTTTTTCTCCATAACTGGTAAGCCCTTGGCATTATTTCACATGGTGGTAAATTATGATGATGCCGAAGATAGAAACGGCCTTACCAGATTCCCCAACGCAAAAGAGTATGAAGTTTCAATAGAAGCGGCTTATTCCTTTTTAAGAAATTTTTGTTGTAAGTTTGTATAAGCGACGAATGTTAAGGGACGACTTATAAGGAGTTAAGAGCGAATAGCGAAAGGTTGTCTTATGCTACGCCTATCTTTTGCTTGCTTTTTAGATACTCTTTCATTTTTTTCACCAATTTAATCATTTATCTAGTCATCCAAGAATAGAACTACATTAATTTCAGATCGACCATTACCGCAAGTGTTGGGGCAGGGAGACCATGGACCCCAGGCCTCCACCCGGCAGCCGCGGCGACACCTCACAGTGCAGGCTCGCCGGGACGACGGTCGTTTTAATGGGGCACACCTACAGGATATAAATATTCATGATTATGAAGGATTCTTGTTAGTTACTATAACAATTTATAACATGAACCTCTATTTCAGTAGAAACTGGTATAGAATGTCCTGTAGGAAACAGTTTTATATCAAAGACTTCATCTATTAATATTTTTTCCGTGTAAAGAACTTTCATAAGTATATCCTTTCTATAGGAGAGCTTTTTCTTCTTGGTGTACCAATGATTAATGATGTGACTTTTACATGATGTACTGATACAATATGTAATGTCATATATTTTTGAACTCACAGGCTTTCCCGCACAACATCAGCGTTGTTCTGCACACACATTACGTCGCGCGACATCTCTCCTTCTTCAATGCAGGGCTCTTCTTCATCGCTATCATTGAATGTGTCTCCGTCCTAAAAAAGATAAACAGATACATACATCATTAGATGATTCATATTACATCTTATTGTTTGGATCTACTTTGTGTCCAGAAAAAAGGACTGGACAAGCAGTTTTCAGGACAAAACGTAGATATAATAAAGTAAACTTTGTTGGCAAGAGCGTATAGATTGTCAAAAGAGTCAGCGAAACTATAACAAATTTAATTCTTCTATATCTTTTTTTCTCTTCTAACGGCAAAGTCCATCAGCAGCCTAGTACAGATAATTATAATATCCGGGACAAATCACACGGTCATCGGGCCCCAAAGTAGGATTCCCTGTTATTCTATTAGGACATGCATGAATCCTCTTTTGTGGAATGTCAATGCAGAGCTACGAAAACACTCGCATTGTACTTACAGTCAAGTCAGTGTAGTTGCTGTTAGCTATGAAATCCTGGCTGCGTCTCTGGCAGGGCCCCCAGGGGGTGGCGAGCCAAGAGTAGGTAGCGCAGGCATGCATATTACAAGTTTCATTTTGGACGAGCTGTTCTTCGGATGGGCACGGCCAGCCGGCTGGAATGGAACATAGGTTTAGTCAAGTTGCTAGACGTAGCTGAAGACAGAGGCAGATTAGTACAGTCAATAAAATTAGCTCAGATGCAGAGTTTTTAGATGTAAGATAGTTAGAAGATATGCTGTTTGATGAGGTATGATATGAGCCAAAATATGTCCTTGTTTCATGAATGTACAGAAGGTAAGGTGCAGAATATTAAATCATTTGCTAACTTCAACCGTAAATTGACCATGGACAGGAAAGCTTTAGTCTACGAGTATCATTCTGAGCTGAATTTCAAATTCACTGACTGAAGTATTAGTCAAAATATCGGTGTTTCGTGGCTGATGGATAATGTTGTTGGTTGGCGCTCTGAAGAATACTAATATGTATCTACATACGACGTATGTTGAGATGATGATGAGAATCTTCAATACTCACAGAGTGCAGAACCAGTCACCTGCACACACAATGCGATACCACACTATCCTACAGTTCATTCCAATAAAAAAAAGGAAAAGGTAAACAAACTTTGTAGGCAACTGACGTTGACACGTGTCAGTTCCATAGTAAGTTTGTTTACCTTTTGCTTTTCTGATTGGAACGAGGTATAGCTTGTTTCGTGTTTAGCTTAGCTGGCACAGGTGACGGAGCAATAGAAATACAATGCAGCACCGCTTAACCGGTGCGCGCTGGAGTATTTGTTCCTGTCATGGAGTTTAATACTCACTGGGTGAAGCATAAGCCAAGATGTGTCGTCGCCTCGTGGCAGTGGGGCGACTCTGTCCTACTTGGTTTCGTGCTTAGCTTAACTGGCACAGGTGACGGATCAATAGAAATACTATGCAGCACCACTTAATCGGTACGTACTGGAGTATTTGTTCCTGCCATGGAGTTCAATACTCACTGGGTGAAGCATGAGCCAAGATGTGTCGTCGCCTCGTGGCGGTGGGGCGCTGGTGCGGGCCGGCGCAGGGCGCGGAGCACTGCGACCACGCGCCCCAGGACGACACGACGCAGTCGCCGGCGCACGCTATGCGGCACCGCTCGGTGCGCGCCGGAGCGCTCGTGCCGGCACACCAGGCACGTTGAGCTTCTTTCTACATGTAGAAGGTACATTTCTGAGTTTTGTATAGGGTGTTATAGGAAGACTGTATGAAACAGATTGGTTATTTTAGTTTTTAAACGAAGCTAATCAAAGTGGATCAGAGCTCATATATGAATGCTCTGAAAAGGGAGATGGGCTGGACAGAGAGAGTCAAATACGTTATAAGGTGCTTGCTTGGGATAGATGACTAATTAGTCTAGGAACTTTCTACTTTCTTTTATTTCCTTCCACTGAGGTACGTGCCACAAAGTAAAATTTTGAGAAATCCTTTTATATAAAGTTTGCAAAACTTACTCCATCATGTCCAACACACAGCAGCTCCCTAGTCCTTCTGCCAGGTCCGCACGTAGAATGAGGTTGGTTGAGCACGCACGGCCCCCAGGGCAGTGCCTTCCAGGAGGCGCAGCGAGGCGTGGAGCACGTGCGCTTCTCCTCGAGAGGCGGGCAGTACGCCCCGCCTCCTGAAGCTGCGGAGATGATGCGACGGGTGCGAACGCTGTAGCCTGATAGTAGGAAAAGTTCGATAAATTGTATTAAAAGAAGGCAAGTAGCTTAATATGGCACTTAAACAAGATGAAGAAGGTAAATTGCATAGCTTAGGAGTTCCACATACCGAACGCGTTTTTTTTGCAAATGTATGACGGAATTCACATCGAACGACGCGGCTGGGCGAAACTTCTTCAAAGAGCTTCCCGCACCGCGCCGTGTCGCGGCGGGTTCTCTGAGTGGAGCTCCATAACGCGAAAGATTACCTTGTCGTTTATTTTGGCTTTTGAATATGTGTACACAGTGTCATTAAACTGCTGTTTAGCTATTTATTAAACTTAGGTACCAGTGGAAGTGAGCTGCTGCACTGGATAAAGTGGGCAGCCATCTGTTGGTTGACAGGCTCCCCATTCACTCCATTCTCCAACTTCACAGTCCCTCGGGCACGGAATCTAAGTGAACAAATGCGGTTATAACATGGATGGGTTACATGTTAGTGGGCCTTAAAAGGGGCTTTGAAAAAAAACCACTTTCTCTAGCCCTGCAACCTCCGCCATCAATCTGGATTTGCCATCGTGTGGAAAGAGACTAGTGCCCTAGCAGTTCGGACGGGTTCAATTCAATTCAATATACTTTATTGTAATAAATAACACATAATATATATAAAAGTGTTGTGTTATTACATAAAGGGTGTCCCAAAAACCAACGATAATCCTTGGAGTGCTGATGGGTCAGATCCTGATTAGTCAGAAATTGTATATTTCAATTTAGTAAAAGTGTTAATCTTAACAAACATTTCTTGGGACCTAACGCACCTTAAAGTTCCGTAGTATAATTTGGAACAACTAGGACCAACACATTTCAACAAACACCACTTTCTCCTAATCCTACTGAATTAATAATTTATTAGGCCTCTCCTAGTTTTCTAAATAGCTTCCGAAATACAAAATTCACACTTTTTTTGAGAGAAAAACTCATAAAGTGCAGAGGTAAAAAGGTATACATTGATGTTTTGTTCTTTATATTATAGCCTGTTATTACGTTTGGTTCGTCAAGATTTATAAGTCCTGTAAGTATCTCACCTCGCAAGGTTGCACTAGTGCAGGCATAGGTGCATGTGCACACTGGGCTGGATGCAGCAACCTCCCATCAGCTCGAACGCAGCTAGCTTCCCTCCTCTGTACCCCGCCCCCACAGCTGGCTCCTGAAAACTTCTGGGCAACATCATCCAGATCGTCTTCTTCCTCGTAGATAGCGTCGTTGACCAGTGCGTCATCGCTGTCGTCATCATTGGCTGGAAATAACAGAGGAAATTAAAGTGCACTCGATGTCTGAATCCCTATTATGTTCCCTAACATGCGATATTTTTGTTTATGTTTTCATTTTAAAGAGTTCTTCTTATATAGGATAAACCACAAAGATATTTAAAAATTCAACATAACACAGTCAACTGCGCAACCCAACCGTATTGATAGTATAAATATTATCGGTATTGTATAATTATAATAATTGTACGTCAATTATTTAGATTTTGGACCCTATCCTGGGGCTTTAACCACCAAAGCCCCTGAAGATAGGGTCTAGTTTAGTTTCGTTCTGGATACCTAATCTCAGCTTTTAAAGTTACCTACTGGTTTCACTTTCTAACCAACACGTCACCTTTCCTTAGGAATGAAGCTTACCAGGTAGAGGTGTAATCGCTTGCTCCACAGCTACCTGGCACTCTCCCCACGGCCCTGGGACCCAATGGGCACTCGCTTCCAGGGCTGCTGGTCTCACTTCTTCTACTATATCACATTCTTTGCCACCACCTGTTGAAATTGTGTCATAGAAAGAATATTCATCTCAGTTAATTTTTAATTCAAGGTTAAGTTTCTTCAAAACAACTTTAACGAATTGGTCGTTGCAGACATTTTAACTTTCCTCAAAAATATCGTGATAAACCTTGCTTTTACAGAAATAGTAGTAGTAGCTTCTCAAGTAGCAGAATCAAAGACAATTAAAGGATACTTCAATGAATCGACGCCATAGGAAGACTAATTTAGTTCATTAGAAGATATCGTGGTATAGGTCTGGTAGTCCCTAAAATCAAGTCAATATCCTAACATGATAAATGTGACAGCTATCAACTCCATACTATTATATTATGACAAATAGAGTTAGGAAGATTTTCATTAACTGCGATTTCGCAGTCTATCGTAATTTGCAATCAATTTGAAAAAATATTGAGCTGACATTCTTACCATGTTAGTAATCGGTTGAGTACCAGGCCTCCAGACCTCTAAATAAAATAAATAAAATGAAATAAAAATAGTTTATTGCATTAATTAAACTTATAGCAACTTAATCAGTTTCTAAAAACTTCTTTTAAGCAGAGTATTCTGCTTGTGTCAGAAGTTTTCGCTCTTCCATAACAAATGCAATTTAAGTAAAACATTAAAGCCTCCCCCAAACAGGCGCGATTTTTGTAGCGCGAATAAAGCGCGAATAATTACTTTCAGTACATTTTGTACTGGGACGCTGTCGCTTTTACACACTGCCGCGATAAATCGGCGATTTCGCAGCTACAGCCCCCCCTGGCCCCGATGTGGCGGCTTCACCCCCCCTGTGTAGCGGCGATTTTCCTGCGACGCCGCGCTTGCCCCCCGGGCCCGCTGTTGCCGCTTCACCCCCTCTGTGTGGCTGCGAATATTCTGCGACGCCGCGCTTGCCCCCCGGGCCCCAGGCCCCGCTGTCGCCGCTTCACGTCGCGTCGCTGTCGCGGAATTCTGCGAATTTCCTGCGACGCGACAACGGGGGTGAGGCCCGGGGGGGCCAAGGTAGAGTAGCGCCGCGATTCGCGTTCCGCGTTCCGTTTTTGTAACTAGTACGTAATAGCTTTTGTTCAAATAACGATTATTGCGTGCAAGTATTTATTTCATTACCCGACTGCGCCAGAAGGAGAGTTATGTTTTTTACCCGACTGGGCCAGGATGGTGTCCACGGTCCAATGTCCATGGTCCACCAGAAGGTGGGTTATGGTTTTTACCCGACTGGGCCAAAAGAAGGATTAAGTATTTTATCCAACTGCGCCAGAAGGAAGGTTATGTTTTTACCCAACTGCGCCAGAAGGAGGGTTATGTATTTAACCCGTCTGGGCCAGAGGAGGGTTATGTTTTTTCCGACTGAGCCAGAACGAGGTTTATGTTTTTAATTTACCCGACTGCGCCAGAAAGAGGGTTATGCTTTTACCCGAGTGCGCCAGAAAGTGGCTTATGTTTTCAACCCGACTGAGCCAGAAGGAGGCTTAAGTATTTTATCCGACTGCTCCAGACGGAGGGTTATGTTTTTACCCGACTGAGCCAGGAGGGTTATATTTTTTATCCAATTGCACCAGGAGGGTTATATTTTTACCCGACTGGGCCAGAAGGAGCGTTATGTTTTCTACCCGACTGGGCCAGAAGGAGGGTTAAGTATTTTATCCGACTGCGCCAGAAGGGGGGTTATGTTTTTACCTGACTGCGCCAGAAGGAGGTTTATGTTTTACCCGACTGCGCCAGAAAGAGGGTTATGTGTTTACCCGACTCCACCAGAAGGTGGGTTATGTTTTTACCCGACTGGGCCAAAAGGAGTGTTAAGTATTTTATCCGACTGCGCCAGAAAGAGGGTAATGATTTTACCCAACTGCACCAGAAGGAAGGTTATGTTTTTTACCCGACTGAGCCAGAAGGAGGGTTATGTTTTTACCCAACTGCGCCAGGAGGGTTATGTTTTTATCCGACTGCGCCAGAAGGAGGGTAATGTTTTTTACCCGACTGGGCCAGAAGGAGGGTTAAGTATTTTATCCGACTGCGCCAGAAAATGGGTTATGCTTTTTACTCCACTGGACCAGAAGGAGGGTTATGTTTTTTAACCGACTGCGTCAGAAGGAGGGTTATATTTCTACCCGATTGGGCCAGAAGGAAGGTTATGTTTTTTACCCGACTGGGCCAGGATGGTGTCCACGGTCCAATGTCCATGGTCCACCAGAAGGTGGGTTATGGTTTTTACCCGACTGGGCCAAAAGAAGGATTAAGTATTTTATCCAACTGCGCCAGAAGGAAGGTTATGTTTTTACCCAACTGCGCCAGAAGGAGGGTTATGTATTTAACCCGTCTGGGCCAGAGGAGGGTTATGTTTTTTCCGACTGAGCCAGAACGAGGTTTATGTTTTTAATTTACCCGACTGCGCCAGAAAGAGGGTTATGCTTTTACCCGACTGCGCCAGAAAGTGGCTTATGTTTTCAACCCGACTGAGCCAGAAGGAGGCTTAAGTATTTTATCCGACTGCTCCAGACGGAGGGTTATGTTTTTACCCGACTGAGCCAGGAGGGTTATATTTTTTATCCAATTGCACCAGGAGGGTTATATTTTTACCCGACTGGGCCAGAAGGAGCGTTATGTTTTCTACCCGACTGGGCCAGAAGGAGGGTTAAGTATTTTATCCGACTGCGCCAGAAGGGGGGTTATGTTTTTTACCTGACTGCGCCAGAAGGAGGTTTATGTTTTACCCGACTGCGCCAGAAAGAGGGTTATGTGTTTACCCGACTCCACCAGAAGGTGGGTTATGTTTTTACCCGACTGGGCCAAAAGGAGTGTTAAGTATTTTATCCGACTGCGCCAGAAAGAGGGTAATGATTTTACCCAACTTCGCCAGAAGGAAGGTTATGTTTTTTTACCCGACTGGGCCAGAAGGAGGCTTAAGTATTTTATCTGACTGCGCCAGAAGGAGGGTACTGTTTTTACCCAACTGCACCAGAAGGAAGGTTATGTTTTTTACCCGACTGAGCCAGAAGGAGGGTTATGTTTTTACCCAACTGCGCCAGGAGGGTTATGTTTTTATCCGACTGCGCCAGAAGGAGGGTAATGTTTTTTACCCGACTGGGCCAGAAGGAGGGTTAAGTATTTTATCCGACTGCGCCAGAAAATGGGTTATGCTTTTTACTCCACTGGACCAGAAGGAGGGTTATGTTTTTTAACCGACTGCGTCAGAAGGAGGGTTATATTTCTACCCGATTGGGCCAGAAGGTTATGTTTTTACCCGACTGCGCCAAAAGGTGGGTTATGCTTTTACCCGACTGGTCCAGAGGCAGGGTTTTGTTTTTAACCCAACTGGGCCCGAGAGAGGGTTATGTTTTTACCCGACTGCACCAGAAAGTAGGTTATGTTTTTCACCCGACTGGACCAGAAGGAGGGTTAGGTTTTTATCCGACTGCGCCAGAACGAGGGTTATGTTTTTACCCGACCACGACAGAAGGAGAGTTATGTTTTTACCCGACTGCGCCAGAAGGTGGGTTATGTTTTTACCCGACTGCGCCAGAAGGTGGGTTATGTTTTTACCCGACTGGTCCAAAAGGAGCGTTAAGTATTTTATCCGACTGCGCCAGAAAGTGGGTTATGTTTTTTACTCAACTGGATCAGAAGGAGGGTTATGTTTTTTAACCGACTGTGCCAGAAGGAGGGTTATGTTTTTACCCGACTACGACAGAAGGAGGGTTATATATTATATATTTTTACCCGACTGCGCCAAAAGGTGGGTTATGCTTTTACCCGACTGGTCCAGAGGCAGGGTTTTGTTTTTAACCCAACTGGGCCCGAGAGAGGGTTATGTTTTTACCCGACTGCACCAGAAAGTAGGTTATGTTTTTCACCCGACTGGACCAGAAGGAGGGTTAGGTTTTTATCCGACTGCGCCAGAACGAGGGTTATGTTTTTACCCGACCACGACAGAAGGAGAGTTATGTTTTTACCCGACTGCGCCAGAAGGTGGGTTATGTTTTTACCCGACTGCGCCAGAAGGTGGGTTATGTTTTTACCCGACTGGTCCAAAAGGAGCGTTAAGTATTTTATCCGACTGCGCCAGAAAGTGGGTTATGTTTTTTACTCAACTGGATCAGAAGGAGGGTTATGTTTTTTAACCGACTGTGCCAGAAGGAGGGTTATGTTTTTACCCGACTACGACAGAAGGAGGGTTATATTTTACCCGGCTGTGCCAAAAGGTGGGTTATGTTTTTACCCGACTGCACCAGTGTACACACTTAATAGACAATTTACATTTTCATGTGCCAGTTTCCTAGCTAGTAAGATTGTTTATCTGATAGTAGCTTTTGCCCGCGTTTCCACCCGTTCTAGGCAGAACAGAATCGGTAGGTCTGGGGCCACCCAAAGACCCTTTTTTGAATGCAAGAAAGAAGTTTTTTTTTTCATTACTTAAAAGCATTTATTATTATTCTTGTTTATCCTTGTATATTTATTTTATCTTTGTTATAATATAACCTGTTCCAAGTTCAGGACGATAATTAAAACTTACAGAACCTTTTGAATCGTATATGCATTTATTATTCTACACTCTGTAATGCAATATTTAGAGATATTGATATTGAGGAAACAGAAACACATAAACGTCTCTTATTACCTTTGTGAGGAGTAAAAATAAATAGTTTCCAAGTCCATTATCGATACTGAATGTTAATCAGTTACGTTACGTTATTGGAATATCTGTTACCGACCCACCTCTACGTGTCGCAGAAATATCGCACAATTTTCGCGCGACACCTTGTCGCGTCGCCGAATATTGCAACACGTGTAGCGCGATATTCGCGCGACACATGTAGCGTCGCCGCTTGTCGCGCGAAATTCGCGCTAATTTCGCGCGACGTGTCGCGACGCAGTGTCGCAGAAGTATCGCCACTTGTAGCGCGAGATTCGCGCGATATTCCCGCGACGTGTAGCGGCTTTTTGCGACGCGACGTCGCAGCTTCACCTGCGAGTTTCGCGCGAATTTCGCGCCACAAAAAACGCGCCTGTTTGGGGGAGGCTTAAGTGTAGTGCGTGCGTGCGTGCGTGCGTGCGTGTGTGTGTGAGAGTATGTTTGTGTGTGTGTGTGTGTGTGTGTGTGTGTGTGTGTGTGTGTGTGTGTGTGTGTGTGTGTGTGTGTGTGTGTGTGTGTGTGTGTGTGTGTGTGTGTGTGTGTGTGTGTGTGTGTGTGTGTGTGTGTGTGTGTGTGTGTGTGTGTGTGTGTGTGTGTGTGTGTGTGTGTGTGTGTGTGTGTGTGTGTGTGTGGGGTTGTTTCATGTTATTATATTCATCAGGTTCTCCACCTCACTGTAGCTCTTAGTGTGTAACCATTTGGTGACTTGTTTTTTCAGTTCGTAAGTTTGAAGCGGATAGATTTTTAAGATTCTGTTAATTTTATTATAAAGGAAAACTGACTGACTTTTATAATTACTACTAGCAAACACAGTTTTAACTATACACTTATCAACAATATCTTTTCTTCTTTTCTTTAAAATATTAATGTCATAAGGTAGTGATTTATGTTTTCGAAGTAACAAATGTAGCATATATAGTTTTCTTACTGAAAGTAATTTACATGTGGAGTACAGCTGCTCGGTAGAAAATCTGTAATTTTTGAAGTACATTACCTTCAGGAGTGAACGCTGTGCTCTTTCAAGTTCTAGAAATTTTATTTTTGATGCACCACCCCAGATTGGAATACAATAATAATTATGACTTTATTAAGTATAAAGGCAATTTTACCCTGTGGCAGCTTCTTTATGCGTCGCGTGCGCACTAAGGCGCCGTCTGATCGCGGTCGCCATGGCAACCATTCGGCCAGCTGGCAGTCTTCTTTAACCACGCAAACCCTGACATCGCCCATTTCCTTCAGCGCCAACTGCCCGCAATACCTGGAGGAAGTAAGTAAACTTTATCAGTCAGCAGTAAAAGCAAATGATTGGTGTCAAGTAAAGCAATCAGAGATTACAGCAATTTAGAAAAATTCTAGGTTTTTATGGAAATAAACTATTTACATAGAGTTGGTCGTAGAATGTTTCATTAAAATCGTTAGAGCCATTTTGACACTATAAAGTTTTTATTATGGTGACTCCGTGATCCCAAAAAATGCGTTGAGAAAAAACCTTTAAAGTAGGTAACTACTACTTGTAAACTTTTTTGACTGTTGAAATTGACCGGCAACTTCCAACGCTCATGTCATCAGTATAAAAAAGTTTTTCACAAGTCACAACTTTTCAGCTTTAACTTGAGGAAAAGTGGCTTCAGATCAATACAGTGACCACGAATGACCCAAATTCGAGGAAAAAGACGGGACTCGAATGATTATGACTTGACTATAAAACTTTCGAGATGAATATTATGAGTTAACGACAGGCTGGTGTAATATAAATTGTAGTACATATATTTTTGTAGATTATATTTTTGTAGCTTTTGTGAAATATCGAATTATTTAATTGTTTCACTATTTATATATTTTTTTACTTTCTACTTTTGTTTATACTTATAGTATGGGAGTCCCATTACAGACAACGAATAAACTACTGCACAAGACTATATATGTTGCTACTGAGCGTTTTCAAAAAAATATGTACTTAATTGTTAGCAAGTAGATTACTTTTAAGATAGTGTCAAAACCGTTTTTTTTTCTATATTGTCAGTTTTATTTGATGATTTCCCGTGCAAAATAGATTATCTGCAGGTAATCAAATATCATTTCATATACTCTAACTTATCTATGTAATAACTAAACCAAAAAATCATCAAAAATATGATATTTCAAATATGGCCATGAATTTAGACATGGTACACTTTTTTCTGAAAACGCTCTACTGCTACTAAATTAAGTACTAAATAATGCTACTAAACTATTATACTATAGAAAATTAAAATTTCGAAAATACGTATATTTTCTGTTGCAAAAGATTTTTACAAAATATTCCCCTAAGGAGATTAAATTGGGCTTTAAAAGATTGTTTAAAATTTTTAGTTTCCATCGAGTTAAACGAAATCGCGGATGGGTACTTCATTACTTTGACATAACTATCAAAATACATTACAAACTTTACTATTACAAAATCCTACATAGACTACAACATATATGTCTATGTCTATAGCGTGGAAGACTTGCAAACTAAGATATTGTCGGCTTTTGGTGTAAAAGAAAGTCTGTCCCTTCCACCATTTTGCGGACCGCAATATCCGCCGGGGAATGGCAAACAGCAGTAAACTAGCAAAATAAAAGGAAGCTTCACAACAGCCAAGAGGCATTAGCTTTGTTCTGCAAAACGTACATGTACAAGTGTAACTGTGGGCATGTAGATAAGAAGTCTCAATGGTAACGAGCAATGCTTTTATTTTTATTCACCTTTGTGTAGTGGGTTTTGGCGTTTCAATTTTGTTTTATCGGATTTGAAATATGTTCGGGGTGTGTGTACGATAATTATGTGTTTTTATTTTGTCGTTGTTGCCTGTGACCAAAATCACTTTGGAGTGTGAGGTATTATTAGCTTGAATTAATCTCGATGCCTGGATTGACACATAATACTTTTATAAGCTTTAAGTAGCCGGGTTGTAATTGTTTCGCTACTCGGCTGTAAGAACACAATAATAGTGACTTGGTGAAAAAAAAACAAGTTCTACTCCAGTTCAACAATAATAATCAACAAACCAGTTTTAGAATATACAGTCACGATTAACACCAATATTTTTCTTAAACATGAACCTAATTCCTTTAGTGATCACTTTATGTCTCGCAAAATATTATTATAAGTTCAGTATTGGTTATTATTTTCAGGACCGGAGTAGCTATGTTACTGTTGCTGTACAGTATGTTTAAGGAGCAGCCCTTCTAAAGATAAGATCAGATGCCTGTTGCGTATACAAGCCACGTAAAATAAATTTACACGTGTAAAACATTTTAAGTATAATATTTTCTAAAGTAGTAATAGGTAATTGTAACGCCACGCTGTGTTGGAGTGTTCAGGGTATAATGGAACCAGGGTGGGGCTTTAATCTAAAGGTGAACTCACTTCGGCTCCACAAAGCGGCCATCCTTAGCGCGGCACTGGAGTTGCCGATACTGCAGCCCCAGGCGAGGTGTGTGCACCAGCGAGTCAGCCTCCGAATGCAGCTTCAACCTGCACAAAATACATTAATATGAGCGTTACTTGTCACTAGAAGTCTGGCCATCCTGGCCTGGACGAAAAAATGCGGCAAATTTAAAAAAAATCTTCATGTGGCATCACTAGCTAAAGTAGGAATAAACTTACTTGGGAATAAAATAAAATATACAGGCAGCTTTAATATTGTTGCCATATTAAACCACAGATAAAACCCCCTTTAGTGGCCAGAATTTATTATTTTAGTTCTGTAACGTAATATAAAAAATATATTTAGGTAGGTATATTGAATCTTTGATATGACCAAAAAGTTTATATGCCTGCCTAAAAATGTTAAACTTCTTTTTATTTATTTTACATACGTAAAATCTTTTTGCTTCTATGCAAACTTTTTAGATAGTAATAGAAATAATCATCAGTTTGTTGGACTGTCCGGAATGTGGTATAATAATAAGATGTATTTCTTTGCTAAGGGGAATACCTTTCAGCGTGATCTCCTTCCGAAGAGCAGGTCGTCCACTTGCCCACGTATATCGCGTATTCTTCATCATCAGTCGGTGGAGGATCTGCAACAAGCAACAATATTCCATTAATATACATTTGTTTCATAAAAGTTAGGTGCTGGGTGGTGATGCAGGGTAGGTAATTTCAGGGTCGATACCCTCTAAAACTGGGTTAAGTGTCGCTATAAAAAACGAAAGCAAACTTTTTTATTTTTCAATAAAATTAGCACTTATTGCTACTCAAAGAGTAGTTTAACGTAATTTTGAAAAAAATGCGGTCTACATTTATAAGCACATCAGCACATATTCGAGTACAAACGTCTCTATAGAGGTATGCAGAACCACAAGTCATTAACTTCTAGGCACAGTTGATACCGAAGTTCAAATATTATTATGATAAAACATAAAAATGTAAACGAATAACAATTTTAATTAACCTAACTGCCAACAGAACACGATACCAAGTATTAAACGGCAAATTTTATGGTTAGCATGATACACATCTTATCTCTTTGTCTATCGATAGGGTACCTAATTTTACTTAGATCCAGTAACGTTTGTTGTCGTTCTTTATGCGAACGTCGAACGAAAAGAAAGTTAATAGAATAGAATAGAATATAATAGAAAATCATTTATTCGAAAAGCCAACACAACTCACATGAAAAACCAAAAAATAAAAAAAAATTGATACACAGTTCAACAATTTGTAAATTTAAGTATTTCCCTACTAATTCAAAGTAAACATAGAACAAAAAATAATTTTAGGAGCACGCATTACAACAATGCGAGCTGCGCAGGCGATCGAAAAGTTCGACTTTTAACATAGATGTTTATTAGCAAGACAGCAAACAAGTAGTTTCACGAAATCTAGTGGTTATAAGAGCAGTAATGGTATCATACAAAGAATCGAGCAACTTATAGAGACTATTTGATTCGTATTTTGACCAGTAATTTATTTTGAGAAGCTCTTCAGCTAATCACATCATGGAAACTAGTGTTGTAACTTGTCGCAATGACAATATTCATACTGTAGCTGAGTTTAGCACAGGCAGTGATCCGTTACGAATGGCTCTTTAGTCTCATATATCTCGCAAGGAAAACCATGGTTTAATATTACCTAGTTAAAACCTGGTAAAAGCTCGTAAAAACAGACACGTTTTTTCCCACATAATAATAAAACTCGATGGGGTCTAACAGCCCGTATCAGAAACTGTCAGGTTCCAAGTCCTTTTTTCCGCTCTATCGACTGCAAGCCTTGAGGGACGGCCCAAAATAAAGTAATGGACGAAACGCCAGAAAATGTTCGCACTGACTGTAAAGCTACGTACTTTCTTGAATTACTTTTTTTACAACGAGTGAAGGCTTTTGTAGGTTACGTGTAGGGTGAATGAACTTGCATATTGGAATTCGATTGGAAAACCAAGCGTGAGTGATGCCTATAACTTCCAGTGTAGTCACGGCTGTAGGCAATGTCGTACTTAATGGGATGGAAATGTGTCATGTGAGTTGAGACCTATAATGAAGTAGCACATTGAACTTATGAGTTCAAGAGCCTTTAATAATAAAACAATATGTGAGAACTTAGTTATAATGTTGAGTACTTATTGATAAGGATTATGTAAAAAGGTGGTTTTAAGGTGATCTTAGGAGCTTTTCTAGTAGAAATAATACAACCTTAATATTATACATTATTATCAGCATTTTACAGTGGTGTAAGCTCTACTACTCTCTAAAATTAAATAGGTCCAACCAAAACTAATCGTTCAAGTTTGTAAGAAACGATTTAGTTTCTATTTAATGAGAGAGATGAACGTGTATTTTGTAGGATTATAATAAAATTTAAATAAGTACATTAAATAAGATGTTTATTAATAATATCTTAAATATTTCAAGTAGATTATCTCATAATGTTTCTAGGTTCTTGCTTTGGATTCTGTTTACAAAAGTCTTTTGTTTGTTAAGCCTTTTGTGAGGCTTCCATTAAAAAAAAAACTAATTGGTAAATCATTTGAAAAGCTGATTAATTAGCACATCAACAATAAATATATGGACATTGTAATATTATAATTATAAATGTATGGACAAAATAGTGTTCCCAAAAGATGGTTAGTTTAGATCTTGTCGAGAATATGCTTTCCTACGTTTTCGAGATTTACTGACCGAGTTTGGTGTCTTGGGTGCAATATTTAATATGCGAAAAGCGTGGGGAGAGCGTACTTTTCTCTTTGAAGGCCTGCCGCCATACTCCAAGAATAAAGTAACTATACCAGGCATGCTTACCCAGACCACTATATATGTATGTATCCATATAGAAACAATTGAGTGAGTGAAACGTTGAGTGTATAAGTTCCGAGTGGTAGGAACTCTGTACTAGGTAGAAAAAAAGACGATTTAAAAGTATGTGTACAGCATCTACTTAAACAAAAAATATTTTGAATTCAGATTTTTTTTAATTGAACGCCTTCAAAGAAAATTTGTGAAATGTCTTGATGATAGAACTGGTCATATACTCCCTGTGATTATGAGTCCTCTTTGAACAGGCACAAGTTTGTCTCTCTGACTGATCGCCGTAATTATGCTGATGTCGTTTTACTTTACAATATTATTAATAATATGGTCGATGCCGCACTACTGCACAACATTTCTTTTAAAGTACCTCGTAGAAGTTAAAGAAGCTGTCGTAGAAAACAATTATTTATAATCAAAAGAAGTAATACTTGTTTTGTTTGCAGATAATTCCTTTATTAAACGTGCTTGTCGTTTTCATAATGACACAGTTGATGAAGTTGATTTATCTCCGTTTCCCTAAATTTTTTCAAAAAGAAGCTTTTGTTAACTTAAACAATAGATGTATTTGCTTATTTTGTGATGTGACTTGCTTCGGTTTAAGGTTTTCATAACAATTCTAATTCAAAAAGTGTAAACAAAAGACTTTTTATATACTCAACTTTTCAAAATTTTATTCAAAATTCATAGATTAAATTCACATTTTATAAGGATTTTTTTCCGAGGCAACCCTTACGCCATTCTGTCATTTTTCGATAGTTTTTATCTGGCTTGTGTGTAAAGTCTTGCGTCTAAAAACTTGTTTTAAATCTAGTATATTCAAGGTGGTAAATAGGTAATTAATTTCATGAAAAGGAAATAAGTATGCTTTTATAAAAACAAAGAAAAAATAAATGAAGTGAAGAATTTATAATAAACGTTGATTTTCCTCATAGGTATTTTGCACCACCTGTAGTCATCGTGTAGGTGTGTTGCCTAGCAATGGTTTTCCAGGAGTTATTGTAAGGAGGAGGTAGGTAGGTATTAAGTAGGACCACTCACCAATCGCAGTGACCGCTTAAAGATTTCTTTCACAGCAAAACATTTTCAGAAGCTTTTTTTTTAAATACTACTCACAGCCACAGGTCTTTTTAGAGTTCCGTAGCCAAATGGCAAAAAACGGAACCCTTATGGATTCGTCATGTCTGTCTGTCTGTCTGTCCGTCCGTATATCACAGCCACTTTTTTCCGAAACTATAAGAACTATACTGTTAAAACTTGGTAAGTAGATGTATTCTGTGAACCGCATTAAGATTTTCACACAAAAATAGAAAAAAAACAATAAATTTTGGGGGTTCCCCATACTTAGAACTGAAACTCAAAAATATTTTTTTATTAAACCCATACGTGTGGGGTATCTATGGATAGGTCTTCAAAAATGATCTTGAAGTTTCTAATATCATGTTTTTCTAAATTGAATAGTTTGCGCGAGAGACACTTCCAAAGTGGTAAAATGTGCGTCCCCTCCCTGTAACTTCTAAAATAAGAGAATGATAAAACTAAAAAAAAATATATGATGTACATTACCATGCAAACTTCCACCGAAAATTGGTTTGAACGAGATCTAGTAAGTAGTTTTTTTTAATACGTCATAAATCGTAAACTGCAATTTACCTACAACGAACTACAAGAACTTTTATATTATCTTACTTGCTGCTACGGAACCCTTCATGGGCGAGTCCGACTCGCACTTGGCCACTTTTTTTTTTAAATCGGATTCAAATATCTAACTGGTCCCAAACTTTAGTAGAAAGAGGTACAGTAGCACAGTCTCTTAGCATTCTCGTAGTCATAGGTGTACATCATATATTTATCTCAAACTTTAAGAAGGTTTTATTAATTTTATTAATCCTACATTTTGCTCGCTTATACTAATTTCAGTTCCATCCTAAAATATTATGTATGCCAACAGCAACGAAGTTCTACATCATTATTTCATTAAGTGCCTCTGTATTTCGAGTGGATGCCCATTGAGCGTGCCAATTTAGCAAAACAATAGTAAAAGCCAAGGGTGGTGGTTGGTATAGATTAGCAATTGTGTAATTTGGTCACATGCCTTTCAAGAGGATCATTGTGTAATTTGGTCAAATGCCTATCTAAGAAGACCATTTGAATAGGTGCGGGGCAAGCGTTTGTAGTGGCAATAGACTTCATATAAAGTTTTAGAAACTTTTGACTACCTTAAATAGATATATCAGAAAGTTACATAACAGTAAATCAATAACATACACAGAGTTTTTAGTCAAACTTTATGTCTTACAGTCTTATGTCTTAATAACAGTCAACAATAACAATTTAACGATAGTACTCTTGTACATGTAGGTAACAAAATAAAGTTAATGCTAGTCGCAATTACATCATCCGCATAATATCGTCACATATTTATTTGGTAGAGGTTACAATTAGTAGCAAAGTTCAATACGATTTTATTGTGACCAACCTCCACTAAGACCATTTCACACAACCCCAGGGTCTGAACCCGGCGTTGTGGATTGTTCGTTCCTGATATGCTTACTATATAGAGACACGGGTTAAAGGAACCCCACCGCTCCCACCGCGCGGGGATAGAGCGATAAATTACCAAGTTTCACACATTGGGCGTTCGCGTGATAAGGGCGTCAGTTTGGGATCCATTTCAAATTACATATTACAGTCATTTGTCAATAATTTTTAAAAGCTACTGATTGGGGAAAGAAGTCATTGAATAAAAAAAATTGTTTTATTTTCAGATATCCTAAAGTCATTTATTGAAATTGGAGATAAAGACAAAAGAGAGTTAAATACAATTTACACTTGGCGAAATGCCGCCTGGCTCCTGGTCTGGTCTCTTCGCAAGCTGAGAGATTTTAAAGGTATGCTTTTTTTTTTTTTTATAGATTTGAGCGCGTTTGACAACACCTGTCCTGATGTTAAGTGACGATGCTGCCGAAGATGTAGCACGCAAGTTCAAATAGTGCCAGTTCACTCGCACCTTGAAGATTAAATTTAGAATGCCGCTTTAACGCTTGTCACTTGCACTGATAACCAGGCAGCATACTGCACTTAGGATAGTGTTAAGCGGATTTTAGACAAAAAAAGTAAAAAAAACGAACAGATGCTGCATTCGGCTAGTTGGAACTATTTTAATTACATCTCAAAAAATATTTTTGTTCAATATCAACGATAGGACTGAACGGTGTGAGCTACACCGACAAGAGCCCAGCTCTTACTCGTAAATTAAAGAAGAAGAAGAATATCAAAAATAAAATGTAAAATGAAATATTCATCCTTAGTTTTAAATACACTTGTAGGTACTTCGTATTAATGTATGGTGAACTTCCATTACAATAAAATAAGCCTCGACCTACATTTCAAAACTTGAACTAGATGATATACCTATATCGGGAAAGCCTTTCAAACCTATTTCAAATCAAATTCAATACAGGCACTATTGTTTTCCAATAATGCTGCTGCAGCGATCAAGGGGAAACCAATGTAATACCAGCAATACGAACAACTTGAAACCATCTCCGCCTTATTTAATTTCAGTGGGACACGCGAGACTACTAAACTTGGTCGGTTTATAAGAGACGTTCTTTAGGGCAAATATAGTAGGTACTATTACAACTTACAATTTTGATGAAATTTATTTTATTGAAGTTGTCAGCTAATATTAAAATATGATATTCTCTTGTTTTTTCCATTTTGTAAATATTAATTTCTAAAAATTTGTTTAGATGAAAATTGAAGTTTTCAGCTAATATTAAATAAAATATGATATTCTCTTATTTTTTCCATTTTGTAAATATTTATTTCAAAAAACTTATTTACATTAACTTTATAAGCAAGTCTAGTATTTTATTAATAGTCTGCCGTAAATAATATGAAGATGTTTATTAGATAGACGCTGAAAAAAAATTGCGTTAAGAAATTAAGGCAACTTTTTTTAATTAATTGAAAGTTGAAAAACCTCACCGAAGGCAAAGGTGAATTAAGGGGAAACTTGAAAGGAGGCTTTATCGGAAATTGAGGATTACAGAATTCATTGAGTTTCACTGAGTTAACGCGATACTTGTCAATAAAGTAATTTTGGGAAGTGGTTTGATGCCGTTCGACTCTGCAAAGGTAATTAAAACATTTCCTAAGGCATGCTCATGTTTTATGTGCCTACGTTAAATAGAAATCCAGGTCCATTACTATGATTAAGTGAGCAGTTATGGGGAAAGTGACCCATGATAACTAACTATATTATAAACGTGAAAATGTGGTCATTTCTTTGTTATGTGTTGATGCTTTAACGCCTTAACCTACATTGATGGGTACAGAGAAGGATATCCTTTATTCTGATTCCTCAAGTAGATACCGTGGGAGAGCCATGCTTCGGTACGAATGGGCCGGCTTGACCGGAGTGATACCACGGCCTCACAGAAAACCGGCGTGAAGCAACGTTTGTTGTGTTTCGCCGTGTGAGTGAGGGTACCGGAGGCCCAACCACCCCCCCTCCCCATTCCCCCTTCCCCCATCCCATTTCAAAGGTCGGCAACGCACTTGTGACTCCTCCGGTGTTGCGGGTGTCCATGGGCGGCGGTAATCACTTACCATCAGGTGATCCGTCTGCTCGCTTGCCATCTATCCCATAAAAAAAAATAAAAATAAAGATAATCGAAAATTATGAGCAAAGCTGCAGGCTCAAAGGTATAAGGTATGATAATAAACTCGTGTGAAATGTATTAGCGCTATAGTGGTTTGTCGAAATCTGTCTCGGGAGACTTGTTGTGGTATTTAGAGTCATACCTAGCTTTAAAAACTGCATTACTTTCTAAATGCTCAGCAAACCATAACTACACAGTTCAAACGCATTGCCTGACAAGCGCCGAGGGACGTTTTGTGGTGGTGCATTTATCCTTGATGTGCTTCCAAGGCCAGATTTTACTGAGTAGTTGATTTATACTTGAACTTCGTGATATTTATACCAAATTTTGTGTTATACAGGATAGTAATCCTATGAATATTTTCTTAAAGATACGGTCAGTAAATCTTAAATAAAAATGTTAATGTTTGAAACAAGAAAAAGGATTCAGAAACGGCGCACTTTGCTTTATGGCAGCTTTTACGAGGTCAAGATAGGCATGTTAGTTTAATGTCTTTAACCCGACTCTTACTTGTGATTGTATTTTATGTACCTGCTTAAATACCTATATCTCGAAATTGGACCAAATAAGGGATTTAAACTTTCCATACAAACGTAAATCTACCTGATCGATGTATAATATAAAAAGTCTTATTTTTTTTGGGAATTTAAAAAAGTTTTCACTTTGAAGATAATTAATATTTTAAAGAAAGATGATACTGTCTATAAACAAAGCTGGCAGTACATATGGTCCTACTTTCTTGGCACAAAGCTGGCAGTACCGTTGGTCCTATTTTGGCACAAAGTCTTGGCATCCACCGTCCAATACTCGCAGGCTTTACGGCTAGATCCCCTATTTCCGATGGCTACCGGTGTCCTGTCGCATAGGCTAATGTAAGTTAAAATATTTGGGTCGTACGATATTTTACCTTTATATTTATAGTTTTTTTATGAAATAGGTGGCAAACGAGCAGGCGGATCACCTGACGGTAAGCGATTACCGCTGCTCATAAACGCCCGCAACACCAGAGGAGTCACAAGTGCGTTGCCGGCCTTAATATCTCCCTACAAAATTGACTGATATTCTAATTATTTTTATGAAAGTTCCAATTGTTTTTTGCGTATTTAGCATAGGAGGTTACATTGGAAAAGTTATTCATATGTAAAAGTTTCTGGAAGTGGTCAATTTAAAATATAACTTGTATAATAATCATGGTCGCCTGAGAGTGACAACACTTATACGAAATAACCATTATTCATATAGTACTGAACGTGGGGAAGGGACGGAAAGCATTTAGGGAGGTCGTCCCCAAACTTTCGGGACACGCCACGTAGGTACCGGGTAAATGAGAAATATTTTAAAACCCGCCGGAAATTTCATAGCACCTAAGTCCTAAGTTAAATATTGCCAACGTTGTGCGGTGTTTGGTGGATTAGGTAAATTTCCGGGTAGGGATATATTATTATAGTGTGACTCTTAATAGTAATGAAATATTTGGGTTATGATAGAGGATTTTGCAAGGTAAAGTTGTCTAAATATAAATAGAATAAATGACATTATGCCTACTCAATAATTATTGAATGTCGCTGCATTTCCTATTTATGTCAAGAGTAATTTTAGCCATGTTTTAGCCTTAACTGTCTATCATAAGAAAATCGCTCCGAATTTTTGTTATTTTTACTTATTTCATGTACTTAGGCGATAAACATTTAAAATTAATTAATAGGGTTCTTAATATAAAACATAAAAAGAAAAAAATTGATCGCCATCTGTGTAAAAAAATTCGAACTGATATTGAAGGTTCAAAGATAAATAATGAAAACGTAATTTTTAACTATTTTTAATCCTGTTACGGGACTCATAGTTTTCAATCACAGTTTTGAAATTCATAACCCTTCATTTGTGTCACCGTAATCGGGGAACCTACAAATCACATTTGCTACGAGCTACGACTGGCGTAGCAACGCTGTAGCAAATTACGTCATATTGTAGCAAATACAGTTTGTTACACGACTGCCCCAAAAAATAAATGTATTTTTATTTATTATTAATAATTGAATAGAAATTGTCATAGCTAAGCGCGGCTTGCGTGGTAGCGTCGATCACGCAGGTTAATTGTCCACAGACACGGTCATAACCTAGATGGGTTTAGCTGTTATTTGAATTTATCTCGACCATTTCTGTGCTCCGCAACGCACGTTGAGCAATGAGGGATGTAGGAGGCTTGAAAACTTCTGACACTGGGTTGACCACTAGCTTCAAACCCCCACCAACCTGGACTTGGCCCCCGTGTGTGGAGTATGGCCTAATCCTCCCGAGGTTTCCGAAGACCGGGAGTTGACTGCATGAAAAATAAATTACGAAATATTATTGACTAAATAGACCTTTAATTGTAATTGTTGAAAACTTAATCACTTTAATTTTCATTACATTTTCAATTTTTAATTTATAAGAGTTTTCTAATTAGTATGCAAACTACTATTTTGTACAATGACGTCATCGTACAAAATTTCAAACATTTTTAGAACAAAATGCCGTTTTTGACATTTCATAAAAAGTAACTCAAATGACTAGCAGTCAACTACCGGTTTGACAAACACTTTACCTGATGTTAAGGGATGATGCGGTCTTGAATTTCTATCAACAATTTCTATCAAAATTAACTAACTATCCTACTTATACAAATCGGGGAAACCTGACGCTTTCTCCTTGTTTTCCGTTTATAGTATCGAATATCGAATATCATAAAACCTATCGTTTATCGGAAACGCCATGTTTGCACATTGCTGCCCGGTTTGATCGGGCTTTATTAAATTTTGCATACATATTGCCTGCCTTTTACATACACATAGCCCGCCAATTAACACAGATAGTTTTAATCAAGGATTTTGAAACATTATAGTTATGAAAACTCTACAGTTGTATTGTTTTCTACAGTTCAATATTTGTACTTTGAAAATAAGCATTTGGCTCGATACTGTTTTTTGGTGATTGTTGGATATTATTATTTTTGTATACGATATGTCGAAATTTTGATGTTAATGTTTGGTTAATGTAATGGACCTATGTTGGCTACCAAAACCCCTGAATTTACATATTTTTATACATTAGAGTTTTATTTGTATTTAATAAAATTTGATAAGGAGTCGTCCATTAATCACGTGATATTTTTTAGCAACATTTGATGGTTGATACGTGGTGAGGTTTTAGACTACCCTCCCCATCCCCTTCCCCTACCCAAAATCACGTGTACACTAAATAGCTTTTAATAAATAATCCGCTAGTTTTCTCGTAAACAAGTGCCAATTGCAGTATCTCCATGAAATTATGCCGATATTTTATTTTTTTATTTTGACCGAGCTTTAGTTGGAGATAACTGAAGTCGACGGCGAGAGAGGGGTAACGTAGGGGGAGGGGGAACTGGAGAGGGGATGTTCCATTAATTCTCCCCCAGTCGGTAATGCAATCACAGATACCGCGGCAAACTGCTTGAAACATGTTAAGTTTATTAGACTTGGAACCGTCGTCGTTCGCGCTTCCACGTACTTAAATATTATTGGTTTACTAAGAATTTTGTAATTAAAAATCCAGCCAAGTTTGTCTCGAACTCGTGCATGTATCAGATAATATTTTTGTGTTTTGTGTTTACTAGGAATTATGTTTTTTTTATTCAGTTCAGAATCGTAAGCGCGAGTCGAATCCAAAACTGGGTGGTTTTATTTAAAATCAATAAAATTTATGAAAACAATGTTTACGGTGATTGTTTGAATTTAGTAAATAAATTTTATTTGAATGCGATCTAAGAAAAAAGAATTGTCTCCGAATCGAATCGAAAAAGTTTGTGAAAATTTCAAGGATCAAATAGAATTTCTCCGTTGTTATGCATTCCGTCCATTCACTCTCGAAGTTCCTCTGTAGAATGGAAACTGTAAGATGGAGGTGAAACTTTTCCAATTCAGCTCATATCTGCATGAGTATGGAAAATAAGTATAGGTACGTACGCACAGTACGTATGTACATATTGAGGTTGTTCCTGTTCTGTCATATGTATTGATCTTGGAAGACGGGGTCAGTGACCTAAGATTTGTTTCATTGACGAGAAAACTTCGGGCTCCATTCATTAATTGTTCGAAAATTCTAAAAGCTATTTTTCTCATGAAGCCGCAATAAGATGGTACTGGGAGCTATATAAATATTTTATTTCTTCTCACAAGTTATAATACAATAAAACTTTTAACTTCCGAAAATACATCGTTAAAATCTTACAGTTTCAGTAAAGGCAGATATTTTTTTTACCCTCAGTTGGTAAGCCCTTGGCATCATCTCACCTGATGGTAAGTGATGAAAGATCAATTATTTTGGCAGTTCATTTATTTGAATTTATTAAAATCAACTGCAAAACAAGATACCTATACTGCGAATTCCGACATTCGCCAAATAATTGAGAAGAATTACACGCTCATTCATCAAATTTTCAAACCATTTTCATGCAAAAACAAATTATTAACAATGAAGCATTGAGGCATTAATCATTTAGACAAATGGGCTGTAAAAACGGTTAAAAAGTAAAAATCATTATTCGAGAATTGAACGCTAAAACTCGGCGTCTCCGCTCGAAACCAATTATTGTTTACGAACAAAGTTACCCCGCATTTCTCTGGGTTATAGGCTACCCGATATTTCTAGTTTAATTTTTAGCTCTTTTTATCTGGGCTCTCGTAAAAGTCAACTAAAAACTGTCAACCTCTCTATTTGCCCGCTTGTCGTAAATCGCACATAACTACGACATATTTATGGCGGGAAATACTAGCTTTTTTCCTTTCCTCCGTAACGCGATATTTTCTCCATTGTTATCCCACAATCGGACATGACCCTTGCCATTTGGGCACCATTCATATCGTATTTATTTCCAAGTCATATCTTGTTCTCTGGGGCAGCCATTTTGTACAACCAGCTTATTCATATCAGAATATTTCGTTTTGTGATGACTGAAAATTCTTATGGACTAATATGATAAAATGAGGAATATGTTTAAAAATTCACTCCTTTTATTCCTTCGAAGCAAAAGAGAAGTGTTTTGTTTTTAACTGATGTGGAAATCTCACTGATCAGTGGCATCGTAGATTTAGAGAGTGTGGACCAGCTTGAGTTGGCTTTTTTAAATTTGAAAGCAGAATTAATTGTTTGATGAAAATATGTATACAGGGTGTAACAGAAAGTTGTGATTGTTCAGTTTGATGGGTAAAAGCCCACCTTGAAGTATTATCACACCTTTCTGTTACATGTATAAATGATACAAATAAGGTCTTTATTCTTCTTCTGTCTGTGTCTCTTCCCGTCACCTGGGGTCGGCTCTCCTCGTCGCGCTTGGCCAGGAAATTCGGTCCTGGATCGTCAAATCATTCAGTTGAGCTCTTTGCATGTCGCGGTTCATAGTGGATAACCATGTAGCTGGGGGGCGTCCTCTTCCACGTGGCTTCTCAGGCAGGTTCAGTGCAATGTTAACGACGTACTCAGGTCATCGCCTCATAACGTGGCCGTACCATCTAACCTTTCAATGAGTTTCTCCGTGATGGGTGCGACCTTGAAACTTCCTCTGATGTGCTCATTTCGCATTTTATCAAGTCTAGTTACTCCGCCGGCCCATCTCAGCATCTTCATCTCATTGACGTGTCGTTTTTGTTTATGCGCCTTTTTTGTAGCCCAACATTCCGCGCCGTACATCATCGCTGGCGTAACTGCTGTTTTATAGACCTTGCTTTTAGTCTGTATTTTTAAATAAGGTCTTTATGTTCAATAGTTTTTCATTTACAGGCAGCGGTGATTAAAAAATATATATTATATTGTTAGTTTCTTTCTAACAAAGACACAGTTAGACTGACGCTTCTACTACAGAGATCCTGGTCCTATTAGTAACGCGAATCTGGCCTAAAAGCGAAAAGAGCTTTCCACTGCTTTTGAAGGCGGCGCGGCGACACCGACAGCCTTCAGCTTTTTGTTACAGAAGTGGTTTCTAGTGCAAAGGGCCACCGTTCATATTAGAACTAGAAACATCATCGCATCAGCATAGTTGTAAACGTTAAGAAAAACTTTGTTTTTTGAGATGAGCTTATATTATCCGTTTGCTCTGCTCGTTCTCGCTCACTGCACTTCCATTTTGAAATCTTAGCACTTGATTTTACCTTCAACCTCCTTTTAACGTTGATCGCCAACAAAAACACAAAAAGCAGCTTATGCCAAATATGCCATTCGCTTCGTCATAAGGCGCTTATCGCTTACCTGTGCGTGTCAGAGGGTTCATCTGCAGTTTCACAAAATATTATTTTGAAAATACCTTTAGAAAAACAATATCTTAGCTTTTATTATAGACATAGTGTAATAAAATATGTGAAGGACACGTTAATTGGGCTTCTTATCAACACACTGAACAGATTTTGTTTCTGCGAGTTTGCTGAAATCACAACAAAATTTTTGGACTATCCATACAAAAATGGACAAACAGGTGATCAATTTGTATGAAAAATCTAAAAAATTTAACTGTGGCTTCTATTTCTGAAACTGAACAAACTTTGGGGAAAGTTGTTTAGTTTCATGAGAATAATAGTCTTAGTTGAAACTATTACTCAAGATTTCAATTTCAACCAACATATCTATTAAGGTACGATGGTAGAATCTCGAAAATCTAGGTCACATAGGCACGTAGCCTTCCTATACCGAATCCAATACATACCATACATACACATATTTTATGCACTCACACATGAGTGAATGTTCGCTGCACCTACGCGGACACATTTCATCAATCTGGCCCACATCTGGCCCCAGTATTTGGGACGTGACCAGAGTGATCAAATATTTCCCGGAAATGTTTACCCGACTGTACTTTATACTAGTAATAGTTAGTTTTCGTTGGTTCTACCTGAAAAAAGTTAAGCGAAATTAACAGAAAGGACACTTTTCCTATTTTTTTTAAGTGTGATATTTAAGTACGAGTAGTTAAGTTCGTTTGATTTCCTTGGTCAGTTTTTTACATATTATGTATTTTTTTGTTATTTTATACCAAATTTGTTATTTATTATGCCAAAAATAAAGAATGTCTATGTCTATTGTATACATGTTCATACTGCAAAATAATCTTTTCGATACTTTATTGAGCTTTTTATTTTACTCGCTAAATGCTTAATGCGTTACGTACGACGAAAATATTCGCAGTTAAATAAATGTCATCTCGTCGACATGGATCTACTGAATAAAATGGCGATCCCTTCATAGTGGAGCGCATTAATCTCAGAGTAGAGGAAAACCCTTTAACGTGACTCTCTTTCCTCATTTCATATTTTCAAGCTATGTAGGTAGCTAAAAGTTACAGTCTCAACTGCTGGAATATTCCCTATCTCAAAGTAGTCATCTATAAAACTAATTTGCTTTAATTACTTTGTTTCAATTCACAATTTATTCGCATTATTGTAACCCTATTTTTTTTATCGTTTTTTTTTACTTATAACTGAGAAGGCATTTTAATTGGTGGCTCAGTGGTTAGATCCCCTGAATCTACTAATCTGAGGGCCAGAGTTCGATTCCCAGCCAGGAAGAAAAAATCTGTGATGAATAAATGTTATTGTATTTTCATACAAATCGATTAAGTGGCTTTGCTATCTCACACAGGAAATATTTCAGAAGTCTTAGTTTTTTTTAGTTTGATGTCCCACATTACGAGTTTGGCTACACTCTGTATACAGGGTGACATATTACTTATACTCATGAAACAGAACACTTTTATTGTAAAACTTTGATGACATTGCAAAAAAAAATTGGGCTTTTCATTAAAACTTGGCCCTCTGATCGATTTGTATAAAAATTCCGGAAATTGTTTTGCAATTTCAGCACCCGTCACTAGTCACCCTCTACACTTTTAACCCAAAATGACTGCGCACTCAATATCTGCAGCATCGATCACGTAGCCTCGCGAGCCTCTCCAGCTAATTAGGTGAAAACACTTCTCCCGAGACCCTCGCTTTTTCCCTCGATCGCAATCTACGCGTCGCGTCGTCGGCTCAGCACTTTCTTTGACATTCAAAAGAGAGAAAGTTATTTTTAAAGTTACTCAACCGTGTCGAAATGTAGTTTTTTTATACACTCTTGATTAGACTTTGGAATTACCTTACCTGGTGGTACCTAATTAATGATAATGCCGAAAGATGGAAGCGGGCTTTCAGATGAAACGGCTAGACTAAAGACAAGCCTATAATATCTGGTACAAATCACACACGGTCATCTGTCCCCAAACTAGGATTCCCTGTATCTTGTGAACCAGAGACTGATATACATACACATATACTTTTAAATACATACATATATAGATATAATACACCCAGACTCAGAGCACACAATTCTGCTCATCACAGAAAAGTTTGCCCTGTGTGGGGATCGAACCCACGACGCTCGGATCAGAGGTCAGGATCGCTAACTACTTAGCCACCGAGTCAGTCCGTATGTAGGTATATGTCATGTTTCGTTCCTCGAACATTAATTAATAAGCTGGTTTAAAAAAATATATATGTATATCGATACTTCTGGGCTCAAAGGGCGTATTTAGCGTTTACGCCCTTTGAGCCCAGAAGTATCGATATAAAGAATAACTTATTTGCTGAAAACCTGTAAATAGTAGACAGAGCTATCTCAATAATATTTAAATTTCTATTATAGTAGATGATAAGGTCCGACCGAACCAGGATTTTCCGTCTCGGCCGAGACCGAGACCGAGACTTGATTAAGAATTCAAGAATCAAAAATATGAAAAATAAAAATGTATACGTGTGTATGTATAGTGAAATGTTTATTAATAATCAAAATTAAGTAAACTTATATTATAATTCAGAAAAAGGAGTTATTCAGCGTTTTCCCCTTTCGAGCACGTGCCGCCACTAGATCCCGTAGGTACTCATTCATTAGCCAATCACATCATATCAAGTATCGACAACGCGGGCGAATGGTCAAATCACACCAATCCCGATCGAACGATGCGCCGCGCCGGGTAAATTTGAATGACCGAATCGCTAACGTCGTCGTGCGTACTGTCTCGACCTGGCCGAGAATCTCGGCGTTTCTTAGCCGAGACCGAGACCGAGAATCTCGGCCCGCGTTTAGCCGAGAATGACTGGTGCCGAGACCGAGACCGAGATCTCGGCCGGACCTTAGTAGATGATACTAATCAACTTTTCCAAAGTTGGTATGGGAATTAAAATCTTTTTTGATTCCGATTATACAGGATGTAACAAAAAGGTGTGGTAATACTTCAAGATGGGCTTCAACTCATCAAACTGAACAACTTTTATTCTACAACTTTTCAAAAATTTTTGGATTTTCCATACAAACTTGGTTCGCCAACTGATCGATTTGTTCTTATGGAAAGTCATTTTTTTTTTGCGATTTCTACAAAGTTATTAGTATTTAGTTTGATGAGCAGAAGCCCACCTTAAGTATAACCACATCTTTTTGTTACACCCTGATTAAAAAACTTATTCATTTTCACGATTAGCAACTACATATAATATTGGCCGTTTGTTGGTAAATAAAAGTCCACACAAACTCAATATTTTGTTTAGTTACGTAAGCATACACTGAAAAAAAAAAAAGAGTTGGAAATTATTTTGCGCCAAGAGAATCTGATGTCTTGGATTTATTTCTTACTGCAGAAATAATACCTATCTATTTTTTTATAACAAAAGTTTCGACTCTTACAATAAATATATGGTATTCTTGAGGGCTAATTCAAGAAACTCGTACTCTTCATTGAAAAAAATATTTCATGGTGCATATATGAAACAATATTTTCTTGGATGAAAGAAATTGTTTTTACCGTGTATGATATATACGTATGTATAATGTGTTTGTCAATAATAGAATAGGCTGCTCCGTGTCGTCATAGAACCTTTCTAATGAGCTTTAAATAATTTATAGTAGCTCTATCCGTTGGGGACAGAGGATTATTAGCACTTTTGGAACCCTCTGTCAAAAAGGATTTGCTTGAAAAGTGAAAGTTATTTTTAGAGATAGATAAATTTATTCTTTATAGCATAAACAACCCGAACATACACGAGTTCATAGATATTTTATAAAATAGTGTTATGTTTTTGCTTTCGTTTAATTTATATATTTTTTGTACCTCTGCATTGTTTTGTTACAGAAGAGCCGATTCTTCTGACTCAAGTATTTTTATACTCAAAAAGTCTCCAGTAATAAGCAATATATATAATTTAAAATAAGTTACTGCATTTTAAATGGGCAGTGGTGATCACTTACCATCAGGTGACCCACTTGCTCGTTTGCCTTCCTTATCACATAAAAAAAAAAAATGAGTTTTCAATTCCAATTTCAATTATAATGTAAACGAAAAAACAATCTATTTAACCGATTTAATAAAAAAATGTGAAATCTGACATCCCTTTTGGCCCATAAGATCTATTACTGCAATTAATCCAGTATGTTTAAATTGTCCGTTAATTTATCAACACATCTCACTTCAAAATCCATTAAGCCTTTTTGGGTACAGGCGATAATGAAGAAACGGATATATATACATATACTAAAAAACATGACCCTCAGGTTAGGAAGTGGTATAATTAATAATATTGAATTAGCTAAGTTTAAATCATATATACATACCTACAATTAAATATTTGTAAACATCTAAAGAAGTTTAAACTTCAAAATCATACTTGCAACCGTATTTACTCGAAATTTTAAACAAACAATAAAGAGATGGATTAGCTAAACTAAATCATAATATTAACTGAAGCCTTTCATCACTGAAAGTCAATTAAACTCCTCGATGTAACAAACATTTAACACCAGATTCGCGGAGTGTACCCTTAGGCGGTCCACAGCGGCACCGATCGATTTTGTGGAGAGAGGGGTTGGGGGTAAATACCACCGCGGGAGGGGGGATCTGCCATTTTACAGGCATTAAAAGCGATAAAACCTTGCTTCACCACCAGTTGCACGGCTCTGCCAATAAATGTTATACTTACTGTTATATCCTCGTAAGGACCAGGATCCTTTTTTTTAGTACTAAATTATTATCACATACGAACCCAACTCAAAAATCTGTTCACCAAGAATAAACACCCACCATCCTTTATTTAAGATCAAATAAGTTTGTTGTCTAAGGGGATTCAAATTTGCCGCGACATCGCCATTTTGCAAATATTTTAGTTTTTGAACGCATCTTTCAATCGATCGCAGTGTTTATGGTCAAGGACTTTTTGGCGGGAACTCGCGGCAAGAGTTTGTCATTTTTGTTTTATTATCCGAAAAAATAGATATCGTGGTTTTTAATGCATAATATTGATAGTGTATTGTTCAATAAAGTGCCATTTAAGTGTCTAATATGTAGGATAATGAAATAAAAGTGTGTAGACTGTGTTTCGAGTGCTCTCAAGAAGTCCATGAAATCTTCATCAAAAGTGCTATCATTTTGTTGAAGAATAGAGAAAAAGTTAAAGACGACAGAAATTGATAAATGAGAACTCAAATGAAATAGAAAAATATTTAGAGAAGAGCAAACTACGTAAGAATAGGCTGTATGGCCAGAGAAGCCTTTGCCTTTTCCTTGCAAAAGCAGGAAAGAACCAAACAAAAAAAAAAAAAAATGTTTATGGTCAAGTAATTAAAAAAAAATCTGTCAAAATCACATGTTGAACCTGACAAGATGGAGAACACACGGAGACGAGGTAACTTAATCCAATTATACATAGTAGATCTGAATGTTTTTGGTAGAGATTTATGATGATATCGATTAATATATAATTATTCCTTAAGCCAATGTAGTTATTTTCTAAGAAACTGTTGTATTTTGTAATACAAATAACAGTGAATTTTTTATTCGCATATAAAGGAAATCGGGTCCTTATTCTGTCCATATTAAAATATGAGTTTATTTTATTTTAATGAAGTAAATGTTCTTTTATAGTTTTACGTGATCGAGAAATTGAGCAACAACTAAATGACTCGGATTTGGAAATAGATCCTTATGCTGATGATGATGTGGATGACGACGACTATGTCCCAGATGAACACGAAAGTTCTTTTGTCCGGGAACATCAGTCTTCTGATTCATCGTCATCGGAAGAAGACGAGCCAACATTGCCTCTACCACCGCCACCACAGCGAGGAAGAGGACGAGGAAGAGGTACTTCTACTCGCCGACGACGTGGAGGCGCCCGAAGCCGCGGCAGAAGCAGCCAAAGTCACCAGTCGCAAGGCAGATCAAGTTCAATTGATGTTTCCCCTACTTGGCAAGAAAAACAATTTACGCCTACAGTTTTTCCTCATACATCTCCCACTTATTTGCCTGTCAATACAGAAAACTTTCAGAAACTTGATTATTTCAGACAGTACATTGATACTGAAATTATGGACTTGATAGTCGTAAAGACCAACCAAATGGCCGTTTACAGGACAGGCAAAGGTCTGAATTTAACTTTGGCTGAATTGAATATTTTCATAGGAGCTATGATGGTGATGGGTTGTATTAATTATCCCCAAATGAAGATGTATTGGCAGAGAAAGTATAGAGTGCCAATCATTTCCGAAAATATATCCAGAAACCGTTTTTTTCTATTGAAAAACAACTTGAAAGTGGTTTTTGACCCAAGTATTTCACCAGAACAAAGATCAGAAGATAAATTATGGAAAATGCGGCCACTAATCAACCAAATGACTAGTGCATGCCAGAAGCAGACCAAAGAAAAATCTATTTGCGTTGACAAAATGATCATTCCGTTCACGGGAAAATGTGGCGTAAAACAGTACTGCCCTAACAAACCGAGTCCAGTTGGGTTAAAGGCGTTCGTGTTGGCAAACCCAAACGGAATTGTTTGCAACTTCCATATTTATCAGGGGAAGACGACCTATCCGGAGTATGAGGACACGGATTTCACATTAGGAGAGAAAGTTGTATTAAAACTGTCAGAAGATTTAATACCTGGTCACATTTTATACTTCGACCGATATTTTACCTCGGAGAAGCTGGTGCTGGAGCTAAAACGTAGGGAAATAATGAGCGCTGGAACTATTGCTAAAAACAGGATCCCAAATGAAGCTAAGCCCCTTCTCAAATCCGAAAGCCAACTAAAACACTCTGGACGAGGAAGTAGTCAAGTACTTGTGAACGAAGATAAAGAAATCGCTCTAACTACGTGGCTTGACAATAAACCCGTAACATTATTGTCTTCAATCCATGCAAATAATACTTCCGACGAATGCCAGAGATGGTGTAAGAAACAAAAAATATTTGTCACCGTTACGCGTCCAGAAGTAGTCAAATGTTATAATACTAATATGGGTGGGGTCGACTTAACGGACAGGCTGCTATCAGTTTGTCCTTTTAGATATCGCACTGTAAAATGGACGCAGAGATTTTTTGCGCATATGATTGATCTTGCGACGAGTAACTCTTGGTTACAATACCGATCTGACGAAGTTGCCAAGGGTGTCCCCCTAAAAAAAATTCAGCAGCTTCGAGCATTCAAGTTAGAGCTAGGGGATTTTTTCATAGAATCCACACATGTGACTGATGTAGAGGCCACAAGTGATGAAAGTGGATCTGAAAATCTTAACCCACGAACAAGAGGAAGACAATTCGTTGTCCCAATTCCAAGTGACTGTGCCTGCCTGTTCTAAATCAGAAACAGAATTTGTGCCGGCGACGTGGATGCTCGAAGAAAACAAAAATGTTTTGTACGGGTTGCAATATACACCTTTGCGTGACTACAAACAGAAACTGTTTCATGCAGTTTCATGCAACTTAATTTTTTAAAATACTAGATACTTAAGAAAAGTTTATTGTGTTAATGCCATTGTTCCAAAGCTGTTCCTAAATATTCATAAGCTTAATTGTGTTCCTTATAGTTAAATTAGATAAGGTTTCCTCTAATAACAAAATGACCATAATTACTAAGAGGATACTTACTATTTATCATAGTTATAAAATAATGTATACCTACCGAATAATGAAAGACTAGGTAAGTAGGTATCTGAGAGATTAAAGTTGTTTAGCGGAGAGTTTTCTAATTATAATCAGAAGAAAGTTTATCTTTAAGTTTTAGAAGTTTTTTTTTTTGTTTATTGTGATTTTGACGCTGTGAGCACTTAATAATTAATAAATATGATTGACAACTTAACAGAGAATGTTTGAATGTTTTATTCATCTAAAACCCGATATTCTTTTTCTAATAACAAATAACAACATGGACTTTATGTAATATAGGCCCGACTACCTTTTTTTGCGAATAGTGTTTACGCATTTTGGAGAGGTGTAATATAGTCTCTAGGTCCATAGATAGTTATTCTGTAAATATGAACCTTATCCCATTTCTCTAAGTATAATAACAGGTTGACAAAGTTTGGGTCTGAAGGACTATAAAAGATTGTTACTATAAAAAGGCAATCGGATATTTAATTCAGAATACTAAATAAATCTTGGGCCTTACGGGGTTAAACATACCATAAAGAGTATTACTTATAGGGTGATTTTCAGTAAAAGGGTAGACATCACCATAAACGAATTGAAATATAAACTTAAAAACGTCATTTCAAATGTATCATGATCGATTTGTTGAAATTCATGACGAAAGACCTTAAAGTTTTTTGATGACTCGAAAATCATTTATATGTAAATGTTGGGAATCCGTTTCATCCGTCATACCTACCCAATTTGACAATAAAACGAATTTTATACACGAGAAAATGGTTAAATGGATTTGTTTATTCCTAGTCTTTTAATATTCTTTTGTTCTTTTATTTTTGATGACTGATAATGTACCGAAATTTCGCCGGATTTTCCGATATAATATGCTCGAATACAAAACGTTATCGTCAGGGTTATTTTTTATATTTTATTGTTATATAACAATACAATATTTTATTTATATCATATGCCAATACAATCGAAGGGGTGAATACAAGATGAATATTACAGAAGGAAATAGAAATGTGAACATTTTGTTTTAAAGCTTTAAAAAGTTCCATGTGGTAGGAGCTTGGTATGAGGTAGAAAAAAATTAAAGTAATAATTCATTCATTGTACTAAAAAGTAAAGTTAAATAAAATAAGGTAGTCCTGGCTCCTCACACAAGGATTCCTGTATGTATATTTGTCATACAAAAAAAAATACAGAATGAAAACGTACCTACAGGTGGGTGATACATTTTTCAAACGCAAAACCAGAAAGAAACCTGAGCAAGATCAAAATATACCTGCACATGCAAACATTTTGTTTCTGAGATTAACAGGAATAAAAATTTCAATTTTCTTATAATATCACAATAACAGCATCTCTTTGGCTTCGGCAGGAGCGTAGGCGAATGGAACGAAAACAAAAATATTTGTGGTGGAATATATCCTAATTCTTTGTAAACGTATCATGCAATGTGAAAGGCTGTCGTATATTTTAGTAACGAGAAATCCGACGGGGGCTATAGAAACCTAAGCTTAGATGCTATAATATGGATGCTCCAATTCAAGAAATCCCTAAATCACTTAGTCCAAATTTGACGGTTTTGAATTGTTTTTATTTTTTCATGACATTCATTGTTAACATAAGGTTATGATTCTTTTAACAAATAAAACCGTTAAATTATTTATATTACTTTTATTTTTCATAACTTTTTTAACCTGCGCATATTATTTCAGAACACATTTAAAACATAATAACATCAATATGTCAAAAGTAACTTTTGGACTTAGTGATTCCTTGAATTGGAGCATCCATATGTGCTCTTAAAATATTCGCTACTTATCTTCCAGGGCGACATATCCATAGAACGTAACTTGTAGCGTTTTTAAAAGTTGAATCAAGAAAAATATAGCAATTTGTGATATATATAGGGTGTAACAAAATTGGTGTAGGATCAGTTAACTGAGTATTCTACTCATCGTACTGAACAACTTTTGTTCTATGACTTTGCGCAATTCGCAAAAAAATTTTTAGACTCTCCATACAAAAATGGCAAAACAGATGATCAATTTGCATGGAGAGTTCGAATTTTTTTTCGATTTGAGCAAAGTGGTAAACAAAAGTTGTTCAGTACGATGAGTAGAATCCCCAGTTAACGGGTCCTACACCAATTTTGTTACACCTGTATAAAGAAATGAAATATTTTTAACAGTTTTAATATACTCAGAATCACAGCGTCTTTAGGGTTCCGTAGCCAAATGGCAATGATATTAGAGACCTCAATATCATTTTTGAAGACCTATCCATAGATACCCCACACGTATAGGTTTGATGAAAAAAATTTTTTTTGAGTTTCAGTTCTAAGTATGGGGAACCCCCAAAATTTATTGGTTTTTTTTCTATTTTTGTGTGAAAATCTTAATGCGGTTCACAGAATACATCTACTTACCAAGTTTCAACAGTATAGTTCTTATAGTTTCGGAAAAAAGTGGCTGTGACCAGAGACAAGTTGTGACATACGGACGGACAGACAGACATGACGAATCCATAAGGGTTCCGTTTTTTGCCATTTGGCTACGGAACTCTAAAAATATAGAATTCAAGACATGTGTGATTATGAATTTAACCCTCGGTGCGTGAGTCCGATTCGCACTTGGCCGGTTTTTATTTCTTTATTTACTTTTTTTTAATACAAAAATTGTCACACTAAGTCACGACCACTTATAAGACGTAGGTAGGTATGTAGTTCTATATATTTTTGGAATCAATTTTTGTTTCCACGCATAAATTTGAACAACTATTGACGAGGAACACTTCGCCAATAGAGTAAAAGACTGCACCAAAAATAAATTATTCCCAAAATTGCTCTCGTAAAGAAATAAAAAAAAAACACATATTTGTTTTGTTTTACATCCCATCTTAATTTTTTATCAATAATAAGGATTCCTTGTTGACTACGGAACCCTAAAAATTACAAAATAAGTCGCTTAATGATTACGTCACAACGCAAAGTTACGTCACATCTTGTTATTTCTATTTTTTTCAAAGAAAATGTAGTTTTTAACGTATTAAAAAGTAACTCACATGACTTAGTAATTTTAACTGATCGAGTTTTATGAAGTACATAAAAAAAATATTTTGTGGTCCGCCTGGGTATCGTTATTATGGACTCGTTCTGTGTGTTATTTTTTGTGTTGAATTTCTCAGGTCAAAATTATCGTATGTATTTCCAGCCCTTTAACTAAGCTTATTGGCAAATAGTTATTTATGAAATCGGTATAAATAGATTTGCATTTTCAAGTTGCATTATTTTTCGTAATTGGCGAAGAATTCGATATTTTTACGAATCATATCGATACTTTGATCCGACGTGAAAGAGGGACAAAAAAACAAATAAACTCACTTTCGCATTTGTGATATCAGGAAGGATTATAACTGGTAGTATAAATCAAATCTTTTATACCACGTAAAGCCCGCAAAGTGAACCGGAGCGAATCATTGCCGCGCAACGTGCCTGTGACAGCGAAATAATAGGCGCGGGCGACTATGGCGGACGTATGGCACACGACTCGAATATTGGAGGTATTGTAGGGAGAAGGAGAAATTCGAGAGGCCTGTGGAATAGAATAGGCAATCAGAGAAGGTTCGTTATATTCGAAAATTGTTATACCTGAAGTTGCAAACAGTTGATGCAGTCGTGGTTCACTGCGGCTGAGTAGACAGATGACAGTCGTAAGCCATGACATAGGCCTTTTAAGCGGCTTGAAAACTTGTGACACTGGGGTTTTAGCCATTAGCCCCACAACCTCCACCAATATGTATTTAGCTCCCGTGTGTGGAGTAAGTCCTAATCGAAGGTATTGGAAGAGAAGCGGGACCCAGAATTGGGGACGATTATGGTTGTTAACGAACGAACGAATCGATCAACATCGGAACTAAGACATTACATAAATAAATATTCCAGTTGACAACTTTCTTTAAAGGGAATTCTAAACAATATTTAGCTCTAACAAAGCTGCATATTATGGTAAAAAAAATTAAGATAGTAATTAATTTCTACACTAAAACAGCATTAACAAAAATATCCCTCTTTTTAGGTACCTAGAGGCGCGGTACATGTTAAGATGAATGATTTACGTAAACAGCGCACAGATTCTTACTTTTGCAAAAACATAAAAAGTTATGTAAAACATTTGATTGTTTTATTTTAAGTAGACAGACTATACGCTATATGTAATAAGCTTTTTTCGAAAAAGAAGTTAGGTGTAGGTTTTTAAAATGTAATGTACTCACACAGATATAACTAATCAGATTACAAATAGTCAGTTATGTTTAAAAACAGTAATGTCTGATAAAACAAAACTAAATTTTTCTTAAATTACAATTTCGTAGAGTATATCTAAGCCGCTAAAAAACCGCTAAAAAATTGGAAATTGAAAAAATTGGAAATATTTTACATAACAATGTAAAAAATAAAAGGATTTTCCCGTTAACTCGCTTATCTCCTTCGAATTGTTTTCCGGTCCCCCAGTCAAAGGGCTCAAAGGATCTGCGTCCTTGCGTCCAGGGCAATGACCGAGCCCTATATTTTTTTGTAACGAAAGCCCAAAGTGCTCACCAAAGTCTTTTAGATTACGTAATGAAGCCTTGGAAAGAATTTTTAGGTTAAAATTACCATCTCAAGGGTCCAAAAAGGTCAGGCTTGCTAAAGAGCCGCTTGATAACTGTTAACGAAGTTCAAGAGAGCTACAGATTCAGTTTCATTATATTGAATAGAGACAGATGGTTTAAAATATATTTGAAATACGAAATGACAGAGCATTTGAACGACAATTATTTTATCTGTTTAAAATGCTACTCTAAAAAAGGGAAGACTAGTAATATATAATAAAATATATTACTACATTTAAAAGTGAAAATTTAACTGCGCGAAACCGAATGAGAAGATTAAGTTCTTGATAATTGACAACATTTTCAGATTTCTGGACCTCCGTTTTTATGAGTGTTTTATGAAGAAAGTGCAATAAAAAACACCCATATATTTCCACTTTTTAAATAGTTACTATATTAGATATCTCGAGAAAATGTATTTTTTTTCCGTTACGGGTGGCAACTTATAAAAAAAACATGAACGACCTGATGGAAAGGCTCCAAACCCTATGCAGCCTTAGAAAAAAAACCAATTATCTCGAGAAACATATAAGTATTAAATAAAAAACCGGCCAAGTGCGAGTCGGACTCGCACACCGAGGGTTCCGTATAAATTCATATTCACACATGTCTTGAACTCTATATCGGATTCTCAGGCCTGCAATTCTTTGAAGCTGTGAAAAAATCAAACTTCTATGCCAACACAATCAAGAGATACGGCGTTTATGCCGCATAGTTGGACACTCGCATGGGAATCAAAACCTATAGGTTACTTCCCGTATACCTAGAATAAGGAATTTGGCAGGAAGCAATATTTGGCTCAAAAAAATTGTGATGTAACAAAAAATTTTTGGTTTTCGGAATTTTCCCTTTACTTGTGCTATAAGACATTGCTTCCTGCCAAATTTCATGATTCTAGGTATACGGGAAGTACCCTATAGGTTTTGATTCTCATGCGAATGTCCAAATATGCGGCATAAATGGCCGTATCTCTTGATTGCGTTGGCATAGAAGTTTGTTTTTTTCACAGCTTAAAGGAATTGCAGGCCTAAGTATTTGATATAAATTTCAATTTGATACGTCTACGGGTTCCTGAGAAAAAGAGACAGACAGACGGACAGACAGACGGACGGACAACGAAATGATCTTATAAGAATTCCTTTTTTCCTTTTGAGGTACGGAACCCTAAAAATACGGGTATTTTATTTTTGCATATTCTACATAAATCACTCATAAAAATTTGGGGTCAAAATTTTTAAATCTTGTCAGTTTACAAACGTATTACTCTTTTGTAACATTTTTCCTTCCTTTTGGTCAAAGGTATTTATAATTTATATTTTAAAAAAATATTTTAAAATATTTTATTAAATACTATTACATAACAGACCGTGTCCTTACTGGCCTTAACGCGGCGTTTTTCATCTTACGTTATGTACAAGCCCCAGGGGTTCAAAGACCCCGGCTATTTATCTTCATCGTTGCCTTTCGTTCTTCTATTAAATTAGGATAAATAAATCACGCCTCTCTGTTTTTATATCGAGGAAGAGCAGGACAGGAGGATAATAAATATACAAAGTGGAGACAAGAAAAATGTGTTCGTAACTCAAGTAGAGCTTGACAAGAAAGGTTTTTGTTTCATGTAAATCTGATTAAGTGGAACGTAAGTACCAGAATATTTTTGTACATTAAAATTATGCTGTGAGGATCTCGTTTTTTTTTCTTATCGTGTGGCACATTTAACCGTACTATCCACAAGGTATAGACGGCGTCGCTTGCATAATTTGCAGGCAAGCAAGCATGCAATCATGCACATATGCATTTGATGCATAATTAATAGTACTTATTACGTAAATAATACAAATGACTTTCATAAAATTGTGCTCCAACGCTAGAGCAGTCTCCATCTGAATTCTGAATATTATAATGCTGATGGCACTGCGCACACCAGCATCCTCGGATCCCGTCAAGTCATAGGCTAATTGTTTCACGTACACTGTAGCAGGCTGTTCCGGTGACTCCTTTCACCTAGGTCATATTTAGGAAAGGTCTACCAGAATATTATGAAAATTATTCAAATAAAGCTACGTCGATTTTCAGTTTGTTACCGTCTCAAAATTTATCCATCAATTCGGCAAAAACTGCCGTAATGACAAACAGTGAACGGAATGAAAATCGTTCACATAAGAATCGTGTATATCTATAGTTTTAGAAGTCGAGCACTGTTAAAAAAATACTAAACCTTTAGTGAAATAATCAGTGAATATTTATACGCCTTTGTGATGTCACTTTTTTGAAGGTTTCACACGAGTAATGACTGCTTTTCTTTACTGAATATTTTAACAAAATAGTGACACAGCCTGACTCACTGATCGACAACATTGGATTTAAATTTCTTAAACATTTAATTTGATTAAGTTATATTTAATATGTTAAGATAATAATGTAGGCAAATTAATTTTCAGGCAACCTGGATCCGGCCCTATTATATACAGGGTGGTTACATCTCCATCGTGTACGTAACAAGGGAGGCACCGCAAGTTAATTAATAAAGGTCTTTGAACGGAAGTTTGTCGCCCGCTGAGTATCTCCTTGCGAGATGTTAAAGGGAGTTAGAGTAATGTAACGTAGTTATGCAATGTTACGGCTGCTCTGAATACGTGACCCCAGAGAGTTAAATAGGAAGGAAATTTAACTTGTTTAATTTATATTGTGGACGTGGTAAAGTGTACATTTCGTGGCCAGAAACTATAGGTTAGATAACTGGTTTTAACTGCCTCCGTGGTGTAGTGGCATATCAGGAGGTCACGGGTTCTATTTCTGGCGGATTACAACTTTATAGGACGCGGTTTGATTGGTGATAGGGCATTTTCTGAGCCCGCCTGGCTAGCTATCATCATCTTCCCGCCAAACGTCAATGTTGTCCCATTGCGTTCCAATCTTGGTAAGACCGCTTCGATCTTCGGAATGATCATCACTTACCATCAGGTGATATGATGCCAAGGGCTTGCCAAGTAAGGATAAAAATAACTAAAAGAAGGCGTGTTTTTTTTTCGGAGCTCTTCGACGACATTTGTTATAGTCATTTCATGAGCTGGCCACGACATCTGAAGTTCGACGTTACTTTTTGTAATGGCTTAAAGTTATGAACGGCGGAAGTTGGCTACCAACTCTGCGTTAGTAGCTATTGTAAATAGGTTTTATATACCTATATTGTACTTACGAGTAGTTAGAAGTAAGCCAATTCCATTCCAAATTACACATGGCCTGGCGCACCTTGACAATTTCTTTTCATGACGGTTTAACTTGAGTAGTATTTGTGGTTGTTTTATCCTTTATTATCTTTATAGTTTCAGCCTGAGTACACAGTTTCTTTTAAACCATCCCAATATGTAAGAGTAGTACTTTTATGAGAAAATATCATTATCTGTTTAATAACACCCTGTCAGGAGCAACCTCTGAAGCCTTAATACGCTTTGGCTGGCATTACACCGCAAATTCTTCCATTAGAGCACATTACGCCCCTGCCTGCTACCGCTTGCCAACGTTCATATAATCATTGTGTTTAAAGTATACGGTTACCCGTAAAAAATAATTTTACGGGTAAAAGTACAATATTCCTTTCTCACCAGTTAACATTATGGCTTCCATTAAGTTCTTTTCATGAAACTTATCCGTCTGCTCGTTTGCCACCTATTACATTAAAAAAAAACTGTACAAATTTCTCCAATTGAGGCAAAAAAACTTCGTTAAAATGCATCCTTACATGGAGAGTCGATTTTTTCCTTTGTATGTCCCGATTGTATGGGTTCCTTGGGAAAAGTTGTTCAGTTCCGTGAGTAGAAGCTGCAGATAATGGCAACGAAATCTATATTTTTTTGTTATTTTACACTGAATATTTTAACTGCTACTGATGGAGTTAATAAAAATAACAAATACAATACAATACACGATGACTGTTTTTGTCGATTAAAAGCTACAAATTTTAGATCCTACTCCCAGAACTAAACAGTTCTCTCCAAAAAACGAGGATCCCCAAGATATCGGTGTAAAAACATTTGACTTCCCATATTAATTGTCATTAATCGGTTAATGTAGACATGCAAAATTTGAACGCAAACACATTTCTGACTTTAATTGTAAAACAATCAACAGTCATCTAAGTCCAGTCTGTGCTGGGATTTCAATATAAAGAGCGGCGTGGAAAAAGTTCTCGTGCGATCTTCGATCCACATGAATCATCCCTTATCGATCTCAAGGGGGAATTATTGTGTCTTCTTAACATGTAACAGCTAGCATCAAAAACGATTTGAGGTATATTTTTATCTTAGGGGTGAAATAAGGAACAAAAAATAAATTATCCACTCAGGTGTTACAGCCGGCATAGTTGTTTAAGTGGTGCAAAAAAAAAATGTTGATAAAAAATATTAAAGTGACAAAAAAGATGCCAATGCTCTGTAACAGTATAATTATAACACAGTCATAGTAAAGGTAGGTACTCGTATTAGCTATATATTATGATTAGTGATCGGAAATTCGGATGAAATTATACCTAAAATTGGGGAGCTAGCATAATATGGACATGCCGTTTTGAATAGAATTGGAAAATATGTAGTGTTAAATGTTTCACATTTTAGCCCCCCTATCACCTTCTAAAAGGATTACCGGTAACCCTGTGTATATAAAATAAGTTGTGGATATAAACACATAATGGCATACATAACATTTTCAATAATATCAACATTCACTACAATCAGATCATTACAATTAAGAATCCCAACGCTTTTTACGATCCCGGTATCCCGAGATTTTTTTCTATGAAAATCTATAAATTTATTGGGAAAGGCATATCCATACATATTCTTTCTAAAAACGAAATTGCATCCGAATTTCCGATCACTAATTATGATACAAAAAGCTCGACATCTGCGAATCAGTTATACTGAAGTTAAGTATGATAGGCAGCGGGGAACGCTAGAAACTTTGGAGTACTTTGGACACGAAAAGAAATTTGGCTTCAACCAGAAAACAACGGGATTCGAAAGGCTCGAGAAATCTTTTGGGCATAAATATACCAGATGTTGGTTTCCGCAGAAAATAAAAGTTTTTATTCATTTCTTTTACCTTCATTTACAATACAAACAGATTAGGCAAATTACTTTGAGAATAAACATAGCTTATTTCGTCTCCGGAAAAATAATGAATTTTTTGGTGGAATCCAGTAGGTATGTATATCTCCAGTAAAGCTGCATCTTCATCATCGACTGACTCGGTGGCTAAGTGGTTAGCGATCCTGACCTCTGATCGGAGAGTCGTGGGTTCGATCCCCACACAGGGCAAACTTTTCTGTGATGAGCAGAATTGAGTCTGGGTGTATTATATCTATATATGTATGTATTTAAAAGTATATGTGTATGTATATCAGTCTCTGGTTCCCAAGATACAGGGAATCCTAGTTTGGGGCTAGATGACTGTGTGTAATTTGTCCCAGATATTATTATTATTATTATATTATTATCTTGCTTATAAATATACCTATATAATAATCAATTTCTCCTTAGGGATTGCTTTTCTATCCTGCTAAGTAATCCAAGGGTAAATGCACAGCGAGTATAGTCACGCACAAAAGCGTAACTGACAGGCAACTGACGGCACAATGAAATATGGAGAAATAAATAAGGGATATTTGAAAGACAGCCTTGTAATTGAATCCTGGCGCACTGAAAGGGCTTCGTAAACAAACAAACAAACAAACAACAAGACTTTTGTTATATCAAGTATAAGTAACTCTTACGGACTGTTTGGTTTTGTACTTGAATACCTCCTGAATACAGGAAATACAGATTTAAATTGACGGAAGTACGAAGTATGTGTATAATTTGGATAAGTACCTATTTGTATAAATAGCTGGGGGCATCCACTCAAGAAACTGAGCAACTTTCCACAAAGTCCGGTTCTTATAATAGATCAGGTAATTCTTGAATTTTGTATAAGAAGTCCAATTAGGCCAACGAAGTACAATTATATTTTTCGGGGAAAATTTTACTCAATGTTTTCAGGTATTTCACAAGCACCCTGTATCATAGATATACACATAGCGACTGCGTTCACAAGCTCATCACAGCGAAAACATCGCTTGAGCGATTCTGTCGCCTCCGACGTACCCATATCAGCTAATACACGTGTATTGAACAATGACAAAACTACAGAATGACGTATATAATATTACATAAAACCTCGGTTCGTTATCATCTATCGACTTGTTATATATTGCGCGGGAATAGATCCATTAATGAAGCCATCTAAGTGATCCAAGTTGACAGAGGGAAATTCTTCGATTTGTAGTGAAAATGAAAATCTGAAACCGTGAAGTCAAAAACAATAATTGACAACGCTGAAAGCATTAAAAACCGACTTCATTTGCCTAACATACGGGTCAAACTGAGAACCTCCTTTTTTTGAAGTCGTTTAAAATACTAAAACCTTCTCCTAAATACATTTACAACAAATACTTGTCTGAAAACCGCATTAAAATCGGTTCAGCCAAACGCGAGATAATCGCGGACAAACATACATACATACATACATACAGGTCAAACTGAGACCCTCCTTTTTTTCTAAGTCGGTTAAAACATTTGGTAGAATCGACAGATGTAAGGGTAATATTAATACGTAAATAGATTTGTGTTCTTTCAGCTACGACTTTCTTTTAGGCTCGACGTGCGCTTTGCTAAAAATATCCTAAAACGTTGAGTGTCAAAATCCAAAGTGGTAGGAATTTAGAAAAACGTGTAAAGCGTCTACATCTCATCTCATCTCATCTCACTAATATTATAAATGCGAAAGTATGGATGTTTGTTTGTTTGTTTATTTATTTGTTTGTTTGTTTGTTCCACTGTCACGACGAAACTACGGATTTGGATGAAATTTGGTAGGTAGATAGACAAAACACTGGCTTACACATAGGATACTTTTTATCCCGGAAAACTTGAGGGTTCCCGGAGGAATGGCTTAAAAGTGTTTTTTTTTAACTTCTTAATAAATGCCTTAACATTTTATTTCTCTCTGGACCCAATTCTGAAGTCCACGCGGACGATGTCGCGGGCGGAAGCTAGTATAAAATAAAAAAAATCAAGTTTCGAATTTTAGTTTATTATTTCATACGTTTACTAGTCTACTTGTATTAACAAAAACATCCGAATCCGCAATATATCCGTGATGTGCGAATTTAAGCCTTCATACCGGTGCCTTTAATAATATATCCCCCATAAAAGCACAGAGGTAAAAGGTTATTACGAGGACGAAGAGTTCTGATCTCAAGTTCATTTAAATAATCTTTTGTGCATTTCCACATATACATATACGCAGTATAATTATTCATAAAATGAACGTACATGCTCACTCTAGCGAGAAACTCGCTTGGGCGAATCTGTCAGCGGTATCAGAGAGACGCTTTACGTTATCGCTCACGAAGGGATGTCATTTCATATCATCCACCAGAGTTCATCATACGGATTTGGCGTATTATTAAAATTTCACATAGAATTTGTGATGTCTGCATAGAGATTAGTGAACAGAAAGAGTGGGATGTGCTCTGGTAAGTCGGATTAAATCAAGGTGCAGTTGACTGAACACGCAGAACGCGTGTGGGAGTGTGACGTAGGCACGGTGTTATTCTATTCTAGCAGATATATGGAAATAAGGTCGGAGAGCCTAACATGAAAACAAAATATAATAGGTATATAAAGAAGGTGCAAAAGACTGTAAATGAAATCAACAAGCAAAAACTTGACAAAAACCAACCGTTAATAATTCTTCCAGTTTTTTGATGGATGGATATTTGATGTGATTAATGTTAACCTATCCTAGGTATTTACCAAACCGAAGGGGGTAAAATGGTTGTGGAAAAAGTTTATTGAGAAGAAGTGTCTGGAACTGCACAAATTATAATTGATTTATTTTTAAACCAACAGATTAAACCATAAAGTAGAATCTAACTTTACCTCGAACTGTAAAATTCATCGAGTTGTTTAAGCTGTAGGGTTAGCGAAAGAAACGGACATTTACATACCTATTTCCGAAAATGTTACCCATATTTGTGGCAGCCGGGTTAAAATCTTAAGTGAAAGTCCCCCTATACAACAGTTGCCTAAAATAGTCATGAGGTAGGTTCAAAGTATTTTCCAATAAATTGACAGTTTTGCGGCCGCCTTCGGCACGTGTCAGTTGGGCTGTCTTTGAAACGTCCGGGTGTGTCGGAAACGCAAGGCGTCAGCCTGCCTGCCATAATATTTTCATGGTGGACTCGTAACATTTTTTTTTAAACGTGGGAAACATTTGATTGGCTATCTAATTGGTGCCTTATTATTATAGTCTTGACTGGCTATCACCATCAAGAACCTAGTGAGATACCTATGCATGTTATAGAAAGCCACTGAATCCAAGTTCCATGTGAAGAAATTCTAAAGTACTGGATTGATAACAGCTTGACATGTTACACAGATGTTTAATAGTTTTCCTTTACACAATATTGACTTAATTAAACCAAGTTACGTCAACAGAAAACCCTCAAATAATATCCTAACACCCGGCTCCTTCTGTTCCCCTCGTCGAAATCATTTGAAGTTTCTAGTGACGTAGCCACGTTCATCGTTAATGCAGCTAGTGCTGTGCCGAATCGCTAACACATGTTTTTTTTCGCTAAGTGAGAATTTGCAGAGACTACCTAATTATGAAATTGGACAAATTTCCCTAAGGAACCGGAACAAAAACGTTTCATTGGAAAAACGCACGTCGACGTACAGAATGTCACTTGTATATGGGGAACACTCCATCCATACACAGATAAAAGTGAATGGCTTTCGGTTAAGTCAATGATTATGATGTAGAAACGATCTCAGAATGTGTCTTGCTACTCGCTATACTGTAAATAAGAATACCTAATGCAGAAATAGGAATATCATTATGCGCTCACTCCCGCTACAAGTTGCCTACGCTCGCGTTATCACTTACGCGTAGCAACACAACTGTAAAACAAGAATTTACAGACTGTACAACAATATGTCCAACGTACACCGATTCGTATTTTGGCCCCCGTGCGGACAGTAAGTCCTAACCTTCCCTAGGTTGTGAAGAGCCCCATGGTCAATGACTGAAACCGGTTTAAAAAAAACCGGTTTCCGAACCCTGCTTAAGACTTAATAACACATTTCTAATATTTCTATATTCTAATACTGGCCCAGATTAAACAGAAGTAAATGTACATAGCAAATAAGCTGGATTCGCAGTTTCCATACGTTGACTCGTCGAACCTCATAATTCCTTTGCTAAGCACTCTTATCAAAGTTTATATTTCAGCTTAGCACACAGTGTTCTGTTCTGTACTGTACGTACAGTTCACATACAATTAGGGACAGTAAAAACCGGTCAACACGGAAATCGTCTTGAAAAATTAAAAAAGAAAAATGGTTTGATGAAGATGTTGAGATTTGTTTAATGTTTTTTACAATGTCAGTTACCATAAGAATGTTGCTACTGATGTTAAAAAGAATTAAAATGTAAAATCCATGCAATATTACATTGAAAATGTTGTCGATGAGTGAAAATATTCCAATCTACATTTATAAATATCAATGAGATTAGGAGATTAAGATTTACCAGGCCTTGCTAAGTCCAGTATAAGAGTAAAGATTTCTAATATGTACTTGTACTTGTCTTGGTTCCTTAATTTTTCTTTTTTTCTTGCAATTCTTAACAAAAAAGTAAGAACCGCGATGACATGAAAAGAAAAACATGACTTTTGTTAATCGATTGCTCACTTTTGGATTATTTAGTAAAAACTAAAAAGCTGCAGCGCTTTAAAAACAGGGTTGTTTTTGGGGAAAGTTTTACCCAATATATTCTTAAGAGCGAGGGTGTTACGGTTACATACCTACGTACAGTACTTAGGTTACAATATAAATAGATAAGCCACGGAATTTCGACTACGTGGCCTGTTTGCTTAGGTCGGTATCGGGAGAACACGACGCGTGTTCTGCAATATTCTATTCAAACTTGAGTGCCAGCGCAAACAGGTACGAGTAAATAGGTAGAATATGGAGCACTCGGAAGGTTCTATAAATATCCAGGAAATATAATTTGCACCGATTCAATTTATCGGCTTATCTCTGACATAAAATACAGTGCAGAGTGTACAGCTTTGTGTCATTCTTTCCTATGCAAAGAAGAAACTCAAAGAGCTTAAGCGGCTAAGTTTTAATGGTGTTTTCGCGACTACGAGTACCTTTCTAACCTCTCACTAACTAATCGAATGACGCTATTTCAGACATCAAGAGCGTCTCCCAAGGCAACCCCTCTGAAATGGGAAGTATAACTTTCCACTCCCGTGATTCAGATCAAGGGACGATTAGATTTGAACGTGTAAACTGGCGCAGAGTGGAAATCACATAAACTTCAAGGAAATAACTCGTCTAAATTTATATTCAATCTTCTTGCTCTTTTTATCAGACTGTCCAAGAAAAGCATAATCTTTTTTTAAAATGTATACATTTATTCATCTCTTAAAGTCACATTTAACCTTGTTTATAATTTATTAATTTTTTCAAAAAAATAATTGACGACACTACCCTTGCAACAGAATTTTATTTAAAATAAGTATAAAGAAGTAATCTGTATGCAGAAAGCCATATTTTTATATGAGCATTATACTTTGCCAGACTCGACACTTTCTTATGAGCTGTGGAAGCTTTTTTATGGCGTTTGCATACAAATTAGGTAGCTTGCTTGCATAAAATAACTATTCGAGGCTCTTCGTTCATATGGGAGGAATATATTATATTTTAGATATAAAGGGTTAAATTAAATTGAATCATAGCTATCTATGGTAGAATGGAAACATTAATATGTATAAATAATTTTCACCTCTAATTCTACAACCTACGAGATATCAATCCGGTAGTTGACTGCTAGTCATTTGAGTTACTTTTTATCAAATCTCAAAAATGGCATTTTGTTCTAAAAATGTATTAAATTTTGAACCATGACGTCATTGTTCAATATAGTATATAGTAGTTGGCATACTAATTTCGAAATTCCTATAAATAAAAAATTGAAAATGTAATAAAAATTTAACTGATTAAGTTTTTCAACAATTTCAGTTAAAGAGTTATTTAGTAAATAATATTTCGTAATTTAATAATATTTCGGATTCGGATTCAGCTCTAATGTAAATGTATATAAGGTGCTACTTTATTAGTGCCCGATATTTTAATCAGTGCTTCTACTCCTGATTCTGATCAACTTTCCCCAAGGAACCCATAGTCAAATCGCAAAAAAATTTTTGGACTCTTCATACACATCGATCAGCCGAGCGGCCAAATTAGTATGAAGAGCCCAAAAATTTTTTTGCGATTTGACTAAGGGTTCCTTAGGGAAAGTTGATCAGAATCAGGAGTAGAAGCATTGACTAAAGTATCGGGCACTAATAAAGTAGCACCTTATATAAATAAATATTATTATACGTATTTATGTATATTGTACATTTTTCATTTAACCTATTTACGTGGCAGTGTTTATGCCTAGATAGTTATAATGAAGTGAAGCTTAACTGCTATCGGACAGCGTTGTAGGGGATAATGGCTCATACAAACGGATTAATGTACTGTTGGTAGGGCTGGTAAAGTACGACTATCACCTGGAAAACTGTGATTATACAAGGTGTAATAATTAAAATGGCGTGGCTTTATATTGTTAATATGTATGTATATTTTTTCATTATGTTACCAACAGAAAGATGTACTTTTTTTCAATAAATATAAATATTATCGTATTTATGATGAGCTACTTCTTGTTTTTAATAACTTTTTTGTGCTACTACGGCGGCTATGCTGTGATTTAAAAAAAAAACTGGACTTTCGAAACGTATGAAAGTTAAGGGAATTTTTTTAAATACCAAAAATTTCTTTATTTTGCGCTGGTTATCAATATTTTTATTTAACCCATTTTAACGTAGTTGCTTTAATTAAATGAATATGTTTTTTATCTGTACTTAATGTTTAAAAGGCACGGAGGCGTCGCGCTTCTACTGTTCCGTAGCATAAAAAAGCAGCCTACGCGTCGCCCCCGTAGCGAGAAGCACACGTAACTTTTAAGTCCAATGAATAACATTATGCTTCATGAAGGCTGTATTGTATTTGACTAAAACGTTTATTAATCTTTAGATATTAAAATTTTACATATCTACGTCTATTAAAATAAGTTATAAGCTGTTTTTTGTAAACGTAGACAACCCTAAGCTACGCGCTACGCTAAGTCCGACCCTATACCCAGCTATACCGCGGTTATAATTACCTGATTTATTGAGGAAAAGTCCCAGATATTACTGCGTAACTGTGTTCCGAGTCATTATGCCGCTGTTTCTGTTTATTACCTGCTGGTAGGTAAGTAGCTGTTTTATTTCTCTACAGATTTGAAACCTGAAATGATTCCGATGGACGCACCACTCATTTTACGGTTTCGTCCAAAACAAATATTAATTTTATTTATCTTTATTTAATCAGACTACAGGGTCCAGTGGTGTTAGTAAAAATTCTAAAAACTTATGTTAGTAACAGACTTCACATAAAATAGCAATACACAATAGTCCAGTTTTCACCTTCCATGCATGCACTAGCTGCAGGAGGCTTTTGGCAATGATTGGATTTTAGTGGAATAAGAATACTTAAAGACATTTATATCATGAACGCTACAGGTTTGCTTTTAGGCTTGTGGTTGGCTTGGCTTCTACACATGAAATTGAAGAACTTTCCACAAGGAAGACAAAGACCATTTGCAATATTTTTTGGACCTTTCGACTTGCCAGTATTTTCTGACACTTTATATATATAGAACGGATATTGAGTTTTTTTTTAAATTGACCTTCAGTTCCTTTGGTGAATTGGTTCAGTTTCACGATTTGACGCCACTTTAGCGAGGGTCCAAAAATAGCTCTGTTGTTTCTTAATAATATTGGTTCTTTTTGTAATTTTAAGTTTGTATTTTTAAATGTTAAAGTTTCAAGTAGATCCGTAGTCTAGATCCTGTTTTCACCAGCACTTACCATCATTGAGATCTTCCACTTCGTCTGCAGCGGCAAGGGTTGCGAGCAGCGCCAAGCAGACCGTCTGCCACCCACGCATAGTCACTGTGGACAACGAAAAAGTTCAAATTAAATTTTAAATTATAAAAATTAAATTAAATGAATCAAATAAAATTAAAATTGTAAATTATGCATATTAAATTTATGCATTATTATTAAGTGATTGTAAAAACGGCGCTTAAATTTTTCAACTGTTTATACTGAGATATTTTTGAAAGCCATTTAGGATTGGTGTGTAAACTTTTGTTATATTACAATAATATATTTTTTTTACATAACAATAGACAACATTTATTTTCTACACCACATTATAAAAGTTACAAGTTTAAAAAAAGAAACCAAAAATAAAATAAATAGAATAATACAAAAAAAAACAAACATGAAGAATTAGTAGGTATTTTCTGTCCTACCACCAACCAAACAGTACCTATTCTATAAAGTTAACCCTATTGCGAATGGAACCTTCGTATGCCTGACGTGAAGCGAGTCACCTAGCCACTACACCATGGAGATTTATGAAAATATTTGGTTTATATACCAAATATTTTCGTGAAATACTTTTTTTCCAAGTTCACTGTTTCAGTCGGTCGACTCCATTGTCTGTCTAGCAAAGGAAGAGTACAAAGCATTTCCCCTCAAAGATCCCGGCAGGGTTACGTTATCTTCTGACAGAATTGTCGGATAAGTTCTTAGATACCTTTGTGATGTGCACAGCATTGTGGGAGATATACGTAAATGACATATCTATGTACTGCAGGAGGTCGGAGATAAAAGGTAGCATCAAGGTAACAGGAAGCAATCCGGGAGATGACTGCATGAAAAATAAATTACGAAATATTACTGACTAAATAGCTCTTGAAATAAAATTGTTGAAAACCTTAATCACTTTAATTTTCATTACATTTTCAATTTTTAATTTCTAAGAATTTACTTATTAGTATGCAAACTACTACTTTGAACAATGACGTCATCGTACAAAATTACAAACATTTTTAGAACAAAATGCCGTTTTCGACATTTGATAAAAAGTAACTCAAATGACTAGCAGTCAACTACCGGATTGTATGAGTGGGTTTTACTTTTACTCTTAACATTTTTAGGAAAATACTTAAGTAATCCATGGCTTCGTACGATAGTAATTCTCAAACTGGTTTAACGACTTGAATGCGTCTTTTGTTTTTGAATGAGCTTTATCGAAGAAACTACCCAGTTATTAATTTACGCGATTTATTCTGGGTAATAACGTAAATTAGTAATTTTTCAAATAAAGTTATACGATAATCAGTTACTCATATCCAATCCAATTACATGTATATAATATTTAAAAAAACTGTGGTAAAAAAACAAAGTAACCTTTTTTTCGAGAAGTAATTTTTAAATAGTTTAGTTTTTCCCCAAAACCTACGATTATATAATATCACTTTGTGCATTTGCTTGTAATTCTTTTAAAAGAAATATGAATCTAAACGCAGCTAATAAAAAAATATTAAGATTTGCAACTGTAAACAATATGTTATGAATGTTACGTTACCCAACTGAAATTCCTTCCCATAATAATCCCTTTGCCCAATACCTCAACCAACGCTAATCTATCAAGCCTGTATATACATGCTGCCAATTAATAACTTGACAAGGGTTCTGTCTGTGAATACATCTAATCTATACAGAGCAGGAGGGTTGCAATAATGTTTTTTGTCGATACGGCAACAATATCGAAACCCGAAACTGTGCTGCTGTGTTATTTGTATGGTGCTGCTTTTTTAGAGAAATAAATTAATTATCTATCTGTGATATAGTATTCTATATGAACTATTGTAGAGTAAGTTAAAAAAATGCGATAAAATGTAGGAGCTATTAACGTTTTAAAGATAGTTTTCTGTATATAGTTAAATTTAGAAAGATCTCGTATGAATACATGTACGTTTTCAATTTAGTGAACATGCCAACATAAGCAGAAAACACTGAAACGCGGTAAAAACGTACGGGCGAAACCGATACCAGGTATATCGTTATCGTTACATCCCTAAAATACTGGTTTATAATATTCGATGTGTACGGTAGTGGGATAACAGCATCACGATGAAATTATCTCGAATCCCAATTTACAGCATTATAGGCATTCGAACAAAGCTTATAAGCTGGCGAGAAAACTTGCTCCTTTCATCCTCGGATCTGATAGCTGTGACTGAAACAAATCTAGATTCATCCTTCTCCGATGCGGAAGTCTCGTCTAAAGGATGGGATGTGCTCCGTCGAGATCGCTGCTCAGGTCGAGGCCCGGGCGGAGGTGTATTGCTTGCAGCCAAATCGGAACTTCTGCTTCGTCGCCGCGAGGAACTTGAGACCGAAAACTGAAGACCTATGGGCATCGTTCTCCTACTGTGGTCGTGTGTGGTATGTATGTGTTGTCTACATGAAACCTCGATCGACAGACAACGACTATCTGAATTGGCTATGCAAAGTCGAAGAAAATATGTCAAGTATCAATAGAAATCTAGTTTTTATATTAGGTGACCTAAACCTAAATAGCGCTACTGTTAGTATTAATAAATACATGGCTTATTTCTTAAAATACTGTGATATGGATGATTATAATACAATATTTAACAGCTCAGGTAGCAAATTGGATGTTGTATTAGTAAACAAAAATGTACATAAGGTGAATGTAGAAGGAACATTGAGTCTTGTCCATAATATTGATCAGTATCATCCACCGCTGGACATCTGTTTAGTTTTTCATGGATCAAGAAAGAATTTTCCCTTATCAAAAAGTAACATAAATCCTACAACTGATTGGAATTTCTGCAAGGGAAATTTCAGTCTGCTTTATGGTTTAATGCATGAAACCGTATGGGAGCAAATTTTGCATCAATCCGACGTTAATACTGCCGTATCATATCTGTACAATTTAATATATGCCTGTTTCAATCTGTCAGTTCCAAAAAAGAAGCGATCAAGTAAGCCTACAAAACGATATCCGACCTGGTACACACCGGACATTATTAAAGATTTAAAAACCAAAGCTGAATTGCATAAAATTTGGAAAATAACCAAAGATCCATATATTTATAGTTTCTACGGTGCCCTTAGATCAGATCTCAAGCTAAGATCGTCGGAGGCGTACATCGACTTCATGAATCGAATCCAAAATGACTTAGCAAAAAATCCGAAAGCTTTCTGGGGATACATCTCTAATCTTCGAAATAAAGGAGGTTTCAATCCCAGCATAGCCCATGAGGGATGTGAATATCATGGTAAGGCTGCAGCGGACACATTTGCTAGCTACTTCAGTAAAATGTTCTTACCAGATGTTCCAAATCTTGATATTGATAAAATCCAGCCAGCAACAAACAACCAACAAGGTCTTATTAACATAACTTCCTTCTCAAGGGATGAACTAGAAATGGCGATAGGAAAATTGAAACCAAGTAGCTCTGTTGGGCCGGACAATATACCACCATATATTATTAAGGCGTTTAGGGATCTGCTCGCAGCCCCTCTACGCATATACTAAATCTGTCACTAGAAACGGCCACGTATCCCAAAATCTGGAAAGTTACTCGCGTTACCCCCATTCCTAAAGCCGGTGATAAGTCGCAAGTCGAAAACTACCGCCCAATAGCAGTTCTATCAGGCTTTGCCAAGGTTTTTGAGACTCTGTTACATACAAAAATCTATAGGCAGGTTGAACCTTATCTGCACGATGCACAGCACGCTTTCAGACAGGGGCGCTCTGTGAACACTAACTTGGCAACCCTTGTGGAGCATGTATCCAAGCGGCTTGACCAGAGAGTCCAGGTCGACGCCGTTTACCTCGACTTCCAGAAGGCGTTCGACCAAGTGGATAATCACATTCTACTGAGTAAATTAAGTTCTATCGGTTTTGTACCTCGACTGCTGCGACTAATCGCCGATTATCTCAGAGATCGGCAACAATTTGTACGTCTCGGATGTTACGATTCACCCCATTACCACACACGGTCTGGCGTAAACCAGGGTTCTCTACTGGGCCCTTTGTTTTTCACACTAATGGTAAACGATCTTTCTAACTGCATCGAGGGTGGTATCTGCTTAATGTATGCGGATGATCTAAAAATACTCGTAGACATCACATCTCCAGCGGACTGCCAATTGATGCAACGTAACTTGATGGCACTGCAGAGATGGAGCGATGTGAATCGTTTCCATTTTAATGTGAAGAAGTGCCATGTCATGAGTTTCACTCGCTCTCCCTCGGGAGGAATAGTCGGTGAGTACAAGTTGAAGGGTGAGATTATACAAAGATGCTACACCATTAAAGATTTGGGAATAATATTTACACCCAATCTTAATTTTCGTGAGCATATACAGTCGATAACAATAGACTGTTTCAAGCGGTTAGGTTTCATTACAAGAAACTGTAGGGACTTCACAAACATAAACACGCTAAAAACGCTTTTTGCCGCCTTAGTGCGAACCAAGCTTGAATATGGGGCATGTGTATGGAGTCCCCACGAAAAATTATATAAACTAATGGTTGAAAAGGTGCAGAAACGTTTTCTAAGATCCCTGTTTAAAAAATCTTGCTACTATTACCCTTTCTTGTATCCAACCGCCTATCTGCAAGGTGTTCTTGGCTACAGTTCATTAGAAACGCGCAGACTATACATTCAAATGATCTTTGTCTGCAGTATCCTGACCAGTCGCCTCGACTGTCCTTCCCTACATAATGAGATATGCCGGCTCTACGTCCCGCAAAATCGTACGCGTTTTAGAAACACATCATTACATCTTTTCGCAATACCGGGGGCACGCACCGTGGCGCGAAGGGAGTCTCCCGTCAGTCGCGCTCTTCGTGCAATAAATGACCTCGCCACTTCAAACCCTCAACATGATGTATATGTGGATAAATGGAACTTGACTAAGGAAATATGCATGACATACTGTGATCATATCTATAATGTTTGACATCCAATTTGTGACCTTTATTTGAAATTTAAGTAAGTTGCATTTTAATGTAATCTAATCTAATCTAGCTAATCTATTTATTTCTATATTTTGTGATAATTATGTTTCTTATTAATGTATTATTTAATTTATTAGTCTTTAAAATTAACAGCGCATTGGATTTATCTGTAATGCTGTAATTTATGAAATTATACCAATAAATTACCAATAAATTATAGGCATGAATATTTTAACTCTTTTATCGGTACTTACAAATCACACAGAGCCAAGAGCAAGAGAAGTCTTCTGATTGCGTTGACTTAGAAGTTTTATTTTTTCACAGCTCCAAGGGATTGCAGAGTCAGCTCTGCATGTATGCTCAGGCATTTGATAGTAATTTCAACTTGATACCTCCACGCGTTCCTGAGGCAGGGTCTTTATAGACTGACAGATAGACGGACAACGACGTGATCCTTTAAGGGTTCCTTTTTTAATTTTGAGGTACGCAACCCTAAAAAAGATAATTAGTTTAAAAAATAACGAAAGCATAATTACATTTTTCATTTTAATTCTCTCATTTCAGATTCAACACTAAATTTTGCCTGAAAAATTCCAGCTATTCCTTCCTTTGCGCTATCTATTAAGAAGATTGGAGCATTGTTCCATTGTTTGTTTAATTTAATTAAATTCCCGTGTTTATGTTTCGCTAAATCCAGTTAAGTTCCACAGAGTTCCGCAAGTACCGATAAATGCTTTGGATTACCCATCACTAACGTCTACCTTTAGACCGGCCATCACGAATATTTTACATCATAAAGTGCTTATTTCATAACCTTCAACCTAACAATAAGTATGGTTCATTCCAATCAAAAAAAAGCAAAAGGTAAACAAACATAGTATGCAGATGACATTGACATGTGTTAGTTCCATAGTAAGTTTGTTTACGTTTTGCTTTTTTTTGATTGGAGATTGGCTTTTGTTCATATGGACAGTCATATTCAGTTCAAACTGACAATGAGAATATGCGGTCTAACGGGGTACAGAGTGTAACAGTATAGGACAAAGAGCGTAACAATATAGGACAAAGAGCGTAACAATATGAGACAAAGAGTGTAACAATGTGGGACACAGAGAGTAAAATAAAATGTATTTAAGATTTCTTCCAGTAAGTACACAGACAGTACTTTCGTTCGTTAGTTTTTACTATCGGCTTGTTAGGCGTATTACTGCGTAGTGGTATAATATTTACCAGCAAATAGTATTAATTATATTTCTGGAATGTTTACATTGCATCGCCGCTATCGAGGTTTGACATCCCTACCAATTATTTGATGTTTGTATACTTAATTAAATATTATAGTTATCTTCTTAGTAATCTGAGTTAATAAACCTTTTGTAGACTCGATTGATTAAGCAGTGATTATATGTTTTGATTTATAATTTAGATTTTTCTCGTTTCTGTCATTAATTAAAAGAAGAGCCTTACAAACCTTTACCTATAAGTAGGAACTGGGGTTTCTATTCGCGAAACTGAACAATTTTCTATAGAAACGGTAAATGCGGATGAAAGCGGTAGATGGTACACAGTACAGTGATTTTTAACTAACAATAAGAATACAGAATACAGTAAGAACTGAATACAGTATGAACTGAACAACTTACCTTCAGGAATATACTGTATTCTTAGTAAAAAAATCATATAGTAACTGACGTTAACTGAAAATCGTTTCACTCATAAGCTTTTTATAGAAAGCGAAAAAAGAGATTTTGCTCCGATTTAACAAGTTTCTAATGGAAAACTGGAAAAAAAGTACTGACAATGCAAAGGGAAAATCGTGTTTCATGTCATGACTCAAAGTCTCAATGAAAATTACTATGGTAAACTATTCAAGATTCAGCAAATTACAATCCCTGTTTCATTTACCTCTTCCCAAGCCTTGTAACCTCACCCCAGCCACTAACCACGCGTCGTATCCTTATTTCACCAATACAATGTAGGAACGGAGTGAAATCGAGTGCCTCGAGTACCCCCCGTTCATTCTCTCGCATTTAGGTACTCGTGGGAAACTCAGAAGTGCAATGTTACGGGCGTAAAATGGAATGAGGCGTATTAAAAAAAGATGAACTAGGTATTTAATTTGTAAGTGTAATTATTAAGTTTGTATGGGCACGCTCTCTGTGAAATTAAGTTTTTTTGATTTTAATTAGTAACAGAGACATAGATTATAGAGTAAATGTGATGTTCATCCTGTTAGTACCTAATCCATGAAAAATAAAAAAAACTCAAATACTGAAATTTACGATATTATGTAAAGACTAAAATAAGGTTCGTTTGTTTATAAACTCTTTAATTGTACTAATCAGTATAACAACTCTATACAATTACGCTATATACAATTTTACACAAAGGATTTCCTTATCTCATGAGAGGATTTTTCCAGCCAATCTGTTTTAATCAACCGAAAGGACTTAATAAGGGACAAAGAAAACACGGTAACTATATCCTGTTATTTTATTATTGTTTATGTAATGTCTATTTTCCTAATAATACTCCCCCGCCTTCCGACGACACGGGAAATTAGACCTAATTTCCGTTAGAATAGGTGATCTGCAAAATAAGTTTCCGTCCATAGGAATTATGATAGAAATATAATGTTACCATCGACTTGATGGAAGAATTTAAAACTCAGAATATTCATATTATACATATACATCAATTTTTTAAATGTATAGTATGTATAAATGTCGATTTAAAAAAAATGTGTTAAGCATCTGCTTAAATGAACACATTTAGACGTTTTAAATTTGAGTGTTACTCTTATACCAAAAAACTTATTTAAAAAATGGAAGTTATTTACTACATTAATAAGAGTTTATAATTCATGCATCGTCGCTTGGGCAAAGTTACGTGTTTTGTCAAAACAGAGTGACGGAAGGGGCAAAATCGAGTGCCATACTTCGAGTTCAATTTGTTATATGGAGCTGTGGAGGCAGAGCTTAAGTGTTTGTAGCGAGAAATTGCGAGCGCATGGTTTTACCCGGAACGGGAAGAGAAGAGGTGTTTGAAAATTAATTAATGATTTTGAATATCAGTGAAATATAGTAAAAGCGACTACGTAAATAATCTAATAATGGACCTGCTTTGCGAAACATTCTGAATGTTTAGTTGGTTTAGAATATTACGGACATAATTGACCACGCTGCATACGTTAAAAACAACCGACTTCAATCGCAACAACTCCAATTTTGCTATGTTTTTGTTGATTTTCTCAAAAACTGCTGAATCGATTTCGATAAAATTTACATGGGACCACCTGTAAAGCAAGGTTCGGAACCGGTTAACAAATACCGGTTAATTTCGTTCGAATTTCGGTTAACGATTCCGTTCAGGTTAAAAACGGTTTCCAGCTTAACCGGTAAATTTGAATAAAATATCGGTTAATCAGGAAGCGGTTTTCTAACCGAAATAAGAACTAAATTAACCGGTTAAAACCAAACTTAGTCAAGTACAGGCGCGTCGCGCGGGTGCCACTGCCCGAGTCTTCTGCTCACTTTCTCGCACGCTTTCAATTGATTGCACGCGGCAAACATGCCTACAAAGTCGCATATTCTTCAAATTAACCGGTTAATTCCGTTCGAACGAAAAAATATCGGTTTTGGTTAAACCGGTTAAATATACCGGTAACCGAAACCTGAACGAAACCTTAACCGAAATTATTTCGATATAGGGGTCAATGACCAAAACCGGTATTTTCAAAAAACCGGTTTCCGAACCCTGCTGTAAAGTATACCCTTTTAAACAAAAAAAGAATTTTCCAAATCGGTTCAGGCGTCTTCGCCTGAAAAGGAGGAGGTTCCCAATTCGTCGAAAAAAAGATTCCGACGAATAGAGAACCTCCTCCTTTTTTTGAAGTCGGTAAAAAATAAGTTTACTATATCTTGACAGTGCAGAAATTAATTAAGAGTTTGGACAACGTTAGACATAACAGGTCGGTTCTCTGTCTTGTCTACCAAAACTAAAAAAAATACGGATCGAAAAACTGATAATTCACTGTTTAGGTTTTCTAGTTAAATATATTATGGATCCTGTATTAAATAATAAAATAAATAAATATTTAGGGAAAAATCACACTCTGTCATCTATACTTAAGATCCCCTGTATTACGGGAACCAAATAATTCAGTTTACATACACATATGTACGTTTAAATACACACATATAATACCCCCTCCTATATAGGTAGTGTTCAGTTTATATCATATTTTTTCCACTTCTTTTCTATGATTACTTTTTATTAACCATTATTTCTCATTTTATTAGTTTTGTTAGTTTGACTTTATTTGTGAGGACGTGAGTGTGACAATTATCGTGACACCATATTTAATGGGTAGCTTTGGAATAATTCCGGTTACTTCATTTTTATGGAACCAAGGAAAACACAATAATGAATTTTTCATTTATTTCACAGAAGTTTATCGCATATTTGTTACAGAATACACCCACGTCCCGATAAAGCCGGCGGGTGCGAGGGATTATTAAATATTTTCACTTGAGAAAAGGTAAAAATTGCGTCTGAGCTTTAAGAAATAGAATATCTGTGTCTTTTAGCGAGGGTTTTAAATTCATCCATTTGGAGCGACAGCAACTTGATTCGAATATAAAGAACTAAACCTTTCTAACTTAGCACAAACGTTTTGTCCAATCTTTGGGTAATTTAATATAAGTACTTCAGATGTATGTTTTTTCGTTTTATTTTTACCGACTGTAACCAAAACGGTTTGATGGCTTTTGGATTGCGAAGATTCGTCTTGACTCTTATTCATTCTGTTTTGTTAGTTAATTACGATAGTTAAGTTAATAAATGTACTAATCTGCTAAATATTCCGTGTCTGAAATATCAAAATGTTATATCGTCCGCGTCCGGTTGGTTCCAGAGATGATGAAGCCTTTTGAAAATGGTCAAACGAAATAATTGATTTAGAAAAAAAGCTAATTCATGTTTGTACGTTTACCGCTATGCTACACGAAAAATCGATGGCAATACTCCCCCCTAACTGCAAAACAAAAGGTTTCACTTTAATTATAATAGGTACCTTAAAGCAACTATGCATGCAATATATAGTCACTGTAGATCCCCAAAAAGCTCGTACACTCATAAACGTAAAACTCCAAGTAGACGGTTCGTGTCGGCCACACTTTGCCGTTTATCTGGTTAACGGCGCGTGCAGAAGTGCTCGCCTAAAAGCCGGTGGACAAAAAGACTGACACGTAAGTTGGTCCCCTACCATGTGGCCAAAATCGAGTGAGCTCCAAGTGAGAAAGATCTCTTTAATATTCTATTAGTTGGTATTTAAGAAAAAAATTGAAGTGAAAAGGATTTCTTTATTTATTTTGTTGGTTGATATTTTCAGTTAGTTTTTTAAAGCTTTTTAAACCACTGACTCGTCCTGAAAATATACAAGAGGTCGCTTCTGTATGCGTTTTCCAGTTCTATGCAGTGCCATAATCATTATTTTTATTTTATACTAAAGGCACAGATTATACATATAATTGAAGGCATCAATTTTGGCCACGATAGTTGTACGGAAACGACGACAAAGTTCAAAGTGCGGACATAATTCACGCATACATTAAATAATACATAGTATAAAATGTACACTGGCCCACAGAGATATCTGAACCCCTACTAAAGCTATTCGTGATACATGTTATATTACGGAGAGGTTCAGATATCTTTGTGGCTGTCTGTACAAGATTAGGTAAGAGAAGCACATTATTACCTAAACCACAGTAAATATATTTAAACAACAAATACATTTAATGCAGTATAGCCACTCCTGCCTCTCTCTAAGGCCGCGGCCTAGACGCCAGTGACAGCGACAGAGACAGCGACAGCGTAGTGACGTCTCTGAGTGTGCGCGATGTCGATACTTCGATATTTTCACAGTTATTCTTAGTAATAATGCTTAACACTAACTCAGTAGTTTACGTTCCTAACTATTGATCCGAGAGTCGTGGGTTCGATCCCCACCCAGGGAAAACATTCCTGTGATGATTTATTTATCACACATAACAAAACAAAAGGCGATTTCGGCAACTACCGAAGAATTATAAAGATCACAGTCGAAATCTAGAAGTTTTTATTACGAAGGATGACTGTGGAAATTTTCGATTGTATTCTACATAATATCAACATATCGTCACCTGAGTGCTTATTTGTTCAATCTCCTTAACCAACACTTTATACAACAAAGTTTTTACTGATTATTTCTCGCAAATTAAAGGATTTCTTACAGATTGCGTTTTCAACAGGTAATTATATTTTTAATGTTCTAAAGGTCTAAATTATAAGAATCATACACCAATCGACGGGAAATCGGATAATATGATAACTGCATTTAAAAGTAATTTTCGTTAATATGGTCGATTGGACAAATAAGCACTCAGGTGACGATATGTCAAAACGGAATTGGAATCGGACTTTCTTTATTATCTTATTATCTGTAACCATTTCTTCTACCCACATAACGAGATTAGACTGGTTGAATAATTAAAAAAAAAACGGCCAAGTGCGCGTCGGACTCGCCCATGAAGGGTTCAATAGCAGCAAGTAACATAATATAACAGTTTTTGTAGTTCGTTGTAGGTAAATTGCGGTTTACGATTTATGACGTATTAAAAAAACTACTTACTAGGTCTCGTTCAAACCAATTTTCGGTGGAAGTTTGCATGGTAATGTACATCACATATATTTTTTAGTTTTATCATTCTCTTATTTTAGAAGTTACAGGGGGGGGACACACATTTTACCATTTTGGAAGTGTCTTTCGCGCAAACTATTCAGTTGAGAAAAAAATGATATTAAAAACCTTAATATCATTTTTTAAGACCTATCCATAGATACCCCACAAGTATTTGATGAAAAAAAAATTTTTGAGTTTCAGTTCTAAATATAGGGAACCCCCAAAATGTGTTGTTTTTTTTCTATTTTTGTATGAAAATCTTAATGCGGTTCACAGAATACATCTACTTACCAAGTTTCAACAGTATAGTTCTTATAGTTTCGGAAAAAATACGGACGGACAGACAGACAGACAGACATGACGAATCCATAAGGGTTCCGTTTTTTGCCATTTGGCTACGGAACTCTAAAAAGAACATCCCTAAACGCGCGACCGCCGCTCGTATGTCGCTCGTCGCTTGTGTGTCGCCGACCGCGTCGCTGCCGTTCAAATCAAAACGACTCCATTCAAATCTAAGTAAACGATCAAGTCGCTCGTGTCGCGTTCGACGTCGCTGTCGCTGTCGCTGTCGCCGTCGCCGTCGCTGGCTTTCAGGCCGCGGCCTAAAGGCGACCTCATCCCCTGCGGGTAAGATCCGGTGACGGTTGCTAAATTGCAAGTCACGACAATGTAATATTATACAGGGTGTTAAAAAAGTGCGTTTGAGATTTCAAGGAGTTGCTCAGAATCGAGTATAGAATACAGGAAAAATATTGAAAAAATCCGCTCTACAATTTTTTTTTCACTTTTCCATACAAATGCTTGATTTACTGTCAGATTTACTAGGGCAATTTGAAAAAAAGTGCGGAGCAGATTTTTTAATTATTTTTCCTGTATTCTATACTTGATTCAGAGTAACCCCTTCAAATTTAAAACGCACTTTTTATAACACCCTGTATTGTATAATAGTAGTAGGTAATTATAACGCGACAGTTGTTTGGAGTATACACATACAGGTTGTGACTAAACTTTCAAAGCCATAAACTGACCTCAAAAGTCACCCTGAAACAAACGGTAGCGTTGCCATGTTGGTCACGTGTCTACACAGACAGGCAAACAGATAAAGCGGTGCACGCGATGTGTTTACTACACCCTGTGCAAGTCTGCATGTTTGCCCACCCTGTGTAAAAAGCCAGCGCTGACTGTTGCTGGTATCTACGTAATTTAATTGAAACAATATTTTGCAGACAATTAATCTATCAGTTCAGGATCAAGATGATTCTGACCGCATTTCGCACCGTAAAATCCATCGTAATCGTAAAAGCCGCTTTGGCTAAAGGTAGCAAAAATGAGACTGATAAACAGGTTGTTAAAAAAGTGCGTTGAAATTTTAATGGGTTATTCAGAATCAAGTATAGAATACAGGAAAAATATTTAAAAAAAATCCGCTCTTAATTTTTTTTACATTCCCATACTAAATTTCAATAGTGGATCAAAAATTTGTATGGTAAAAAAATAATATGGTAAAAAAAACAGATAAAAAAATTGTAGATCGGATTTTTCAAAATTTTTACTTTATTCTGAGTAAGCCCTTAAAACTTCAAACGCACTTTTTAACACTCTGTATACATGCATAATATATACTACATACAAACACCCAAAAAATACCCACCGCTTGAACCGTAAACAGTGGAAAATACCCTCTCAACATTTGGACTCTAAACAATTTCCAGTGATCGAATTATACATTCATTATGTTTGAATGGACAGTGGGCGTGCATATAGCTACCTACCATCTTCCTATGCCACATACAATGCACTGTTTGTAAACTCTACTCACCGTTTCCTATATTCTGAGTTGCATTGAATACTGCGCGACAAAGCAGGTCATTGCGTTGTGGAAAACAATAATATCTACACAAAAAGAATTGACAGACATCGTGGATCGTATTCTGTATCGTCAAAAGCTATATAAAAAGGAAAGAAAAGCCTCTAAGTAAGCCTGTCTGAATAACGCATTTTTACTTTCGAGTGACGAAGGAGTAAGGAAGTATTGTCATGGCAAAAAAATCGAACCTGAGATTTTGATGGGGATCGATTCTCTTGCACTTGCCCAAAAAACATAAAAATAATATATATATACAGGGTGTAACAGAAAGGTGTGACAATACTTCAAGGTTGGCTTTTCATACAAACTTGGTTCGCCAGCTGATCGATTTGTATGAAAAGTCCAAAAAAATTTTTGCGATTTATACATATATGTATGTGTGTGAGTGTGTGTTTGTCCGTCCCGGTCTCTAGCTCCAAGACTACTGGACGGATTTGGATGAAATTTAGGTTAAAGCAATATTTTGTTAATATCTCCAGCCGTTTTCTTATTTTTTTAATATCGTCATTTTTTTAGGGTTGCCACCATAGTAAATAAACACCTTTAATGTTTTTGCTTAAAAATGGCTCTAACGATTTTGATGAAACTTTGTACAATATCATATTTCTATACAAGCTAGTACAGAAGATAGTTGATTACTCTGGGAAAAATCTGGTTCTGATACCTTCCATACAAAAATACGTTTTTTGTTAATTTTGCTCAAAAATGGCTCTAACGATTTTGATGAAACTTTGTACAACACAATTTTTATTATATAACCTATTACATTAGATAGTTGGTTACTCTGGAAAAAAATCTGGTTCTGATACCTTCCATACAAAATTAAAATTTTTGTTATTTTTTCTCAAAAATAGCTATAACAATTTTAATAAAACTTTGTACCTTTTAACTACTTTATATGGCCTACTATATTAGATAATAAATTATTCCGGGCCATACCAGGATAAGGTACCTCCTATACAAAACAACATTTTTAATTTGTGAATTCTATCACTTGGAACTAATTATTAATGTTTATTGCTAATTTATGTTAAGCGATGAAAATACTGTGTATACCAGATGATATATAAGGAATTCGTGAGAAAGTGTGCACAGCGTGGCTGTACAATTTTTTAAAGAAGGAAACATTATGAGTTTAAAGCAAATGAAGTCCATACACGATGTGTTAGGTAACTAAATACAAAAAAAGCGGCCAAGTGCGAGTCGGACTCGCCCATAAAGGGTTCCGTAGCAGCAAGTAACATAACATAAAAGTTCTTGTAGTTCGTTGTAGGTAAATTGCGGTTTGCGATTTATGACGTATTAAAAAAAACTACTTACTATTGTAGATTTCGTTCAAACCAATTTTTGGTGGAAGTTTGCATGGTAATGTACATCATATATTTTTTTTAGTTTTATCATTCTCTTATTTTAGAAGTTACAGGGGGGGGACACATTTTACCACTTTGGAAATGTCTCTCGCGCAAACTTTTCAGTTTAGAAAAAAATGATATTAGAAACCTCAATATCATTTTTGAAGACCTATCCATAGATACTCGTATGGGTTTGATGAAAAAACAATTTTTGAGTTTCAGTTCTAAGTATGGGGAACCCCCAAAATGTATAGTTTTTTTTCTATTTTTGTGTGAAAATCTTTATGCGGTTTACAGAATACATCTACTTACCAAGTTTCAACAGTATAGTTCTTATAGTTTCGGAATAAAGTGGCTGTGACATACGGACGGACAGACAGACAGACAGACAGACAGACAGAGAGACAGACATGACGAATCCATAAGGGTTCCGTTTTTTGCCATTTGGCTACGGAACCCTAAAAACGGTTTTGGTTCATTGAACGTCAATGATATTTTACTATTGATAGAACGTACATATATTTTCGTATCACGCGCTGAAATTATTGTAATCTGTGACATAGTGCTTTCAAGCAGATTCGCTTGAAAACACCATGTCACAGATTACAATAATAGATAGTTACTCTTATATTTAGTAATTTATTCAGAAGAAGAGTAATTGTTTTTTTTTTTCTGTTTACCTATGTATGAATATTTGTTTGGCTGGTGTGAAGTTCGCTACATTTGTAAGTTAGCGTTTTTGACTGCTTGGCGCAGGGTAGTAGGTTTGATTCCCAATCAGGGCATAACATGTGTGAGTAGGTAGATAAGTATATCAGTCAGTAGATGCATACGTATGTATATCAGTCTCTGATGCATATATGCACGTTTAAGTCTATCTGGTGGGACATTAGTCAAGTTATCTACCATAGCAATTTGATTCACCCATTCTGGGACATCCTGTATAAGGTACTTAATATCTAACAACAGTCTTACAATTGTCCACGTTTTTGAGGTGCAATCATTTGATGCTCAGTATTTTAAGATGGCTAGAGATACTTTATATCGATAAAAATATTTTTGTGTTTATTTGAAGGGGTGGAATGGAAAACGTTTGGAGGTGACAGCTTTGAGAGGGATAAAGTATCGCAGTAACGAGATCTTGAATTTATTTAACAGACAGAAATATGAATAAAGCAGTCTTTCTTCAGGTAAAAGATCTTTGAAATAATATGTCAAACTGTCGTTTACAGTTACTTGTTACTTGAGTTTTCAACAAATCCCACTGATGTCAAATTACGTTCATTAAAAAAAGAAATAAGTATATTTTATTTATATCACATTTGAAATACAAAACTAATTTCGAAAAGGCAATGACAAATTTTGATCGATTAATTACAGCCCTAACATAGGCAACTTTAGAAAGACCTTAACAGGCACGGATCACGTAGTTACAAAGGAAATATCTAGTTTAAATACTCTTTGACCACGCGGCACAAGGCATGCGTTGAGAGACTCGTATTATCTCTTTTTCTGATGCAGCTACAATGTCAGCGTTGAAGAAAAATCAGTCTGAGGCTTCTTATGATCTTAAAACTGTTACTAATATGTACTTTTACAGATTGGTTCTTACAAATAATTCATTCCATATCATGTCGAGTCTCTCGTATGCTCATACGGAACAGCTTTTGTTAAATAACTTTTAGTTAATAACTATACTTCAATCAAAAAAATGGATATAAAATTCCCTTATAAATTAGGCCAACCAGCCATTGATTTGTATGAAAAGTCTAAAATTTTTAGAATAAACCTCCTGTTTGTTGCATACCATGACAAGAGCTGCATCTACCGAGTTATACATACGTATATTTTGACATGCAACCACAGAGCGATTACAATTTCCACAAATTGCAACTGCAATTATCTGCTATCGGATGTCGACACGTCGATAGTGCTCGAATTTCAATGGCATCACATCTCACAATGACAGAGCATGTACCTACCTGCCTTTGCAGGATTAACGACTCTGAATAAATTAAGATCCACGGTAGGTAATGTATCTATTGATGTATTGTAGATACATAAAGTGTGGCGTTTACCAGATTACATAAGCAGAGGTGCTTTTGAGTGTATGAATATATTTCCGTTTCATAATTTATAAATAACTAAATGAAAATAAAAAAAAAACGCAAGCGGTGAAAATTAAAAAATAACAAATGAAAAGAAAACCTTCAAGAAAAGAGCGTAGGTACTCCCATATCAAAGGCCGGCAACGCACTTGTGCTTCTCTGGTGTTGCGGGTGTCTATGGGCGGCGGTGATCGCTCATCATCAGGTGATCCGTCTCCTCGTTTGCCACCTATGCCATAAAAAAAACGCTAGCGTTAACAAAGGAGGAGGAAGAACATCACAGAGCAAGAAAATTGCAGCAGTTGAAGAAAAGCATGAATTTATAATACCTGTCTTTCACAGCATTAAAGTTGTGAGATTCATATGTGCCAGATCGATATGTATTTCATATCATGTAATAGATTTTTTTATTTAAAAAATATGCCTTTTTTTCAAACCACTGAAAATAGGTAGGTGATTTATAAACTCTGTTTAAAATCCACGTGTCTTTCTTAGTCTGTGGCAAATTTTATTAATAAACTTATGCGAAGGGCTTATACAATAAATAGTGGATAAAAAATGTTTCACTACTATATATAGTTTTAAATACCTAGTTATAGGGTAATATTAAAGTTCTTTACATTGAAAAACTTGATTCTGTTTTGGCCTGAGAACGATGCATCAAACTGTCTGTTACTTTCTGGTCTATAGCAGGACCTGTATGCTCCGTATGCCTGCAACATGTCTGCGGTGAGGGTCATTGAATGGACAGCGGATTATCGATGCGCTCTCGCTGCCGGATTGTCCGACTCCATCCGACCCGAGATGGGAAGTCAGAGAGTACGGCAGCCAATCCGACTGACACTGATTGGTGCTGGGAAATGCGAGGTTACATGTGATACGAAACGTTGTGGAATTCTGTAGTGTGTAAGTACGTGGAATTAAAGTATTTTAGTGGAAGTCTTTCGGCTAATGTGATTCGAACACATAAAAAATAAACGTTTAAGCTTTTAAATTGTTTCAAACAAGGTATCGCTGTAGCAATTAAGAGGCGAATATATGAATCGGTTTGTATTTTTTTGGATATATTTTGCGGAAATATTGTAATATAACATCCGTTAGACAAAAGTTATTATTTATTAGTTATGCCATGCTCTTCTCGGTGGAGCAAACGCCATTGTGTTCTGTCCCTGGCCAACGGTTTTAGGACCTAGGACACGACCTCCATTTTAGCATCATGAAAAAAAAAACAGTGATACCAATTACCTTCATTGCGCGCATATGTATTATAAACTTAAATCCTTAGCTTTATTGCACAACCAAGTAAATGATCTCAATTTAAAATGTCAAAGTAATAAAGTCACGACACGGTTTCAAGTATACTGGTGCAATTCCAGTACATATTAGCCTGCGGTGGGAACAAACGACCGTCACATTTCTTCTAGATTTATTTCCAGGGCCGTAGGTAGCGGAAAAAAGGGCTTAGTAGGATTGCAGCACCCCCAAAAGCTCAGGCAAAGAAGTTTTATATCGTCGCTCTGCGGGGTGCATGTCTGTGGCTCAGGGATACGGAGGGACGAAACCGGAGGGTATGTAACCGTTTTTTTGTAAGAAATAAATGTTATGTTTTAAATTGGTTCACTAAGTATTTTCATGAGAAGTTTTAAATGATATGTATTCCTTCAATAATATAAAATGAATTGTGATCAGTAAATCCACGAAATTACGTAGCTCTACAAATCAAATAATTATTACATTAGAATTTAGCTAGGGTTGAAATTAACAACGAGATTTTAATTCTTTTTAATATTTTCCTACCATATTGTGTGCAGAATTAGAGCCTAGGTGGCTAACTAGATACGCCCCTGGATTATCGCCGACATAAACATTTTCTTCCTTTTCTGTTTACAAAAACCTCCCCCGTAATGAAATTATTCCGGCACTTTAAAAAGAAACCCTTTGTGAGTGAGTTTAGCGATGATTAATTAGCATTTTTTCACGGTGGATTATCCTAAACCACACAATGATTGATGCGATTGTAATATGAGAATGATTGTTTATAATGTAAGGTATAATAAAATGGGGAACAGAGAGACAGTAAGCTTCGCTTCCCTCCGCCCCAGTTGGTTTTTAATAACAGGTGCCAATTTACGCAGATCGGCGAAGGCAAATAAGACAGAAATAGACAATTAAAACGCAGTAGCGCGGACGAATCATGTCGTTGCTTAGAACATTATGCAATTGACATAAATGACGTATCGCGTCAGTCTTTTCGATACACACCGTATTTCTGTTAGAGAACTAACTAAACAGTTGTAGTCCAAGAACTGGTTATTAAATTATTAAAACACTTGTGTCACATAGTTCAAAATTTTCAGAGTTAAATTGGCGCTTAAGATATTCTTATATAGATATAAGTTGTGAGTAATTAGTTTTATATATCTTTTGAAAATTATTTTTCCAGATCATAATTATATGTGTTAGCAGTAAATAAATTCTTTATTGCTTTCATGAGTGCTAGTAAAGGTGTTACATAAAAGTTATTAAAGTACACATCAGACCCTGAGAGGGCACAGCAAATATCTTAAAATAACTAGGTTTAACAAATAGTAATAATATTTTCAGACACAGTGGTCTAGTTTAACAGGAAATATTCCTAAATTATAGTTATAAAAAATGTTTTTGGTATTTTTTCTCATCGAATTCTTGTAAAGAGTAAAAACAATTATTTATAAGATATTTCGTAAGTTCATTTTTTAACCTCCCCCCCCCCATTCCCCCCAACCCCCCATCACATTTCAAAGTTCGGCAACGCACTTGCGACTCCTCTGGTGTTGCGGGTGTCTATGGGTGGCAGTAATCGCTTACCATCAGGTGATCCGTCTGCTCGTTTGCCACCTATCACATAAAAAAAACTGTTGAATTTCAATACTTTCTTCTAAATCTTTAATATTTTTTTCTAGCGTAATTTGATTAATGCTATCAAGCCATTAAAAAAACAAGTCTCGCAATGTCGATGTCGGATCAATATTGTTGTACGGTCTTAATTTTCCCATTCCCATCCCATACCCATAACTCAATTATTCGCCGACCCTACCTAACTGTCAGTTATGGCCGATTTGCGGACGCTACAAATGTGTTATCCATAGATACCGAAATACCTACGAATTTCCATTTTTAACCGACTTCAAAAAAAAGGCCTAGGAGGTTCTCAATTCGCCGGAATCTTTTTTTTTTTATGTTTGTTCACCGATTACTCGAAGACGCCTGAACCGATTTGGAAAATTCTTTTTTTGTTTGAAAGGGTATACTTCACAGGTGGTCCCATATAAATTTTATCGAAATCGATTCAGCGGTTTTTGAGAAAATCAACAAAAACATATCAAAATTGGAGTTGTTGCGATTGAAGTCGGTTGTTTTTAACGTATTCAGCGTGGTCAATTATTATGTAAAGCCCGCGTCTTCCTGTATTTATAGTTACCTAGGATATAGTTACAGAATGGCGGTTACTCCACCGACAAGAGCCTAGCTCTTAAAATAAAGAAGAAGGATATAGTTGGTAATAGTGCAGTTGTAGTATAGAAGTAAATCAAAAATCCTCTCTACCCTTTTACGTCTAGTTCAGGCGAATTACTACAAAAAAACTAAAAATAGCTTAGATTTTATTTTGAGCACAGTCTATTTAAAAATCACCTTTAGACATTAGTATTTTTAGCATTCAGGAAAAGCCCCTTTGCCTCTTCGCCTTTTAATCCACTAAAAAGATTTCCGTGTATTCCATCCCACGCGTTAATGTACAACCAAATAACTGGAATTCTCGCTAAGTCGCCTGGAAAAGAGGAATCGGAATACTCGTCTGATGATAATATAACTTACTTGGCTTAATGTAGCTTCCAACAATTATACATATAAGTATACGTATATATATGTAAAATTAAATAAAACAAATGCATTTCTGTTCATTTATTTCATTTACTTACCTTACTAAAATATTTTTATACAGAACATAATAAAGGGTATTTAATAACTGCGATTTAGACATAAGACACATCAACATAAGCTTGCATCAATAATAAATAAGTACATGCAAGTTTATATTCATAGAAAAGACATCGACGAGGTCTACAAGTTCTGCAAAGACACGTAGGAAAATCCAAGTAAAAGCAATAGAATACAAAAGACTGCATCAAGGATACTGAACGCTGGAGACAACAAGGACTGCGATTTTGTCGTAGCACCACAGATAAGACATCAACGGGAACTGCAATTTTTACATACACCCATAGAAAAGATATCAACGAAAACTGCAAGTTTTGCGTAATCATATAAAATTTTAAAATTGTATTCTTTGAATCTTCTGGATGAATAAATTAAATGATTTTTTTTGTAGGGTACTTAGTTAAATAAAGAATCTTAGCTATAAGTCTTTGGTCTTCCGTTCTCAAAGTTTCGACACTGCTTTTTTAGTATTACGTAGAAAAGTCTAAAAAAACTATGCAGCACTCGTTGATGTCTTTGTAGGCGAGATTTTTCACTTGAACCATGATCTAAACACGAATAAAAAAAAATTTAAAATGCAGTCTAACTCTATTTAAGACATCGTTGTTCCTTTGATATTTTATTTTATTCTTTTATTTATGACAATCATTATTTAATTATCTTTATAATAATAATAATATCTTTATAATATATCTTTTGTGTTCTACTGCCCTTACTTCTTCTTTTTCTTATCGTGTGGGACTGTGGGATAATTAACTTTCTACCCAATTGCCTGGTATTGCACTTAGCATTACTCACGGTGACATGTAGGTTACTAAGATTTATAGTATATAGTATGGACACTCCCTGCTTCTCTCTGAAGGGTCACTCCCCCCCCCCACCCCTAGAGTTTGGCGAACCAAAGACAATTTTATTTTCATAAAGAGAGGGAATGGCTTCTAAAGCTAGACAGCCTTGTCTCATGTATACAGCATTCACATCATTAAAAATGTCTATAGTAAAAGTCTGTCGTTTTGTTCATATCTGTCTTACTGTTTTGTACTGTTTTTGGAAATAATAATTACTAAAAACGTTAACATTACAAAAATAAGTGTAAAATACGACAAGGCGGTATGACCGAGAAGCCTTAGTCTAAGCAGCCCTAAATACTCACACACACATTAACACGTGTACAGACATGAAGAAGTGTCAAATATCAATGTACTAGTAAACGATAACGCGATATTTGTACGAAGTGTCTGGGGTGTGACATACACCTATGGACAAGTGCAACAATACCTTAATCCATATCTAGTAATCAGATGGGCAAGGTTTCTCACGATGTTTTCATATACAGTTAAAGCAATAGGTGTGACAAAGTATGTAAGTTTCGTAAAAACTTATTGGTAACGGCCAGGATTTTCACCCGAAATCGTTTGGTTAGGAGGTCGATCGAAGCTACGACACGCTTCCCATAGACAAAAATACTAAAAAGATAAAAAAACAACCATTGTTCTAGATGGCAATATTAAATGAATAACTAATGAAGACGAATGAATCTATAGTCTAGATTTATCGTGATTATGCTCCTTTGTATAATATACCTAACAAAATGACGATGTAAATAAAATAGGACAATCATTAATTGTAATGCATTTTTACACAAATATGCCGCTAACATAGATTTCTCGTAACCAATAAACTGTTATCCAAGCAGCCACCTGTTTCCATTAGCCCCCTGAAGATACCATTTGCCCCCATCAAGTTTCCATCTACCCCCTAAGTGCCTCGAAGATCAAACCTCCCATTCGGCCGCGTTTGCCGCTAACTCAGTTACCCTCAAAGACTTCGCCTCTGTATTTGCTATTTTCTTAACACTAAGCGTATCTGGTGTAAGATTTATAGTTGAAAGACGTTGTTACGATCTATTTTTGTTTAAATATACGTATAAATATCCGAGAAAATCACACACGGTAATCTAGTCCCGAAATAGGATTCCCTGTATTTTAAGTCCCCTACAGGTTTTCGAAAAGCATTCGACCGCAGAACGACTCTCCTGAAAATTGTATACTTTTTTAATCTGCTTGAATGAACTTCAGCCCGGTGAACGTTTGACCGAATGAACGTTTTATTTCGCTGTGGTTTAAAATAGAGACTGATATATAGGTACATATATACGTTTAAATACATAGGTAGGTACATATATAAAATACACCCAAACACAGAGCAAACAAATCTACTTATAACAGAAATGTTTGCCCTGGGCGGGAATCAAACCCACGACCATTGCATGGGTAATCACTGAGTCAGTCTTTATGAGGTTTTTCATTATTTTTAATTTTGTGTATTTAGGGTCGTTAAATTGGAACCAAATACCTATTCATTATTCTCACCACGAATTTGGGTGAAATGAATCACTATAACATTTTAAATACCTAGGTATAAAAAAACGATAATTATAAAGAAACAATAAATCTTTGAATGCTAATTCATTCATAAATCGTTGAATGCCAATCTCTAACATATACCTATATAATCAGTAATTTTTGTTTGTGATGCCTTTTTTAAATTAATATAGGTATCTTGCCGACGCTCTAAAAAGCTGCTGTACAAATTATGTTTGCCTGCACAACCGGCATTTTGTCACTACTTGTTACTGTGCACCGGGGAAGCATTTGTGTAACTTAATTACTGTTAAGACGGCGTCTTACAGTTTAATCGAATGAGACTTAATGAAATGAGGCAACTCCAACACAATCGGTTTGTTTAATAATTAATCGATTTTTCGTCATAAATTCGCTTCGCTTGGTTTGCTTGCAAAGAAACTGATAACGGAAAATCAAGGCCTCAGTTGATAATTATTTTGGCATAATAATAGCAAAATTTTATAAGGAGACTTCAAAGGTACTTAACTAACGAATCCGTTTCAATAAAATAAAAAATAAACTCAAAAAAAGAACCATGAATTTAGTGAAATACATACCTGTTATCTTTAACTACTCAAACCAAATCAACACACATGCTTAAACAAAGATAGTATGATCACTTTACTAGAGTAGAAACTCCTTTGTTTAAAAACTACAGTTCAAATATGCCTGTGACAGCACAGAGACAAAAGAGATGTTATGGTTTATTATTTTTTAATTTGATACAGATGTGGCATAGAGAACAGACGCGGGTAGGACGCGTCGCGGCGCGCCGAGCACTGGCCGTTGCGAAGCGAGGTGCGCCGTTGCCTGCCAACGCGAAACCTGAAAGATGAGGGACTCGCAGATGGGATGGGGTGGATGGAGCCCTATACTATGCCTATAGTGGTCAATGGGTTTGAGTGGAAATCCTTTTGTTAACTTGGCATGGTGATCGTTGGTGCATGTCGAGAGAAAGAGATCGGTCGCTTCTTATTGCTCCATCATAATTGCAAACATAAAAAACATGGTAATATTATTCTTGTTGTACTCAGCCGTAAGCCCGATTTACACATTGACAAGTGCTTAGTGCGAGTGGCAGTGGCAAGTAGATACTGTCAAGTGTCAAGTAGCTATTCAATATCCATTAGTGGAAGTGGCTTACTAAAGCTAAAATTCGTCGATTGATGTAAGTATTAAAGTAGATTAATTACTGCCCAATATTTAGTTACACATTATTTATTTAATGGAAATTTTTATTCAGTTAATAATAAAATATATTTTTTATATTTTCCGGCCTCCGGTAATGATTGGCTGGAAACATTTCGTTCTCATTTCCTTCAAATCAATTCCAGATTCCAGATTTCAGTGCGGCATAGTCGGCTCTGCAAGCTACATAGTGTTTGCCATTGAGCGTGGTGAGGGCGGGCGGGCGGTATTCGATTCGCAGCCCGCCCGCCCGTGCGCCCTATACCTTTGTTTTGCCGACATCGAAGGCTGGATGGGTTCTGGTCATCGTTATGTGCTCTGAAAGTATTCCTAGTACCCTTAAAATTGCTAACTACGAGCTACGTAGGTTGAAAAATCCGTTTTACCAAGTGAAAAAACAGCGATTGATAAAGGCTTTCATTTAAGAAAGGTTTTATATCTGATCATCATAATTAACTCAAAAAGCGATCATACTGGAGTAGGCACAAAAACCTCAAATTGAAATATCTACGTACCTTTCGTCAGAGATTTAAAATTAATATCGCATAAGTTTGTTTCTGTTCAACGTTGAGTTTGCTCTGAAAGCATTATTGAAATTTCAAAAATAATTAATTGCGTAGGTGGGTAAAATTTGTTCAAGTTAAATATGTACTGTAACCTTTAGCATAGATGTTATCTCATACCTTTGTAATTAAAACTGGTAACGTAGGCTTCTTTTTGTTTTAATATGTAAATATTAGTTACACAAAAAAAATGGCTTTTTCAGAAATTTATTAATTATCTACCTATTTTATTTTGTACTATATTTTATTTTTTGCTAATGTGTTTTGTATAGTACAGTGAAAATAGTACAAAAAGCGGTTACTAAAAATAATGTATAACTGGACTGGTCCACAGCTATTCATCTCGTTACATGTCGGCTCATTTGCTCTCGCCAACAAATCATAATCGTGGGGAGGCGGGGGAGGGTAACCCGGAGGAGGAGTAAGGAATTACAGAGCGATTTTTAATCGAAAAATGTTCCTGAATGGAGGCCATATTTGTAAACCCATACCGAAAAAATAAAAAAAAAGGTTCGTTGAGCTATTTTTAACTTTCTACATTAGTCGGAGTACCTTGTAGTGGATATACCTACTGAAATTGCTGGAATGATGGGAGCTTTTTTTGTTATTTTCCTCTGAACATTTTACCCTGTGTTAGTAAAATTGAGATCGCTTTATCTATAAAAGGATGACTATTTTAAGAAGTTTGAATTGGTCAGGAATTTGTGGTACTATCCTTACTAATATTTTTAATGTAAAAGTGAGTTAGAGTGTTTATTTTTTTTTGTTTGTTTTTCCTTAACATCGCAATGACATCGCACAACATGATTTTTTGCACAGAAATTTATAGATGACGGGGTCAAAATTGATTTATCCAGAAATATTATCGGATACTCGCCGCGAGAATATCACCCTGAAAATAATACAACTAATGAAAGCAACACTTCTAATAATATATAAATATTATAAATTATACATATAAATCTCTTAATTAATTTGTAAGTACTCCTATTCAAAGTGCAGACTAGTGCAGGAGGTAAATGAACGGTTATTAAAATCGATGTAGCAAGATTTATTGAGGGGAGGTTCCAATGGGAAATCAAGGGAAAGTTGGACAATAACTGCCAAGAATAATGTGTCGGCGAGCAGTAAGTTCCTTTAGCTCCGGAAGCGATTCGCTGGGGTTGTGTTGGAAAAGTATGATGAATTTGTTTATGCGGATAATAAGTTCTAATTTAAAAAAAGCCTTTTATTACTGATAGTTACATCCTTGTCGTATTTTAATTAATATTTTTTTACTAAACATAAATTCTGTCTGATCTTTTGGCGAAGGCCTCCTCCAGTCTCTTCCATTCTTCTCTCCTTCTTACAGTCCTAGTCCATGTAATTCCTATAATTTTTTGAGGTCTTTTTCCCATCTTATTTTTTGTCTACACCTGCTTTTTTTCCCGTCTCTGGGGTACCACTCTGTAGCTTTTTAGAACGCTAGTTCGACAAGTGCTATCAACACAATACTATCCATAATTTTTTAAGGTTACTTATTCAAGTTTTCTTTTCTAATAAATAATAATTGTACAGCCACGCTGCGCATAATGTTTAATTTCTACCAGTATAAGGTCCTTATACTGTGCTTTCATATACCTATAACGACTATTTGTTCTAAGAGCTAACTCATACACCCGGTAAGTTCCTGCAAGTCAGACAGGTCATCCGCCCATCCGTGCTAAATGGAAGTGTAAAGAGAAGAAATGCCCAAAAATCCCACTATAGTAAAAAAAAAGATTGGCTATAACGTTGGCCAAGAACAAATAAATCTAGCGAAGAATTTACCTTTTTCTTTAAAAACAAAACATATCGACCTCACTGCAGGAGCACGGCTATTTCTATACATATGGGGGTCAAGTCCGAATTGGTGGAGATTGTGGTGGGACAGTAGCCAACCAGTGCCGGAAGTTTTCAGGTCACTTATAAAGCCTCCAACATGACTTAACGACACCCATTTAGTGGGAGCAGCCGGCACCAACGGCTTAACGGGGTTTACGAAGCACGAAAATGGTCGACACCAATGCCAATAACAATCAAACCCATCTAGGTTATGACCGTGTCTGTAGTCAGTTAACCTGCATGATTAGGCGACCACGCAAACCCCACTGAATCATGATTGCTTCAGATTTTTATTAATTATTATTGCATTAATTGCTGGATGCGAGCCGCACAGGACCGTTCAGTGTGGAAATCCTTGGGGGAGGCCTTTGTCCAGCAGTGGACGTCTTTCGGCTGATAGATAGAATTATTATTATTTACCTTTCTGTATAGTTCTTGTCTTATCTATGTATAGTTCATTCTAATAAAAAAACAAAAGGTAAACAAACTTAGTAGGAAATGGACGTTGACATGTGTCAGTTCCATAGTAAGTTTTTGTACCTTTTGCGTTTTCTTGATTGAAACAAGGTATATCTATTCGTTCTTCAAATATGTCCATAAAGCTTTTATGAAAGCACATTTATGTAAAATGTTGTAAATTTTATTCTGTCATTCAATTATTCACTCACTGTTTGGTTTTTGTTTAGTGAGCAGTTTATTACTAAGGCATATGAAAGTCAACAAGGACGTTTGTTCAGGGGCAACGAGGACGTTTTCTTCCAATGTCGCCGTTGTAATTCATGTATTTAGGCACATTATACCGCACATGTAAGCACAATTTTTTTTATATTTATATTTTTTTATTTGTTGTATTTATTCAACCCTTATGGCTGGACTTTACTTAACGTTTAAAAGGTTAAATAGGACACACTCATGTGTTGTTTATTTATAAAATTTACTTATTGCGTCTAGACGTTGTGATGGACGCATACCATGTTTTTATACCACATAAGCTGCAATTATAAAAACGACAATAAATTTATTAATCTTGGGCATAATTTGGTAGTTTGACCAAAGTATTGTATTTCGTCTCTTTGTGTTTTCAAAGTCGGGCTTTCCCAAAAAATATTTGTAAGTAGGCATTTAATTTGTTATAAAGCTCTTTCATCCGAACAACTGAAAGGAAAACTTAATAAAGTTCTACCGACTTACCAATTGTTACATCTTAGATCAAAAACATTTCTTCTAGATCTTAGAGAAAACATGTTCAAAGGTACATATGTACTAAAAAAACGTGGTTCATCCTAAAAGATTTGCAATAAGCTTGTGGCTTATAAAAGAGCGGTCGTTGGTCAGTGTCATCGACGCAATCACGCAGGTTAACTGACTACAAACTCGGTCACAACCTGGATGGGTTTGACACTTAGTCAAAGTATTCTGTGCTATTAGTGGCATTTCTTTCGACCGTTTTCGTGCTTCGCAAAGCACGTTAAGCCCTTGATGCCAGCTGCTTGCTATCACTAGATGACAGTTGTTAAGCCATGTCGAAGGTCTTATAGGCAGGTTGAAAATTTCTGACACTAGGATGGCAACTAGCCCCACAACCTCCACCAATCCGGACTTGGTCTCATGGAATATGGAGCCTTCCCAATGCGTGGCACAGACTTAACCATGCCTCTATGGGTTGTGAACGAATGATACGTACCGACTTATTCTAAATCTAGGACGAGACAGGATGGTCAATCATTAGGAGTTAACATTTAACTAATTTAGGAAATCGGGAGGCTTCGTCCACTTGTATTAAGTCCTTGTCAGTTTCTATTTTCGTCCATTTCACGCGAAATATCGGTTTTCTAGATAACAGCCTCTTGTTCCCCTGGCGTTTCGTGCGTCATACCTTTCTGCAGAATTAAATTTATATGAGAAGAAATCAGACAGAATAATTTCTAGTAAAGCTCGCACGGTTATGTTACGAATAGATATTGTTACGACAGGATTTTTCACTTTTATAACTTCCATGGATGAGTCGAGTTATATCAGGTACATATTCCTGCTTCTACTTCATAGTCGCGATGCATAACAAAAGATAAAGGCATTCTTTCAGGTAGCCTTTTACCCATTAAACTGAACAACTTTTGTTCGATGACTTTGCTGAAACCGTAATTTTCATACAGATCGATCACCTCATTGGCCAAATTTGTAAAATTTTTTGTGATTTTCAGCACAGTGGTTAAACAAAATTGTTTATTTTAAAGTTCTCTCTCTCGCCTTTAAGTACCCATTGCTTTTTGTTGTACACTTTAATAATATTAAGTCTACATGAGCTCATTGCTTATGGCTCTAACAACACAAATAGCACAGTATATACATCCCTCACATCCCTGGGGCTTCAGTGTTTAACGTCTTTTAATCCTCCACCAATCCGGACTTGGCCCCCGTGTGTGGAGTATGGCCTAACATTGCCCGTGTCCCTGCAGTGAGTACATAATGGGTTGTTAACAGCGTCCTTAAAACTGTTGTCATGTCAATTGGTATTATAATTCTTTTTTTTTTCAGTATTTCGATTCAATATATTCATTGTCTATTCAATATCTTCTATTTACCTTGTCAGAATGGATCTCTAGTCCTGGCAACCATTATTCATTCGCTTATCCTTTTGTCCGTTAGAGCGGGACTCCCTTAAGAATTCCACATTCAACTGAAGTGGAGCTATTCTGAGTGGAGTGATCGAGATCCATGGCATGTACCTATAGGAATACCAATGAGTAAGTATACATATAATGTACATCCACGCAACAAAGCTAAATCGATTTACGAAACTTTAGACTCAAGAAGAATTGAGATTAAAAAATAAGAAAAAAAGATAAGTAGGTATAATACTTATTTATTAACCGACTTCAAAAAAAGGAGGAGGTTCTCAATTCGTCGGAATCTTTTTTTTTATGTATGTTCACCGATTACTCGAAGACGCCTGAACCGATTTGGAAAATTCTTTTTTTATTTAAAAGGGTATATACTTCACAGGTGGTCCCATATAAATTTTATCGAAATCGATTCAGCGGTTTTTGAGAAAATCAACAAAAACATAGCAAATTTGGAGTTGTTGCGATTGAAGTCGGTTGTTTTTAACGTATTCAGCGTGGTCAATTATTTAAATTGCAAAACATCTTTATTCAGTGTCTCAAAGTCAAAATATGTTTATTCGAATTTGGCAGCATTGCACACAGTTCTCAGGTCATTTTTTAAACTACCTCATACGCAGTTCCTAGCACTTGGACATTAACATCTAATTACATAGGAAAGTACTTATAAGCCAAGCAAAAAGTCAATAAATGTATGTGCACTACACTGCAAAATGGCCCCACTCAGTATTACCTAGTTGTAACAAACAGAATGCTGCTACAACGACGCGAAGCCTCGACTAGGCGGATCCTCTACCGTGCCTGCAGATGTAAAATAAGTTTGAAGTGAACTCATGGATTTCTAAAAGTTAGTCTACATAGGTTGATATACATATAGGTATACTCATATATCTAGCGGTTTCCTCGCTGCCGACTCGCTTTATACAGCCAAGTTTGAAATAAAGTTGTAATAGTTTTCTAATAGGGAAGCACACTTCAATGAAGCTTTTGCGACTATCGCCAGAGCGCGGTTCCAGTTTTATTCGCGTGAGAAAAGAGCATCTTACTTTTGTACTCAAATAAGACTTAAAGATTTTGAAGCTAAGATACTTTGCTTTGGTCATGAGAATTTGGTTACATAGATTTCATTGGTCGATAACAAATTTAAACTGAATTATTATATTTATTTCTTTGTTGTTGCATTTTCATCTCTTTCATACTGTTTTGATAGAGCAAACTGAACAGACTTTAATTTCATTCATATTTCAGTGAAGTCCTTTCACACAACACATGCCGGAACAGCGAAAGGCCACCGGGAGAGTGCTCGATTTTTAACGAGCGCGTGAGAACTCTCGACCCTCACTCGACTCTCGACAGCATGGGACGACTGCCAGTGGGTACAGCGCCGTTGTTCCGGTAATTTCGAGCACGTTTCATATTTGAGGTGTATGAGGAAATAGGTAGATTCATAAGTACGTAATAATAGGCTAAACGTCTGCATCAAAAATAAATTATGAGCTGTTGTTCACCGAATCTCTGTTCACTAAAACATATTTTTTAGTTCTCCATGCCATTTTCAATTTTTAATTTGTAAAAATCACAAAATGAGTCCATCAATGACGCTGAAAACTATGACGTCAGATATTGGTATTAAATTAGCTCAAATGACTTGTCATCTATACCCTGTTGGCGAAGAGGAGAAAGGTTCCATTTGACTAGTGAAAGGAAAACCAGTTAATAATAAGTCAAAACTAAGACCGGAGTAAGCACACCACTCTTCACAACTCGACCGAAAGATACGTAACGTGATACGTAAACACCTACAAGTAAACCGAAAATCGTAGAACTCACACATAAATTCGTTTAAAGTCCTAAACACCTAACTATTCCTATCTATAGTGGCAGCCTGACTGGTGCAGCGCGATTTAGATCCTGTGAAATTGGATGGTGGTGCCGAGATTGAACCAATCGCATTCTGTCACTACTCTTGAAAAGAAGTGAAGTCGCTTTGAACTCGAAGTTATATCCTTGCGCTTTTACGTCTCTGCAGATACGGCTATTTGACTATTGCAGATATAAAATACCGTAAAAAAAGCCAATATTCAAACAAGAAATTATTTTAGCTATTTCAAATAAAAGAGCTTCTTTCTGGTTTTGGCCGTTAAGTAATTCCGCATTTTTTTTTAAAAGTAACCACTGAACGGATGCTTTAAAATTAAAGATTTTGGACAGAGTACTCTAAATAAAGATTTGAATATTTGGTCTGCAATTCTCAAAATTTATTAATTTAACAATAATTTTAAGATGGGACTTCAATGTTTGAAATTCGAGGCCCTAAAGCTTCTCTCTAATCATTTTCAAGTTTAAATTTATTTGTAATATAAATGTTTTTTCTTTTGTCAAGCAAAAAAATAGAACTGCCATTTATATTTTGGAGATATAACTTTTTGCTGGCACTTTTTAATAAAATAAATTTTCGTAGTAGGGAATCCAAGGATCGAATCGAGGTTTCTTTTAAAAACATCACCTAGGAATAAATCCTTTGACGATGCGCACCGCTATTTCGGGAAAGAAAATATATTTTCCTTCCAAGAGCGCAGAATTTTTATTTTTCAGGAGAGACCTTCATTCAAGGACTCAGAGTCATCCCTATAATACTTCTGTAGAGGTAGTAGCCAGTAAAAGTAAATTATTAGAAGAGAACTTAGGTGTAGTGGAGTGCGTTGCGAAAAATGTACATTTTTTTTTGTTAATAGCTAAAAGTTACTGATGATAAATTGGCGAATCTTTCTGTGTGTGTATGGTTCGCTAGTTCAAATCTTAGTTAAAGCTAAGAAATATAATCTATTGATTATAATATATTCCATGCGTCATATTAAGATGCCACAAGCATATATACAGGGTGTAACAGAAAGGTGTGATAATACTTCAAGGTGGGCTTTTACCCATCAAACTGAACAACTTTTGTTCTACAACTTTGTTAAAATCGCAAATAAATTTTCGGACTTTTCATACAAACTTGGTTCGCCAGCTGATCGATTTGTATGAAAAGTCCAAAAAAAATTTTGCGATTTGAACAAACTTGTAGAACAAAAGTTGTTCAGTTTGATGGGTAAAAGCCCACCTTGAAGTATTATCACACCTTTCTGTTACACCCTGTAGATGTACAGTATGAAACCGTACGTACAGTACAGCTTACGTGAACAATTTCGAAAGCGTTTCCTGACACGTTCGTGAGAGCCCTAACAGCAGGATAGTCTATTGTGTAATAAATATATTAACCTTCAGATAAATTACCTTCTTATGTACAATAATGATGTTTAATTTACGACAAAACTCAACCGAATCTTAGACTTTTAGACTTATACACTTAATACGTATGGTATTTTTTACATCGAGATAATATTAAAAATCGTGCTGTTCCATCAATCATAACACTGTGTGGCCCTTCATAGCCCTTACGAAATTATCGCGGGTGAAAAAACAGGGGTAGGATAAATTCTACCCGATAGATGGGTACAGTAGATTTCCTTAAACATTATTTTAGGGTTCCGTGCCTCAAAAGGAAAAAAAGGAACCCTTATAGGATCACTTCATTGTCCGCCTGTCTGTCTGTCAAGTTTTCATCAGAAACGCGTGGAGGTATCAAGTTGAAATTAATGTAAAATACTCAGGTCTTCAATCCCTTAAAGCTGTGAAAAAATAAACTTCTAAGTCAAAGCAATCAAAAGATACGGTTGTTTATGCCGCATATTTTGACACTAGCACATCGACGTAGAAACAAATGGACTTCGGGTCAGCGTTTAAAAGTGTCCGAACCAAAAGAGTAGTAGTAAAACGCAAAAAGAGGTCTAATTTCGCGCCAGTCTTATTTTGGTCGGCCGGCTGACTGCACGTCCAAAATGGCGAACTGCGTCGTGAAAAGTTCTAAAAACTATTCAAGTAAAGTGAAAAAACAGGATGGAGTATCATATTTCCGGTAAGTAAACTCTTGCTTTATCATTTTAAAGTATTGTTTTGCTAAGAAACACAGTAGTTTATTTTAATTTGAATTACGCATTTAGTTTGATTTCCATGAGCGAACAATCGAACATCACAACTTTGGAAGAAAAAAATTATAGAGTCGCTTTCAAGTATAAAATTTCTTATTAAAATATTTTGTAACTTTTTACTATTGTTTTTATTACATGAAATATTTTATTTATTTTAGGTTACCCCGAGACCCTATACGTTGTGCACTATGGAAAAACCAAAGAAGTTTTATATCGTCGCTCCGGGGTGGAGCGGGGTGCATGTCTGTGGGAAAAACATTATAGCCGAATCGTGACGAGAGGAATACTTTGTTCCGAAAAAATTCCACTTTGTTAGCTCGAATCTAGACACGCGGAGCGTGTCCAGCCAAGTTCACGTTAAAAAAGAACTGGCGAGTAGCTCCGTGTGTAATATTACACGAACCATTTGGAGCCACTTTTGTCACCTTTATAACTCAAAATCTAGACACGCGGAGCGTGTCCAGCCAAGTTCACGTCTCTATTTAACATAAACACACCAAATTTGGTTTATGTATTAAGACTTCCTAGATAAACAAGCACTCAAAATTTTATAAACACAGCTCAAACAGTTGGTATAGATTTTAACGTCCGAAAATCGACATTTTTATGACTGACTCACTGACATATAGATTAAAAAGCTTACCCACTTCCAGATGACCTAGAAAGTTCAAATTTTGCATTAAGCTAGGTAATTGTGTGTATGCAAAGGAAAAAATCAGAAAACACTGAATTTCTAAGAACATTTTTTTTTTTTCATTACAATATTTTTATGATTTAAAGACACACTCACCGTCATCAAAAAGCTAAGGTACTTCTAGCAAGGTTACGAGCTTTAAATTTGGTGTGCGGCTAGTATTTCATGTACTGATAACGGAAAAATTAAAAAAAACCATGTGTTAAAAAAATAAAAAAAGGCTCAAAAAGTAACTTATCGCGGGGCTCGAACTCGCACCTGCGCGTTACATGTGCGACTCCTATATTAAGTGAGCTATCGAGGTTGTTGGCAACACCAACAAAATGTAGCAACACTAATAAAAAAAAAAAAAGTTTCTTCTTCTACATTCACACAGTAACGCTGGAAAAACCAAAGAAGTTTTATATCGTCGCTCCGGGGTGGAGCGGGGTGCATGTCTGTGGGAAAAACATTATAGCCGAATCGTGACGAGAGGAATACTTTGTTCCGAAAAAATTCCACTTTGTTAGCTCGAATCTAGACACGCGGAGCGTGTCCAGCCAAGTTCACGTTAAAAAAGAACTGGCGAGTAGCTCCGTGTGTAATATTACACGAACCATTTGGAGCCACTTTTGTCACCTTCATAACTCAAAATCTATTTAACATAAACACACCAAATTTGGTTTATGTATTAAGACTTCCTAGATAAACAAGCACTCAAAATTTTATAAACACAGCTCAAACAGTTGGTATAGATTTTAACGTCCGAAAATCGACATTTTTATGACTGACTCACTGACATATAGATTAAAAAGCTTACCCACTTCCAGATGACCTAGAAAGTTCAAATTTTGCATTAAGCTAGGTAATTGTGTGTATGCAAAGGAAAAAATCAGAAAACACTGAATTTCTAAGAACATTTTTTTTTTTTCATTACAATATTTTTATGATTTAAAGACACACTCACCGTCATCAAAAAGCTAAGGTACTTCTAGCAAGGTTACGAGCTTTAAATTTGGTGTGCGGCTAGTATTTCATGTACTGATAACGGAAAAATTAAAAAAAACCATGTGTTAAAAAAATAAAAAAAGGCTCAAAAAGTAACTTATCGCGGGGCTCGAACTCGCACCTGCGCGTTACATGTGCGACTCCTATATTAAGTGAGCTATCGAGGTTGTTGGCAACACCAACAAAATGTAGCAACACTAATAAAAAAAAATAAAGTTTCTTCTTCTACATTCACACAGTAACGCTGGCTTTCATTTATTTTTATTTATAATTATTTTCCATCCCAAAGAGCTATCGAGGCAATCATTGGTCCTTCGAGCCGGATATGAACCAGCTACCTATGGATTACTTTTTTAATCTGTCTAATGCCATTGACTATCCAGTATTTCTGATTTAGGTGAGATAGCAAAAGCTTAGGACCTGCATGTAGCAGTCTCAGATGCTCATAATGAATGATGAGCTCTGTTATGTTAGAAGCTTTAGGTAAAATTAAGGGGTGCTTTTGTGAAAATGGAATTTCAGCATTCTGAAGCCTTCCAGAGGTTGTTATGGCAATGGTGAAATAAAGATAATATTATACAATTTAGTAAATGGAAAACAGGAAAATAGCAAGACGAAACAAAAATAAAAGATTCTTGGAATTGTATAAAAAACCTGTGTAATAAAAGCACTAGCTACTAAATATTTAAATAAAAACTATTACATATAAACTTAATTCATTTAATATAAACAGAATAAAAATATATGTTAGCATTTCATTATTACTAACAATAAGCTGAAAATATAAAGTTGCCCATGTTGGATTTGAACCAAAAGTTTTCTCACTGAAGCCGCCCTCTATACCGGCCTACCGGTTGGTCGATTCCTTACGGGGTGAAACACATCTTCTGCAGTAGGTACATAACTTAAGAAAAATTATATCTTTCAAACAGAGCACAGTTACACATAGTAGCCAGTAGGTGTACTGTTGTAAGTTGTAACTGATAATGATAAGTTTCGGTGGGTGCTGCCATGCCCAAAGTAGAAGAGATATCTTGTGTTGATTTAGTAAGTAAGGGATAATGTACTTATGTCAGTGATATTAGACAATACAGAGAGAGTATTCGAAATGATTGCAGAAAAAGTAGGAGAAATTAAAAGAAATCGACAGGAACATGATCACGACGATGACGGTCTAGAGAACCCGTTGGACTTCTGACCTGTTGAAACTGTAAATGCAATGGAAGATTTCAGAAATGCCAAAGATTTCATATCAGAAAATGAGCTCGAACAAATGATAAAAGGTCTAAATGTTAGACCAGAAACGTATTTTCGATACAATTTGTAAGACTTTGTTAGACAAAACTGCAGTTTTGGAGAATTTGCTAGTAGGACAGTTGGCACAGGAAAAAGTTATATCAATACCATTAAAAGTTGGGTTACGAAGCGAATGAACAAATTACTTGCAGTAGCTGCATCCACTGGCATTGCCGCTTTAAATATAAACTGACTCACAATACGTAGGCTCCTACAGCTGCCGGTAGAACATGGAAATTGTCCTACTAAGTACACTTATCAGATCAAGCACTAAAAGCTTTACACATTTACATGTGTACAAACATGAATGTCTATGTAGTAAACAATGGCGTGAAATTGGTATGAAGTGTCCGGGGTGTGACAGCATAAGCGCAGGTTTTTTTTATTATTAGTAAATCACTTTTAAATAATATTAATAAATGTACTCACAAAAAGTAATGATATCGCATCAAAAACATAAATGTGAAAATGGGAGCCAAGTTCAATATTATGATATGGTGTGGTTGTCAACTTTACTGAGAAAAGAATTGAGATCTAAATAGATGCCAAGTTCTGTAGATAATCCTGAAATTTATTTATAAGAACGTATAACATTCTTAAGTAAAAAACACAATTTCTTGTTTTTTACTGCTACAACAATGTTTGCTATTTAAAAATATGACTTTCTAAATTTAAATAGTAGAATTATTTACACAAAGCAAATAACTTATGATCTGTTTAACCTCATCATTGACTTGGCTAGTTTTTACCAGCACATGAAATATTCAGAAGAATAGAACCTTATAGTATAAAAATAAGAACTTGCGTATAACATAAAGATGATACGTTGATAAACTAAATTTAAGATAACTAGTATGTGAAAACTAGCCAAGTCAAAGTTGAGGCTAAACAGATCATAAGTTATTTGCTTTGTGTAAATAATTCTACTATTTAAATTTAGAAAGTCATATTTTTAAATAGCAAACATTGTTGTAGCAGTAAAAAACAAGAAATTGTGTTTTTTACTTAAGAATGTTATACGTTCTTATAAATAAATTTCAGGATTATCTACAGAACTTGGCATCTATTTAGATCTCAATTCTTTTCTCAGTAAAGTTGACAACCACACCATATCATAATATTGAACTTGGCTCCCTTTTTCACATTTATGTTTTTGATGCGATCATTTTCACCCTATATAATTCATATTTAAGCGTGTTTCTGTGTTTGTTATAAAAAAAAATAAACAAGATTCTGCAAAAATAAAAAATACATATAAAACATAGCCAACAAAAAAACATTATAAGTGAAAGCTATTCCATTACTTCTCTGTCTTCACTCAAAGCTGCGTAAGGTGAAGTACGTTCCAGTCGAAGCTTCGTATGGTGATAAATTGTTGCAACAAAAACAACCGTAATGCAATGACGCACGATCTTAATGCAAATGTGTTGTTTCTATGCATATAACTACGTGTGTATAGGTTAACTGCGGACGCTTTTTTCGTGAATTATGTACCAGACCCGTCGTCCCTTTGATTCTATACTTCATTCCAATCAAAAAAAAGCAAAAGGTAAACAAACATAGTATGCAGATGACATTGACATGTGTCAGATCCATAGTAAGTTTGTTTACGTTTTGCTTTTTTTTGATTGGAATGAACCATACGTCGATGCACTAGCAAGAGAATTTGTAAGGCAATCAGAACCTATAGGGTATAGGTACTTCCCGTTGACCTAGAATCATGAATTTTGGCAAGAAGCAATGTCTTATAGCACAAGTAGGTAAACGGAAAAATCTCAAAACCGTTTTGTATTTGTACCACATTTTTTTTAATAATCGTACCTATATGCTCTTGAAAGCGGCTGAGTCTTATGTTATAAATATGAAACTGCTTTTTAGGGTTCCGTAGCCAAATGGCAAAAAACGGAACCCTTATGGATTCGTCATGTCTGTCTGTCTGTCTGTCTGTCTGTCCGTATGTCACAGCCACTTTTTTTCCGAAACTATAACAACTATACTGTTGAAACTTGGTAAGTAGATGTATTTTGTGAACCGCATTAAGATTTTCACACAAAAATAGAAAAAAAAACAATAAATTTTGGGGGCTCCCCATACTTAGAACTGAAACTCAAAAAATTTTTTTTCATCAAACCCATACGTGTGGGGTATCTATGGATAGGTCTTCAAAAATGATATTGAGGTTTTTAATATAATTTTCTTCTAAACTGAATAGTTTGCGCGAGAGACACTTCCAAAGTTGTAAAATGTGTCCCCCCCCCCCCGTAACTTCTAAAATAAGAGAATGATAAAACTAAAAAAAATATATAATGTACAGTACCATGCAAACTTCCACCGAAAATTGGTTTGAACGATATCTAGTAAGTAGTTTTTTTTAATACGTCATAAATCGTAAACCGCAATTTACCTTTCATTCAAGTTACAACGAACTACAAAAACTTTTATACTATGTTACTTGCTGCTACGGAACCCTTCATGGGCGAGTCCGCCTCGCACTTGGCCGCTTTTTCAATTATTGTTATTTTTTGCGGCCCTTATCAGTCTTTGATGTTCAATGTACGTTCAATATTTCAATAAAACATATAACTTTTATTCCGAAGTCCACCTAGAAACCCAGTCTGCGCTGCGGCGGCGGCGGCGTAGGCGCGGGGCAGCGGCGGCAAACAACAAACGAAAATTGATTAGCTGTCAGATGGTAAGCCATGTCCCAAGATACGCTGACTTGAAGAATAGCGCTGTAGCTGTGGCTAGGAAGTCAGGGTTGCAATTCGCAGCTTATTTGTATATGTTTTCTTTCTTGTTTTGTATCTGAGACTTAACTTATATCTATTCTACAATAGTTGGGATAAAGTTGCTCAAGTATGCAGGAGCTAACCCGCAATCCCTGTGGTGAGTGGTGGTAACCGAGCGACAACTTATAGCTGTTCTTCCTGTCTTGTATCAAAAAGACGTTTGAAGAACTCCACGTGAAGGGCCCTTTATTACCAGACATATTAGCCCTTTCTATCAACTAAATGTAGAAGATCAATGTTTAGGATTTCTGATTTCTCGACCTTTTTTATTTCTCGAGTTTCGAGAATTCTCGAGCCCAATTTCTCGAGTTTTCTCGGGTCTCGAGTCTTTTTATATAAACCATTGGAATATATTAAAATTAATTTAGAAAATCTAAATTTTTTATCTGATAATTTTGTAGTATTTGGTACCTCTTATTTAAGAAAGGAAAGGAATAAAAATTAAAATCTTCTTACATACTAAAACAGATACATAGATAAACTCTAAACAAAACAACTAAAACTTAGCACTAAACTAATAGTCGAGTGGGCCCGATGGAATCCCTCCTATCGTGTTGAAGGTGTGTGCTCCAGAGTTGGCTCCAGTTTTAACGCGCTTTTTTCGGTTTTCCTACTCTTCTAGTCCCGAACTCATGGAAGAGTTGGAAGACAGCTTTGGTGCACCCGATCCCTAAAAAAGGTGACCGCTCGAATCCGTCCAACTACAGGCCGATAGCCATAACCTCCTTATTCTCAAAGATAATGGAGTTTATTATCAACAGCCAGCTCCTTCGGTACCCAGAGGACCACCAGCTGCTAAGTGACCGACAGTACGGTTTCCGTAGGGGCCGGTCCGGTGGTGATCTTCTTGTCTACCTGACACATCGTTGGGCACAGGCGATCGAGAAACATTGGCGGTTAGTTTGGACATAGCGAAGGCCTTCGATCGGGTCTGGCATAATGCTCAGATTCTATGTCTGTGAATGCTGGTGTCCCTCAAGGCTGTGTGCTTTCGCCTACACTGTTCCTTCTGCATATCAATGATATGCTGCAAATCAGCAGCACTCACTGTTGAGGCTTCTTTTAAGAAAGTTTCGGAATGGGGTCGACTTAATTTGGTCCAATTTAATCACACCAAGACACAGGTTTGCGCGTTCACCGCCAAGAAAATGCCATTTATCGTATCAACTCGTTTTAAGGACACTCCCCTAAATGCCTCAGCTATTATCGGAACCCTTGGTGTCGACATTTAGAGTGAAGTCCAGTTCCGTGGTTATCTAGAGGGTAAGGCTAAATTAGCCTTGAAGAAGCTTGGTGTGGTGTGTGTGCTCAATAGATCGAGATGGTATTTCACCGCGGCCCATCGCCTGCAACTTTATAAGGCGCAGGTTCGGCCTCATATGGAATAAAGACTGTTCTCATCTGTGGGCAGGGGCACCCCAGTAACAGCTTCTCCCTCTGGACCGCATTCAATAGAGAGCAACCCGAAATGTAAGCTGCCAGCATATTTCAGATTGGCTTGGCTCCTTGGCACTGCGTAGAGATGTAGCCTCGCTCTGCATTCTCTATCGCATATAGTAGGTACGGAGAGTGCTTCGAGGAATCGTGCCGCTTCTTTTGGCCATCGTTCTACGCGACAATATTTTCATCTCCATCACTTAAATGGTTGGCAGTCCACAACTTTACGTTTACGCGACAAAAAAAGACGCACGACGCGCTTGGCGCAATTCACATTCGGAGCACGAGAATTCTCGAGCTCCGGTAATTTTTTTCTCGTCTCGAATGAAGCCAAAATTCTCGAGTTTTCTCGAGTTCGAGAAAGCTCGAGCAGAAACCCTATCAATGTTACAACTCTGTTAATAGACAAAGCCCGTACTAATTGTAAAAAAAGCTCTTGTGTTACAGACCTCGAAAACCATACCGACTACTCAGGCTAAGTGTGAAAATAAGATACAGAATAGAGAAGATTCCTCTATTATACACCAAAACCTACCACTACCCGCAGTTAAGACAGAAACGTACATAAGAAATTGCTTTCCTATAACAATAAGAATTTACAATAAATTGCCACCAATACTATAAGAGCTGCCCACAAAGAAATTTAAAACCCAATTGTACAAATGGCTTGTTGAGAGGGCATTCGGTGACAGATTTTTTAAATTTTTAAATGTAGACAAAACTGTTATTATTATTATTAATATTATTTTTAAATGGCATTGTTATTACATGTAATTTAATCGTGACATTTTTATTATATGATGATAATTAAATAATGTTAATAATTTGGCGCATATCTTGACTTCTGTAAAAAAAATTGCATGCATAAATTCATAAGCTAAACATGAGAAACTCTATTTATAACCAAACACCTTGTACTGACTACTGACCATGTTTAATGCAAAATAAATATTTGTATTTGTATTTGAAAAAAGTTTTTGACTACAATACAACAAGAACGTATAGTTGTTTAAAAAATAGTTATTCTAACAAAAAACTAGTTATATGTATATAATAGAATTTTTTGCAGCATGTACTAAGCGATTAGTAATAGTAGTTAAAACACAGATTGTAGTGTTTACCACTGCATAGTAAGCATTAATGATGCGATAGTAATGAATATTGGAAACGGTACACTTTACAATAAAGTTTGTTGTCATTAGTAGTGTGATTTGTCCCAGATATGAATTTGGGCTACTCTGACCACTTCGCGCTAGGCGAAGTAGCAGGAGCTACTCCAGCAGAAACACAGTCGACTGGAGGTCAGTGCGACGAGGAGAGAAAGCGTCGGACAATCCGGGCATATTGTCGAGGAGGACTGCCTATTATAATTATTATTATAATCGGATTGTACGGTAAACATGAAATGTTGTACACTACCGATATGTTCTGTTATATTCACAAATTAATTTAACTACATTATTATAGTAATGACGACAAAGCGTTTTGTCGTCACAAATAGAACTAGACAATATCGTACGGATAACGAGATTCTAGTTACATGTACCAGACATTTTTTTCAGTGTAAGGACAACGGGGGTCCTGCGGACATCTTCACCCTTACTGGAAAACCAGTCAAGTGGCTGATGACTTAACGTACCTATCTAACTCCTCAAACTATATGTTTTCTTATCGTTACACCTAGGCACTTTAGGTCATCTCATCAGATGATAAAAATAATGATAAAAAAATTGCTGAAAATATAGGACCGTCATACACGCAGGGTTTTAAGCTGATTAGTACGAGATGTCCAAAACGTTTTGGCGGTGTCGATAAAGTTGAAAACTGTACTACCAATGACCACATGCATTAACTGTCTAGTTTACTGTTGTATAATAATTATATTGTATATGATTAGGCTAGGCAGAGCAATAGGTTAGAGCAAACACACGTAATAACTTATTACTGTAATTGACTTTGGACGAAATCAGTTGTATGTTTTTAATTAACAATTAACAAGTTTTAGTTGTAATTCAATATTGTTTTAATTTTCAAAATATAGTCATATTAAAAATAAAATTCCATATGGATTTGTCCTTTAATGTCAGAGAAAACAGGGCCTTTAAACGCTGTGTTCGAAATTTAAAAAAAAAACAATAGTATTAATTATAAAAGGCTTTTTACCTAAATTCTCAATCACCAATTTGTGCTTGAAAAGTACAAAACCAGCAAAAAGCTTTGAAAATAGAATTTCTCTGCTTTTTCCACATAAATATTGAAACTTCAAGGAATTTGGTGACCAGACATCGTCATCGCCACGTTGGCGTAGCTTACCTGCCTTGCTATGTACATGGCTACTGCTACGTATACAAGGCGCGGTGGCGTAGTAAGATAATCGTAGGGGTGTCATCAAAACAATGAGATAAAAGGCATGCGTGAGTAGGTTTTAGTATTTACCTAATGTATTTGTGTGTTTTTAAGCCAGCTCCAAAATGTAACACTTGGTTCGAGAATTTTTCTATTTCACGAAGGTAAAAATAATGTCAGTTTTGTAAGCAATACCACAGTTCTAAAGGTTTTACATTTTTAAGCCCTTACAGCCTTACAGTCTAGCCAGTACAGCAAGCAAGTATATTGACAAAATTTACAAAAGTGATGTTAAAATTTAATGATTTTAACATCACTTTTGTAAATTTTGGCAAGGTACACCAAATCAGAATTTTGTTACAACGAACATTGAGAATTTCGATAGCTCTAAGTTTAGGACCCACAATGTTGATTAACGTACATTAGGTTTAGGTTGGTACTAGGATAGTTTTTAGCCGACTACGGCGAAGCAAAAGGGAGGGTTATGATTTTGACCCGTATGTATGTATGTTCATCTGTTCCCGCATAACTTCTAAACTACTTATCAGAATCCAACAAATGAGGTATCATTAGAAGCCTCTTAATTGTCCGCTGGTTATAGGCTATGTGACGTCACAATAAATTCAATATGGCGCCCTCTAGAGGACATAAAGTCATGACCAAAAAATAATTGTTTCGTTATTTATTTTCTGAAAGGCAATTAATAAGAGAAAAACGTAACAAAAGTGCGAACTAGCATTGAATCGTATAGTTCCAATAATATTATATTAAAGGCGAAGCTTTAAAAGGCCAATTTTAGGAAACGTCCATTATCGGACAATAGGCTTCTGGGGTTCAATAGAAGTTATTGTTGAGCAGCGACTTTACTGTTATACGTGTAGGTATGTACAATATGTATAGTTTGTAAAAATTTGTACAGAACTCGGGATTCACAGAGATATCAAATTCGGGATTCACAGAGATATCAAATATTGTATAATCTATAATGTACATGTATACAAAACGTGTACAAAACATACAGGTGTAACAAACAGGTTTGGTGATACTTCAAGGTGGGCTTCTGCTCATCAAACTGAACATGTTATCTACTTACTATATTTTGTTGAAACCGCGAAAATAATTTGGACTTTTCATATCAATCAATCTATCAGCTGGTGAGCCAAGTTTGTATGAAAAGTCCATTTTTTTTTGCGTAGAAGCCCACCCTGAAGTATTCACCGCACCTTTTTGTTACAACTTGTATATACGAGTAGCTACAGCACACAAAAATTATCGTCCGATAACTCAGTCTTTCTCATTTATAATTTAAACAAAAACAACTCATTGCAGTGACTCAAAGATATCACAACCTGATTCACGTGAGGTTACAGTTAATAATTTTCAAGGTTATTTAATCGAAGGCTTGCACCGCACCAAGCACTGAATTGTTTAAGGTAAGTAGCTGTCTTAAAAAAAATACAAATAAATGAAGCTTATTTACAAAATGGTCATATTAGTAATCTTTGCTGAGTGCAACGTCAAGCAACTATCCCTTGTGATAGCACGGTTAAATTGTGCCGCTCGATAAGAAGATGAAGATTGTCTTCTTCGTCCTGGCGCTATCCCATTTACTTGGAGTCGGCCCTACTGATTTACTGCGTCGTTTCAGACGTTAGGCCCATCGTATGCATGTCCTTTTCAATGGTTCATGTCCAAGTCACAAGGGCGTCCTTTGTTTCTCTTGACTTCCTCCTCGATGCTCATCACTTTCCTTGTCAAATGGTCTTACTCTCTCGGCATGACGATGACGTCTCAATCTTCAATCAGTAAGCATTAAAACTTTTAAGATTGGTTTTCCTGCTAGGAAAATCTGGCATTTTATTTATTATATACCTATAGCGATAAATTCGCCTATACTTGCAGTGTACATACGTTTTAACTTGCTTACCTATTTTTGATGTGATCTTAGCTTCCACGCAAATAAAAAAAATATTCAGATACAAAATAAAGTGTGTATGTATCTGTGATCTATGACATTGTAGCTCTCAAACGGGATCACCGATTTCAATGAGTATTTTCATTTATTTGCAAGCAGGTTTTAACTTTTAATTGTGATGATTCTTAACTATGTTTGGTGAAAATCGGTTTAGTGGTTATCGAGATATTCTAATTTTACTGTCGAGGGTGATACATTTTTCTTTGTAACTTCAAAGTCCCAACTACTTACCACATTAAAGGCTTTGTTATGAAAGTTACTTCAGCATGCTTCAGAGGGTTTCAGCAGCGCGCGATCACTCAAGCGATACGGTCACAATGAGGTCACGGACCAATCGATACTGAATACGTTATTACCTTGCCCTTGAACTCAACGAATGAGTTTTTTTCCTAGTAAGGTGTACACATATTTTTGAGGAACCCATTCCAGAATCCAGGTAAGATTTACCTGCCAATAGTCTATCCCTTTCCACTTAAAATTTCTGGAAAGTCCTCGTCATGCTCATCAAAAAGCCAGGATAATGTGGTGCCTCGATCGTGTAGACCAAGGCGGCGGTGTCCGGTTTCCTCGCTGTTCTACGATTGTGAATTGCAAAAACCGCTTTGCTCGGAGCCGAGGTGTACCAAAATGTTTAGACATTGGTGTTGATTCGGTTTTCACGATTAAACTTATTTGACAGGATTAAACTTAATTTAAGTGTTCTGTCTTTATATTTCTATATCGAAAAGACAAGGACAGGACGCTTAAATAAAGTTTAGTCCTGTCAAATAAGTTTATTCGTAAACACCGAATCGACAACATTGGTTCTCTGTTCTTTAGAGTGAGTGCAAGTCTGCGGACTAGTTTTAGATAATCGTACTTATAAACTTTTTATTTTATTTTGATGTGTATTTGATATGAAATTAAAAATTATTATACAGGGTGTACCTCTCACGAAAACTTAAACAACTTTCCCCAAAGAGTCTCTATATTTAACTTACACAAAAGACCAATGCGACGATTGGTTTGTATAAAGAGTTGAAAAGTGTTGAATTTTGTTTAAAAATGGTCGAACAATATAGTGGACACGTTTAGCACGATAAATAGTTTGAATACATCCGCCATTAAAATATTTATCTAAGATTTTGTTGAGGGCTTATAAGCCGTCTCTTAGAGTACTTATACCTTGTTCCAATCAAGAAAAAGCAAAAGGTAAACAAAATTAGGTATTATGGAATCGTACTGTACACAGCGTCAGTTGCCTAATAAGTTTGTTTACTTTTTGCTTTTTTCTTGATTAGAATGAACTATAATGTACTTATTTAATCGCATCTAACCGTTGGCAGCTTTCAGCGAATAAATATGTTATATATTAAATAAACTTCTTTTTAGATAGGTGCGTAGTTTTACGCTCATGCATATCAGAATCAACCAAAAACCAAGTTTGTTTTTAATTTTGACCATCATTAATTTTTATTTTAGCTCCTATTTTTAGCAGTTTCGCAACGAAATATTCAGTTGAATTGAGGCAAGGATCGCGAGCCTCAAATTTTCCAAAGTGTAGGGCTTATGAAAGCCATAACCAAGTTGTGATTTAATTTGGCAAGCTCCATTTTTGCGGAGATATTTTCAGCTGGTAACAAAAGCTGTTTATCGCATATCGTAGAACTAAATGTTAACGCTATCTCTTTCATTAACTTAGTGTAAAAAAGAGACAACTGCTTTATACAGTTTCGCTCATGAAAGGAGAAAGACACCATAATACAAGTGCGGGCAAAGGCGACAGCTGCCTTGGAATTTAATTTTGATGGCTCTGTGATCGGGAAGATGTTTGAATAAAATCCCATTGGTAAATTTTCTGCCAGGTTCGTCGAAAATTAAAGAGGCGAGGGCAATGGGAGAGAAATGGGTTAACTTTTGAGACAAAAAAGTTGGCATTTACTTTAAGCTTTTGCTTTTGAAGGTTTAAGCTTTTAAATTACCTACCAATTTTTTTAAACTAAACATGAGGAGTATTTTTTACACACCTGTAAATGGGCACCCATATAGCTTAGTTTTTCTCTTTTCAGTTCAACTAGTAAAGTAAACAACTTGTCTTTGGCTATTTATTCTATTCCTGTATTTGCCTACCTACGTACCAACATACCTATTTCAATTTAAATTCACCCAAAACATTGGATGAAAATTCTCGTAACTCAGAACTTTAGAGAAAACCTTTGATAACCCACTGGAATCCGGGGTTCCGACTTCCAGGAGAGCTCTTGCTTTAAATAGTTGCAATCTGCCAAGTTCCTAACTCATTCGTCATAGGCACAGTGGTGCAGACGAAGTTTGAAATCTTCGCAGAAAAGTTGTACCATTACACTAACCCTGGCTATGCTATAAGACTGTACCATAAGACTTGTGTGAATCGTAGGCATATGCGCAAAAAATGCGTTTGAAATTTTAAGGGGTTACTAAGAATGAAGTATAGAGTAAAAGAAAAATATAGAAAAATGCGATCCCCAATTTTTTTCAGTTTCCCTTACTAAATCGCAATAGTGAATCAAGAATTTGTAACGAAAACTGAAAAAATAAATGTAGATCGGATTTCCTCAATATTTTTCCTGTATTCTCTACTTGATTCTGAGTAACATACATATCGAGTGAAGTCCAGTTCCGTGGTTATCTAGAGGGTAAGGCTAAATTAGCCTCGAAGAAGCTTGGTGTGCTAAATAGATCGAGACGGTGTTTCACTGCGGCCCATCGCCTGCAACTTACAAGGCGCAGGTTCGGCCTCATATGGAATACTGTTCTCATCTCTGAGCAGGGGCACCCCAGTACCAGCTGCTCCCTCTGGACCGCATTCAACGGAGAGCAACTCGAATCGTCGGCTGCCAGGATATTTCAGATCGGCTTGACTCCTTGGCGGTGCGTAGAGATGTAGCCTCGCTCTGCATTCTCTATCGCTTGTACAATGGGGAGTGCTCCGAGGAATTGTTTGGATTGATCCCTGCCGCCTCTTTCCGCCATCGTTCTACGCGACAACAATTTCATCCCCATCACTTAGATGATTGGCAGTCCACAACTGTGCGTTTCACTAGAAACTTTCTGCCTCGCACAACCAAACTGTGGAATGAATTGTCGCCTGCGATATTTCCGGACCAATACGACATTCAAACCTTCAAGAAAAGAGCGTACTCCCATATTAAAGGCCGGCAACGCACTTGTGACTCCTCTGGTGTTGCGGGTGTCTATGGGCGGCGGTAATCGCTTACCATCAGGTGACCCGTTTGCTCGTTTGCCACCTCTGCCATAAAAAAAACCTCTTAAAATTTCAAACGTACTTTTTTTAGACCCGTATGCCGACGTAATCGTAGGTTGAATATCTGTTACTGGATTCGATCTCCCTCCCGGTTTCATGTCTGATTAATCTTCTGTTTTTTTTTCACAAACCTACAGTGCAGGGGCCTTCACCTTCACATAGGTAAGTACTTATTTAAGTCGTTTTTAAACTAAAGAAGAGGCTGGTTACCCACACACAACACAGGGAATCCTAGTTTGGTGTGGAGACCAGGGATACCATATTTTTGGTACTGTCAGCTTAAAATTATTTAAAGTGTGGCTCCCACCCATGACATAAAACTAAAACTGTTTGTCCGCGTTTTCCATTCCTGAAACTGTAGCATCCCTTCCGGTATGGTGTTCCGTACCAGGTGGAACAGACTAGTTATATCTACTAATAATCTCTCTAGAAGACGTGTTTACAAAGAACTTAATTTATACTGTAGTAAGTATCAACCGACAAGGTACAATAAAGTTCATTGCGTGATTATTATTAGGTCTGTGTTGCAACACAAAGCGAGATGCGGCTTCAATCGATGCGGTCGCCATGGCAACGCGCCCACGCCTCCAGACTCCGGCTTTGTGCTCCGACCTCCAACTACAGACGCATAAGTTTCGCCCATGAGATAAATTCAATAAGAGTACTTATTTACTCTTTTTATACAAAAAATACCTATTAGATACGATGAAAATATAAGTGGGAATCTCAGTAGCTGGTAAGAGAGGTTTAGACACGGTATTGGGTGGTATAGGTATGTGTGCGTAGGCGCAAACTAGCTTTTCTACAAAGGTACAAGACGATATTGATGTCAGCGGAAGTTCCGATATCGGGGTAAGCAAAATGTAACAAAAAGGTATGGTAATATTGTACTTCAAGGTGGGCTTCTACTTCATCTAACTGAACAACTTTTCTTCTACAACTTTGTTGAAATTACAAAAAAAATTTTTGGACTTTTCATACAAATCGATCAGCTGGCGACGGCGCGAGCTCAGTTTAATGAGAGGACCGCCGCCTTGCTCTACCGCCATCGCCATCTTACCCAAGTTTTGCCGCACTCAAATGTTTAATTAAAAAAATAATAAAAAAAAAAACTATCAACGTCGACAGCATTGATATTGTGCTCGAACAAAGAAGTTTTATGTCGTCGCTCCGCTCAGGCGAGGAGCGGGGTGCAAGTCTGTGTGTTCCAACATGGAGAAAGGTTAGCCAGGTACTCATTATGCTGCGCTGGTGATTCTTGGTAAGCCCGCTTCCATCTTCGGCATCAATGTAAGTTAGAAGTAAAAATCTGGTGAGATGCTGAAAAAAAGTTTTTTTTTTAATGGGGACATAAATACTCCAACACATTTTTTCAGAAAGTTCTTATATGCTTAAAATAACAGCATCTTAATTTTAGGTCAAGAGCCGATTTGTATCGTCATGTATAAAAAATGCAGAAATGTTTTAAAAGAGAATAAAATCAAGACAAGAGCAGTCCGTCCACTCGGACAGCACCCGTAGGTACTATAAAGGGAGTTTCCTTTAACGCCAGAGTCACCAACTTGAACAAATTAATTTAAAAAATAATATTTCTTTCATCCACTATGTTAAAGGAGACACGAGCACTTGAAAGTCCTGCTGGCCCCACTAGTGGAGCATAGCAGTGGGAATACGAATCCTAAAGGGAGTTTCCTCCAGAGTCAGCGACTTGATTACATGACCGCGACGTACACAAATGCGAATAACATTACTGCGAATGTTCGTAACTGAGAATACTTTTTTTCATTGGGTATCCTTAGCTTTTGTGTTTGTACGGTTTACAAACAAACATTTTTGGACGTGCCGAAAATAAAAAAAATACCTTTTCAGCAAATTAGAGTTCAGTTTCAGGATTAGAGGCTTTAAGGTATACATTAGATAGAGGACATAAATTGAAATACTGTGATCTTTGAACTGAAAATTGTATGCTAAAAAGTGGCGCAGAGTAGGTGCTAATTATGAAACTGAATAACTTCATTCACGAAATCTATATTTCACACATGTACAATTGCTTTGACGTCTTTCGCAGTAACGTACTTCGCAGTAACGTTTTCGGTGTAACATTTTTCGCTCTTGTGATTTTCGCAGTCATGTATGTAAGTCAGAGTCAGCCATCGCACCCCTCAACCATATGAGAGGTTAACGACCTGACTACAACAGTGAACCGTTTCAAAAATACGTAAAACACCTGCTAAAATTTCCGGGAATAGTCTTTTAATACACTTCTGTAGGTATATAAAAAGAATTCCATCCAATTCAAAATCAGGTTGACCGCCATTATTTGCAGCGTTCAAAAGATAAGAAGTGACAAGATAAATAATTTATACCACTATTATTTGTCAAAACAAATGCAAGTTGAACACTTTTTATTTTGCACTTGAGTTTCTGTGACTCCTGTTTTGAATGTCTTTGTTGGGCCGATCGTAGGTTGATTTGAAAATAGGTACCAGTACATTTCTTCCAACATACGTTTTATCCAAACTGGGTAATGGGTGCATGTCTGTGGTTTTATCATTATTTTGATGATAATATGGTTTTGGAACGCACTTTTAGACATATTCGTTTCATTGATTGACTTTTATGTAAGTACTTTCTTAGTTGCATGCAACCCTGATTACAAACTGCACAAGTTGCACGGTTGCATCACAAAGCAATGCGTTAATAAATTATAATTGGTAAAATTAATATATTTTCATCATTTAATGAGTTTAAAAATTGAATGTGTAGGTCTTCAATTTAACAGTAAGCTGAAACGAACAAACTAGTTTATAATGTTGCCATGTGATAAAAAAATGCCTAAACACTTGTAAACTTGTAATAACAACAGTCAGTCTTACTTGAGATATCAAATGTTAGGAAGGAGCAATAATCGGTCATACAGTGTGAGTCTTTATAAAGGGGGTGAAATAAGAACCATTTTTATCGCCCAGAAAAATATTTAAAAAAGTAAAAAAAAATGTTTTGTGGACGTTTATTTTTTTTAAATACAATCTGCTGTCCCTAAGTAAACAAAACGCTGTAACTTTTAAATTAAGCAAGCTAGAATGTCAAAACAAAAAATTTGAGGATTTCTTTGTCTTAGTTTTGTGAATTTTATTATTTCTGTGGCACGGCCATCTCCTACCAATCCTCACTTTTCTTGTTTTAACCTTCTAACCTACTTAATTTAAAAGTTACAACGTTTTGTTTACCTGGAGACAGCATATGCTATTTAAAAAAGTAAACGTCCATGAAAAAAATATTTTTACTTTTTTATTTTTTTCAATATTTTTCTGGGCGACAAAAATTGGCTCTTATTTTACCCCCTTTCATATGTGCACTTTATAAAGACTCACACTGTATTAAACAAAATTACTTAAGCGCAATTGACAACATTTCAAATTATTATGAGTATTTATGTAGGTTATTCAAACAAAAACCAATTTTTTTTTAGTAAAATATTTCTTGAGACTAGTTTTCTTTGTTTAGTTTGTATAGGGTAAATACAATTAATTAGTTCCATAGTGTTTTCATAGCCACCATATACATAGGGTAACTTACTAGTCATTGGACAGTTAAGCGCTTTAAAGAAAAAAACATTATTTTTCTCTATTAATACAAAATTCCAGGACATACAGTATGTGTGTATAGGCAATTCAGTAATACGTGTAACTCAATTTTGGTAACTTGTGTTTATACTTGTCATTCAGAAAATATGTATTTTATAAAAAACGGGTAAAATATATAGTTGTTGGACAAGATTCACAATCGTGGGACAGTTAGTTGGCAGTCATTGGACAGTTTATCTAATGATACTTAGTACTCGTGTTATTGGTTTAATATTACTAGTATAATAATAAACAATGAGTAGAATGTAGTTATAATCATTTAATCTTGCATTAACTTATAATCATTTACTATTATAATCATTTAATCCTGCAATAATATTGCATTACAAAAATTTCTTTGCACTTAAATATTCTTGATATAATTGATCAGCCACTTCTTCGCTGTTTTCTTCTAGTGTATAATCATTAATGGTGAAGTCGTCATCATCAAAAGAATAATTAGGGTCTTCATTTTCATTATCCTCTTTGTAACATGTGTGACAGATGAATAAATCTATGTCTAAGTCCTCTGGTACGTGAATTTTATGTTTATCTGGTACACATTTGGGATGAAAAATTGACGAACACATATCGCAAATAACTCTATTCCCTGTTTTTGTTGTTTTAGAACACATTTTACATGCATTTGTGTCATTTTTTCCTTCAGATTTTTTTTTCCCTTTCGTTTTTTCTTTCAATTTTTTCTCTTTACAGGTTTCTTTTTTTATTTTGTTTTGCTCTCTTATTTTTTTTCTCTCTTCTTTTTTAAGTAGATCTGATTCCTTTTTCTCTATCTGCTGTTTATACATTGCCTTATACTTGTCCGACGTTATAGCAAAAGGCATTCTTTTTACATCACGTTTACCTTTTCGTTCTGGAGTTTTTGGTAGAGTTAGATATGAGCCTAAATCTGATTTTCGAACTTTAAACGCTGGACTTATTTCTGATGGCATTGGTAAGGGATTCGACATAACATCTTTTTCTTGATGAAGTACTATTGATGATTTCACTGGTGTTTTTTCAAGGTTTCTTGTTTCCGAAACGATAGGACTACTTGTGAATCTGGTCCTAGTTAAAAGTCCTGTAATGGGGCATAGACTATAATCTGAGTTCGAGTGTAATTGTTCCGTTAGCAAAACATCTTGGAGAATTGTAATCGTAGGTTTTGATTTAGCTTGAATTTCAGCTTGTTTTAATGAATTTGAAAACAATCCTGTAGAAATGTTGTTATTATGGATGACTGGAGGATCTTTAACATGTCTGTTGTTCTGGAGAATTGTTACATCAAAATTAGTTTCATGGGTTATATCTTTTGATTTAATCAAAACGTCTTCGTTATCATAAATATTGTCTTCTGCATTTGCAGATGCCAGTATTTGAGTGTTTGAAGCCAGATGTTTCGATGAACAGTCCATGGAAGCTGTTTTGACGGAATGAGAACTTGAGTTAAAGTCAGACTGATTTTTCAGTAGGACATCCTGGGCAATTTTAATCAAAGATTTTGGTCTCGATTCAGTTTTAAGCTGTGGCAGTGGTAGTGTAAGAATATTTGCTGAAGTGTCGTCTTTTTGGATAAATGTAGTATCGTTCAGATGTCTTTCGCCGGGAGATTTAGATGACAGAATACATCTGTCGTTTAGACTGGATTCTGTAGTGACTGATGCCAGTGATTTGGTCTGATGCTCTCCTGAAGTTTCTGTGACAGAGGGATTTTTCAAGGGACCAAAGCTGTGGTATATATTGTAAATAATACGTAAATTATCTTCGATTATATCGAGGTCTTCGATATTTTGCAACTCAGCTGCTTTGGTTGGACCGATCAAATCCAAGAATTGGGAAAATGTAATAATATCATCATTTTTTGGACTACTGACTAGGTCACCGTCAGTGGCAGCTTGCTTTTTGATTGGTATGCATTTTGTATAATCCACAGCATTAGGATCAAAAGGTACCAGACCACACGCCTTAAAGCCGTTAATAAGTGTTTCGGCTTTGACTGATTTTTTCAGGGTGACATTAAGGACTTCCGCGAAATTAGCTTTTGTTATAACTTTTCCTGGATTTTGGCAAACCCATTCCCTTGCTGATGCTTTCCAGGCTACTTTTACTGGCCTGAACACTGCCACGTCTGCTGGCTGCAGGATACGGGTGGCATTTGGGTATAAAGCTACCATTTCTATTTGTAATTCTGAGCACAGTTTGCTGACTTCATAAGTCAGATGGGTTTTATGACCATCGAGAAAATAAATTACAGGCAGAGGTATGTTTTCCTTTTGAAGGTTTGGATAGAAAACGTTGGCTATGTATTCAAAGAACACCTCTGATGTCATCCATCCATTTTCGCTTCTCCCGACACCCCACTCAGGTGGTACACTCTCAATTACTTTCTGAGGAATCCTTTGATAATTGTAGATAATCATCGGCGGACAACAATGGCCAGCAGCTGAGAATGTGAACATTACAGTCATATTATCTTTTGAAGAGCTTGTTTCAACAGTGTAAACATTTTTCATTCCTTTAATTGCCAAAACTTTCCCTGTCTTTGGACATAACTGAAATCCACTTTCATCACCATTAAATACGCGCCGTGGATCGTCCAGAACTTCCAGCAAATCTTTTTCTTCAAAATACTGACGAATTTCTGCAAACCATTTGCGAATATCTGTCTCAGAAACACAGGCACTAGATAAGGTCACACCTTCGCTCGTTCTTTGAGTAATAGTAGGGTGCCGCTTTAAAAATCCTCGAACCCACCCTTCGCCAGGGCGATTATCTTTAAAAGGATTGGGTCTGGGATGGTCAGACAAAAACTTCTGAACACTCGATTGCAGATCTTCTTTTTTCAGAGGAAATCCTTTTTTAGATAATTCTAAAATCCAGTTTTCTAGACAATTTTCTTCTTGTTCAGACATGTAAGGTGATGGTCCAAATGTAGATTTGTGATCAGGGTTTTGAAGTTTGAAAAATAAGGTAGATTTTGGAACCCCATACTTTCGTGCTATTTCACGAACTTTAATCTTTCCTTCACATTTTCTTGCTTCATCCAGAGCTTTCTGCAAGCTATTAGAATTGTATTTACGAGAATTTTTAGTTTTTGGCATCTTCTTCTGCTTTAACTATATCTGCAATCAATCATTGGGCATATAAGAGACAATGATTGGACGATAATGTCCAACGACTGATTATGAACGAACATCATAGTTATTGGACAGTGTCCAACAACTATAAAATAAAAAAATAATTAATCGAGAAAAAGTTATTTCAATTTATAACCTAAACCACACTTGCAGAAAACATAAAATTAAATAATTTTGATATCTTCGAAATTGAGTGATTGGACAAAGCGTCCAATCACTAGTCACGGAACCAAATTGTTTACAGTCACAGGACACAACATAATATAACCTCAAATTTAAATGCAGTAATTTAATGTAGTGAAATAACGTTATATACTTATTACTTACAATTTCCTTGATATAGTCCTCAGCACAAAATAAAAATATATTTTTTTACCAAGTATGCGCCATCTGGTGGTGGGGTTGAATATTAAATCGAATTCGGATACACATACGATTATGCACCCTTTCCTAAACTGGTTTAATTTTGTATGCAGTTCTTAAAAATCCGAATACAATGCGAAGTGTCCATTCACTAGTTGTGTCCAACGACTAGTACGTTACCCTATGCTTATACAGGATGTAACAGAAGTGTGTGACAATACTTCAAGGTTGGCTTTTACCCATCAAACTGAACAACTTTTGTTCTACAACTTTGTTGAATTCGCAAAAAAATTTTTGGACTTTTCATACAAATCGATCAGCTGGCGAACCAAGTTTGTATGAAAAGTCCAAAAAAATTTTTGCGATTTCAACAAAGTTGTAGAACAAAAGTTGTTCAGCTTGATGGGTAAAAGCCAACCTTGAAGTATTGTCACACACTTCTGTTACATCCTGTATAACTTTAACCTTTGGAGTACCGAAGTCGCGATATCGCGTCCTCCAATATTTCTCCTCTGTATACCGACGGCGCGATATCGAGTCATAAGATAGTGTTCCAGTTTTTTCAATATTGTGGTTGATGTATGGTATTTTTTTATTGGAGTGAAGTTCGAATGAGTGGAGGATAAAACAGGCTTTCTATTGGTGCTTAGCAATGTTCACGGATTGGTCCAGATTTGCAAAAAAATAACACTGAAGTCAGCGCGCGCGTTTCGAGCGCGTTGGGTTGTGACTGTTTACAGTGACATTTTGTGTAAAATATCAAATAAACTGTAAATAAAATTACTTTTACTAATAAAATATTACATGACAGGCATACTTTTGATGAAATACACGTAAAATAACACTGGAATTCCTAGAAAACGAGCTTCAAAATAAGCATCTAAATGTTTGAAGCAACAGTGGCCGCCATTTTGGCGCCGTAACTCACATAGAGCATGTTTATATTTTGTCTTTCTTTTTTTGTATTTTGTACGGGAATATGTTCCAAATAGTATTTATGAAACCAAATTACGTTTACGTTATAGATAATGAAGACCTTGAAATATTTTATTGTAATTTCAATGGAATTTGAATTTTCATGGTAAAAAAATCAAACTTGAGATTTTAATGGGAATTGATTGTCTTACACTAATAGAGCCCAAAAAAACTAGAAAAGTAGTTTTTTATTCCATATTTTTTTATTGAAGCATTACCTACATACTGATGGGTCATTGTGCAACAAGGAAATAATTATCAGCCTGTATGAGGACATAAGTAGGCACAATTCGTACCTCTAGCTCCCGCCGACGCGATATCGGGTCAGAGCGATTTCGAGCTGCGAAAACCCCCGGGTTTCAACGGTGTTTGACAGTTCGGAACTACGGTATGGTAAAGATGTTATAACATTGTTTTATCTCCGTGATTTACACATAAAAAAGGGGTCAAACATTTAAAATACTTTCAGTTGCCAAAAAATAATTTTATTTTATTTCTTAATATTCGCAGCAAAAAAAAGGCAAAAGCTTCTTTGACCGTATAAAAGGCTTCTCTGATATACAGCATGTCCTAGAAATTACATGCTAGGCCAAAGTGACACTAGAGATAGTGGCTGCAGGTCTATCAGATAACATCAACATAACCCTAGTAAAAGTTCGGTGGTTTTCGAGATATCACCACTTTTGTGTATTTTTTAAAATATCCACTTTTTGGTCTTTCATCGCCTTGTATTGCTAGAAATAACTTTAGGATCTCGCTTTTTTTACCTTAGCTATCTTGAATAGTTTCTTTTCTTTAGACAGTGAAGTAATAATTTCTAGTTCTAGCGCGAAATCGTTAAAAAAGAAGTAACTTGTTTCATTTTATGCCAATGTTAAAACGTTAATTTAAGTTTGACTAAATGCTGTAAAAAAAAATACCTGACTGAATTGACAAATGATCTTAAAAACAAATCATGTAAAAGTTAAATTTCATATTTCTATTATTAATTTCATTTTCTTTTGTGTAAATGTTTAAAATTAGATCACTGTTTTCCAAGATCTTTTTTTACCTGTCGAATGAAGAGTGTTTGTTTAACGTATCTTATCTTATTTTATACTATTCAACGAGTTATCTTGTAAGCGCAGACGATTTCGAAAACGGCTTGAAACCATTTGACGTTAAAAAAAACAGAAATCTTCTCAAAAGAGGGAATTATCTTCAGAAACATTCATTTTAGGGGATATTTGAGCAAAATATATATAAAATGTAAACGCATATGATGCTTATTTTTAACAACGCATTCAAGTACTAACTGGCCTAGCGGTCTCGGTGCGGGCCTCTTAAGTTTTGCTGCTTTTATGTCTGGATTTGAATCCCACGAGACTTTATTGTTTTTTTTCTTTTTATTTTTCATTTCGTGTGAACTTTAGTAAATATGTAAATAAAAAGACTTAAGAGCGATAAAAAAAATACCATGCACGCAGGATACGAAGTGATGCGAAAATAGGGTACGGTTTATTCAGCAATTTTTAATTTATCGCGTACATATAATTTATCAAAGAAGTTGACATTGTATTAACTGTAATTTACGAAAAGTGACGCTGTACGTGAAATTTATGGTATATCACTGCTTTTTTAAAGATATTAGAGACATACATTTTATAATTTCATACATTTGGAGAAAATACTAAGTTTTAACTTTTAGATTGGACATATAAAATCAATTTGTGTACATATTTGTATAGTTTTGACCCAGGTTTTGTTTGAAATGCAGTGACTGAGCTTTAAGTTATAAAGGCTCCGATTGAACGAGCAAAGCTTGATCTCCCAGCTAGTGGTATTAAAACGAAGCAGACGCTAGCGACATCTATCTAGTTCGTCCCGTGTGAACTATTGGGAAAATGCCCATTGTTAATTAATTTGTTCTTTGGAACTTCGGGATTTTTTGGCGGGAATTTGCAGCAGCAGTTTGTTAACTTATTATCCGAAAAAACGATATTTTTGGTTTATAGATATATTGTTATACTCATGTCTAAAAAATAAATAGAATATTCAGCCGTCAAGAAGGCTTCTATTTAATGATATCTAACATCTTATACCTACACAACAATTCAACAAAATTTTTAACTTATTTTTAGAAATAATACATTCTTACTGTTTTATATCTACAGAAAGCTTATAAAATAAACTTCTGTTGCGAATTCCTCCTAAAAGTACCACACGGACAATGTCGGAGGCAGGCAGCTACCAGAGTGCTATTATATTTTAATGGGGACTACAATTGAAAAGTTGGCAACACTGCGTATTAGTCACGTCACGTCATGGCGTGTGTGTGGGTGTGCTTTTCGTGTGCCCGTTGAATTTTTGTGTTGTGTTGTGAAAGGTTTTGGTGATTGTGTGAGTTTCTGACGCCGTTTGAGTTGTCATTCCTCTAATTTTGGATTTTATCACTAAAATTACTCAAACTGTCGTCTTCAGGTACGTAATAATCGATTTTACACGTAATTCGTATGCGTTAGTGAAGTGGCCGTCGATGGAGCTGTTATTGTTTGAAAGGCATAACCTGTTCAGGCGTTGTCTCCACGAAGAACCTTATCGATACAATCTTTGATGAATTGTTGGCATTAGTGGAGTATATTCCTTGTGTAACTGGTGCTATCTCGCGTTTTATCTGAACGCCGGGTATCTAGTGATTTCAAGTTAAGAATAAGTTTTGTGTTTTTATCTTTGCGGGGCTAGAGGTGAGGCGTGCAGTGGCAGGCAGGCAAGCAGTGCACTGACAGCCAGTCAGCCAGTCGGCGTTTTGTAGCCGGGTCGTGTGTCGCGCGCGGGAGCATGAGCTCATGATGGTAGGCTGTCTGTCTGTCTGTCCGTCTGTCCAAGTGGTGACTGTGCAGTGTTTAAGTGAGTTGTTCTGTTGCAGGCCGGCAGAATGTTAAAGTTCATACGGGGGAAGGGCCAGCAGCCCTCGGCTGAGAGACAGAAACTCCAAAATGAGTTGTTCGCATTTCGCAAGGTATGTACTTAGTTATTATTGTCATTCAAAACATTATGTTATTTTTTGTATGTCTCTTGATCACAGGTTAAGAAGGAATGATCTATTGTTTTCTATAGCATTGTAAACGAAATATCTAAAACATGTTTCAGCGTTGTCTGCAAGTGAAACCGTTTGTAGATATTATAAATTGACAATTAAAATTAGATTAAATATCATTTATAGTATTTTTCAAAAGATTTGGCAAAAGAGAGTAAGGAGGAAAGAAAGGAAGAAATACATATTTTAAGCTGTTTCATAAGTTGTTTGTTGGTTACCACGCTCTGTAAAGAAATAAATTAAAGTATTTAATTGAAACCAAAATTAAAGGAATACGACATACCAGTTCCACTGTTTAAGATTTTGGCTCGTATTATAGTATAAACACTTCAATTTTTTATGACTCTTGATCAAATATTGTATTTTACTTGAAGATTGATATAAGAATACATTTTAATTTTTAATGCAGTCAGGATTTTTTTTTATTATGGTTAGGTTATTCAGTTACTTATACTGAAGTATGAGCCAAAAGTTGATTGGTCTAGTTTAATACCAACTAAATTAATACTATAGGAGGATCTCAAGCTTTCTAGGAAAGATGACTCAGAGAGCACATTGGCACAGTAATGCTTGCATACAAAAAAAGGAAATGGAGTGTAATGAATCCACCTGTGACTTGATTAAAACCGGCCTGTGCCCTGTAAGCGTCCCACCCTGTTATAAAATAAACTAAATGATATCAGTTATCATATCAACATTCAGTCTGAATTGTTGAATCAATAGTTAGTTACTTATAAAGGAAAATTTAAAAAGCAAAAATACTGATAACGCTTATCAGTGATTATTCATTGTGTTTCAAGCAAGCATGATATAACTCTGAGTCAAAAGTATTTTTTTTTTTAAATTAGATCTCCCACTGACGCAGTCTGAAGAAGGGTCATAGAGGATTAATTATGATATGCAATTATCCTTTTACCTCCCAATAATCCCCAATTTTCTGTATTCCATATTACATACCACATTAAAAGTTATCCTGTGATACATACTTATAATGTACACATTGGTGTCGATTCAGTTTTTGCGATTAAACTTATTTGACAGGATTCAAATGAATTTAAGAGTTCTGTCTTTTTCTATCTATATTGAAAAGACAAGGACTGGACGCTTAAGCTTGGACTTAATTTAAATGAAGTTTAGTCCTGTCAAACAAGTTTAATAGTAAACCAAATGGACACCATTGTATCATATTCTTTTTATTATCAATTTAATCTTTGGTGAGTACAAATTTTTCAACCTATTTCAAAATGTTTGCTTTGCACAATCTTATCAGGCCAGCCCTATGTTATATTTGTTCTTAGATTAGATGTGTCACTTTAATTTTTATAGTAGTTTGTACTGGCAGTTTTTTTATAAATTGGGGCCATGGCTATAGGAATATTACTTTGTTACAAAACTGGTTTTCTTTATCTTAACCCTATCATTTAAATTAAAATATAGCAACTGTCATAGCTGGTGTACCTAAAACATTAATTAGTCAACACTTATATACTATTACCTCAGCGTTTTGATAAATAGAATGGTAATTTTTTTTTAGGATGGCAAGATAATTTTAAAAAATGTTTGTTTTTGTTTTAAACACAACTTACAAACTATTTTATCAATCGATGTTTCCAGTGTTTTTTGTTGACCTACTGTATATGATACATAATATCACAGATAATGTAATACTACTAATAATAGTATACAGAAGTTCCAAATGCCTAACTAGTTTAGTTTTTGAGATTGACCCCATAACCTAAATAGTTTAAATAGGTTAAAAATTCAATGACTCATTTATGAGATGTTCTCCCTAGAAAAATACTCAATTTTCTCATTCATTATCTGCAATAATCAGGTTTTTTTTTTCTCATTCTTCATGGCCAACAATATTTACATACTATAGTGCTATAGACATGAGTATACCTTAAGGAAAGGGAATTGACAAGCATGAACATTTCATGGGAAAAGTTTTGCACCGCTAGCATAACTGTTATAAATTAATATGCACTGCCTTATGTTATGACTTTTTCTTACCCTTTAGATTTTTGTAATAGACACAAGATACTGGGGTTTATGCATCCCCTTTACTGTATGCCTACTTCATCACGAATTATGTTTCATAAATTCCTTTAATTCATGTGACTCTTTTGATTGAAGAAGTCATTCATTTTAACGCTCCCAATAGTATAAGTTGCCTCTTAAAGTCCACTGCCAAATAAATTGGTAACAATTGCGATATGAGATAGTGGTCATTTCGAAGTAATTATTTTGTTGTTGGAGGCCTTATATTTTAAAAACTTCTGACACTGGGGTTATCCAAGTAGCCACCAGCCCCACCACTTTCACCAATCCGGACTTAGCGCACAAACAAATAAAAATTGTATATCTATTATTATATATATCTTGTTTATTTAAAACAAGAAAAGTAAGTACTCTTTTGCGAGTTTCTGAAAATAGAGATGAAAAACAAAAAACTTGTAAATCTTTTTCTGTATAGTTTCTTCGGGATTTTAGTACGCAATACGCATAAATTGAAGTTCATTGAACTCTACCGGCAGTTTTGAGTTTGAATCTATTCGGTTTCAAGTCTTAAAAAATATATTATTTGTTTGTCGAAGAGTGCCGAGATATCGGCCGGGGTGCTATCAGCTAAATATACCAGATAATGTCCGATAGGGACACCGCGCGATCGATAACTAACGGCAACATTCTGGCAACAAGTTTACGTTGGGCGCGTGATATAATATGCTATGCACTTATGAAACTATAGAAAAAAAAACTTAAATAGTTCCTGTGATTCTGTATAAAAAATACAATTTCCAGATTATTTTTACCAAGCCTACGGGTAAGATTGAAATGGTAACAAATAGGTAACATTATAAGAAAAACCACTAAACTTAGTATTTTGTTACTATAATATTCTTAAAACTGTTCCATGCTGTTAAAGTCAGTTTCTTTTGATTAATGGTGTAATTTTAGGTATGTTGTCGGATGTTAGATATTGTATTATTGTTCTAAGATTACAATTTATACGACACCCTTTTCCTCATTAATCACACAGTGTTTTCCCATAGTGTTTCCTTTGTCTGCCAAGTTTTAATGTATTTAAAGATCGATGACTTTATTCGCCATCTGAAGATATTCAGTGAAAAATCTCTAAATAACTTGTTTACGTAAATAAGTAAGCAGAGGTTTTCCTTTTAATCCTCCGTTTTCCTAGAGTGATTCATGTCATTGCATCGTTGTCATCGGTGCGTACTAAAGCGACGGTGGCTCCGCGGTTAGTGACTCCGTCCTCCTAACCAGAAGTCTTGGGTTCAAATCCTGGCTAGTGCACCAATGAGTTCTTCGAAACTTACGTGAATTTTAATACAGACTGCTTTAACGGTGAAGGAAAACATCGTGTGGAAACCTGCACATCTGATTTATAGTTGTGTATGATAGTCGCGTCACCTGGGATCCGCCGCCTATACCTTGTGGATAGGACGGTTAAATTGTGTTACACGCAAAGAGAGAGATCGTTGTCAATGTCATCATATGTATTCAGTGTTACACTTAGATTATGACAGGGTACTCCTCGTCAATGTAAACTCGGCTTACTCCTTAATCCTACCTCGAGCTAGTACTACCAATACCCAAAGTTAGCTAACCGGGTCCACATTAGCTCGGTATATGTGTGGCGGTTAAATACAAGAGGAAACACACTGTACGAGGCTTATTAATAGGCTAATGAAGACTTTGTAGAGCATATTGTTATTTCAGTACGTCTACCTATAGTTAGGGAACTACGTTACGATAAGGAAATTTCGATGTAATATATTAAGGTATATTGATTTTTAGTGCATTGATTGCTTAGTCTATTCATTGTGATATCATGGTTCATCTGGCTTCGCAGTCTTTAGTAATTTAAGAATATGAAACTCTGCGTAATGGAATTTTAATAAATAAATAATTGTGCCATTCGATAAGAAGAGAATCTTAGCGATAGGGTCGTGGTGGTAGTGTCCATAACTGCATACACCACCTCTTCTAAGTCGGGATGTAGTACAAACTAAATAGGTGGGTTGGCAACATTACAGTGTGTGCCAATTAGACCGCGCCCGCGATTGCGTGGGAACGGGGGCGGTTCTAGGTGAGGGCAATTCGTAATGTCAGCGTCAGCAGTGACGTCATTATAAGACGGGCTGCTTTATTTAAGCAAACTCAACCAACTATTTTTTTCATTTAGCTAGATGTTTTACACGTTCTTTTAAATGGTTTTCCTACCACGCGGAACTTGAACACGAAGCTTTATTAATTTAACGGTACCAAAATGTTTTACTTGTCACATTGGGGAAGACAGCGTTTTGTTATTTATCATACAGAAAACTAGACATGGAGTTTTTAATATGTATTTTTTTTCAATAAATAAAATTTTGAAGTATGTAAGCTCTTATTATCTAAACAAACAAAATCTATCTATCTATCAGCCGAAAGACGTCCACTGCTGGACAAAGGCCTCCCTCAAGGATTTCCACACCGACCGGTCCTGTGCGGCTCGCATCCAGCGGCTTCCTGCAACCTTTACCAGGTCGTCGGTCCACCGAGTCAGAGGCCTGCCCACACTGCGCCTTCCGGTGCGCGGTCGCCATTCGAGAACTTTACTGCCCCAACGGCCATCTGTTCTACGAGCTATGTGCCCTGCCCACTGCCACAAAACAAACAAACAAAAATTAGAGGAAAATACAGTGATCTGCGCTTTTCAGATCTCTTTGGCCAGTTAATTTAGAAAGAGTTTTTTTTTACTTTATTTTAAACAAATGGGTTTCAAACTTAGCCGAGCCTGAAATAGAGTTCTAAGAAAAGATTAACCAAACACGTTCTAAAAATAAAATGCAGGCACAGGTAAAAATACATTCTTGTTGGACGCTTTTGGTTTGGTTGCGGCATTTAGAAGTTTTGATGAATATGATGCGAATTTTAAACTTTATATCAAATTGTCATTTTATCATAATCTTGCTTATTTAAATGGCGATTTAACTAAACCTTTACTTCTTATCAGATATACTCTGTGTCATTCAAAACAGGAATTATAACAATTAGTATAAGTATTGAATAGACTGCTCGCGACCACATTCCATTATTCCACGTGTGCTGGCACGCTCCTTTTGTCCCCAAAACACCTTAACGTTCTCATTCTCAACAATACGATAGGCGATTAAGAAATACGGAGCGTGTTTTTATTCGCCGACCAGCGGCAAATCGTAGAATCGTAGATGCTAGTCATGAAACTGAACAGCTCTCGTCAAGGAACTTACACAATCGAAACACTTTTTTGAGTGGCATTTTCAGTTTCGGTACCATCTATCACTTGCCGTTTGTCAGCAAAAAAGGCACCATGTATGTACTATCGACAAACGATCCACGAGTTTCACGACAAACCTAACTACTTTGGACTGTAATGGCTGGGCTCCTGTCTAGCTCCAGTCGGTCGCAAACCTAGGTTGAAGAGCGCTATCGATTTTTATCGTGTTACTATGTTTGTCTTTAGTTGTAAGAACCCTTTTCACCTATCTTTTGCGATGAACCTAGCCACCTAACTTGAACACCGATTAATACTACAAAATTCAGATAATTGTAAAAGTAAGAATATAAAAAACATGATTCATCGTGTTTCTTTATGATATTTTATATCACTGTGAATAACAAAAGGGCGTGATTCGGTTTTTATTAGATTTGCTTTCTAGTTCACTTTATTTGTTTTATAGGAAAACCATTTCTACTATTACTGCCTCTATTGTAATACCAATCTCGGGTAGTGTTAATGCACTCGTCGACTACTTGTCTGCTTGTTCTGTTTAGTTTTGTTCTTCACAAACTGTGCCTTATCTTGTTCGAAGTTCGCTTAGTTACACTCGACTTGTGTTCTTATTGTGTTTGCGTAAAGTTGAAGTACCATCTACCTTTGTTTTGTTAACTGTATTTAGTCTGATACACCTCTGTACTGAAGTTAGTACTGAAAGCCTCTGATTTAGTTTTGTTTTGGTAAAGGTAGTTAAAAACCTCTTTTGATTTTTATTTTCATTATTTTTGCCGCAAAACGTCCACCGATAAACATTTTACTAGTATTTTATTATAGTGACAAATATGTCACTAATAAAACCTCTCCCTTTAAAGTTTAACACCTTCTTGATTTCAAGTTTCACTACACTTTGCAATTAGCAGGGAAAATACAAAATTTTTCAGTCCGTGGCAAAAAAAAATGTTCTGCAAATTTTAATAAAAAGTCTGCACACTTCGTAAATACTACTATGAATAAATTCAACTCAACGAAGTGTCGATATAATCAAACCAACATCGGACAAAGTGTCATTATGATCAATCAGCTTGCTTTGATCAGAAATTTAACACTGCTACTGTCAAGCGTTCTCGAACCAATCACCGCTCTATTGATCTGGATTCGCCATGATTTTTTTTGATTGGATCGCCAGTAGGTAACTTTACTTCCATGACTATTAGGGCTGTTGGGTAAATTCATATTTGTTGGATAAGTCGTACTGAGATTTAACCAGAAGAATAACGACTTGACGTGGCTCTGTAGTCCTGAAGCGTAGAAAGATTGACGCTACGTTTCATATCAACGCTTTATGATCAGAAAAGATACACAAGTTAGACATGACATAATATGTATGCTGTTCAAAATTTGACCAACAAAAAAAATGTTGCTTCATGCATGAACCAAAGGAGCAGTGCAGTGACGTAACTGTGTGTTGTTCTTAGAAAGTTATGTCTATGTCTATCAAACCTTACATCTTCAAGAGCAGCGCATTAGCCTCAAATGTAGTTTAATTATATCGTTAATGTCTTGTTTAATTTCGATAACAAAGTGTTACAAGTATTGTTATTACATGTACGTACACACCCATACTTTCCTATTCCTATTGATGACTGTTTATATTTATTTTGGTTGGATGCACGCACACCTACGTGGGTTTAACCAGACTTCGGCGGACGCACAATTTGATTATAGCCCGTGGAATTTTAATTCGTTCGGTGTTATGTAAAAGCAGACGTGGTTCGATTGGTGCGAGCTCTAGAAGTTCTGATTCGTCGGCATCCATTTACTCATAATTGCATAGTAACAACAAATGTTGTACCTATTTATAGAAGTTTCGCATATGTTTTTGTTTATATCGGTCAATTTAAGTGGTATTTCGCAGAAATGATCCCTTTATTGCAACTTACGCATATTTAATAAATAAAGTAATAAAAGAAATAATTCGATGGACTTAATCATTATTCATAATCTCTCTGCTGTGGTACGGATCTCATCTCATTCCCATTTCTCTAGAAGTTGGCCATATTCCACACGCGAGGCCAAATCCAGATTACCAAAGTTTGTAAGACTTGTAACACAGTTGAATAATAAAAATATAGTTAAAATTGTAGTTTAGGCATTTGTTTTCTTAATTTTGTAGAGCAGTTTATTTTTCATTAATTTTTCACAGCCTAAGACTGACTGACTAGCGAAAAAAGTATCAAGATGTTTTAAATAAACAATAAGAAATAAGTATCTGTCTCGCTCTTCAAATGCTCAGTATCAAAACACCAATTATCCCACCAATGTCGTGAGGCCTCCATCCCGTTTGTTCTTGATGCAGTCATCACTCATCACCGCCAATCAGCGGGTGACATCACCGCGCTGGACTATTCCTTAAATCACACGACGACGTCGATGATGTTGGTGCGATGCTCGTTACAGGGGGCACATATCTTAACCTCCATTTATGTCCAGGAGACTTATTTTGGAAACGATCGATTAATATAGTATGATTTCAGTAGTTTTTTTTTAAGAATTGCTACTAAGGTTCTCGTCAATATTTGGCATTCTTTGACCAGGTGAAGGTATGCGAATGCTCATTGAGAGCGGTAGAGCATAAGTAAAGAACAAAAATACATGTCTTTGTTTTTTTCACACCAGCGAAATGTATTTCTTATTTCTTCGTTGATTATCTTCGCATACTCGTACCTGTAGAAGAGTACCGTGACTGACTAACGCTCATCCTAAACCATTAAAGATAGAAGCTACTTGAAAACGGGAAAACATTTTTTTTAGAACACACATTTACTTATAAAGAATTATTAAATATCAATCCCTTTGTGATATTATATTTTATACGGTAAATTGAATTTTAAACGGCTTCGATTCACGTTGGACTTTTCACTTCCGTAGTATGTAATTAGGTAATATGTGTTCAAAGTCTACGTGTACTCCACTAGTTTTCCCTATTTTCCTAGTTCCATTCGAAAATCATCTTCCGCGTATGTAATGTCATTACATTAGCTATTGTTAGGATCTCAAAATAACGTCCCCAGTACGAGCATCCCACGACTTCCTAGACATACTAAAGCAATTTATTTAGTGCCTAGACTAGTTATGGCTGAGCTCATTTGAGTAAACGTTTGGTCCCACGCTATAGTGGCATTTCCTTTTCTAGATTTGGATGTCTGGATGTGATTAGACATATATTGTGTTGACCCAATTTCACTCACTATTCTGGACGTTTTGAAATGAGGGGCTATGCTTAATGGGCTATCATCAACAGCCTGTAATTTCATTTAAGGATCATAATTTTACGTCATTACCTGATTTCATAACCTTGTAAAAATCAATATGAAAATAAAAATATTTGCAAAAACAGCAGAGATCATTTCGCCTACAGCTTTTACTGATATGTGTAAACTTAGCATTAGCTTAGCTATCAGTCGTAATCATGCGTGTACTATTTATGTGCGGATATCGACCAAAATTTGTCTTTTTAATATTTGCTTTGTCAGTTCCGCGAGCTTTGTACGATAAGCCCGTATAATGGGTCATTCACATGCATCCACGTACACAACGTGCGTGGGTACACTCGCGAATAAGCCGACCTAACGTGAATCACAAAATAGACACAGAAGGTCCGCTCAATACAAACCACTAAAATCGTAAGCATATACATGCTTATAGAAATATACGATCGTTCGAGGCAAGGTCACGATCGCACAGTACGTGATCTTGCCTATAACGACCGTATACGTCTATAAGCATGTATATGCTTAGGATTTTTGTGAGCGTATTGAGCGGACCTTCTGTATCTTTTGTGCGTGAATACTATTATGCCAGGCTTAGCTTACTTCAGTCAGCTCAGTTAATCGTGACGACTGTTTCTGGATAGGGTCAGTTCATTTTGCGCTGTACTTTCGTAAATCTATCGAGTATTTTTAGAAAGAACATCTTATAGGTACGCCAAAAGTCACATTTTAAAGTAACCAGTTAGATTAGGAAAATTAAGACCAATAGAAATGACTTCCAATTTAAAATTTGGACTAATTTGTTAGTCATATATCATATTAATAATAAGACATGTTGCGCCGACCCCCAATAATTGGGAACAGGGCAGGAAAATGATGATTATAAATTATAATTATGTCGTAAAAATATTAAAATTATACTATTTATTGTATATTTCAAGTTTAAAAAACTTCTTATGTAAAATACAAATCGCTTTCGATACTGTATCTGAAGCACGAACTTTCAATCGTAAATGTTAGATTCAAACAAACAATGATTTAGTCGTATTACGTGATTTTACACCTATCTTGCGGATTAACAAATTCAGTTGTATCATGGTTGCCCATTAATGTCCCGCAAATGTCTACGTTTGAATTGTACTCGTAATGTTTCCAATAACAACCGGAAATCAATATTATAGCATACTTCATTATGTAAATATTAACATACATCATACATAATTTTTAATTCCAATTGTATAAGTTTGATGTCCGTCTTTCACAAAGCTTCAGCCTAGCTAGCGGATCTGTTGACTTAGCAACGTGATAATAAAACTGCTCCAACCTATGTCTTTGAGAAATTACATTTAAAACACGTGCTAATCAATCTTGTTGGAACCCAATAAAAATATGAGTCACTGCTCACAAATTCGTGTAATGTTACGTAAAAAATATATCAGCGTACCTTCATTTCTATACTGTTTTTTGCTATCTTCACTACAAACATTACGTTCAGTTAAAAAAATGAACGACTGATGATTAATCGGAATTCTTCACGCGTAAATTGCTAGTATTTACTATATACACTCACATACGAGTAGTAGTACCGTATTCTTTGGTAGCAATAGTGAGAAGTATGTAAAACTGCCTTCCTTTGTGCTTCGGACAGTCACCTTTTACGAATGAGGTGGATTGTCTTGCGAATCGGTAGTAAGTGAATGTGTATTTTTTTTATATTTCAACAAAGTTAGCTGATCGACTTTTGCGTACTTACTCGAGAAAATAATGTCTGCTACTTCGCTTTTATCGTTCAATGTATTACCCTGTATAAAGAATTGTCTTTTTTTTTCTACTTAACGTGATCACAGCAAATCTTTTTAGCGATGTGCCTAGAACAATTTTCGAGGGCCTCCATAAGGTTATATTGATGATCACGAAGTGGTCGCTTCCATGGCTCACACGCTCTCGTTTAAAGATATTTAAATTGGAATCTGCAGTAGATGTTTATTGACCTTTCTTCCTTCTAGTGTTCAACCCAGTCGTGATTAATTTACAATGCTGTGAGAGCTACATAAATCTAAAGCCTCTCCCAAACAGGCGCGTTTTTTGTGGCGCGAAATTCGCGCGAAACTCGCAGGTGAAAGCTTCCCCCAAACAGGCGCGATTTTTGTAGCGCGAATAACGCGCGAATAATTACTTTCAGTACATTTTGTACTGGGACGCTGTCGCTTTTACACACTGCCGCGATAAATCGGCGATTTCGCAGCTACAGCCCCCCCTGGCCCCGATGTGGCGGCTTCACCCCCCCTGTGTAGCGGCGATTTTCCTGCGACGCCGCGCTTGCCCCCCGGGCCCCGCTGTTGCCGCTTCACCCCCTCTGTGTGGCTGCGAATATTCTGCGACGCCGCGCTTGCCCCCCGGGCCCCAGGCCCCGCTGTCGCCGCTTCACGTCGCGTCGCTGTCGCGGAATTCTGCGAATTTCCTGCGACGCGACAACGGGGGTGAGGCCCGGGGGGGCCAAGGTAGAGTAGCGCCGCGATTCGCGTTCCGCGTTCCGTTTTTGTAACTAGTACGTAATAGCTTTTGTTCAAATAACGATTATTGCGTGCAAGTATTTATTTCATTACCCGACTGCGCCAGAAGGAGAGTTATGTTTTTTACCCGACTGGACCAAGAGGGTTATGGTTTTTACCCGACTGGGCCAAAAGAAGGATTAAGTATTTTATCCAACTGCGCCAGAAGGAAGGTTATATTTTTACCCAACTGCGCCAGAAGGAGGGTTATGTATTTAACCCGACTGGGCCAGAGGGAGGGTTATGTTTTTTCCGACTGAGCCAGAACGAGGTTTATGTTTTTAATTTACCCGACTGCGCCAGAAAGAGGGTTATGCTTTTACCCGACTGCGCCAGAAAGTGGCTTATGTTTTTAACCCGACTGGGCCACAAGGAGGCTTAAGTATTTTATCCGACTGCTCCAAACGGAGGGTTATGTTTTTACCCGACTGAGCCTGGAGGGTTATATTTTTTATCCAATTGCACCAGGAGGGTTATATTTTTACCCGACTGGGCCAGAAGGAGGGTTATGTTTTCTACCCGACTGGGCCAGAAGGAGGGTTAAGTATTTTATCCGACTGCGCCAGAAGGGGGGTTATGTTTTTTACCTGACTGCGCCAGAAGGAGGTTTATGTTTTACCCGACTGCGCCAGAAAGAGGGTTATGTTTTTACCCGACTCCACCAGAAGGTGGGTTATGTTTTTACCCGACTGGGCCAAAAGGAGTGTTAAGTATTTTATCCGACTGCGCCAGAAAGAGGGTAATGATTTTACCCAACTTCGCCAGAAGGAAGGTTATGTTTTTTTACCCGACTGGGCCAGAAGGAGGCTTAAGTATTTTATCTGACTGCGCCAGAAGGAGGGTAATGTTTTTACCCAACTGCACCAGAAGGAAGGTTATGTTTTTTACCCGACTGAGCCAGAAGGAGGGTTATGTTTTTACCCAACACCGCCAGGAGGGTTATGTTTTTATCCGACTGCGCCAGAAGGAGGGTAATGTTTTTTACCCGACTGGGCCAGAAGGAGGGTTAAGTATTTTATCCGACTGCGCCAGAAAATGGGTTATGCTTTTTACTCAACTGGACCAGAAGGAGGGTTATGTTTTTTAACCGACTGCGTCAGAAGGAGGGTTATATTTCTACCCGATTGGGCCAGAAGGAAGGTTATGTTTTTACCCGACTGCGCCAAAAGGTGGGTTATGCTTTTACCTGACTGGTCCAGAGGCAGGGTTTTGTTTTTAACCTGACTGGGCCCGAGAGAGGGTTATGTTTTTACCCGACTGCACCAGAAAGTAGGTTATGTTTTTCACCCGACTGGATCAGGAGGGTTAGGTTTTTATCCGACTGCGCCAGAACGAGGGTTATGTTTTTACCCGACCACGACAGAAGGAGAGTTATGTTTTTACCCGACTGCGCCAGAAGGTGGGTTATGTTTTTACCCGACTGCGCCAGAAGGTGGGTTATGTTTTTACCCGACTGGTCCAGAAGGAGGGTTAAGTATTTTATCCGACTGCGCCAGAAAGTGGGTTATGTTTTTTACTCAACTGGATCAGAAGGAGGGTTATGTTTTTTAACCGACTGCGCCAGAAGGAGGGTTATGTTTTTACCCGACTACGACAGAAGGAGGGTTATATTTTACCTGGCTGTGCCAAAAGGTGGGTTATGTTTTTACCCGACTGCACCAGTTTACACACTTAATAGACAATTTACATTTTCATGTGCCAGTTTCCTAGCTAGTAAGATTGTTTATCTGATAGTAGCTTTTGCCCGCGTCTCCACCCGTTCTAGGCAGAACAGAATCGGTAGGTCTGGGGCCACCCAAAGACCCTTTTTTGAATGCAAGAAAGAAGTTTTTTTTTTCATTACTTAAAAGCATTTATTATTATTCTTGTTTATCCTTGTATATTTATTTTATCTTTGTTATAATATAACCTGTTCCAAGTTCAGGACGACAATTAAAACTTACAGAACCTTTTGAATCGTATATGCATTTATTATTCTACACTCTGTAATGCAATATTTAGAGATATTGATATTGAGGAAACAGAAACACATAAACGTCTCTTATTACCTTTGTGAGGAGTAAAAATAAATAGTTTCCAAGTCCATTATCGATACTGACTGTTAATCAGTTACGTTACGTTATTGGAATATCTGTTACCGACCCACCTCTACGTGTCGCAGAAATATCGCACAATTTTCGCGCGACACCTTGTCGCGTCGCCGAATATTGCAACACGTGTAGCGCGATATTCGCGCGACACATGTAGCGTCGCCGCTTGTCGCGCGAAATTCGCGCTAATTTCGCGCGACGTGTCGCGACGCAGTGTCGCAGAAGTATCTCCACTTGTAGCGCGAGATTCGCGCGATATTCCCGCGACGTGTAGCGGCTTTTTGCGACGCGACGTCGCAGCTTCACCTGCGAGTTTCGCGCGAATTTCGCGCCACAAAAAACGCGCCTGTTTGGGGGAGGCTGAAGCTGCGACGTCGCGTCGCAAAAAGCCGCTACACGTCGCGGGAATATCGCGCGAATCTCGCGCTACAAGTGGCGATACTTCTGCGACACTGCGTCGCGACACGTCGCGCGAAATTAGCGCGAATTTCGCGCGACACGCGGCGACGCTACATGTGTCGCGCGAACATCGCGCTACACGTGTTGCAATATTCGGCGACGCGACAAGGTGTCGCGCGAAAATTGTGCGATATTTCTGCGACACGTAGAGGTGGGTCGGTAACAGATATTCCAATAACGTAACGTAACTGATTAACAGTCAGTATCGATAATGGACTTGGAAACTATTTATTTTTACTCCTCACAAAGGTAATAAGAGACGTTTATGTGTTTCTGTTTCCTCAATATCAATATCTCTAAATATTGCATTACAGAGTGTAGAATAATAAATTCATATACGATTCAAAAGGTTCTGTAAGTTTTAATTGTCGTCCTGAACTTGGAACAGGTTATATTATAACAAAGATAAAATAAATATACAAGGATAAACAAGAATAATAATAAATGCTTTTAAGTAATGAAAAAAAAAACTTCTTTCTTGCATTCAAAAAAGGGTCTTTGGGTGGCCCCAGACCTATCGATTCGGTTCTGCCTAGAACGGGTGGAGACGCGGGCAAAAGCTACTATCAGATAAACAATCTTACTAGCTAGGAAACTGGCACATGAAAATGTAAATTGTCTATTAAGTGTGTACACTGGTGCAGTCGGGTAAAAACATAACCCACCTTTTGGCACAGCCGGGTAAAATATAACCCTCCTTCTGTCGTAGTCGGGTAAAAACATAACCCTCCTTCTGGCGCAGTCGGTTAAAAAACATAACCCTCCTTCTGATCCAGTTGAGTAAAAAACATAACCCACTTTCTGGTGCAGTCGGATAAAATACTTAACCCTCCTTCTGGACCAGTCGGGTAAAAACATAACCCACCTTCTGGCGCAGTCGGGTAAAAACATAACCCACCTTCTGGCGCAGTCGGGTAAAAACATAACTCTCCTTCTGTCGTGGTAGGGTAAAAACATAACCCTCGTTCTGGCGCAGTCGGATAAAAACCTAACCCTCCTTCTGGTCTAGTCGGGTGAAAAACATAACCTACTTTCTGGTGCAGTCGGGTAAAAACATAACCCTCCCTCGGGCCCAGTCGGGTTAAAAACAAAACCCACCTTTTGGCGCAGTCTGGTAAAAACATAACCTTCCTTCTGGCCCAATCGGGTAGAAACATAACCCTCCTTCTGACGCAGTCGGTTAAAAAACATAACCCTCCTTCTGGTCCAGTTGAGTAAAAAGCATAACCCATTTTCTGGCGCAGTCGGATAAAATACTTAACCCTCCTTCTGGCCCAGTCGGGTAAAAAACATTACCCTCCTTCTGGCGCAGTCGGATAAAAACATAACCCTCCTGGCGCAGTTCGGTAAAAACATAACCCTCCTTCTGGCTCAGTCGGGTAAAAAACATAACCTTCCTTCTGGTGCAGTTGGGTAAAAACATTACCCTCCTTCTGGCGCAGTCAGATAAAATACTTAAGCCTCCTTCTGGCCCAGTCGGGTAAAAAAACATAACCTTCCTTCTGGCGAAGTTGGGTAAAATCATTACCCTCTTTCTGGCGCAGTCGGATAAAATACTTAACACTCCTTTTGGCCCAGTCGGGTAAAAACATAACCCACCCTCTGGTGGAGTCGGGTAAAAACATAACCCTCTTTCTGGCGCAGTCGGGTAAAACATAAACCTCCTTCTGGCGCAGTCAGGTAAAAAACATAACCCCCCTTCTGGCGCAGTCGGATAAAATACTTAACCCTCCTTCTGGCCCAGTCGGGTAGAAAACATAACCCTCCTTCTGGCCCAGTCGGGTAAAAATATAACCCTCCTGGTGCAATTGGATAAAAAATATAACCCTCCTGGCTCAGTCGGGTAAAAACATAACCCTCCGTCTGGAGCAGTCGGATAAAATACTTAAGCCTCCTTCTGGCCCAGTCGGGTTAAAAACATAAGCCACTTTCTGGCGCAGTCGGGTTAAAGCATAACCCTCTTTCTGGCGCAGTCGGGTAAATTAAAAACATAAACCTCGTTCTGGCTCAGTCGGAAAAAACATAACCCTCCCTCTGGCCCAGTCGGGTTAAATACATAACCCTCCTTCTGGCGCAGTTGGGTAAAAACATAACCTTCCTTCTGGCGCAGTTGGATAAAATACTTAATCCTTCTTTTGGCCCAGTCGGGTAAAAACCATAACCCTCCTGGCCCAGTCGGGTAAAAAACATAACTCTCCTTCTGGCGCAGTCGGGTAATGAAATAAATACTTGCACGCAATAATCGTTATTTGAACAAAAGCTATTACGTACTAGTTACAAAAACGGAACGCGGAACGCGAATCGCGGCGCTACTCTACCTTGGCCCCCCCGGGCCTCACTCCCGTTGTCGCGTCGCAGGAAATTCGCAGAATTCCGCGACAGCGACGCGACGTGAAGCGGCGACAGCGGGGCCTGGGGCCCGGGGGGCAAGCGCGGCGTCGCAGAATATTCGCAGCCACACAGAGGGGGTGAAGCGGCAACAGCGGGGCCCGGGGGGCAAGCGCGGCGTCGCAGGAAAATCGCCGCTACACAGGGGGGGTGAAGCCGCCACATCGGGGCCAGGGGGGGCTGTAGCTGCGAAATCGCCGATTTATCGCGGCAGTGTGTAAAAGCGACAGCGTCCCAGTACAAAATGTACTGAAAGTAATTATTCGCGCTTTATTCGCGCTACAAAAATCGCGCCTGTTTGGGGGAGGCTTAAGGCGCTATGAAACAAAAACGGTGGTATAATTGGCTTGTGTTTGTATTTGCAAACCAAAAAAAACAGCTTGGACTTTCGTCCATTTTTATACAGTGTTGATATACCGCACCCGCCCACTTATTACTTTCATTAAATCTGTACGATTGGGTAAACAGCAAGGTATTAAAAATCTGCTTTACATTAGTTTAGTACTACTGCTCCCACCTTACAGCAAAGCCAAATTCACTTACTTCTTGTGAAAGACTGTGGTGTCCGTACTAGAGTAACCGAGAGTAAGATATTTTTTTATTGTTTAAATTATATTAATCATTTGTTTTTATGAAATTTTTACACCTTAATTTGTGAAATTTCTCACTGTTAATAACAAAATGTACCGAATTCTTGAACAAATAAATCGAATTGAATTAAGTTTTACAGATTGCCAGATTGAAGTTCCGTGCTAGATGATGCTACTATAACTATGCCTTCACTATGAGTATAAATATAAATAGTTTTCACGTAATTATAAGGAGACCGAAATAGCAGTGCAATTGCAATGAGTTAGATCTATATCGTACGCGCGGGCGATATCAGAGCTGGCCGATACATTACAATAGAAGCCTTATCGGGCGGTTTGATGTTCTATCGATTTTCGTCGTGAATCACCTTTGGGGAAGGGTTAATCAATAGGTGTGGCTTGTATATGGCTTTGTTAATGTTCAAACTTGAATGAGTTATCGCTTTTTATGGGTTTCTGTCGCTTAGTGAGGCCGAAGAGTGCAATCTTGAGAGAGTCCACGTAAATTAAGTCTGCTTGCAAACTTTTATCATAGGGTGGTTGCAAGATATCTGACTCAAATACGCTAAGATGAAGATTAGGGTAGGATGCCCCAATTATCTTCGGATTCTGATGGACGCAATGAGTTGCTCCGATCTCCAAAAAAATATCGTGTTTCTGGCGTTTTTAACCGACTTCAAAAAAAAGGAGGAGGTTCTCAATTCGTCGGAATCTTTTTTTTTAATGTATGTTCACCGATTACTCGAAGACGTCTGAACCGATTTGGAAAATTCTTTTTTTTTGTTATAAGGGTACACTTCACAGGTGGTCCCATATAAATTTTATCGAAATCGATTCAGCGGTTTTTGAGAAAATCAACAAAAACATATCAAAATTGGAGTTTTTGCGATTGAAGTCGGTTGTTTTTAACGTATTCATTTAGTTACGAGAATAGCGGTTACAATTACAATTAATGTGATTTTTACATAAATTTATTGTTTTCCCAATATTTTAGACCCAAAAAAGCTACAAAAGTTAAAAGTGTTGTATAAAAATATTTTTGTCTCGTACCAAACGCAATATTACATTTTTAAGCTTTAAGGCAGTCTTCCGATGCTAGCGGCCGATGCGACAGTCGCGCGCGTCTGTCGCATCGGCCTCTAGCATCGGAAGTCTGCCTTTAAAGCCTGTATCCTCATTGCTTAAACTGCATTCCATTTATATGAGAATAAAAAGTTCATTCATTACAGGCTTGTAATCTTTGGACGCAAATTTCATGATATAATATTACGCAAGTTTAAATTGAACTTACAAGTAATTATATTGTTGACAGTAAAACAGTTTAATCTACGATCACGTGCATTACAAAACCTTGCTGATTTAGGTTGAAATCAGCAATACCTGTTGCACGTTTTTCCGTAAATAAAAGTAACGTAAGTAATATGTAAATAGTAGATTCTGTTCATGTAACTGATCAACTTTTACCTTAAAACTTTGAAATGGAATTTTAGGTTTTTCATAAAAATGGATTGGCTCGTGTGAACTAGGTTTTTATGGAAAGTCCTAAGTCCATTCTACTAAATTGTTCGATATCTACCATATCTTATTTAGAATTTCAGAATCTTTACGACGCTCCATTACTGATATCGAACAATCCAATATTTCTCAGACGCGTTCTTTGCGAATGTCTGATTGCTGTTTTACCACAGAATACCCCAATAGTACAAGTTTTACTGTAGTTTTACGAGCGCTCGGCGTGCTCTATAGTTTATTTCGTCGTAGTGCGTTTACATGCACTGGTGAACGCTGTTATACACAGCGGCACTGGTAAAGTCTTCCATTATTCGCAGTTTTCCCTAAGAAACCGTTCATGATTCTCCAGGATCAGGCTGTTTAACCATGCTCTTGAAATTATACTCTATATATTAAAGTACTCTAGGCAGTAGTCTACAATCAGAAACTGAATCAGAGAATAGGGTTCCTAATTTCTTAGATAGTTTGAGGATTCTTTGTAATTACTCTTCATATTCCGAAGATCATAAGTTTGAGATCAGGTGATTCCAAAAACAGTGATAGACAATATAGGCAGATTTGCAAGATTTATGCAAAAAGTCCTTGGATGCATGCACTTATTTAAGGTTGCTGGGGAGAATATAGTTTTTAACGTATTTTATGTTTCCTCTAATTTTCCTCTACGCTAATCTCCAGGTTTCTTTTATCTGTGCAATATTTTTATGACCTCGTCGAGCTAAATACACCTTAACGTTCATAGTTTTATAGCATGCAGTTTGTATTGAAGTGTGCAGATACGAGAATTACTATCGGGCGATACATTATCTATTCCATGCTATCGAACCGATATTAGCCGCACCTAGTTTATTAAGACCGGCTACAATCGTTGGATACGGATCGATGGTATGCCTTGTCACTATCATATTAAAGACGCCATCATTATGTATATTGTGTTTATGGTTATTAGTACTGGAGCTTAGTTGAGACTAGTCAAAGGGCTCAAGATTTGGGAGTTTAATACGGCTTAGCGTGAAAAACTACACAGTTAATGGATAAACATGATGGTGTAATAATGGGTGAAACGTCATGGAACTAATCCTATACGTCCAATCCCAGGGTGCTCTTTTCGATTTCTTTCTCTCCAACTGACCTGACTTTCGATGGCCTCCTCAGTCATCCTTCTCTCCTATGTCCCCCTTGCTTTACTAGGAAGCGCTAGTAGAAGCAAGGAGGGTCAAGAAACAATTCCATTTCTTTTGTAATCTACTGCTCTACGTAGAATGTTCTATAGACATTATTCACAAAAAAAATACAAGGAAGTATTTCGAAGCCTTAGTTACTGAACAAGCCCAGATTTGAATACCGATGTACTTAATGAAATGAAGGTTACAACAGGTTTGTTATCCTATCGATAAGTGTACGCCACTCGCACGTTTCTGCTATAATCGGACGGAACCACCATTGAAATTTAGATTTGCGAAACGATGCGATTACGTTACTGAAGATTAACAGAACTGTAGATCAAAATTCGTTTTATGAATTTTTCACTGCGGGTGTGACGTTTTTGTACTACTGAACGGCTAATATTGTATCACGTCAGATTTTCCTAAACGCAAGAGCCAAGCTCTTGTCATTAGTATTACTTCTGTATGTTCTTTCTCCTGTCCAAGTGGCACCTCTTGCTTTATACATTTGACACAGTGTCAATGTTCTCCCAGTGCAGTTCCTTACTATGAAATTTCATCTTGGACTTTCTCCTTTTCCCTCTGTTGTCCAGTTTGACAGCCTATAATCTTATTGCTATCACAATATAGTCTTTGAGAAAAGGAGACCGAATTAAAACCCTTTGTCAGTTTCTGTAATAATAAAGCATGCTTCCTGAAAATGTATAAAGTTCAAAATCAATCGATATATACAAAACTAGTAAGTAAAGAAGCTTATTTACTATTGACATACTATCGTTCAGGCGACGTCGAGAGCAGCGCATGCTCCGTTTGCCATAACGTTACGCAAACTGCGCTCGCGCATTGCGCGTAATGCAATGTATATAAGAATCGATTCTTACTTTCGCGATCGCGCCCATTTAAGGACTTATAGATCCGATAAATGTGAATTGGTATAATCACAGACAACAGTTATAAAAATTAACGACGTTAAATTCCTTAAATACTTATAATAACTTTGAATTCTTAGTCCTGCGCATCTATATCTCATAGGTTTCTTTGATACCGATTCTGTTGTTTCTGAGTTTTATGTGCCTTTGATGGTATAGTTAGTTACATGGCATTCAGTCATCGAAAGTGTTTGTCTACTATTTATAAATTCTACCAACAAGTACCGTTGTCTTTATTTCTACTAAAAGGAAAGATAGGAGGTGAAGATGTGGAACCCATCCTTCAAGTCTTAATTAATAATTAATTTATTATTATGTATTTCAATTCATATTTATCCCCACTGAACCTTCACTCTTATTACTGCTTCATATATAATATATTTATAGATATGTATTATATTTATATTTATATATATCATTAAGTATTTGTATTATATGTAAGTACTGATATAATTATGTATATGTATATTATTTATTTATTTTATTTATAGGTTCGTTTTTAGATAGATATTAGTTTTAAATGTTAATTTCATTCGCTTTTTGCTTTGCACAGCCCATTATTATGTTTATATTTTTCCATTCTTCAGGTTGCCTGGAAGAAATTGCTCTTAGCAATAACGCCGCCTAAAATGTACAGCTACATTCGTTTTAAATATTATATTATCATGTATGTCTCTGTGCAATAAAGAATATTTGAATTGAATTGAATTTATCGTACGTAAAAATTTCTAGTCTTAAGTCTTCTTTCGTATGTGAGAGTAAAGTCTACTTTGGGGCTTGCAGCTTTAGTCACCTGCGGCCTAGCCGAAGTGCCATTTATACGGTCGATTTTCGCCGTGCGGCGGAAATTGTACGACTTTAGTCACCCGTGTAAATACCCCATAAGAGTCTTTTATTCTCCAAATGTCTAGCTAGCTATCTCTAACGCGCGCATTGGTGGTCATATCATACTTCAGTTGTATGTTTATATATATTAATTTATTCAATACATATCTTCGAATATCGCTTTTTCAAATCAATTGAGTCAAAGAATTGGCGATTCCGCCTCCATACATAGGTTCTGCAAAATGAATTATATCTATATATGTATGTATTTAAAATGTATATGTGTATGTATATCAGTCTCTGGTTCCCAAGATACAGGGAATCCTAGTTTGGGGCCAGATGACCGTGTGTGATTTGTCCCAGATATTATTATTATTATTAATTCACGCCGATGTCTAATATACGATTGCTAATACTGTTTACCGTTATTACACGGTTCATTAACTTATTGGAATATCAAAATGAAGCCTCTCTCCTTCCCAAAATAGACACAGTATTGCTATTTATTTCGTATTCTATTACCCAACCGCTCCAAAAAGATGATAATGTTTTAATTTAATGGATTTGCGCGTCCCAAATTTTAAAAGTTTATTTTATTATTTATTTGACCAGAATTGCATGTTTAAAAGTTCTTAATCTCGCAGGTGTCATGTCTTATGTCATTAGATATAGTTTAAACGATGTCGGTATTTTAATTAAACTGATTATTTATTAACAATAGACCGAAAAATGTTTTCCTATTAAAATTGCAGAAACAGAAAAAAAGCGACTATTTAACAGAATCACGGCGAACTATAAAATTTTAATTTCTGTTAAAATCATTGTTCATGATGGGGGCCATGATCTGTCAAATCAAATTTATTAACTTCAGTGGTTAGATATTTGTCGCTATAAAAATGTTATTGCTCAGTCGCTCAAACGAAAACGAGCTTTCATACTGACCAAGTCGCGGTCGTGACGCGTCAAAGGAGCTTTCTAGTGTAGGCTCAGTAACGGTATACCGCCTCCTTGCTGTCATGATCACGATGACGTTGCATTGTGCCAGTGCCCTTATAAAGGCCGTGTCAACTACATCTAGATGCTGAGAGCGTTGAAAGTTGCGCTTTATTGTATTCGATGCAACATCGTACAAAATTGTGTGTTAATCTGCTTTGGAAACGGAAATTCTTAAGTTTTATTATTTTTTCCATTTAAATCAACAACAGCTTGTGATGTAAAATTGTGTTGTGTTGTTCGACAAAAATGCAAGGATTAAAAAATGCATAATCATACTTAGAAGAAGTGTAATTTAAAGGAATAGCGTGTTGCATGTTCTGTGAATATAGAGGCCGAACATTTATTTGATTGTCATCTAAATAACAGTACTAGGTAAGCCGCTTACGTAATCGGGCGGAACTGTCCCATAGGAAATGTAACTTATTTTTACGCTTGTTACGTCACTTCAGCTGGTAATGAGGACATTGTTACATACAACGCTAACCCCGCCATAGTTAGTACAGGATATACATACAACAATAACACATTTGTGTGATACTAAAACAGTTGCAGTGTTCAGGAAGTATAGACGAGTGATCATAACATGGCGAAGTTAAAAAGGTATACGGACTTGACCACTTTGTTTGATATTTTGTTGGTGTTTATTTTTTACCCTCGAAGCATAAAACGAGTTTTAAGAAGATTGATACAGCAAACAAAAGTAATTATCATATTTATGTGAGAATAAAAGAAAAAATGTAGAACACCCAATATACGGATAAACTGCTCTGAGTTCATCTTTGTGTCGTGAATGCTACAATAAAGTGTTTGTTTACAAATAAACAAAACGGTCCTTGTTAATGTGATGTAGAGTTTGTATCGATAGCGAAAACAGCATGTCGCAGCGACTTTTACATAACGCAATTTTTTGGAAAAAATAGCGAATGACTCGGACACGGACGGGGATTTCTCAAAATTGCGTGCTAAAAATAGTTGTAAATTATAAAAAGCAAACCAGCTCGGTCAAAGACAATACTCGGCGCCTGTGCAGAATATCAATGCGACTGACTCACGCGCATGCCTCCGCAATCACTTGCATACTTAGCGGCGAGTCGTTTTCCAACAGTGTACACTGGCCCTTAGGGTTCGTTTAAATGGCACGCTGCGCTGCGTCGCCTGCATAGTAACATGGTAACACGTTCTTCCTCTAGGGAGGATTGTAGTTTTGTCTTGGTAAGTTTATTTCGGCCTTATATATTTTTATCGATTAAAGTCATACAAGGAAACAAAGGTTCTTTTATTCTCTAGTTTTAAACATTTCTTCCGCCTTATGGGAATTAATTAACAGTAATTCACTCTCTTTTATCACGAGCGATTTTCAATCCTTGTTTTATTCGATAGGTGATAGAAAATAAAGGGTTGCGTGATAGATTCAGAATTTTGTTGGTGTTAAACATACCAATACCAATTTCTTAGATGATTCAATGTTATTGCCATTACAAGTTATGTATATTTTATACGAATACAAGGATGTCTTGATAATGTCATTTGATTCATTCAGTCTCGCAATAAAGCGGGATTCACTAGGTGTGAGCTTCAACCGCAAAGACTGGCTTTGTTTTTCCTCTCGCGGACTTTACCTCAAACCTGTTTTTGTCGTAAACTTATCTGTCTTTATCATTAATAGACCGTTGATGTGTTGGTCGCCTTCTAACTACGATATGAAAGTTGTCTTCAGAAGTGATGTTTTTATTATCTTTTTTTACCGGATATGAAGTCATGTTTTTAGATCATTTACTTCGTAATGCAATCATGCATGCCTGATACTGTTATCATGTTACAGTCAAAAGTAAAGTATATACTTTACTTACTGGTCTTGCTTGACCTTACCATAAATAGGTATACCAGACATCGATGACTTGATGACTAATACACTCATTCAGTTGTGATACAATTTACATTTTATGAGCGCATTAGAATGGACACGCTATGAGCAACTTATAATGTTGCTTTATTTATGTTGTCATCCTTTTGTCTGTGTTTGTAAGCTAGAGACGCTTTTTAACTTAAGGCAAGTTCAATAAGGTAACTCATACGATAGAAGCGTGACCAAATCTCTACAGCTAATAGCTGCGGCGCGGATCTTCCCACATACAAGGAAAGCCAATACTCCTCACACGGGCGGAAGACAAGGCCGATAGATTTGTATACGTCGGAAGACTTACGGCGAACTCTACGAGGAGGGATCAAAAAGTAGTGAGAATGAGATAGAATATAATGACTATTGATATCTTAATAATTTATTTTTCTACATAGTCTCCGAGTCTCTCTACACTCCGAGTACAGCGCTTTTCCAAGGCTTCAATCCCTTTCAAAAAAAAAGTTTTGTCTTGGTCCTGCAAAAAGCGTTCCACGGCATCCATCACCTCGTTATCGTCTTCGTACCTGTTTCCCCTTAAGTATTCTTTCAATTTGGGGAACAGATAAAAATCGCTAGGCGCCAGATCTGGTGAATAAGGGGGGTGGTCAACCAATTCGAAGCCAGCTTGTTGAATGGCAGCCATTGCAACTACCGAGCTGTGCGCGGGTGTGTTTTCGTGATGAAACAGCACGCCCTTTCGAAGTTTCCCTCTCCTTTTCTCTTTGATGGTATTCCTCAACTTGGGAATTAATGCTGCATAATATTGGCCTATAATAGTGGTTCCATGCTCCAGGTAATCAATCAACAATATCCCTTCTGAGTCCCAAAATATTGAGACTATAACCTTGCCAGCCGATGCCACGGCACGAAACTTCTTCGGGGTCGGTGATGATGGCCGTTTCCATTGTGAAGATTGCTGTTTTGTCTCGGGATCAAAATGATGGACCCATGTTTCGTGCATTGTTACAAAACGAGACAAAAAGTTATCAAAATCTTATTGAAACTTGTCCAACAATCTCTTCGAAATGTCAAGTCGATTTTGTTTCCGACTGTCTGTTAACATTCTCGGCACCCATCTTGCGGAGACTTTTCTCATATTCAAAGATAGTTTCAATATGGATTGAATACTTCCATATGAAATGCCCGTTTCTTGAACTAAGTAACGGATGGTAACTCTTCGATCGCTCAATACAATTTTCTCGACTTTAACAACATTTTCTTGGGTGACTGACGTCGATGGGCGGCCGCAACGATGTTCGTCTTCCGTGCTCGTTCTCCCTATTCGAAATTGAGAAGCCCACCTTGCGACAGTGGAATACGGCGGAGCAGACTCTCCTAATGTTGCCTCCAAATCGCAGTAAATCTCTTGCGTCGTTAACTTTTTTAAACAGAGGTATTTAATAACGGCTCGCACTTCGTTTTTCTCCATTTTCGAGAACACGTTCTGACACGAAGCAAACAAATGACTACATTCAGAAAAAAACAAAAGAGAATCTAAAACTTTTTCTTTATTAATATTACAAATATCTGAGCTATGCCTGCCAGTATTCATTTTTTTTCTTACCAAGGAGTATATATATCGTTCTCACTACTTTTTGATCACTCCTCGTAGTATAATAATAAAGCGCTACTCAGAGATTTGTTAAGCATGGTTCTACGCTAAATTATGTAAAATTTCTTTTGTTTTTAAGAAATGTGCGAGTTATGGAAAATGTTTCTGATATGATCATCAGTTTCATCAACATGTTTAATTTTACTGTGTGTATATTCTCTTGTACAGGGTGTCCCAAAAAGTATGGTCAAGCGGAAGTCCAGAGATAGAACAACTCTAGGGCTACCTAAATCACCCCCATGTATGTTCAGCGATTTTTGTTAGTTTCCGAGTTATGATTTTTATTGGATTTTTTAAATTTTTTGGCCGGATCGGATTTCATAATTTTTTTTAAAAGAATTTATTACAAATTTCCGGTATTTTTTTAATGTCACATAATCATTATGAATTGTACTTTCAGGCATAAAATAATAAGCTTCGTAACATTAGAGTAAGTAACAAAAGTTATGATAGAAAGTCAAGAATTTTAGATTGAGCGACTCAGGTTTTAACTTTCAGCATAAAATAAAAATACAAAAAGGTGTTTCCCATGCTCTTCGGTAATTTTAAAAACTGCGTGGAATTCTAAGCTTTCAGAATAATACTCAAAAGACAGTACTTAATGGGCCTTTTTTTTTCCTGAAATCAGCCGTCAAAGTTTTTAAGGTAGAAATTTCCTAAGGAACTTATTTAATTTTTGTCGTCTCTAGTTATCAAAAAGAATTACTAATTTAATGAGTTTTATAGAAAAAAAAAACTTTAATTTAATAAAGAATGTTTTGAGTAGAAAGGTAGTGGAAATTATCACACATTTTAAAAACTGCGCATTTTTCTTTTAACTTGCCTCATCAGTTATTATTAGATTGCCTCTGTTTATTCGATGTGCCTCTGATTTTGGGATTCCCATACGGTGTTCTATGGTTCTCACGCTAGTTGATGGGTCTCTCGCCACTTCTTTAAGCACTGATTCGACTACATCTGGGTCTTGAATTTCTAATGGACGCCTAGACCTTGTATTAGGTTGGCGACCTTCAATGTAAGCATAATGGACTCTTAAAATGATACAGTAAGGTACAATTCCGAGACGGGCTGCAGGCGGCAGCCGCAAGCTACACTGCGGCCGGCCGCTGCGGTCGACCGCATGTCGCTGCCGCCGTCATCCCAAACGCGACTGCACTTCAGTCAGCTTTTGTACCCTGTCGTTTCCATACCTTCGCGCGAGTCAGAATATCGGACGTGTTTAACAATCGTTTACTGTGTCATTTGTTAGAGGAGGAAGATGACGACGAATTGTTGTTATTATATTATAAAAAATAAAAGAAATGCGTGTTGGCCGCACTACTGGTCCTCCTGCGACTTGCAGTCGCTGCGTGTAGCCGCCGCATGTCGCCTGCCGTGACCGCAGGCCACATGTCGCCGCGCTCGGAATCACTTTCATAGAGATTCATAGAAACCAGTAGTGTAACTTGCGGTCGATAAATGCAGTCTGTCGCCTGTCGCGTGTGGTCGGCGGCTTGCAGCCGGTCTCGGACTTGTACCTGTAGATAACTCGTGCAGACTTCTTGCGTCCTGCGGAATTATTAGCTCATGAGTCATATAAAGAAATGTGTGATAGTTTCCGCCACCATTCTGCTCAAAACGTTCTTTATTAAATTAAAGTATTTTTTTCTATAAAACTCATTAAATTAGTAATTATTTTTGATTACTAGAGACGACAAAAATTAAATAACTTCCTCAGGAAATTTCTACCTTAACAACTTTGACGGCTTATTTCAGGAAAAAAAGACCCATTAAGTACTGTCTTTTGAGTATTATTCTGAAAGCTTAGAATTCCACGCAGTTTTTAAAATTACCGAAGAGCATGGGAAATACCTTTTTGTATTTTTATTTTATGCTGAAAGTTTAAATCTAAGTCGCTCAACCTAAAATTCTTGACTTTCTATCATAACTTTTGTTACTTACACTAATGTTACGAAGCTTATTATTTTATGCCTGAAAGTACAATTCATAATGATTATGTGACATTAAAAAAATACCGGAAATTTGTAATAAATTCTTAAAAAATATATATGAAATCCGATCTGGCCAAAAAAATTTTAAAAATCAAAAAATACCATAACTCGGAAACTACCAAAAATCGCTGAACATACATGGGGGTGATTCGGGTAGCCCTTAAGTTGTTCTATCTCTGAACTTTCGCTTGACCATACTTTTTGGGATCTACAGGAGATATATTATTTTGATTATTTTCCTAAAGGATAGTCAAGTTGTGAAGCGTGACCATTTATAATGTTTGCACATACACCGTAAATAAGTTTCGCTTTGCACTTTTATTAGTTGCGGTATCCGTGTATGGAATGGACATCGTTCAGAAAATAGCGCCGCCGTATAAGTCATGATACGATTCACTTAACTGATTGATTGGGATTGGCTATTTTATCTGGGTGTTTAATATAAATACTTAAATAAATATGTATTTTGTAGCAAGCAGAATCAAGATCAAAATTATAATGATCATGAAAAAATCTTTTTATGTTAGTATAAGTGTTTGACGTGTACCGCACACGCAACTTTTAACTGAATTTATGTAAATATTATAAAACCCACGAAAAGCAGACAGGCGACAAATCCTCTAGATTTTAAAAGTACATATCAATGAACATCGAGGTACGATTTGGACTAATTTGTATGCCAGTCAAGCGCGCGCATGCCAAAATCATTATCAGTGCATGTTGATCTCGCTCGTTTTTCAGCTTATGGTAGTTACAATATCATACAGATACAGATGACCGTACATGTGTGACGTCACTCACATGTATGGCCCGATCATTGACCAAAGAGTTGGCGTCACAGCGAGCGACGTACAACAATGGGCAACGCGACGCCTGTGCCGGAAGCTGAGCAGGAAACTGCCTTTGCGTGTGTTGAATCTGGCGATTTAATAAAAAAGTGCTCCAGGTTTAGCGATAGATTGGGATATGCATGAGTTTAAATTGAACCTGTCCTAGGTTCATTTTAAATTCAAAGTAAACTCTTTCACTACCTAATTAAGTTCTTTCATACCAGTCCAAACTGCCATTTGCCATTTTGCATACTGATAAAAAAAGAACAGTTCCTTTGCATTTATGGAGAAAAATTTACTCATAGTCTATGGCTGTAAATTGACTCTGAAATCTTATTATTAACGATTTAAAAATTTTATGATTCTGTCGTCTGTGATCTGTTTTTAGGCTGAGACCAAACTATGTCATCTTAGCCATGGCTTTATATTCCTTCTTTTGTGTTATTTCTTATAACTTATGCTAGAAAGCTGGAAGCCTTGTAAAATGGGTGCTTATTAACGCAGTCTTTGATCTCGTACATTTACATTTTGGTTATTTCGTTAAATCGATCTTACTTACTTTGTTACATTTATTGACCGAATCCTGGAGTCTCGAATTTCGGCGAAGCCTTATTTCCCCTATTTATTTTAAACATCCCGTTTTATAGTTGCGTCTTTTTAACTCGAATAATAAAAAATTAAGATATAAGCAAGGAATAATTAGGAATGGTGTCAGTAAAAGAATTCATCGCCTCCGCGTACATTTCGTAAGTACTTTTGTTTTTAACCCCCGACGCAAAAAGAGGGGTGTTATAAGTTTAACGTGTCTGTGTATCTGTGTACGTTCCTAATATATCTATGTATTTAGACTGTTCCGTAGTATAATTATAATCGGTATCATTCGCCGACTATCACTACACATTAGGAGGGGTCATTACCCCCAGTTACAGTTACCAAACCTTGTTAGCACTATTTTACAAGATTTTGATAAGAAAAGTTCCCCTACGAATCATGTGCTACAGAAATAATGCGTGTCCATAAAGGTAACGGAACAATATGTTTCTAGTGCGGTAATGTATAGATATCGTTGCGTTACTTACGCTTACTACAGTAATGTCTCTGAATTCAATATATTTTTTGCATATCATAAATATCATCATTTTCTTTCAAGCGTTCTCAAACTTTAAATTCATGATTTTTTCTAGAATCTCGTCTTAGGAGACATGGGCACACTTTGGGCAAAACTCATTATGGTTTGTGAATTTTTTACTAATCTTATTTCTCTCTGTATTTTCGTTACTTGAGTACATTTAAGGATCTGTTGGAAGCAACTGCTTACGTTATTTTATAGAAGAAGCACAAACAATATTTATTCTCCTCAAAGGGACAGTACAGCCATATTAATTGAGATAGCTTATTAAGTCTATATTTTCTTCTAAATTCCTGTTCCCTGCTTCATGGTTCACGTTTACATATATGTAGATGGATTTATTGATGTATATTTTATTTATCTGCAAATAGCCACCGGAATGTGCCAGCCTAATTGGCGCTAAATTGCTCGCATTGATCAAATACCAGCCTCGCGTCATGAATATGAATGAACAGTGATTCACATGATTATCATGTCATTAGCGAGTATTTAATTGAGTTGTGCTATGAATTTGCTCTGTTTCTTTTAAATTGGTCATTTGTTTGGTTTGTTATATCTGTCTGTCTCTCTTACTCTCTTACCGATTCTATGCCAAAAGATAGATAAGCGGCGATTTGTTATGTACGCCTTTTTTATGATATTACGTATTTGATAGACTAAAAGACTGTGTCTAAAAATGTGACATTCTTTACCTACTTCGCAATTAACCATTTTTCTTCTCGTATCAATCGATTCCATTACCTCAATCATTATTAACATTAGATTATATACTCATTTGTTTGAGTTTGTTATAGCTTTGAAGAAAATAATCGCTTCTCAAATTAATGTAATAATGTAATGTATTAATTCATTTTTATCTTAGACGGAAACATTACGTATTTCCCCCTAGGCGATGTAAATCCGTGAGCACGGATGTTTTGGTCCGTGTCTTGATGTGGAGTTATATTTCAAAGTTCAGTGAAGCACAACTTACAAAATTAGGATCTCATTAATTTAAATAATGATAATGATTTTACTGTCTCGCCTAACAGTAAATATACTCAACGTAAAGGCATACCTGTCAAGGCTTAAAGAACGTCTCTATCAGATTCTCATTAGTAGCAATCAAGTGCATCATCTATCACTTTGAGTAAAAAAGTTTTTGTTCTATCAACGTAGCGTATGATTTTTGAAGTCCTTGTGAGAAGGTAATAGAAGTTAGAACAGTTGTCGAAGTCTGTATGACTGTTCTCGGCCCTATAACGGTATTGGAAACCGGTTCCAGAGTAACATGCATAGTTTCAAAGATACACGTCAATATACAGCATATTAGTACTTAGTTTAAATTTTATGCATTCTCTATTGTATTCTAAAGAAAGAGATTCGCAATGTCGCAAGCATCAATCATAATTACCTTATTTTAAGGTCAAACTCAAATTGAAAACTATTTACGCATTTTCTCTTAGACTATTTTCTTTCTACCTTGTACATACAATGTTCCCACTAAGCCGAACTAACATTCGAAGTTTTGGGAAATGTGACTGAAGCGAGAAGACATATCGAACCCAAAAGATATTTGGTACGAAACATTTTAAGTATATACTTCATTTCTTAATCAACATTTTCTTCTAGGGAAAGTTATACAGATTCATGTGTAGATAAGACACCCCCAGTTTGAGCCCTGGCAGATAGTTTAAGAGAATTAAAAAACCCATGCTAATTCTTGCTAGAACATACAGCTATTACTTGCAAAAGCCAAAACATTCCGCGAGCTGATTTTGCTTGACTTAATATAAATCTAAACCACAACACAATGCCGCTCGCTGCCTGTAAATTAATCCATGGTAACTTGTAAGCTAAAGCTAATAGCTTATAGCTCGGGGTATAAATTCGTTAAGCTATAAATATATCTGACCCAGGCATTTGAAAGTGGAGTGAAAGTACCGTTCGATACTGTGGCTCGTATACAGCTTTGGCATTACATTGTTGAAGCTTAAAAACTAAATATAAAATACAGTAAATGGAACATGATTGTCTTAAAGTATTCCCAGTTTATGTTAAGGCTGGACTGCAGTGATGTTTTTGTAGGCAGTAAAGTCTGGCTGGCTGATTGGACTGAATAGTTATTCAGTAGTGATTTGTAGCATTCCGCATGCTTACATTGTATCTTGAAGACTCACTGGAACTCCGTTTTTTATGCTACAAGTTTTTTTATTTATTTCACAAGCTGTACCGACACTTGTGACTTACATAATTATTATAACAAAATTATCACGTGACTAAATAAATACAGTATTATACTACTAATGAAAATGTACTGAAACCAGGACGAACCAATCGAAATACCCCACGACGCTTAGATGACATCGTTTAGAGAGAGACCGAGAAAAAGGATATACCCAAGAAGAAGCCTGTCATTGGAATAACGTACACCAATTAGACAGAACCTCCATGTCTGGCTAGTTATTCAGTTTTATATGAGCAAAAATGTAAAATTCAACAGTTGCCCTTTGTCATGTCATATCATACCAACCCGCAACATTCCTAAGGCCGGGCGCGGTGCGTGACCGCTGACCCAGTTGGAACTGCGCTGAGCCCGATTGACAGACAGCGGTGCTATTTTGTTCTGTAGTTACATTAAACATGCAAACAAATATAGAAATTCATTTGCGTTTTGCTCTGGAACAAAGAACCGAGAGGACGTCGCAGGTTCTGGGCAGCCTTGCGTTTCCTTAATTGTGATGCAGTGCCTGTGGACAGGAAACTGCCGCGTTGATAACAACAGTAAAAAAAAGAGGGTGAATCTGCGACATTGACTGAATCGTTTGTTATAGACGCAAATAGCCAATGAGTCGCTCTGGATCAAGCTGATGTGATGCTGTACAGTGATCTTAGAACTTGAAGATGGTGTTAATTTTCAGCAGTATAATGTGCTGCCGTATAAGCAATCTTATTAGGTAATATCTTTTCGCATCGGTACGGCCGGCGCCGGCGCGGCGAGTCTACTAGCCTACGACGAGCCAGTTGTGTTTGTAGAGTATAATGCAAGCAACTTTCTCAGTGACCCCAAAAATATAATGAATTAAGAGTATAATTTTATAATACGCATCACATAGTGTATCGTAAAGTCGTTACAGATTTTGATAGTTTCCGCTACAATAGAGTCAAATACAATGCTTATAGTACCTATACTATACCTGTAGTGTAGTTTAGTAATTTGTTTGTTAGAAAAAATGCTTTGGGGATTTTACTTTTCTAAGTTTAATTCGTATTGTATTTATACACCCTGTTTATAACATTATAGATATTTATGTGAATAAATTTACGCAAAAAGTTATATTAAACATAACTATTTATGTCACAACAGTAGTGTATTATTGGGCTTTTAAAATCACTTTTTGAGAACAGCGTTCAGTAAACTCCGTTCGCCTCGCTTCGCTCGTCTTCACTCCGTTTCCTGAACGCTATTCTTAAAAAGTGATTTTAACGCCCAAAAATCCGACGAAAACTTCTGTTCAAAACATACAAAGAGCGAATGTTAAAAATATCTTAAGCGAGTTAGATTTACAATAATACTTAAATGGTTCAGTATTATTATTATATTCGAAAAAAGTTGCCATATAAAGAATAGGTATATAAAGCTGAAAAAATAAGTTATATTTCATTTTGTAATCACACCTGAACAAGATAACACTTTTTTTTTGTTTGAGATATGAAATTTGTGAAACAACTTCATTCTTTGAATTTAGATAAAATTGAATTGGCACAAAGTAAACAACTCTACCGCCATGGCCCGCTTTTACCCGATACTATACGCTGCATAATTGTAGGTCCTTCAAATTGTGGAAAGACAAATCTCGTGATTGGTCTTCTTTTGCATGAAAATGGACTAAAATTTGAAAATGTTTATATCTATTCAAAAACTTTATTCCAGCCCAAATATTTATTCCTTGAAAGAGTATTTACACTTGTACCTGAAATTAAATTTGTGAAATATCGCGAAAATGAAGAAGTGATAAATATTCACGAAGCAACTCCCAATTCTGTTATACTATTTGATGACATTTCTTGTGAAAATCAAAACAATGTTCGTGAATTCTTTGCAATGGGAAGACATAAAAATATAGATTGTTTTTACTTAAATCAAACATATAGCAAAATTCCAAAGCAACTTATACGAGATAATGCGAACTTGATTATTGTTTTTAAACAAGATGATATTAATTTGCGTCACGTTTATGATGAACATGTTGGTGCAGACATGACTTGGATGCAGTTCCGAGATATGTGCTCAAAGATTTGGAGTGAGCCTTACGATTATTTAGTAATAAATAAAGACTGTGAAAAAAATAACGGATGTTACAGGAAGAAATTTGATACGTATGTTAACATAGACTGAACAAAACATTAGCATTATATGAATAGAATAAAATATAAAACTTATGCTTTTTATCATCAGTATTGCTTAGACATAACCACGGCGAGAACGTATCAATTATGAAGGAAGAATCACTTTTAAAAAAACAAATAATCACATCAGCTGCTGCAGTGAAGCGTAAAGTAAGAATGTTACGAGATTTAAAAGAAACTCACGACATAATTTTAGAGTCCGCATTGAAACCAATAACGGAACCATTAAACCAAATTGCTAATAAACAAAAAATAGCAGAGAGAAATTTTAGCACCCCTATATCTACATCTAGGGATAAAAAATGTATTATTAATAAAGACAATAATATGTCATCTATAAAACGTAAGCGTTTATCAATGGCTACATTAAAGGGACAGAGTTTTAGTAATACGTCCGATGATTTGTATTCTGCCGATGATGAAAGTGATCCTATCGCAAATCTAATTAGTAGCAATATTCAACCAGGTAATTTAAATGACACGATCCTAAATGATTATGAAAATGATAAAAGTATTAATGTAGATAATAAAAAGATAAAACTTGACGAGAGTGCTGAGACTTCGTTATCTGATGAAAGTGTTAGCCCTCGACATTGGTGGTCGCTGTTTGAAGAGGTCCCAGAAAAGATTCCATTTGGTGTTAGAAGAGAGAGAGGAAAGCTCATGATCGGCTCAACAAGAATGACAATGGATGATAAGGAGATTATTGTGGGTAGTAACAAATATGAAAACACTCCAGGATTACGAGAATTATTACTCAAAAAGACACCTGAGTTAGATCTTATTACTGAAGCTGATAAAAAAATATACAAGTCAATATTACTAGCCACAAACGCTCATCGGAGAGATTATGATCCTACCAAGCCTATTAAAGGTAACAAAGGTTTTAAGTATACACAAATAATAAAACCTCTGTTCATTAAATTATCCAGAAATGCAGCAACAACTGAAAGTGAACCAGAAAAAGAAGGGCAAGGTTTACCCATTACAAAAAAATTAAATAAAGACGTAGATTACATATACTGGGATGATCCAAATGAGCTGGTTAATCGCTTGAGACTACTAATTGCTTCTCGTGATGCTGGTAACACAGGTTTGAATAACGAAATAATTTCTATTATAGAGGAGCTAAAAGAAACTGGTATCATTTAAATAAAACCTATATATAAATGAAATACTGATTTTTATTTCTCATTCGTTATTCAATATTTGTACATTAAAGTCCCTGAAAGATGAATGTCGATAAATTTGGTCACCATGTTCATAAAAGATTACGTTTTTCTACAGAAAATTTTGATAATCACTTCGTTTTAGTGAGATTTGAAAATGGGGATTATGATTTTCATTCATCACATTTAAAAGGAGTGAAGATACCTATAGACTCAAAAGACGCAGCAAACAAAGAATACGTTGATAAAGAACTAGAAAAATATTGTACACTTCAGCAAATGCAACAGGAACTGAGTAATTTAAGATCTAACTTATTGTTAGTTTTAAACAAACAAGTTGATAATAATAAGAAATCAAAAGTTGCTCCACCTTCAAAATGAGTAAACAGCAAGTTGTAGATGAAATCCATAAAGGTGCAAGGAAGAATTTCGAACGTCGACATGTCATTCTAAAAGGGATTGATGATTTATGGCAAGGTGATCTAATCGACATGCAAAAATATGCGAATGAAAATAAAGGATTTAAGTATATTTTGATTGTCATAGATGCATTTTCAAAATATGCATGGTGTGTTCCAGTAAAATCTAAAACTAAATGGGAGATTACAAACGCTTTTAAAAACATACTTAGAGAAGGACGTATTCCTTATAATCTTCAGACAGATTTTGGAAAGGAATTTTATAATGATTCATTTCAGACATTAATGAAAAGCTATAAAATAAATCATTATTCAACATATTCGGTAAAGAAAGCATCAATTGTTGAACGCCTTATCAGAACCATAAAAAGTAAACTTTATAAATACTTTAGTCTAGTAGGTAATTATAAATGGATTGACTTGCCTTTAAGGAACATTGTAAAATTGTATAATAATACTGTACACCGTACTACAAAATATAAACCAAACGAGGTTAATGTAAAAAATCAAGTATCAGTTATGAAAAACATTGAATGTTCTAAACAGTCTATAAAAAAGAAAGCAAAATTAAAAATTGGAGATCACGTTAGAATAAGCAAATACAAAAGTAGTTTCCAAAAAGCATATACACCCAATTGGTCTACTGAGATCTTTAAAATAGTCAAAGTTAATAATACAATTCCAATAACTTACAAAATTGAGGACCAGCGGAAACAGAGAATATTAGGAACATTTTATGAACAAGAACTACAAAAAACGAAGCATCCAGATATATATTTGGTAGAAAAAGTTTTAAAAAAGAAAGGCAATAAACTGTTTGTGAAATGGTTAGGCCTTAATAGTAACGAAAATAGTTGGATAGATCAAAAAGCTATTGTTTGACTGTATAAATTTTGCTCACACAAAAACCCATCCTCAGTTGCATTCTAGTTATGCAAGGAGGAGGTCTTGTTAATAATATAATAAATAATTTACCGTTTGAGTTACATTTACCAGGATATAATTACTGTGGTCCTGGAACTAGACTACGCGAAAGGTTATTACGAGGAGATAGAGGAATTAATCAGTTGGATGACGCCTGTATGCGTCACGACATCGCATACTCGCAATATTCAAAACTAAGGGATCGACATAAAGCTGATTTAGAGTTATTAAACATGGCGAAAAAAAGGAGTAAAGCAAGTGATTCAAGTAGAGGGGAGAAAATTTCGTCCTGGTTGGTATCTAAAGCTATGAAAACAAAATTAAAATTGGGTGCCGGAGTACACAAATTTAATAATATCGTATCTAAAATAAGATCACAATTGCGAAAATTTAAACCAAAAGACAACAAATCAGCAATCAAATTTGCTTATGCCGCAGCGAAAAAATTTTTATCAAAAAACGCAAGAGTCCGTATGCCACGTGTAATTCCAATACCAAAAACAGGTGGTGTATTGCCACTGATTCCGATATTTGCTGGACTGTCAGCGCTGGGATCTTTAGCTGGAGGCGCAGCCGGTATTGCTAAAGCTGTTAATGATTATAAAGCTTCTAAACATCAATTACAGGAATCTGAACGCCACAATAAAATGATGGAATCCATAGCTCTTGGAAAGGGGTTGTACATTAAACCATATAAAAAAGGGTCAGGTTTATTTTTACCAAAAAACTAGAGAAAAGGTTACCCAATCGTGCATTGACTGATATCGATATTTTAAAATATGCAAAGAATATTCCATATTTTAGAGGTGTTTATATGAGAGACCGCCTGCCGAAGAAACCCAGAAAAATAGAATGTGCAGTTCTTAATTTGGATAGTTTTAAAAACAACGGAACTCATTGGGTAGCCTACGTTAAAATAAATAAATTTTGTGAATATTTTGATAGTTTTGGAGACTTGAAACCTCCTTTAGAGTTGGTTGAACATTTAAAAAAGTGCAATATATTTTATAATTATAATAATTATCAGAGTTTCAATACTGTCAACTGCGGTCACTTATGCTTGGCTTTCCTTAACAACTTTTGGAATGATATGGGTATAAAATAAGATTATAATGATAACTAGTACCATTCTCAAAATGTCTTTCACACTGTCAATATCCAGCACTTCATCGTCTCTGACTACGAATTACTCGCCTCCACTTCAGCTAGATGGGCAATATGAGTGTGGGCTTCTATATTTATCCACATTTAACTCTATACCGAACATAGATAAAAGAAATAACATTTTTTTTTATGGAGATAACGAGGTCGTAGAAGTACCTGAAGGATCGTATGAACTATGCGACCTTAGTGATTTTTTGCAAAAAAGTGTTAAAGATTGTTCATTGAAATTGTCTTGTAACAATAATACTTTAAAAACCGCACTTACCTGTACAAAAGATATACACTTTGAAAATAAAAATTCTCTTGGAAAATTATTGGGATTTGGAAATGATACTCTAAAAGCTAATAAATTACACGAATCCCACTATCCTATTAACATTCTATCAACAACCGTGCTTCGAGTCGAATGTGATATTGTGAGTGGCTCTTTTGTAAACGGAAATCCCTCTCATATAATTCACGAGTTTGTACCTAATGTTCCACCAGGCTACAGAATCATTGAAATTCCAAAAAATATTATTTATTTTCCAGTCAATCAAAACAGTATTAGTTGTATAAATATAAGAATCTTGGATTCTTATAACGAAACAGTTAATTTGAGAGGAGAAGAAGTACAGTTATATCTCCATCTTAGAAGAAAATGATAAATTTTCATAAATATTCAGTACCAGCTCCACATTCACTCAGTAGACATACTGATACCAGAAGGATAACATCTCCGAAAACATCTAAACAAAAAAGGAAAACAAATCCACGTAAAAAATTAACACAAGAAAACAAGAAATTTTTGAAGTTAATTGGATTACTAAAATGAATATCCTAAATGTGACAGATCCTCTTACTTATGACAACTCAATAGAAAGTTATGAGTTTCATTCTTATAAGCCTTACGTGTCTAGTTTTAATCACAATGATGAAATCCGCATACCGATTAATCAACAAGATTTATATCTACTACCGGCAGCAAGTACGCTTTATGTCGAAGGTATTATTCGAGCTCAGAACGAACAAACGAAGACGGCGTTGCCATATTTTCATTTTACGAATAATGCGATACTTTATCTCTTTCAAGATATACGTTATGAATTAAACGGAATAGAAATAGACAAAGTGAAAAACACAGGAATCACAACCACTATGAAGTCTATTTTATCAATGAATGAAAGTGAAGCTAAAATGTCTAAATACTGGGGTTGGAGCGTTGATGGTATAAAACACCCACAATCCGAGTTTTCGGTATCAATTCCACTAAACAAAGTACTAGGGTTTGCTGAAGATTATAACAAAATCATCATTAACTGTAAACATGAATTGATTCTATTAAGAAACAATACTAATTTAAATGCAATTAAATTTAATACGGGGGAAGTTGTAGAGGATATTACAATACGCAAGATAGTTTGGCGTGTCCCACACATTAAAGTTTCAGATCGGGAAAGGATTAATTTACTTCGTCATTTAGAAAAAGATCGTCCTATTCAAATTGTATTTCGAAATTGGGATTTGCACGAGTATCCATTACTTCCAAAAACATCGAAACATACTTGGTCGATAAAAACCTCATCCCAGATAGAAAAACCGAGATATATAATTTTAGGTCTACAAACTAATAGAAAAAATAATATTCATAAGGACATGTCACAGTTTGATCACTGTTATCTGCGTGATGTTAAAGTATTTCTGAATTCTACATATTACCCCTATGAAAATATGAACATAAGTTTTGCTAATAATAATTATTCCTTAATATACGAGCAATATGCTAAATTTCAACAGTATTATTATGGTCGTCGACCGGAACCGTTGTTAACTTTTGAAGAATTTAAAACAAAAGCACCTTTATTTTTGATTGACTGTTCACGTCAAGTAGACTGCTTAAAGTCAGGAGGCTCCGTGGATGTAAGGCTTGAGATAGAAAGCCAAACTGACTTACCTGAACAAACGACAGCTTACTGCCTTATTTTAAACGATTGTGTTATAGAGTACAAACCATTGAGTAGTGTGGTAAAGAAGATATCATGAATGATATTATTTTTGTAGACGTTCAAGGTTTCAAAGATCACTCCAATAATTTTATCGTAAAAGAATTAGCTTTAGCGACAGCAGAGTATACTCAATCATTCTTAGTCAAACCTCCATATCCATATTCGAAACTAAACTATGAAGAGAGAAGACAAGTGACTTGGATCGAAAAGAACAGACGTATATTATGGAACGAGGGCTTTATTGATTATCAGGAATTTAATAGAATGACGAAAGCTATATTAGTGAATAAATGTGTTTTGGTTAAAGGAAAGGAAAAAATAAACTGGATAAAACAACTAAGTCATGAATGTAACATTATAGACATTGGTGAAAAAGGATGTCCTAAACTGGAAACCTTATACGAAAGATTCTGTAAAGGTAAACTATTTTTTAATTGTGCGTATCATGTTAATTATTGTGCTCTCAAGAATGTATTATGTATGAGAAAGTGGTATTTTGAAAACAATATGTATCAATTTAATCTATTTCATTAGCGTTACCTATATTATTTAATAATTATTATATTTATAATTCGTACTGTAATGTAATTACTAAATAAATTATTGAAAAGTTACAGCTTTTTGTTTTTTTCCTACCCAATCTTATTTAAAAAATAAAAGAATACAGTTTAATTAATATTATATTATTTATTTATTTAATTTAAACTATCTAGTACAATAACTTATAAAATACTAGCTTAGTAAAAAGTCTTAAAAAACATAAAAACTATATCCACATAATTTTTTAGAAATATTATGGACAAGAGCCTCAGTCTGGTCCATAATATCGTCCATCGCTTCTTTTACGATGTACTGCGCGCTAACCACAGTAACTCCTTCTTCTGCATCCTTATCGTGCTGTGGTGACTCTGTAGTATCAATTATTTCAATTTTGATGAGACGGCGACCCTTTCCCACTTCTTTGCTGATTACATAGGATGATGATAAGGCACTGTGGTTCGATTTTCTCTGGACATAATATGGCTGCTGTTTTCGGTCACGTCTTTTCGCTGTGCTTTTCACTTTGGAGGACGAGGGCTGAAAGAGGCTTGATTCTTCGCAGACTGAGCAGGGTGCTTCTGGACTGGGAAGGTCAAAAATATATTTTAAACCTGGCTCCTTTGAAATGGGGTCCATCTTCTGAAACAAAAAATACAAAAATGTTAACACAGATTTTATTTCATTAATAACTACCTATTCAATTATTTTAAAATAAATCAAGTCCATACCTCTGAATTCAAGATACAGGTAGTTCACTACCCGTAGTACCAGCACTGGAATATGAAGGTGGTTCGTCCGTGACGCTTCGATAGAGACTGAATAATAGGCTAACGGTTTCGCAGGTTCGAGTAACTTATTTCATTGTAGCAAGTCAGCATTCTGATTATTTTGTTAATGCAATGCCTTTCATGAGCATGTTTGTGCATGCACTTAAATAATTAGGTATAAGTATCAATTTAATATTTGCGCACCTGCGGTATTATATTACCAACATGTTCGAACATGAAAGAGGCTTGCACATTTAATGTTTTCACAAAAAGAGTAAGTGTTACAAAACACAAAGGCAATCGTTTTAGTAATTGGTTTTTATTAGGTAAAAATCTATCTAAATTACAAAAGAAGGATATTACCAAGTACAATATTTAGGTAATCACTAAACAAATTATTTCATAGTATATACCTACTTAGAGGCGCTAAAATAAATGTAACATATCGCATTTAACAAAATTTCTTAAGTAATTTATATACTAAACGGTGTTCATTAATGACCACATGCATAGGAACAATTATTAAAAAAATATTTTTATTATAATATTATATGTATATTATGATTATAATAAATTTGCACTTGCACTTGAAGGATGTTATCACGATCGCCTCAAAGTTTTGTCCTTATGTTTAAACTATTAAATTATAAATTTTAATGTTTTAAATAGGCACGTGGTGATATAACACAGTCAAATAAATAACTTTCGTTCGTGGCTAGATCAATCAGTGTCCTCTCATGTGAGCTGAACTTTACTATAACAGGATAAGTACTTATGTGCTTTGAAACAATGATACTGACTTAAAAAAAACTTTCATAATGACCCCAGGATGAGGTTGAAATACGGTTTTCTTGAATAATACGTTTATCGTCATTAGAAGAAAATGCTACTTTGTTTTGTTCTTGGGTGAAAACCTCGTGTTTGAGTGATTTAAATATTATATTTTTCTTATATATTATCCTATTTTTCATGAGTACTTCATAGTAATCTTTTAAATGAATGTTCCTAATTTCACGTTTCTGTACCCCTTTTGCTTTTTTAAATTCATCTTTCTTTGTTTTAATACAATAAAGTTTGGAACGCAAACCTACAAATTCAGTTATGATTTCTCCCCCCATTTCATCTTTGAAAAATCCAGGAACTTTTTTATTTTTAATCTGAATACCATAAGAATTGTCCACTGAATAGTTACTGGTGTCAAAAAAGGTATGAAAATTATTTCTCAAATCTTTATAAAAATCTTTTGTTTCGATAGAATAAAGGAAACTGTCTGTATCAGTATAACAAAGTTTGATTTTATCCTGATAGTAAGGCTTTATGGTAGAATAATGGAAATCAAACATGTGACTTTTTGATATTTCTAAAACTGAAAATCCAATATAAATTGGTTTATCAAAAGTTATTGTTTCAGGCTTCATTTGAACTGCTACGAAATTTTCTGTAAATACTGTTACGCTGTGGAAATTTGGTCTTGCAATGAGTTGCTCGACAGAAGTCCTTTTTTTCGTTTTATTTTCCATATCATTCCATACATTAACCATTTTAACATCAACTCTTTTTTCAACATCTTCTAATGTTTTACCAAATATGCTATTAATAAACAATTTGAATAAATCCTGTTCAAATAATGATTTTGCCTTTTTTCTCAATTCAGTATTTACGTCGATATATTGTTTCAAAAAAGGGCTTTGATTAAATTTAATAACCCTATGAATTTTTTTAAGTTTCAATCCATGTTTGATACAAATTTGTAAATGAACATAATGAATTACGTAATTGTATTTATCATATAAATTTGGGATAAGTTTTGAATTTTTGGAACCAGGAGGTGTGAATTTTTCAGCACAAAATGGAAAATCATTATGAGAATCATGTAGTTCTTCAGGATACTGAAGATCTACTTCTAAAATATATCCATAATTTGAATCTGCAGGGACCTTAAAAAAGTCTGTTTGTTCAAATTCCGTTCTTTCTAACAATTTAAAACCAGAGTGAGGCAAATAGGCGCACATGGCATATCCATACAAATTCACACAATCAACGAAGATTATGTAATTATCTTTTATTGTTGGGTCATAATCACTTGTGTACTTATTATTAGCCTTAGAATATCTGTGAGAACATAAACATATACCACCGCGTATACCCTGCTTAATCATTTTCATAATTTCTAGGTCATTAATTAATTCCAATTTTATATTAGTTTTTAATAACATAGCGTCCCAACTAAGACTTGGAGCTGTTAAGTAAAATGCTGGATCGAGCTTGTAATACGATTTACAAGCTCTGCGAAAGTTTTCAAAAACATCTGCAAGTAATATTACATCTGTTTTTAAGTACAAGTCCGTGTATTCTCCTAAAGATTTTAAATCAAACACATTCCATACATGCAAAGCATGGGTGTAATCCTCATCTGAGATGTTAGAACCAGTTACTCTACTAAAGAAACAGGTTTTGGGTGGTAGTTCATTTTCTTCATAAGTATTCCAATCTGTCATATATTCATAGGGATACACTCCTTTTCGCCTCAATAATTTGAAATGTTCAAAGTTATGGAAAAACCGAGGCATGTGCACAAATTCATCATCATTTAAACTTACCACAAGTTTCTCTAAGCTGGTACCCAAAAATTTGAAGGAATCTACGAAACGTACTGGAAGACAATTATCAAGATCGAACATTTTGGTAAATGAAATATAATTTTCCTTATTTTTCGCTACAACTTTAATTTTACCAGGAATTTCGCCTAAATGTTTAATAAAAAGATGACTGTCATATCCTGATAAATTGTGAAAGAATACAGGTATGAAATTCGGTAAACGAAATTTGATGTTACAGTATGAATGCGCTGCACCACGATACCGTCCAGTAAGATGACAGTGATCTCGTACTTTATCTTCAAACAATAAACCATTACAAAGAAAACAATATTTAGCTTTCTTAAAGTTATCTTTGTCTTTATCTGTTAATGACATAGGCATAGGTGAATTAAATATTGAAGAAATATTTTTAACATCGCTTTTAAGGTTATTTATAAATTCATCAACACAGTCTTCCCCTCGATAAGAAACGTATTTGTTAAGTGAACTATCATATGAACACACAATATAGTAACCAAATGCAGATGGTACGTGTTGTTGTAAAGTTAATGTATTTGTTTTAGAGTCTCCAGTACTTTTCGTGGGTTTCAACAAAGATTCAAAGTCAGTGTAAATAACAAAAGGCATGTCTTGTAATCTTTCAAAATGTTCAAATTTAATATGAGTTCCTTTATCAGGTAGTACAGTTGCTACACCACTGCAAATGTGAGAATTAAGTTTATCGCTTTTATCGAAAAATATCATGCACTGCTCACAAAGAAAAACTTTTGAATGATGTTTAGTTAACTGAGGACGAACTAATTTTGCTAAATCTTTAATAAGACAGTAATGAGTTCGAGGACCATCTTCCACAAACAATAAATTAACATGATGTTTTTTTCGAAACTTGCTTTTATACAGAGGCCCAACAATTTTTGACTTTTTCAAGCCATAAATGTTTACACTTATGTTTTTGTTATTTTTTTCAAATACCTTTATGTCAGTGAATCCTACAGGGAATGACATGTTCCGTGTGTTAAGTACAGTACTAAAGTGAGGATATGAAGATGTTCGCTGCGCGTTACTTGTGGCAGGAAACAAAGCTGCCATTATGCACCACAAAAAACAAAAATTGTCATTGTTTTTTATGTTGATACAAGCCCTTTTATATTTAATATTTTTTGGTAACTCAATATAACTTGAAGCTCTTAAGGGATTATATTTGTTTATATTTATTTCAAGGTAAAGGTTTCGTACAAATGCCCATCCACTATCTTTTTCTTGAAACTCGTCAATTTTTTTTGTTATTGATTGGACTATTCTTGAAAATAAGTCTTCAAAGTTATAGCTTTGATGCAAGACAATGTTTTCTGTAGCAAAAGATTTAACAGATAGTAAGTCATTTTTGGGTAAAAAGAATTCTGAAAACAATTCAAAATTGACCTTGAGACTATTATGGGCTTGCATACGTGCTAAAAGCAAAGCACGCACGCGCTTTCGTAAACACATCAAGAATTTAGCCGGCAGAAGCACTTCTGCATCGTTTGTGCTGGCTTCCGACTCACATTTTAATCTATATGATGCAATTCGACTTCGAAATGCGCTAGCAACTTTCTCAACACCATCACATTCGCTCACAGCTGTGTTGTTTTTATGTACTGTACTTTTTAAATGAGCAGAAAAGGCTTTACTTTTTACTGAGATATCGCAAACTGAACAAAATATTGATCTAGCCATGATATTGAATTGGAAACAAATAAAAAAAAAACATAACAAGTTAAAAAATTTAGGACAGAGGCTTTGAGGTTTAAAACTTAGAGCAGATTTTAGTTGACATAAGATTAAAAATTAAAAATATAATTAATTGTCACTAAGAAGTATCATTTATTTATTTAAGTAGTGTTTTAGTAAAGTATCATAGAAGTATCATTTTTATAAGTAGTTGTACTGATATAAAATGTACCCAGTTTATAGAAGAGGGCATATATCAAAAAAACAAATCTTAAAAAACTGACAAAAAATATTACTTTTTGGTTTTAAAAAATGTGCCCTCTTCTGTAAACTTAGTTTTAGCTATTTTTAAAAACTTTTTCAAAGCTTGCAGCTCCGGCGAGTTGGAGTCTCCAGTGTAACGGAGCCACACCACTGCTTTTTCGCACCTCTCGTAACCGTCGAGGCCGCAGACCTCGTCCGGGTTAAACAGTCGTAGCTCCGCTAGTAGATCACCTGACAGATGAGCCTTGCGTCTGATCGACCCGCCAGCGACGCGCCTCGCGTACACGCTGTTATGCTCACGCTTGCTGATCTGCTCCTCTTCGCGCTCGTCCTCCGACTCGCTGAATAACCACGCCTTAGCGTCAACGTTGCTTGACGTTGATGGTGCAGGTGCAGCCTTGCGCGCCGCTGCTGTTTTTCTTGGCGCCGCCGTTGATTTGGCTTTCTTTTTGTTGCTGAAAATAAGTAAAAAAGAATTAAAAAAATCACAATGTTTTCGTAATTAAATGT